>CM028339.1:33560438-34856272 GCA_016647705.1 Eucommia ulmoides
GTACATTTTTTTGTTAAATTAACTTTCACTTCTAAAAAGTACCTAAAAAAATATTACCAAACGGTGCCTTACAGCTTTTGTTCCAAAAAATTGGAACGGAAAAAAACGTTACGCATATGTTATCATATTTTTTGAACAAGTTTCTGGGAACATAACACAAACAGATTTCTTTCTCTTCCCAAATTTCAGTTTCCATTCCAAGTATGAAGGAAACACAAGTTCAAAGAAGAGAAATGATGCTACGATATCGTACTCCTATGATATCATATTCCTATTCAGAGCAAAATAAAGGAAAATCTAAATATAACTAATACAACGACAAAACTAGAGCTGGAGGACCAACAATGCACCCTAGAGAGAGGGATCCATATATTTTGAAGCTCTCGAATTAAATTAAAATAATTAAATCGACTTTTAACTCTATTTAACATGCTCTACAACACCCTTCAAATTGGTTAAAATCCAAAAATAAAAAATAAATAAAAAGCACAGTATAGAAAAGAGGGTAGTACCTTTTCGAAACCATGATGGACAATCGGCAAAACTATGGGAGTTACAGGAGACCGGACAATGAGACTCGCAGTTCCCCACTTTAATCGTCTTATTGGCACATCTTCTTGAGACACTTTCCCCTCCGGAAACGTATGCAGCTATTAATTTTGAGAGAGAAAAAAAAAACACTGAGACAGGGGTGAATGCAGAAATTTTACTGAGTGGGGGCATTGTATAAATGATAAATAAAAAGTTATAAATAACTAAATATATAATTATAAAAATAAAATTATGCATATAACAAATTATTAACTTTAACAATTTATTAAAAAATAGCAACAAAATTAACATAAAGTAGGAGAATTTATCAATTTTCGTAAGTCAAGGAATTCAAATTGAATTAGTTAATATTGCAACCCCTTTGGATAGAAATATTTGCTTTGCCATAAAATTATTCATTTTAGTCATTTTTTATATGCAGTGGGGGATATGCATTTTTTTTTTTTTTGCATTGATTAGACAAATCTTTAAATACGATAAATCATTGAAATTTAAATAAAAAAAAAAAAAAATTAGTGGGGGCCAACGTCCCCACTGGGCACTACCTAGATCTGCCCATGCTCTTAATAACAATATTGGCGGTTCTAGCAGGAAATTCGGATGAACAACTTTAATTTACAACACAAAAAATTCAAGGATGACATTGTTATTAGAGTATTTTACGAAAAATATTTACATACATGATGATTGATCACGCGGAAGGGTGGCAATCACAGAGACAAAAACTCCCAAAAACCGCATAAAGAAAGAGAACCATAAAGTATACGAGTTTAAATTCTAAGGTCAAAAAGGGATTACCCAAGCTCCATTGGTTAAGCAATCAAGAGCTTCATTCATGTGTTCTTGATCGATTCCAGCACCCCTAGTTATAGGTATGCATTTCCCTGCAAATTAAGTTGTGTTAGAAACAACCCAATTTAAACCCTTTTTTTTCCTTTTGAAAATGGAAATCATCAACAAAGGGTGCAATCATGAATGAAACAAATCCATTAACACTCAATAAATCATTAAAATAGATTAATTCAAGGATTGAAGAATTGTTTTAAATCAACAAACACTACACACCAAGTCGGAAAAAATATGACAGCACCGTGTTTTTAAAGCATATGTCTTCTGCAGCTAGAACCCATCGTCCCAACTTTGCATCTGCTGTTGGAAAACCCTTGAATCCCCACATTACTGGATCATCCAACCTGCAAAAATAAATTCATTACACAAATATGTTCTCAGATGAGAGGAATTTAACTGCAGAATTTCACCATTGTTGATACGAAATTCAAGATTCCCACTGGCTAACACTTCCATCTATGTGCAAAAGTACTACCAAAATCTAGGGTACGATGAACAGATCCAAATCCGATGCCCCTAACTGAGTCCATTCAGTATTGACAACTAGAGATCTCCATAAGAATACATGTAATCAGTCTGTTTTAGAACGGAAATTGCATCTGATTAAGCTCAATCGAAAAACGATTCGAGATGGAACACAACTTCATTTGGACAAATCATCAAACACGTAGTGTGCGTTTGTGTGTAGTGAGGAAGAATCATATAAGAAGGATAAACTGACGTGGACATATGATTGCTCACAGTTAGGAGTGGAACACCGGGAGGTCGCGATTGGACGAGGCGGAGGAGAGTATCAGCGTTGTGGACGGTCGTCGTGTTGAAAAGATTGGCCACCGCTTTGGCGAATGCCCCAGCCGCCATGAACACGATCTTCCTGGGTACTCCTCCCAGGTGGCTGGATTGCGCTGCCCATTCCATTTTACGGCCCATCTCCACACTCCACCTATACTTGTCGACGCCTCCAATGCCGTGATAGACCTCAGCTAACTCCGACTCCGGGCAAGACGGAGCCGAGAAGATTAGCGAGCGCTATTATATATTTTTTTATTTTCTTCTTCTTTTTTTCCCATTTTATTTTTCTAATTCATTTTTTTTATTACATATGACCTTGATTCTATTTAGTTGGTGGGATTCCCAATTTTGCAACTAATTACTTAAAAAATACTCATTCAATGTAACCAAAAGGTGTTAATTCAATTAATAAGAGGAGTTATCCCTTTTTTTTTTTTTTTTTGTTAATCAGAATTTAATTCTCTTGAAAAGCACTATAAGAATTTAATCTTAAATGCACTATACTGATGTGAAAAAGTACATCTTTAAGATCTTCCAAAGAAGTGATTAATCGAGATGCGCGTAAATTGATCCGAACATATTTTATCATTAAAAAAAATGGTAAAAAAATTAACGTGCACATTCCCTAGCCAGACCTCTTGTCATCGTTGTTGATTTGTCAGAGTCCAACTTCAGAAAAATATTTTAATTACGTTTATATATTTTTTTTTAGTTACAATGTAATGTATAATTGTAACTAAACATATATAAATGAATAGAGGAAAAATATCAAACTAATGTAACTAAAAGACAAATTTAAACATAATGTTGAAATTTGTAGTTAACTCAAAATTAAAATAAGATATATAAATCATGGATTAGACCAACTAATTTGAAGCATTTGCTAATTATTCCTTTCGTTTTATCTTATGAAATTCTGGTATTGGAGGAATCTTATGTACTATACCAATAAATTATCCTTAGAAGTTGCAATAAGTCGCAATTTTGTTTATTTTGTAGTCATTTGATTACGTTTTTACTCCTTTGATTAAAATTAAATAGATTGAATTTATCAACTAAATATTAACTAGATATGCAATTTGCATTTGATATCATAGTTAATATTAACTAAAATATTTGTTAAGATTAAAAATAATCGAAAAGATGATAAGTACTTAAAAAATATATTATTCAAATTAATTTTGAACATATTTTATCTCTCAAAATTATATTTTTCCTATGTTTCATTTGTTTAGAATTAGTATAAAATTATGTGAAGACAAATTGGAGAATTATATCTGTTGGGAAAATTCTATATAATTATATAAATACAAATTGATTAATAAATAAAATATCACATGTCATTTCAATCCCGTTAAATAATTAAGAATATCAACAATTAAATAAATAAAATAAAGCATAAAATAGCGTGAAAATATATGTATCGAGTAGATCAAGATGTGTAAATATTGTTCTAAAAAAATGTTGGTCTAAAGATCTATCCAAGTGGAATAAATTAAATACAATAAATTAAAATCTAAGATATTAATTTTGTTAAATGATTATTGGGATTTTTAGCATGGGCCAAAGGCCCATCCCTAAATTAACCCTATCCCCATATAACAAAAGTTATTTAATAAAAACCCTTTGCGTTGACCGTGTGATTGCACCAAAAATAGGAGCGTGTGAGTGTGGCATGATATGGAGGAGTTTCATGGGGAAAGCTTCCATCACTTCCATTAGACCAAAAATATTTTCCATCTATATACATCTTCTTCCCAAAAAAAAGTTATTATGCGAACTCCATCTCCTCGTCGCAGTTCATCGCCGATTGATCGAGCCCATTTCCCGCATCAGCAGCTTCTTGCTTTAATGTCGGCAACCC
This sequence comes from Eucommia ulmoides, assembly GCA_016647705.1. Lineage (NCBI taxonomy): Eukaryota > Viridiplantae > Streptophyta > Magnoliopsida > Garryales > Eucommiaceae > Eucommia > Eucommia ulmoides. The sequence continues at coordinate 33,564,496 of CM028339.1, forward strand.
TTGAATCACGGTTCCATTCTTGCATTAGATCCAAAGCGGCGGCGACCCTAGATGCAACTCCAACCGCCGTCTTTCCTTGCCCTAGCTCCTAGCTGCAGCATAGTCTTAGCAACTCCAATCGACAGTCCATTGTAGCAGCTCTCACTGACGGCGGCCCTCGTAGCAACCCAAATTTTAGTCTGGTGTATTAAATTTCAAATATAAACTAAGGTAAACAAAACCCTATCTACCAATTTCATTGATCTGTATTGAATTTCTCCTCTCTTTTTTTTTTAGAAATTTGTGGGGTTGAATTTTTTGAAATTGTTATTGTAGAGTAAAAATCCATCATTCAAATCAAGTTTCAGTTACTATTACCTTCCATGAAATTTTGGTTGTTTAAGTTCTTGAAATTGTTAATATACAGTAAAAATTCACCGTTTAAATCAAGTTTCAATTACTATTATCTTCCATGACATTTGTGATATTTGAGTTCATGAATTCTTAGAAATCCACAATTGGATAATAAAACCCCTAGCAAGCAATTTCAATGACTTGTTTTGAAGTTTCCTCCTCTTCCTTGACATGAGTGATGTTAGGATTCTTGAAATTATTTACTATTTTGCAAAAAATAGTTACTATTCAAGCCACCTTTTGGATTGTTATTTTCTTACATTGAATTTGTTGAATATTGAGTTCTTAGAATTTGTTACTGTATAGCAAAAATCCATCATTCGAGTCAAAATTTGGTTGCTATTTTTACATTACATGAGTGATGTTTGGGTGCTTCAAATAGTTACTGTACAGTAAAATTTCATTATTCAAGTTGAGTTTTTAGTTTTCTACTCTCTTTAATTTCATTTGTTGGATGTTGCGTTCTTGGAATTTATTACTGTACGATAAAAATTCACTATGCGAGTTGAGTTTAGGTTACAATTTTCTTCCATTACATAAGTGATGTTTTAGTCCTTGAAATTAGTTACTGTACAGCAAAATGCCACAATTCAAAGTTAGTCTTTGGATTGATATTTTCTTCCATTACATTTGTTGAACGTTGAGTTCCTTTAATTTGTTATTGTACTGCAAAAATCCATACTTGAAGTCTAATTTTTAATTTCTCTTTTCTTTCATTACATTTATGATGCTTTTGTTCCTGGAAATAGTTAATCTTACATGATCCTAAAATCACGGCATCACAATTGTTAGTCTAGGGTTAATCAATTTTGTTCTTAAATTTGTTTTTGTCAAATTTGTCAAGTTTTGATTTGGTTATGCTAATTTGAGTCAATTTTTTGGATTGTTGAAAAGAAGTTTAAGGTTTTAAATGCATTGGTAGTATTGTTGGTGCGATTGAATTTTGTTGTACAATGACTTTTGCAAACAATCATTGTATATTAATATTTGGTGAAAGAATTACTGAACAGTAAAATTTTGTGAAGAGATTATTGTATAGTAAAATGTCGTGAAAAGTTGTCACCTATCCTAGTTTTTTTTTTTTTTTTTTTTTTGTAAATTTATTGAAAATCTAATATGTCTCATTGGACGTTACTGGCATTCAAGTTGGAGTATTGTTGTTGTACAACAAACATTGCATCCCATTTGTTGTTGTACAGTAACGTTTACTCCTCTCCCTATCACTCGTTGTCGCATATAGATATTTCCCCCCATGTTCCTTCTCATATGTTGCTATTTTTTTATTTGTTATTGTTCAGCAACCTTCACTATCATTAGAGTCAATTCAGGAAACAACTCAGCAACAAAGCAACCTGTAAATGGCGTTTTGGATTTGTATTAATTTTTTGAATATATACTTAGACATATTACATATCTAATGAGACAGTTCATTCTTGAGTGACAAGAAGAAATCAATTGGGCAGGCAACGGTGGAATAGCAACGGTAGAGAGAGCATAAATGATTACAGACATAATAAATGACAAAACACAGTAGTTAGGGCTTTGATACATTTAATGCACGAAACAGTTCTATGCAATGAGTCGGACGATGCTATATTTTCATTCTTGTTTTGTCAGTTGTTAAGAAAAACAAGTTTCACATAAACACTTGTTCCTACTTTTGTTATGTTAGTTTGATTTAACATATGGTTAACAATTTTGTTTCTGTTTCTTTGATCAATTTGATTTTCTAATATATAGACGATATGATTAAAATTCTCTTCCCCATAGTGTATTTCCGGTTACATTGAAATGATTGTGCATAAAAATTTGTGGATGAGTAAGACTATAACGATTCAATTTTCATAGTTGTGTAACCAAAAAATCATCTGGGTGTGCATTTTAATGCAAATAACATTTAAATACTCAATATATATTCAAATTTATTGCCACTTGGGCAGTTGCAAAAGCAAATATAATGTTGTGCAGCAAATATTGTTTTCAACAATATTCCTGTGCTGCAATTGTCACGGCGGCGGTATGATTTTGGCAGTGTGTTGGCAATTTTTTGCAGCAGGATTTTCATCAACAGAGGGTAGCAAAAGTTGATTAATCATTTTTAGCCATGTGGAGTGTTGTTTCAATATTTTTGATCTATTTATTATGCCTCGATGATTGAAGTAAGAATCTAATTTGAGTAAATATCGTTTTACATTAATTATTATCAGTTTCATATGAAATTCACACTCATTATTGTTTATCGTGTGTCAATACTATATAAAAGAATCGAAGGAATAGATGGCTCATCGGTCAACCAAATCGAGACTGAAACTGGAACATTAAAATTCTAGAAATAGTGACATCATATTTTTTAATCAAAATTCAAAATTCAGTTTTTCTGCAAAATCAATCTCTCATTACAATTATTGTTGTACATTAATTAATCACAAATAATTATATGTTTTACACAAAACTATAACTTAAACATTAATAATTACTATACAATAACTTTTGATAATTGTTATAGGATTATTATTGTACAGTAAGTATTAAACATTAAATGCGAAGAAAGTTGTTATGCAGTAATATCTACTATATATGTAATAAAGGCACATTTTCGCTATCAATGAATCAAAATTTAAATCTAATTTCTACAGAATCAATCCCACCAATACGATTTATAAACACGATATTTCGACCATTTTTCTCACAAAATTTTCATTTTATATTGTAATTTATAGTAGCTATTTTATTTTACTTTGAAAAAAATAGAAAAGGTAGAAGAAAAAAAAATATATATATATATATATATATATATAGATAGATAGATAGATAAATAGATAGAGAGAGAGAGAGAAAGAGGAGAGTGTGCATGTGTGAGAGAGGGAGAGGGGAGAATGTGAGAGAAGAGAATGAGAGATGGAGGTGGAGCCCACTGGAGGAGAGAGAGTGTGAGAGAGAGATAATAAAGTAGAGAGAAAGAGAGAGGGAAGATAATGAGATAGAGAAAAAATAAAAGAGATTGAAGAAAGAGAATGGAAGGTGGGGCCATTAAAGGGAGAAAGAAAAAAAAAAGGATAGGAATTGGACAAGAGTGGCACGCGTGTTTTTGCATGGGATTTTCTTAAATAAAAAATAATATTTAGGTGTTTTATTGTATTGGGTCATAGTTCATGGGACCCATTTTAAATTATTATCTAAAAATGGGTCTTTCTTTAAAAAATCTTTGATTATTATCTTGTTAAGCAGCGAAAATATGTTTAACTAAGTGCACACCAAAACAAACAGAAAAGTAACAGTGCAACACACAAAAAATTATCCTGATTCAGCAAGCTACCGTTACCTACGTTTAATCCCTCGAGCTCCACAGGGATTTCACAATCCACTAACACTTTGATTCATTTCCCAGAACCAAGGCCTTATAATCCTGATTCTTTTCGCAAGATCAAAATCAACATTTACAATATTGATTCTTTTTACAGGCTTAAAATCAACATATCACTCTTTCATACTATTACACTTATCCTTTTTACAGGTTTAGAAAGAACCTTCTCACACTCTAATTTCATTACAAGAAGAATAAAAACTTAATCTTTTAAAAGGCTAAAAATTAACCTAATTTTCTTCACATGCTAAAGATCAAACCATAATCATTTTCCCAAGCTAAAGATTAAACCCTAATCTTTTTCTCAAGTTAAAGATTAAAATCTAACTACTCTAATTAGACACCGTCCCAAATATATCTAATCCACTCAAATTCACAAATACAAAAATTTACAAGTTTCTTCCCACAAGGAATTTCTATCACCTCAATACAATTATGCTCAATTACTTTCTCCAAAACACTACGTGATAGATTTTATGTAAGATACAAATTTGATTTAAACAATTTAACACACAAATAGCAAATAATCAGATTTTTCAAATAAAAACCGTTTTAAAAAATACAAATTTGATTTAAACAATTTAACACACAAATAGCAAATAATCAGATTTTTCAAATAAAAACCGTTTTAAAAGATTTTCTCGATATTAGATTTGAAAATGATTTTTCTTAAATTATTAATCCATGTAATTAAACAAATAATCTGATAAAGCAAAATAATTAGTTTGGAAATATCTCATTGGAATTCGTTGAAAACGATTACAATAACTCAATAACGAAAACAAACCGATGATCAAAACTTTTAGCGCTTCGATCAAAAACTCTTTCAATAAACTCTCTCAAAAATTTCAGCGAAGAAAATTTCTTTTATAACTGCCAAAGGCTAGATGTTCTTGATTGATGAATTTGAAAAACGCAGGTCTTTATTTATAGATCTTTAACTAGACCTCTAACGGCTAGTTTTCAAATTCTAAGATTTAAAAAGACTCTTTGATACCCCATATATCGTATCCTTTCAAAATAAGTATGTTTCATTTAAAAATACTTTTAGAAAAACTCATTTTGGTCTCCAAAACTTTTTCAATTCAAAATTCTTAAGGATAGGAAGTAGTTTCATCAATTCAATTAAGAGAATAATTAAATATATGGACCAAATAAATAGGAAACAAATAATGCATGATATATATAAATAAATAATTTAATTCCTCTAAAAAAAATTTAAAATCGTTAAAAACGAGAAAATTTGACCCAAAAACCAAGTTAGTCAAATCTTTGACTGCAGACAGTCGGTTGCCCGGCCCAACTATTGGTTGACCGACCTTGTGCAGCGGTCAGATTTATGACCGTTGTACTGCCCTGGTCGGTTGACCAACTCAACCAATAGGTTTCTCTCTTTTTCCTTATTTCGGCTACTGGATTTGTTAGTCGACCACCCCTACTCGTCGACTAACTGAATTGACCAGTAGGTTTCCTATTTCACTTTCTTAAGCTACTATTTTAGTTAGTCGATTGATCCCTTTCGTCGATTGACCAAATTGACCCGAAAATCTATCATTTTAAGTGTTAAAATCATTTTTTCAATTAGACCCTTGACCAAAAATAATTTTATGCTTTAAAACATTATAAAAACAATTTATAATCTTTAATTTATCTCTTCTAATTAAGACACACATAAGATTTATTCATTTTAAAGTGTTGTGTATGATCTTAAGTCGAGTTGCGTTAAGAGCATAAAAGTAATGGATTATTTCCACCTAAATTATCTTCAACGTCTTCAATACTCTAAAAAAATTTATTACCTTCATCTTGCACCCGTCATGAATTCTTCAAAAGATTATTCTTTTCGACAATTTTTTTTCTCATTTTAACATATAGAACTTAAATCTGGAATACTCAATCAAAATATTAGTTTCATAAAACGTCAACGTTTAATTGTCCATCAAAATATTAGATTCAACGGAAAAGATACACCCCTCTATGCACAAGGTTGAATGACGACCATTTCCCAAGATTCAAAGATTCAATGTGCAAGCAAGACATCCTTATATTGAATCGATTGCAAACCCGATTGGCAGTATAAAATCATCAAATAAATATTATGCGTGTAATATAACAAAATATCATTTATCTCTCTTTTTAGATTTCAATAGAATTATATTCATTATTTTATAGAGTATTATATTCTTTTCTTTCTACTATTCACTATTTTCCTTTATATTTCTTTATATTTTCTTTCATCCTTCCATACCTATATATAGATGGATTATGTAATTCTTAATATAATAATAATAAGTACCACATAATATACATTATAACACACTCACATATATATATATATATATAATTCTTAAAGTCATGTTAATAAAATTTATAATTTAATCAAAAAAATAATGTGTAATAAACATGTAATTAGATCACATAATTACAACCATTATAAAATAATAATTTAATTAAATAATATAATATAATTTATATATTAATAATAAATAAAAAATATATATTATAATAAATAAATAATAATAATTTTAAATTATTTTTTCTAACACTATCTGAATTATAGCTAAAATCATGTTATACAGGCATTATAATGTGGTTATTTAAACTGTTATGCACTCTTTCAACCGGACTTTCTAAGCTTTCGCCAAGTGGTCAACGTAGTTCAGACGATAGAGATATGAGTATTTAAAGTTGTTGCTAGTCTATTATGCTCTACTTCGGGTGCACGAAATTGGGATTTACGGACAAAATAGGCCCAAAAAGACTTGCGACTAATCTAATTGCATAATTTTAAAAAGGAAAACATTTCCTTAATTTTGAGGGATCCATTTCTACAGATATAGGGGACGAAAATCAGCTCCTTGGAGGCTGTCATTTATCATTCTTTTAACCTCTATCTTCTACACGACAATTTCAAGGATCTCGTTCAAAAAGATATTGCTCAACGCCGTGACACGCAACTAATTTTCTTTATTGGGTTAGAAATGTGGTAGTTTAGGTAAAGTTTTAAATTCTTATTTACTTTGGCTTTGATTTTGTATCTGTGTGAACAATTGTATAACACTGACCGAGGTAGAAGTTGAGGCACCCAATTTTGGGTGTCATCCTTTGTTGTCGCATTACCTTCGGTAATTTACTTGTCTGGTTTCCCAGATATATACTCTTAAGCGCAAACCCTATTGTTCTAAACCTCATTCAATGTGATTGAATTTTATTCAAAAGTTCTTGCAGAAATTATGGGTTTCAATTTAATTACTTTCATAACGTTACAATTAGAACAAGTGGTTTAGATCTAAAACAGTGGAACAATAATTTTCTTTGCAATTAATTATTAAATTTGATTTTTACTCTAAATTAGAATAACATAGAAATTAAATACCGAAGAAAAATAATACCAAAAAAAAATTAATCTATTTTTCTGTGCGATTCTAACTTGTAGTTGAGAAAACTAGTTTCATACAAATTTGAGCTAAATTGAAATTAGGTTGCGTTTGGGTAAGGAATTTGGGAGAGGGATTTGATTTGTTCAAAGGATTTCAAAATTCTTTTTTGACAAATTTCTTATTCGGATATTTATTAGGAGCAATTTGTTAAAACCTTGAATCTAGAAAATAAGGTAAAAGGAAGATTTCTAAATCATTTTATTTTAGTTTTCATTTACAAATTCATCAAATGAGGGATTTCTAGATCATTTCTTTTGTCTTCCAGATCTGACCGTTGCCATCGCCAACTGCCGCCGCCTACGTCGACCATGGACGTAATGGTGGTCATCTTAGAAGGAAGATGAAAAGAAAATATATAATAACCCCTTAGAATTCAATGATTTATAAATTACATTTATAAATATTTTACAAGAATTATAAAATTACATGATCAAATTATTCGCCTAAAATAGTTACTCAAATAAGGAATTTGTAAATGATGGAATTTCACAATCCAAAATTTTGAAATTCCATTATTTACAAATATTTTAAATTTGTCAAATCCCTTAACCAAATGCAACCTTTGAGAAAAATGATATATAATTGACGAAATACATATCCGTAATTCTTAATCTCATTCTTATTCTCATAAATTTAATTTAGTATGTATTGAATGGAATGGAATTAATTCCTAAACAACAAAATCTCAAAATATTTGTATAATAGAAAGAAGAATAATCTAAAATTAATAGCTACAGTGAGACTCATATTGTTCGACACCCTACTTGCACACTACATCACCTCCATATTGCAGTAAATAATCAAATTGTACCATCTTTGCCAAGAACTAACCAAAGTCACCCGTGTGACATGAGGGAATACTTAAAACAATTAAAAATATTAAAAACAAATATAGAAAACAATATATTAAGAAAAATAAATACATTTGACTCGAATAAATTCCTTTATACCATACAAAATGTTTGATGGGTTAAAGGCTGAAGTAAAATTCTTTTGAATTTGGTAAAACCCATCAGCCGACATATATGAAAAATCAGAACATCTTCTACCAAACCAAAACACCATTTAAAACACATTAGACAATCTTGACCCAAAAATGATTATAAAGTATTTAGCAAGAATTCACAATTGATCAACATGAATGTTCTTCGAAGTAAAAAATACGATCACAAGAATGAATAAAGCTAAGTAGTAGCACTTCCATGGCACAGCAGAGTTTCATCTCTTGCATGATAAATTCACATTCATTCTCTTAAACTTGGTTTGAGCTCATACCAGTTTACCAGAGAGAAACATTCACACTAATGGAGTTCTACTAAAAAGTATCGTGTGATATTAGCCTTAAAGTACATGGTTCTCCAGGATTACATAAGCTGTGGAGAAGAAGACGACGACGACGACAAAAGCTCTCCCATTTGCCATAAAGAAATGGCCAAAAGCAGAGAGAGGAGAGAGAGAGCGCAACGGCTGCTGGAAAAATGGGTTTCAGTATTCAAGCGAGCCAAGAGAGGGAAGTCCAGAAATAAGGTCTCGACCATCGGATCCATCACGGTTAATCCTTTGACCACCACCACCTGCATTTTGTTGGTTGTTGATGGTTTCGATCTCTTGCTTCCCCATTTTCTGAACATCCTCGGGGGAGAGTATCTTGATGTACCAGACATTATTCACAAATGCCCTGCCACCACGAAAGAAAAACAAGTATAACATTACCAAGATGGGGAAGGGCTGAACAATGTGGCATTAGTTCTCAGATTTCTGTTTCTGTTCACAGTTTTGCTGCATTTATGTGCATGCATTTTTTAAGGCCCCGTTTGTTTAGCAATTCCATTCCCAGCTTTCTTTTTCTGTTACCAAAAAATTAGGAACAGACAGAAATATGGAAACAGAAAAAAGAAAATCTGTTTCGGTCTTGCTCCAATAATTTTATAACAATTTCAGGAACAGAACGCAAAATTCTGTTCCTGTTGGCACTAAACAAATGCCACCTTAGTGTTTCTACTTCTGTCTTTTGTTTCAGTTCTTAGAAAAAAAAAAAAGAAAGAGGGGGAACAAAAATGTCTGTTACCTCCCATATTTTTAGAACAAATTTCCCATATTTCTGTTTATGTTCCAAGTTCACTAACAACAACACAAAAAAACTAAACAAACACCACCTTAGTGTTCATGCTCCCAGATTTCTGTTTTCTGGGAACATAAAAAGATATATGCGAACAAAAAAAGAAAAACATTTTTTTGTTTATGTTCCAAGTTTCTTGGGAGCAGAGTCATTACAAAAAAACGCCACAAACAATACAAAATACTTACTCCCACGGGTCGTCTCCAAGGAGAAGCACATCGTTCTCCCTGTCAACAAATACAAGCTGCCAGCCTGATCTTTGAGGGTCTTCAAGCAACCCTTCAATCCCGAACATCTGACCCAGTTCCTCACGCAACTCATGGTAGCTGCTGAACCGGGACATGTCCAGTGACCTCCCAACAGACCCCGATTTGTAAACCTACACACAAAAAACAACACCACCTTAATTAATACAGTACAAACCTTTTTTTTTTTTTTTACACAAATTCACCCCTCTAAAAAGCCCACACCTTTACAAATGCACGAGTCGGGGTTGGTGGGTCAATTTGTCCTGCACCGTTTAAGAAATCCGAAGAGTCCGGTGTGTAGCTGTAAAGACTATTCTGATACCCAGAAGCACCCATCGGCATGGATGACATGTCAGCATCAATCGAAGAAGTGCCAATACCAGACACAGTCATGGGCAGTAGCAACCCAGATGGCTCTATGTTTGAACCAAAAAGAGTATGGTTCTCATGCTCTACGGCTGCATCTTTCCCTGGATAAGGAGGAAGCGACACCAAACTGGATGAATGAGAGAATTTCTGCGCCCATGACTGTTCTTGTGGTGGATGATCGTTGAGCATGGACTGACCAGCTCTGGAATAGTTTAAAAGATTGCCACTTCCTTCAGGACAAAGCGAACCCAGCATGTTTTGGATGCTGGGCGGATTAATCGACCCAGAAAATTTAGGGTTTGAATCTGGAAATTCATTTTTGGTGAACGAAGGAGAAGCAACATTTGATTGCTGCCTCTGCTGAAGCAAATCGCTCTGGATTAGATAAGGCTCCTGGTACGACGTATGTTGCTGTTGCTGCTGCTGCTGCTGTGGGTGTTGGTCGTCCTGTTGATTATTCACTTGTTGCTGCATCTGGGTTTGTGGAGTCAGAATGTGTTGAGGCATAGACTGCTGAATTACTTGTTGCTGCTGCTGCAAAAGTGGATTATGAGTGGTGGGGTGTTGGAGATATTGAACAGGCTGCTGAAGCTGCAACAACTGCTGTCTTACTGAATCTCCGCTTCCTCCTAAGTTCTGTAAGCCCGCTGCTAACATGGCCTGGTACTGCTGATTGATGTCATTTCGGAGGAAAGATGGATCGGCTCTTTGTTGCATCCAGGGGAACATACCAATAGATTGGTAATTCAAGGATTGGAGTCCTTGCTCGCTAGTTTCTCCTCTTAACCATGTCATGCCATTGACTGCGTCATCTCTGGTATCTGTTATGAGAGCATAGGGGGAAAATGTTTGGACTTTATGCAGCATGGCAACCAAAAAGGCCTAGTTACAAAAAAAATGGCCGAGAATGCATCTCTCAGCTGGCTAGCTAGTCCTCCTCCTTCCATAGTTTATTTTATTTTCGTTAAAAAAGGAAAAAAAAAGGAGGGGGGGGTGTGGGGGGGGTGTTCTGATGAAATAACATTTCACGCCTCAATATTTTTAATCTCTATCCATCATTAGATTCATTTCATGTTCAAGCCTATCAGCTCGTGTATTTTGCAATAAATGGCTTCCTTTATGCCATATAAAGAGCTATTCAACACATGTACCAGAAAAAATAGAAGCCTGATTTTGGCCAAAAACTCAAATCAAGAGAACATAAATTATTCATAGCAAAAGATACTAACTCATTCAAGATAAAAATAAAATTAAAAAATGAAAAATAGAAAAAAAAAAAAAAAACTCAGGAAATAGAAGTCACAAAGATTAAGCACAGATTTAAGACATGATTCAACTAAAACAAGATGAATCAATATCAGATACCTTGAAATGATGACACTCCAGGATACCAAGGCCTTTTCAGCCTGAGAGGAAATAGCGATGGATACATGGGAAAGGTTGTCAAAGGCTCAATTTCCCATAATGATACCCGAGGCTGCCTCTCACCCGCAGTTGACTCATCCCAACCAACCTATAGGGATCAATGAAGAAATACCAAAACTTTGAGAAGAAATTTAATCAATAGCTAACATTAATCAGAGGAAAGGAAATTACTTGTAACATCATAAACTCAACACGAATTATCATGTAATGATGACAAGCTAATAGAGACATTGAAGTAGGCACGCCCAAATGAATGTAAACAACGCATCTAAGACTAAAGATTGACCTAAATTAATAATAAAACCTCAAACCCCTGCATTTAAAGCCTTAAAAGTCACAAACCAGATGGAGTGGAGTAGAAATAAAAGTATCATAATTAAAGTCAGCAGTCAAAGCCTAAGCAACTAGAACCTGGACAGCAAGTCAGTTGTTCTAACTTTTCTTTTTTAGAATGTCAAAAAATAATTGGCTACTTTCCTTTTTTCAACAACGTATTTTATCACTTTTCTTGAACTAACCTCCTCTCAACCACTCATTCAAATTTCAAAAAAGTTCAACACTTTTACACCTCTCCGGCAATATAATAAACTCAAAAATATTCAAAGACTAAAACTCTATAAAAGCCAAAGGAAACAGTTTATTTAGGACAAAGGCGGCATTTTTCTTCTTTTGATGAGCCATATTATAATCAAAGGCGCCAATAGGGAAGACCTACAAACTTTGAAGAAGGCATAATATTTTTCACTTTCTTATACAATTGATACTTTAATAAACTTCCTCATCCTTCCCAAAAAAATATACACATCCTGTATATATCCCACAACCACAAATCGACCCGTCTAGACAGTTTTGCTCTTGCAAGGAATCACTAAACCATGATTTCATATGGTGTGGTAAAACAGAGCTGTGCTGTAACTCTCATGAACAAAAGCATATATACAATAAAACAATGTAGCAGATGTCACACGAAAAACATTACTATTATGGCTGTGTAACATTTGTTTGCAACATCTCATTGGATTGTGCATCACATGTTATTAGTTTCGGATGAGTGACGACACTATTAAACGCTTGCAAGACTAAAATGCGCAAAAACTCCGTCACTTTCTAAAATTTCAACGACTATAACGCACTTACGAACCCCAGCACACTTACAGTGGAGGGATGAGACCTTTCAGGTTCTGGGCACAAAAAGGGAAGGGCACAAAAATTAACAGACAGGCCAATATGCCTAAAATGTAAATGTTCTTTTCAGGTTGAACTATGCTAAGAAACTTCTCACCAACTAAATAAAAACAATTGAAGCAGAAGACTTTTAACTCCTTATGCTCTAAATCATACACACATTATACATGTGGTAGGGTAATTTGAGGGGGAAAATAGGACTTATTTACCTTGACGGATCTCCAATGAGAGTTTGGCCAACGAACGGCATCGAGGTCACCAATACCAGTAATGGTACCCATGTATCTGGACGTCAAGTCACCCGCATATATTAAAAAGAAATTCCCATAAGAAATATGTGATACATCGGCACAAAATCTTTATTAGCCCACTTTTTAAAATGGATATGCTGGCCTAATGACAGTGGTTAGTTTAGATCCAACACTAAAAATGTCTACAAGTTTTAATAATCCCCACTAAAGATGTCAAAAAAATGTACACTGGCTTTAACCTGTCAATGCAGGAAAGCTCAGCTTGAAAAGATGGAGCTTGTATGATGGGGATCAACTAGGACCATGCCTTCGCACCTATGTTAGGGGAGGGAGGAATGCGGAAAGGTCATTAGCATGTTTTCATAATTGTTTTTAATAATATTTTAATTATCATTTAGTTCCTTTTAAATTTTAATGTTTTTAGGCATAAAATGGAATTTATTTGAATGTTTCTACTTTTAGCTCACGGCAAGAGGCCTATATAATGTGCTTTTATTGTACTAGAAACGCAGCTTTGATTATTGACTATTTAATATTAAATTATTGAGCAAAAAATTCCTTGGAAGTATTAGCTCTTTTTTGATTGGCTTCCTTCACCATTGTATTAAAAATTTAACTACTACATACCTGCGCACGCTAGATTCTTCAGTTTCAAAGAGCATTCGGAAGCGCATCCCAACAGAAACACGTGTATGATATACAGCTTTCACGTATTTTGTAAGGGGTATGACAAACTCAGATGGACTAGCCCTGAAATGGGAGAGGAAAAAGTTTATGGACGTTATACAGAAGTTAAATGTGAAATAAGCATCATAGTGACATGTCATTATGATGAAATAAAAGATGTTCAAATGATCTCGCCTTGGGTTAAAAAAGATAGTGAAGCAGCTATTTGTAGCAGCAGCATGAGCCGCTGCAGCTAACAGTCCAATGTGCATGCTATCACTTGAGAGAACCGACGATGGCATCACAGTTTGTGGACGAGTGGCACGACGAATGCCCAAAAGAAGCTGATTCTTCTCATTCCTGTACGACAAATTGACTTAATAAATAGCATTTTTTAAAAATAAATAAATAGATAAAATGACACTAAGGAGTCCAAATGTTACAAGTTATACATCATAGAAGTCAAAGATGGTAAATTACCAGATAAAAATTACAGCATCTCCAGCAACAAGCCTCTTGGCACTGACAAACACACTCCACCCAGTAGTAAGAAGATGGCGCTTTGGTTGTCCTGTAGGATGAGCATGTGATACAACATTTCAGAATATGCAGAAGATTATTCTATACACAGAAAACAATTTTTTTCTTTTTTTTTTGGCAAGAATAATAAGTTACTAGCCCTGCAGTAAAAAGGTACCGATCAATTTGTCACATTGAATAAAGGTCTTCCTCAGTAAGACAATAACTAAGAAATTTGACTACCACCACCACACCTATCTAGTTAGACCCTTGTTGTAATATGAATGTGGAAAGCTTATCTGAGCGCAGTTCAAAGTTCAAAGAAGAGGTTGAGATCCACAATCAAACTTGCAGTATTTGTGCAAAAACAACGGCGGATGGATAGACATATTTTTGTCCCACTCACCCGCAGTCAGAGTCTTCAGACATAATAAAGAGACTAAATTTATGTACAAAACTACATGCAATAACTAATGCAACGCAGAGAACTTCTACTCTTTCTCTTTTCTGTTTCTCTCTCTTTTTCTGTCTTTCGGGGGGGTGACGGAGGAGACAGTGTTTTAATTATATGTTATCAAGGCAAGATATGCCTTTGAGAGAGGACACGAGGGAGCAGTCACCAAATGCCTTGTAAGAGAATTCTCAATGTTCTTTTTTCTTTCGGCATATGGTGTAAGATACAGAGAAACGGAATGTTCCTTAGCTCTTTTCTCTCCCATTCATCAAGCCGAAAACTAAATTATTTATTTTCTTCTCAGTATCTCGTTTCCCCTTCATCCTTGCTGAATCTAACCATTATGAGTTTCAATTCGACAATAGGTATTTCAGTGAGTAGGTGCTAAAATCTAATGCTGCATGGTGCCCAAGATGAGAAACAAAAGAAAAACAAAAAATAAGACTAAGACACCAGGCCAAAATCATTACACTATTACTTTAGAAGTTAAAAAAAATACCATATCCAATCTCTGATTCTTTAGCAATCAGAAATTGAGAGATCACAAATATATTTGCAGCTTTGTTTCTACATCTGTTAAGTCTGACACAATTGAAGACCATATCCAGCTAAGTAATTTCCAAAACACATTTGATGTGTAAAACACAATAAACACTAACATCAAAAAACCCTAAAAAGGCTCTACTGAACCATACATACGCATACATAGGTAAGTCCTCATGTGTACTCTGCCAAATTTACCTCTCATCTGGATCATTTGTCATCAATTCAAATTCAAATACAGAGCACAAATACAAAACATTTAGACAAAGATGATGATATCCTCTTCTTCCTGGAAGATATTCTACTTAAACCTCCGGATGAAACACAAAAAATTGGAGAACAGAGACATATTTGAAATTTGACTTGATTTTAAGCTTTCCCCACTTGGACTTGAATTGTTAAGAATTTAGGATCTATAGTTTGCAGATTTAAATGCCTATTGTTCAAGAAAGGAGGAATAAAATGCCTTTTTCAAACCCCAAGGGAGTGATGTGCAACAACCATGAATCGGAAGAGACAAATGCATACCCTGAAATTAATTATAACCATCTTTAGTATTCAAATTAAGCCCATGATCAAAGAAAGTTTCCGCTTTAGGAAGTTTAACCAAAGCATTAAAGCTTGAAATTTAATAAGGAAATCACGTCACGTCAAGCCCATCATCAAAAGAAAGCTTCTGATTTATGAAGTTTAACCAACATTAAAGCTTGACATTTAATAAGGAAATCACACGGAAGCTAAACGCATATCTTTAAACTAAAGGCTGCATGCCGCATGATTTGGAAATAAATTCATTTCGGCCTGCTTCTCATCAAGCAATCAAACATTCCGGATATCCAAAAAATCAACAATATTTCTATTTATAGAAAATGCAAAATCGACCTAAATAAAGTAACTCACTGAACCCTAAAGTTGGGAGAAACAAACACCAAAAATTACTCTTCTCCTCAGATATGATCACGAATACGTCTAGATTTATGCCATTGCCTAACATAACAATGACTTACACAAACATCAGTGACTAACTGCTTTCTGGAGAGTAAAAATTACATGCTTTATCATCTGCATATTTCATGACAGCAGCAGCACTACCACATTCTCCAAGACTGCCATGGTTGCACATGCATTCTCTTTGATTTTTCAGCATGATCTTCCACAACCAATGGTCCAATGCATACAAATCTAGTTAAATTTATTCAATCCCATCATATTATACAACTTCAATGTGCGTGACAAACTCCCGAACTCCGGCTTTGCAATCGTATAAAAAATGCCTTAAAACAACAATGTATGTGAAGTAGAGGAGCTAATAAAGGAGATGGTGGTTAATTGACCCCACACGTTTTTTTTTTTTAATTAAAATCAGTTACATGTGATTTAAAAATATTTTCCTGCATGTGGTCTTACTCCCATTTCAAAGATGCCCCCCTTTTTTCGTCTGATTGTTGTGGCAAGCTGACACACACCCAAAAAAAATATCTTTAACTTCTAATTTACTAACTTTATAGACCATGGGAAAAAATGAATGAGGTTTCTTATTATTGTATTGTTTTACTTTACCGTCTTATGCTCTGATTCTTGAAGGGAGCATCTTTAAAAGCAACATAATGAGTTCTACCAAAAATGAAGACTCTTTGGGAAAGCCATCACTGCATTGAGTTCTACCATACTATTTTTTGGGCTATTCTTTCCCTTTAATTCCCAGACTATGCATGGTATTAAAGATATTATTGGGATAGCGTGAATCTTTGTGAGTCTTATTCTTTAGTATGTTCCAAATTTTATATTGAAGAATTAGTTACTTAATCAAATGTATCAATCAAAATAAATTTCTATATATAAAAATCACAACATAAAGAAGTGTTTCTATTTTCCTTCAGCTTTTAAAAAAAAAAAAACAACCAAACATTAGAAAAAGACAAAATTAACCCTCCAACAGTAATTCTTGGCTCCATCTCTACGTTTTCTTTACATGATAAGACTCCAAAAGTTTATTTAGAAAAGAAAAGTGTCTCATTCCATTCACTCAAAGAAAATGAGTTGTCCAATAGTACTAGTTATTAAAGCTTCGTTTCAATGTCACGAACTTGACGGGTCATCAAGCATCCAACTACTGCACTGATCATATATACCTCATCTTCTGAGAAGCAGTAATGCAAACAGAATTAAGAACCTCAACTGCATAATCACTCTCACCCCAGCTTCCACTCTACTTGCTACTACACACACAAGAGTGGCCCCAAAATTATAAATATTCACTAAGAATTTCTCAAGAACACCTTAAGTAGCAATTTTACCCTATCAGAAGAAGCAAACCCAATTCACTGTCGTTTACAACAATATGATGACTAGCAGAAACTGCAATTCAAGGAATTCAATTCATACTTATGATTTACAAAATGGACAAAATCTTTCAAAGAATGGAAACCACAGTCCCCAGATCAAACCAAGGAGAATGTAATAGAGAATAATTATGGAAAGTTCATAAGAATTTTTTGGAGAAAAAAAACATTATGATAACTTTAGGAGAGCTCAAATAGAAAAACTTCTACATCAGATTTATATGAAGTAGCAAACGAGGTTATAAACTCTGAAAGAAACTGAAGCAACATTTCATCATTTCACCAAACAAAATTAAAAAAGGGCAATTCAAAAAAAAAAAAAAAAAAAAAAAAAAAAAAAAAGGGTAATCAACTGCGGAAGAACATAAATCTCTTGCATAATCATTGAAACAACACCTGAACGAAAGTATCCAGGAACACATAGTGATGACAAAAAATAATTGTGCAAAATAGGCATATTGTCCTATCCCATGAAGTTTCATGCTTCAAAGATGTTAAATAATACTCTATGATAAACTTGTTAGACAACTGTACCTTAGGTTTATGTTAAACTAAAAATGTAAAACGCCTTCTACCCGGTGAAATTACAAATGCCAAAGAAGACCCCCAATGCCTACCTCGAAAAATATGCCTAAACTTCCACTCAACATCGTGGAGATCACGAGCAATAAGTTCCTGGGCAGGTGGCGTCTGCGAGAAATCCTGAACGATCCACATGCAACAAAAATAAATAAATGGATTTCAATGCTGTTAGAATAAAGAAATCAAAAGGAAGAATGATTACCAATGGCGGGAACACTTTCTCAGCAGCACGGCGAGGAACAGAGAACCCTCCATGAGTACTCGTGTCACTTGCAGTTAAAGTCTTGCAAAAGTAATTAGTTGGCTGCCTGCTTGGGATCCCCAGCTCAACGGGAAGATAAGTATCCTTTTGTTCTTGCTGGTTATGACTCGTAATATTAGTATCACTACAATGTTACATAGCCAAGTGAAAATCCACTTCATAGTGTGTAACTTAAGATTACCGGTGTCAAGGGCTGCAAGGTCATCTGAGCATACACTTCATCTGTTTCAACATCTGCCTGAATTTTCAAACAAAAATGCAGTCGTTCCTTAAAACATTAAATGACTTGAACAAAAATATGTAACTTACGCAATTAAAAGAAGAGAACTTACATGCATTGTAACGTTGTGGAGTTGGCAGATCAACTGAGGCGGCAACCTCGGGTTTGGAATATGGGCATCAATTTCTTTATTAGTTGTGGCAGCTACCTAAATTTCAAACAAATTGAAACCAATTTACTAATTGTTAAACAGGTAAATAATTACTACTTCGATCAAAATTTGTAAAATATGAATGGAAACAGATAGCTAGGCAGTGTTTGTTGCATGGAATTGAGACCTTGCAATTGGAATTAGAAGTGAAGATGTGTAAATTTTTGGTTTTTTCCGTGCGTTCATTTTGAATTCCAATTCCAAGATCCTAATTCCGTACTTCCAAACACTACCTTAGTGAATAATATCAAACCTGCTCACTATGACCCTGAGGGAAGTAAACCACACGACTACCAGCACTTGGTAGGGACACCAGAGGACCAGCACACGCGTGCCATAGCTCCGAATTTGAAACTTCTTTCTCCCCTAGAATTCAGCATAATAAACTCAAAGTTAATGAATCAAATTGGTCTTTCCTTTATGAATGTCAATTTCTTCAGTATATAAAGTTAATATTATTGACGGCATGTGGTTATAAAGCACAAACACAGCTGAAAAATCAAAGAGAAAATCGCAGAATCACTCTTATACAGAAAGCCTAAAGGAAAAGAGAAAAAAAAATATAAAGGTGATGTAAGAGAGAGTAGCTATACCTTCATGACTCTGCTGACCCAATCTTGATGTTGAAAGCTTCATATTTTATCTACCTCTACTTAAATATATATCAGTAGACATATAAATTATACAAAAATCCGTAAGCTCAGACAAACCTCACTTGTACGAGCTGTCACAATCCCAAACCCTAAACTCCCATCCCAGCAATGCATTTTCCTGTTCAGCAAACCCTTACTGTCTTCAATTAACACTTCCAGCCTCTTCATCTTCAAACCAAAAACCTCACATGCATTGCACTAATTAGAGCAAATCAGAGCACAAAAATCACAAAAAATCCAGCACAAACACCGCGGAGGCTCCCAATTTCATCACCGGGAACCAGCTCATCAAGGAGCTAGCTCTGTCGCTCAGTGGACCCGAGTACTTTTCGCGAAAATAAAACCCTAGATATATAGAAAAGGGGGGGAGGAGAGCTCGAATCAACCGAGACCAGAGCAGCGCTCCTCCTCCGAGACCGCCATGAATTGAGCTTTTACTTCACGAGTCACTAGCTCAAAGTGGAGCCTTTCGTGGCCAATCACTGTCGCTGCAGAGGCTTTTGGGCGAGAAAGAGAGCAGGAAAGTGACGATATCCTTCTTTTTATAGCTCACCCGACCAAGGTCGACCTGATAGCAGTAGAGAGAGAGAGAGAGAGAGAGGAACTGTGAGAGAGTTTGTGTGCGAGAGTATCTTTCGCCCTCCCTCTCTCTCTCTCTATCAGATAGAGATTTTGGGGAAGATGAATCGGAGCCGTTGGGGGATCCGTACCTGACGATCGTGGCCGTCCGTTGGGACTGATATGACAGCAGGCATGTGCCACCATCCTTCAGTGGTCGTTGTCAGAGTACGGAGCTTCAAATATAAAAATACACGAAACTATTTATATAGAGAGAGAGAGCGTATAGTTTAGAGAGAGAGAGAGAGAATTATTATTATTTATATTTTATTAAATTATAGATTGAATTTTTAAATAATTTTTGGGAGTGTTTTTTGACACTTTTCGGCCATACCGGAACTGTGTACCTTTTACCGGAAATAATTAAAATTGAATTTATGAGTAAAAATAATAAAAGTTATTATTAAATGGACAGTGTAGCATGGTCCCTCAACCAATAGGGGACCAATTTTTCAAACTAAAAATCTGTGCGATGAATTTTATGAAATTGACCTCTTTGAAAATGATTTTTTTTTTTTTTTTTTTAAGAATAATTTCAATAATTGTTTTGTTGAACTGCGAGACATTCAATTTTATCCGTCATGAAATCAAAATTGAATATTCCAAAAAATCAAAAAAAATGTTAGGGCAATACTTTATTTTTGATATCTGTTAATTTCATTTTGTTTCTTTCATTTTACAATTTGTATATTTTGTCTCTTTGTGGTGGAAGACACTATATCAGTTTTAAAATTTATTAATACAAGAAATAATAAATTAAATACATATATTAACTTAAAGTGTACAAAATATAATTAAACTCAATTGTTTCGTGAGTGGTAGGATAAAAATTTTAAGCAAAATTTCTTTTATTTTCTAAATATTTTATCAATTCATCCAAACCATCCATTCATCCTAAATTAATCCAAGCCATTAAAATCTAAATTTTATATGAAATTTATTTTTATTTTTATCTTAATTTACTTTCATTAAAAAAGTAAAAGAGAAAAAGAACTGGAGAGAAATGTTAATTTTCTCCTTTATTATTTTTAAAAATTCAATTTAAATTAAAATAATAAAAAATCAATTTATATTTTTTCTAAATAAAAAAGAGAGTTTATGATGTACAGATTCTTAAAAATAAAGAAGTTAAAATAAAATAAAATAAAAATAAAGGGGATTGAAAAGCAATAACCCATTTTTTTGGGCAATCAATGGATGAAAAAAGCTTATTGGACCCAACCAAATCTCCAAGATTACATTTAAAATTGAACGGTTTGAACCTACCAAATTCTCCTATATCTTTTTATTCTTTTCTTTTTTTAATATATTTAAAATAATATGATTTAATGACATGAACCAAAGCTAGGAATAAGAGGGAGACAATAAAAAAAATGAAATAAATAATGCCTACTTGTGTCTTTAATGAGGAGAAAGGTTAATCACTGAAGTAATATAGTATTAGTATTATAAACATATTATACCAATTTGGTACATACTAAAATTTTAAAATACATATCTAAGACTCAAAATGTCTCATTTGTCAATTAATGGCAAATTGGCTCGATAAGTTTTTATTTTATTGTAATGTCTAATCAATAATTAGTGATCACCCTAGTGTTAATCCATTTAGTAAGAGGATTTGTCCTTTTTTCTTATCAACCGAGATTCAAGTACTACAAAAATTTAATTTTGAATTTAATCCTGAATATATCAAATCGATGTGAAAAAATGCACCCTTAAGATCGTCCGATGAAGTAATTAGTCGAGATGCACGTAAACTGACCCGGACACATTTTACCGTATAATAAAAAAATTGTTACCGATCAAAAATTTTAACTTCGGGTATATTTGGTTGGGCAGATGGAAAAGAGAAAAGAAAATAAAATGAAAGGATATCTAATGTGAAAGAAATGTTATTTTTTTTGGTGTTGTCTGATTAAAAAAATAAAATAAAATAATCCAATTTGATATAATTTATTATATTACAAAAATAAATTAAAAATTTTATTATTAAGGGTATAATTGTAATTTTATTGCCTTCTTGAAAAACTCTTATTTATTTTTCTTCATTTTCTTCCCAAATTAGTATGAAAAAATAGATGCTTAAAAATAGTGTATTTTTCTTCCTATTTTATTTTTCTTCCATACCAAACAATTTTCTTATTTTATTTTTCATCCAATTTTCCTTTTCATTTTCTATCCGTTATTTTTTCCACCCAACAAATACACCCTTATATAAATGGGTAGTATTTTTTGTTAACTGGACAAATTAATGACAAAATCATAGTTAAATTTTTTGAGAAAATTATTAAATTATCTTAAAAAATGGTGAAATTTTGTTATACCATTTGTCTTTTATGAAAGATAATTTTGTGTGTGCCACGTGTGCAGTCTTATGAGTCTGCCACCTGATCAAGGATTCCTCTATGAGCTGCTTTGGCAGCCACACGGATCACCGAAATCGTCAGTTGTCCAGGTACCAACCTCATCGTTCAAACTTCTAGAGGTCAACCTTACCAGTGTCGTACTACAGTCCACCAACCTTTGACCTACGCTATTCGAAAAGACGTACATGAAACCATTTCAAGTCATCTGAATTGATAGTGTCCTTTATCCTCCTTAGGAGCCCATGGGCCAATTCACGTGGTTTGTGCCCGTTCAACTAAACAGGACACACGTTTTCCAATTCGTCATGCGTCGGTTTATACCCCTGATTAGTGAGTTAACCTCATAATTTCCAGGGACTAATCTCACCCCCTTCACCTATATATACCATGACATTCATGGCTTAAGATAATGAGTTTTCGTTTTGGACAATTGAACTCTTTTTAGCCTTTATGCCCGAGCATTGCCTCTCACGCCGGAAGGACTTCGTTGGACACTGATCATTCTCAATTTCGTAAATTTTCACCTTAAATCTATAATTTTGTTAGTCTTTTTATAACATTTTAATTAGTAATAATATGATTTAATGTTTTTTGTTGCAAAAATAAAGTCTGAGTAATAAAGATGATGATTTTAAGGTCAAAAAGAATAAAAACCCACGATTCGACCCGCGACGCATAACCATTACAGATTAAGTGGATTAAAAAAAGGATTTAGGCTAATTTTGGGGAATTAAAGGTGATAATTCTGGAAATTAAAGTAACTATTATTTCTTACATTTAAAAGGCTATCAAGGGCTATAAGGGGAACTAAAGGCATTAAAAAGAGAATGAAATCTGGAGATTTTTGGCAAATCATTGACGGATTATTTATTCATCGTTTATATTATTTTTGAAGAATTATTCATTATTCATCATTCATCTCTTTCACCATTCAAGACAAGAACAAAAAAAAAAAAAAAAAAGGCTCCATTGGAGGGGGTTTGAAGATTGGGAGCTTGAAGCAATAACAAAGAGAAAATCCATGGCGTTCAACAACTCCATAAGCAACTAAGGCTCCCAAATCAGGTTAGGGATGTACTTGTTTCTTAAATCTATGTAATGTAAACTTCAATTCTTTCCATTTCTCTTTCATTCTTTCGTGCATAAGGTTGTATAATAAGGATTTGGGTTTTAAACATTATTCTTAATAAATTTATATTCTAAATATTGTTGTAGAAATTTGGATCTGAATTTGTTTGTAACTGTATTATTAGATCTAATACATTTGATTTAGATTTAGCAGTTATACATATCTGTTTCTTGGGAATTGATACGACTTAATTGAATAGATTATGTTAAACGATTAACTCACTTAGATTAGTTAACGTAGGAATTGAATTATGAAGATAATCCATGTTCATTAAGTGTCGACCTGCTACCCCACATCGATGTTCTGGTGGACAAGACCTCAGGACATTCAATGGGTTATATTATATGACCACACATATTATGACTACGCATATTGAAAGAATAGCTTGTAAGAATCCGTTGTTATTCATCTTTCTCAGTAAATCCAGCTTGTAACTAGAATTACCTAATTACACACAAAATTAAATTAAAAAAATAAAA
The DNA here is from genome assembly GCA_016647705.1 of Eucommia ulmoides. Lineage (NCBI taxonomy): Eukaryota > Viridiplantae > Streptophyta > Magnoliopsida > Garryales > Eucommiaceae > Eucommia > Eucommia ulmoides. The sequence continues at coordinate 33,588,337 of CM028339.1, forward strand.
TTTATGATACAGATCGAAGAATGGATACATGTCCCTAACATTAACCTTTTACCTATTTTATTTTAATTTAATTATTCTATATTTTTTTATTAAAACCCAAAAAAATCGATTTTCTTAAAATCATTCGAAAAATAAAATAGAAATAATAATTACAATCCAATCCCTATGGTTCGGCACTTGTACTCTAATGCTATATCACGAACATTTTACACTTAAATACGATTATTAAATTTGAGCAATCAGACACACCCCATCTGCTTTTTATGCAAATTGCGACTCCAATTCTAGCCTACTTTTTGTTGGGTTTATTCCAAATTGGATGGACCGGTGGTCAAGTTATAAATATGAGGGAAAACCTCATATCGTGAACTATCTTTTAGGATTAAGAGAGACTTAAGATCACCTTATACTGGTATCAGAGTCTAAGTTACAACAGATCTAGCCAATAACTATAAAGGAATAGACTGATCGAGAGTTAACTAATCAAAAGCCTGATGTGTGAGGGAGATATTGTTGGGTTTATCCCACATTGGATGTGGAAGGGACTGACCCAATAGCCACAAAGGAAAGACTAGTCGAGGGTTAGCCGACCCAAGGCCCAATGTGTAAAGGTGAGATATTAGGTTTATCCCCCACCAGATGTGGTAAGGGTTGGTGGTCAAGTTATAAGTGTAAGAGAAAGTCTCACCTCATGAACTAAATTTTGGGGTTGAGAGAGGCCCAAGATCACCCTACACTTAGGTCCACCCCTACATGGACTGGACCTACTCAACAAATCTCTCCCTTCAACTCAAATAGAAAAATTCAGAACATCTATTCTCATTCTATAACTCTCAAGCCTCTGTCTGTATGTATCTTCTCAAGCTGTAGCCATTTCATATCTAACACATTATGATCCAATGGTATCTCACATCCATATGTTTGGATCTTGCATAAGAAGTTGAATTTTTCGAAAGATGAACAACACTCTGATTGTCAAAGTAAATACTGTACCTTTCTTGTTGCATACCCAACTATTCTAAAAATTTCTTCAACCACAAAACCTTTTTCCATGCCTCTTTCACTACAACGTATTTTGCTTTTGTAGTTGATAAAGAAAAACATTTTTTAAACCTGAATTTCCATGAGACTGTTTGTAACGGCCTGATTTTTCAGGGCCGCCATGCGGTTTCTCCTCTTGGAGAATTAACATTAAAACAGATTAATCGAATTTTCATTCTATAAAATCTAGTAAATTTTATAATTGCGACAACGACAAGAAATTAGTAATTCGTTTTATAAAAATCTTTTAATTTACAATACGACGATGATAATTATAATTATTGAATTTATAATTTATCAATTTATTAAAACGATTTTACAACGGTGAATAATAAATATAACTATTACAAATAACTATAATAACCGTAAATATAACTAATACATAATTATATTTGAATCTATTGAATCAGTTCCTAATCAATAATATCATAAAACTTAAAAAACTTATTGAATCAAACAATATTGAATCAGTTTCTATTTAATCAGATTCTATTTAATCAGTTTCTTATAATTTACAAATTCAAATAATCAATATTAAGATTGATTATTTCATAATTATGAAAATAATAAATTTTAACAGTGGCCTTAGTTGTATATATAATTATAAAATTCCAAATACAACTATTACAAATATTTCAAATTCCAATGTCGTGCCGATTCGCTCACGGTAGTTGTAAATAATAAATACAACTGTTACGAATTAAATAAAAACTCAACTAAAATTCTTGTTATCGTTTCGTTCTCACCGACCCTGTAATTAAAATTATGGGGTTGTGAGCCAACGTTTAGTAGAATTCCAACTTCTCTAATACGTGCATTTAATTAACACAACAAATAAAACACCTTGACATGATTCTCACATAATTTTCACATAATTATCATTATTTCATGAAAATTAACAGTTAAAATTCAACAACAATAATAACATAAATCTCACAGTAGAAAAATTAAATAAATATATTAAAAGAGTTAGGAATTCTATCTAAAATCCGAAGCCGAAATTCTGGAAAAAAAAAAAAACGCTCCAAAATATATATATATATATATATATATATATATATATATATATATATATATATATATATATATATAAATCATAAAGTTCTTAGACTTCCTTCATAATTCAATATTCTAATAACAATATGGGTTTATATCAAATACCTCCCCTGTCTTTTAGCCTTATACCAGAGATCTCCCCTGTCATTTAACAAATACCAATCACCCCTTATAGTTTTACAATCTAAACCAATTACCTCCCTTGTCAGTGAACAGTTACTAACACATCATTATTATTGACAAAAATACCCTCAAAATCATTTAACTTCAATAAAATGACATAAATATCCTTTTATTAATTTAATTTATTAAACAAATACACCCTTATTTCTCTACTTCAAACATTTTCATTTTTTAAGGGATAATGACATTTTTAGCTCTGACAAATAAATTTTATTTCAATTTGGACCCCCACATTTAAAAATAGACACATTGGCTACCTCGCATTTCATTTTTATTTCAATTTGGATCATCTTCAGAATTTTGTTAGGTCAACGTTAACGATCAATATGAAAGTAAGAGTATTTTGGTCATTTCATGTTAAAAAATAAGATTTATTTCGTCCTTTTACCCAAACTAATTTGATAGGGTCTATTTGTAAATTATTTTGAACTTAAGGGTAAAAAGTATACTTAATTCATCTTCCAAAAAACAAAAAAGGAAAACCTAGCTACATCCCTCTCCGGCGACTCTCTCTCCTCTCATCTCCTCTTTTTAATTATTCGTTTCCCACTATTGAAATAGTTGAAGTAATAATCCATGACCATAAGGAGGAACCAATCTATCATCCTCCCCACCGCCGCTCATACAAGCTCGCTCGCTCGCTCGCTCTCGCTCGCTCTCTCTCCTCCCCTCTTCTCTCTACTTTCTTTCTAAAACCCACCACCATCGCCATGACGGTGGTGCAGGAGCGATTGGGAAAATGACGTCATTATTTGGGTTAAGTAAGAAGATGATAAATAGTATATTTGAGATTGTAGCAACAATGACGTTAAGGGGGTGCCGTCCGTGGTGGTACCGTGAGTTGGAACATGGGATGTTGGTCGAGATTTATGAGGGTAGCTCCGATCGTCCTTGCAACCCTCACCGCCGCCCGTTCGCTGTAATAGCCCCTGGCCACAATCCGATCGAAGAGTTTTCCACCCTCACACAGTTCCATCACCGGATACATGGCCTCGTTGTCTTCGTACATCACGTTGAGCTTGAGGATGTTCGGGTGCTCCGGCAGGCTCGACATTATCGTGACCTCGCGCCGGCCGTCCTCAGCTTCTTCTTGGACGGATCTCCTTGTTGGTGCAGAGGTAGGTGATGCTGAACTCGCCCCGACCCAGATCGCGACCCAGCACGTAATTGTCGCCGATAGCGGAGATGAATTTGACATGGCTACTCAGGTGCTGTAAGTGTTGAGGGAGATGGGTGTTAGGGATGATGATGATGCTAATTACATTTTGTACCTTTAAGTTTAATAAAATATTTAAACAGGTCCCATTAAATTAAAGCAAGGGTAAATTGGTCATTTTATTTAAAACTTTTTTATTGTATAAAATGTGACAAAAGTAAGGGGTATAAGAGTCTTTTCACACACAAAAATCACTAAATGGAGTTGACTGGTATTTGTCAAATGACAGGGGAGGTTTCTAGTTTAAGGCCAAAAGAGAAGGGAGGTCTTTGGTATAAATCCTAATAATATTCCTCTCCCTTTATAATAGGCGTGATTACTTAATATATAGGGCTGCAATTCCCTTTCTTTCTTTTTTTTAATTATTTTAACATTGACACGTGACTTCACCTAGCAGCTTTTTTTTTTTTTTTTTTTTTTTTTGGTCTTTAAATTCACAGCCACAAAAGACTTGCTTAACAATTAAGATTTTGATAATTACTCTTAATACCCCTTAATTATAAAATAATTCATGTTAAACCCAATAATTACACTTATCTTCCCAAAATTATAAAATATTTATTATAAATTTACATAATATAAAATAACTCAAAAATATTAAACTTATGTAAAATAATATTTTTAAAAATATCAATTTAACACCAAAAGTATTCCTATTGTCAAGTATTCCAGTTCTCATGACAATCGTACAACACTCCGACCCTACCTAACATTATTAGTGGACCAATACCTATTTGAATTATTTTCCCGGTATACTATTTTCATAATATAAAAATCATTTTATGGATCAAGTATTTCAATCAAAATCCACTTTTCAATAAAATATAGCCGTACTGGGTAGTATCCAAACCCCAACAAAAATATCATCGTAACAGAACAATCAAATTTAAGTCAACTGGTCAGCTCACTTGTATATAATAAAATAACATAATTCCTTGTCAACCATATGATCATTTACCTCATGATCGGAAGTTACGATAATACCGTAACCTGTACGACTGTGTTATCTAAGGTGACTATCATTGTCAAGGCCATTTAATATCTCCAATGGTAGGGACAGCCACCTGCAGAATTTGTACTTCTGACAAATCAACATATATCCACCCTACAGGACTTGCCTGACAGGTAACAACATATATCCACCCTGCAGGTCTTGCCTGACAGGTAATTCACATCTTGCAAGACATGCCCTCTTGACGAGAAGGTAACTATGGTATAGTCGGATAATAAAAATCACTTTTCATTTTTAAAAATTTACTTAATCCGCATAACGTCATAAATTAATCCATTTTAATAAACCATTTCTTTCCAAGTTTCAATACAAAAATATAATTTGACAATTTACCTAGAAAACAATACTCACACTATCTTCATAATATAAAAATAATTTATGAATCGAGTATATTTATCAAATACCATTTTTCAAAATACAATATAAATATAACCGCACACTGATTCAAAATAAAATTCCACCGCTATTATAAGAATAAAATAATACATTTAAATCCACTAACCAAATTATTTTAATTTATAATAAAATACCGCACACATATTTCTCTACTAGCCATATGATCACTTCACCTCATGATCGGGAGTTATAACAGTACCGTGACTTGTACAGCTGTGCCATTTAAGGTGGCCAACAGTGTCAGGGCCATTAAATATCTCCAATTGTAGGGACAGTCACCTGTAGGATTTGCACTCCTGACAAGTCAACATATATCAACCATGCAGGACTTGCCTGACAGGTAAGAACAAATATCCACTCTGCAAGACTTGTCTAACAGGTAACAACAAATATCTACCATGCAGGACTTACCTAACAGGTAACAACATATATCCACATGCATGACTTACCTGACAGGTAACAACATATGTCAACATCTCGTAGGACATGCACTCTTGACGAGAAGACAACAATGGCGTAGCAGAATAATAAAATTATTTTTCACCTTTAAAATTTTTCCTTGATCTATTTATCATCATAAAACTATTCATTTTCACCAATACTTTTTTTTTCACAATTTAATACGAAAATATAATTTGACGATTTATATAGAAGACAATACACTTACTTTATCGGTGTACTGTCTTCTATATAAATCGTCAAATTATATTTTCGTATTAAATTGTGTAAAAAAAAAATTGGTGAAAATTGACAATTGTACGATGATAAATGGATCGAGGAAAAATTTTAAAGGTGAAAAATGATTTTATTATCCTGCTATGCTATAGTTGTCTTCTTGTTAGGAGGGCGTGTTGATGAGTGGTTTATTTATTCACAAATCAAGTACTTTTAGATTCATATATTTGTGTGTTTTCAAGCACTTTTGTTAGTTTAATGTGTTTTTGTAGTGTTTTATAGGTTTTTGAATAAATTAGTGAATCTGCAAAGTCAATACAGGTGCAATAACTTCAAGACCAATGTTGGATATTATGCTATTAGATTTTGGAAAAACTCAAAACATGGAAGTTTTAGATATTTTTCTTAGCTTTCCATAAGTTTTTGAATCACCTCAATCGGAGTTTGGATGAGAACGTTACAGCTAAAATACCAAAAGGTGTCACCGCAGCGGTGGTTAAACAATAGAGAGTTGTTAAACTCTCTGCATTTCCACCGCCACAACGGTGATCCCACCACCATGGCAGTCCGATTGCAAATATTTTAGATATTTTGGGATATTTTCTTGATATTTTGGATCCTAATATATATCCCTCTTGTCCCCCAAACACTTAGAACATTTTGGGAGGTTCAAGATCTCCAAACCAACATCCAACCAAGGAAAGATCACAAGGCCAAGAATGAGGGAGCATTCTCAGAGCGATTTTAGCAGCGATTTTTTCGGATAACGGTTAGTCTCCTCGTTTCTCTCTTTCTCTTAGTTTTGGTTGATAGTTTATATATGTTTAGCTTGTATTTTATTGTATATAGGGCTATGACCATGAGTAGCTAATCATATATTGTCTAGGGAGCGATTAACTTCATGAAAATATTATTTGTATAAAATTGATATTTTGTTAATGGTTGTTCTTGTTTATCCGATTGTGTTTATCATTTTTCATGTCTATATGCTTGTTATGATATATTGAGAATACGGGGTTTGACACTCGGGAGAGGTAAACCCGGATTCGGTCTAGGGTTTAAACACAACACAACGATTTAATTACCCGGGAGAGAGTTAGAAATTGTGCAATCCTTATGGTTGGGGCGAGACTTATGTGACTGTCGTATAGACGTTGAGGAAGACTTCTTCGTTGACGTGAAATCACATATTCATTCACTTTACACTCGGGAGAGGTAGTGTTTGAGATTTCAATACCGAGATTGTTGGATAGCTTGAATGCCGTAAATGTAAATTAGATTGAATCGAATATATTTTGGTGAACAAAGTTAATCTCTAGATAATAATTCCCATTAATGTCATATATTAGTATTGTCATTTAGTTAGTTAATTTAGTATAGTATATTTAATTATAAAAACTACATTTTTATCACCTAAATAAAGTTAGGTTATGATAATCGCGGTACTCAACGACATCGTCTAATCCAATCCATGTGGATACGACAACCCCTACTCTTCTAATTTATACTAAAACTTGACCCATACATTTACGGTAAAAGTGGCGACGTAATATTCCACCACCAAGTTTTTGGATCCATTGTCAGGGATTAGTTCTTAGATTGTTGTTGATATTGTGAGTAAATAACTTGATTTTAATTTAGGCATTTATTATGTTTATAAGTTGTTTTTCTTTATAGTTTTTATTTTTTTTTTCTTTTCCCTGCAGAGTACTTGGAGATGTTAGATCACCAGGTACTTATGCAATTCTTTCAACAAGATTCCAAATCATTTTATTATGCTTGGGATCGTTACAATAAGTTGCTATTTCGATTCCCCAATCATGCTCTCCCGAGGGAGTGTCAACTTCTGAATTTCCTCGATGGGTTACAAGCCGCAACCAGAACATGGGTGGAAGGAGGAAAGGGTACCTCCTCTTTCTACGACCTAACCACGGATGAAGCCCTTTGGTCGTTGGAGGAATTGGCGAATTTTGATTATCACTGTTGGAATTATTCACCAAGTCACCAAAGCTTAGAGGATTTTTCCAATACTATGGCACCATGGATTAACACTCCGGTTCAAGATGAGAAGTCTTCCCCTGCCTTAGAAGATGTGTTCGCTACAATTATGGGGAAAACTCAGAGATTCTTGAGGGAGATGAATGATCAGATTAACTTGCATGAGGATCGTCTTGATTATATTGAGACGGTCTGCACTGATATCGATGCAACCATAATATCTTTGCAGACGCAAATCGATCATCTTCTTTGCTATGTTGAGTCCGATCCAGACGCGGGGGCATTGAGAGACGAGCATGTCACATCTGAATGTGAAAGCCACCGTGAGGAACCCAAAGCAAACGGAAGGTACTTGGGTGAGATTGAAGATGATCATGAAGATGCTACAACCCAAGTATGGATTGGTGGTCACATAGTAATCGTTTTGAGTTTTTACCATTTGAATTCTATTTGGTGATGCCGCCATCGATATAACACGATCGCATCTACGAGGATCCGATGTGGCTCACCTATCCTTCCCTGTTTCTAGCTCAGTACATTCATGCCAACCAAGTGCATAATCCGGAGCTGAGTCACGTTGAATTATGAAGGAAGTCTTGAGTCAATTAGAGCCAAATCTCGCCAGTCTTGAGGGTATACAAAACCAAGACTCATACGTATTGGTGTACGACACTTACTATAGGCAGAATCCGCTCTTTGACAAGCACTTCTCTATGCTGGGCCGAGGTTAATTAACCATGCGCTTCTTGGAAGATAAACCAAGGTCAAAAATAAATTATATCCGTCACAGCTAGCTTGATTCGGAGGCGAGATTTTCTCATCTCTCAGGTACGTGTTCTAAACCCCCTTCGTCAGCATGCTATATTTCATATGTTGAGAATGATGATTGGGTTGCTGAGGACATTGTCCATTTTAAGTTTGGCGGTGAAGTGTAGTATGTAGTATGTTAGTTATGTTTTATTGTTTTACTGAATTGCATGTTTGTTTAGTGTAGAATATTTTTATGTTGTTTTTTATGCATGCTGATTTTTGCATTCATCTGGGCCGTTACTCGATGATGATATTACCCCCTGGTTGTTTTTCGAGGTCAAGGGTAATACCCATGCATATGTGTTCTATGTGCTTAACAATGCGTTTTGGTGAAAGTTATTGTGGATCCTAATTTGCACGAGCACATAGACTCAATATATTTCTATTCAATTGATTTAAGGCCGATTATCGATTAGCCAAACTCATGACAATTTAAGGTTTCTAGAACCTGATTGAAGGGAAGTTTGAGGCGAAATCTTAGGCGAGGTAGTTCAGGAGATATGATTTAGGCATTCACTTTTGTCACTTGAGCCTTTTAAGCCTACTATATTATATGTTTATCCCTCATTACCCTGTCGAAGCCTAAATGCCATTTCAATTCTGAACACATAAATAAATACCCTGGCCAATTGATCTTTTTTCAAACCTATATCGTTGAATTAAAGACACAATTTGAGTGAATCAATTTAGCATTCATATATGCTACTTGAAGTGAGCGGTTGGGTTCTGGGCGAACTTCTGATTGGTTCAGTATTCGAGTACTCATTTGTCATTTTTTTCTTTCGTTTTAACCACACCCGTGAAATTCTAAAAATCGAATAAGTTTGGGGGTGTGGTAAGTTGAAAAAAAAAATGTAAATATTGTTCTAGTTTCATTTCATTTGACAAGTGAGTGTAAAGTTCTTAAATGTTCGCTCAGGGTTGTTTCGAATTTATCTATGGGGGTTTGAGAGTGATTTTGTGCCAAGCGTTGTGCCTTGGGTATCGTTGAATGATAGGTTGAAAATACCTATCTACTTCTAAGCCGAATTTGGTAGTTTTTGAGTGTTTTAGTAATATTTTATTGCATTTTTGTTTGTTTTTATGTAAATTAGGTGTAAGAATGTAACAAAGTGATAAACAAGCGAAGCGGTGGAAAAACGGTGAAAGAAACAAGGTTTCAGGACAACAAACCCACTACCGCGATGGTCAGGCCACCGCCGAGGCAGTGGAGATGCAGAGCGAATTGTGCAGAAGTCACCGCTCTAGCCAATTAAAAATTTTCCAAACCATTGTCGCTAAGCCAAACGCACGAATTGATTGGAATCAAGATAGCATTATTTTATGCTACTTGAAGTGAGCAGGCAGGTTTCAGACAATTTTTTATTGATTCGGTATTAGTGTATTCACTTGTCAATCTTTGAAATCTATTTACACGCCCCTAAAATTGTACAAAATCGAATAAGTTTGGGGGTATGTTAGTAAAAAAAAAAAAAAAAAACTATGTTAATATAGTTTTTATTTACGTTCTTTCGACAAGTGAATACAAAGTTCTTAAAGTCTTGTACAAGGTTGTGTTTTAAATATTTGGGGTTACGAGAGAGATATAGCCACAAGCGTTTGTGCCTCGGGTATCGTTGAATTATTGTAATTATAATAATTACCTGTTTTCTATTCCTGAGATACCCTTGGCCGTTCTCCAATGCCTATCCAAGCCCTATTGATCTCTTTAAACTTCCAAACCTACATTAGTGGATAGTCGAGCCCAGTCAAGCTTATAGTTTTCCTAATCCTTAAACGGTTTAAGTCATGAATTTAGTTATTGAATAATCTAATCCGGTGTTTGGATAGTTATATATTTGAGTTCTCACCCACACACTTTAAATAGATCTAGAATGGTTTTATTGATATTGAGTGTTAAAATTCTAGAATACCACGTGGTGTGTGTTATTTCCCGAACTTGATCTGATTGAGGGTTATTGAGGGAGGAACAACTTGGTTTCTTCGATTGAACTTGGAACTCGATCTCTTCTTGTATGGCTTTACTTCACTCACTTTTATTTTCACTCGACGCGACTTCTTCATAGCTTTCTGGCTCTCTTCTATTTGTAAGCATCACATACTCATTAAACCGATATTTTGTAGAAATCATTCAATCTATGTTGGACTTTTTCAACTGAACATCAACTAGAGGAGGTGGATGTGGCTGCTCGTGTATTATTTCATTATCGACACGTACTTCATCTATAGTCTCTCAGACCTGATTTTCAAGTGGATCTGTTATGGGAATTGATCATTCAAATTTAATAACCAAATTTAAGTGCAAAATATCATAGTAGAGTGTTTAAGTATGAGTGTTGAACACAAGGATTTGATTGTAATCATTAATTCTTTTCTTATTTTTAGATTGGGTTTAAGAGAGTTGATTTTGGAGTTTCTAATTATAAATAATTGCATTGATAATGATAAAAAAAACCCGGGTTGGGAGTATATATTTATTCTTAAATTATCCTATTGCGTTTAACTTCTTTATCTATTTTGATTTGTGTATAATGAAGTAATTTAACTAGACGGAAAATTATAGTAAAGTTTAATTATTTAATCGATATGAACTATCTTCAGGATTTGGTTTCTAATCTACGGTTAATCAATCCCTATGCATAGCCCATCATATCAAATATATCGATTAATCGACTGTTTAACAGGTATGAATTATTATCGGAATTCGATTTCTACTAATCTATGGTGAATCAATCTCTTAGCATAATCTATCCTATTAAACTGTAACGATTCCAATAAATAAAAATTGTATAACAAATGGATCCAAACCACATGTATTATATCTAACCAGCAGGTATCAATAATTATTTCTAACATTCAAAAAAATTATATAAAATTGATTTCATAAACAATATAAGAACAATAAATCCTTGTTATACAATCTTATACACAGATAAAATAAATCAAGAAATAGAACTAGATTAAGGCAATGTAGGACGAATATAACCTAACCTGGTATAATGCATAAGTCTTTCATGGAATTGTTCTTCTCCAATAGATGTTCAGTAAAACCCATTGAGAATTATCTCCAAGAATTAGGCAGTAAAAAAAGACTGAAAAAAAAATAGAAAATGAAGATGGATCAAAAATGAAAAAGCCAAAGAATAGAAAGCATCATCCCACCCTTTTCCAATCTGTCGAGATCCCCCATAATTGCCAAAATAAATGGTAATTAATGGCCACAAACGGTCATTCTATAAATGGTCATTTGTCCGATCAATGGTAACGGTTCCACTAGAACCATTACTTGACCTAGGATGCGTGCACAATGCACGGTTGGGCCAGTGGCTAGACTTGATCCATCTGGTTCGAGTCTATGGGTTGGATTTTTGGAGCGATTCGCGGGCCACAACCTTTTTCCTTCTATTTTTGGCCCTTTTCGACTATTTTTTCGTTCGATTTTTAATATTTCTTCATTTCTGATTTTATTCCTCCAAAAATACTAAATTATATTATTACTAATTAAAAATTATTAAAAAAGACTAAAAAACTATATATTAAAGATGAAATTTTGGTATAAATTTGAGAATGATCAAGTGTTGGGATTGGATTTAGTTTGGTTGGATACTCGATAAAGGATTTCGATTTTATACTTTTCTCAACATCCTTGATAGTATGATCTTCAAGACAAATCACATCCATGCCACGAATCACTTTCCTGTCAACTGGATCTCATAACTATAGCCAAATTTCTCATACCCAAAGCCTAAGAATATACACTATTTTTTCTTATCGTAAAGCTTGGACCTCTCATCGTTCTGAACATGAACAAATGTCTTGCGTCCAAATACCCTCGAATGCTTGTAAGAGATATATTTTTCGATCCATACACTTTATGGGATGTCGCCATAAAAAAGAATTGATGAAGACAAATTGATCAAGTCAACTGCGATCCTTATGAGAACGCATGGGAACTTAAGCAATTTTGCATGGGAACACATACACTTTATTCATTCACAAATGGTTCGGTTCATTGTCTCAGTAACTTCATTATGCTGAGGAGTCTTAAGCATTTCCCAATTTTCCAAGTTTGATGTCGTATTTCCCGTAATATTCCTCAAACATGCCTCTATATTCACTACCATTATTTGCATACACACACCTAAGTTGTCTTCTTATTTCTCTTTCAATTTTGGCGTGGAAATTCTTGAACACCTACAATACATAATCTATAGTTTTCAAAGAATAAACACACATTTTTCTAGAAAAATCAATAAATGTAACAAAATATGAAACACCGCTAAGTATTCTATTTTTCATGAAACAAACATTTGTATGCACTAAATCCAAATGATTATGTTCTCTAGATGGATTATGTTAAACCTAATATTTTGATGGACAATCAAACGTTAATATTTGATGGCACTAGTATTTTTATTGAGTGATTTCGGATTTAAATTCCATATGTTGCAATGAGAAAAAAAAATTGATTGAAAAAGAAGAATCATTGAAGAATCTATACAGGGTGCAAAATGAAGGCAATAGAGAGATGAAGAATATTGAAAACAATTAGGTGAAAATAACTCATTACTTTTATACTCTATACACAACTTGAATTAGGATCACGCATGACACTTTAAAATAAATTAATCTTATGTATGTAATGATAATTTTAGGGTTATAATATGTGTTTTATAATGTGTTAAGTTATTGAATTATTTTTTATTAAGGACCTAATTGAAAAACTAGTTTTAACACTTAAAATGGTGGTTTCTCAAGTCAATGATGTCAACCGACAAAAGAGGTTGGTCGACTAACCAAAATAGTGCGTTTAGGAAGTGGAATGGGTGACCTTCTAGTCAATTCGGTTAACCGACAAATTTGGTCGATCGACTAACGAATTCAGTAGTTGAAATTGAAAAAGGAGAAGGATCTACTAGTCTGATCGATCAACTGACTAAACTAACTTAATGTTTAAAACTGTGACCGTTATAAGGGTCGGTCAACCGGCGGGTTTGGTCGGTCAACCGACGACTGCAATTAATTCTTTGATTGATTTGTTTTTTTGCTCAATACATCTCGATTTTGATGATTTTAAGGGAGTGTTTCAAGGGAATTTAGTATATTTTCAAAATATATCATATATTAAATTATTCTTATTTATTTGATTCATATATTTAATTATTCTTTCAATTAAATTGATAAACTACTTCTATTCTTAAGGATTGTGATTTGAAAAAGTTTTAAGGATCAAATTGATCTTTTTTAAGAATTTTTTTTTTAATGAAAAATACTTATTTTGAATATATATGATAAATGGGGTCCACATGTGTTATTTTTTTATATACCTTTTGAAAGCTAGTCGTTATAGGCCTAGTTCTAAGTCTATAAATAAAGATTGACTGGATTAAGAAAAAGTAATCAAGAACATCTGCTTTTTGGTTATTCTAAGAGAGATTTTTATGCAAAAAATTATAAGTGAGATTATTAAAAGAATTCTTGATCAAATGCGCTAAAAGTGTTGGTCACCAGTTTGTATTTGCTATTAAGTTATCATAATCATTTTCAACAAATTCCGGTGAGATTTTTCTAAGATATTTCTTAGATTATTTGTTTAATGACTTGGATAACTTGTTTTGAGAAAAATCATTTCCAAATCTAATTTTGTGAAAATCTTTTAAAACAGTTTTTATTTTATGAAATCTGATTATTTGTTATTTGTGTTTTAATTTGTTTAAAATCATATTTGTGACTCACATTGAATCTATCACTTAGTAATTTCGGGACATTAATTGAGTATAATTGTTTTGAGGTGGTAGAAGCTCCTTATGGAAATAATCTTTTTAATCTTTTGTATTTGCAATTTTTGAGTAGATTAGACATATTTAGATTAGTGTTTAATCAGGGTAGTTACGTTTTAATCTTGTGCTTGTGAAAAAGATTGAGATTTAGTCTTTAGCCTGAAAAATGATTAGGCTTTAATCTTTAGCCTGCAAAAAAGATTAGGTTAGTTTTTAGCCTATGAAAAGATTAGGTTTTAATTCTTCCTGTAACAGAAATAGAGTGATTGTGAAGGTTCTTCTTAAGTCTGTGAAAAGGAAAAGTGTAATAGCGTGAGAGAATGATAGGTTGATTTTGAGTCTGTGAAAAGAATCAAAATTGTAAAGGTTGATTCTGAGCTGGGAAAAAGAATCAGAATTGTTAGGATTTGATTCTAAGCCTAGAAAAAGAATCAGGATTATTAGAGTTTGATTCTAAGCTTAGGGAAAAAATTAGATTAGTATTCAGCTTGTGAAAAAGAATGTAAGGGTTTGATTCCTATTTGGAAAAGAAATCAGGGTTTAGTGGATTGCGAATCTCCGTGGAGATCCGGGGATTGGATGTAGATAAGAGTAACTTGCCGAACCAGGATAAATATTTGTGTGCTACATTATTTTATTTTCTATTATTTGGGTATGCACTTAAATAAACACATTTTCACTGCATAATAAAATAATACTCAAATTAGGGAAATTGATTATTGGTGTTTGAATTTACTATTTAAATTTTTATATTTACACAATTCACCCCTCCCTCTTGGGTAGATCTTTGAGCCAATAGATTATATTTCTGAAATGCAACTCTATGTTGTTCACTGCCAAAACAATGCATACAAATTTTAAGAGATGTATATTTTATACCTGTTAGGAGTTAATTTTTGGCGAGCATGTGAAGACCTTTTTCACTTAAGTGAACAAGTGGTCGATGTCATAACTCCATAGAAGGATCCTCAATTGTATTGATCTCTTTATTTGGCCAATCTCTCTTACATCACATTTTAAAGGCAAACACAAATCCTTAAAATAAAGGATGTCTATCATTCTAGATTTTCAAATTGCATAATTAACCGATGTCAATTTTATCATAACTCCACTACTATCTTCCATTTTAAATCAAACAAATAAATATTTCTCCAATAATCTGAAGTTCTATAACCACTTCTTTAGAAAAATCACCAATTAATTAAATTTATTTTCCTCTTTATTTGATTAAAATAAGATTTTAAATTTTGACACCCACAAATATTAACCAAGATAAAGCAAGTAACAAATAAAGTAGAGACATGATTTTTACGTTAACAATTCCAACATGAGAAAGTCCAATATCAACTTTCACTATCACAAAAATAATGGGATTATAATGAATCATACCTTCAAGGGAAAAACTCTTAAATCACTACATAAATATCATTGAAAATGGTATATTCAACAACAAATGATATACGGGTTTAGAGATGAATGTCTAATCACTAATGAAAAGAGGGTTACAAAGATTAAGACCGATAGATATATTTTACTTGATGCCGAGAACAAAGCCCTTTAGCCCAAACAAAATTCGAATCGTCGTCCGATCGTCAGGCCGAAGCATAGTTCTCTCTCATCTTCCTTCTCTCTATCTACTTACTGCCGTATAATTTTTTTTGCTAAATATAGTTGCTACCCATCCTCTTTTTAATAGCTACTCCCACACCCCTAGTGGGCTTTTGTGTGTTTTTCGTTTTTTTTTTTTTTTTTCCCTTTCTTTTATTAAGGCCCAAATGGGCTAGGGTTAGGTCCGCCCACATAGACTAGACATATCCAACAAATCTCCCTCTACAGGTCATGTGGAAAATGCAGAAGAACTGTCTTTTCTCAGCAACTCTTAAGCTTTTGTCCCAGAAGAACTTTTGTCATCATATCTGAATCATTCTCATATGTGTGTATCTTCTCAAGATGTAGCAACTTCATATCCAACACATCACAAATTCAATGGTACCTCACATCAATATGTTTGGATCTCACATGAAAATTTAAATTTTTTGAAAGACGAATGACACTATGATTGTTACAGTAAAGACTGTACCTCTCTCGTTGCCAACTCACTCTTTTAGAAATTTCTTAATCACAAAACCTCTTTACATGCCTCTGTCACTGCAATGTATTCCACTTTCGTAGTAGATAAAACAACACACTTTTGTAACCTGGATTGCCATGAAACTGCTCCCTCTACATAGGTAATTAAGTATCATGATGTGGACTTTCTCGTATATGTATTGCATGTCTTGTCTGCATCCGTATACTCTTCTTACACATGTTTTACATTGCCAAAATATAAACAGACTTTAGGTCTCTGAGATACCAGAAAATCAATTTTACTACTGTCTAATGCTCTTTGCCTTGATTTGAGATAAATTAAGGGATAAAGACCTTTTTGGTCCCTGAAAAATGCCTTGACTGTTCAATTAGCCCCTAAGAAATACAATTCGACAATTTGGCCCTTGACATTTCAAAATAGTGTCCAATTGATCCCTGAAGCGATTTCTGTTAAGTCAACTAACGGTCAACATTTCATTAAAGGTATTTTAGTCTTTTTATTCAATGGACTAATTTTGAAAACTTATCTAAACTTAAGGGGTCAAAATATTTTTTTCTTATTTTACTTACATGGCTTCATGACTTTCTTTCTTAATTGAGAAAGAGAGAGAGAGTAAAAAAAAATTATTGAAACACAAATCTTGGAATAAATATGGAACACAAATAGGACTCTCCCATATTGAAACAAAAATCTGGAAACAAATTTTGAAGCCGACGAATAGGACCCTCTCATATTCAAACAAACAAATTTTGTCGTCTTCTTCTTTGTCGGCAAATGTAAATATTGCTAAATTTAAACGTGTAATTTCAACAACAAGTTTATGGGAACAAAACAGAATTTATGGAAACAAAACAATATTTTTTTGGAAATATTATTTGATTTTTTTTTTTATTAAAAGAGGAATTAAAAACTCCAAGGAATACAAAAGGAAAGATATATCCAACCAAATCAAATACAAACCTCTATAAAAGAAGAAAATGAGCAAAATAAGGGATAATTCCATTATATTCTAAGAATTTTATGCTAAAAATAAGAGAGCATAAAATAATTTATTTATTTTTTCGCTCCCATATTAAAACACAAATCTGAGAACAAAAATACTAAACAAACAGGGCCTTAATGTTTCCGTTCCAAGAAAATTAGGGCCTTAAATATCAACACCTCCGAACACTACCACCAAAACAAACATCAACATCAAAACAAACACCATCACCAAAACGAACATCAATACCAACGAACACCACCCACCAAAACGAACAACACTACCGACGAACAGCGAAATCGAAAATGAAGAATATCGCCAAAATCAAACCTTGGGATTTCGATTTCAATTTCAAAATTGAAGAACATCGCTGAACATCATCACCAGAACGACAAACACTATCGAAATCGAAATAGGGTTTCGATTTCAATTTCGAAATTGATTTCGAAACTAGGTTTCGATTTCAAAATCGAAACAGGAAATCGATTTCGATTTCTAAATCGAAACCGAAGATCATGGCACGAAGAATACCGCCGAACACCGCCACCAAAACAACAAATACCGCCAAAATCGAACCTTAGGGTTTCGATTTCTATTTCAAAATCGAAATAGAAAATCAATTTTGATTTCGAAATCGAAACCGAAGATCATGGCACGAAGAACACCGCCGAACACCACTAACAAAACGACGAACACCACCAAAATCGAAACAGGAAATCGATTTCGATTTCGAAATCGAAACCGAAGATCATGGCACGAAGAACACCGCCGAACACCACCACCAAAACGACGAACACCGCCGAAATCGAAACAGGGTTTTATTTCACCAGAAACTTTTTCAAGACAGGAGAATGGAGCAAATCATAGGTATCTTCATTTTTCTGTTGAAGAATCAATGAACTTTTAGGTGGCATTTGGAAGCGCAGAATTGGAGGCTTGAAATTGTAATTGAAAATGAACGCATTCAAAATTCTAATTCCAATTTCGAGGCTGAAATTCAATGCAACCAAACACCACCTTAGACTAAAACAAACCTCGCAATTGGTTTTGAGGACATCCTGTCCGACTATTAGGATGCTCAAATGCTTGTTCATCATTAGCATTTCCAAATCTACCTGAAATCGAATTGAAATTCGAAGCGAAAAATGATAAATACAACAGAAAATAATTAGATAGAACGAACTGATGATTAATTCGATTAATTTTATTTTTTTGGATGCTAAATCAGATCAGAAAAGCATGGAAGTTGAAATTCATGAAATATATAGACAATTTAAGATCGGATTTTGTCATTAATCCATCTAATTATTTGTTTTAATCACAAATTGGAAACCCTAAATCATTATTCAGGGGTCTAATGTGAGTAGAATTTGGATTTTCAACAAATTAGCTATGAATTTGCAGATGCAACTAAAATCCTAGTACCTTATCGGAAAAGAGTAGAGCAATGGCATCAATGCCGACATGGTGGAATATCCATGCGGCTTGTTTCTGTTTCCACATTTTCTCTCTCTTCATGTTCATCACCGGCACCACCATCGTCTCCGCCACTGAATTCCTGTCACCATCATCTCTCTCTTTGTACTTCCTCGTTTTGTTCTCCAGTAGCCATGCGTAGCAAATCGGAGGGGGCGCCATCTCGACTGGTGGATGGATGGGTGGATGGCGATGGCGGATATGGGACCGAAGGGAGGGGACGTCGTTGCAACTGGTAGATGGCGACGGCAGATCTGGATGGATAGCAACGGCGGCAGCTCTTGAGAGGAAAGAGCGAACGACTATTGCCGAACCACCGCTACGCCTACCGAACATTAGACGAAGACGATGAATGGACAAACGCCGCAGTTCTTACAGCCTCTCCTATCACCGTCGAGCTCCAATCCTCAAATCTGCTGGATATCTGACGACGAATATGAACATTCTCGTGACGTGCAATGTTACAATCTAAATCTGTGCAAGATCTGAATTTAGGGTTTTAGATTTGGTGTATTTACTCTATCAATTGGCAAAATCACAGAACGAAATCAATTTAGGGTCCAGTTGAAGACGAAATCGACTACTGGAGCTTTATCCATTTACCTCCGCATCCACCAAATAAGCCGTCGTTCTTCATTAAAACTCTTCCTATCACCGCTAGCGTTGCCATTTTCCATTTGCAATTCGTCGTTCTCGGTAGTCGTTCGCCTATAGTTCTTCATCACCTATTTTTTTTTAGAGAGAGAATGATTGTGTTGAAGGAGGTAAGGGTTAATTACATTTTATACCCCTTAAGTTTAAACAAAATATGTAAATAGGTCCTATTTAATTAGAAAGAATGAAATGACGCATTTACCCTTGACCAAACGTCACGTGCTTGTCACGTGACTTTTTCCATCCAAAATCCCTAAATTTTACTTACGGAACCCGACCCAAGGGCTAATTGGACACTATTTTAAAATATCAAGGACCAAATTGTCGAATTGCATTTTTTAGGGGCCAATTGAACACCCAAGACATTTCTCAGGGACCAAAAAGGTCTTTATCCCATAAATTAACTTATAACTTGATAATCAGCCCCTTCCACATCAGATATGGGATAAACCCAACAATTTTTCCTTCACATATCGGGCATTTGGTCGGCTTAATCCTCGACCAGTCTCTCCCCATTGTGGCTATTAGGCCAAGTATAACTTGAGTTTTGATACCAATATAGAGTGATCTTAGACCTCTTTCAACCTCAACAACTAGCTTATGAATGGGGACTTTCCATTACACTTATAATTTGACCACCAACCCCTTTCACATCCGATGTGGGATAAACCTAACAATTACCTTCTCACACATCGGTCTTTGATCGATTAATGCTCGACCAATCTCTCCGTCTGTGACTATTGGGCCTCCAGCCACTTCTACATCTCGTTTACATTATTAATTTCGTATTCATATAAAAAAAATTAAAATTATTTTGATTTTTTTCAATTCAATTAAAACTTACACATAAAAATTAGTTGATAAAGTATACGAGACCAAACTATAAATTATTATTGAACTCAAGGTCAATTAAAACATATATAGAAAAAATTAATTAATCTCAAATTCAAACTAAAAATTAGTTAAAGAAAATTGATATATTTTTTAAGTAAAATTATGAAAATAAACATGTTATATTTAGTATTTATTCTTAATATTAACTAAATATAAAAAAAAATGTATAAAAGAAATATTGGCTTATATAAACCTATGATTAATATAAAATTTTATAATTAAAAATATTTTATATGTTTGAAATAAAAAATTTAAATATTATAAAATAAAAAATTAAGTAAATTACTTGTTTCAAATAAAATTTTTTAATATTATTAAATATGAAAAATTAAATATAATTTGGTAAAAAAATAAATAAAAATAAGGTAATCTCATCATATCAAATTTTATTTTGACTTTTAAAAAGATCATTCTCTTTACTTTTGCAAATAACTAAAAAATAGAAGCCCGCTTGAGATTTTTCTAAAAATTTGATTACCAAACACGCTTACTAAATCTAAGTTGAAAAAATTAATTTGGTCCATTTTTAAAGGATTCGGTTAAGTTAAAAAGAAATATCTTTTTAACAAATTTATTATAAATAAAGGGATAAAATGTAAAAATTTTAAAATTAAAGAGAGAAAAAAAAATAAAAAATTATTGTATATAGTACCATGAAAACTAATTTAAGTCTACGATTTTGATAGTCACAACATGCATGAATGTGTTCAACTTAAGTCTCTCTCTCTCTCTCTCTCCACTTGTGTTCTTATCTGATTTCTAGAGACGCCAATACATGTGCAGCTCATCCACTTATAAAAAAGCTGGATTTCTTTATATTTATTTTTTTTAGTTAAATATTGTACTATTATAAGGGGGTGGCAGTTGGCCTGGGCGCCCAGCCCATTTATTTATTTATTTTTAAAAGAATTTGGTTTTAATTTTTGAGTCCGTGCACAGAATTAGGAAACCAAAATTTGGTTCCTTCATTTTTAGAACCGGACTTGGACATTGACTATTTTTGTTTAAGTTAGCCCAGTCCGGCCCGACTATTTATTTAATTTATATATATATATATATATATATATATATATATATATATATATATATATATATTGTTGAATTATAATTAATTAATATGCAATTTATTTTATTTGGATATGAATGAATGTATTTTATTTTAATGTAGAATGTTTATTAGTGTTTTTTATTTTATTTTTTTTGACGAAAATTAATATTAGTAAGTAGTAATTATTACGTATGAATGTATTTTATAATTTTAATTTGTTCTTTTAATAATTATTTTTAAATTACTAAAAAATTCAATAGAACCAGACTTGGGTTTGAAAATTTTTGTTGAGGGTTGGGTTTGAGCATGATAATAATTGGAAACACCACTTCCTCTCCGACTTGTATATGTTAAGCATGCCACCAGCGTTCATCCTGAGCCAGGATCGAACTCCCAAACATGGGGTTGGGCCGGGGGCAGGCTTACCATTTTGCAATATTTTAAGTAGAGCTCGACCTGAGCCCGCCCATGACCAACCCTACTATTATACTGTCACTCTATTCAAATTTTTTCAAAAATTAAATCTTGTGTGTATCTAACCGATGTAAAGGAGTGTGCATTTAATATAGTCTTGAAAAATAATTAGTTAAGATGTGCATAAATTATTTTGTACATACATTGCCGTAAAAAATCAAGAGGAAAAAAAATTGTAAATACATAAATCTCAGTGGATCTAAAAATTATTATAAAATTTACATTTTTAAATACTAATTTTTAGGGTTGTGCATGCAAATTCAATGATTCCAATTCCCATGCCCCCATGGCCCCTAACCTAGCGTGATTCCATTTCCATGTATATTGGGGGCGACAAGAGCAATAATAATGTCAAAAAGTCACTAAAGTGATGGTTTCACTACAAGTGAAAAAAAAAAAATCAACTTAGAAAAAGAAATCCAAACTATTTTCACACCAAGAATGTAATTCGTTAGAGGTGAAAAGGAAAAATAAAAATAAAAATAGAAGTGAAATTACTCATTTTTTTCTCCATGTGTTTGGTTAGAGGTAAAAAAGAAAAGGGAAATGAAAATAAAGATGAAATAACCCATTCCCCCAAATTCGGGATGAAAATGAAAAAAGAGTAGAAAAAAAAAGTCAAAATTATCATTTTGCCATTTTATTTTATATAACAAATATCCATTTCATTTGTAGTAAAGATAAAATAATAAATTAAGCAAAAAAATATTTTTTTTTTTATTTTTTTTAATGCACACATAATATTATTTTTCCTCCTATATCCCTCTAACCAAACATATCAAAATCACAATAAATTTAAGGGAAAATTATTATTTTTTTCTTCTTAATATGAGCGGTGAGTGTTTAATTTGTATTCTGAGGTATGTTAAATTACACATTAGTCTCTTAAATTTCACATTTATTTCATTTGCATAAAATTTAAAACGTTATAAACAATTTTGGATGAAAAATAGATTGGTTTCTGTATAGTGACTTTTTAATAAGGATATTTTTGTTGTTTAATCACTCTACTAAATTTAAGATGTTTTCTTCTTCATTTTTTTCAAAAAATATTCTTCTGAAAAATAAAATAGAAAAAATTGAATCATTTAAATTTTTTTTTTTTAGATATCTCTATTAGAAGGTCACATATAAAAAACCATTAACGTTTTCAATTTTTGTGGAATTGAAACATTAAGTGTACTATTTGACAAATCTCAAATTTAGTATTGACATCTACCCTATATTTTAGGGACCAAAAATATATTTTTCCTAAATTTAAATAGAGCTAATAAATCTTAATTAACACTAAAATATTATTTCGAATTAATGATAATGCACCAGAAACATAGTAATTACTGGAGCTCACTCCCATCTAGTTCCGGAGCCACATATATAGGTACTAGGAAGACTCAAATTCTCCTCAACTTTTAAAAATTTACACTTTTATTCTAATTCTCCATCAACTTTCGAAAATTTATACTTTTATTTTTGTATTTTTAATAAAAAAAATTTGAAAACACCATTTTTCCCCAATTTTTGACAATTTGTATTTTTATTCCTATATTTTTAAAGGAAAAATAAAATATTAAAACACTCAAAAATTTAATATAAACATAGAAATTTTCCTCTTAAAAAATAAAAATTAAACCGCACCCGATCAATTTGTTGGATTCGTCAGTGTCCCGCCACTTAATATTTACTTGTAAGCCCCCACTATCAAGGCAAATTCTCAAATAAGTCACTTAAGTGGCATTTGATTAGTGTTTCTAATTTTTTTTTTCCTACTTCTAATAAATTGGAATGAGATGAGATGAGTGCTTCCGTTCTTGAATAATTCCCAAAATAAAAACATGTTTGGTAACGAATCAAACATAATTCTTTGTACTTAGGTTAAGAATCAAACCTCACAAAAATACTCCAAATATCCTTTTACCCGGTAAGGATTGTACCGTTACGAAATCACTCAAATTAAATTATATAAAAGTAGAATTAAAACCTAATTTTTTTATACTCTAGGCAAAGATCAAAATCTCAATCTCTTTATCGGAAGAGATTGAAACTAGCTATCCAAGATTAGACACTCCCAATAATATCTAATTCGACACTCAATTTACCAATTACAAAATTGATAAGTAATTTTTCCACTCGGAGTTTCTACCACTCCAGATAAATTTAAACTCAATTAATGCCCCGATACTAGTGATAGAAAAGTGAGAATTTCAAAATTTGATTTTAAATAAAAATTGGTAGCACGTAATTTTAGCACGTAAACAGATTTTCTTAAGAAATTGTTTCAAAAATAATTTTCAATTAAAAAATTTGGAAAACAATTTCAAAGATCAAATTCCAAGAAAAAATAATAATAGCAAGCAATAATTAATAGCAAATAATTTGAAATGATCTCACTAGGAATCCTCCAAATAAATAATGATTAGCAATGCAACTTCAAGTTAGTGACCGGAACAATAATTTTCCAAAAACAATTCTCAAAAATAAATCTCACAAAACTTCTGAATAAACACTCTTAGAAAGCTCTTTAAAACTGATTGATTTGATCTCTTGGGATATATTGAAAATAAAAAACGCAGGTCTATATATATGAGAATAAAACAAGCCTTCGAACGGCTAATTCCCATAAATCATGACAAGTATTTACTCCAATAGACCCTATATATTATTAAAACTCAATCCTGATATAATTTACTAAATTATATATTTTTAAACATTCAATTTAGTTCCTCAAACTTTTACTTAAACTCAATTAGATAAGATCGAAATAATTTTATGTACCAAATTGAGAAATATAAAAAATACTTGAATCATATCTATAGGGATATTAAAATATCAATTAAATAACTCAAAATATATCAGATCCCTAAGATATCTCGCATATCTTAACCATAAAACAGCTACTTTTTGGATCAAAACCATCAAAATCTCAAATCCTGAAACTGATCATCGGTTGACCGACCAACACTCATCGGTCAATCGCCCAATTCAGGATGTAGCCCAAGCCAAAATCTCCTCGCCTATCGGTCGACTGCTGATCCTTCTACTGTCAATTAGTCGATTCAAAGAGTTTCATAGGTTGACTTACCTGTCGACCTAGAGATTCAGAGAGTTTTTCTTTTAGTTAAAGGTCGACTTACCTGCCGACTGACTAATTCAGAGAGTTCACCATTTAAGCTCAAGTCGACATACCTACTGACCGAGAGATTCAGCAAATTCATACTTTAAGCTCCAGTCGACCTACCTGTTGACCAACCATGCTGGAACATCTCTCCTTAATTCGATTTTAATCCATTTTCTTCGACGTTTTTGCTCCTTTAACCGATTTCTTTTATCGGTTAGCTCCACTAAATTCTTAAATCCAATTTTAATTAATTATCAATGTTTCTTTTTCAATTACACATAGGACCAAATAATTTAACTAATTATGATCCTATAAAAGCACACATAATTTTGAAAAATATTTTGTGTCGTGTGTGATCTTAATCGAGATACATTAAGAGTCAAAATTTAACCTGAGTTGTTTTTTTCTTACGTTCTTCAAATTCTGCAATCTCTTAACGTCCATCATCTTTGTCATCGTTTTTAACATCCATTTAGTTTTTGTCATAATATCTTCATGATAATCACATCACTGGAACTAATAAACTGAAAGACTCAATAAAAATCGTTAGTTCCACAAAAAATATCAACATTTAATTGTCTATCAAAATCTTAGGATCAACAAACATGTTTAGTAAAAATATTTATATATATTAATATCAAAATTTTGAGAATGATATAAGACGATTTACTAGCAAAAATATCGGTGTATATTAATCTCAAAATTTTGAGAAGAATAACGCGGGGAACATAAAAAGTAACCAAACAGGGCTTTATTATTTACTCATTAGGCCCCTCTATGAAGGAAAAAATTCAAACAAGTCCGGCTTTATATGACACCAAGTTAATCTAGAGCTCCAAACCAGTTCTCTCATGGTGCCTTGTTTTTCTTCCAAATACTTCAAGTCCAGTCGCCGAGTTCTCTCCCTTCTAGACCAATCTCATTTCACACTACCACAGATCAAGCAAATCCAATCCCACCTCATCGTCTCCGGTACAATCGCCGACCCTTACGCCGCCGGGAAGCTCATCGCGCTATTTGCAGTATCGGATCATGCTGCCGACATCTGTCACGACGCCTATACGCTCTTTCGCCTTCTTCCACACCGCTCCACCTTCGTGTGGAACACCATGATCAGGGCATTCGCCGAGAATAACGAACCGAGGAAAGCGATGGGTTTATACAAGAACATGGTGACTGATGGTTTCGTCCCGAACAACTATACTTTCTCTTTCGTTGTAAGAGCTTGTGCCGAGCTATCTGAATTTTTTCTGGGTTTGATGTATCACGCCCAAGCGGTGAGATTGGGGTGGGAAGCTTACGATTTTGTGCAAAACGGATTGATTCATTTTTATGCGACTTGTAATCACATGTCGTCCGCCAGAAAATTGTTTGATGCGAGTTTGAATCGCGATGTCATCACCTGGACTGCCGTGATCAATGGTTACGCCAAGTCCGGGCAGACCTTGTTTGCACGGCAACTGTTCGACGAAATGCCGCACAAAAACGCCGTTTCTTGGAGCGCGATGATCAACGGGTACGTTCAAATTGGGTTGTTTAAAGAGGCATTAGACCTTTTCACCGACATGCAAATCGCTGGAATTCGGCCTAATCACGCCGCCATTGTCGGAGCTCTGTCAGCCTGTGCTTCTCTCGGTGCATTAGACCAAGGCAGATGGATTCATGCCTTCATCAACAAGAACAAAATCGAACTTGACACGGTTCTGGGCACATCACTCATAGACATGTACTCAAAATCCGGCTTCATAGAAACAGCCCAAACCGTGTTCGACGAAATGCCTCACCGAGACGTCTTTGCTTACACGTCCCTCATTTCAGGGTGGTCCAACCATGGCAAAACACCCAAAGCTCTAAAATTATTCACCCGCATGCAAAAGGAAGGAACAAAACCAAATGAGATCACCTTCATAACCATTCTTAGTGCCTGCAGTCGAATAGGGCTTGTTCAAGAAGGCTTGAAAATCTTCAAAACCATGACCCAAATCCACCATATCGAGCCAGGGATTCAACACTACGGGTGCTTAGTCGACCTCTTGGGTCGAGCCGGGTTGCTAGAACATGCCAAAAATCTGGTTCAAGCCATGCCAATGGAACCCGATTCTTACGTATTGGGTGCACTACTCAATGCTTGTAGGGTTCATGGCGAGGTCAAGATTGGGAAAGAAATCGTCGAGGGTTTGGTCAATCGGTGCCTGGATCATAGCGGGGTTCATGTTCTTCTTTCGAATATTTACGCATCGGTCAATTATTGGGATGGTGTGGAGAAAGTGAGGAAGAAGATGGAGGAGAAGAATGTGAAGAAGGTGCCTGGGTGTAGCTTGATTGAAGTGGATGGCATGGCTTGTGAGTTTATTGCTGGAGATAGGTCTAATTTGTATATGGAGGAGATTGAATATTTTTTGGTGGGAATTGATAAGCACTTGAAATCTCTTTGGATGGAGGATGATTATGATGATATAAATTCTACTGACCAAGAACAAGTTTACTTGTAGCAAAGTTAGGGTCTGTTTGGTTGTCTTTCAATTTATAAATTATATAATATTCAATTATTTAATTTATGAATCTTTGTATGTTAATTTTCGGTTGAGAAAATTAAACATACTTAAATTAACAATCAAATTATTCCAATAGAAAATATCATAATCATGGATAGGAAACTATACTGATGGCCTACCTAATTTATTGTAGAAATTTTGGAGATCAATGATTAGACCATGCAAAGTAAAAATCTTTTTTCTTGGCTATTAGTTATTGTTAATTCTATTTTATATATCATTTTCTCAAATAATATCCAAAATATAGTTAACAAAAAATTAAATTGTTCTTCAAATTAATAACATTATATTTTATTATGTTCATTTTTTCTCTCTTTTGATAGAATCTCTTAATATTAACTAAATAATTAAAAATAATAAGTAGATAAAGAATAATATATATGCCAAATCGCACTTCACACAGTCTTTTTTTGGGTGCAAACGTTGGGGAGAGAATTTTGAATACTAGACCTAGCACTAGAGTGCGATCATATCAACACTAATGAACCAAATCCAATCAAACCTACTAGGATGGTGGCACTTCGCACTCCTAATGTAAAGTCCAATCTTAATATGCCCCTAGTGTTTTAATTTTCAAAATGTATCCTTCAAAGTTTAATTCTATATCAAAACAACAATACGTGCATCATAATTAAACAACCCTTTTTTAGAGAAAAACCAATAAGTGTGAGTGTGCTCTGACAATTAGAATGGTTGAAATCTATCAATAAGATCAATTTAGAGGTAAAATTCAAAACGTTTGAGTAAATTAAAACATAAAGAGATAAATTGATATCACCCTCAAACTTGAAAGGCAAAAAGTGAATTTAACTTTATAACAAATAAGATAAAAAAATTCAAAAAATAAAAATGTAGCAAATAATATGAACATACAAAAATTAAATAAATTAAAACAATATACAAATTTGGTCAAATTATTGATAACTAGAGAAACATAAAAATTAATTCAGCAAAAATAAGATTATTAAAAAAAGAGAGAGGATAATTTAGAAGCCCAGAGGAGCGCTTACCCTGTTTGCAGATTCTTGTTCTTCATCCTGTTGTGAAATTGAATGCTGATATTACATATCACAATTTCAATCCTTAAATTCAAGCTATTATAAATTTGGAAGAGAAATCACAAGAATCAGCAAAGCATATGAACCCTGATCAAGAAATTCAACACATCTAACAAGAAACTGCATAGTCTGCGATTGAAATATAAATTGGAGTAGCAATTATATACGAAATTCAGAATGAAAAGCCAGATTAAGAAGTAGCGATTTGCAAGAATGATAATCAACCAAACTGAAAAAGAAAACCCTAAAAACCCGAATCAATCCGCAATCAGAATCAGACCACTTCCTTCGCCGGAGCAGGCTTCACGGCATCAACATCGGCTGGAATTGCGAAGTACCCCATCTTGTTGGGGCTTGTACCGTCATCATCGTCAAAGTCGTCTCCATCATCGAAGTCTTCATCGGAATCCTGAACCTCAAATCGGTACGGCGAAAACAGGGCCCAGATCAAGAACATAGTGGTCGCGGTGAGAGCGCCGCAGCCGACACCGAAGAGCAGAGCTCCGGCGACGCCAAGGATGTCCTTGGTGCGATCGCGAGCCGATCTGGTGATGGAGGGGTAGAATCGAATTGGCTGATGCCGGCGGGGCCTCACAACCTCGACATGGGGACCAAATTGACCTCGGTTGGGTTCGTAAGAATAGAAAAATAGTTCATGCTCGATCTCAGGCGATTCGGTTAAATCGAAGGTGAGGAATGGAGGTCTAGTGGAAGGATTGAAGTGGTTCCAGAGACGGATTTCGGAGTCAGGGTTAGGGCCGATGGGGTATTCGACGGACCTGGAGACGAGAAAAAATGTTTTGCAAGGCCGGCCGGTGACGGAGACGGTGAGGAGACCGAGTAGGATTGCCAGAGAGAGAAGTCCGTGAGTCGCCATTGACTCTCAGGGAGGAATTGAGAGCCACCAGAGGGGTAAACAAGGAGCAAGGGGTGGTTTGACGAATAAACAGAGAAATATATATGTACATACTACATACTGTGGAAAGAAACAAAAATCTGATTCAGATAAAAGGGTAAACCCTAAAAGCATCCCCAATTTAAATAGGTATTTACATCCATAAACATTTATTAGAGAGTTTGAAATTTTATTTAAGGTTGACTCACAATCTCACAATTTTAATTGCAAGGTCAGAGAGAACGAAACAATGACATGAATTTTAGTTGAATTTCTATTTAAATTGTAATAATTATATTTATTATTTACAGTTATAAAATCGATACGATAATTTGATAATTATAATTGTCAGCGTAGTTGTAAAATTTATCAAATGTTTATAAAAAGAATTATTGATTACTCGGTAATTAGTTTATGCGATTAATAAATTCTGATTCATTTAGATAATGATTAATTCCGATTCATTTAGATAATTTTGATTCATTTATATAAAGAATTCTGATTCATTTGTTTATGCCATTAATAGTTATATTATTCTATTATATACTAATGATAATAACACTCTGTTGTAAAAATTAATTGATAAATCGACAAATTATAATTATTACCGTAGCGTTGTAAAATTTCTCAGATTTATGAAATAAAAATTTGATAGTTCGGTTCTAGTATTGATTCTCTGAGGAAAGAAATCGCGTGGTGACCCTGAGAATAGGGTCGTTACAGAGTGATATCAAAGCTGAATTAATAGTAATACTAATTTATTTATAAATGATTAAATATTTGGGATAGAATTATCTATAGGAGAAACCTAGTGACGACCTTGGGTAATCGAGCCGTGACAGAGTGATATCATTTTGACTAATAAATATTTAGAATTTTACTCTAACCATGTTAGCCAAATGAATTAGCTATCAGTATTTCAATTTTTATTTTGGCTAAACAATAATTTACCTAGCGGGTTGAAGTAGATAATATTATTGTTGAATAGGTAAATTGATAGTTAAATGTTTTCATCAATTTTTAGCTAACCCCTCCACCTTAGATATAAATGGTTTTTGAGATGGCTATTAGGTAAAATAGCTAAAGTGATGACTCTTAAGTTGGAGCTTGAATTTTTAAGTTTGGTTAGGTAAATTGGTAATTATTGATATGGGATAATTCCTGCTCATAACTGACATAGGCGTGTAGCCTTAAACGAGTTGGATCGGGTGTGAAATATGATTCAGAACAGACAGACCCAATGAGTTATTTGGATCGAAGAATGATAGGCCCAACTGGGTACTAACTTCGCCAGTCTTTTGAGTAAGACTAACGGCCTCATGAAGAAACCCATATCTAGGCATATCCTAGCCCACGGTGTACACGACCAAAGAATGAATAGGTCAATCCGTAGTGAACGTCTCCCCTACACTTGAAGAGATGAGCCAGATTGACTGTAACGGCCCATATTTAATGGGTACCGTTACAGATCTCTCTCTCGAAATCATGGAGATAGTGGTTATCTTCCAAACCGTTAGGAGCGTATCACGTAACAGACGACCTCTCCAAAGCAACGACAATCTATCTCCAAGCCTATAAAAAGGGCAAGTATCACTGATAATAGTTTACGATTCAATATGTGTACTACTTTCTCCATTACCATATTAACTTATTCCCACACCGAAGGTTCTTTAGCTGACATCACACCGATATCCCCCAGTAGAACTCACGGTTTTGCAGGTCATAAAGGAAGACGAAGATATTTTTGGCACGTGCGTAACTGTTACACATGCTAGAATTTTTTGGTAACATCATTTGGCGCCGTCTGTGGAAAACGCTAACGAAAAAAGCTTTTCGTCGCAGCTATGAGGTAACCATGAATGAGAGATGCAGCGATGAGTCGAAGCAATGACTTGCCACCGCCGCTTGATGCAGAAGTGCCAGAGGAAGCATATGAGGAAATTCATGTTGATCCTCCGTAGGTGGTGCCGAGTACTGATGCAAAGATTGATGCTCGCACCGTAAAAATAGCCAAGATGGTGGAAAAGATCAAGTACATGACACAAATAATTACCAATAGCAGGTCGCACTCCCCAGCAACCAACAATGATGTTGGAGAAGAAGCAAAATCTTAAGGGTATGCTGATCCGCAGTTCCATGAGGAGTAGCCTGCCTAGGGAGATATAAACCATCAGCAAGAGAAAATAGTGTATAGCCGAACTGTGACTGTTGATTCGCATCAACAGATCAGAAGCAGGGTGGAGAAAGATCAGCCTTCGAATGAACTGGATACACTGTTGAAAGGTACTGAGATGCCGTTCTCACCAGATATCCTTGTTGTTCTGTTATCTGAAAAGTTTAATCCTACAAAGTTCGAGAAGTATGATGGGAAAGCAGATCTTGTGGACCATATTTTCTAGTTCAAACACGTCATGAACCTTTATGGTTCAAGTAACTCCACATTCTGCAGAGCTTTTGCTACAACATTAAAGGGCTCAACACTTGAATGGTTGCATACAGTCCCACCAAACTCCATTATGTCTTTCAAGGAGTTTGGGAATATGTTTATCAATCGCTTCATAACCTGTCAAAGGTTGATGGAGGGTCCCAATTTTCTGTTGGCCCTGCGCCAGGAAAAAGGAAAAACTCTGCACCAATATATGAGCCGATTCAATGAGGAATTGACATACATTGAGGGTTATGATACAAACCTCATTATTAATGCATTCACCTCAGGATTGCGTCCTGACCGTTTACAAGACTTCTTCACCAAGAAGAACCCCCAAATTATGTCGGAGTTAATGGAAAAGGTTAAGCCTTATATGAAGCTGGAGGATGTCAAGCTCATAAGAGAAGGCAAGGGATCTTTCAAAGATCATCCCAGACAAGGCAAGAAGGACCACAGCAAGGCAAAAGCCAATAGTTTAGACAGGAGGAAAGATCGAAGTAGGAGCTTGGGTTCCAGATCAGAAGTTCGTCAAGAGCCAAACCTGACTAGACTACGAATTCTGATCTCTAGAATTATGCATGAGATACGTGCTTCTGAAGTAATTCAATGGCCTCTTAGGCAAGCTACCAAGTCCAATAGGAAGAACATATCCAAATACTGTGACTTCTATAGGGATCATGGTTACGATACAGATGACTATTGGGAGCTCAAAAAGAAGATCAAACGTTTAGCTAATATGGGTCAGCTGCGTGATTATTTACAAGAGCGTTCAAGGGACAAAAAGAGGCTTAGACATGAGGTCCGTCGTAAAGAACATCGTGAAAAAGAGCGCAAAGAAGATCTTCTCAATGAGAGTCGTGAAGTAATCTTCATGATAAATTCTACTGGGCCAACCACTGGAGAATCTAACTGTGAACGAAAAAGGAAAGTCCGCGAAGTAGCATTGGAGCGCTGCTTTGGAGAAGCAATGGAAATAACAACTAATCCGGGACCAATCATTACTTTCCCTAAGGAGGATTGTAAAGAGATTGTTCACCCCCACGAGGATGCTTTGGTCATCACTCTATTGATCTCCAGTTTCTAGGTAAGGCGGATCCTGATCGATAACGGTTGTTCTGCTAATCTTATTTTTGTGAGTACTCTAAAACAGATAGGAACCACTAGTTTGGACGTCAGTTCCACGCAGACTGTTATGGTAGGATTCAACGGCGACCTATCATCTCCATGTGGAAAGATCACTTTATCCGTCACCTCCAACAAAGAGGAACGGGGGTACACAAAAGCCATGGAGTTCATGGTGGTGGACTCAATATTGCCCTATAATGAAATACTTGGGCGTCCATGGTTACATATGATAAGAGCTGTTGCATCAACATACCACCAATGTGTCAAGTATGTAAATGATGGTTCTGTGGCAGTGATAAAAAAGTGATCAAATGGCTTCAAGGCAATATTTTTCCGTAGCTATGAAGGGCAGGAATACGCCTTTATAGTAATTAAAACAGAAGCAGGGAAAAACTCCATCAAAAAGCTTGAAAAACAAAATTGATGACTTCAGATAGCGCGCAAGTGTGATTTAGCCCATTGAGCAAGTAAAACAGATCACTTTTAATAATAGGGCTCAAAGTCTTATGATTGGTGGATCATTAAGCCATACTGAGACCAAAGAGATCAATAAGTTGCTCCAAAAGAACCTGGACGTCTTTGCCTGGGCTCCAGAAGATATGAAGAGCATCAACCCAGATGTTGCGGTACATCACCTGGATATTTCTAGGTCTTACCTTCCAGTTAGGCAGAAAATGAGAACTTTCAACCCTGAAAAAGAACAAGTGATTGAAGCCGAGGTGAAAATACTACTCTCCATTGGCCACATAAGGAAAGTAATATACCCAAGATGGCTGGTCAATCCAGTTCTTGTTAAAAAGAAAAATAGTAAATGTAGAATGTGCATAAACTTTACCGATCTCAATTAGGCATGTCCAAAAGACTGCTACCCAATGCCAATGATGGACCAGATGGTAGATGCAGTAATAGGGCACCAACGACTAACTATGATGGATGCCTATGTCGGCTATAATCAAATTAGCATAGATCAACAGGACGAGGAGGGAACGTCGTTCATCACACCAAAAAGTACCTACTGCTACAAAGTAATGTCATTTGGTTTGAGAAATGTAGTTGCCATATATCAGCTGTTAGTAAACCATATTTTCCAAGATCAAATTGTAATAACTATGGAAGTCTACGTAGATAATATGCTCGTCAAAATCTCCAGAAAAGAGGACCACCTTAGCCATGTGGCAGAGGCCTTTTCCATTATGAGGAAATACAACATGAAGCTAAACCTAGAAAAATGTGCTTTTGGTGTTGCATCTAGAAAGTTCCTGGGCTTTGTGGTTAAATTAGACCGGCATCATGGTGGACTCTGGACAGATAAAAGCTATCAAAAATATGAAGTCTCATGTAACTATAAGGGAAGTCCAGGTGTTGATGGGAAGGTTGGCGGCGTTGAACAAATTCATCTCAAAATTAACTGATAGTTGTGCCTTATTCTTCAAGATTTTGAAAGAGAATAAAACCTTTCAGTGGGATGATGATTATGGGCAAGCTCTCCAATCCATTAAAGATTACTTGGGCTCAGTAGAAACACTGGCTAAAGTAGATCCAGGAGAAGAGCTCTATCTCTATCTAGCGGTAACACCTGTAGCGGTGAGCGCCGCACTGGTTAAAGATCACACAAGAGGGTAAAGGCCGGTGTACTACATCAGCAAGTCGTTAGTTCCAGCAGAAACTCACTACACTGAGTTGGAGAAGTTTGCCTTGGCCCTGGTAACTACA
The DNA here is from genome assembly GCA_016647705.1 of Eucommia ulmoides. Taxonomy (NCBI): domain Eukaryota; kingdom Viridiplantae; phylum Streptophyta; class Magnoliopsida; order Garryales; family Eucommiaceae; genus Eucommia; species Eucommia ulmoides. Next base: position 33,623,013 of record CM028339.1, read on the forward strand.
ACACGAAAGTTCAAACCGTATTTCCAGGCACATGTGATTAATGTGCTGACCTCATACCCACTCCGAGCAGTAATGCACAGGCCAGAAGTTTTTAGGTGTCTCATGAAGTGGGTTGTTGAACTGGGTAATTTTTTTTTATCAAGTACAAGCCTAGGGTAACAATCAAAGGTCAAGCCCTAGCTGACTTCATTGTCGAGCTAACCCTTCCATTGAAGGAGGAAGCAACTTCTCAATCCGCAACACCATAGAAGCTGTGGGTTGATGGTATTTCAAATATGAAGGGGTGTGGTGTGGGTATAGTCCTGCAAACACTTGAATGATATTAGTTTGAAAACGTAGTACAATTGTGCTTTCGAACCTTCAACAATGAAGCTGAGTATGAAGCTGTAATTATTTGGTTGACTCTTGCGCGAGAGATGGGCGCCCAACATTTGGAGGTAAAGTCAGACTCTCAATTGGTGGTCAACCAAATTAATAGGTTGTTCATCATTAATGAGGAAAGATTGCGACTTTACGTTGAAAATGTTGAAAAACTGACCTCCTTATTCTAGAGCTGCAACTTTGAGGCCATTCCAAGGACTGAAAACACAAAGGTAGATGCCTTATCTGTGTTAGCTTTTACCTTGGGACCGGATCAAAGATCTAAATTGGTGGAATTCCTTGATCAACCGTTTGTAGCGGTTCTAGTTAGCCAATGTGCATGCATAGGTCAGCTGGATCAAGAAGAAGACTGGAGAACCCTTATACTTCAATACTTGAGAAATGAAGCTTTACCAAAAGACAAGGACACTGCCAGAAAAGGTCCTATATGAAGCGTCAAGGTATGTGCTAACCAACAATAAGTTGTATAGACATTCTTTTTCCCAACCATTGTTGCTTTGTTTAGAACCAAGAGAAGCAAACTATGTCCTACAAGAGATACACGAAGGGGTTTGTGGGAACCACCAAGGGGGACGAACCTTGGTACATAAAGTACTAAAAGTGGGATACTACTAGCCAACCATGCACATTGATGCGAAGGAATAAGTTAAGAAATATGACACATGCCAACGATTCTCTAATGACATCAAAGTTCCTACTCAACAATAAACTCCAATAACTAGCTATCCCCAAACTTGGAATTTGGCTAGTCCTCGAGCCAAATACACACACTAAAATGAAAAAAAAAACAAAAAAAACAACAAACTGAATTAAATAACAAACAACCTAAAAATAATCTAAACATAACAACATGTGAGTTTTGACTTCTTCTAACGGCCTATTTATTTTTCCCTCAACAACCGCCAATTATTTCGAGTTTAGGAGGTAACACACAACATGTAATGTTCTAAAATTTCAACATGCAATAATGGTGAACGCTATTGTAGATCCTGTAAATGTGTTAGTACGAGACTCAATAATATGACTATACAACGATCAGATTGGATTATCCCACAACGAAATTTATGAGTTAAGGATCACCATAAGCTGGATTGGGGTCCACTCTCCACTAATGTAGGTTTAGTAGTTCATGAAAATCATTAGGACTTGGTTCGATTTTAGTATAATTAACCAAGGGTAATTTGGAATAGAAAACGAGTTAACGTTATTAACTTAACATTACCCAAGGCTCAACGCTTGGCACATTCACTCTCAAACCCTCATAGAAAGATAGAAAAACAATCCCGAATAATCAATTAACGGTCGACGTACTCACTTGTAAAAATCAAACGGAATTAAACTTATATGTACATATGCCTTTTCTTTTCTTTTTTAAAAAATCCAACCACACCCCCAAACTTATTTGATTAGTATAATTTTATGGGTGTGGTTAAAACAAAAGAAAAACGAAAGTGAGTACACGAATACCGAACCAATCCGAAGTTCACCCTAAACCCAACCGCTCACATAAAGTAGCCTTTGCAATGGCTAACTTGATTAACTCAAATGCACCTTTAAATTCAGTGATTAAGGTTTGGAAAACGATCCACTGGCCATGGTATTAGTTTACGTGTTCTGAATTGAATTTTTATTTAGGCTTCGATAGGGTAACGAGGGATAAACATGTATCAGGGTAGGTTTCAACGGCTCAAGCGACAAAGAAAATGCCTAAATCATTTCTCCTGAACTACCTCGCCTAGGATTTCGCCTCAAGCTTTTCCTTAATCAAGTTCTAGAATCCTCAATGTGTCATGAATTTAGCTAATCGAAAATCGTCCTCAAATCAATTGAATAGAAATACACTGAGTCTATGTGTCCGTGGATATTAGGATCTACCATAATTTTGACCAAAACGCATAGTCAAGCACACAAAATCACACAAGCATGTGTATTACGCTTGACTTAAAAAACAACCAGGGGTAATTTTCATCATCAGGTGACGGCCTAGATAAACACAAAACTCAACATGAAAACAACAACATAAAAACATGAACACATTCTAACTTAAACACACATGCAATACGAAAAAATAATAACACATAAACTAACAATACTACATACTACACATCATCGCCAAACTCAAAGTGGACAGTGTCCTCAGTGAACCCAATCATCATTCTTCAATATATGGAATTAAAGCATGCTGACGAAGGGTGTTTAGAATATTTACCTGGGAGGTGAGAGGATCTCGCCTCCGATTCAAGTCGGATGTGATGGATTTAACTTATTTGACCCTGGGTTGCCTCCCAAGAAGCACGTGGTTTAATGTCCTCGGCCCGATATTTTCAGAACGCCCTTAAGATTGGCGAGGTTTTGCTTTGGATGGCTCAATCTTTCAACGAAACGCCTCACCGACTTATGTGCTTGGCCAAGCAATATAAAACGGTTTGGAATCCCGTCGAAAGAGATGCAACAATACCCATCGATCTAACATCGCCAAGTACCCTGCATTGGAAATAAAAACAAAACTACAAACAAAAATTATATACAAAATAAATGCCTAAAGTAAAATTAAGTCATTTACACACAATATTGAACAAAACAATTCCCAGCAATCATTACCAAAAACTTGGTAGTGATCACCAAGAACTGAATTCTCCTAACGACCAATCCCCGGCAACGGTGCCAAAAACTTGTACGCCAAAGGATTCTACTATCCTTCGAAGTATATGACTACTCGTAAGTGTACGAGGTCAAAGTTTTAGTATAATGTGATTGTTAAGATCGGGTTATCGTATCCACAGGGATTGGTGTTGTTATTATCGAGTACCATGTTTGTCATGACCTAACTTTATCTAGGTGAAAAACAAATGTATTTAATTATTAAACTAATACTAATATAATATAAATTAACTACACTAATATGTTAATATGTTTTAGGGTAAAGAATTGCCTAGGGATTAACGTATTTACAAATACGTGTTCGATCTCAATTTACTCACATTTACGGTGTTCGACCTATTTGACAACTTCAGTACGTAAACTCTACCGCCACCTTTCCCGAGTGTAAGACGGGGGAATACATGACTTCGAGTCAACGAAAAAGTCTCCCTCAATGTCTTAACGACTCTAGGTCAAGTAAGTCTCACCCAGCGTCATTGATTGCACACAATCCAACTCCCTCCCGGGTTATTGGATCGTCGCGTTGTATTTACCCTATTGATAATCTCCGTTCTAAAACTCCCTCACATTGAAATGAATCAATATATGGAGTCTATAGGTGATTTTAAATGACATATTTTGTGAAAACTAGCCGTTATAGGGCTTGTTTCAAGTAGCTTTACATAGACATCCAGATTTCACATGTTAAAAAAATACACAAAATCAAGAACTATTCAATTTCTACACTTTTCTAAGAGTTATCATTCTGATATTATTTTGAGAGATCAATTGTGAGATCGATTATTGAGAAATTCTTAAGTTAAAGCGCTATTTGAGTTAGCGTCACCGATTGAAGCTATTGGCCCAGTGGAATACCCAAGAGGGGGTTGAATTGGGTAATTAAAAAATATCAAAGAAAAAAATAACATTTCAAAAATTAAACAATTAATTTTATCCTAAAATAAATTATTATCTTTATAGCAGCAGATAACTATAAAGCTCTAGGTGCACACCCAAATAATATAAGATAAAATAAAGAAAATAAGTAATGCAGTACATACCGATATATCCTGGTTCACCAAGCTACTCTTGGCTAATCCAGTCCTCCGAGCCCCACGGAGATTCGCACCCACTAAACTCAAGATTCTTTTACAGGTAGGAACCAAACCCTCACAATAATTCATTTCACAAGCTCAGAATCAAGCTTTATGAATTCATTTTTCCAAACTCAGGAATAACCTCTACTTTTTATAGACTCAAGAATAACCTAATTCTGTTACATGGAGAATTACAATCTAATTCTTTTTATACCTTAGGCTCAGGAATCAAAACCTCACACTCCAATTATCCTTTTCCCAGGTAAGGAAGAAACCTTTATAAAATCAGTCACAATTAATTCTATAAAGGAAGAATTAACACCTCCATCTCTTTACCAGAAGAAATTGAAACCAAGCTACCCTTGATTACATACTCCTAATTATACCTAATCCGCACACAACTCATCTCAATCTCTTTACCGGAAGAAATTGAAACCAAGCTACCCTTGATTAGATACTCCTAATTGTACCTAATCCGCACACAACTCACCAATTACAAAAATTGATAAGTTCTTCCCACTAGGAGTTTTTACCACCTCAGATTAATTAATACTCAATTAATGTCCCGATACCAGTGATATAATTAATGTGAGGAAACAAAAATCTGATTATAAAAATGATGCGGGTAGCAAAAAATTAAGAACGTAATCAGATTATCACATAAATTGTTTTAAAAGAATTTTTATGCTTTTAAAGTTCAAAAACAATTTCTCATACAGTCAATTTACCGAGCAAACAATGATGACAATAAACTCAATTAAGAATATACTTAGAACACTTTCACCAAGAAAATATATAAATCTGATTACGATAAATATGAATAACACACAAAAAAAAAAATATGTAATCAGATTTTCACAAAAAATCGTTTTAAAATATTTTTATACAATTTAAAGTTCAGAAAACGTTTTTATCAAGATCTTATCAACCAAGCAAATATATAAAAATAAATATGCGATAAATATTAATAGCTTGAAAATATCTCACCCAGATAACACCGAAGAATAATAGATTGAAACGTTAGACAGATTAAATCGGTGACACTTACATAATCAACACTTTAACTCAAGAACACCTCAATAATTGATATCACAATTTAATCCCTCAACATAAATATCAGAATGATGACTCTTATAAAAACTTATGAACTGAATAGTTCTTGATATGGTGTCACTTAATTATGTGAAATCCGTAGGTCTTTTTATAGGCATTTGAAATAAGTCCTATAACAGATAGTTTTCACAAAATATGTCTTTTAAAATCACTTATAGACCCCATATACTGATACCTTTCATTTAAGGTTTATTTTACTTAATAATAGCTTTCAAAATATTCAATTTAGTCCCTCAAAAGAATTTTGAAACCTAATTCCATAAGATTGAAAGTATTAAAATGACCAATTTGAAAAACACTTTAATTCCAAGTACCAAATCTATAGGAATATTAAAATAAGAGTATTATATATTAAAGATATCCATATCCCTAAAAACACTCAATCAGGTAACCAAATTACGGCTAGTTAACAGTTAGTTTTGGATCAAATCCTGAAATTCCATAAAACCTTAAAACAGACCATAAGTCGACCGACCAACACCAATCTGTCGACCGCTCGATTCAGGATACTAGCCAAGCCAAAATTCCTTCGCCCATTGGTCGACCGTCCATCCATCATCTGTCGACTGGACGATACAGAGAGTTTCATATCTTTTCATCGATCGACTTACCTGTCAACTTAAAGATTCAGAGACTTTTCTTCTTTGCTCCGGTCGACTTACCAATGCTGGAATCTTTACTAAATTCATTTTTAATTAATTTACTTTAACATTTTCATCCCTTTAACTGATTTCTCTTCTCTGTTAGCTCCACTAATTTTTTCAAATTCCATTTTAACCATTTACAAATATTACTTTCAATAACACAAAGGAGAAAATAATTTTACTAATTTAGAATCCTATCAAACACATATAATCATAAAATCATTTTCGTGTCATGTGTGATCTTAATTGGGATATTAAGAGTTGAAATTAACTTGAGTTGTTTTCTCTAATTTCTTCAAACTCTTAAACCTTCATCATCTTTGTCATCATAATTTAGCATCCATTCATAACTTGTTATCATATCTTCATCATTGGAACTTAATTAACTGAAACACTCAATTAAACCGTTAGTTCCACCAAAAATATCAACCTTTAATTGTTCATCAAAATCTTAGGATCGACATAAGCTGTCTTGCGATACTATGTGTAATCTGTTTGGTATTTTCCTGGTGAGATAATTTCAATCTTATTCTTTAATTGAGTATTTGATTATTATTACTTGCTTGGTAAATTGATCTTTTTGAGAAATCATTTTTTAACTTTAAAAGTATAAAAATATTTTAAAACGATTTGTGTGTTAATATGATTATGTGCTTAATTGTGCTACCCGCATTCTTTATTATAATCAGATTTTGTTTTCTCACTTTATTTCTATTACTGTTTTCGGGACATTAAATGAGTATTAATTAATTTGAGATGGTAGAAACTCTGAGTAGGAAAAAGCTTATCAATTCTGTAATAAGTGAATTGTGTGTGGATTAGATATTATTGGAAATATCTAATTAGGGATAACTTTGGGTTTCGATCTCTTCCTGTAAAGAGATTGAGGTTTGATATTTGCCTAAAGTACAAAAATGTTAGGTTACTCTTTTCCCTTGAAAAGAACTTAGGTGTGATTCTTCCTGATTAGGATCAATTGTGAGTGAATTGTAAAGGTTTAATCCTTACTTGGAAAAATGATACTTGGAGTGATTGTGAGGTTTAATTCTTGAGCCTAAGCTTAAAAAGAGTTAGGTTGTGATTCTCCATGTAATAGAATTGGTTAGTCTTGAGCCTGAAAAAAAAAGATAAGATTATTCTTGAGCTTGGGAAAAAGAAAAAGTTGTTACTGAGCTTGAGAAAAAGAAGAGATTATTTTTGAGCCTGGGAAAATGAATTTGTAAATGTTGATTCTGAGCCTGTGAAAAGAATCATTTTTGTAAAGGTTTGGTTCCTACCTGTTTAAAGGAATTTTAGTGATTAATAGGTGTGAATCTTCATGGGGCTTGGAGGATTGGATTAGCCAAGAGTAGTTTGGTGAATTAGGATATATCATCGTGTATTGCTTTATTTACTTTACTTATATATTATTGTTTGGTGTGGACCTAGTTGATAACAAATATCTGCTTCTATAAAGATAATAATTAATTTAGGATAAAATTAATTATTTGATTTTTCAAGTGTTATAAATTCTGATAATTTTTATTACTACCCAATTCACTCCCCTCTTGGGTAGCTCATTGGGCCAACAATTGATATCAGAGCTGGTTTTACCTCAATTAGGCTTAACATTCTACCTAAACTAGTCATGTGCACACACCATAGATGATGTGTTTTGTGTATCCTCTTTTGATAGTGGTAAATTCATATATGAAAATATGGTTTATGATTCTTGTGATTCTTGTGGTAGTGATGAAGATGATGATAATGAAAATGTCCATATTGTTATCGAAGAAATATTTTATTTCACACTATTTTTTGCTAAAGAGAGTTTGAGTTTAAAAAAAAAATTGATTATTTTGAAAATGGTGGAAAAAGTGTTCGAAAATTTAAAGTGAATTTGGATGATTATTATAGTACAAAAGAATTTTTGGATGTTATTTTTGAAATTAATAATTTGCTCTGTAAAGTAGATTCTCTTGAAAATGAAAAAAGAGTTTTAAAAAATAATTTTGATATGATTTCCAGGCAAATGTTAGATTTTGTTTCTAAAATTGATTTACTTAAGAAAAAAAATTCAAAAATCAAAATCTGACCTTAAGAATGTTTCAAGAGATTCTGAGAATGATTTTTCTAGGCAAAGTGGATATGCTTCATTGTCTCATCCTTCATGACAAGTCAGTGATAGTTTTGTTGGTATTGTTAGAAATGATTCTTATTTTACATCTCGTGCTTTCTATGATAAATTGAATTTAAAATGTTATTATTGTAATAGAGTTGAACATTTTAAAGTATCATATCTATTTCGGAACCCTAAGTTTATGTCTAACAATGATGGATCCAAAATGAAATAGATACCGAAGAGAACTATTGAAATGTATTGTGCAAAATTACATAATGTCAGAAGTGGACCTGAAGAAGCAAACAAAGAAATTATATCAAAGTTAAAACATGTAGTCACCAAAGATCCACAAGCGACGCGTGCAAAGCGAAAATATGCTCCAAAGACAGAATGTGAAATTACAAAGAAGCTATAAGTGAAACGTGCAATCAGAAAAAGGATTGTCAAAGCCAAGATGGGATATCACCAGGAAGCTACAAGTGACACGAGTAAATGGAAGTATCAGTGAATCAAATAGAAAAAATAAAGGCTGAGAGAATACAGACAAGTCAATAAGAATGTCGCACCCAAGTTAATCATCGGTATAAATGAGGTAAACAACAAAATTGTTCCAAAAGAGAGAAAAGGTACTCCTAACCTTCTACATTTTAAATTCATTAAATTTATTAAAGAGGGAGATGTCCGACTTACCAAATGGGTAAGTTGGTAATGATTTCTAAGACTTATTTTAAATGATGCGTTCACTTGTTGTCTTAAAAATATTATATGGTGATTATGAATATCACATTTAGTTAAAGTGTATTTACATATTTTTATAATGTTCTTATATCAAGTAGTTATCATGTGTTAAATATTGAAACATGTTACGTGATTTTGAAAAAAGAATTAAGTGTTTGAGCTCCCATTAAGTAGTGCTAATAATTTGTTGCATGTTAGTAAAATCATTTGTATAATGTGTTCTTATTCATGGATATATATTTTTTTTACAAATGTGTTGGATTGAGCTAAAATATTTTGCTTCTTAAAATGATATCTTGATTTATTATAATGCATAATATCATGATATATTAAATATTTTCAAATGATTATTATTTTCGAAGGGTTTTAAAATTTTATTATGTATGTTATTATTAAGATTCATGTTCTTATGCGTTAATGATTATATGGAGCATGTTATTTGAGATAGTTTCATTAATTGATAGAATTAAGATTGCTTGAAATTAATTAGTGATCATGCATGTTGATGAGAATAATTGATAAATATATGTTCACTTAAGTTCTACTAATGATCTTCTTCTAAGTATGTTTTAAAGAGTTTCAGGTTATAAGATTACTCAAGGAGAAACAAATATTTATATCGAAACTCAAAGTTGAGTTAAGAATAAAAATAAGGTGGATTCAAGAAGATAATTAATTAGAGTTGAATTTTCATTCAACTCAATAGTAAAACAATCTCATTCTTGCATAATTATGTAAGAAATTTAAATATCATGCTTTGATTATGTGCTTACATGGATTTATATATATATATATATATATATATATATATTTATTACAAGATTAATTAATCTGCATGATCTCTGAATATATAACATAATACCGTCGCACATGGATATCCTTATAATCATTAGGTGTCTAATTTTCATCTAATGTCTCATGTTTTTATTAATGATTATTGTTAAAAAAGGGAGTTGATATTTTATGAGAGAAATATGTACTTATCTATGGTTATACATGCACTAGATTTATGATTGATAAATTATTTTTGAGATATGTTACCTATTCTAGTGCGTTAAAGATCACATGTTTTATTTTTATAAAAGGAAGACATTATTTGGTATCATTAGTAAGGCATGCGGACTTAATAGAAAGTATATGATTGCATGCTATATTATTGAAATATTTTGATTGTCTCAGGGTTATTTTCCTATGCATGAATGTGCTTGTTTACAATTATTTAGGGGAAATTTTTTTTATAAGTAGGGCAATAATATGTTATGCTTAAATTGAAAAATATGGTATTGAAGATTTTGATACTTTTGATTTGTTTGTTATACTCACTAAATCTCTAGCGAAAAATTAAAGTTCAAGACATTTGTCTAGAGTAATGATGTTTTTGGTTTTCCTTCTCCATTTTTTTTTAAAAGACAAAGGGGTCGAATTAGTTGATATTTTAATGAATGTCTCAAGGGGGAACTTGAATTATTTTGTTGAATATCTTAAGGGGGAGTTTTATTATATATTGAAATTTGTTCATTGTTGAAAATCTTATGATTATCTTCATTACTTTGTTTTAACGAGTTAGAGAACCCGTCCTCAGATTTAGGGGGAGTGTTGTTATATTTTTTTTTGAAGAAAACATCAAAGTTTATTGTCATCATAAAAAAGGGGGAGATTGTTGATCATAAGATTTTGATGGACAATTAAATGTTGATAATTTTTGTGGAACTAACGATTTTATTGAGTGTTTCAATTTATTAGTTCTAGTGATGAAAATGATCATGAAGATATTGTGACAATGCTAAAGATGATGACAAAGATGATGGACGTTAAGAGACCGAAAAAATTGAAGAATCTAGAGAAAACAACTCAGGTTAAATTTTTACTCTTAATGTATCCCGATTAGGATCACACACGTCACGAAAATACTTTTTATAATTATGTGTATTTTTGATAGGATCCTAATTAGTTAAATTAATTGCTCCTATGTGTAATTGAAAAAGAAACATTGATGATTGATTAAAATTAAATTTAAGACTTTAGTAGAGCTAACCGAGAAAAGAAATCGGTTAAAGGAGCGAAAATGTCAAAGAATTGAATTAAAATAAATTAAGGAAGAAGTTTCAGCAGGATTGATCGACTCGTGGAGTGTGATTGGTCGACTTGTGTAAAATGCATGAAGTTTCTGAATCATTAGGTCAACTTGTAAAACTTGCTGAATCATCCGGTCGACAGATGGAGAATGGGCGGTCGACCGATGGGCAAATAGATTTTGGCTTGAGAAGCTCTTTGTATCGTTCGGTCGACAGACTGTGAATTATCGATCGACCGATGAGCGAGAAACGTTTGGCGTGGGCTACAACCTGAATCGGGCGATTGACTTATGAGTGTTGGTCGGTCGACTGATGAGTCTGTTTCAGGTTTAGAGAATTTCATGGATTTGATTCAAAACTAGCCGTTAATAAGTCGTTTTTGGCTTACCTGATTAAGATATTGTAGAGATCTGTACTTAATTGAGAAATGATCTATATATTTTATTATCCTTATTAATTTGGTCTATTTAATTAAATGTTCTTTTAATTAAAGTGCTTTAATACTTTATATTTTGATGAATTGATTTAAAAATGTTTAAGGACCAAAATGATATTTCTCAAGAATATTTTCAAATGAAAAAGATCTATTTTAATTATATATGATTTATGGGGTCTTGGGATGTCATTTAATGACATAATATTTGAAAAGTAACTGTTATAAGATATATTTGAAATTCCTATATTTAAACCTGCGAATTTTGAGTTTAAATATTATTATTTTAGTGGAGAATATTTTGGGCCTAAAATATAGGAGAGATTTAATGGATTTTGTTTTGATCTTACGATTTAGTCCATATATTTAAATATAATTCTTTCTATATTTTCATTGATTAAGATCAAATTATATTGGGGACTAAATTGAGAGTTTTAGAAGTTATATTATTAAGTTAAATATACCAGGATTGAAAGGAATCAATATATGGGTCTACATGTGATTTTAAATGACATATTTTGTGGAAACTAACTGTTATAGGACTTGTTTCACGTGGTTTTAAATAGACCTGTGGATTTCACATGTTAAAAAAATACACAATATCAAGAACTATTCAGTTTTTAAGTTTTTCTACGGGTCATCATTCTGATATTGAGAGATCAATTGTGAGATCGATTATTGAAAAATTCTTAAGTTAAAACGCTATCTGAGTTAGCGTTACCGATCTAAGATGTCTTGTGATACTACGTGTAATCTGTTCGTTATTTTCTTGGTGAGATCATTCCAAGTTTATTCTTTAATTGAGTATTTGATTATTATTACTTGCTTGGTAAATTGATCTTTTTAAGAAATCGTTTTTGAATTTTAAAAGTATAAAAATATTTTAAAATGATTTGTGTGTTAATCTAATTACGTACTTAATTGTGTTACCCGCATTCTTTATTATAACTAGATTTTATTTCTTCACTTTATTTTTATCACTAGTATCGGGACATTAATTGAGTATTAATTAATTTGAGGTGGTAGAAGCTCTGAGTGGGAAAAAACTTATCAATTCTGTAATTGGTGAATTGTGTGTGAATTAGATATTATTGGAAATATCAAATCGGAGGTAGCTTTGGGTTTCGATCTCTTCCTGTAAAGAGATTGAGATTTGATCTTTACCTAGAGTACAAAAAGGTTAGGATACTTTTTTCCCTTGGAAAGATATTAGGTGTGATTCTTTCTGATTCAGATTAATTGTGAGTGAATTGTAAAGGTTCCATCCTTACTTGAAAAAATGATACTTGGAGTGATTGTGAGGTTTAATTCTTGAGTCTAAGGTATAAAAAGAGTTAGGATGTGATTCTCCATGTAATAGAATTATGTTAGTCTTGATCCTGAAAAAAAGATAAGGTTATTCTTGAGCCTGGGAAAAAAAAAAAGGTTATTCTTGAGTCTGGAAAAAAGAAAAAGGTTATTCTTGAACTTGGGAAAAAAGAAGAGGTTATTCCTGAGTCTGGAAAAAGGAATTTGTAAATGTTGATTCTGAGCTTGTGAAAAGAATCAGTTTTGTAAAGGTTTGATTCCTACATGTTTAAAGAAATCTTAGTGATTAATGGGTGTGAATCTCTGTGGGGCTCAGAGGACTAGATTAGCCAATAGTAGTTTAGTGAACATGGATATATCGTGGTGTGCTGCTTTATTTACTTTACTTATATATTATTGTTTGGTGTGTACCTAGTTGATAACATATATTCACTGCTATAAAGATAATAATTAATTTAAGATAAAATTAATTATTTAATTTTTCAAGTGTTATAAATTTTGATAATTTTTATTACTACCCAATTCACCCTTCTCTTAGATAGTTCACTGGGCCAACAGAAAGGTAATACATTCAACTATTAGTATGGAATTTAAGGTGTCCTATACTTCTAATCATATCAACAGAGAGACATGTTTCGTTCATTCTAGCTAGGGCAATGACCCCTATGATCTGGTGAAAACTATTTGGGGTTAATTGGGTAGGAGTAATTTCCAGTTGACGAAAAAAGTTACGAAGGAGTGGAGGAAAAGAAAGAGTAAGTTCGTACTTGAATATCCATAAAAAGAAGCATATTTCATCTTCTTTAGCATCATAGGGGCGTTCATTTTCAAGCAGAACCCTAATCGACACTGACATAGGAATGCCATATTGTTATCTAAATGGTGCAAGCCATTCCTGTGGAAACTTGCTTGCACTATAATCCCCTATGTTTTATGAGGAATTAGAGGGCTGAGCAGTCTAAGCCGTCGTCACCTGTTCTGTTATGGGATTTGACGACGAACCAGCCTCAATAGGACTATTTGATTGGCTCAACGACATTTTGCGACAGAGCAAACAACAATCAAGAAAAAAAAAAGTATGAAGTAGAAATATGCAACTGAATGATTAGGAGAAGATGAGAACTTACGATGGAAGTGATCTTTCGCCTCTCTTCTCTTGAATCACTGCGAAAGTCAAGAGGGCAAATGATATGGGACAATTCCCGCTCATAACTAACATAGGTGTGTAGCCTTAAATGGGTTGGATCGGGTATGAAATCTGATCCAGAACAGACAAACCCAATGGGTTATCTGGGTTGAAGAATGATAGGTCCAACTGGGTACTAACTTCGACAGTCTTTTGAGTAAGACTAACGGCCTCATGAAGAGGCCCATATCTGGGCATATCCTAGCCCACGGTGTACAGGACCAAAGAATGAATAAATCAATCCATAGTGAATGTATCCCCTACACTTGAAGAGATGAGCCAGATTGACTGTAACGGCCCATATTTAATGGAGACCGGTACAAAGATCTATCTTGAAACCATGGAGATAGTGGTTATCTTCTAAGCCGTTAGGAGCGTATCACGTAACGGACGACCTCTCCAAAGCAACGGCAATATATCTCCAAGCCTATAAAAAGGGCAGGTATCACTAGTAATAGTTTACGATTCAATTAGTGTACTGCTTTCTCCATTACGAGATTAACTTATTCTCACGTCAAAGGTTCTTTGGCCAACACCACACCGGTGTCCCCCATTACAACTCACGGTTTTGCAGGTCATAAAGGGAGATGAAGAGATTTTTGGCACGTGTATAGCTATTACACGTGCTGGAAATTTTTGGTAACATCAATTATATCATTTGGTTCGTGAGATGTCTAGTGATTTGGAGTTGCTCTTATATCTCATCTACTTTGCCTAATTATTACTTTTTTCCATTTCAAAAAGCTATAATTTATCTAATTCTACTTTATTTTGAGCAAATATATTTTTTTTTTCGTTTAAATTAGTCGAATATACTTAAAAATAGGTGGGATTAAATTTTTTGATGAAATAGACGAAATCATCTATTTATTTTGATTTTAATTATTAATTTAAATAGTTTTTATAACAATTATATTAAAATTAAAATAAAAGGATAATTTCGTATATTTCATTAAAAAATTGAATGGAAAATTTAATTTCATCTGTTTGTAAATATATTTCGTTAATTTAAAAGGAAAAAAAAAAAGATTTAGTTTTTCACTTTGTTCAAACTAGAAGTAGGTAAAGTGTACATTTTCGAAGTGAAGAGGATAAAATGATAATTAGACAAAGTATAGAGTGTAAAAAAAAATTAACTAGATAAATTAGGGATGTCAGTGGTCTAGTTTCCGTCCAGTTTTATGCAAAACAAAAATAAAAACCGTTAGATATATACCAAAATCAAAACCGCAGGTTTTTTTTCCAACCGTTTTAAAACTGAACTATTTAACTTTATACAATACCAAAATTACAAAACCATTTAAGATTTTATAACTTTATAAAAAATCAAAATCGAGAACCATTGTTTTTTATGTATAAGTAAAAACATAACTAAAATATAAAACATAAATTCCAAAAAACAAAACAAAACTAAACCATGAAACAATTGTTACAATAAACGTTCCTATCTGTAATTAAAATACAACAATAGATTGTCGTCATAATAATACAAATCAAGGTTTCCAAATGCTATCTCAATAATCAACTGCATCTCAATAATTTTTAATCTTGTAAAAAAAATATTCTCATAAATAAACAAAAATTGAGGGTATATATATAAGAAAAATATATCTAAAATATCGGTTACACGGTTCGATTTCACGGTTACTATCCCAAAACCAAAACCGCTTCGGTTGCTATACCAAAATCGGTTCTGTTCAGTTTTTTTTAGTTACTTGTCGCTTTGGTTTAAATAATATGATTTGTTTTTAATTTAAAAAAAAAATACAAATAAACAGATTTTTAAAAAAGAAAATATCTTCAAATTTAACTTGAAACAAAATCAAATTTAAAAAAAAAAAAAAACTCAAAATCTGGCTTTCAATTTTAAATAGAATGTTTCAGTCTAATTATTAAAAAATAAAAGTAAAAATAAAAATCGCAGAATAAAAATTGCAAGATATCTTTTCAATAATAAAAGAAAGAGTTTAAAATCCATATGTTGGTGTTCCAAAGTGGTCAACACCTTGAGTATGATTCAGTCAGGTGATAGGTGCGTCCTCTTGCTGAGGTGAGGTTGCTGAGTTGGAGTTAGAGTTGTAGATTCTTCAACTCAACTGTAATCGTTGTCCTGGGAGACTGACTAGCTAGAATCCAAAGTCATGCCCGTCAAAGAGCGGTACCTGCACAAGGCTGAGCCAGGATATGTCCTGGCGAAACCCCTCCGGTGTAAAAGTAAGAGCTCAGAGAGAAAAGATACATAAACGCATCAAATATGTAAATAACAATTGTGCGTTACCTCGAGCTTGTATAGCCCCTGGTATTTATAGGCGTTGGAGATGATTAACTTTACCTAATCGGGCCAAAACATGGTTAATTAGGCGAAACCATATATTTAGTCGATAATCTGAGGCATTTGGGAGATAATCAATGGGCTTGAGCTTTTGGGCTTATCTGGAAAAGCTCACGGGCCTCTGTCAGGCCTGTGGAGGTGAGCTGGTGGAAGAGCTCGAAAATCCGTGGAGTTTTGGAGAAGAAACGGACTAAAATGGTGTGTCGATCGAGGCAAGCGGCTAAGTCCCTGAAGTTGGTTGTCCAGGGGCATGGCATAGAGTTTTGGGCGGCGGTGTCCCTATGGGTAAGGGTGTTCACGGGTCGGATCGGTCAGGTCTGAATGAGTAAACTCGGCTCATCCGAAATTATCGGGTTAATAGAAAACAACACCGATTTTGATGATGTCGATTCAATGTGTCGATGTCCCGGTTGCAGACTCTCGGGTAGGTATTTCGGGCGGGTTCGGGTTTGTATGGAAGAGTTATCGTCGTTGACTGGAACCATCCTCGAATATAATACTAAAACTAAAGATATGGAGAAGATAGTAGGCAAAAGTGTAATTTTACAAAATATGTGGAATTGATTGTCTCATAGATACCTACTTTCCTATCCTCTCTCTAGAAAACACTCACTTTCTCTCTCTTTAGTGGATAGGTTATGAGAGGAGAATTAAAAACAATGGAATGGAAAAAATTAGAGAAATAGATATTCGAACCTTGAAGAGTGAAGCGATGAAGGTGATCTTGACTCCAAGTTGTAAAAAATCTTGAAGAGTGAATGTACGAATGTATGAATTTTTGGTGATGAGAGATGAAGCGATATGTGGTAAGGCAATGAAGGTAAGGCAAAAATGGAATGATGCAGCTAGGGTTTACATTGCATAATGTATTATTTATATAAGTGAAAAACGACATCTTTTTCTCCTTCGGATCGGATCGGATCAGGTGACCCCGATCCGCCATGCCAAGATCCATCACCCGAGCCGCATGTTCGGATTTTTGGTGTATTTTACCAATTTCATCTGTTTCTGGTTCATCAAACTTCGGGTTGCGTCATTTCGGTCGATTATGGGTCGAGTTGTCGGTTTATACGGATTTTGCACACCCCTACCTGCAGGGCACATTGCTCCTTCCTGGGTGCAAAAGAGATTTCAGGGAAGAAGCCTTGGTTGGCTATGCTCCTGCGTGGCACTTTGGAATGCGTTCACGTCACGGTGATCTCATCACCAAATATTTTTTTTGTAATTTTATTTTTTAAATTCTCAAAATTTTATTTTTAAATAAAAACATCATTTGAAATTCTATTTAAAACATAATAAAAATGGAACAATATTTGTTTTTCGAAAATCTGTTTCAAATTGAAAAATTGTTCTTCATTTAGAATTAATCCTTATAAATATATAAAAAAATAAAATAAAATCATTCGTGTTATATCTGTTCAAAATTCAATTTAGAATTTTATTCGGATATCTAAAAATTGTTTTTAAAACTAAAATCTGTTCAAGAATTTTAGATAAACATAAAATTATTGAAATTTAGCTAATTTTTAAAAGGACAAGATAAAAAAATAGTTTATATAGAGCTCCAACCATGTTCTTTTTCAAAATAATTATCACTTTATTTTTTTTCTTATCTATTTTATTTATTCCTCCCTACTTAAATCAATTCCTTTGTCAATTTTATATTTATTTCTACATATATCTCTCTATTCGTTAATATCGAACAATTGCGTATTATCCAACAATGCACAACATATATAAAATATATTTTTTGTTATTATTTTACTTGTATAATTTTCATATAATTTATTATATATAATTTTTTTTTGTTAAAACATATATAAATTATAGCAAAGTAACTTATTATTAAAGAGGTAGATTATCAATAATATATAAAAAAATTATATAAAAATAATATTATCGATTTATTTATTTCTCCACATATCGCAATTTTTTTTTTAATAAAAACTATAGTTTTTTTTTAATAGTTAATGTATTATATGGGTTTGGCCCACGTGATCCATTAGATCAAAACTCTAGCCCCCACTTCCCTATAAATATGTGTATATATCATTATATTCTCGTATATATTTCGTATAAATAAATATATATTCATGTTTCCCGCTTTTCAATCATCTTAACATGGTATCGGAGCTAAGGTTATGGGTCTATCTTTTCCTCGTAGTCAAATCATTTGTGCAAGTCGAGGGTTGCACATTTCTCATAATTTTCTCGTAGTCAAATCATTTGTGCAAACCGGGGGTTGCACTTAAGGGCGGGTGTTAGATTCTTGTCCCACATCGACTATTTGAGAGTTCCAAAACTACTATATAAATCAAAGGAGTTACTCCACTTAGCACCATATAGTTTTAAGTTGGAACCTCATAACATGGTATTAGAGCTTCCGCCGTCGCTTCTCTTTTCGCCCAAGGCTTTAGTAATTATTGTAGGCCTCATCACCGCTCCGGTATTAACAACCACCACACCACCATCTTTGTCTTGAAGAGACGAATACAATGCCATCAAAATTACTGCCACAGGAGAATCCACTGATTTTGGGCTCTACCGCCTCCACCAAGGCCCCAAATTCATCTAATAATATATTATCAGAACCGTATCGACGAGACGATTCCAAAGACATAAAAATCATCCCGATCCAACACAATACGCGCACTCACGTGCCCTAAAAAGCCATGCTGTTTCGATTCACGCGCTTCCACTTGTTCAGGTTCATTCTTATTGCTGGTTCAGGCCTTTTTTGATTAGTTTTCTTAAAACTTGGACTGATTCTTGGGGTTATTTAATGCTATAATTCTGTTTACAACCTCTGTTTTGTGATTTAAGACTCATATAATATACTTTCATTTATATTCGTGTGGTTTCAATCCGGTTCACTCGTTTTTCGCTCGGTCCTTGAAGATTCAATATCGGTTCCTGAACAATTTCAGTATTATGGAGTTATTTGTGATATTCGTTTCATCAAATTCGAATCATACATTATAGCTCTCTTTATATTGTTGATTCGTTTCATCGTGGAGATTTGATTGGTTCAAGGGGCTCTCAATCAGTTCTTCATGAGTATAGATCAGTTCCTAGACAATTTTAGCATTCTAAATCCATCTTTGACAACAGGTTCTCTAGGTTCAATAGCTGTGGGTTCTTCGCTCATTATCAAATCAAAAGAGGGTTCGGATCTTACCTTCACTACTGTCACCATGTCTATTGCAGATTTGACCTCATTCCTTATTTATATCATCTCCAAAATGATAATGGTACAAACCTTTCCCCTGCTCTCTCACTTACTACAGGTAACTCTTCTTGATTCTTTGATTCTGCCTATGGTAATCACATGACATCAGATCTCAGTATTTTTTTAACCAAACTCTCCGCGATGAATATCCCTAGCATTCATACCGCTAATGGTTCTCAAATGCCTGTTACCTATACCGATCAGGTTTTTACTTCTCATCTTTCTATTCCTGACACGTATTTGATTCTAAAACTTACCTTAAATCTCTTGTCTGATGGGCAACTTTGTGAATTGGGATTTGAAGTCATATTTTCTAATAGTGGTTGTCGTATACAGGATCCTCGGATAAGAAAAAATCTTAGGACTGGTCGTAAGGTGGACGCCTATTTGAACTTACCTATTTGCACATTTCATTTCCAACTCCACCACCACCACAACCACATATCTCTTCATCAACCTGTGTAACCTCACCACAACTGTCAATATCCTTTTCCCCATCCCCATCCTTATCCCCACAACCACCAATATTTCTTTTATTATCCCACATTTTGCATACTCGTTTATGTTACACTTCATCTAGCTGACTCAAATCTCTTATCTCTAGTGGTCAGTTAGGTTCAGTTCAATATGCGTTTTTCAAATGTATCCATTGCCAACTTGCAAAACAATCTTCTTGAAGAAGTCTATATGCATCCCTTCCCGGCCTGGTTGCCCCTCCAAATAAAGTTTATCGCCTTTGTCGTGCCCTATATGGTTTGGAACAAGCTTTACGTGTCTAGTTTGCCAAATTCAGCACTATTATTCATCAGTTTGGGTTCACTCCTAGTACTCATGATTCGACTCTATTTATTTGCCATACTGCCAACGGTATTATCCTTCTTTTACTGTATATGGATGATATAATTATTACTAGAGATGATCTACGTGGTATTTCTGAACTCAAAAAGTTTCTTAGTGGCTAATTTGAGATGAAAGATCTTGGTATGCTCACCTATTTTCTTGGTCTTGAAGTCTCATCTGATTCCAATGGATATTTTTTCTCAAAGGCGAAATATGCCTCAGATCTCATTTTCAACGCTGGGATCACCAACTCAATCACTGCCACTACTCATCTCGAGCTAAATGTCAGACTTACCCTACTTGATAGTTCACCTCTTCAGGATGCCACTCTATATCGCCAATTGATTGGAAGTCTTGTATATCTTATTGTCACTCGCCCTGACATTGCCTATACCGTTCATCAGGTCAGCTAGTTCTTGTTCGCTCCTCAGGCTACTTATTACTCGGTTGTTCTTCGTATTCTTCAGTATGTCAAAGGTACTTTATTTCATGGGCTTCATTTTTTTAACTTAGTCTGCTCCCATCTTACAAGCTTATTCTGATGTCGATTGGGCTGGAGACCCCACCGACAAACGTTCAACCATTGGTTACTATTTTTTTTTTTGGGCAATTATCTCATTTCCTAATGTAGTAAGAAACAAACTGTGGTTGCTCGCTCTGGTACTGAAGTTGAATATCGTGCCATGGCTGATGCAACTCAAGAACTTCTCTAACTTCGATAGCTCCTTGCTGACATAGGTATCTCTTCTCCTGCTGCTACTACCCTACACCGTGATAACATGAGTACTATACAGATCGCTCACCATGATGTATTCCATGAACATACAAAACACATCGAGACTGATTACCACTTCATCTGTCATCATATTCTCTAGAATACGATTCATCTATAATCCGCCACTTCAGTCGATCTGACAACAGATATTTTCACTAAGGCTCATCCACCCAGACGCTTTCACTCTCTGGTTTCCAAATTCAAGCTCACCTTTCACTTATCGCCTTGAGTTTGATAGAGGATGTTAATGTATTATATGGGCTTGACCCATATGGTCCATTAAGACAAAACCTTAGCCCTCACTTCCCCTATAAATATATGTATATATTGTTGTATTCTCGTATCTCTTTCGCATAATATCAAAACATATTTATGTTTCCCACTTCACAATCATCTTAACATTAATTATTACTAAAAAAGGAATAATTCACAATAACCCCAAATATAGATATTTAATTATTTTCATAATGACCCAAGTCAATAAAACAATAACACATTTAACAAGGTTTCTTTTAAGAAAATCTCATTTTGTCTTTTTACATCACCAATAATACCCTTACAATTTTATTCACAATTTCATTCTTGATATACAAACAGTTCACACATATCTAATAGAAAAAGCTAAAAGTGAAAGCTTATTATGACGTCTCTTAGACTTTGGCACCCCTACTTGGGGAATTCTCTAATTATGAAGGCCTAAGTCTTGTATATATAGGGGTGGGAAAGTGGGTCATCAAGGAGGCTCATTTGCTCCTTACCAAGTTGATAATAGCAATACAAGCTTCTCATTCTCCCAAGCTCTCTCTCTCTATCTCTTTAAAAAGCTTTCTAGCTTCTTCACTTCCTTGTTCCTCTACTTTGTTGGGTTGATTATCTTGGCAAGACTTACTTAGCACTTCTAAGGGGTTGGAATCGAGGCTTAGTGCTACATGGTTACTTCGGGAAAAGTAAGACCGTGACAATTAGTATCAAAGCTCGAGGCGTCGAGTTTGGATTGTGGTAATGGCATCAACTGGAACATTGGCTATGGAAGAGTCTGTGATAAAATGCAATCGGGAGAAGAGGCATCCCCTAAACTGTCAAGGTAAAAAGACCAAGTCTAAGGACACTGCCTCAAACCTTTAGGGGAGTATGACCTATCTTGAGGAGACAATGGCAAAGGTAAAGTCTGTGTTCGCGGCGTCAAACAAATATAACGATATGGCTAGGACATACCTCGACAAAGCAACCAAGAAGATTAAGAAATTGGCGGATAAGTCTAGAGTTCAACATGGGTGACCTGGTTCTTGTGAAACTTTTGCCTCAACAGTTTAAAACTCTAGGAAAAAGTTCACAAGGGCCTTGTTCGGCGCTACGAGGGTCCTTTTCGGGTAATAAAACGTTTGGGGAAGGTCTCATACAAACACTTTTTTCCCACCAAAGTTAAAGATACACCATGTCTTCCATGTTAGCTTCTTGAAACTATATCATGATAACATGGAAGAACTAGGATGTAGGGTATCGAAATTGACGCCAACTACTGTAACAACCTCTTTTGACAAAGAGGTTGAATACATACTAGCCGATAGGGTCATACAGAAGAAAGGTGTGCGAAACTACCACAAGTACTTGGTCAAGTGAAAGAACCTTCCAGATAGAGAAACGAGCTGGGAGGGAGAAGACTTATTATGGAAATTCTCGGATCATGTCCAAAGATTCAAGGATAAAGGCACGATGAGGGCGTCGTGAGAATAGGTAGAGGAGAATGTAACGTTCCTTAGACTTTGGCACACCTACTTGGGGAATTCCCCAAAGTATGGAGACTAAGTTTTGTGTATACAGATGTAGGGAAGAGGGTCATCAATGAGGCTCCTTAGTTTCTAGAATATTCTAAGATATTGTAGAGAATTTTGGAGTGTAGACACGATATTTTAATCGTCCTACAAAAATTTTATATTTTATTTTATAGTTAACTTTGTTTTATTTTATTTCCAGAAAATACAAAAAATAAAAATAAGTAAAAATATAAATAATAAAAATAAATATTTTACCAATTCAATTATTTATGAATTTCAAAAACGTCAAAAAAGAAAAAAAAAATGGAGAGTCTCGATTCGGAAGTTTAAAGAATTAATTTAAGCTTGAACTTTTGGAAACTTTATGGGCTAAATTGAAATTTTGAAATAATAAATTAAACTTATAAGGTTAAAATTAATATTTCAAAACTCTAATTAAGTCCAAAGATTTTCCAATTAAGAGTTTGGAACCATAATTGTGCCTTTTGAAAGTTTTGAGACTAAATTGAAAATTTTAAAAAACGATTAGTATTCGGCTTGGAGTTCAAAATTAATCTTTGAAAAGTTAAATTTATTTACAAATCAAGTAAAATTAAAATTTTATAATTCCAATTAGACCCCTGAATAAGCCAATTGAGATAATTTGTTGAATTGGAAGGTTTAGGGGTCTAAATTGAAATTTTGAAAATCTTTAAAATTACGTTCAGATTGAACCAATTTTTTATTCAAATTTTACTAATTAAATATTTAAAAATAATTAATTCTTGGAAAAATCGAATCGAGCTCCAATTGATTGTCGAAAAGTAAAAGAAAAACTTCGGAGTCAAAATGTAAAGTTTGCAAAAGTTGATTTGAGGTTAATTGATCGAAATGGAAGAAATTTTCAAGATTATATCATGTTTTAGTCAATAAATTATAGTTCCCGAAGATCAATTTTGAAGGAATCAATTGAAATCAAAGAGTTTGAAAAAAAATCTCTTTTGACCCCCAAAGTTTTGGGTATTTTCAAAATTCATCAAATTGGCAAGTAATTTCAATTTTTTTAAATCAAGTGTTGGATAACATAATTTTATTTATTTATTATCAATTTTAAAAAATAATGATAAAATAAATAAATGCAAAATATTTTAGGAATAATTTTGCCTATTTTCTACCAATTTTGAAAGATGGCAAACTTTGGATCCCATTGAGGAGTGCATGGATGTTTTTGGGTGTAGTTTTAGGCATATACAAAATGGGAGACATCTTTTGGGTTGGAAATCCAAAATATACTACTTTCTATGTTGTAAACTTGAAATTTAACCAAAATTAGAAGGGTAGTTGTGTCTTTTAGTTACAACCTTCTAACCTATAAATACCCCATTCCATTTTTCATATAAGGAGGAGAAATTTTTTGGGGAGAAGTCTTATTAGAGGAGAGAAATTTGGGAGAAATCTTCTTGAGAGAGAAATGTTTAAAGATAGACCGTTCTTTGGAGGAGAAGAAAAGAAATGAAGAAACTTAAGTTAATGTAAGTTTCTCAACTCGCTTACCACACTTTTATTTTTCATTTAAACCGCTTTAAAGGAGGACATAAAATTAAAAAAAAAACTAAGAGGACATTCCAAGAAACGCTTTAAAATCAGTTTATTTTCCTACATTTATTTTCTTATTCTACACTTTTTCGTGCTTTTATTTTCTGTATTTACTTTTCTATATTTATTTTTCTATCTTCTTGTATTTATTCTATGTTGTGAACTTTCATCTTTGTAAATCTTATTTATGTATTAAAAAAATAATAAATAAATAAAATACATTATTATGACGAAATTTTGGTTTGTAAATTATGTTTTTTTTTTTTGTAAACTCATGGTAAATTTAATGAGTAGATAAAACGAGGTTGAAATCTCCCTGTTTTCTACTTAGGCGACTTAGGAGGAAGATAGCTCCCATCAATATGTAGATTCATTGAAATTGACCTAAGTTGAAAGATACACACACATGTGTGTGTGTGTGTTTTGTTAATTTTTTTTAGTTTGTGTTAAATTTAATGTGTTGACAAATCAAAGAGGAAAACTTCATGCCTTCTACCTAAGCGGTTTCGAAGGGAGATCGCTCATCTCGATATGTAGATTCATTGAATTCGACCTAAGTTAAAACAATATATATATTGTGTGCGCGCGCGCGCGCGTGCGTGTTTTTATAATTTTTTTTTAACTTGTGTTAAATTTAATGCGTTGACAAATTGAGGAAGGAATCTCCCTACCTTCTACTTGAGCGGCTTAGAAGGGAGATAACTCCCCTCGATATGTAGATTCCTTGAAATTGCCCCCTAAATAATAATAATAATAATAATAATAATAATAATAATAATAATAATAAAGGATTTTTTTAGGAAGAGATCTCAAAATTAAATAAAACATTCGGACTTAAATTTTAATTGAACTTAATTGAATATTAGATACCGTTTTTGGACGGGCGTCTTGGAGTGCCTAACACTTTTCCCGAGTGTAACCGACCCCCGAGTTCTTTAAATGAATATTTGGTTTGACTGTGTTTGTAGTTAATTTTTTTTACTTAGGCCTTTTAAATTATTTTCTAAAAATCAAGTGATCTAGCACACCATCTAAAACTAATGTTAGGTGACGACTCCTTATTTTAAAATGACCTAAGTATTTTTTGAGAAAATTGACACTTTTAAAAACCCCACTCTCTTTACGCTTATTATTATTTAATATTCTTTTCTTTTTGGAAAATCGGAGCGCGTCATGGAGCATCCTAGATAACTCCTTACCCTTTCCCAACCTTCTATGCAATTCCATTCTAGAATCTTCTTTTGTAAATATCTAGTAGGAATAATCTAGAAACTTGATTGTATCCATTAGATCAAATTGATCTCGCCCGTTTGTTGTAAGGCCTTGGCCTATATGAAGGAGAGAGAGCTCATTTGTTTCTCACCAAGTTGAGAATAACAATACAAGTTTTTCATTCTCCCAAGCTCTCTCTTTCTCTCTAAAAGCTTTCTAGCTTCCTCACTTTCTTGTTCCTATACTTTGTTGAATTAATTGTCTTGACAAGACTTACTTAGCACTTCCAAGGGGTTAGAATCGAGGCTAAGTACCACACAGTTACTTCGGGGAAAGTAAGTCTATGACACTATGCTTGGAAATAAACTAGAGCTTAGCAAAAGTGTTGACACACCCCGATTTTTCGAAAGGAAAAGAAATATGAAACAATAATGCGTAAAAGAGAGAGGATTTTTTTTAAAGTGTCAGTTTTCTCAAAAAGTACTTAGGCCATTTTAAAATAAGGAGTCGTTACCTAGCATTGGGTTTAAATAGTGTGATAGGTCACCGAATTTTTAGAAAACAATTTAAAAGCCTAAAAATTGACTCTAAGTCATGGTCAAACCAAAGATTTATTTAAGAGATCGGGGGTCGGTTACGCTCGGAAAAATTGTCAAGAACCCCAAAAATGGTACCTTATGTCCAATTAAACCCAATTAATTTAAGTCCGAATATTTTATTTTATTTTGAAATCCTTTCCTTCTTATGAAATCTTTTTGGTAATTTCAAGAAAAAAAAATAAGGCGAGACAATTTTTTGGTATTTTTAGGAATGTTCCCCCAGTGTGATCTCTTATCAAATATTAAATGATTCGACAAAGATGGTTCCCAAAGGGTAGTTTTATGTATGTTTATGAAGAAATTCTTTAATTTAAGTAGACAAATCAATCTAAATATTTTCTAAGTGATGCAAAAAATCAACATGCAAAACGACATGAAATATTATATTATTTTCTATAAATGCAATATCACAAAATGCCTACTTGCCTAATTTGCCCAATTAATTTAAATAAATTCTAATTTGACATTCCCTTAAATTCTATGAAAATGAGAATTAAGAAAATATAAGGGAGTTGTGTTTTGTCAAAATTAATTCTACAAAAACTTATGTAAAATCCAACGAAACAACTTACTGAAAACATCGATTTACTAAACCGATTGTTTCAAAAATTAATTTTATTTGGAAAATCTAATCGTCGGTAAAGAAATATTTTCTTCAATAAATTGAATTGTTGAATTCACCCTAAGACTTGTGAGAATTAATTATTACAAAATAATTTATTATTTTTTATTAATTTTATTTTTATTTTAAAAAATTTAGGTATAGCAACAACTTAAATAAATAAAATAATAATAATAATAAAAAATAAATAAAAAATCCTCATCTCACACTTGAAGGCTAAGCCCAAAAGAAAAGTCTTGTCTCGGTATGTTCACTGAATCATCGAATGATTCTAACGACAACTAAATTTGCAGGAATTTAAATTGTGAAAAAAAAAAAAAAAAAAAAAACAATGAAAAGAATTAAGAGGTAAGAAATATACTTGCCTTGGCAAAGGTCCCCGACGTATGATTTTTATTCTCTCAAAGATCGTTTCCCGAATGGGCTTTCATTGAGAATCGCTCCCTAGGAGGGTTTCTCTCTGAATTTTGGAGTCCTTAAACTTTGAGGGGGGAGGTCTTATTTATAGGAAAAATGTGGAATGAAAAAAATACTAAAAAACTAGCATTGGCCACCAAATCCTATATCTAATTTGACTAGAAAGATAAAAAATCCGTTAGGAATATCTCTAATTTGACCAGTTGGTGGGCCTCCCTTTCACATTTTCCCTCTTTCTCTCTCCCCCTTAATTTCACATTTTTCATTAATTTCTTACTGTCATTCTCTAATTCCCACTCTTCTCTTTCTCTTAGGGATGCCACCGATTCGGTTTTGGTCCTGTTTTATATAAAACCAAAATCAAAACCAAAACCATTAGAAATATATCAAATCAAAACCAAAATCATTATAAATATATATCAAATCAACCGCAATCAAGATTGTCAATTTTCTTTAAACGGTTTTAAAACCAAATCATTTAAATTTATACAAAACCAAAACCACGAAACCGTTTAAAATTTTTCAATTTTATAAAAATAAAAAACAAAACCAAAACCAAAACCACAAAACCTCGGACTATATATATATATATATATATATATATATATATACAAACAAAAATATAACTAAAATATAAAATATAAATTCTAAAAAACAAAACCAAACCACAAAATAACCATAATTAAAGTTTCTAACCTGTAAGCATAATTAAAGTTTCTAACCAGTAACCATAGTTAAAGGAATGCGGGAACAACTATGAAGTCACTAATCAAAAATAAAACCCTAAGTCCCTTTATACACACATATATAGGAGGGATGAAAATGTAAATACATCAATAAAATATATATATATATATATATGTTAGGATTAAACTGTAAATATGTATAAAAAATAAGGGTATTATATGTAATAAACATATATCTAAAATATTGGTTTCACGATTTGATTTCGTAGTTCGGTTTCGCAGTTTCTATCCCAATACCAAAATAAAAACCAAAACCACTTCGGTTGCTAATTTCAAAAACCAAAATTGCAACCAAACCATTTAATCGATTTTAAAACCGAACCATTTGGTTCGGCTTCTCGCAGTTACCCATCGCTTTGATTTTTTGTGGCATCCCTACTTTCTTTTTCTTTCTCTCTTTTCTTTATTCTCCGACTATCTCTCTTCAATTCTTTTTCTCTTCCTTTTCTTAATTTCGTTTTCACTTTCTACCTTCTTATTTTTTTTTTATTTTTTTTATATTTTCTAAAAATAAAACAAAATAAAAGATAAAATAATAAATAAAGTATAAAATATTTTTGTAGGATACTCAAAATGTCGTGTCTACAACTGTCCTTTTTGTCATACGAGTTTTACTTACTTAACAAAGGTAGGAGACTACGTCATTTTGATCATCTCATTTTTTGGATTTTTCAAAGCATTTTTTTGACAACAGAAAAAAATAAAAAAATAAAAAAATAATAATTCATGACGAAACTCATGACAAACACATATTTGTTTAAAAGATTGTTTAGATTAATGACAAAATGACTCATGAGGGACATATGTTCGTTTAGATGATCGTTTAGAGTAAATAAAAAAAGATTCATGACGGTACTCATGACGAACAAGTGTCCGTTTAAAGGATCTTTTAGAGTGATAGAAAATGACTCATAACGAACATATGTCCGTTTAGACGATCGTTTAGAGTAATGAAAAGAAGGCTCATGATGATACTCATGATGAACAAGTTTCCGTTTAGAGAATCGTTTAGAGTAATGAAAATGACATGCATGCCCGAGCCTTCTTGGCTAGGAGAAGAAAGAAAGTCCAGAGGTATAAAATATGCCCCAACCTGTGGCTAGGCAAAAAAAAAAAGAAAAAAAAGATAACAGATATAAAATGTGCCCCTTAGCCTACGGCTTACGCTAAGGATCAGGTTTAGCATAGTTCACTGGACGCCCCTTTCAGGGTAAAACGCATACCTAGATGCTCATTTAGAGCTTCTAAATTTTCACCAACAAAAGCTTCTGATTTGAGTTGGCAGGAAGGTGAAGGGACCTAGTGATAATGAAATCCATGCTTTCGGCCTTTTTAAGATTCCTATAAGTGTACAAGATAACACTTCCAAAATAAAATCTTAGTCTAAAAAGTTAGTCACTTTTGATGACTCGCAATTTCATTTTCCCATTTTTCGTTATAGTTACTCGGCTGACGACGTTTGACTCTGGGTTATTCAATGAGATTCTTTTATTTGTATTCTTATAATTCACCTTACAACTAGGGGAAGGGCCCGACGCACCTAGGAGTGATTCAATGAGACTTCATTTTTGTTTTTAATTGAGAGATTTCGCTTTCCAACTCAGGGGAAGGGCCTGACAAGCCTCGGGGTGATTCAATGAGACTTCTTTTTGTTTTTAATTGAGAGACTTTACTTTCCAACTCATGGGAGAGCCCAACATACCTCATCAAGATCTTTTAGGCTTGCCTGATTAGATTCCTATCTTTCCAAAATTTCTAAGTACTTCGATTCTTGCGGTTCTAATACTTCTACATGCTCTGTGTTTTCTCAAGTCTTGCAAAACTGATTTAATCCAAAAAATGGGCAAAATGTCAAAAATTACTAAAATGAGTACCTTTAATGCTCAATATGATTTTTTGTGACATTTTGAGTCGATTGCATAGGAATATGGTTCCAATACACTTCCACACCATGACTAATGTTTCTTTTCACAAATTTTGATTCCATTCAAATCCATCAAGTTCTAATCTGAAAAAATGTAGTTTGCCTACTAGGTTGGCCCGAAGCGAAAACCTTGAGAGAAACAATCTATATTCTCTCTTTTCTCTTCAAATCTCTTCAGCATCTGTACTAGCGCTTCTTACTTGGTTACTCCTCCTTTCTACTTTTTCTTATTTATTTATTCTTTTTCCTTTTTTTTTGAAATAGATGATCGAAATTACAATGGTTCGAGGGCAGCCGAACTTAGAAATGAACTTTATCTTCTTCACGAATTCAGATATTCTTGCAACATTTGAGAGATTCTTCATTGGGATCATTAACCTGGAATGATCGAAATTTCTTTTCATTACTGGATTCGACAGCAGGCGAATTAAGATGTTTACAATCAGTTTTATCAAATTACTAAAGAATTACCAGAGACAATTTGATCAGCTTGCAACAATATATCAAAATATCTTTAGGGCAATGGATGTCAATCTTGACTTTCGAATCCTTCGGTATTCTAGAATTGCGGTCAGATTTGGTTAAAGGCCTTTTGGATCTCACCATCGTTGGCAGAATGGAATCTTTCTTTGTTTCTATTCCTATTGGATCGTGGTCTAGTTCTGTATTAAAACTGCACACTTCACAACCTCACTCAATCACTTCACATATAACATATACATGTAATTTGGGTACTTGAAAGAGTAAAATTCACACATTAGACCATAGCTTGGATAAAACAACATTACATTTTTTGAAATTTTAAAAAACCATTACAGAGCAAATCTTTTTTCATCCAAAAGACCAACGGGATGAAAAGGTGAGTACGCAAAAATGTTCCAATTTTATCAAAAACACCTAGCAAATTAAAAGTGAACAAGGATTCCAGTTTTGCAACTTTTAGATTTTTCAACTTGAGCCTCAGGCACACTACTCGTACCTATCTTCGCCAATATTTTGGTAAAGATCAACTTTACCACTCCCTGAAGGTACATGCTCAGGCAGTGGATTCAGTTAGCAATTTAGCATAACGGCTTCAATCTTTCCGCTGAGTAACGTGAGGGCCCTCACCCTTATGAACTCTCGGATCTTGTCTTTTAGTTAAAAACACTGCTCAGTCATATCTCCTCTATTTCCCGAATGATACTCATAGAAAGCATTCAAAGAAGTGGCTTTACTCTCATGCTTAGATCGTAAAATGGAAGAGGCGTCAACATCCCTTACTTCAAATAATTTCGGTACAGCTCAGTGATAGAGACCGGAAGGTCTAGTGGTTCTTTTTCATCGTTCTGAAAGTTTCCACCAGTAGCACGATGTGGATAACTTAGTTAGTATTGGGTTCCTAGCCTTAGGGTAGTTAGGAATTTAAGGTGGAAGGTTTTGGTTTGGCCGATAGGAAGACGTATAGTAAGTAAGTGTTCAATAAGCTTGTGGGTAGCATTGGGGAGTGTAGTTTTGGTAAGAGGGATGTACGTTTTGGTATTGGTAGTAGCAGGGACGGCTTTGGGAATATGGCTGGTTCTGGGAGTACTTTTTGTTTTGGTGATTTTGAGGAAGATGGTTATGGTATTGGTTGTTTTGATTCGGGTAGTAGGAAAGTTGGAAGTTGTTTTGGTGAAGGTTTACTATGGGGAAATGATAACGGCTACCTCATTCTCTTTCTTCTTTGGCAGAGCTGACCTCTTTGTCAAATCAGGCGAGGCTCCTTCAATCTTTCGACTCCATATTTCTACTTCTATCACCTTAGCTTGCTTGATCACATTGCCAAAGAAAACCACTTCTATACTAGAAAGACCATGATAGAACAACAGTGTTTGAATTTATTTGAATATCTCTAAATAAGCCTTCTCACTTAGTCGAGGGACGACTTTGGTAGCCTCTTCCTTTTAGCGGGTAGTGTACATTCGAAAGCTCTCATAATTTTTCTTCAGAATCTGGTACAAGGTATTATGACCTAGTGCAACATCTTTGTTTTACACATACTGCTCAAAAAAATATTCTACTAGGTCCTCGAAGGTTTTAATCTGTGATAACTTCAAAGTCATGTATCAGCTAAGGGCTAGTCCCTTTAACAATTGACTGAACATCTTTAGGCAAAGATCTTCCTTCTGAACGTGAACTCCCAATTCCTATTTTTAGATGTTGACATACTATTCTGGAGGGCTAGTACCAACATATTTCGTGAATTCTGGAATTACGAAGTTTTCCCGATACCCTACCTGGGGCGGTACTAACAGTTCCTTGTATATCACTTTTCTGGAAGGTTTTTCTCTTTTTTTAACTCTTCTACGATTCTCTCTAATCTCTCCGTTTTCAGAACCTTGGCCGGAGGGGGTCCATTATCTTCTTCCTTGTTTTTGGTTTCGATGGTCGGGACCTAATGATTGGTATTCAGTTGTTCGATGGAATAACGACCCTCTCCGGGTGAATGCGGATCTGCAGTGCAAAGAAGGCCAGATCTCCAAGTGAGACCTAATAGACATGATCCCGGCTAGGATATACTGATGCACCATAGGAAAAGGGGTGAGGGCCAATCTAAGGTCCATAGTAGATCGACACCAAGAAGTTCGAGCTACTAGGGTTCAAATTCAATACTAAATTCTCCGTCCCAAAACTTGGAAGAATTTCATTCGGCGATTCAGTTTCGGGAGTTCCATTGGACGGGGGAACAAATACCCCTTGAGGTTGTTGGCTTAGTTTGTTTATCTTTTCCATTAGCATATTGATAGTTTCTTGCATCCGAGCTATCTGGGCCTTATGGAGAGATTCAGGATTGTCTTCCGATGCTATCGTAGAATGCTTCTCAGTCTGGCTAGAGTAGAAATCGTATGTCGGATAGGGGGAACTAGAATCACTTTTTTTTAACCAATTTTCCTATCTTGTCCTATCTACCCTTTAAAACAAATCTCATTTATTAGTCCATATTGATCTTAGGTAGCTTTAAAACCTATTCAAGTTCGAAATTTTCAATTTCAATAATAACCGATCAAACAAATAATATTCATGAAAATTCTAGCGTAATTCTCATCGGTATTAGAAACTTTGAACTCATTTGGTTTTTAAAACTCCCTAAGATATCATTGATCCATTAAATCACAACCTATTTACAAAATGGAAAGAAAAGATAACAAATAAAAATATAACACTTGAACTTGGATTAATTGGACTTATTTGGATATATTAGGCTCAACCATCTAATTATCCCCAGTGGAGTCGTCAGCTAACGCGCCCCAAATTTTCGAAAGGAAAATAAATATAAAACAATAATGCCTAAAGGAGAGGTTTTTTTTTTAATAGTGTTAGTTTTCTAAAAAAAGTACTTAGGTCATTTTAAAACAAGGAGTCACCAACTAGCATTGGGTTTAAATGGTGTGCTAGGCCATTAGATTGTTAGAAAACAATTTAAAAGGCCTAAAAATTGACTCCAAAACACACTCAAACCATATATTCATTTAAGAGCTCAGGGGTCGATTACGCTCGGAGAAGATGTTAGGCATCCCACGATATCTATCCAAAAATGGTACCTTATGCCCAATTAAATTCAATTAATCTAAGTCGGAACGTTTTATTTTATTTTGAAATATTTTCCTTCTTATGAAATCTTTTTTGGTATTTTCAAAAAAAAAAAAAAAAGCAAGATAAACTTTTGGTATTTTTAGGAATATTCCCCTAGTATGACCTCTTAACAAATATTAAAACATTCGACAAGGATGGTTCTCGAGGGGTAGTTTTATGTATGTTTCTGATGAAATTCTTTAATTAAAGTAGGCAAATCAATCTAAATATTTTCTAAGTGATGCAAAAACTCAACATGCAAAACAACATGAAATATTATATTATTTTCTATAAATGTAATGTCACAAAATGCATACTTTCCTAATTTATCCAATTAATTTAAAGAAATTCTAATTTGACATTCCCTTAAATTGTATGAAAATGAGAATCAAGAAAGTATCACGACGATGACAGAGGCTGCGACGACAGTGGATGGAGCTCTGTGAAAAACTGAGATGAGGGAGAAACTATGATATAAGAAGGAAGAGAAATCATCGGGGAGCTGGAGGTTGGTGAGAATTGAAAAAGAGAAATAATTCTCTCATTAATAATTGAGGAAATGCCAAGCATGTCCTTTTTAGGGATGGGAAGAGATGGGCACAAAAAAAAAAAAAAAAGTTTTTTTGGTTCTCATTTCCTTATGATATTGGGAATCAATTCTAAGATTTTGGGTTGAGTTGGGAATAGAATTGGGTTTGCCAAATGCGTTCCCAAATATCAATCCCAAAATTTTTGGGATGGGAATGGTTGGGTTGGGTTGGGCACACTAACCAAACGAGCCCTTAATTTCTCACCGCCACTCTCTCACTCCAGCCTTTTCTCTCTCTCTCTTCAATTCTCTTTCTCTTTTTCCTCAATTTTATTTTCATTCATTTTCACTTTCAACCCCCTCATTTTGGTTTTTCTTCTTTTTTCTCTTTTTTATTTTATATTTTCTGAAAATAAAACAAATAAATGATAAAATAATAAATAAAACATAAAATATTTTCGCAGGACGGTCAAAATGTAGTGTCTACACGTGTTTATCTCCCTTATGAGAATATCCGTTTCCTCTAATAATAATGGGTTACATTTTAATTGATCTATATTTTTTTTTGTCCATTAAATGCTTTTTTTCTTGGTGGCCATTAAATGCTTTTTAGAAATTCCATTTAATGCCCTTGGCGTTTTCATGGATCATTGATCATTATTGAATTTATTGTAGAATTTATTGCAAAAATTTCTTTCAGTTTCTCTAGCTTCTCTATATGTTATATTTGTGGATCTATTTGTCTTACATAACCCTTTCATCTTATTCTACCAATTCACCCACATGAACCCTACATCACTCAATTGCAGGGGAGAAGTTAAAAAGGCATAGAGTTTAATTACCAATTATTCGTGTTGATCATTTTAGTAATTTTATTGTGGACTGTTGATTATTTTGGAATCATCTTGCATTTCTAGATTGTTGTCCGTTTTTGTTTCCGGTCAACATGTATGATTCTCGATTTTTTTTTTCCAGTCTTTCTTATGCGTTGAAATTTAAATTTATTAATTATTTGACAACGTCGTTCTTGTTTTACAAATTACTCTACCGAATTTTTGTTTACCATTTTGATGGTTCTTAAAAAATATATTTAGCATGCTTAACTGCATGCATAAAAAGAGTTAACATACCTTAAAGGAGTCGTAGATTACTTGAGATACATACAAAAATATCATAGGAATAACTAGTATTATTTAATCATCAAAAAATCCTTCAATGAGTTTGAGATATAAAAATATGAAACATTGAAGATTTTCAGCTCCAACCCCCAATTCGAAAGTTGTTATGTACAATTACTTCTATTTTTATCATTTTTTTCTTTGTTGTCATTCTCTTTCTTTTTCTTTTTTTTTTTTTTTTTTTTTTTTTTTTTTTGTGTTAACAATGACTAAACAAAATGTATCAATATCAATAATGTCTTCTTCAAAATGCACATTTATGATTATTTTGAAAAATTAAATTATTTTTGTGAGCTAGAAAAATGAATATTTTTGAAAATAATATGCATTAAGAAAACTTCTCTTAAATCTAATACTAATATATAAAAGTGGAAGGAGAGAAAAGCTTTCAATGAGGTTTGAGAATAACTCCTTCAAACCTTTTGGTGAGTTTTTTTTTTTATTCATTATTACTACCTCTTTCTAAGTTCTTATTCTTTTTTTTTTCTTTTTCTTTTTTCATCAATAAGTCTCTTTCAAGCCTTTTAAAATTTTCACAAAAAATAAATAAATAATAATAATATTAAAATCTATAATTATTGTAATTTCAAAAAATAGTTATAATTACAAATAGAAAATTCACAAGTCTAATGTTTTTTAACCAAGTGAAAGTATTAGTAAATAAACTCTCATATGAAAACTTCACCAAATAATTCAAAAAAAAAAAAACTAAATTAAACAACTTATATATGAAGTGTAATTAAATTTCATAGATAAAAAAATATTTAATTTTAGAGTAATTTAAAATTTAAAAATTTCAGCAGCAAGTACTTTTTAATTACTCAAAAAACACAAAAAACTATCGTTTGATCCCAAAAAGAAGAAAAAAAATTAGAATAAAAAATGTATTACATAAATCAACAATTTTTAATTCTCATAATAATTTTAAATTCTAAAAAAATCAGCACGAAGTACTTTTTAAATACTTAAAAAATATAGCAACTATCATTTGATCCCAAAAATATTAAAAAATTAAAAATATATGGGTTAATTAAACTTTATCCCCCTGTGATTTAACCGATTTGCACTTATCCCCCCTGTGGTTTAAAAATCGTCCCCTACCCCCCTGTAGTTAGATTTTCAAACCACTTACCCCATGATATAGGGGATAAGTGCAACAAATATCTGATCACATGGGGATAAGTGGCGATTTCTAAATTACAGGAGGTAAAGTGCAAATTGGCCAAACTACAAGGGAGTAAAGTACTATTAACCCTAAATATATTTACATAAACATAATTTAAAAACCAAAATTGTAATTCTCGATTATAAAAGTATTTTTTTATTAGATACTTTTAATTAATTTTTTAATAATATAGTATCAAGGATAAATATGTAATTTTATATTTAATATCAAAGAAAATGAGGGTCGGAGATATTTTTAAATGACAGAAGATATCATTTATAAGTTTTTCCAATGACAGAGGATATTATTGTAAGTTTTTCCAATGACAATGACTAAAACCTTCACTGAAATTTATCCATATTTTAATTGAAGATTGTTTTCATTATAACTAATTATACGTAATCTCTTCATCTTCCTTTTCCTCTCCAACCATTTAATAAAATAAATTTCTCTTTCTCCATCAATTAGTGACACATAACTTTTAAACAATATAAAAAAAGATTTATTAGCTTATTTTAAAACTATTATTTAAATAAAATAGAAAATTTTAAAAATTGTTTAGGAGATTATTTACATATTATATATATACTATTTTCAAAAAATAAATGTGAGTGATGAACAATAATTATTTCAGAGGTTGATATTATTTGTTTTTTAACTTACAATTTTATTTTTATTTTCAGCATTAATTTTTTTTTCTTCTTCACATTTTCATAAGATAAATTAAATATAAAATTAAACGATCAATTTTTATACGTATAATATTCAAATAAAAAATATATACTGATATGATTTTTTCTAGACCCGCATATTATGCGGGTCTAAAACTAGTTGGGATAATTTGGAGAGAAAGTTGATGAAAATAAGAAAATATGTTATTCTCCTTTTCTTTTCTTTTTTTTCTTTCTTTTTTTCAATAAATATGACATTATATTAGATTGGTAAAATAATTATATTTTCTCTTCTTTTTCTTTTGATGTGATTTCTTTTATTGATAAGAAGTACTAAAAATTCTAAATTCTAATAATAATGACTACTAGACAACGTAACATGAGAGCCACTATATGATTTCAAAGCATACTTTAAAAACAAAATCAAAAGCTGGCCTTCAAAACAAAATTCAAAACCAGACCTTAAAAACAAAAATTGGGAAACTCCAAAAAAAAAAAAAAAAAGGTAAAACAACTTGCTATTCGAGCAAATAATAGAAATTGAAAAACTAAAAAAGGCAATAATTAAAAGTTCAAACTTCCTTCGTACCTAGGAACTTATGATTGATTTCTTTAACTCATCGTTACTTACTATTTTTAGGTGTCAAAACAAATAAGAGTGATCAAAAGTTGTATTTTGTTTTTCTTCAAAATGTACAAAAAAACTATTTTTGTTGTTTTGTTTTATAAAATATTCTTAAACATGAAATAAAAAATAAAAATAAATAACAATTGTTAAATTTATACTAATAAAATTGTTAAACATATACTAATAAATTTTTTATTTTATTTTATTTTTAAACCCAGGCAATGCGCAGGTCTAAAACTAGTATGATATCTTTCTTTAGATTTTATTTGTGGAGTGTTAGGGTCAGAGGTTCTATTTAACTTTACCCTATACACAAAATTCCACTCTTCTCTTTCTCGCTCAAGTGAATTGGTTTCGATAGCATTCCGCAACCACTTAAATTGTTGTAATTTCCAGCTGAGAGTTTAAGTGTTGGGTTTATCCCACATTAAATGTGGAAAACGCTAGTGGTCAGGTTATAAGTGTGAGAGAAAGTCTCACCTCATGATCTAGTTTTTGGGGTTGAGAGAGACCTAAGACCATCCCACATTACTATCAGAGCTCAGGTTATGGTGAGAGTATATAAGCTACACCAAGAAATCCGTTACATGTTTCAGTTGGCCTAATAATAAGGGTAAGGGCTAAAAGATTAAAAAAAATACTTTTGGATTTATTCAAGAGATTTGGGTCGAGCCGACAATAGTGAAACCCAAATTAGGCCCATCAGATAATCAAGGCAAACTAATGGGCTTAAGCGTGAACTTAAATAGGCCAAGGCATGAGAACCACAAAAATTCAGCATATTTATTTCATTAAATTTATGTCATTTAATTAATTATTAGTAAGACATAATTGTCAATTAGTCTTTTTCTTTTTAAACAAGAAGTGTCAAGTTAGAAAACTTTCTTATTCTTTTGTTTTGTCTTATAGTGTGAGACACTAGGGTTTCTTTTATTTTTTTATTATGGTCGTACTGTTCATGGGGGTACTGTTCACGACCGCACTATTCACTAGTTAGGATTTTCCTTTATTGTTGGTCGTTTATTTAAGAGAGTTGTATCCCATAAAAAAACACATTATTTTTTTATTAATACAATTATGAAAATTTTCTCTTAAATTTTTCAGAAAACTTTTCCTAAACTTATCAAGAATTTATTGTGGCGTTCAGACTCTATACCTTTGGTTCGTGATCCACTAATAATCATTGAGTCAAAATTTATTACTTTATACATTTGGTTTGCGTTTCATTCATAAATGATTGGGTCAAGATAATCTATCAAACTTTTCTGTATTTTCGCGTTCTTCCTTTTCGTTTATAAATCTGAACTTAGTTCAATCCTCGCAAAGAAATTCTAAATTGATTTCAGGCCTCACTAATCTTTGGTGAGGTTCGCATTATGTTACAACAATTCTAACCCAATAGTCACAGAGGGAGAGACTAATTGAAGATTAGCTGACCAAAAACTCAATGTGTGAGAGGGAGATTGTTGGGGTTATCCCATATCGAATGTGGAAGGGGCTGATGGTCAGGTTATAAGTGTGAGGGAAAGCCTAACCTCATGAGTTAGTTTTTACAGTTGAGAGAGGCCAAAGACCACCCTACACCAAGTCTCCAAGTGGGCGACAACGATGCCAAAATTTAATTGAAATACAATTCTTGACTTAGCGTAAACTTGGTATTATAGCGTTGGAGTACAAGTGTCAAACCACAAACATTGAATTGTAGTAATTAATTTTCTCTTGGCAACTTTATTTGTTAACACAAAATTGCAGAAAATTATTTAATTAAAATTCAATATGTAAAAAGCTCTGGTTAGCGATATGCATATTTTCTATCAATCTGATAAATTTCATTTCTCTCTAATAAAATTCTATGTGAATTAGACAATTCTAGCTATAAATCAAATTTACTAAGAAAGATGAATTGACAACCTAATGACATGAATTATCTTCACAATTCAATTCGCACGCTAACTAATATAAGTTGAATCAATCATTTAGCATAATCCATCCAATTACGCCACATGACTTTCCCAGAAATAGGGTTGTATAACTATTAGATCTAACGCCATAAATACAAACAAATTTAGATCTAACCTCTATAAGATAATTAGAACATAACTTTATTGAAATACTTCTTTAAAACTACAAACTCTTGTTATACAACCTTGTACATAGAAAAAATGGAAAGAAAATTATTTGTTATACAACCTTGTACACATAGAAGAAATGGAAAGAAAATTATACTTTGCATAGATAGATATAAAATATGTACATCCCTAATCCAATTGAGGTATCTAGCCGCTCATAGAATGGCTAAATGCCATTATTTTTCTCTTCTTTTCACCAAAAGCTTGCAAGGTCCTCAATGAACTTAAAAAAAATGCCCAGATCGGGTTTGTTTTGCTCCACAAAAGCTTTCCAAATGCTCCCCCCCAAAATTAGGCATTTATTTCCTAAAATCATGTGAGACAAGGCCGTTTTAGGTTAGGTCGCAGTTCTGACCCTAGACAAATGGACCAGCATGAATTTTAAATGCACATATCTCTCTCGTCTGAACTTTGATTTAGCAGTATGACCACTTGTTGAAAAATTTAGAAAACCTACTTTCTTATGCAACTAGTTTCATCTCAAATTTCCAACTGTAGAATTAGTTATGGTTAAACGAGTGGACAAAGGTCTACATTATAATGCCCATAAGATGCACCTTTTAGCTTTGTTTTTGATAAAACACTCCAAACCTTTGTTAATATAAAAATCAACTTAGTAGAAATATATACACACTTAGAAACATAAAAAAAAAATATTATCGAATGAAATACGTATGAAATCAAGAACAATCAAGGCCTCTTGGCCACCCATGACCTTGACTTTTTAGAGAAGTCGCCATTCTGTTTATAGTTGTTAAGGTTGTCAACCAGGTGAAAACTTGGAGGACAAAAATTCGAATTAAAAATCAAAAGAAAAAGAAAAAGAAAATAGAAAAATGGATCATCAATGTGCATCTCCTTCCCTTTAAAAGGCCTTTCTCCAACCCTTACGGCATGTTTAGTTGGATGGAATCGAGGGCGGAATGGAATCGCATTCCGCCCTCGATTCCTATTCCGTTGTTTGGTTTTCCATTGGAATAAAATTGGATGGAATGGGATTCCATTTGAAATAGGGTGGAATAAGATTCCAACCCAATGGAATCAATACCTTAAATTACATGATAGTCCTTGTAATTAAATTCTTGAAAAATTGAGAATAAAAATAGAAATTAGAGAACAGAAAGTTGGGAATAGAAATAGAAAATTGAGAACAGAACTAGAAAATTGAGAACAGAAACTGAAAATTGAGAATAGAAACAGAAAATTGAGAACATAAACCGAAAATTGAGAACAAAAACAGAAAATTAGAAAATAGAAAATTGAGAATATAAACTAAAAATTGAGAACAAAAACAGAAAATTAGAGAATAGAAAATTGAGAACATAAACAAAAAATTGAGAACATAAACTGAAAATTAAGAACAAAAATATAAAATTAGAGAACGAAAAATTGAGAACGAAAACTGAAAATTGAGAACAAAAATAGAAAATTGAGAATAAAAACATAAAATTAGATAATAGAAAATTGAGAACGAAAACCGAAAATTGAGAATAAAAACAGAAAATTGAGAATAAAAACAAAAAATTGAGAACATAAACTGAAAATTGAGAACAAAAAATAGAAAATTAGAGAATATAAAATTGAAAATTGAAAAAGGAAACTGAAAATTGAGAACAAAAACATAAATTAAAGAATAGAAACTGAAAATTGAGAACAAAAATAGAAATTAGAGAACAAAAACTTAAAATTGAGTTGAATAGTGAAATATAATAAAATGAGGAAAGGAATAGAATAATGAAATATAATAAAATTTTATTATAACCAACCAAGAAGATAATGGAATAATAATTTTATAAGAGTAAAATAGAAATTTTACTATATTTCACTATTCCATTCTTTCTTTCATTCCATACCAACCAAACAAGATAATGGAATAGTGATTCCATTCACAATTCCATTCCATTCTTTCTCTCATTCCATTACTTCTTCCATTTCATTCCACCCTCATTTCATTCCGTTCAACCAAACATGCCGTTAATCTCGACGCCTCCACATGCCTTCTACAAAGAAACACCCTTTCCCCCAAACCCAAGTCCACCACCGGTCAAATACGGCCCAATTAAAAATTGGCCCATAATGAAAGTGAAACCGGAACCGATTCTCCTGCGGCCCACCGCTGGCTCCTCTCTGATGAAGCTGACGTGTAAATAACGGTGAAATCGCAAACTTCGCTCGCCGTTGCAGGTAATTCGACGGTCAAAAATTAGTGGGAAATCTTAAAGACTAAGCAAAACAAAAGCACAGACTTTCATTATCTTCGGGTCGGAGGGAGAGAGAGGAGAGAGAGGCAGGGGATGGGAGTGCTGTCGAACAAGATCGATCGATCGGAGCTGAAACCAGGGGATCACGTATACACATGGAGGCTCTCTTATCTCTACTCTCATCACGGTTCGTTTTCCTATTCCTCTCTCGCTTCCTTCGTCTCGTTTCATTTTTCTAGCTCCTTGATTTGATTTCGTTTCGATAATGTTCTTATCGTGCGATTGATAATGCTTTTGCTTTTCGGAATCGAAGCTTAATTTGAATTTCCATTTGAAATTCGTTGTGTTTGAAGCTGGAACTTCGAAAATCGATATCAGATCTAGGCATTTCGCCTAGGGCAAATGATTTGTAGGCGTCTTTTAGTTGATTGAATAAATGGATCAAAACATCTGC
This sequence comes from Eucommia ulmoides, assembly GCA_016647705.1. Lineage (NCBI taxonomy): Eukaryota > Viridiplantae > Streptophyta > Magnoliopsida > Garryales > Eucommiaceae > Eucommia > Eucommia ulmoides. Next base: position 33,665,324 of record CM028339.1, read on the forward strand.
TGGTTCATCATCCATGATTCTTTCAGGATCAAAAACTTGTAATTACTGTATAATTTATTCATTGATTTAATCCTGAAGTGAGAATCTGAGTTCCTCTGAACTTGCTTTGTTTTAAGGATGAAAATATACTTCTAATTCTAGAACGATTTCAAAGCAGGAATATACGTTGGCGATGAAAAAGTGATCCACTTTACTCGGGGCGCCGGCCATGAAATCGGCACCGGAACAGTGTTGGACCGTTTAATTTTCAGCTCATCACAACCGTCCGACACTCCATGCCCTAGATGTGGAGATCATTCCACCACCGACGGTGTCGTCTCCTCATGCCTCGATTGTTTTCTCTCCGGCGGCGAACTCTATCTGTTTCACTATTCTGCTTCGCCGGTGTTTTTTCTCACCAAAGCCCGCGGAGGAACCTGCACTTTAGCCGGTTCCGATCCTCCGGAAGACGTAATTCACCGCGCCAAGTTCCTTCTCCAGAATGGATTCGGAGTCTACCACATTTTCAAGAACAACTGTGAGGATTTCGCGATCTACAGCAAGACGGGGTTGCTTGTGTTCACTACAGTTAGCGTGGGGCGAAGTGGGCAGGCGGCGACGTTTTTGGCCGCCGCTAGCGCTGTCGTTTCATCGCCTCTTCGGTTCATGACTACCGGCTTTGGTGGGCTTGCGGTCGTGGCTTCCGCCATTTACTGCGTTAGCCGATTCGTCTCCGACATTGGGGTTCGCCGTGATGTGATCAAAATCCCGGTGGAGAGGCTTGTGGCTCGATCTGGCCTAGACGAGCCTGAAGCTGCAACTGCGATTGTCCATGAAATTTGATTTTTTTTTGTTTTGTTCAAGGTTTGTTGTGTAAATGATGAATTTGTTACTTCGATTGTGTGCTTAAAAACTATGTATTGATTGTTCAATTTATAATCTAAATTGATTTATTTATAAACATAATGTGGCCTCGAGGTTATTCAGTGTCATTTCCACAAGAAGATTTGGCGTTCAAAATCTTTTTTCCGACGTTTGTACCAAAAAGTAAGAAATTCTATATGAAACTTTAGATGGTTATTCCAAGAGTTGTGGTAAGGTGGTGTGTCATTTTTTTATTAAAATTAATAAAATTTGACCCAAGTAAAACTAATCAAATCTAACTAAAATAAAATAAAATTAATAAATTAAACTCTACGAAATCTAATTAAACATAAATAAATAAAACCTATTAAAACCAATTAAATTTAATTAAACCAAAATTAATATACATTTAACCAAATAAATTTCACTTAACCCTAATTAAACAAATCCTACATTAACTCAACCGTATTTAAACCTAAATCAACTAATTAAGACTAATTAACCCACCTACCCTCCGCTAATCTAATATTTGACTCTTCCTCTGCATGTGTTATATTTGGCATGTGTTATATTTGGCATGTGTAAGAGTGACTCCAAGGACTTTGCTAAATGATGTGTCATCCCTTTTTTTTTTTTTTTTTTGGCTCTTTTGAAGGAAAAAAATTACTCCAAAGGATGTCCCATCATGTGTGCCATTTTGGCACACATGCTTAGAGTAACTCTAAGGGAGTTGCTATTTTTTACTGGGCCATTTGCTAATATGGTACACAAAAACTAGCGTTCTTTGCATTTTTTGGGCTTAAGAATGTTGAATTTACCTAATTAGGGTTCATTTGAACTTAAATCTCCTTTTAGGGCTAATAGGCCCTCCCACGGCCAGAATTAAACTTTAATATTCTTTTTTATAAAACCGGCCGTACAATAAAAGAAAAAATCAACTATTCAACAACTGATTTCTTGTTTTATTGGAACCCCGCGGGCGCACCAACTTATTTTTACATAATTTTTTATTTTATTTTTTCTTTCTATATTTGTTTTTATTGTTTTTTAATTATTATCACAATTCTCCCAAAATGATTCTAAGAAAATAAAAAGTGGATTATTCTAAATTAAAAAAATAATTTTGCATTATTTGTCCAAATTTTTTAGGTCAAATTGAATTCACTTGATTTATTTTTTAGAAATTAGAATTGGCTAAATAAAACACTGTAAACTTTTCAAGATTCATTTTAATTTGATCAATATATTCCAAAATAGTTTTTATAAACTTTTTTATTTTGATCCCTTTTATAAATTTTTTATTTTGATTCCAAAAATAAAAAATTATTTTTGGATTAAATTAATTTTTATAAAATTATTTTAGGATTAAATTAATTTTTATAAAATTATTACAAATTTTATAAAATCTTAATAAGTTTAAACTTGAAAATAAGTTTATAATATAAAATTAAATTATTACAAATTCATAAAATTCAAAATGGGTCAAAATTTTATCCCAAATTAGAATCCCAAAAATAAAAATTATTACGACTTAAAAAAATATATATTTTATTTTCACCACTTTTAGATTATGATTTAAAAAATATATATATACTTTTAGGATCAAAATAAAAATAAAAAAATTATAAAAGGGATCAAAATAAAAAAAATTGATAAAAAGTATTTTTGGACTATATTTCAAATTACAATTTTTCTAACTAGAGTTCGTTTGCACTTTATCAACAAAATAGGGCTAACTGGCTGAGTGAGGGCCGGATTTAAAGTTTTGATTGAAATCGACGTGAGGGATGGATTTAACAAAAACAATTATTATTTTTTTTGAAATCGGTTGTTGCACAGTTGGTTTCATCAAGTGCCGCCCCACAAAATATACTTTACCCCTCCCCGCGCAAACACCCCACCCCCACAAAAATATATAAAATTAAAAAATATAATTTTTAAGTTATATTTGTTTATAATAATTATTTTTTAAAAAATAAATAAATTATTTTTTAAAATTATTAAAATATTTATTTTTTATCCCTTTCTTATGTGAACCTAGTAGGAATTAAATTAGAGTAATACTTGAATAAAAAAAATCAATATCACAATTACAATCAAACGAGACAAATGATTTTAACGTGGAACATCCCCAATGTGAGGAGTAAAAACCACAAGACCGAAGTCCACCCAAAATCTCCCCTATAAAAAATAATGGGAATACAAGTCCTCTCTAAGTACAACTAGAGGTACACAACCACAATACTTCAAGATCAAAACAGCCTTGACAATGAACAAGATCTATAAGAGCAAAATGAAGAGATCTCACCAAAATGAGGGTTTAAAACAACCCGGAAATAGTCTCGCCAAAAATAGTAGTTTCCAATCTTAGAATACGATCTTCACCGTTCAGATTGTAAAACTAGGAGTCATGAACAGACTGTCCAAATGTCAGCCCAATCGGATGGTGGATCAACCTCCAATCAGCGTTTAATCGAATCCGGCCGAGTGAGGACCGGATTTAAAGTTTTGATTGAAATCGGCGTGAGGGATGGATTTAACAAAAACAATTATTATTATTTTTGAAATCGGTTGTTACACAGTTGGTTTCATCAAGTGCCGCCCCACAAAATATACTTTACCCCCCCCCCCCCCCCCCCCCCCCCGCAAACACCCCACCCCCACAAAAATATATAAAATTAAAAAATATAATTTTTAAGTTATATTTGTTTATAATAATTATTTTTTAAAATTATTAAAATATTTATTTTTTATCCTTTTCTTATGTGAACCTAGTAGGAATTAAATTAAAGTAATACTTGAATAAAAAAAACCAAGATCACAATTACAATCACACGAGACAAATGATTTTAACGTGGAACATCCCCAATGTGAGGAGTAAAAATCACAAGACCGAAGTCCACCCAAAATCTCCCCTATAAAAAATAATGAGAATACAAGTCCTCTCTAATTACAACTAGAGGTACACAACCACAATACTTCAAGATCAAAATAGCCTTGACAATGAACAAGATCTATAAGAGCAAAATGAAGAGATCTCACCAAAACGAGGGTTTAAAACAACCCAGAAATAGTCTCGCCGAAAATAGTAGTTTCCAATCTTAGAATACGATCTTCACCGTTCAGATTGTAAAACTAGGAGTCATGAACAGACTGTCCAAATGTCAGCCCAATCGGACGGTGGATCAACCTCCAATCAACATTTAATCGAAACTGCTCAATTAGAGTTTTTTAGTGGGCAGCTTCTTTCTCTCCCTCTCTCTGTGTTTTTTCTCTTGTTCTAACCCTAATTTTTTTTTTTTTCTATTTTTCATGAGCTTCACATAGATTTAGCCATCTCCACATGTTGGAAATCCAAGCCCAACAACCCTGAGCGGAGACATCGGCCTCCATGTTATGGCCTTCGCCATTCCTCCTCGGAGCAACTACAACGATCCTCCTGTTTAGGAAAGAGCCGTTAATGATCTTGCAAATAACTGGCATTATTCCTATCCCTTATTATCCACAACATTAATGGAAATAAACCTAGATTCGCAAAAGATTTGTCGTTCCCTATAAATACTACATGAAGAGTCTAGCCAGGTATGCACATTTTTTCTAGTTAACACTACAAAATTCTCACACCGGAGGTACAACGATGACACGCCCGTGTGGTGCATTGTTTCGCAGGAACCAAAACTTGGAGAACTGCTCATTCTAAATCTAGAAGTACCACTCCTGGTGAACCAGTTTTTTGCTTCATCAATACGTGTTAGTAGCTTGATAGTATTCTTTTGGCGGAAGATGAACAAGGGTAAGGCCGATGCCTTTGGACATGCGGTGGCTTCAGGTTTGATTTGTGGGGATGGGATATGGATTTTGCCCCGCTCGATGCTTGCGTTGGCTAGCTGGCGTTTCCCCACCCATATGCATGTAGTTCTTGTGGAGGAAAACAACTCCAAACTCGATTCTTTCGTAGGTACTTGGAACATAAAAATTATTCAGCAATTCAAGGCGTTTTTTCCAGGTTTTAAAGATTTTAATTTGAACTTATTTGTGTATTTTTTGAGATTGCATGAAGATGATTTATTGGCCTATAAAATTTTATTTCCAAGAACCCATTTGGATTTTGGTATATACATTAGGCTTCAATCATCTGCCGGACTGAAGTTCTGACTATGTTTTCCGAGGGAATATCTGTAAATTCCGAGAGGATTGCCCGGAGCTCATCTCCGGTGAGGCTCTCCTTCTCCAACAGCACCTCCACCAGCTTATCAATGGCCTCTCTGTTGTTCCTTATACGGGTTTTAGCAATTTCATATGCACTGTCAATGATACGTCGTACTGATTCATCTATGTCTTCTGCTAGTTTTTCAGACATCGAGTTTCTCGCCAGCATCCTCAATACCACGTCGCTGCTCTGTGCCGTCGGATCAGTCAATGTCCAAGGCCCGATCTCGGACATCCCAAACAAGGTCACCATCTGTTTTTAAGGAAAAAAAAAAACGTTACTATTCCAATTGTTCTTGATGGACCGCCTGTGTAATTAATCTAAAATCCTGTGGAAACTTACTTGTCTTGCTATCCGAGTTATCTGCTGCAGGTCTCCGGCGGCACCGGTAGTGATTTCCGTTTCTCCGAAAATTAGTTCTTCGGCTGCCCGGCCGCCAAGGCCGGCAACTATTTTGGCGAAGCGTTGCTGCTTGGTGATGAGAGTTTGGTCTTCTACTGGTATGAACCATGTTAGCCCACGGGCTTGGCCCCGGGGGATCAAGGTAACTTTCTGTACTGGGTCATGGCCTGGAGTCAATGTCCTGTAATTTGCAGAGAAAAAGTACGTTAGTTTTGCATGATGTGGCCCAACCCCATTGATCTTCTTCGCATTATTTGTTTTAGCTGGACTCTACCACTAGGGTAAATACCCTTTCTATTTTTACTTTTGAATAGAATAAGAAACTATATATTTTTTTTTTTTTTTTAAATTAGTAGAATACGCTTAAAATGAATAGAATTGAAATTTTCAACTAATTTTTGAATGAAATTAACGAAATTATCCTATTTATTTTTATTTAAATTTAATTTTTAAAACATTTATGAAAAAATAATTAAATAAAAAAAAATCGTCGATTTCATCCAAAAATTAAATAAAAATAAAAATTTCAATTCCATCTGTTTTAAACATACCTTGTTAATTTAAATAGAAAAAAAAAAATTAGTTTTTACTTTGTTCAAAAGTAGTAGGTAAAGTGTAAGGTTGTGTTTGGGTAAGGGAATTCTAGGTGGGATTTTATTTAGGTAGATGATTTGTAAATCTTCTTTTGACAAATCCCTTATTTGGGGAGTGAAAGAATTTTAGAAAAAATGATTTGTCAAATTATTTGGAGAGTGAAAGGAAGGATTTGAAAATACTTTTGGGAGATGTTGCATTTGTCAAATCCTTCTTCTCTTACTAAACATGTTCTTCATCATCTCTTCTTCGATCGCCCCTGACTAAGGTCGATTCATTCTTTCTCTTCGTCATCATTCTTCAATCTTCGCTCTTTCTCTTTGCATATGAAGGTCGATTTATCGTTGTCTCAGATTTCCGACAATCCTTTCTTCCCATCGTTTGCTCCTGACCATCGCTGAAACCCACTTTCGTCAGTCGTCATCTTCTTCGCCTCTCGCCGCCATCGTTGTCTTCTTTTCCTCTCGCCGCCGTCATCTTCTTCTTCTTGGTCATCTTCTTTGTCTCCATCGTCGATCTAGGGTTCGTCCGCTCGTCGCAATCGTGGCTGATTTCTTCGATCTGATTTCATATTTTTATTTTGATTTCATTTCTGATTTCGTTTCCTGATTTCATTTCCGATTTTGTTTCCTGATTTCGTTTTAGGGTTCGCTTTCGACGTTGTTGTTTGTTAGGCGATGGCGAGAAATCACAGGCATGCGATGTTGTTGTTTGTTTCGACGACACTTGACGATTTTGACGACGACGACGATTGTGAGTGTTCTCTTGTTTGGTTTTTGGCGATGGCGATGGCAATGGCTAGAAATCACAGGCGATGGTGATGGCCAAATTTGTTCTTGGATTTTTTATTTTTTTTTTCTTCAGAAGTAATAAAAAATAAAAAATAAAAATATTTATTTCAAATACTTCACTTCAAATAATTATCCAAATAATAGATTTGTGAAAGAAGGGATTTCAAAATCCAAGATTTTGAAATCTCTTTATTTCACAATTTCTTTACCCAAACGCAACATAACTCTTTGACGAGGGGATAAAATAATAAGTAGATAAAGTAGATGGAACTAAAAGTCAATTACCCCTACAACTAAGTGTTTTAGCCAATAATGAAGAGTTTTTGACATTTTACTCCCTTGAAGTCTGACCATTATTTCATTTTGTTCCTTTTAGTTTTAATTTGAACACATGACACCTTGAAGTTTATTAATCAAAGCACTCTAGTCCAAATTTATAGCTACATTCTAAGAGAAACTTAGAGCATTTCCAGCATGATCGTTATTATCGTTTATAATCTAACAACTTTATTTTTTATTTTTTATATTAATTTTTCTCAAGCGATTTCGATTTAAAAAACTAGGACATAAATATGAGTTAGATTGTTGAAAGAAGTATAGATCTTTGACTTACGCGCAAACAGCGTGCCCGATTTCATGATAAGCCACTAAGATCTTGTTCTTGCCATCCGTCATCTTTGTTCCCTCCATTCCTGCCACGATTCGGTCGATCGAGTCGTCAATCTCTTTCAATGTGATCTTATCTTTGCCTCTCCGGCCAGCTAGAATGGCCGCCTCGTTCATTAGGTTCGCTAGATCGGCACCGCTAAAGCCCGGAGTTCTCATGGCTATAACACCAAGAGAAACATCCGAGCCGAGCTTCTTGCTCTTGCTATGAACCTTAAGTATTTCTTCCCTCCCTCTAACATCCGGTAGACCCACATTGACCTGGGCAAGCAGAACTTGGAATAGGCATATGTTTTTGAAAAAACAAAAAAAAAGTGAAAATTATACTTTTGACCCTGTGTTTATGTGACCCAGTAATTTGCAAAGTAACACATTTGTATCCTGAGATTTTACTTTTGTTTCAAATCGGTCCAATTGCAAAGGTGATGTGACTGATATTGGGAGCTAGTTTTGTCATTTCCAAGAGCAGAAGAAGTTTCCACTTCCTCTGTTTTTTATTTTCCGGCGTCCAATTTTACAATTCCACAATTATCTAATTATTTTCGCAACACTCTTTAGCCTTAAACGATAGTAGGGGAGACTTTTAGCAGGAGTTATTTGACTCTTAAAATGACAAAAATAGCCTCAAAACAATGTTGGTGTCCGGTGTATGTTTGTTTTTTTTTGTTTTTTTTTAAGATATATTTAAACCAATTTACGTGTGTTTTAATTAATCATCTTTTCAGATGATTTTAAAAATATACTTTTCAACTTATTATATTTATGATTAAATTTAAAATTTAATTCTTTATAAATAAGTTGACTTTTTCATCTAAATAAGTTAGTTTTTTTTTTTTAATTTTTAAATGGAATTAAATTGAAAATTAAAATGAAATATGAAAGATCAAACTTACCTGTCTATCGAACCTTCCCGGTCTAAGCAAAGCGGAGTCGAGAATTTCAGGTCTATTGGTAGCGGCAATGACAATAACCCCACTGTCTCCACTAAATCCATCCATCTCCGTCAGTAGCTGATTTAGGGTTTGTTCCCGTTCGTCGTTCCCTCCTCCGATCCCCGTTCCTCTCTGCCTTCCCACCGCATCTATCTCGTCGATGAACACCAAACACGGCGAATTCGCTTTCGCCTTGTTGAACAAATCCCTCACCCTCGAAGCACCCACCCCTACAAACATCTCGATGAACTCCGACCCCGAAAGGTTGAAGAACGGGACAACTGCTTCCCCGGCAATGGCCTTCGCCAGCAGCGTCTTCCCCGTCCCCGGCGGCCCCACCAGAAGGACTCCTCTCGGTATTCTTGCCCCGACGGCGGTGAACTTCTCCGGTTTCTTGAGAAACTCCACGATCTCTTGGACATCTTGTTTTGCTTCGTCGACTCCTGCCACGTCGTCGAAGGTGACTCCTGTGTTTGGTTCCATCTGGAATTTGGCTTTGCTCCTGTTGAGGATTTCATGAGAATATTTGAATAAAGAAAGAACAAATTAGAAACAGAGGGCCAAGCAATAACAGAGTAAAGGTGTGCTTAGGCCATACCTTCCTAACCCAAATGGCAAATTCGGTCCTGCAGGGTTGTTTGTCGATGAAGATCGCAGAAACAGAGAGCCAAGCAATAACAGAGGAAAAGCCAAATTCCCAAGTAAATCAAGTACAGAAGCTACAGCATTTGGGTCCACCGGATGAGCCGCAAAATCAACATCCTTCTCTTTGAGCTTCCTCAGAAATTCCGGCTGCAACCCCGGCAACTGTACCTTAACCCTCTGTTTTCTTTCAAGCTCAGGGTTATAGATCTCTGCGATCGCCACCAGTCCATTCTCGAACATATCGACCCTCTTGACAACGCCTTGATCAAGAAACTCCATTAATCTCGAATATGAAATTCTGCTTGAGGTTGCCTCCGCCGGGCTGATTGGTTCAGCAGCTCTTGCTACAGCTCCTTTCCCTCCTCTTCCTCTAACTATAAGACTCAAACTAGTTGAAGTTAACACTTCTCTCCTGTTGATCTTGATGTCTTGAGGTGTTTTTCGACATGGGTTTTCTCTGGTTTTGGTTATGGGAAGGTGGTTATCGTTTGCAAGACTTTTGGATTTGCAGATTGGGAGGTTAGAGACAGATAGAGAGAGAGCAAGAGACATGATCTTTGGCAAATAAGACTTGGTTTTCTTTGGGCAATGTTTTATGGGGAATGCTAGAACTAGTAGGATTTATAAATGAGACGTGGAAATGAGATGTTTCTGGTAATTAGCCTATGGTTTGGCTGCATCCCCTGTTTTTGGAATTTCAGTTTTGTTCTTGAATGATCGAGAGTTATATTTCTCTCTTTCTGATGACTTGGACTCTGTGATATTATCACGAACAAAGTAGAGTCAAAGTGTGTTCATGAACATTATGAGCAGATTCCTTGTAACCATACACTTGTGTGGAAGTGAAACAGTTGATTTTTATCTATCAATTTAATCAATATTGTCAAGATCCAAAGCATATCCATAAGGAGGCCACGTGGGTTTTTAGGTTTGTTTTAGAACAACTCCAAAGGAGTTGATATATTTTAGTGTGCCGTTTGTTCAGAGTTGTTTACACAATAATTACACTTTTTAAAAAAAATACTAAAAAAATGTCATTTTCAACTTATAATTACTGAATTTGAGCTACCTATGTTGCGATTCCCGGGTATTAAACCCGGAGTTCACAACTCCAGGTACAATTTTTTTTTTTTTTTTTTTTTTTTTTTTTTTTTTTTTTTTTTTTTTTTTTAAAGGACACAAACCCGGGGTTGTGTACCTCAGGTTCTGTGTAGAACCCAGGGTACTCAACCCCAGGTTCTATAAAAAAAAAAAACCTCAAATTATCGGTGACTTTGAAATAATTATCGGTGGTTTATTGGTATTTTAAATAAATCCAATTTTTTTGTGCATAAATTACATTCAAAATATTCTATAATGCTTTTTTACAACATTAAAAACGGACAAGTGAATGATTTTTAAAAAATCGCCGAAGTTAACTAGATGAGCTGTTTCGATGACGGCGTAATTTTTTCGTCAATTTGGAGTTAACAAAAGATTGCCTATCCGTAATAGAAATGAATCCAATTTTTTTTCGTATACAAATTATATTCATAATACTGCATAATAAAACTTAAGACGCTAAAAACGGATTAATGAATAGTTTTAAAATAATTGTCAAAGTTGGTCGCATGAGTTATTTCGATGACGATACAGTTTTTTTGAAAACTTTGAGTTAATAAAAGATGACATATCCATAACAGAAATGTACATATTTTTTTTTTTTATACAAACTAAGTTCATAACATTAAATAATAAAATTGAGAACACCAAAAACGGATTAGTGAATAATTTTTAAATAATCGTCAAACTTGATTGGATGAGTTGTATACATGACATAGTTTTGTATATAAACTATGTCATGTCTTCTCCTGGTCCTCAGGTCACTTTCTTTTTTTTAGTATTAGGTCATTTTTTTTATTTTTTATTTTTATTTTATTTCAAATCATGGGTTGCAAAATTCCAAAAAAATCCAGTGTAGTTCACTCCTTTTATCATATGTCCAATTTTCGTACTGCAATTTCTGTCACTATTCTTCATTTTTTCAGGGGAAAATAGGCATATCTTGAACCATCTCTATTATTTTGAAACATCTATTTTGTTTTAGGCCTTAAATTTCAAAATATTTTATTACTCTTCAACGTTTCAAAAATATTTTATTGTTCTTCAAAGTTTGGCTATACATAACTTTGCTCTCGGTGGTTCGTTTGGGACGAATGTTTTTTTTATTTCGCGTATTTTTTTGAGATCTAGGTGTGGTAAACGCCGTAGGCGGTTTGATCGAGTACTTTTTTGTAAGACCCCGATTTGTTATATACGAATAATTTAAGTCGCGTTTTAAAATATTTGAAAAATGTCGGGGTGGACTACGATATTAATTAGGTGAATTAAAATCTTAGGGGGTTGTATTGAAATTTTTATAAACATTAAAACATAGTTTTGGGTTTAATTCCTACCAAAACATAATATAAGGGGAGGTTTATGTAATATTATAAAAATATCTTAATATATATATATATATATAAAGAAAGAATGGGAATGGGTGAATTGATGAGGGGAGGTATGGCACTGTCCGGCCGTGAGCTCTCACACATTTATATATATATATATATATATATATATATATATATATATATACGTATGTATGTATGTATATATACATACATAATAGAGATGGGAAGAAGGGTCCGGAACCGAAGAGAGAGAAAGGAAGAGAAGGGAGGGAGAGAAAGGAGAGAGAGAAGGGTCACCGGCGGTGGGTTTGCGCGTTCCATCGGCGTGTGTGGGCTTGCGGTGTGTATGCCTCGTCGCCGGTAAGTGTGTGTGTGTGTGTGTGTTCCTTGTTAATGTTTTCGTTCTGTTTCTGCTCCCGTTCCATGTCTGTTTTCGTTTTATTTTTGTTCCAGATGTGGGTGGTGGTCGGTTGTTGGCTGGTTGTTTGGTTGGTGGGTGTTAGTTGTGTGCGAGCAATTGGTGGTGGTGACTGCCGGAGTTAGTGAGAAGAGAGAGAGTGGTCAGCTGGAAAGTTGACAAAACAGAGCAGAAGGGAGGAGGAGCGTCCGCTTAGGCAGTGGAAAGTTCGCCTAGGTGGTGGTAGATTAGTGTGCAGAATGAGATTTTGTATGTCTTGATTATTGAATGTCTTAATTATTGAATATTGAATTGTATGTCTTGATTATTGAATTGTATAGTAATGTATGCACTTTTTGGTGTATAAGAAGTAGTATATGTAATAGGTGATGTCATGTTGTCGTCACGCCGGCCCTGGGATGACGGGTGTCTGGGGCGGGTCATGACATTTTTTCAAATAAAGCCCGTTTTCACCTTCAATTTTAGATTTGAAGTGTTGGGTGACTAAATTTATAATCTTTGTCGCGAGCTTGAATCTTATCCCATTGGTAAAATTGAAATATTTGAAAGTCAGAGTGATGACTCAGATCAGACCCAACTTTTAAATTAGCATTGACAGATAAACTGATTATTTAATAGATTTTTGTTAGTTAATTATTTCTTAAATATTATGCTTTATTCAATCAATTTTTGATAATTATTTAAAAATTATTCATTAATCCGTTTTTGGTGTTCTTGATTTTATAATTTAGTGTTATGAACGTAATTTGTATGGAAAAAAAATTGGTTCATTTCTATTACAGATAAGTCATCTTTTATTAACTCAAAGTTTCTAAAAAAGCTGCATCGTCATCGAAACAATTCATCCGATCAACTTTGCGGATTATTTAAAAATTATTAATTAATCCGTTTTTAGTATTCTAAGTTTTATTATGTAGTGTTATGAACATAATTTGTATACAAAAAAATTTGGGCTCATTTTTGTTACGGATAGGTCATCTTTTGTTAACTCTAAATTGATGAAAAAATTACGCCGTTTTCGAAACAATTCATCTAGCTAACTTCGGCGATTTTTTTAAAATCATTCACTTGTCCGTTTTTATTATTGTAAAAAATATTATGGAGTGTTTTGAACTTAATTTATGCACAAAAAAATTAGATTTATTTAAAATACCGATAAACCACCGATAATTACTTCAAAGTCACCGATAATTTGAGTTTTTTTGTTTTTTTTTTGGGTGTATGTGTATAGAACCCCGGGTTGAGTACCCTGGGTTCTACACAGAACCTGGGGTACACAACCTCGGGTTTGTGTCATTTAAAAAAAAAAAAAAAAAAAAAGAAGATTTTTGTACCTGGGGTTGTGAACCCCAAGTTTAATACCCGGGCATCACAACCCCGGGTAACTCTAATTCGGTAAATAAATTGAAAATGACATATTTTCAATATATTTTTTTTAAAAGTGTAATTATTGTTTAAACAACTCCATTTGTTCAAATGACATACCAAAATTCTTTTGGCACACTAAAAATTAAAAGACACTTGAAGGGATATGATATTTTGGTGTGTTACCCCCCTTGAATGAAAAATTTGAAATACCCACTAATATTTTTTTTTTCAAACTAAAGAGCTAAAATTGAAAATTGGGATCTTAAGTTAACAGCTAACATTAATTTTTAGTTTCAAACTAAAGTACAAAATTAAAATTTTAAATTTTAATTGAATCACCAAAGGGTAAATTTTCTGGTTTCAAACTAAAACGCGAAAATTAAAACTTTTGATTTTAATTTTACAGCCAAATCTCAAAACAATTGACCCAAATTACAAACCCATCCCCCTAATTATAATCCCATCTTCCCCTAATTCCCAACCCAAATCAATTAATCCAAATTACAAACCCACCCCTTACCCTAATTAATAAACCAGTCGACCCCTTAATTACAAACCCACCCCACCCTAATTACAAGCCCACCCCTTCTCTTAATTAATAAACCAACGCACTTCGTAAATCCCCAATCCTATTTCAGCCACTTTTTTCCAATCATATATATATATATATATATAGAGAGAGAGAGAGAGAGAGAGAGAAAGAGAGAGAGAGAGAGAAATAGGGAATTGCCCTTATGAAGAAGACGACGGGGAACTGCGATAGAGATGGAGAAGATGATAGCTTGGAGTTGCGATGGCGACAAACTAATCTGGCGACGGCAACAAACTCGAGATCTGATAAGGGCTTTTAGGTGTCTGATCTTTATTTGTTTCTTTAATTATATAGAAGACTCGTATTGTATGCCTCTATTTTTCTCTGATTTCTTCCTGTTGCTTTTGATTTCAGACCGTTGGAGTAGTCGTTGCTACTCCAACGGTCTTTTTGGCATATCATCTACTTGTGCCAAATATGGCACAGGAAGACTTGTTGTGCCAAATATGGCACACCATATAGCACTCCCGTTGGAACTATTTTTAGCTTCAAAATAGCCAAAATCCATATGGCACACCATGTAGCACTCCCGTTGGAGTTACTCTTATAGAGAGATTAATTGAACTTTTTTTTTTTTGCTATTTACCACTCATCTCTTGCCTCAAACCATAAATCTCCTATGTCATTTAAAAATATCGTTCATCTCCTTATCATTTTAGTTAAACACTATTTATAATGCGGGGTATTTCCATCAGCCACCAACGACTATTCACAGCCTATCACGCACGTGACAAGGTGCGAACTAGTAGCACTCACCGACCACATTGACTGGATCACACATGGTCCGTTTCCTGTTTGACTACCGTCCGATGACCCGCTATTACCTACTCGTTCACGATCATCGCCTAGTGACTATAGTTAGGGCGTTTACTGTAGTATGCTCTGGTCCAGCCTTCGATAGCAGCCACCGAGCAAGATCATAAGGTTATGAATTGAGTTCCTATGTAACCATGGGTTGAGCCTTACCTCCTAATCTTCTAAGCCAATCCATGAGCTTCTCTTGGTGGGCCGAAGCACAAGGTCTATTTGCCTAAGTTACCCCCACGTGCCACTCATTGGCCATGCGTCAAGTTACACTAATTGATTGCATTAGGGGCCTTAATTTGGTGGGGCTAATGCAACTCATCTTCTATATTTAACAAGGTAGTAAATGCTCCAGGTACAAGCTTGGACCTTAAGGACTTTTGACAGTTAATGTGTACCATTCACCTTATAGCAATAATCGAACACAAGAGCTCCACCTCAGCAAAGAAAATCCACTTGGACTCCTATCGGACCAATTGTAGGTGTTAACCATATTTCAACACCAATAGTTTGGTACCATCTATGGGAATCACTATGAAAAGTCCCTATTTGATCATTCATCATTGGTCACCTAAGACTTGATGAACACAAGGTCTAGTCAGATAATCGAACGAAGAAATGAGAACAACATTATGAATAGTCCACAGAATGAATAACCCCTAGGAAAACAACAATCATATTTTAATTCCCAAAACCTAATAGTAGGTCACTAATGAGCACCAATCGCCACCAGCCAGACGGGCCAATTCACCTTGCCCCCAGGCTCTTTTATGGGACAAACCTTGGGTGCTATAGAGGCCTCTTGCATTGACAATTTGGAATAACAGCTTGGAGAGTTCCAAGGATGCACCAGGGTGCTCTTGATTTGCTTATCGTCGATCTTTAGAGAGGGTAAAATCGTCCCTCCAGATTGTTTGGCGCGATGAGTGAGCACAATACTTTGGGGCAGAGTGATCTTCTCCAATGAGCATTCTCTCGAGGATCAACAACTTCCCCAAGTATAGGGAGCGGGAGTAAGGTCCCCCGACAACGTCAAGATCCCCTTCCCCTCCGCCAAGACAACAACACACGAGGGACCATTCACAAACCCCTCTAGGTCGGTCACCCAGCCTTGTCATGAGGACTAACCTGTAAGCCTAGTATGAGCGGGAGGTCAGCTCCTATTCACTGCCTTCCCGCTACCACGATGCCCAACTAATGAACAGCTACGTGCGCACAAAATACCACCCTGTCTCTAGGGAGGACACGATGGAGCGTTGCCTCGCAGGCATGAAAGAAATATTTTAGGAGATCCGTAGAAGAATAAGGACATTGGGGCCCACCATCGACGTGAGATCACCGTTCATTGAAAGACTGCTCGAAGAGACGGTGCCTTGCCGCTTTGTACACCCCCAAATAACCACCTACGATAGGACAAGAGATCTTATGGACCGTGTCTCAATCTTTAGGTCCCACATGGATATGCAAATGACTTCGGTGTCTGATAGGTGTGATCTACCTATCTATTTTTAAACCAAATTAAGTTAGTTTTCGAGCGTTTATATAGTATTTTATTACGTTTTAATTAGTTTTTATACTTTTTGTATTAAAATAAGTGTGTCGGGCAAAAAGATAAGAAACTGGAGCAAAAATGATAAGATCGAATAAAAAACGGTTGAAGAACGGTGGAAAAACAATCAAGGAGGCAAAATTGTGAAAGAAGCCCATTGCCGCGATGGTGAAAATGCTGAGAAGACCAATATCTTGCTGAACTTCCATTGCCGCAACGCAAAAGATACAGGATGTTCTTCCTATTCCATCGCCTACTTCACCGCCTAGGCGATCAACCAACCGACCTACCCACGGCCACGGCGGTGATCCCACAGCCACGGTGGTGTCCTCTTCACAACCTAAGATATTTTTTAGATATTTTGCTTATAAATACCCACTCCTCTCCCCTCCTCTTACACCCCACCCCCCCCCCCCGGGCCATTAGATCCCCTTGGGCTATACTTAGGGTTGGATTTAGGAGTTTTAGAGGGAGAGCTCACATCCTGAAGTGGAGGAAGGCGGCGAAGCAATCATTGAGCGTTTTTAGCGGCTAATCTTCGGACGAGGCTAAGTTCTTCGATTTCTTCCCTTATTTTTTTAACTTAGGAATATGTGAGAATGTTTAGCTCGATTTCAATGTTTATACGATTATGACCATGAGTTAAATGTGGATTGTATAGGGATTAACAATAAATTTATAAATATGTGTTTGGATGATTTCGGTGTTGCGTTTATGTTTGTTCTTCGTAGTTTGATCGTGTTTATCGTATTATTTGTTTATCATGATTAGATAGATAAATGGAGAATAAGGGGTTTGACAAACCCTGAATTTGGATTAGGGTAAACAAACGCCACGATCCAATAACCCGGTCGGGGTTAGGATTGTAGACAATCAATGACGTTGTAGCGAGACTCACGTGACCTAGGGTCGTTAAGACACTGATGGGGATTTCTTCGTTGACTCGAAGTTATGTATTCTCCCGTATTACACTCGAGAGAGGTGGCGGTGGAGTTTTAGAACCGAGATTGTTGATAGGATAAACACAACACGACGATCCAATGACCCGATTGGGAGTTGGATTGTGTGCAATCAATGACGCTGGGCAAGACTCACATGACCTAGGGTCGTTAATACATTTAGGGGGACTTCTTCGTAGACTCAAAGTCATGTATTCCACCACATTACACTCGGGAGATGTGGCAGTGGAGTTTACGAACCGAGATTGTCATATAGGTCGAACACCGTAAATATGAGTAAATTGAGATCGAACACGTATTTGTAAACACGTTAATCCCTAGGCAATGCTTTCCCCTAAAATGTATTAGTATATTAGTATAGATAATTTAGGTTATATTAGTTTAGTTTAATTAATTATTTACATTTATTTTTAGTCCAGATAAAGTTAGGTCATAACAAACGCGGTACTCGATAGTAACGACACCAATCCATGTAGATACAATAACTCGATCTTAACGATCACATTATACTAAAACTTTGACCTCGTACACTTGCGAGTAGTCAATACGCGAGAATCGAATCCCTTAACGTACAGTGTCCATAAGATGCAAATCATTCTCGTTTACCTTATTGGGTGTAGTAAGGACATGGTTTTAGAGCATCCGATCACCAACCTCCATCATTACATTCCGTGAGCTTGCGAAACTATTCCTAGCTCGATTCCACCGATCACAATGAAAGACGAAGTTCATGACTCACATCCTCACTATCCAGTAGGAGAGTAGTGAGTCACTGGGAGAATATGTTGAAAGGTTCAACCGGGAGGCGAATGCATGCAATGAGCTCTCTGATGGGGTTTCCATGACCATGTTTATGGATGACTCCATACCAAAGGTTCTCATACGATCTCTGCACGAACCCCCCCAGCCAACCTAGATTAGGCACTAGACCACGACACCTTCTTCTATAATGTTGACTTGTAGGCAGCGGCTAAGAAGAAGCAAGAAGGGAATTAGAAAAAGAAATAAAAGAATGAGAAAGATGGCCCTAACAAAGCACAGGGCTCAAAAATATTACAAGAGGAATGGCGCCCCTACCTGGGGAGTGGTGACTGTTGATCCTAAGATTTTGATGAACAATTAAATGTTGATGTTTTTTATAAAACTAATATGTTTATTGAGTGTTGCAATTTAAAGAGTTCCAGACTACATCATGAAGTAATTGTAAAGGATGCAGAGACAATGCAGAGAAGATAACATCATGAAGAAATTGTAAAGGATACAGAGACGGATACTAAGAGATTGAAGATTTCGAAGAATCTAGGTGAAAACAACTTTAATCTATTTTTACTCTTAATGTATCCCGATTAGGATCACACATAACATGAAAGTGATTTTATGTTTATGTGTGTTTTGATAGGATCCTAATTAGTGAAATTATTTGCTCCTATGTGTAATTGAAAAAGAAATAAAGATAATTGATTAAAATTGATTTTAAGATTTTAGTGGAGCTAACCGGAAAAAAAAAAATCAGTTAAAGGGGTAAAAATATCAAAAAAAATAATTAAGGAGAAAAGTTCCAGCATGGGCAGTGGACAGGTAAGTCGACTTGTGCTTAAAAGAAGAAGTTTCTGAATCTCTCGATCGACAGATAGGTTGACCTATGCTTAAAAGATGAACTCTCTGTATCTCTAGGTCGACAGATAAATCAACTTATAAAAGTCTCTGAATCGATAGGTCGACAGGTAAGTCGACTTATGACGATGGAATTTTGGCTTGGGCTACATCCTGAATTGGGCGGCCGACCGATGGATTTGTGTCTATCGACTGATGGCCAGTTTTGAATTTTGAAGATTTTGATTTAAATACTAGTCGTTAACTAACTGTTATTTGTTTACTTGATTGAGATATTTTATGGATCTGAATATTTTAAAGATATGATACTCTTATTTGAATATCCCTATTGATATGGTATATATATATTTTAAGTATTTCTCAAATTGGTATATTTAATTTTTTCTATCCTATTGATTTGAGTTTGAGAAATATTTGAGGGACTAATTTGAATGTTTTGAAAGTCATAATTAAGTCAACACCTAAAATGAAAGGAATCAATATATGGGGTCTATAAGTGCTTTTTAGATATTTATCTTGTGGAAACTAGCCGTTATAGGGCTTGTTTCAAGTGGTTATAAATAGACCTGCAAATTTCACATGTTAAGTGAACAATATCAATAACTATACAGTTCATAAGCTTTTATAAGGGTCATCATTCTGATATTATTTTGAGAGATCAAATTGTGAGATCAATTATTAAGGAGTTCTTGAGTTAAAACACTGATTGTGTAAGCGTCACCGATTTGAGCTGTCTAGTGTTTCAATCTATAATTCTTCAGTGTTATTCTGGTGAGATCTTTTCAAGCTATTAATCTTTATTGCATATCTATTTTTCTATATTTGCTTGGTTGATAAGATCTTGATAAAATCATTTTTTGAACTTTAAATTACATAAAAATATTTTAAAACGATTTTTGGTAAAAATTTAATTACATACTTATTTGTGTGCTACTTGTATCTATCATAATCAGATTTTTATATTTTCTTGGTGAAAGTGTTCGAAGCATATTCTTAATTGAGTTTATTACTGTCATTGCTTGCATGGTTAATTGATTGTATGAGAAATCGTTTTTGAACTTTAAAAGCATAAAAATTCTTTTAAAACGATTTGTGTGATAATTTGATTACATGCTCAATTTTGTACTACCCGTATTATTTTTATAATCAGATTTTTGTTTCCTCATATTAATTATATCATTAGTAAATATCGGGACATTAATTAAGTTTAAATTGATTTGAGGTGGTAGAAGCTCCGAGTGAGAAGAACTTATCAATTTATTGTAATTGGTGAGTTGAGTGTCAGATCAGATACTATCGGAAGTATCTAATCTAGGGTAGCTGGTTTCAATCTTTTCCGGTAAAGAGATTGAGATTTTGATATTTGCCTAAGGTATAAAAAGATTAGGTGTTAATTCTTCCTTGATTGAATTTGTAAGTGAATTGCAATTGTTCAATCCTTATTGGGTAAAAGGATATTTGGAGTGTTTGTGAGGTTTTGATTCTTGAACCTAAGGAATAAAAAGAATTAGGTTAATCTTTAGCCTGTGAAAACAATAGGTTATTCTTGAGCCTTGAAAAAGTAGAGGTTATTCCTGAACCTGTGAAAATGAATTGTAAATATTGATTATGAGCCTGTGAAAATAATAATTGTGAGGATTTGGTTCCTACCTTTAAAGGAATCTTGAGTTTAGTGGGTGCGACTTTCCGTGGAGCTCGGGAGACTGGATTAGCCAAGCGTAGTTTGGTGAATGAATATAAATTTATGTGTGCGGTATTATTTATATTGTTTATATTTTGTTGCTTGATTGTGCATCTAGTTGATAACACATATCCGCTGCTATATAAAGATAATAATTAATTTTAGGATAAATTTAATTGTTTGATTTTTGAAGTGTTATATTCTGATAATTTTTAATACTACCCAATTCACCCTCATCTTAGGTAGCTCACTGGGTCAACAGTAACCTTTCTTATCCCCAAGGCATTAACCTTAAGAATTCACATTACTCATCATCTCTATTACAACGATCTTCACAGAGAACTATAGGAGGGAGTTCTCTCCGCCTCCTCTGTCCTTTAGTGGAAAGCCTATGTGAAGATCCATGAAAAGTATTGCGAGTTCCACATGGACTGGGGGCACACTACAGAGAACTACTTCAAGCTCCCCAAGGAGATTAAGGCCCTCATCCAGAGAGAGTATTTATAATGCGGGGTATTTCCATCAGGCAAAGAGAAAGGTCATCTAGGACGTGTATAAGGTGAGCACCGTCGACGCCGCCTCGAACAACATCATCTCCTTCAATGAGCTTGGCCTCTGGATAGTCCATGTGTCCCATGACGATTCCCTAGTGATCATCGCTCTAGTCAATTATTTTGAGACAGGGCAGATGATAGGTAAAATTTATCTATCTATTTTCAAATCGAAATTGGTAGTTTTCGAGTTTTCTTATAATATTTTAATTCGTTTTTATTTATCTTTATTTATTTTTGTTCAAAGCATGGGTTAGGAGCGAAAATGGATGAACACAATTAGAGAAGAGAAAATAAGATTGGAACTATTTTTACGGATGTCACCTTCAGATAACGATTATTCTCCCTTATTTATCTCTTTATCCTTAACTCGGTTTTGGTTGTTTGATCATGTATATATGGATTATTGTAGAATATATGGTTATGGTCAAGAGCTAAACGTTGATTATCTATGGAATTGATATAGTTTACTAATATACTTTGTTTGTTTGAATTCGTGTTTCGTTAACGGTTGTTCTTGCCTATTCGATTATGTTTACCGTTCTTTCACTTAATTTATATGTTTGTTAAGATATATTGAGAAATCGAATTTTAACACTCGAGAGAGGTAACCCCGGATTTGGACTAGGTTTAAACACAACGTGACGATCTAATGACCACGGAGGGTATTAAAAAGTGTGCAATCCGTGAAGTTGGGGCGAGACTCATGTGACCAAGTGTCATATAGATGCTTGAGGGGGACTTTGGCGTTGACGCGAAGTCTCATATTCATTCACTTTACACTCGAGAGAGGTAGTGAGTAAGTTTTCGATACCTAGATTGTCGGTTAGATTTGAATACCATTAATGTAAACTAGATTGGATCAAACACGTATAAGTAAACGAAGTTAATCCCTAAATAATCTATTCTCATATAATATATTTAGTATTATAGTTTAATTAATTGTTAATTTAGTATATTATTTATAAAAACAAAAACCCAATTTTTATCGCCTAGATAAGGTTCGGTTATGATAATCACGGTACTCAACGACCATTGATAGGTGGAAATAACCTATCTACTTTTAAACCGAATTTGTTAGTTTTTTAGCGTATTAGTTATATTTAATTTTGTTTTAGTGTAAAACAGGTGAAGGAATGAAAAGAAGTGATAAACAAGCGAAAACGGTGGAGAAACGGTGAACAAAACGTGAAGAACAAGGTTTCAATGCATAAAGACCACTGCCTAGGCAGAAACTCCACCGCCTAGGCAGAGAAGAGGTAGGAAGTTGGGTTGCTGAACCACTGCCTAGGCGGAGATCCGTCAGAATATTTGTGCCAACAACCACCGCCTAGGCGAAGATCTGTCTGAACCTAAACCGACTTAACCACTGCCTAGGCGGTGACACTCTGTGAGAAATATCTAATTTTAGATATTTTGAAGATATTTTCCAAACTTTTACTTTAACCCCTTTCTTCCCCATTTTTGTTTTATGCCCTATGATATTTGGAGAGCCCTTTTCACCTTAGATAGAATTAGATAATTTAGGAAATAGATTAGATTAGTTTTAGGAAGTGATTTTGGCCAATTCTTGAAGAGCTAAAAGATGAAGTTCATTAATGGAGAAAAGGAAGCTCAGAAGGATTGTTCTTTGGTTAAAGTGAACTACTCCACTTTAAGATTTGGTTTTTCTTTCCTTATTTCCATCTTTGTACTTAATGTTTATTATTGATGATGATGATCTCCTTTTGATTTAATATTGTAATGGCTAAGATCATGTTAGTTTAGTTAGAGATTAGTTAGGGTTAGATGTAATTCATGTAAATATCTCTTTGGTTAAATATAAGTTATTCTAATGGTTTGTTATCCAATTCCAATTGTGCTTACTGTTATTTCACGTTTATTATGCTTATTACGATAAACCAAGAATACGGGGTCTGACACTCGGGAAAGGTAATCCCGGATTCGAACTAGGGATAAGCACAACGCGACGATCCAATAACCCGGGAGGGAGTTGGATTGTGTGCAATCCATGAGGTTGGGTCAAGACTCACGTGGCTATGTGTTCGGAAAGGCATTCGAGGGGGACTTCGGCGTCAATGTGAAGTCATGTATTTGCTAGCTTTTCACTCGCAAGAGGGAGCGAGTGAGTTATAGATACTGAGATTGTTAGATGTGATAATAACCGTTATTGATAACTAAACTAAGACAAATAGGTACTAAGTGAATGAAATCGATCCCTAGTTAATTAGTGTAATTAGAATTAATCCTTAGGAGTAGTTTTAATTAGTTTAATTTAAATAATTAATTGAATCGTCAGGATAATATGAGACTACATAAATTGTGGTATTCAATTATTCACACTTTCCTTGTGAGAGCGATATCCGATCTTCAAAGATCCATTATATTAAAACTTAGACCTCGTATGCTTGCGAGAGTAAGTAGTGGTGTATTTCACGTGCTACCAACCATCTAATCCAATTCTTGTGGATACAACAACCCTTCTCATTCACTATTCTATAAAACTTAACCCGTACACTTGCGGTGAAAGTAGCAACGTAATATTCCGCTACCAAGTTTTTGGCGCTGTTGTTGGGGATTGGCTTTTAGATTGTTGTTGATATTATGAGTAAGTAACTTGATTTTAATTTAGGCATTTATTTTGTTTATAATTTTTGTTTGTAGTTTTGTTTTTCTTGCAAGGTACTTGAGGATGTTAGATCAACAAGTGCTATTGTATTTCTTTCAATGAGATTCTGAGCTGTTTAATTATGCTTGGGATCGATATAAGGAGTTGCTCATCTGGTTCCCAAACCATCGTTTCTCGAGGGAGTGTCAACTATTGAACTTCCTCAATGGGTTACTAGCCGCAACAAGAAATTGGGTTGAAGGAGAAAACAGTATCACCTCATTTGACCAACTAACCGCGGACAAAGCCTATTGGTTGCTGGAAGACATGGCGGAGTTTGATTTTCATAGTTGGAATTATTCAACAAGTTACCAAAGCTTGGGGGGTAATTCTATCGTTTCGACGCTATGAATTGACACCCGAGACCAAAATGTAAAGTCTTCCCCCACCCTGGAGGAAATGTTCGTTGAATTTATGGGAGAGACTCAGGCTTTCTGGAGGGAGACGAATAACCGTCTCAATGAGCATAAGGATCGTCTTGACAATATTGAGACAATCTGCGCTGAAATTTATGAGATCGTAAAGCCTTTTGAGACTCAAATCGGTCAGCTCATTTGCTTCATTGAGACCGAGTCAGATGTGGAGGCACTAAGAGACACACAAGTCACATCCGGATCTGAAATCCACCATGTGGAACTGAATGCAAGCGGGAGGAACTTGGGTGCATTTTATGATGATTCTACTGAGGAGAAAACCCAAGCGTGGATCGACGATTCTGATTCTTCACCATTTGAGATCCACATTGTGATGCCACCATCAATCAAAGATGATCACATTTATGAGGATCCGATGTGGCTCGCTTATCCTCCACCACTTCTAACTCTGTTCATCCACACCTACCAAGCACATGAGCCGACAACAAGTCAAGTTGAGAGCTCGAGCCATACATTGCCACATCTCACAAGTCTTGAGGCTGTTTTGAATCAAGACCCATATGTGCTATTGTATGACATTTACTATGGGCGGAAGCTGCTCTTTGACGGGTACTTTTCCATGTCAAGCTGAGGACTTTAAACCAAGCGCTTCTTGGGAGGCAACCCAAGTTTTCAAAATAAATTAGATCATCACCGCCGACTTCATTTGGAGGCGAGATTGTCTTACATCCCAAGTACGTGTTTTAAACCCCCTTCGTCGGCATGCTATATTTCAATTGTTGAGAACGATGATTGGGTCACTATGGACACTTCCCGTTTTAAGTTTGGGGGTGATGTGTAGTATGCTATTATGTTTTATTGTTGTTAGTTATATAATTTAAGTTAATTTATTGTTTAATTATACGCATGCTTGTTTAGTTTAGTTAGTATGTTATTGTTTGTAGTAGTTGTTCTGTGTGTTGAGTTTTGTAGTTCAGTTGGGGCATTACCCGATGATGATATTATCCCCTAGTTGTTTTTCGAGGTCAGGGGTAATGCCTATTCATGTGTGTTCTGTGTGATTGACGTTTCGTTGTGATAAAAGTTATTGTGGATCCTAACATGCACGAGCACTTAAACTCAATGTACTAGTTATCCAATTGATTTGACGCCGATTATTCGTTAGCCAAGTTCATGACAATATGAATTCTAGAACCCAATTTGGGGGAAATTCGAGGCGAAATCCTAGGTGAGATAGTTCAGGAGATATGATTTAAGCATTCATTTTGATCGTTTGAGCCTTTAAAGCTTACCTTGTTATATGTTTTTCCCTCGTTACCCTGTTGAAGCCTGTAAGCCGTTTTAATTCTGAACACGTAACAAATACCTTGGCCAATTAAATCTTTTCCAAACCTTTATCGCTAAACCTAGGGTACAATTTGAGTGAAATCAAGTTAGCATTTGTTTATGCTACTTGAAGTGGGCGGTTGGATTTTTGGTTAACTATTGATTAGTTCAGTATTCGAGTACTCACTTGTCATTTTTCTATTGTATTTCCACACCTGACAAATTGTAACAAATCAAATAAGTTTGGGGGTGTGTTTGTGTAAAAAGAAAAATAATAAATATAGTTTTATTTTTGTTTTGTCTTCGACAAGTGAGTACAATGTTTTCAAATATAAGTTTAGGGTTGTTTTGAATTGATTTGTGTGGGATTACGAGTGTGATTGAGCCAAGCGTTGTGCCTCGGGTATCGTTAAGTTAATAACATTAACCTATTTTTATATTCTTGATATACACTTGGCCATTTCAAAAACCGAACCAAGTCCTATTGATCTTTTTGAATTTCCAAGTCTACATTAGACGAGAGTGGAACCCAGTTTGGTATATGGATTTCCTATACCTTTTTGGTTTTAGTCATGAACTCTGTTGGTGTATAATCCAATCCGGTTGTGGATGGTTATATGATTGAGTTTTCGCACACACACTTGAACAAGATCTAAAATTACGCTTACTGCTATTGAATGTTGAAATTCTAGAACACCACATGGTGTGTTTTACTCTTGAAATCGATAAGATTGGGGGCTGATGAGGGAAATTTTTTTGGTCATTAGATGATTTTCAAAACTTATACGTTATTTTTTTTAGTTCGTTTGTGTTTTTCGTTTTTAGTAATTAAATTCGTTAATGGTTGTGATAGTTTATTTTATTGTGTGGATGTTTTGCTCGAGGACTAGAAAAATTCCAAGTTTAGGGGTATTTGATAGGTGAAATTTATATATCTATTTCCAAACCGAATTTGGTAGTTTTCGAGTATTATTGTAATATTTTAATTCATTTTGATTTGTCTTTATTTATTTTTGTTCAAAGCAGGGGTTAGGAGTGAAAACGATCGAAAAACGAGAAAATCGGTGGAAAAATGATTAAGAGGATCAAAAGATTAAGCAGTAGCTTTACCGCTGCAGCGTTGAAACAACAGAAAGTTCAGAAACTTTCTGATCGCTCACCGCTGTAGCGGTGAGATCCACCGCTAGAGTGGTGAAAGAGTAGAATGCCACTGACTTCTCACCGCTACAGCAGTGAGCCCGCCGATATCCCCACCGCTGCAGCGGTTAAACCCATCGCTGCAGCGGTGAAGCCCTTAACTGTAAAATATTTTAGGATATTTTCTAGATATATGTTTTGTTCTATTTTTATTCCAAGGCCAATTTTACTTTTTGTAGAACACTTTGGGAGTGTTTTTGAGAGCTCTCAACCAACTAAAGAGGAGGAACACAATTGGAGAAGAGGAAATAAGATCATAGTGGTTTTTATGGATGCCACCTTCAGATAACGGCTATTCTCCCTTGTTTCTTTCTTTATTCTTAACTCGTTTTTGGTTGTTTGATCATGTATATATGGATTATTGTTGAATATATGGTTATGACCAAGAGCTAAACGTTGATTATCTATGGGATTGATGTAGTTTACTAATATACGTTGTTTGTTTAAATCCGTGTTTCGTTAACGGTTGTTCTTGCCTATTCGATTGTGTTTACTATTCTTTCACTTCATTTATATTCTTGTTAAGATATATTGAGAAATTAGAGTTTGACACTTGGGAGAGGTAACCCCGGATTCAGACTAGGGTTTAAATATAACGCAACGATCTAATGACCCGGGAAGGTATTAGAAAGTGTGCAATCTGTGAGGTTGGGGTGATACTCATGTGACCAAGTGTTGTATAGACGCTCTATGGGGACTTTGGCATTGATGCGAAGTCGCATATTCATTCACTTTACACTCGGGAGAGGCAGTGAGTGAGTTTTCGATACCTAGATTGTCGGTTAGATTTAAATACCATTAATGTAAACTAGATTGGATCAAATACGTATAAGTAAACGAAGTTAATCCCTAGATAATCTATTCCCATATAATATATTTAGTATTATAGTTTAATTAATTGTTAATTTAGTATATTATTTATATAAACAAAAATCCAATTTTCATCGCTTAAATAAAATTCGGTTATGATGATCGCGGTACTCAACGACCATTTAATCTAATCCCTATGGATACGACAACCCTTATCATTCATTATTTTATAAAACTCGACCCGTACACTTGTGATGAAAGTTGTGACATAATATTCCGTTACCAGCGGATTGCTGTGGCTAGTGGGAGCTCGACAGACATCTTGTTCAAGTAGGCCTTCAACAAAATGGAAATGGATTTGAGCTACCTGTAGCCCACCAAGTCCTTATTGGTCAGTTTCGGGATAAAGTTATCATTTTGGTGGGCTGGGTGTCCTTCCTGGTCACCTTAGGAATGACTTTGTGTATAACAACATTATTGAGCAAATTCTTGGTGGTGGATAAGCCATCAACGTACAACACAATCATATATCGACCAACGGTGTTCGCTCTGAAGGCTGTGAGCTCTCCCTACCACCAAGTAATGAAATTCTCCTCTAAAAACGGTGTGGGAAATTGTTCGGGGTGGACAAAGAGGTATCAAGGGCATGCGCTCATAGGGCCATAGAGAAAAAGAAACAACAATCAACGACAGGGACCAAGAACCAAGTAGAAGGTACCGAGCTTGTCTTCATCCCTATAAAGGACCCATGTAAAGAGGAGACCGACTGTAGACCACATAAGGACCTGGTGGATGTGCTCATCCACCCAACCAATGAGGAGCGCACTATACGGGTGGGTGCAAAGTTAGTATCCAAGCAACGTTGAGTACTCATTGACCTCTTCTGGAAGAACTGTGAGGTCTTTGTATGGTCCCATGATGAGTTACCAATGATAGACCCCAAGGTGTCCATGCACCGACTTCATGTAAACCCACACCACCTATCTGTTAGGAAAAAATGCAGAAAGTTAAACCCCAATTGACAAGCCATCATTGACGAGAAAATTATCAAGTTAATAAAATTGAATATGGTAGAAGAAGTAAAGTTCACAGATTGGTTATCCAATGTGGTGCTCGCACCAAAGGCTGAGAACAAATAAAGGCTATGTGTGCAATTTAAGCATTTGAACAAGACATGTCCCAAGGAATTCTTTTATTTGCCCAGGACTGACATAGCCAACGATGTTACAGTGAACTACGAGGTGCTCAACTCCAGAACTGACATAGCCATCGATGTTACAGCAAACTACGAGGTGCTCAGCTCTCGATGCTTACACATGGCATAACCAAATCCCTATGTTTTCATTAGACAAGGGAAAAACCTCATTTATCATGGACCAGGGTACATATTGCTACAAGGTCATGCCCTTTGGCCTTCACAACACTTGGGCCACATACCAATGACTAGTAAACAAGATGTTTAGGGAGGAGATCAACAAGAAATAAGACCATGGAGGTGTACATCAATCATATGTTGGTTAAAAGCCTCCGAGCATTCGACTACCTTGCACACCAAGGCTGTTTCGATAAGCTCAGAGCTCACCACATGAAACTCAACCCGAATAATTTTATTTTCGGAATTTCAGCCAGAACATTTTTCAGATACATGGTATCCTAGCAAAGAATCAATGCCAACCCGACCAGATCAATAAGGTGTTTGGTATGTCTTTACCACGCAACAAGAAAGAGGTCTAAATGCTTACCGGCAAGCTTGCAGTCCTGAACTGGTTCATCGCACGGGCCTCTGACTGATATCATTTTTCAAGGTTTTCTATGACAACAATACTTTCACATAGATGGAGGAATACGATGCAAATCAGCTCCCTTGTTCAGCACACCAAGAAGGGAGGAGCTATACTTGTACATCTTTGCTTTTCTGACTGTCGTAAGCATCGTTTTTGTGTGAAAAGAAAATGATGTATAGATCCTGGTGTACTACTCTAAAAGGGTCCTCATGGATGTCGAGATAAGGTACTCGAGGTTCAAGAAGCTGGCATATGTTCTATTGGTAGCCTCCAGAAAGTTGAGGCAATATTTTTAAGTGCACACCATAGTGATGCTCACCAACCAAACTAGAGACAAATTGTACACTCTCTAAACGTCTTGGGAAGACTTATGAAGTGTAGTTTTTCATTGTCCACAACCAACCTTCAGCCTTTTGGAGAGTTCTCCAACGATCAGGATCAAAACGACCTGGTATTTATACACTGATATGTCATCCAATATGAATGAATACATGGTCGGTGTAGTCCTTGTGGCACCATACAAGGAAGAGGTTGAGAATGCGTTGAGGCTTGAATTTAGTGCAACAAATAATGAGACAGAATAAGAGGCACTACTCGTAGGCCTCTACCTAGCGAAAGACTTCAACGTGAAGACTCTCCTTGTTTTTTGCGACTCTCAGCTCGTGGTCAATTATGTAAAATTTTAAGAGTTTTATTATTATTATTTTTTAAATATAAGTGTAATTCTGGCACCAAACAACTCTGCTACTGTCTGTGATGATACAAATTTGGACATTTTTGTGCTCTAAAAGTTTTCAATTAAATTAATTTAATTTTGTATTATTCCAAACATAGGTAATAAAATTTAAATAAATTTTATTGAATTGAATTAAATTGAATTTTGGTTAGAATTCATATCAAAACGGGAGTAAAGATAATCATGTGGATTCTTATTTTCCTATAATTATCCTGTAGGGTGGTCTTGGGTCTCTCTCAACCCCAAAAGCTAGCTCATGAGGTGAGGTTTTTTCTCACACTTATAACCTGACCACTAGCCACTTTCATATCCTATGTAGGATAGACACAACAATGTCTTTATCACACATTGGGCCTTTAGATTGCTAACCCTCGATCAGACTCTTCCTTTGTGACTATTGGGTCAAAGTTGTAGTAACTTAGGGTCCAATACAAGTGTAGGTTTCTCTTAATCCTAAAAGTTAGCTCATAAAATTAGGTTTTCCTAGTTTCTCTCACACTTATATCCTAAACACCAACCCTTTCTATATTCGATGTAAGCGATCGTGTCACATTTGGCATGATCTAATACCATTAATCTAAGTTTTGTTAATTTGTTGAATTAATTAAATTAATATAATTGATTTATTTTATTTATTTTTGTAGATTTAAAGAATGGGAATAAAAACACTACAATTCAAAGTAAAATGGAATCGAAAAGGACTAAAAATGGAAGAAAAAAACAAGAAGACCCGGCCCACAACCCAAACCTACTCCACACTGCGCCTTGCGCGACTTAGATAGCACACCAAGCATAGGCCGTTGAACCAATCCCGTTTGGTCCAAACACTAGGCCAGAGGCCTAGTATGTCTTATCTAGGCTTGCGCATGTGGCGCGCACGTTCTGGACAACAGACTAAGATGCTCAAGCTTGGTTTACTGTTGTAATAATTCCCAAATTGGGAATTGTTACAATTGGGAGTAATGGTCATTCAAGCCCATTAATTATTCATTTGGTCAAATGAGTGACCGGTACAATTGATGAATTAATGGCCTTGAATAAGAAATTATTTTATTTCATTTTTCTTGTTTACTTTTGGGGGCATTAGTCTTATTATTATTCATTTGCTTGGCAGTAGCAAGGAGCTTTTTAAGACTTGTTCTTCTTCTTTTTCAGAACATTAGTAGGTAATAGGCTTTCTCTCTCTTTATCATCTCTTATTTTCTATATTTTTTGGTTGCTTGATCTTGTGTCGAGAGTTCTTCAATGAAGAAAACAAATACCTGCGTGGAAGAGCAAACCTCCATGATAGGCTAAGTTCTTCAATCGGGTTAGGGCTGTATTTTTTCTCATATTTATCCATATAATTTTGTTCTTATTTCAATTATATATTGTTCTTATGTATGTAAAATTGTAAAACGAAGATTGTGGTATTAAATATTTTTCTTGAATGAGTTTATGTTCTAAATCTTTTTATAGAGATTTAGATCTTAATCTATTCGTATCTCTAATGTTAGATCTAATACTTGTAATTTAGATCTAGCAATTTTACAATCACTTTTAATGGTATCGATATGACTTAATTGGTATATATATATATATATATATATATATATATATATATAGAGAGAGAGAGAGAGAGAGATAATTGTGATTATGAAGAAGAAGACAGGGAATTGCGATAGATATGGAAACGACGACGGCTTGGAGTTGCGATAGCAACAAACTGATCTGGCGACGACGACAAACTTGAGATCTGGTAAGGGTTTTTAGGTGTCTTATCTTTATTTGTTTCTTCAATTATATAGAAGACTCTTCTTGTATGCCTATATTTTTCTCTGATTTCTTCCTATTGCTTCTGATTTTAGACCGTTGGAGTAGCCATTGCTACTCTAACTGTCTTTTTAGCATGTTATCTACTTATGCCAAATATGGCACAGACAGACTTGGTATGCCAAAATGGCACACCATATAGTACTCCTGTTAGAGATATTTTTTGGCTCCAAAATAGCCAAAAACCATATGGCACACCATACAGCACTCCCGTTGGAGTTGCTCTTTTAGGGAGATTAAGGCCCCATTTGGTAACCGTTTTCATTCCAGAAATTTCCATCCTATTCCCAGATTTTTGGGAATTCTATTTGGGAATAGCGTTTGGTAATTTTTGTTTCCTCATTCCTATTTGAGAATTGTGCCCACTTTTTTCTTAAGAAATGAGAAATAAAAAAAAAGTTGTTTCTCATTATTCCCATTCCATTTTCAAAACATATAGTCACTGTTCACCCACCGTCCGCCGCCACCGGCTACCGTCCTTCGCCGTCGCCGGCGGCCATCTTCGGCGACCGTCGCTGGTCACCATCTGGCCAGAAATTTTTTGGCCACTTCCGGCCGCCGGCCGCCGGCCACTGTCACCCACCCGCCACCGTTGTCCAACCGTCGCTGGTGACGGTACCATTGTCTTTCGGCTGGCGTCACCGGCGCCGGCATAGGAGCCACCACCGTTCGATCGTCGCCGATGCCGAAGCCATTGTCGTCCGCTGTCGTCGGCGCCGGAGCCACCGTCGGCCAGCCGGCGATGGCACCACCACCGTCAGGCCAAAACAGAAAAAAAAAAAAATTTTAGGATAAAATCATAACCAAACACAATTCCCTTCCCAAAACAAAAAAAAATTATCGTTACCAAACGCGATTCTACTCTCAAGAAGAAAACAAAATTTTCATCCCATCCCATCCCATTCCCATCCCACTGCTGGAATGGAAATAGAAACGGTTACCAAACGCCACCTAATTAAACTTTTTTTTTTTTTTTTTACTATTTACCACTCATTTCTTGCCTCAAACCATAAATCTTCATGTCATTTGAAAAATATCGGTCATCCTCTCATAATTTTAGTCAAGCACTATTTATAATGCGGGGTATTTCCATCAGCTACCAACGACTATTCACAGCCCATCATGTGACAAGGTACGGACCCCCAAGGAGACCGCTTAGCCAGTAGCACTTACCAACTCTACCGACTAGATCACTGATCACCCATTGTCCATTTCCTATCTAACCACCATTTAATGACTCGCAATCACCTTCTTGTTCATGATCATTGCCTAGCGATCAAAGAGAGCATTCTGCATAGTATGCTCTAGTCCGGCCTCTGATAGCAACCACCGAGCAGGATCATAAGGTCACGAATTGAGCTCCTACGTGACCATGGGTTGAGCGTTACCTCTTAATTTTCTAAGCCAGTTCTTGAGCTTCTCTTGGTGGGTCGAAGCACAAGGTCAATTTGCCTAAGTCATGCTACGCGCTACTCATTCTCCACGCGTTGGGTTACACTAATTGACTGCATTTGGGGCCCTAATTAGGTGGGACTAATGCAACTTCTTTTCTATATATAACAAGGTAGTAAATGCTCAAGGTATGATAAGGGAATCAAAAAATACTTTCTTGTGGGGATTGATCAAAAGACATTAAAGAGCGTGATTAAAGGGTATGTGATTAAACAACTTGTGTTTTTGGGAACCGTTACAAGTCATTCAATGGTCAATTATTAAGATCATCAAATGTGCAATTAAAGAGAGAAAATAAATGGAATTTGGCAGTGGTGTTAGAATGACTTCATTTTTAGTTTTAGATTTTTTTTTCCTTCTTGAGTTTTTCCTTGTTACTGAAATTGTTGGAGGGGTTCTTAGAGACCTAATGTTGAACATTTTTTCAGAAGACCAAACCGTCATGATCGGCTAAGATAAATCCAGGTTAGGTTGTATTCATTTTAAGATTTTCATAATGTAGTTTTAATTTCTTATTCTATTTTACCTATGTTGATCCCTAGGTTTCGATGAACAATTAAAAGTTGATATTTTTGTTAAAACTAATGTGTTTGTTGAGTATTTCAGAAAAAGAGTTCCATATATTTGATTATGATCATGAAGAAAATGTTAAGGGTGCAAATATGGATGCAATGAAAAAATGAAGAGTGTTGAAAACCTTGAAGAAATTAAGTAAAAATAACTCTATACTCTTAATACAACCCGAATTAGGATCACATATGACACTATTAAATAAGTTATCTTTTCATGTGTTTTGATATTGATATGATACGATTTAAGATCCTAATTAAAGATTTGATATATGCTCCTTATATGGAATTGAAAATAATAATTGACGTAATTGGAAAACGAGGTTTAAAGTATAAAAAGTTGAATTTTAGGGTCAAATCAGTCAACTGAGAAAAGCAATCGGTTAACTGAATCAATCAGTGTATTTTGGAGCAAAATTGGTGAAGGAAATGACTACCCTAAAGCAATTGGTCAACGGATTAGAAGAAATTAATCAACCATTTGAATCAGTGAGGTTTTTGGAGCAAATTGGAACGTCATTGCAACGAATATACTAGGGTTTCAAGTTGTGGATCGGCGAAAGAAATGTGAGACAAGTTGCAAATCACCCACGAAGGGATAAATTAGGTGAAACAGTCCAAGATGAATGCCTTAGTTTGTCAATTTGAACTATTCAGAATAGGTGAAACAGAATCTATTCCAGAGATGTATACAAGATTCAACAATATCTGCAACAATCATAGTCAACTCGAAAATCCCTATACTATAGAGGATAAAGTGCGAAATATTCTGAGATCATTGACTAAAGTTTGGGAGCCGAAAGTAGTTGCGATAGAGGAAGCTAAAGATCTTACAGTTTATGCTATTGATGAGCTCGTCAACAGCTTAATGACACACGAGACAGTTATACAAGGATATGAGGACGAAACGGAAAATGTCAAAAAGAAGTCCTTGGTATTAAAATTTTAGAAAAATGAGAAAGAGGATGACAGTGATGATATCAATCTTGACAGCGAGTAAAAAAATGATGCAACACTTCTCACGAAGAATTTCAGAAAAATAACTCAACGAACATTCTTGGGAAAGAAAAAATTCAACATGAGCAATGTAGAATGCTTTAACTGTCACAAGATAGGACACTTCCAATCCTAGTATCCCGAGCCAAAAAAAAAAAAAAAAAAGGGAGAAGAAGAAGGCAAAGAAGAGTAAGAAGAAGTTGATGAAAGTCACCAGGGATGACTCTAATCAAGTAGCTCAGAAAGATCGGACAATGATGGTTCATCCATGCTTGCTTTGATAGCCACTGGAGATAAGACAACTAAATGTTCTAGTTCTTGTCCTTTATATCTATGATTTATTTGATATTTATCAAGAACTAACACATGATTATAAAAACTAGTGTTCTCAAATTAATACCCTACAAAGTACAATTAACACACTTAACAAGCAAGTGGTGAAATTTGAATATGAAAACATTGAATTGAAATTCAAGATATCAGATTTACATTCGATAGTTCTCAAATTCACAGGTGGTGAGAATAATTTAAAAATGCTTTTAGGTAGTTCACGAGGTATCTTTGATAAAGCTAGTATTGGGTTTTAGAAAAACCTCAAACAAAAGAGATTTCATAATTTTCTTCTTCCTCTGAAACCAGAGATCTTGTTAGATATTTTAAATGTAATATTGTGGGGCATACTATTAGTAGATATTTTTTTTCTAAATTATCTAAATGCAGATAAGTTTGGGTTCCTAAAAGAACTAAAATTGTCTCGACTAATAAGATTGGACCCACGTAGATTAGGTACCTCTTAGGAACTATTTGAGGTGCTTCTTGCATGTGGAAAAATAGTTCCTGGATAGTGGTTGTTTTCGGCACACGACGGGAGGTAAAACCAAATTTACATCTTTGACATTTAAAAACGAAGGTCATGTAACGTTTGGAGACAACACAAAGGGTAAAATTTTCGGTATAAGTAATATCGATAATGGGTCTACTACTATTAAATATGTTCTTCTCGTAGATGGTCTTAAACATAACCTGTTAAGTATTAGTCAATTATGTGATAAAAGTTATAATGTTTTTTTTTTTTTTTTTTTTATCATGATAGATGCATAATTAAGAATGGGCATGATAATAGCATATTACTTGTTGCATCATGATTTGAGAATGTCTATACATGTTCATTTGATGATTTTTCTTCTCAAATTTTATCATGTTTAAATGCACTATCTGAGAACAATTGGTTACGGCATAGAAGACTTGAGTATGCTAGTATGGAATTATTATAAAATTTATCTAAGAAAAGTCTTGTACATGGTTTACCTGCATTAAAATATGTGAAAGATAAAGTATGTGATGCATGTCCATTAGGCAAGCATTCTAGATCATTATTTAAAAAGAAATTGCATACATTCACATCTAGATGTCTTGAAATGTTGTTTCTTGACTTATTTGGTCAGAATGTCATTGCTAGTTTAGGAGGTAAAGTTTATGCATTCGTGATTGTTGATGACTATTCTAGATATACATGGGTGTTCTTCTTTGCTAAAAAGAGTAAAGTTGTTTTTATTTTTTCAAAATTTTGTAAATGTGTTCAAAATGAGAAGTAATGTTGTATTATAAACATCTGTAGTGATAGAGGTAGAGAGTTCAAAAATAATAAGGTAATTAGTTATTGTGATGAGTACAGGTATGCTTACAACTTTTCTACACCAAGATTGCCACAACAAAATGGTGTTGTGGAAAGGAATAACAGGATGCTTCAGGAAATAGCCAGAACAATGTTAAATGAGAATCGTCTAACCAAATATTTCTAGGTCAAAGCAGTAAGCACAACTTTCCATGTACTAAATCGGGTATCTATACAAAGAGATTTTAATAAAACCCTTTATAAAATTTGGAATGGTATGACTCCAAATATGTCTTATTTTAAAGTTTTTCGTTACAAATGTTTTATCTTGAATGATAAGGATAATTTGGATAAATTTGATGCTAAATCTGATTATGGAATTTTCCTTGGGTATTCTACTAACAATAAATCTTATATAGTTTATAATAAACATACGTTAGTAGTAGAAGAATTTATACATGTCATATTTGAGGAATCTGATCCACTTGTGTGGAAAAAGATTTTGGATGATGATGATACAGGTACACAAAATAACCAAAAACAAAGAGGTAATACGAAAAATGAACCACGGAATAAGGAGCTTAAAGGAGAGAAAAATGACTTCACCATGGGCTTTAAAGACAGTACCAAGACATTCGGTAAAAAAAATTATTGGTAATTTCGAGAGAGGTGTAAGTACAAGATCTTCTCTTAAAGATATAATAAATCTTACTTTTCTTTATCAAATTAAACCTAAAAATGTGAATGAGGCGTTAATTGATGAATCTTGGATCTCCGCGATGCAAGAAGAATTAGTTTAATTTGAACATAATAAAGTGTGGTCTCTAATTCCTAGACCGGATTTTCATCCTGTAATTGATACTAAATCAGTTTTTCATAGAAGGATAAAAATGGTATGGTAATTAGAAATAAAACAAGATTAGTAGCACATGACTATAATCCAGAAGAGGGAATTGATTATGATGAAACGTATGCGTCTGTGGCTAGATTAGAAGCTATTAGAATGTTACTCGCCTTTGCATGTTCACACAATTTTAAATTATATCAAATGGATGTAAAGAGTGCATTCTTGAATAGTTTTCTAGTAGAAGAAGTTTAAACTTCTCGATCATGTGTTTAAACTTCTAAAGACTTTGTATGGGCTTAAACAAGCTCCGAGAGCTTGGTATGAGAGACTTAACTGATATTCGATCGAAAATGATTTTCGACGAGGTCTTGGTGATATAACATTATTTATCAAGCAAAATGATTCTAATATCCTATTAGTACAGATTTATGTTGATGATATTATTTTCAGTTCTACTAATGAGAATTTTTGTCAAGAGTTTGTCAAGATAATACAGGTTAAATATGAAAAGAGTATAATGGGAGAGTTAACATTTTTTCTTGGGTTGCAAATCAAGCAAACCAAAGAAGAATTTTTCATTAATCAAGCCAAGTATACTAAAGAGTTGTTAAAAAGTATGGCTTGTATGGCGCTAAAGAGTATAAAACTTCCATGGCAACAGCTACGAAAATAAACAAAGACGATATGGGCAAAAACGTAAATGAGAAAATGTATCGAGGTATGATGGTAACTCGTTGTATCTTACTGCTAGTAGACCTAATATAATGTTTAGTATAAGCTTGTGTGCTAGATTCTAGTCTTATCCTAAAGAATCGAATTTAACTGTGGTTAATGAATCTTTCGGTATTTGAAAGGGACAAGTGACCCAAGATTATAGTATCCTAGGGGGAGTGATTTTAAGTTAACTAGTTACTCCGATGCTGATTTTACCGGATGCAAAGTTGAGTATAAAAGCACAAGCAGATCATGTCACTTTTTAGGATATGTTTTGGTTTCTTGGTCTAACAAGAAACAAAACTCATTTGCCTTATCTACTACTAAGGCTGAGTATATGGCAGCTGGTAATTGTTGCCCTTAAATTCTATATATTAAGCAACAATTAAATGATTTTGGTGTATGTATGGAGGAAGTCCCTATTTATTGTAAAAATAAAAGTGCTATATGCTTAAATAAGAATCCGACACAACACTCACGAACTAAGTACATTGAGATTAGACATCATTTTATTTGTGATCACATTTAGAAAAGGGATGTTACTATTGAGTATATTGATACCTCTAATCAGCTTGCCGATATCTTTATCAAACCTTTAGCGGAAGATCAATTCATGAAGATTATTATAGGTTTAGGTATAGCTAGGCATAACGATGTATATCTAGAGTGATGTTTTTGGGTCTCCGCCCTTATTTTTGAGATGACAAAGGGGGAGAAGTTGATATTTAAATGAGTTAGTTGATATTTAGAAATTTGTTCGTCTAAGCATTACACTTATTAAAGAGAGATCTTAGTTGAATTGGTTATATTGAGTTTTGTTGAATATCATTATCGTTAAATTGATTTTTGTGCTTGTATTGAATATCTATTGAATTGTTTAATTATGTTTTCATGTTTATGATTAAATGGGTTAAATTCCTATCCTTGGACTTAGGGGGAGCGTAGTTACATTCTTTATTTGAAGAAACATCAAAATTAATTGTCATCATAAAAAATGGAGAGATTATTTATCCCTAGGTTTTGATGAACAATTTAGTATTGATGTTTTTTGTGGAACTAATGTATTTGTTGAGTATTTAAAAAAAAAGTGTTCCATATATTTGATTTTGATCGTGAAGAAAATGTAAAGGGTGCAAAGATGGATGCAATGAAGAAATGAAGAGTGTTGAAGATCTTGAAGAAATTAGGTAAAAACAACTCTATATTTTTATACTCTTAATGCAACCTGAATTAGGATCACACACGATACTATTAAATCAATTATCTTTCTTTTTGTGTGTGTTTTGAAATTGATATGATAAGATTTAAGATCCTAATTAAAGATTTGATATGTGCTCCTTATGTGAAATTAAAAATGATAATTGACGTAATTGAAAAACAAGGTTTAAAGTATAAAAAGTTAAATTTTAGGGTCAAATCAGTCAACCAAGAAAAGCAATCGGTTAACTAAATCAATCAGTGTATTTTGCAGTAGAATTGGTGAAAGAAAGAACCACACTGAAGCAATCGGTCAACCGATGAGAAAAATCGGTCCACCGTTATAATTAGTGAGGTTTTCGGAGCAAATTAAAACGTCCCTACAATATTCGGTCAACTGAATTATGGAATTCATTCAACCGACTGGGTTTAAGGTTTGGCAAGGGAGAGGCTCAGAACTATTCAGTCAACCGAATGTGGTATTTCGGTCAACCGACTGGCCGTTGATGTTTGACTTGGTTTCGATGTTATTTCGTTCGGTCAATCGAAATTTGGGATCAATCAATCGACTGTTTCGGTTATGATTTCGAGGAACTTGATCTCTTGGTCCAAAAATATGCATTTTTTATGATTCCAATGGAGAGATTTGGAAGATTTGAACCTACTAAAGATATGGTACATGTATTTAATTATCCCTACTCATTTGGTTCACGTAATTTGTGATTCTCTTAATTTAAGTTGATTAATACTTCTTATCATTGTGATTATGAATTGAGAAATATTTTATGGATTTATTTGAGAGATTTAAAAAGTTATTTTAATGTGAATTATCCCTAAAATAAAAGATATTATTATATGGGGTCTTAGAGTGCCTTTTAGATGTATATCTTTTGAAAAGTAGTCATTAGAGGACTTGATATAAGTCTATAAAAATAGACCTGCGGGATTGAGAGAAAAGACATCAAGAACAATCAGTTCTAAGCTTTTCTAAGAGAGATTTTTACGCTGAGATTTCTGTGAGATATTTGTGCGAAGTTCCTGATCTAAAGCACAGTTGATTTGGCGTCACTAACTTGTGCTATATTGTGATTTTGTTTCAATCTTCGGTGTCTTCCCAGTGAGATCTTCCAAGCTATTGTTCTTTACTTTGATTTCATATTATTATTGATTGCTTAGATATAAGATCATTAGAAAATCATTTTCAAACTTAAAAGCTTGAAAAAAATATTTATAAAATGATTTTGTTTGATTATTTGATTATGTGTTTTAAATTGTAGTATCATATTGTTTATTAATCATATATTATTTGCCTCACATTGTATCTATCACGTAGTAAATTTTGGGACAATAATCAAATGTATCTGTATTGAGGTAGTAGAAGCTCCTTGTGAGAAAAATTTCATATTTTTATATATTTGTGAATTTGAGTAGATTAGAAATAATTGAGTCGGTG
Organism: Eucommia ulmoides; assembly: GCA_016647705.1. Lineage (NCBI taxonomy): Eukaryota > Viridiplantae > Streptophyta > Magnoliopsida > Garryales > Eucommiaceae > Eucommia > Eucommia ulmoides. The sequence goes on from CM028339.1 coordinate 33,705,925, forward strand.
TCTAGTCAAGGTAGCTAGGTTTCGATCTTTTTTTCTTTTTTTTTTTTTTTTGTGAAAAAAATTAAGGTTTGATCTTTGTCTTGTAAAAATGTTAAGTTATTCTTTCCTTTGAAAAGAATTAGGTTTTGAGTTTCCCTACAATTGAATTGATTTTGAGCGAATTGTAAAGGTTCAATCCTTACCCGTGAAAATGATACTTGAGAGTGTGATGAGGTTTTTGTTGTTGGCCTAGTGATCTACCCAAGAGGGGGAGTGAATTGGGTAATTATAAAAATTAAACCAAATTCTTATCCTTCAACACTTAAATATTCAAATAATTAATGTTGACCCAGTGAGCTACCCAAGAGGGGGTGAATTGGGTAGTAATAAAATTAAAACAAATTATAACACTTCAAAAAATTAAATAATTAATTTTATCTTAAATTAATTATTATCTTTATAGCAGCGGATATATGATATCAATTAGGTGTACACCCAAACAACAAAATATAAATGAAGTAAATAAAGCAGCACACCAGAAATTTATACTGGTTCACCATGCTATTCTTGGTTAATCTAGTCCCCTGAGCTCCACGAAGAGTCGCACGACTAATCACTAAGATTCCTTTAAATAGGTAGGAACCAAATATTTACACAATGATTCTTTTCACAAGCTCAGAATCAACATTTACAATTCCTTTTCACAAGTTAAGGACTAACCCTATATTTTTCCCACGCTAAAGATTAACCTAATTTTTTTATAATTAGGCTAAGAATTAAAACTCAAAAAAAAAAAAAAAAAAAAAAAAAAAAAACACTCCAAGTATCCTTTTACCCGGTAAGGATTGAACCGTTACAAATTCAATCAAAATTTATCCTAATCAGGAAGAATTATACATAAGCTCTTTTCAAAGGAAAAGAGTAACCTAACCTTTTTATACTTAGGTAAAGATCAAACCTCAATCTCTTTACCGAAAGGGATTGAAACCCAAAGCTACCCCTGATTAGACACTCCCAATAGTATCTAATCCGACACACAACTCACTAATTATAATAAAATTGATAAGTTCTTCTCACTCGGAGCTTCTACCACCTCAAATCAATTTAAACTCAATTAATATCCCGATAATTACTAGTGATAGAATTAAGTGAGGAAACAAAAATTTGATTATAAAAATAATACGAGTAGCACAAAATTGAGTACGTAATCAGATTATTATCATACAAATCGTTTTTTTTTTTTTTTATGCTTTTAAAATTCAGAAACGATTTCACAAGATCAATTATCCAAGCAAGTGATAATAGCAATAATAAACTCAATTAAGAATAAGCTTGGAACACTTTCACCAAAAAAATATAAAATTCTGATTATAATAAATATGGGTAGTACACAAATAAGTATGTAATAAGATTTACACCAAAAATTATTTTAAACTATTTTTATGTGATTTAAGGTTTAAAAAACGATTTTATTAAAATCTTATCAACCAAGAAAATATAGAAAAATAAGTAAGCAATAAAGACTAATAGCTTATAAAGATCTCACCAGGATAACACTGAAGAATTATAAATTGAAATGCTAGACAACTCAATTCGGTGACGCTAATACAATCAACACTTTAACTCAAGAACTTTTTAATAATTGATCTCATAATTTTATCTCTCAAAATAATATCAGAATGATGACTCTTAGAAAAACTTAGGAACTGAATAGTTTTTGATATTATCTCTTTAATATGTGAAATCCATAGGTTTATATATAGGAAGTTGAAATAAATCCTCCAACGGCTAGTTTTCAAATGATAAATATTTAAAAAGCACCTATAGACCCCATATATCATTATATTTCATTTTAGGTATAATTTACTTAAATATAGCCTTTAAAACATTCAATTGAGTCCCTCAAAAAAAAAAAATCAAACTCAAATCGATAAGATAAGAAGTATTAAAAGGACTAATTTGATAAACACTTTAATTACATATATCATATCTATAGGGATATTGAAATAGGAGTATTATATCTTTAATATATCAATATCCTTAAGATCTCTCAATCAAGTAAACAAATAATGGTTAATTTTTGAATAAATATCGAAATTCCACAAATCCTGAAACCCAACCATAGGTTGACTTACCAGAAGGCGTAGGTCGACCTCCCGATTCAGGATGTAGCCCAAGCCAAAAAACTCTTCGCCCATAGGTCGACCTACGATCCTTTGTCTATCAACCTGACGATTCAGAGAGTTTAACAGGTCGACTTCTCTATCAACCTAACAATTTATAGAGTTCATTTTTTGTCGTAGGTCGACCTCCCTATCGATGGAACCATTCAAAAAGTTCAACTAATTTCCATAGGTTGACCTATCTATAGATCGAATGATTTAGAGACTACTCAATCCTTTTACCTTTACATCGGTTGCTCGAACCTCCTATGTAGGTTGACCGATCAAGTTGTGCTTCTTCCTTAATTCATTTTTAATTTCAATTTCTTCGACATTTGTACCCCTTTAACCGATTTTTTTTCTCCGTTAACTCCTTAAATTAAATTTTAATTTCTAATCTTTATTAAAATAATATTTCTTCATTAATTTTACATAGGAGCAAATATGTTAACTAATTAGGATCCTATTAAAAAAAAACTTAATTGTAAATTCATTTTGTGTCGTGTGTGATCCTAATCGGGATACATTAAGGGTAAAAATTTAACCTGAGTTGTTTTCCCCTAGGTTCTTCAAGATCTTCGGTCTCTTAATATCCATCATCTTTGTCAGTCTCTTTATAATCCATTTAGAATTCATCTCAACTTCTTCATGATAATATCTTCAATGAAACTTATAAACTGAAATACTCAATAAATCCGTTAGTTCCACAAAACACATCAGCATTTAATTGTCCATCAAAATTTTAGGATCAACAAATAATTTAATCCTAAATTAATTATGATCTCTATATAGTAGCGGATAAGTGTATAATTCTAGGTGCACACTCAAACATCAAGAAATAAAGAAAATCAACAATACAGTATACCACGATATATCCTAGTTCACCAAGCTAATCTTAGTTAATCCAGTCCTCCAAGCCCCACAGAGATTTGTACTCACTAAACGACTAGATTCTTTTAAACAGGTAGGAACCAAACTTTTACACAACGATTCTTTTACCGATTCAGAATCAACATTTACAATTTTCTTTTCACATGCTAAGGAAAAATCTTATCTTTTTCCAGGTTAAAGACTAACCTAATTCTATTTAGGAGAAATTACCACCTAATCATTTTCTAGGCGCACGAATAACCTTATCTTTTTACTAGACTCAAGACTAATCTAATCCTTTCACAGACTGAGGATCAAAACGAATTCTTTATATACTGTAGGCTAAGAATCAAACCTCACAAAAAAACACTCCAAGTATCTTTTTCCTAGGTAAGGATATAACTTTTACAATTCACTCACAAATAGTAACCTAACTGTTTTATACCTTAGGTAAATATTAAATCTCAATCTCTTTACTGGAAGAGATTGAAACCTAACTACCACTGATTAGATACTTCCAACAGTATCTAATCTGCACAAAACTCACCAATTATAAAAATCGATAAGTTTCTTTCCACTCGGAACTTCTACCACCTCAAATCAATTTAAACTCAATTAATGTTCCGAATTTACTAGTGAAAGAATTTTATGTGAGGAAATAAAAATCTAATTATAAAAAATAATGTGTCTAGCACAAAATTGAGCACGTAATTAGATTATCATACAAATCATTATAAAAGAATTTTTTATGTTTTTAAAGTTCAAAAACGATTTCACAAGATCTTATATCCAAGCAAGCAGTAATAACATATAATCACAATAAAGAATAAAAGCTTGGAACGATCTCACCAGGAAAATACCGAACGATTACAAATCGTATCGCTAGACAGCTTAGATCAGTGATGCTAAATAAATTAGCGCTTTAACTCAAGAACTTCAACAATAAAATAATCTCATGATAATCTCTCAGTATAATATCAGAGTGATGACTTTCAGAAAGCTCAGGAAATGATTGTTCTTGATAGAAGTTCTCTCTTAAACTCAAAATTCGTAGGACTATATAAAGCAATTTGAAACAGGCCGCATAACGGCTAGTTTTCACAAGATATAATATCTAAATGCACCTATAGACCCTATATATCATTATCTTTCAATCCTGGTATATTTAACTTAAATATGGCTTCAAAATATTTTAATTAAGTCCTCAAAACAAATCTCAATCTTAAATCAAGTAGATAGAAAGAATTAAATATACTTAATGGAGAAACACTTCAATTCAGTGTACCAAATCTATAGGGATGTCCAAATAAGAGTATCATATCTAAAATATATTCAAATCCCTAAGATATCTCAATCAGGTAAACAAATAACGGCTAGTTTTGATCAAATCTCGAAAATCCTCGAAGTCTAAAATAGCCTAGTCGGTTGACCAATCCCCTATGGGTCGGTTGACCGATCATTTCAAGATACTCCTTAGGATAATTTTTTTACCTTGGTCGGTTGATCGATCGATTCAGAGAGTTCACTTATCAGCCATCGGTTGACCGATTTCTCTTGGTTGGTTGACCAATTGATTTAGAGACTTCTCCAATTCCCAACCTACGCCCATCGGTTGACCGATCTTTCAAGGTTGGTTGACCAATCATTGTTGGAACTCTCATTCTCAATTATATTTCAACTCCAATCTTCAACGTTTTCGATCCTTTAACCGATTTCTTTTCTCGGTTAACTTAATTGACACTATTAATCAATTTTAAACACTAATATTTCTTAGGTCAATTTTTCTTTTTCAATTTCACATTAGAGCAAATATGTGAACTAATTAAGACCCTTATAAAAACATACATAAATATAAATCACTTTTTGTTTCGTGTGTGATCATAATCGAGATACATTAAGAGTAAAAAATGATTTGAGTTGTTTTCACCTAGATTCTTCAGAATCTTCAATCTCTTAATGTCCGTCTCTTTGTCTGTCTCTTTGTATCCTTAGCAATTACTTCATGATAACATCAACAATGAAACTTTTACACTAAAACACTTAATAAACTTGTTAGTTCCACCACAAACATCAATACTTAATTGTCCATTAAAATCTTAGGATCAACATTTTTGATTCTTTTATAATTTGATAATTAAGCATTTAAATAATTAATTGTTTAAATTTTGTAACTACCCAATTTATTCCCCTCTTGGGTAGCTCTTTGGGGCCAACAACCTATGTATAGGATTGTATGACAAGAAATTCATGTTCTTACTTTTATTGAATTCAATTCTTGTTTTTATCATTTTACGAATGTTAGAAATAATTTATTGATGCTTTTTGGGTTAGATTTAATATATGTGGTTTAGATCTAACCGTTATACAATCTTTTATTATTGGAATCGATATGGTTTAATAGGATTGGTTATGCTTAGGGATTGATTCATCGTAGATTAGTAGGAATCGAATCTTGAAGATAGTCCATTACTGATTAAATGGTCGATTAATCGATATATTTGATTGGATGAATTATACTTATAGATTAGTTCACCATAGATTAGGAACTAAATCCTGAAGATAGGTCATGCTAATTAAATAATCAAACTTATCATTGTAATTTTTCTTGTAGTTCTATTACTTCATTATGCATAGAATCTAAATAAATAAAGAAGTAAAACACATTAGGATAATCGAAAGACGAATGGACGCCTTCAACCCGATTATTTATCATTTAATATTTTAATTTATTTTTTTCTAAAAAATCCAAAACTAATCTTGTTAAATTCAACTGAAGAATTAGATGAAAGTTAATAATTACAATCCAATCTCTGTAGTTTGACACCTGTATTTAAGCACTATACTACAATAGTTAGCACTTAAATTGGGTATTAAATTTGAGCGATCAAACTTTGGTGCCGTTGCTGGGGATTAGCAACGTTAGTTATTAATTTTTGTTTATTTTTAATCCATTTGTGTAAATTCATATTTTATTTTATTTTTATTATCACCGTGCAAGTATTACTTCATCTCTACATATTAGAATTTTGTAACGGATTCTTTAATTCAATTACCATTGTTATCTACGAAAACAAGGTTATATGTTCTAATTTGTAACTCTTGTTCTTTTTCTTTTTATAGCTTCTTGTGTATTATCTCTTCTAAAAATATATATATAAAATAAAATAAAAAAAATATAAAGATAATATTTTTAAATTTTCTAGGACTAAGGTAAATGGATAATTCTCTTGAGAGATTAGTCACTTCAATTGTGGAACTTATTCGGTCGAATCTCTCAAGACCACAACCCGACCCTTATAAATGTATTGTATGTCAAAGTCCTACTCATCTCACTAATCAATATCCAAACAATTGGTAATATCCCACATGTTCCTATATGAATGTTTATCCTGAACCATATTATCTGCCACCTGAGTATAATCAATATGCAAATAATTATGGGTGAGATCCGCACTATCATATTGAGTCTTCGAGATTATACTTTTTTTATTAATCCTATTACCAACCCTAATGCCAACCACCATTTCTCCAAAAATCTAGGAATTTTGAATCCACCGAAATGCAACAAGTTCTAAAAGACTTGGAAGAGCAACACCAATCCTTAGCATAGACTTGCTAAACCTTAGCAAAAAATTATCAATCCTTAGAAAAGCAAGGCTAAATCTTAGAAATTCAAGACCAAATCTTATAAAGGCGAGACTAAGTCCTGGAAGAGAAAACCAAATGGATAGAAACCTAAATCAGGCAAATCCTTGAACTGTTAAATGAGAAAAATGCAAAGAGTGATCTAGAGGCTAACAATTAGATGAGTGTTGAGGAGAGTGTTCTAGAGCATGAGAGTGAATTTGAAGAAACATCAAAAAGACCACAGTTAAGCGAAACCGGTGAGGAGCCGTAATGATACTATTTCGAGGTTGAGTAGATTTTGGCTCAACCATTACTAGTTAGTGAGGCAGAGAAAAAAGTGGGATACAAAAGTGAAGGTGAGTGGATGAGCTTAAAAGTTGATAATACGTACATGGAAGAAGTTAGGGTAGGAAATCATAAGGAATGAGAGATCCAACCACCAGTGGAACTTCTAGGTAACCTTCCTTTGATTGAAACATCCATTGTTCTCATTCCACCACATCCCAAAATTAATGTTTATCTTTTTTCTGCAATGGACCAACCATCAACCCTGATTCCATATGATTCTTGTCATATTCAGTGGGTTGACGAGACTCAGCTTCTATTGTGGATATTGATAAAAATACCACCAATAAAGTCCCATAAAAAAAAATGGGATTTGACTCGGGAAAGAAGCTGAGAAATGTAAGTGTCATTTGTTACTCAGCACTCACTGACTGGAGAGTAACTTAATAGATGGTTTGAAGTAGGTTATTCCACTACGGATAGGGGCTTTAAGACACTCATCATCTAGTAAAGACGTTAAATTTAGCGTTGAGTGAGAGACAACCCATTGTTGTTTTAAAATTTCTTATTTTAGTTTTTACTTTTATATTTTATTTGATGAGTTTCCTTGATTGTTGTGTCAGACAGGTTTATGAGCATTCTATACTAATTTAGTCAAGATATACAGTTTCGTTATGTCACGATGTATCTCTCTTTGTCAAATTAATTTCGTACTTTTCTCATTGAGGGCAATGCGATGTTTAGGTTTTGGGGGAATAAATGCCTGTATTTCTTCTGATATTTTATTCCGCACTTAATTTTGCTAATCTATCCATTGATAACATGTTTGTCGGGTTCAAACTTGAGTTTTCTAAATAGTCATTGGAGCATAGTATTGATTGTTAAACAATATTTCATTTTTCGATCCTTACATACATTCTAACTTTCTTTTATTTTAAATTTAGCACATGAGCTGGTTTGCTAAGTTTTGGTATGAGAATAACTTAACCCTAGAATTCAAATTGAAAAAAAAATATAATAACAACAACAACAACAACTAAATTTGTCTTAATAATTTGATCTTCTGTCTTAATGAAGAACTTTCTCTAAGTAACTGGGTCTCTTGTCTCAGTAAGCTTTGAGTGTTTGCTTCAAAAGGAGTAAGTGATTTGTTAAGATAATAAGTGACTCATTAAGCTCAAAGCCTAAGATGTTTGAGTTATTAAGCTTGAAGGTTGCCTTAACACCTAATACCCCGAGGCAACTGTATTAGGATCATTGGTCCAACACTTAATACATGGACACCTTCGAAAGCTCAGTGGAGTTAACATTGCACAAGTCACTTATTTTAAGAAAAATGTTTATTTTTATATATATAAAAAAACAATAATAATAGATATAGACAAATATATTTTTATTTCAATGAAAAGATTGTTTGATTGTTTAAAACTAGTTAACTAGCTACTTGTGTTAAATTCATTATAAATGAGAGTTACATGTATGTTATGGGTATTAAAATGAATATTACTAGGAATCACGTGTTATGAGACTAATGACTATTTCAGTAACTCTTGTATAATCTCAACATGATATGTTAACATTGGATAGGACCAATAGATATTTTTGTGAGAAATACAATTCACAATAAAGAACTTGGGATGTTTATGGGTAGCAACACTGCAATTATGTTCCCTACGAAATTGACCTTTTCATTTTTTTAGATTTTGTTTTGCTCCAGAACTAGTAAAATGTAAGTGTGGGGTTGAGATTGTTCTTAATTTTATACTAACTTTATACTCTTAATCTACATTTTTAATAGTCTTTTTATCAAATTTTAATTAATAGTAATATAATTTATTATTTTTGCTAAAATAAATTCAAAAATACAAAAAATAACGAAGCAAAAAATATCAAAATTTAAAGGAAAACAAGTCAGCTCGCGAACCGACCCGAATCTACAACCCAAGTCCATTTCAACCTGCGAATCTGGCAAACATGCACGCATGAGCGAGTGTGAACAAGAGGCCTTAACCCATTTAAATGCGTTTGATCATTACTTTGGGTGATTAAAGACATTTATGGCCATTTGTGGTGATTAAATGCTATTAAAAGGGATCAAATAAGACTTTCTTGTCGGGATTGATCAAAGGACATTAAAGGGCTTGATTAAAGGGTACGTGTTTGAATGACATGTGTTTCTGGGAACAGTTACAAGCCATTTAATGGCCAATTATTAAGACCATTCACTGTGCAATTAAAGAGAGAAAATAGATAGGAAATAAAAGAAATTGGACAGTGGGGTTAGAATGACTTCATCTTTAGTTTTAGACTTTTTTTTTTCTTCTTGAGTTTTTCCTTGCTGCTAAAACTGTTGGAGGGGTTCTTCGAGACCTAATGTTGAACATCTTTTTGGAAGAACAAACCGTCATGATCGGCTGAGACAAATTTGGATCTGGCTGTATTTGTTTCAAGATTTTCATAATGTAGTTTTAATTTCTTATTCTATTTTACCTATGTGTAAAGTTGTATGGCAAGGAAGTCATGTTCTTACTGTTATTGAAATCAATTTTTGTTTTTATCATTTTACAAATGTTAGAAATAATTTATTGATTCTTTTGGGTTAGATTTAATTCATGTGATTTAGATCTAACCGTTATACAATCTGTTCCTATTGGAATCGATATGGTTTAATAGAATGAGCTATGGTTAAGGATTGATTCACCGTAGATTAATAAGAATCGAATCCCAAAGATAGTCCATTACTAATTAAACGGTCGATTAATCGATGTATTTGATATGATGAATTATGTTTCGGGATTAGTTCACCGTAAATTAGGAACTGAATTCCGAAGATAAGTGTACGTCGAATGATTCTGCTATCCTTCACGTGTATGACTACTCGCAAGTGTACGAGGTCAAAGTTTTAGTATAGTATGATCGTTAAGATCAGGTTATCGTATCCACAGGGATTGGTGTCGTTACTATCGAATGTCGCGTTTGTCGTGACCTAATTTTATCTAGGCAAAAAATAAATATATTTAATTAATTAAACTAATACTAATATATCCTAAATTAACTACACTAATATGCTAATATGTTTTAGGGTGAAGAATTTCCTAGGGATTAACGTGTTTACAAATACGTGTTCGATTTCGATTTACTCACGTTTACGTTGTTCGACCTATTTAACAACCTCGGTACGTAAACTCCACCGCCACCTCTCCCGAGTGTAAGACGGTAGAATACATGACTTCGAGTCAACAAAGAAGTTCCCCTCAACGTCTTAACGATCCTAGGTCACGTGAGTCTCGCCCAGCGTCATTGATTGCACACAATATAACTCCTGACCGGGTCATTGGATCGTGCGTTGTATTTATCCTATCGACAATCTCCGTTCTAAAACTCCCTCGCCACCTCTCCCGAGTGTAAGACGAGGGATATAACACCACTTCTTGTCAACAAAAAAGTCCTCCTCACCGTCTTAACGACCCTAGGTTGCGTGAGTCTTGCCCTAACATCATCGATTGTCCACGATTCAAACCCCGACCAGGTTATAGAATCATGGCGTTTGTTTACCCAAATCCGAATCTAGGGTTTGTTAAAACCCCGTATTCTCCATTTATCTAACTAAGCATGATAAACAAATAATATGATAAATAAAATCAAACTATGAAGAACAAATATAAACGCGACACCGAAATCATCCAACCAAACATATTTATAAATATACTGTTAATCCTTACTATAATCCATGTTTAACTCGTGGTCAAAGTCGCATATATAATAAAATAACGTGATAAACATTCTCACAATATCCTAAGTTAAAGAAATAAGGAAAAACAATCGAAGAACTTAGCCTCGTCCAAAAATAAACCGCTAAGAATGTTCAACAATCAAATCGTCGTCTTCTCCACTTCGGGATGTGAGCTCCAACTCTAAAACTCCTAAAACCTATCCTAAATATGTCCTGAGGTGCCCAAATGGTCGGGGGCAGAAGAAGTCGTAAGAGAGGAGGAGAGAATGGTATAAATTGGCAAAAACATATCTCAAAAATATCTAAACTGTGCAGAGGCGTCCGCCTAGGCGGTGGAATTTTCGCCTAGGTGGAGGTTTGTAGGTTAAGGGTTTCGCCTAGGCGGTTGAGTCAACGGTGGACGAGGAACACATTCTGCTGGATTTTCGCCTAGGCGAAAGATTTCTCCGCCTAGACGGTAGGCTGTTAGTAGCCATCTGTCAAATTCTCTGCTGGATTTTTGCCTAGGCAAAGGATTCTCCACCTAGGTGGTAGTCCGTCAGTGGCCTTTGGTCTTTCTCAGTATCTTCACCGCCTAGGCAGGGGCCTGGTTGCAAAATCTTGTCGTCTTGCTCATTTTTCCACCGTTCTCAATACGAATTGATCGTTTATGCTCCGATTTCATACCTTTTCACCCCCACGCACCTGTTTTAATACAAAAAGAATAAAAACATATTAAAACATATAAAATAACTATAAATGTATTCGAAAACTAACAAATTCGGTTTGAAAATATAGGGGTAATTTACACCTATCAATAAGTCATGCCGATTAAATAATCAAAATTTCATTGTAATTTTTCTTGTAGTTAAATTACTTCATTATACACAAAATCAAAATAGATAAAGAAGTAAAACGCATTAGAATAATTGAAAGACGAATGCATGCCTTCAACTCAGTTATTTATCATTTAGTATTTTAATGTGATTATTTTGTTCTATTTTTTTTTCTAAAAAATCCAAAACTAATTTTAATAAGATAAAAATTAATAATTACAATTCAATTCATGTGGTTCGACACTTGTACTTAAGCACTATATTATGATAATTGGCACTTAAATTGGATATTAAATTTGAGCGATCACATTCGTCTACCAACGAATGCCCTTCAGTTTGTGTAATGTATTGACCTCTTTTCAAAGATATGACGATGTTAATCTTCTTTGATATGATAGAGAAGTTCATAGAGGTAGTCATGGATATTTTTTCTATGTTCAGAATCTATTTTGATGATTGCCTTCGAAATCTATCCATAGTCTTGGAGAGATGTGAAGAAACGAACCTTGTGTTAAGCTGGGAGACGAGCCATTTTTTGGTTCACAAAGAAATAGTTATAGGACATATAGTGTCCTCTAGGGGAATAGAAATAGATAAGGCTAAGGTTGATCTCATTGCGAGTTATCCACCAGCATAAATAGTGAAACAAATTCGCTCATTTCTAGGCCACGCAGGTTTCTATCAGCGTTTCATTAAAGACTTTAGCAAAATTGATTGTCTATTGTACCATCTCTTTGCACAAGACAATCCATTTGTCTTTGATGAAGCGTGTTTAAAAGCTTTTTAATAAATTGAAAAACTGTTATGTACTGCCCCTATTATTTAGTCACCGAACTATACTATCCCTTTTGAGTTCATGTGTGATGCATCTGACCATACGATCGGAGAAGTTTTGGGGCAACAGGTAGAGAAGGTCCCAAATGTAATATACTACACTAGTAAAACTCTCTCCGGTGCACAATTGAATTATACAACAACAGAGAAAGAATTTATCACCGTTGTATATGCCTTGGATAAATTTAGATCCTACTGCCTGAGATCTAAAGTTGTGATATTCTCGGATCATGCCACATTGTAGTATCTCTTATCCAAGAAGGAAATGAAACCTCGACTAATAATGTGGGTACTCTTACTTTAAGAATTCGACTACGAAATACGAGATAAAAACGAAAGAGAGAACATCATTGTTGACCACTCGTCAAGGATAGTTTTAGAGGTACCTAGAGATAAGGAATCTATTCGAAATACCTTTTTGGATGAACAACTTTTAACTAATCACACACGTATACACAGTGGTGTGCCAATATTGTTAATTATCTGGCTACCAAAAAAATGTCATCTTATTGGTCGAAGCAAGATAAAGATCGATTATTTTCGCAGGTAAGATCTTTCTATTAGGAAGATCCTTACCTCTTTAAATATTGTTCAGACCAAATCATTACACGGTGTGTGCCAAAAAGTAAAGTAAAAAGTATCTTGAATTTCTATCACACTCAAAATGTAATCTATACATTTTGCTAGTTGTCGATTATGTTTCCAAGTGGGTGAAAGCGATAGTAACAAAAATAAATAACCATAAGGTTGTGCTTCAATTCCTAAGAAATATATTTTGTTGTTTTCCACGAGCAATAATAAGTGATGAAAGGAGACATTTCTGTAATTGTCGATTTGAAATGCTTATGCAAAAATATTATGTTACTCACAAAGTAGTCACCCCTTACCATCCCCTAATGAATGGGGAAACTGAGGTATTCAATAGAGAGGTCAAACATGTATTAGATAATATTGTTAGGCTTGATAGGAATAAATGGTCATTAAGATTAAATGATGCGCTATGGGCTTATCCTACCACATATAAGACCCCGATTAGGATGTCCCCTTATCAGCTAGTATACAGTAAAGCGTGTCATCTCCTAGTTGAATTAGAATACTGCACGATGTGGGAAATTAAATCCCTTAAATTTGACTTAAAAAGAAATCGGTGAGCTTAGGAAATTTGAATTATCTAAGTTAGACGAATTAAGGAATGAGTCATGTGAAAACTCTAGAGTCTATACGGCTAGGACCAATGATTTCCATGATAAAAGTATTCATAAGAAGTCTATGAGCCTAACCAGCAAATGTGTCTCTTTAACTAAAAATAACGATTATTCCTCGAGAAATTACGCTCAAAATGGGATGAACCATTCGTGGTCACTGAAGTGTAGCCTAATAGAGAAGCAGAGATTAAAGATCCTGAGGATGGTCAGTAGATAAAAGTTAATGGTCAACGACTAAAACCGATGGTCGAAACCACAAATGAAAGAGGTGTCATTGACGCATTTTACTTAAGCGATCTAATTTATATGTGACACTTCATTTACTTTCGGCTGAAGACGTAAAACTTAACGCTGAATGGAAGGCAACCCACTGAATTATATATATAAAATAAATAAATGAATGAAAAAAATATAAGTAAAAGATATAAATATACACACACACACATACATACAGACATACTTATATACAATATGTATGTATGTAAGTATATATAAATATAAAAAGAAATATATATATAAGCAAATAGTTTAAATAAAAGAATTAACAATAAAAATAAATAGGCCCTATTTCAAGCCAAGGAGGGAGTCCAAATTTTCCCCTTCTATTAAAGACAATTTAATAACCATATAACCAATGGATCCAGTCCATCCAAAATATAAATCTATATATGATAACAAATTGTTATCATGGACCAGCCTATCTAAACAAAATAATAATTAATGGAAAAAATATAAAATAAAAAAATATTAAAAAAGATGCATAAATTATATATCTCTCTCTCCCCTATTTTATTCTTCCTTTTCCTTTCTTTACTAATCAATAATCATTTTCAAATTTTTTTCACCTTCTCATCAATTCTTTTCCCAAAACAAATATTTCAATCAAATCTTCCTATTAATAACATTCCCAAAATAAATAATATCACAATTTTCATTAACAATCCTCTCCAAAACAAGTCAGTTTATTTTATTTTTATATATATTTAAAAACGAAGTTATATATATATATATATATATATATATATATATATATATCATTTTCTTTTTTCATCTAACTCTAAAGGCCCTTAAATAATTGGAACCAAAAAGGAAATCAATTAATGAGAATTGGGAATTAAAGGAGAATTAAATATGATGTTTGGCCACTTAAAAATGACTCTTATTCTCTATTTGAGGATATACTCTTTTCTTTTGTTTGATTCGAAAGGCAGTAGGCTTTAGACTGATTTTTCATTTGTTTTCTTGGCCAAAACAAAATAGTGGGGTTTGGGGGTTTATATTCATTTTTTTCCCATTTCTTTCCCACTTTTGATATCTACATATTTTTATGGATGAGATTGCTTTCAGAATATAAGTAAGATTGATTTTTTTTTTCATCCCTGCCCATTTTTCCATCCATTTCTTTCCCACTTCTAATATCTATATATTTTGATGGATGAGATTCGTTTTTAGAAAAATGATAAGATTAATTATCAAATTTTTCATCCTTGTCCACCATTTATTTTTCACTTTTGATATCTACATATTTTGATGGATGAGATTGCTACTAGAAAAAAATAAGATTGATCATTATTTTTTTCGTCCTTGCCCACTTCCCCATCCATTTCTTTCTTACTTTTGATATCTACATATTTTGATGGATTAAATTGCTTTCGAAAAAATAATAAGATTGATTATCATTTTTTTACATCATTACCCACTTTCCCATCCATTTATTTTCCTTAATAGACCCATGTTTTCTTCTTCACACAACTCCTTCCCTTTGGACTTTGTCACATCACACACTTTCTTCCTCCTTGCATAGTCACGAAACTTAGGTAAATTTATCTCTTGTCTCTACCGCCCATACTCTTTAATTTCAAAAAATGTTATATTAAATTGTGATTAGTAATTTGTCATTTTTGTCTACTTGTAGCAAAAATTTGGGTGAGTGACTATTGGCTAGTGATGAAGGCACGTATGATGTATGTGCAAAGTAGTTATAAGGGAGAGGAAAGAGTTTATGGCACTAAAGATTTTCCCCATTAATATATGATCATTTAAAGAACAACATTAAATAAAAAATTGTATACAAGTACAAGCTATTGACTAGTATGTGTATTTTTTTCTCTATCAAAGTAATTAAATAGTGTGTGTACTAGTGTATACCACATGTCTGAACGTGCTTATCATTTATTTTAATAAATAATATACACAACAAGCATGTACATGTGCATAGCGACACTATTTAAATTGAATAATAAATAATATGTACAACTAGAGTATATACGTGCGTAATAACACTATTTTAAATTGCACAAATTGTATTACACAATAAAACCACCATGAACAATAAAATCAAGTAAAATATATATCATATATATAACAAAATGCTCACGTCATTTTTTAGTAAATCGAGAACTTCCAATAAAAATTTAAATACAAATATTTGAGATAATAATAGAAATGCTTCCGGATAAATAATATTTGTTGTATATAGAGATTCATCTTTAGAAAGGATTACACTTAATTAATCAAATAACGTGCATCTTGATAAGGCTAAATATAGTTAACCATGGCGAAAAATCTCAAATCAACTCCAACAAATTTATATATAGTTGATCATGATTAAATACCACTTGTATAATTACACACACACACACACACACACACACACACACACATATATATATATATATATATATATATATATATATATATATAATAGGGTTTAGATATATTTTAATCTCAGTATTAGACATCAGATGGGTGAAAAATATCTGGTCCTTGTATACCCATCTTATCTTATTATACAAATTTTATTGTTGATTTATATACACAACAAATCGTATATTAATCATAACAAAATAACTTATAACTCTAGAGACTAAACTATCACAACAAAAATAAAGTTAGATGACTAAAATAATACAAATATTATATCACTCAAGATGCTAATGGTTGCATTTTGAAATGTGTTTTACAATTTAAACAAATATTAATTTCAGTCCCCGAAAGTGCAAATTTTGGAAACATTCAACATGGTATCTAGTTGTGACACTATGTTTGCCTTTTTCTCATCATAAAAAACATTAATAAAGAAGTCAAGAAAACTAAATGAATGAAATATGATGGGATTTGACTTGAGCAATGAGAAACGTTTTTTGTTAAAACATTGTCTGATATATCTCTCAAATGAAAGTCAACTCCATAACCTCTCCACCAAATGTTCTCATTAATCTTTAAATTGTTCAACTCTTTTACAAGACAGCGGAGTTTATCGCCAAAAAAATACTATTGGTAGCTGAAAGCGTATCACCGCAAAGATCGACGACCAACGAATCTACATCTGTGTTGACGGAATTACGTGGGCGTTGAAACTCCATACCAAGTATGAAGAATATTACGGGCTTCTACCACCGCACATACCGGATTCATCCAATATTACCAACCATATGATTAACGGACGGCAAATAGAAGATAAAGGCATGGCAATAGAGCGAACTCTCCTCCCAGCATGGGTTGAGTTTCTCAATACCATTTTCCACCACAACTTATGACTATTGGGCAACGATACCCAAAGTTGCGGTACAATGATCCAATGCCTATTCGCCACCTCTGAATACCATTATTTTTTGGTTGTTGAAGTCATATTTAATGGGATCCTACACTCAAATGAGATGGTGCGCACCCGTAATTCCAAATATATCAATCCACGCCTTTTTTACCCGCAATTTCTTACTCAAATCTTGGCCACTGATGGTTTTCAATTCTCACCAAATGAACTAACTGACCTTACTCCTATGCCAACTTACGAAATAAGAGAATGGATGCCACACTTTGAGTTCATGACACAATTTCTACCACAAGCCCCTGCGTATAACGACATTAATCCTTCCGACCAGATTGACATCTTACGAACCAAAATACGCTTCCAACGACATTTCGTGGGAAATTTTGTTCGCCAAATGTTTCCTAACGATGTCGACAAGTGGATCCGCCAAACCCATGAGTACGCGAATTCGTCAACAATCCACCCTTAACCTTAACCAACCAATCGAAGCTTCTATATTACTTTAGTTTATTTTAAATTTTGTTATTTTTCTTGTTATTTTTGTTACTTTTATTTCTTGTATCGCAATTTCCATTTATCTTATTTTCATGTTTATTGAATTTTATCCAATTAATAACCCACGTATCCAATTAATATCCAATTATCTTATATATAATTATATAAATTTAATAACAATAATAAATAATATAATAATAATTAAAAAATGTTATTATGAAACTAAAGGACACTTATATGATGCTTGATCCTTTTGTTTTCATATATGCACATTTCACAGGTTGGAAGCAATTCAAGAAATATCTACAACAAGTCTAAACCACTCTCAACATCAGGTTGTTCTATTATTTTACTCTAAGTCTTTTTGTTATTTACATTAAGGACAATGTTAGAACTAGGTATAAGAAAGAGTTACCCAATGTAGTAGTTAAATCTAAGTGCACATCAAAACAACTAAAATAAACAAATTAAAAAAATAGTACACTAGAGATTTATACTGGTTCACCAAACTACTCTTGGCTAATCTAGTCCCCCGAGCTCCACGGAGGTCGCACCCACTAAAATCAAGATTCCTTTAAAGGTAGGAACCAAACTCGCACACCGATTCTTTTACAAGCTCAGAATCAATCTTTACAATTTCCTTTTCTCAGGCTAAGGAATAACCTCTATTTTTTACAGGTTAAAGAATAATCTAATTCTTTTTAACACAAGGCTCAAGAATCACAACCTCACCAAAACACTCCAAATATTCTTTTACCCGATAAGGATTGAACCATTACAAAATCACTCAAAACAAAAACTCAATTATTATCCAGGAAAAATTACTCCTTAATTTCTTTACAAGAAGAGACTAAAATCCTACTACCCTTGATTAAATATCCCCAATGATATTTAATCCGTCACAACTTACCAATACAGAAATTGATAAGTAAATATCACTCGGAGTTTCTACTACCCCAGATAAATAAAAAACTCAATCAATATCCCAACTAGTGATAAAAATATGTGAGATACAGAAATCTGATTTTAACAAGATATAGGTAGCAAATTGGAGCACGTAATCAGATTCAAGAAATTGTTTGTAAAAATATTTTCTTCAAAAATCAGAAACGATTTCTAAGATCAATTTCCAAATATAAAATAATAAATAAACAACAATCAGTATGGAAAGATCTCACCCGAAATCCACAATATTAATGATTAGAACAATGTAGCTTCAATTCTAGTATCAGTAAAAATTAATTTAAGTTGATTATCAGAATCACTCTTAGAATAGCTCACAATGACTTAGAATGATAACTCTTATAAAAACTCTCTCAAAATGATATTAAGTGATTATCTCTTTTAGAATGATTAGCTTTCCTTAGAAAATTCGCATGTCTATATAAAGACATATGTAATCAGCCTCCTAACAGCTAGTTTCCAAGTGTCATAACAATAAAATACTCTTATAGACCCCTTATAACATAAGAACTTCATTTTGGTTCAATTTCACTTAAAAATAACTTTTAAAACTCTCAATTAAATCCCCAGAGTATTTCTCAATCAAATAAATAAGTGTAGAATTCATTTTAATTACCAAATTGAGAAACATTAATATTTAATGAATCATATTGAAATGATTTAATTACTATATGAATCATATCTTAAATATAAAGAATCTTTCTCAAATCCTAACAAAAAATGGCTACTTTTAGATTTAAAATCGGATCAAACAATATCCTGAACCAACACATTCAGACGACTGCCCAACGCTGTTTGCAGCTAAACCATCGCACAACGATCATAGGTCGACTGCTTGGTCGACTCGCAGATTCAGAGAGTTTGTCATGCTTCCGCCGGTTGACCGCTCTATCGACTCGCAGATTCAAAGAGTTCAGATGTTTTCACAGGTCGACCGGTCGGTCGACTCTTCAATTCAAGATGTTTCATCTTCTTTATACGGTCGACTCCACAGTCAACTGCCTTCTTCTGAATCACTTCTCTGATCTTGTTTTTAACTTACTTTCTTTTACAATTTTGCCTATTTATCCATTTTTATCTTTAAATAAGCTCCACTAATATTCTAATATTCCATTTTAGTCATTCAAAAATATTTCTTTTATTAATTCACATAGGAGCAATTAAATATACTTAACAAAAACACACATAAAAGATAAGATTCATTTTGTGTCATGTGTGTGTTCCTAAATGGAATATTAAGAGTTAATTTTT
The DNA here is from genome assembly GCA_016647705.1 of Eucommia ulmoides. Classification (NCBI taxonomy): domain Eukaryota; kingdom Viridiplantae; phylum Streptophyta; class Magnoliopsida; order Garryales; family Eucommiaceae; genus Eucommia; species Eucommia ulmoides. Next base: position 33,725,697 of record CM028339.1, read on the forward strand.
ACCTGGGTTCTTGTACGCCGAAGGATTCTACTATCCTTCGCGTATATGACTACTCGCAAGTGTACAAGGTCAACGTTTTAGTATAATGTGATCGTTAAGATCGGGTTATTGTATCTATAGGGATTGGTGTCATTACTATCGAATACCGCGTTTGTCGTGACCTAACTTTATCTAGGCGAAAAATAAATGTATTTAATTAATTAAACTAATACTAATATAACCTAAATTAACTACATTAATATGCTAATATGTTTTAGGATGAAGAATTGTCTAGAGATTAACGTATTTACAAATACGTGTTCGATCTCGATTTACTCGCGTTTACGGTATTCGACCCATTTGACAACCTCGGTACGTAAATTCCACCGCCACCTCTCCCGAGTGTAAGACGGGAGAATACATGACTTCGAGTCAATGAAGAAGTCTTCATCAACGTCTTAACGATCCTAGGTCACGTGAGTCTTGCCCAGCGTTATTGATTGCACACAATTCAACTCTCTCCCGGGTTATTGGATCGTCACGTTATATTTACCCTATCGACAATCTGTGTTCTAAAACTCCCTCGCCACCTCTCCCAAGTGTAAGACGAGGGATATAACGCAACTTCGAGTCAACGAAGAAGTCTCCCTCAACGTCTTAACGACCCTAGGTAGCGTGAGTCTTACCCCAACGTCATTGATTGTCCACGATTTAAACCTCGACCGGGTTATAGAATCGTGGCGTTTGTTTACCCTAATCCGAATCCGGGGTCTGTCAAAACCCTGTATTATTTATTTATCTAACTAAGTATGATAAACAAACAATACAATAAACACAATCAAACTACGAAGAACGAACATAAACGCGACACCGAAATCATTCAAACAAACATATTTATAAATATACCATTAATCCCTAATACAATGCATGTTTAACTCGTGGTCATAACCATAATCCTTATGGGTATCCAGATAAGAAAGGAAGAAGTAAGGGCAAGGGAAGCCGTTTCACTTCCGTGCCGGAGGAAATGGGATTCGAACCCAACAATGAAATTGAGCTAAACATGCTCACATGATCCTAAGATAAAGAAATAAGGAAAATCAATCGAAGAACTTAGCCTCGTCCGAAGATAAACTGTTAAGAACGCTCAACGATTGATTCGTCGTCTTCTTCACTTCGGGATGTGAGCTCCACCTCTAAAACACCTAAATATACCCTTAGATATATTCTATGGGGCTCCAAAAATCAAGAGGGGCCGGAGAAGGGGGAGGAGAGGGGTATTTATAGGCAAAAGATCTGAAAATATCTAATAAATATCAAGGTTGTGCAGAAGGTTTTCACCTAGGCAAAGGAAGTTTCGCTTAGACGAAGTTAGGTCGGTTAACTTTCTGTCGTTTTTTCGCTTAGGCGGTGGAATTTTCGCCTAGGCGAAGTTACTGCAGGTTTTCATTTGGTTTTGATTGTAACTTCTTCATCCGAACTCCGATTGAGGTGATTCAAAAACCTATGGAAAGATAAGAAAAAGATATACAACTTTCATGTTTTAAGTATTTCCAAAATCGTATTGCATCATAATCAAAAATAGCCTTGAAGTTACAGTACCTATACCGACTTTGCAGGTTTGGTGACCGCCTAAGTGAAGAAGTAGGCGGTGGGCTTGGAAATGTTTCCGCTGGGGTTTCTGCCTAGGCGGAGAAATTTCCTGCCTAGGTGGTCAGCTGTCAGTAGCCTTTTTTCATTCTCAACATCTTCACTGCCTAGGCGGAGGTCTGGACGCCTAGGCGGTGGGCTTCCTTCATATTTTTACCTTCTTACTTGTTTATCCACTGTAACTTCGACTCGCCTTCGGTTCGATCTCATCGTTTTCGCTCCAGTTTTCTATCTTTTTGCCCCACACACTTGATTTATACAAAAAGTATGAAAACTAATTAAAACATAATAAAATATTATATAAACGCTCGAAAACCAACTTAATTCGGTTTGGAAAATACGTAGGTAGATCACACCTATCAGTTGTTTTTCCTAATTTCTTCAAACTCTTAATACTTCTTTATCATCTTGATATCTTCATTAAGCATTTATTCCATTTGATATCTTCATTACTGGAACTTTAAATTACTGAAACACTTAATCAAACATTAGTTCCACAAAAACATCAATGCTTAATTGTTCATCAAAATCTCGGGATCAACAACAACAACAACAACAACAACAACAACAATAATAATAATAATAATAATTAAAAAAATATTAGAGAGAAGATTCATGTCCTTTTGAGGTTGAAATTCATCAACTTGCTAATGTTGAGTGTCAAAATGACTTTTACTTGAGATTAAGTTGTTTGAACAAAGTAAGACATGAAATTAAATTGAGTGTTTTCTAACAGAAATAATAGTATTACCCTTCAATAAGCATGTGTACTACTAATAAATATATTTTTGAATTCTACCTATTATGCTTAATAGATTATTGTAAGAGGTACATGTGTTTGTAGGTATTATTACTGTAAACTTTCACGAGACTAAAACTCATCTACTAAGGATTGCCTAGGGGTTTAAAAACTTATTGTATACGCTAAATGAAATCGTATTCTCTACGAAAGTGACTTTTCAATTTTGTTAGATGTGGTTTTACTCGAAAACTAGCAAAATTTAGGTTCGGAGGTGTGATCGCATCACATTTGACAAAATCTAATACCATTAATCTAAGTTTTGTTAATCTATTAAATTAATGTAATTAATTTATTTTATTTGATTTGGTAGAATTGAAGAATGGGAACAAAAACACTATGATTTGAAGCAAAACTGAACCGAAAATGACTAAAAATGGAGGAGAAAACAAGAAGAGTTGGCCCATGACCCAAGCTCGCTCCACATAGCGCCTTGCGTGCTCCTTCGAGAGTGGCCTAGGCCTGTTCGGCCCAAACATTAGGACCTGAGGCCACGTCCTGGACAGCAGACCAAACTGTTGAAGCTTGATGTGTTGTTGTAATGGTTCCCAAATTGGGAACCATTACAATAGGTTGTAATGGGCATTCAAGCCCATTAATAGTTCTTTTTGGTCAAATGGGTAACTATTACAATTGGTGAATTAATGGGATTGAATGAGAAATTATTTTATTTCCTTTTCTTGTTTACTTTTGGGGGGCATTATTCTTATTATTATTCATTTGCTTAAGTAGCATTGAGCTTTTTGGGATTTTTTTTTTCTTTTTTTTTCTTTTTTAAGGACATTAATAGACAATAAGCTTTTTCTCTCTTCATCATCTCATAGTTTCTATATTTTTTGGTTGTTTGATCTTGTTTGGGGAGTTCTTCAATGGAGCAAATAAATACCAGTGTGAAAGAGCAAACCTCCATGATCGGCTAAATTCTTCAATCGGGTCAGAGTTATATTTTTTCTCACATTTATTCATGTAATTTTGTTCTTGTTTCAATTATATTTTGTTCTTATGTGTAAGATTATAAAACGAGAATTATTGTCTTAAACATTTTTTTTGAATGAGTTTATGTTCTAAATGTTGTTATAGAGATTTAGATCTGAATCTATTTATATCTTTAATGTTAGATCTAATATATGTGGTTTATGTCTAACAATTTTACAATCTCTTTTAGTAGTATCGATGCGATTTAATTGGATAAATTATGCTAAACGATTAATTCACATTAAATTAGTTAATGTAAGAATTGAATCGTGAAGATAATTTATCCTAATTAAGTATGATTTATTTTTTACAGTAATATTGAATTGTGGTTAATACTACCTAATTACACATCAAATGAAAGAAATAAGAATGAAAGTTACAAAATAAATTGATGAAATTATACAAATTAATATTGATTTGTAGTTAATATTACCTAATTACACACCAAATGAAAAAAATAAGAATGAAAATTACAAGATAAATTGATGAATTATGCATGTTCTTAACCCGAACCTTTATATATATATATATATATTCTATCTCAATTGATTAATTTTATGCTATTTATTATTAAAATGAAAACAAATCCCAAAATTGTTTATTTCACTTAAGAAAAATAAGATACAAAATTAATAGTTATAATCCAATTCTTGTAGATCGACCCCGTACTTAAGTTACTATACTACGATAGTTGACGTTTAAATTGGATATTAAATTTGAGCAATCGATGGGATAAACTCAATAATTTTTTCCTCATACATCTGACTTTTGGTCAACTAACCTATTGGGTCAAAATTGTTGTAATTTGGCTCTAATACTAGTAGTAGAATAATCTCGGGTCTTTCTCAACTTCAGAAACTAATACATGATGTGAGGATTTTTTTTTATATTTATAATCTGATTACCAGTTTATTTTACCTCCGATTGGGATAAACTAGTGACATGAATTTTGAATATAATTATTTAAATTTTAATAATTTATTTACAGTAAAAATTAATCGAAATATTTCCTCGGAGACGGCAACAGCGAGGGTCTAGGTAATTACACGAACTCGCTTCTACATTTCTGATCCCCCGCTCTCTGAACCTTGATCGAAGCCGAAACCCGTCGGATATCGCTAGCGAACGAATACCGCGACAAAGATTCAAGACATGGTTTGGGGTCTTTTTCCCACCGACCCACTTTCAGGTTTCAGTTCCTCAAGACTATTCTCTCATTGTGTTTCTATAGTTTTAATCATAAATTAGGCTCTGGCGCTAATTTTCATCTCAAAGCATTGCTTATGCTGATGCACTATCCATTGATTCTTTGACAGGTGAAGAGAAGTACTATTTCTTTGGCCGAGGGACATACAAAGTAGGTCGAAAAGGTATCCTACATTGTTCCAGAGTTGTAGCATTTATTTTTGTTCGAAGTTCTTTATACTATGGGCAATTACTCTTACTACCAAGAGGCGTTTTATAAAAAAACCAAACCGAATCAGTTAACTCTTTTACTTATTCTCTTTTTGAAAAAGAAAAACCTTTCTCTATTTTCTCTATTCCAACTACTAGCAACGGAAGTTTGTAAAATTATAAGCACAAGCATAACTAAATAAAGAACTTATAGTCCAAATATAATCATCACGATAGGCATTCCTAACAGAACTAAAATGTAAAACATTATATACAAACATAATCAAAACCCTACAATGGCTAATATTGTAAGTAAAATTGTAAATAAGGAGAATATATAGGTAATATATAAAGTGGCGGTTTCGCGGTTCGATTTTTATAGTTACAACGGAAAAACCAAAACCAAAACCAAAACTGCTCTGGTTTTAAATTCCTAAATCAAAACTGAAACCAAAACCATTTAACCATCTTCAAAACCGAACAATTTGGTTCGGTTACCTACCGGTTTAGGTGCAATTTCCATCCCTACATAAGAGTTGGTTAATGTTGGTTACAAGTTATAGCATAGGTGATAGCACAAGTCTTGGAGATGCTATCTCATCTTTTTTTGTTGTTAATTTATAGCAATTCCAGTTGTAGTGCCAATACCACACCCTCTTCTTTAAATAAAGCAAGAAAAAGTTTATGAAGACATACTTGACTATCATACCGCTTTCTATGTCACCTGAATCCATCTTGGAATCATAGTTGCCGAAGAAGCTCAAACCTTATGATGCATGTATATTTATTTTACTGCTCTTGATTATCTAGTATACTTACATTTATCATGTCATAGGATGCGATGTAATTGTAAATAAAGACAAAGGAGTCTCAAGAATCCATGCAGAGATAGTGATTGATGCAATGACATTAGAGGATCGCCCGCTGAAGAAATCTTCAGACACGGGGTGCAAAGTAAGGATAAGAGATTGCTCGAAGTATGGAACATTTGTTAACAAGAATATGGGGTTGAAGGAAAAGGTTCATGAGCTTCCAAACAAGGAATCGACTTTGACAGATGGGGACATGGTTTCATTTGGAACCGGTAATGCAACCTACAGGTAATTGAAGTTTCTGGTTTGTGGACTATCCTTGCAGCAAGAATGCTGCAAGTTTTTTTATTTTTATTTTTATTTAATTTTTTAATTTTATTTTTTTAAAGGTTATGTATAAATGTGGCTATATTGTTATGAGTCCTCTCTTTTTTCTTTTTTTAATTAATTTCTATTTTCAGTGAGTAATTTCTCGCTAATGATGCATTACCTGAAAGTCAGTGTTGATTGATCTGATCATGATAATATGGCTACCATCTGTCAGGTTTTCGTTTGTTCCCCTCGTATTTTTTGTTCGCTCTTTGGAGCGTTCACGAGTCAACCATCTTCTTCAAGACAAGATATCATCAATAGGTTTGCTTCTTGTTATTTGGACTTCTTTTGCCTATGTTTTTTCCCTTGTTGATAGTCGAGAAATAGATGTTAGGGCACGCGCATTGCTGCATCATTCTATTCCTCTGATTTTTCTGTTGGTAGCGTTGTCTAAAATTTATATATTTCATCAAAGAGATGCAGTATTGATGAATTTCTGCCTTCTTACAGGTGCTCGTACTACTCATAAATGGAGCTCAGAGTGCACGCATGTTCTAGTTGATGAGTCTATGCACTTTGAAGAAGACACAGTTGATGCCATTGTAGCTAGAAAACCCTTTGCCCGTTTTAACTGGGTTGAGGTACATTGACATCCATTGAATTGTTTCTATGATTCCTACAAACAAAATTATGTCTGTGTGGAACATATGTCCGCGATCATTGGTTTCTTTTGTGTGGATTGATTAATTAATTGGGGGACTATGTTATTCAGTTTCTTGCAGAAAAAGGTATTTGCAATGACTTTCCGGGCTGCAATTCGTAAGTATTGTTTCTAATCTTCAGCTCCTGATGGGATTAGGCTTTTCCTTCCTTTTTGGTTTGCGCATGTGATAAAATAGGGTCGAACATTTTTCCAGTTATGCTCCTACCTTGATGTTGGAAGGAATGCCAGTTGAAGTTGCAGATCCAAAAACTCGAGAAAATTGTTTGAGAAATTACACGTTTTTGTTGGAATCGAGACAAAAGGTGATATTTCTTGTTCACTATGGTGGAAATCTCATGCTCCGCCAAAAACATTTGTTGCTTTTGGTTCATTGCATGATTTTCTCTAACTATACATGTTATGAACTTTTTTGGCAATTTCACGGTAAATACATTTAGGAGTTCTTGGTGAACAGTTCACAAACATAATTTTTTTACCAATACAGTCCATGCACTATAATAATTTTTTCAAAAGGTCAGAATCACTGGAACTTTTTATATGGAAAAATTGTTGTAATTGTCATGTCGTAGAGTGTCTTTGAACTTTTGACAGAATTATAGAACTTTCTCAAAAAATGTTCTGAGTGGTTTGGGTGAATAGTGAGTTGCAAAATTTGGGACTTTAAGCCAAAGAACACATAAATATATGGTTTATTTTTCTCTCTTTCGCTTTTTACAATGCTTGTTCTTTTGGAACACATCCTGGGACTTGACTTGATCGTGAAAGGATTTACGCTATTTTATAGGCATTGAATCAATATTTTCCTTGCAGTATAAATTTAAGGACAAATTGCAGCCGCTATTGGAAGTAAGTGGTGCAAAGATTGTTCTTATTGAAGGATTTTGCCCAAGTAGCCAGGTATCTTAGGCCCCATTTAATTACTTTTTTTTTTCCTTGATTCCTATTTCCGATCCCAAATTTTTGGGATTAATGTACAGAAACGAGTTTGATAAACACGTTTCTATTCCCAAAATTTTGAGAATAATTTGGGACTATTTCCTGAATTTCTTAAGAATCTGAGAAACCAAAAATGTTGATTTCTACTCACTCCCACTAAACTATTCTTACTACCATTTTGCGAGCCACCACCACCCGCCGGCCACCATACATTTAAAGAAAAAAAGGAACAAATGTTGCAGCTAAACGTGTTTCTTGTTCCTGTTCTCATAAATTAAAAGAAACAATTTCAGGACAATGGTCGTTACCAAACATGTTTCTATTTCTGGAATATTCCAGAATAAAAACAAAATTCTCATCCCATCCCATTCCAGTTTATCGGAGGTTGAAACGGAAAAAACCGAAACACTAACCAAACGCCACCTTATCATCTCTCTCTCTCTCTCTGACCCCCATACTTAATGAAAGTGAATGTATTTGTAGGGCGTGGAGGATGAAAAAAATGAGCAAGTGGTGCATGTAATTCCTGCAGGACCAGGAAACAGCTCAGAGTATTTCCGAAGCCTTGGTTCTCTATCTCAAGTGAAGGAGACAGATGTGATTGCTGCTGCTTTATCTGCCAACCTTGATCCTTCTGTCTTAGTATCACCACCCGGTATGCGCAGTCAAAATTCCTTGATAAATGGCTTCCTTGTTTATCACTTTTAGGCCTCACAATGGGCCAGCCCGGCTGTCTGGCTGCACATCATTATTAGTTTTTATTTTCCTATATGTAATATATACGTGTATATATATCTAACAGTAACATTCAAAAGGCTCGGGCTTCGGCCGGTTTTTGCATAAAAATGCGGAGCCCAGCCTTAAGACCTAGGGTATTTGGTCTGCGTGGGCCTAAATTTAAAAAATTGAGTATTACATTCCACAAGTTATATATAATAGATTCACTGTACATAAAGGTATTATATTGATTTTGGAATTTATGAGTGTAAAAAGATAGTAAATATTTAAAAAAAAGAAAGAAAAGACCAATTAAATACAAATGTAAAACTTAATGGGCACAAACTATAATTTAATTTAACCGTATTAGAATTCGGTGTGCCAAATTTTTGGGCGGGAACTTACCCCCAAAAAACTTCCATAATCCAATCTCATCCATCTATTTCCCTCAAATCAATACCAACCCTTCACATATGGACATTTTAAAAAATATAGGAATATTGATATAGGCATTATATGTGTGTGTATATATATCAGTTTACCTTGCTTAATTATCTTCATTTTTTCTAATCTCGGGTTCCAGGCCAGGTTTTGCCAAAAAATGAAGTTGGGTCCCAAGACCTATGGACTCAACAGACCCAAATTCGGGCTTTGGCCCTAGGTTTTTTGGAGAGGCCAACCATCCACCCCCCAAAAAAGAAAATTGTGTATATTTTATGTTCCATGAGTAAAATATTACATGTAGGCATCATGTGTGTGTTAACTGTGTTAAATATACATAGATATATATTAGTAATTAGTGTATCGTGCTTAATGTGATTTCCTTTCGGCAGTGGTTGTTACATCTTCATGCTCCACAGACGAAACTGTAGTAGCAGATTCTGATGCAGAAGTGGAAACTGCAACATCAGTATCAGTTCATGCTGTAGAAACTGCTGTACATGACACCAGACAGGAGACAACGGCTATCCATACAATTGAATCTTCTCAACATTACAAAGAAGACATAACCGTCCACACAACCGAATCCTCAGAACGAGATATCAAAGTCAATACAACTGCCAAGAAGACAGAATCCTGTGAACGGAAGGGCAAAATGGGAAGTGATGGAGTAATGGCGAGGATAGATAAGACTGATGAGGCCGAAACTGGGAATACGGATATCATATACAGTCAAGCTCTCATTGTGAGGGATACTAATGTGCAAACTTCAGCCGTTTCATCTATAAACGATAAAGTTTTGAACTTCAAACACTTCAGAAAGGTAAATGAAGTCAACTTTGATAATAGCAGTTTTAGCAAATATCGCGCGCCCCTGTCCACACACATGCGCGCGTGCACACATTGAAGGAGTGGGGGGAAGGAAAGAAAGAAAAAAGGATTTTATTTGCAGGATTCCCACGTTTTAAAATGATTATATTGTCCTAAGAGATTTAGGTCGGTGTTCTCTGGCTAATTCATGAAGCTTGCATCGTTGTTGGATTTGACTTGTTTTGAGTTCTAATATTCAATTTTTCATTTTATTGAGATTTTGCACTTTGCACCCCTGAAGTTCTAGAGAAATTCCACTTTAACTCCTGTCATTTCAATTTGAACACATTAAACAAGTATCCAAATCGTGTCAAGTGAGTCCAAATCGTTAACACTATCATTGTTTTTTAGGGAAATCATTCACATGTCAAGCACGAAAATTGTCTACGTGGGTGATTTCCGTCAAAAAAATGACGGGATTAACGATTTGGAGTTCAATTGACACAATTTAGATAATTCAGGGTTTAAGTGTTCAAATTGAAAGGACAGGGGCTAAAGTGGGATTTCTCTGAAACTTTAGGGTTGCAAAGTGCGAAAACCTCGCTTTTATTAATTAAACTTTTGTTTACTTAGGTTGTGATATTGATTATTGAGTCAATTGCCTTTTTCCCCCTTGGACTTTGATTTTGTTTCATTTTAACCATCTACTTCAGAAATCGACGCATATCCCCTTCTACACTTGATTAAAAGGAGAAACTCACATTTTATTAAAAAATATATATAAAATGACTTAATTTTCTTTTTTGTTCTAATTTAGATTTAATATTTGAAGGGAAACATTAACATTTTCCCTCTCTAGCTTTCTTTCTATATCTATATCTTTTTTTCTCATTTTTTTTTTAAAATAAAGTTAAAATTAAAATAAAAGATAGTTTTGTTCATTTCATGTAAAATTTAGATGGAAAATTTAGGTTTACCCATTTTTAACATATTTCGTTAAGTTAAACAAAAAAATTCCAATTTATTGTAAGCAGAAGCGGGTAAAGTGTAGGGTTTTAAAGTAGAGTGAATAAAATAAAACAAGATCAAATTATGGCAATTAATCCTTGATTATTCTTGATGTTTGCTCCTCATCTTCGTTATCATTTTTTTTTTTTTTTACTTTTATTTTTTATATGTTTTTTTTAATAGAAAAACACTCAATCCGGAAACAGCTTCGACAATCTTATTCCATTTTCAAAGTATCCATACAAGTATGCTCTGATCTCTCGTCTTATTTTTGATGATGAAAAACTATGAACTTTATAACAGGGATTCTTTTTTTTTTTTTTTTTTTTACTTGAGTGTAGAGATTCTGAGTATGGAAATGAGGAGGTTGTTGAATCCGTTAAAGAAGAAAAAAAGCGTAAGCAAATGGAGGTTGTTGCCGAGGACTTATTCAACAACGAGAAGGTTAATAATCTTAATCTATCGTATTATCTCGCTATAAAATTCTCTAAAATAGTTGCACTGTCTGTTATATTATTATAGGGGCGAAAACGTGGAACAGTTGGTTCTCTTCATGAACTTCTTTCTCGTCGTTGAATGAGGTATGCATATGATATATAAATATATTCCCCGTGCCTGAAGTCACTAATCAATTTTTTGATTTTTAATTAGTAAATAAAAATATGGCCGATTAAACATAAATGTGAAACTTAATAAGTAAAAAATATAATTTAATTCAACCTCCAAAGAAGTGGAGGTGTGAAATATTTGTGCGAGAATTTCCCCCAAAAAATCATAAAACAATTTTAACCATTTCTTTTAGTTATTCTTGCCATGGGCTCTAAATTTTGCATGATTCATTCAATCTGCTTTGTGCAATAACTTTTGAAAAGTCTAATAATTATGTCGAAATTCAAAGTAACAATATATTTTTTAAATGGAAAAATCATATATTATATATATTCCTTGTGCCTGAAGTCATTTATCGGGAAAAAAATGGTCAATTAACCATGAATGTGAAAATAAGTAAAAAATATAATTTAATTCAATCTCCTGAGAAGTGGAAAAATTTAGTAACTTTCATGTAGTACAATAATTTTGTAATTTTAAAAAAATTATTGTAATACGTGAATTACATGAGTAAAAATTTTAAGTTTGTGCACTATTCACGAAGAAACCCAAATTATTTTTATCAAAATCAATCTGGGAATAATTAAATTGCCTATAATATAGATGTGTCATGTGTGTATAATATAATTGCATGTATAATGCTGACATTTCTGAGAATATTAAGATAAGAAGAGGGCCTAATACGTTTTGGGAGTAGGTTCTTCTTGCCCATTTGACATCAATAATTCATTTTTCTCGCTGTTTGTATTATGCACTGGTATTATCATAATTCGTGTTTAAGCTTCCTAATTACATTCCTGTTTCGTTAAATTCTACTATTTTTTCTAGTAAATTTTTGTGACTTGGCTAGCTTCCTGATTGCTTCTCCAGTTTCCGATCGAATTATTTGGGGGAGATTTTGCTACATTATGAAGTTTGGGGGTGACCGATTCAGCTTAGGCTTGTCTCTAATCGTGTTTAAGGACTAATTATTTTATGTGTAATTATATCAAAACCTTTTCTGGTTTGTTATTCCTCCATTTCAGTAAAGAATTTTAAATTTGTGAATGTGAATGTTAAATGAATTGGATAATGTTATGGGCTCCAGACGGTGCAGTTGGTATGTAGATGGGTCGATTAGAAGGAGAATTTTGTTAGCTGTTGTATCTAGAAATAGTTGTTACTCCATGTAGCTAATTATATTATAGAAAGGGCGGTGGATGTACCGTGTGGGTGTGTGTATATATATACCTTGCTTGTACTGTTTTGGATCATCAATAAGGATAAGAAATTTGAAATTTTCTCACTTTTTCCGGAGTAAGTAATGAAAAATTATAAGTAGGGATGTTAAACGAATTGAGCTCTTCGCGAACAGTTTCAGCTCATCAGGAGAAAAGTTTGTTTATTTATTAAATGGATTGAGCTCAAGCTCAAAATTTTGTTGCTGAGTTGAACTTTGTTCACCAAAATTTGAATATGGGCTTGAATATTGTTCATAAATCAGTGAACTGGGTATTTGAAAAATCTGTTCCCACGTCCTCTTGCTGTTGATTCTGGTGTTGGGTAATAATCGGAGTAGTAGAGTATGAATCGGAGAGGAGACAGTCAATGTTATTTCTAGCTTTGAGCCGCCGACGAAGAAGATTGGTGATTTTTGACGGAAAAGCAAGGGTAGCGTTGCACGACGAATCGCATGGCCAGAAATTCGTCCACGTGTTGGTGCTGCGGAGCAAGCAGACGGCCTTGTCGTAGGCTACAACCAACAGTGGTGGACTCCTCTCGAATTTGGAGGAGTCGAAGTAGGAGAGGGTGGCGTCGGGTAGTTTGTCTCTGAAGGAAATGTTGTCGGAGATTTTGGGTGTGGCGGAGGAGGTGGAGAATAGGGGAGTTTTTGCACCCAAGTTGAGCTCAAATCGATGAATGCGGCTAACTATTCTTCCACCATTGTTTTAATGGTGAACCTGGACAACGAAAGGAAATGACGTCGGGGAGTTTCTATGAGAGAGAGGGTGATATGGAGAAGAAAAAAGGGGAAAAGAAAAGAAAAGAAAAGAATATATATAAAATGACTATTTTATTCCTTTAAAATAGTTCTTTCTGTTAGTTTAGATGAAAAATCTAACAAAATGACTAATTAAAATCATCTATATACTTAGAGGGTTTAAACTGAAACGTCATAAATTTTTTAGATTATATAGAAATGTATCAATAATTAGAGGGTTTAAAAAATAATTTGTACTTTCAATAGTTCATTTTTAGATATATATGTAATTATATATGTTTTTGAGCATGAGTTTCTCATTTAAAAATAGAAATAAATAAATAACTATACACATTTATTATTCGGCTCTCTTTTCTTGAAATAAGTTTAAGTAATATTTATAAAGATTTTTATTGTTTAACCTTTATTTAAGAGCTAATGTAGAAATTAAACCAAACAAACAATTAGGTCGTTTGTTAGTCTAATCTGTATAAATAATTTATTTTTTAATCCTTAAAAGCAGTGTTTTTAAAATCGGACCGAACATCGAACTAGAAAAGTCATCGGTTCAATCGGCAGGCGAATCGTGGTTGAACTGGTTCGACTAGTCAATCTGGTCCGGTTTGGTTCGGTCCGATTTCTAAATCATTGCTTAAGAGTTGAAAAAGAACAATAGATGGATAGATATGCACTTGGGTATGTAACGAAGAAATCCTAAGGCCCCGTTTGGTAACCATTTCCATCCCATTCCATTCCCAGATTTTTGGGAATTCTGTTTGGGAATAGCATTTGGTAATTTTTGTTTCCGTTTCCATTTCATTCTCATTTGAGAATTGTGCCCACTTTTTTCTTAAGAAATGAGAAACAAAAAAAAGTTGTTTTTCATTATTCCCATTTTATTCCCAAAATCCATGATCACTATTCACCTACCGGCCGACCACCGCCCGCCGCCGCCGACCGCCGACCGCCGGCCTCCGCCGCCGACGGTCGCCGTTCGGCCGGAATTTTTCCGGCCACTTCCGGCAGTAGCCGGCGACGGCACCACCGCCGTCCGGTCATCGCCGGCGGGAGCACCGCCGTCTCCGACGCCGGAGAACCGTCGCCGGCCGGCGACGGCGCCACCGCCGTCAGGCCAAAACTGAAAAGAGAAAAAAAAAAAAAAAAAAGATTTTAGGATAAAATCGTTACCAAACACAATTCCCTTCCCAAAACAAAAAAAAAATTATCGTTACCAAACGCAATTCTATTCCCAAAAAGAAAACAAAATTCTCATCCCATCCCATCCCATCTCATTCCCATCCCACTGCTGGAATTGAAACAGAAACGGTTACCAAATGCCACCTAAATTTCCCTTCATTTTTCAGTCGAGCTCTCTCTCTCTCTATCTCGATTTTCAGTCGCAACCCTCATCTCCAACTTCAGTTTCAACTCCTCTATCGAAGCCAAGTACTTCTCCAACTCCTGTAACCCCATCTCGTCCACCGGTTCGCTCCACCAAAATTCCCTATCCTCCGTCGCCCCATTTGACTCTCTCTCATCGATTGCCTCTCTCCGCTGTCCTCCGCCTCCAATTCTTCTGATAACCTGTCGTAGTGCTGGTTAAACTAGTGGGCATAAGGGTACCGTTTCTCGATCGCGTCGGGTTTGTAACTCCTACCCGCGAGGCAACGGTCGACGACGACATCGATGCAAGAAACTTTGGATCTCGGAAGCATCGACGTTTGCGACATCAGAGCCACAATCTCTCTCTCTCTCTCTCCCTCCCTTGACGTCTATCCTTCCAGTCGCCGAACGAGACGACAAAGACGGCAATATGTTCTTCCAGATCTGGTCATCTATTTTTTTCTCTCCATTTCCCAGATCTAGATTTGATCTCGTTTCGATTTACACTGTGTTCGGCGATTTGATTTTTGCCTATGGTTGTTCGTGGTTGTCTTGATTTGATTTCACCGATTTGTTGTTTTGCGAATTTTGTTTGTGCTTAGATCTGGAAATCACGAGATACGTTCAGATCTATATTTGATCTCGTTCCGATTTACACCGTGTTTGGCTCCATCGGGTTCCAATCTGCCTTTTCCAATTTTTTTTTTTTCTATGTAATTTCACCAATTTGTTGTTCTTGAAATTTTGTTTGTGTTTAGATCTGAAAAACACGAGATGCGTTTAGATCTAGAATTTGTTGTTATTTGTAAATATTCATACCGATTTTGTTTGTATTTTGGTGAATGTTCCTGTGGTTTGGTTTGGCGAAATTCCAGATATGGAATTGAAATTTTGCCACCATGGAATTTGCCTTCGCCGTTGCTTCGTCATTTGTTGTTTGCCATTGCCTTTTCATTCGCCATGAGTTTTGTTTTGTGTGAATATTAATACCGATGTCTGATTTGATGAATGTTCATGTGGTTTGGTGAAATGTTCACATCGATTTGTTTTTCAATAATCTTAATTTTTTTTTCAATGTATTTTATTTGTTCTTGGTCGTTAGGGATGCCACTGATTTGGTTTCAGACTTGTTTCATATAAAACCAAAACTAAAACTATTAGAAATATATTAAACCAAACCCGCAACCAAAATTGTTAATTTTGTTTTTAAACGATTTTAAAACCAAATCATTTAAATTTATACAAAATTAAAACGAAAATCGTGAAATCACGAAATCATTTAAAAATTTTTAATTTTATAAAAACCATAAATAAAACTAAAATCGTGAAATCACAAAAACATAACTAAAATATACATATAAATTTTAAAAAACAAAACCAAACTACAAAATAACCATAATTAAAATTTCTAAAATAAAAAGGAATGGAGAACATGGCGAACGATTGTAAAATCAATAATAAAAATTATGAAAACCTAAATCTCCTTACACCAAATATATAAAAGGGTTGAAAGTGTAAATAAAAACAAAACATACATATATGTTAGGGTTAAATTGTAAATATATATATATATATATATATATATATATATATATATATAATAAAAAATAAGAGTATATATGTAATAAAAATATATCTAAAATATCGATTTCGTGGTTCGATTTTGTGGTCGGTTTCGTAGTTTCTATCCCAAAACCAAAATCACTTTAATTGCTAATTTTGAAACCAAAACTGCAATCAAATCATTTAATCGATTTTAAAACCGAATCATTCAGTTCGGTTTCTCGCAATTACCCATCGATTCGGTTTTTTGTGGCATCCCTATTGGTTGTGCCGCTAGAATGTTAAGCAAACATTCACACAATGATACGTTAATAAGAATGTTCGAATATTCAAGAATGTTTACTTACTCGAACAACAAGAATGTTCACAAATCTTCATCTTCAGTTTCAAGTTATAAAGTGTACGAACATCACACCAAACAAATATGTTAATATCTACATCTACACACAAATGATAAGCAAATATTCACGCAAATCATAGGAAATGAATATTCATGTATACACTATACATATCACAAAAGATGAATATTCACGTATTACTATATTTTACAGAATGACATTTTATGTAAATTAGAAAAAAAACAATGGTAAAAGAACGAGAACAATATTCTAAAAAATTGTTGATTCGTAGGTTTTGATGAACAATTAAGTGTTGATATTTTTTGTAGAACTAATAAATTTGTTGAGTATTTTAGAAAATAGTTCCATATTATTGATTATGTGAAGACATCATGAAGAAAAAATTAAGGGTGCAAAGATAGACGCATTGAAGAAATAAAGAGATGTGAAGATCTTGAAAAAATTAGGTGAAAATAACTCAATACTCTTATACTTTTAATGCAACTCGAATTAGGATCACATATGACACTATCAAACGAGTTAACTTATGTGTGTTTTGATATTGACTTGATAGAAGTTAAAATCCTAATAAAAATTTGATATGTGCTCCTTATGTGAAATTGAAAATGATAATTGACCTAATTGAAAATAAGGTTTAAAGTATAAAAAGTTGAATTTTAGGGTCAATATAGTCAACCGAGAAAATAAATCGATTAACTGAATTATACATTGGGTTTTGGAGCAGAATTGATGAAGGAAAGAGTCACCTTGATGCAATCAGTCAACCGATTAGAAGAAATCGATTGACCGTTTGAATCAGTGAGTTTTTCGGAGCTAAATTGGACCACATTGTAACAATCGGCCAACCGATTAGGAAGATATCAATCAACCAATTGGGTTTGAGGGCTATTTCGATCCGTCAACTGACTAGGCTTGTGCACTTATTCATATTTTGGACATAACTTTCTTATCCGAACTCCAATTAAAATGATTCAAGATGATATGGAAAACTTAGAAAGAAATATACAATTTTCACGTTTTGAGTTTTTTCAAAATCAAATATAATCGTGGTAAAAAATGGGCTTAAAGTTGCTGCACCTGTAACCACAATCAGTCAACCAAATTTTGGAGTTCAGTCAATTGGCTATTTTGGTTATGATTTGGAGGGACTTGATTTATTGGTAAAAAACTAGCCATTGTTTATGGTTCCAAGGAAGAGATTTGAAGGATTTGAACCTACTGAAGATATGGTACATCTATTTGTATATTCCTATTGATTTTGGTCCACATAATTTATGTTTCTCTCGATTTAAGTAATTAAATATTTTCTATCTTTATGATTGTTAATTTAGAAATATTTCATGGACTTATTTGAGAGATTTAAGAGTTATTTTTAAGTGGATTACCACAGAATTGAAATATGTGTATTATATGGGGTTTAAGAATACCTTTTAGAGGCATATCTTTTGAAAAATAGTCATTGGAGGGTTTATTATCAATCTATATATTTAGTCTTGTGGGATTAAGATACAACACATTAAGAACAATCAGTTCCTATGCTTTTTTAAGAGTTATCATTCTGCTGAGAGTTTTCAAGAGAGATTTTGTATTAAGTTCTTAATCTAAAACGTGGATTGATTTATCGTCACCGATTTGAGCTATCTTACGATTCTGTTTTCATTCTTCGGTGTTTTCTTGATGAGATTTTTTCAAGTTATTGTTCTTAATTTAGATTTCATATTATTATTGCAAGCTTGGAGTTAAGATAATTCGAAAATCGTTTCCAAACTTAAAAGCCTGAAAATCTTTTTAAAACGATTTGGGTGTGTTTATCTGATTATGTGCTTTAATTTGTGCTATCCACACTTGTTTATTAATAAGATATTAATTTGCCTCACATTGAATCTATCATGTAGTAAATTTCGAGATATTAATCGAGTATAACTGTATTGAGGTGGTAGAAGCACCTTGTGAAAAGAAACTCATTATTTTTTTGTATTTGTGAGTTTGAGAAGATTAGACACGGTTGAGTCAGTGTCTAATTAGGGTAGCTAAGTTCCAATCTTTCCATGAAAAAGATTAAGATTTGATCTTTGTCTTAAGTATATAAATGTTAGGTTATCATTTTCCCTTAAAAAGAATTAGGTTTTGATTCTTCTTAAAATTGAATTAATTTTGAGTGAATTGTAAAGGTTCTATCCTTACTTGGGAAAATGATACTTGTGAGTTTTGTGAATTTTTTATTCTTTCCGTAATATAATTAGGTTAGTTTTTAACCTGGTAAAAAGATAAGATTCTTCCTTAACTTGGAAAAAGGAAAATTGTAGATATTGATTCTGAGTCTGGGAAAAGAATCGTTGTAAGGGTTTGGTTCCTACCGTTAAAGGAATCAGGGATTTAGAGGTTACGAATCTCCATGGAGCTCGGGGGACTGAATTAGGCAAGGTTAGCTTACTGAACCAGGATATATCTTGGTGTGCTACATTATTTGCTTTTTTTACATTTAGTTTGGGTGTGCACCTAGTTATAAACACTTATCTATTGCGTAATGAAGATAATAATTGATTTAGGAAAACTTGATTATTTGATAATTAAATGTTGAAAGATTTATTTCTTTAAATTTTTATAACTACCCAATTCACTCTCCCTTTTAGGTAGCTCACTGGGCCAACAAAAATATTTGGGGACCAAAAACTTAATTAAAGTAGTTGGAGGTCTATTTTATAGTTTCTATATCTTTAGAAGACTAAATAATAAAGTTCTCATTTTATTAATAAAAATAAGCCAGGCTCAATTTGTAGTTCAAGTTTGCAGTTAAAATCTTGAGAACTAAAAGTGATTTTTGGTTTAAATTTGATATCAAACCGTTTAAAACATAGTTAAATTTGAACTACAAAAGTCAAGTATGTCGAACGCTCACTATTTTTAATTAACTCAAAATTCATTAAAAAAAATAATAGAAAACCCTAGTAGAAAAATCGAACTACATTTTCCATTCAAAATTTATCACGTGAACACATTTTTTTCTAATAATTCTGATATACTACTTGATGAGGGTATTTTTGGATACCTCTGGGTCAGCACTTGGGATCCAACCATATGTCCGTCCTTGTAGTGACAGGGATGTATTCCAGAATCCACAACGCCACACTGGAGCATATGACGACTACGGCTCCTACCTAGAAGCTCATTTGTACCCAGGAAAGAGTGAGGAGCTCCGCAGGGATGTGCCGCTTTGAGCTCTGCGTCGTGCCTTAGACGATCAATTTCACGGATTTAGCCGTTCACCACGATCGGCTCCCCCTTCTAACTTGTTTCTTCTCCAGGACTCCACAGATCTCCACTCTCCTCTACCAGCTCACCGTCGCAGGCCTGACAAAGGCCCGTGGGCTTTTCTAAATGGGCCTAAGCCCAAGCCCAACAGTTATCTCCTAAACTCCTTGAACTATCGGCTAAATACAGGATTTCGATTAATTAATCGTGTTTAGGCCCGACTAATCATCTCTAACTCCTATATATATCGGGGGTTATGCAAGCTCGAGGTACGCTATACATTACGTGCGAGTTTATCTATTTATTTGCTGTATCACTATTCCTTTTTTCTCTCTGAGCACTGATTAACACGCCGGAGGAGCTTCTCCGGGACAACTTTCGGTCTGAGCCTTCTGCAGGTACACTTCCTGAAGAGCAGGACTCTGGACATAGCAGGTTAGTCCTCCCAGGACCCAGCATAGTACATGTGAAGAATTTTCAGCCGACGACTCCACCTCAGTAAGAGGACCCACCTGTCATCCGACTAAACTATACTCAAAGTGTGTACCAGTTTTACGCACCAACAGTTTGGCACCTTCTGTGAAAAATGTGAAAAAAGTCTTTCCCTGATCATTACTCTCTGCTCGGCTGAGCCTGGATGATCACAAGGTCTGATTGGACAGATAGACCCAGAATAGAAGAAAGATAAGATATGTCAGGACTCCAAGGGCACTCTCTCCAACTCCCACAGACGAGGATAACTGCCCCCCCAAGACCATGCAAGATCGTTAACTCTTCTACTTGAGGCTGTGGGACATACCTCGGGAGCCATGGAGGCATCCCGAGTTGATCTCATTTAATGCCAAATGCAAGAGTTCAAGTCCTGTGTACAACTCCTCCTTGAGCACTTACCGCTGCCCCTTGATCAGGATGACCCAATTCTCCAAAATGCAACGCCCGAGGAGCCATCTTAAGACTGCAATGTTCTTATGGACACTCCGAATAGGTAGGAGCCCAAGGGTCACCATCCGTTTCGCAACCCTGAGTTTTCAAGACATGAAGGGCCCCTCTGCAATGTCGAGATCTCCACCTTCTTCGCCACGCAAATTTGGGCCAAGGGATATGTCGGTTTTCCCTAATGGTCGAGCTCCTCATCGACCATCCAGGTCTGATCACAGAGGTTGGCATAAGCATGAAGTTGGTTCCTACTCACATCCCTCCCATCACCCTACGACTCGAGCTGCAGGCAGTCGGATATAGGGAGAGCCCTGAGCAGGGGAGGCTATGAAACGCTACTTGGCCAACATGGAGGCCCATCTCCAGGAGGTGCAAGGAGGCCGGGTAGGACCGGGTGTTATTCCAAGGGTGAGTTCTCCTTTTGTGGACGAGGTTCTAGAAGAAGTAGCATCGAGGCACTTCACTCAATCCCAGATGAGTCCGTATGATGGGACGTTAGATCCCGTTGACCACCTATCTATGTTTAAGTCTCATATGGACATGCAAGTGACCTTTGTAGCTTTGCGGTGCAGAGCCTTTCCAATTACTCTTACAGGTGCAGTGAGGTCCTAGTTCCAGGGTCTAAGACCAGTATCCATCTCCACCTTCAAGGAACTCGAATAGTTGTTCCTGGCTCGTTTCAGCCGCTCCCGACGAAGGCCAAAGACTATGGCTCACATCCTTACTCTTCGGTAGGAGCCTTCTGAATCTTTGGGGGACTATGTTGAGTGCTTTAACCAAGAAACAAATTTTATGCGACGACCTCCCTAAGAGTGTAGCGCTAAATGTCTTTTTCGACAGGCTCCAGCATAAGAGATTGTCCTAAGACCTCTGCTCCAACCCTACTCCCACTCTCGATCAAACTCTGGACCATAGGGATAGATTCCATGGTGATGACCTCCGTGCTGTAGCCAAAAGAGAGAGGGAATGAGTAAACAAGTTAAGGGAATCAAGGAATAAAGGTTCGAGAAGATTGCAAACTGAAGAAAGATTCAGACCCTTGCCCGGAGATAAGAGGCCACTTCCATCTCCAAGGCATCACTAACCAGAGTTCACTCCGCTCACGGCCTCGGTGGCCACCGTCTTCGAAAAAAACTCAGGGAAAGACTTCTTTCCTCATTCGCCACCCCAGAGAGGAAGACCAGTTGGGAGGTCGATGACCGAGTATTGTAAGTTCTACCAAGATTGAGGCCACTCCACAAAAAACTACTTCCAGCTCCGGCAGAAGATTGAAGCTCTCATACGAAGAGGCTATCTTGGGAACTATGTTCTCAGAGAAAATCAGAAGCAGCCTGATGGGGATGAGACACAGGGAGAGCCTCAAGCCCAGAGAAGAAGAGGGAACCACAATTGTCCACCGCCCTGGGTGACTGAAGCCAGGTAGAATCACCAGCGCATGGATAGTGAAATCAACCTCATCCATGATGGATTTAGCTCCGAAGACGTACAAAGTCACTAGGGGCACACGTTCTGGCACATACAATTTTGAAACAGATAAAGGTATGCTGCTCAGGCACCCGTGGAGCACTGACCATCTGAAGCGCAACTTTAATAAGGAAGATCCACTTTTGTCAACAACCTCTAGTTTGTACAAAGTGTTTCAGTTTTGCTTATCAAAATAAAGAATGTGTTTCGTGCAATGTGCCTTATGCTCTCTGATAAACCGCATTCTGACCCCCTGAGTCATGGATGATTCTTCAAATCAACATCCCAACTCTCGGCGTCACGAATGATTCCCCTCAATGGCATTCCGACTCCCAAAGTCGAGGATAACTCTCCAGATTTTTATCCTGATTGTCGACATCGCAGATGATTTTCCTCAGTGGAATTTCGACCCCCTGAGTCGTACCCCAGATCTCGGCGTCACGAATAACTCTCTATGGTTACATTTCGACCCCCTGAGTCGTACTCTAGCTCCTGGCATCGCGAGTAATTCTCAACGGATGCATTCCAACCCCCTGAGTCGTATTCTGACTCTTGACATCACGAGTGACTCTCTACGGCTGTATTTTGACCCCTTGAGTCATGGATGATTCTCCGGGTCAACATCCTGACTTATAGCGTCGCGAGTGACTTTCCACAAGCCTCATCTCGGTGCTCAGTATCGAGGGTAACAACTAGACCCTTTCCGAAAATCAACAATCCGTACTCGAAGAAAGATTTAGGTCATCCATCAAGGGCGGGCCATTGATTGGGTTTGAGGGCTTGGAGCCAAGTACTTTTACCTACTAGTTGACTATGAGTTAGGCATTCTAAAAGAGAAGGTGCTCCTACATGGAATAAATAGAGATAACCTGAAAGGGTTCTTGAATGAGCCTGATTACGGAGAACTCCCCAATGACAGACCACGGGGGTCTAACCGTCGCGTTGCGCCTTTATGGACCGAGAGGACCAGGCATAGTGTTGATGTTTTGTGATTAAAAGTTGATTTATTAAATATGGTTTTCGAATGGGTATTTGTGATGTAACATTATCTGTTAAGCAAATTGATTCTGATATCCTATTAGTACAAATTTATGTTGATGATATTATGTTTGGATTTACTAATGAGAATCTTTGCCAAGAGTTTGCTAAGATAATGCAGGTCAAATTGAGATGAGCATGATGGGAGAGCTGAAATTCTTTCTTGGGTTGCAAATTAAGCAAATCAAGTAAGGGATATTCACAAACTAAGCTAAATACACCAAGGAGTTGTTAAAAAAATATGGTTTAGATGGCGCTAAAGAGTACAAAACGCCCATGGCAACGGCTACAAAGATAGACAAAGATAATACGGGCAAAAGTGTTAAATAAAAAATGTATCGAGGTATGATTGGTAACCTATTGTACTTAACTGCTAGTAGACATGATATTATGTATAATATTTGTTTATGTGCTAGATTTCAGTCTTATCCTAAAGAATTGCACTTGACTGCGGTTAAGTGAATTTTTCCATATTTAAAGGGGACGACTGACCTAGGATTATGATATCCTAGGGGGAGTGATTTTAAATTAATAAGTTATTCCAACGCTGATTTTGCTAGTTGCAAAGTCGAGCGAAAAAGCACAAATAGGTCATGTCATTTGTTAGGACATGCCTTAGTTTCTTGATCAAGCAAGAAACAAAATTCGATAGCATTATCCACTATTAAGGCTGAGTATATGGCAACTGTTAATTGTTGTACTCAAACTTTATATATTAAGTAACAATTAAATGATTTTGGAATTTGTATGGAGAAGGTCCCGATTTATTGTGATAATAAAAATGCTATTTGTCTAAGTAGGAATCCTACATAACACTCACGAACTAAGCACATAGAGATTAGACATCACTTTATTCGTGATCACATTCAGAAAAGGGATATTGTTATTGAGTATATTGATACCTCCGACTAACTTGCTGATATTTTTACCAAACCATTAGCGGAATATCAGTTTGTGAAAATCATTCACAATTTGGGTAATACCCCCAATCTTAGAATTTTCCTAGTCCTCGAGTAAAATACTAACACTAAACTAAACTAACTAATGAACTAACCAACTAAAAATGAAAAACTTAAACACAAAAGAAGTACATGCATGTAAATATAAAGTTTAATCGAAAGGACCAATTTGTTCCTCCCTCAACATCCCTAAATCTGATCAAGTTTGGGAAGTAACCCACACCAAGTGGTGTTCTAGAATTTCAACGATCAATATCAATAAAAACCATTCTAGATCCATTTAAAGTGTGTGTGTGAGAACTCAAATGAGTAACTAGTCAAATACCGGATTGGATTATTCAATCGATAAGCTCATAACTTAAACCGTTGAAGGATTCAGGAAAACCATACGCTTGATTGGAGTCTACTATCTACTAATGTAGGCACGGATATTCACAGAGATCAATAAGGCTTGGTTTGGCTTTGGAGAATGACCACGGGTATCATTGAAATTTAAAATAGATAATCGTTTTAATTGAACGATACTCGAGGTAAAATCGCTTGTTGCTATCCTATTTTATAACCCCACACATTTAAAGTACAACTCTGAATGAGAATTAAAGATTCTTGTATTCACTTGTCGAAAGAAAAGAAAATGAAAACTATATATATATTTAACATATTCCTAAATTAATTCGAATTATTACAGTTTTAGGAGAGTGCAAAAAGAAGTTAGAGAAATACACCCTCAAACTTATTCAAATTTATAAAATTTTAGGAATATGTAACAGAAAGAAATGATAGAAACACCCCCCAAACTTATTTTAGGAGCGTGCATAAAAGAAATACGAAAGTGACAAGTGAATACACTAATACCGAATCAATAAAAATTTATCAGAAACCTGACCGCTCACTTGATTTCACTCAATTTTAGGCTTAGCGACATTGGGTTACGAAAAATTTAAATGAAAAGAGTATTTGAACGTTTTCAGAATTGATTACGTTATCGGTTTCGACAGGGGAAATAAGGAATGAAAATTTTCAGGTTAGCTACAATGGTTCAAGCGAAAAGATGATGGCCTAAATCACGTCTCTGGAATTACCTTACCTAGGATTCTGCCTCAAGTTTCTCCCAAATTAAGTCCTAGTTTCCTCATTTTCTATTATGAGCTTAATACTAAATAATCAGCGTCTAATTGTTCAGATTATTATACATTGAGTTCAAATGTCGTGTGATTTTAGGATCAAGATAATTTTTACCCAATTGACATGTTAAGCACACAAAACACACCAGGAAGGTATTACCCCCGACCTCAATATGCAATTAGGGGATAATTCTCATCATCGGAACTTGGCCCAAATAAACTTAACAACTAAACATGCAAATACAACTTCCTAGATACACAATTCTAAACTAAATCTAATACTAACATACATAAATTAATCTAACAGTACTCATGCAAAAACAAAAATTAAACTAACTAAACTAAAAATTTAAAAACTAAAACATTCATTAAAATAATAAAATACATACATAAACATAATTTTGTACATAAAATTTTTTGCATTCTGTTCAAAAAATAACAATTGTTCATCATTTTCTACAAACAAAAAAATTCAAAATGAATGAGCATCTACTAAACTAACATCCATTCCATCCCAATACATGCTTGAACAAAAGAAGTGTTCCACTGTCAGCGAATCCAATAAACATATAACATTAATGCATACAAAATGGGTTGAACACATACCTAGGGAATAAGACTTATTCCCTACTGTTCACCTGACGAGGAGTCATCACCGTCATCTCGTTGGAAAGGAGAGTGTGGTTTCGGTAGCAGATGTGGTGGCACAGATGGCATCGGAGGGTAATCGTGCATCTCAAGGCCAAGGCCTTCGCAAATCATCCGTTGGACTCGATCTTGCTGTCTTGAATATTGGTCTAGGAAAGAATTGATCTCGTATTGGTTTTGGTGGATGATATGAAGCTTATTATATACCTTCTTCTGGGAGTTTTCATTTTGGGCTTCAAAAGGTCCTTCTGTCTCGTCAGTTTGCTCTTCCCCTTTCTCAAGCTCGGGCTCGGCTGCCTCTTGTGCCCTAGTCTTCCACAAACGGTTTATATTTGATAGATCTAGTAGAATGATAGGGTGGCACAGACTTCCCCCAGATATCGTCACTCCAGCTAGTCGAAAAATGTGGGTCAAAAGTGACGAAAACGGGAGCCCACCCTTTACCAATTTCGCAGCATGCATGATCGATGAGTACATTAGGAATCCAACGTTGATTGATATCATCAAAAGGGATGGAAACGGGAGCCCACCCTTCCCCCGGATATCGTCACTCCAGCTAGTAAAAAAATGTGGGTCAAAAGTGACGGAAATGGGAGCCCACCCTTTACCGATTTCGCAGCATGCATGATCGATGAGTACATCAGGAATCCAACATTGATTGATTCTACGGTTTGAATTTTATAGATAAAAAAGGCCTTATACTTTGAGACGTCTGAAAGATGTGACGTCGGTAGGAGGCTTCCACGAATGAAATGGTGCCAGATTTTTGGAATTGGATTTAGGTATTTCACCGAGAAGGTAGCGACATTCGGTCCCTAGTGTTTCCACTTGACTTCGCCCGATGTGATCCTTTTGATGACCCTATTCAAAGTTGGTTCTTGACTTTCAGTGGACCCCGGTGCCGATAGTCCAAATAGATCATTGATAAAATCAGGACTGAAGATGATCGACCGATTTCAAACTCTTGTTTGGTAGTCTACAGCCTCTGTAGCATTAGTGTAAAATTCCTTTACCAAAGCTACCTCGCCCGGGGGTGGCAATTTTCAAAATTGCTCCCAGTGGCGGCTTCAGATTTCTTGTTGAAATTCTGCAGGGAGATCCTCTATCGGACCGAAACCATGTCGGTGTATGCATGTTCGAAAGGCTTCGTGGTCTTTGAAATGCTCCTCCACTTGTTTTGACACAAAACGGTTGGCATCATAGTCAATTTCGGTCGGCACCCCGGGTTATAATTTCGACCCTTCTCCTCTCGCCCTCTTCTTAGGTACCCTCTTTAGAATTTCCTAACAATAACAATCACAAAAAACCAATACAACCTCATCATATATGAACAATTGAAAAACATGAACCTCCCAAATCACTTTGTCAAGAACACATACATTTCAAAACAAACACCCATTTGAACTTTTCAACCAAATTTCACAAATGTGACATACTATCTTAGTTCACATACTTAACCAATCCATTTAAACATGCTCATCACCAAGAATCAAACCAAAAACTTCAAAATCCAATGATTTTTTTAACATAATCATGCAAACCAACCAATAATTTCAACAACTAGACTAAATGTAAAATGAAAGAAACTTACTTGTTGAGAATTTATGGTCCAATCGAAAGAGAATGAAGAAATCGCACCGTTCACGCAAAAACCCTAAATTTTCGAAAATAAGGGTGGAGATCCGATTCTTGGTGGTTGATTTGTGATGGAAATGACTACTTTTGGTAATGGAAGGATGATTTTTGAGTATTGGAACGATTTGGAAGTGAGGTTTTAGAGAGAAGGTGGAGGTTTTACTTATTTATTTTTGGGAAAAGAGGCTTGTGATTTTCAATTTTGAACGAATGGGTTGTTTTAACTGCAGAAGGTCCACCACTTAGGCGGTGGAGCCCTTTTTTTTAAAACAAACATTTCTGACGTTTACTCGCCTAGGCAGTGGTTTTTCCGCCTAGGCGAAATTACGCCAGTGTGAAAAACATTGGGTTCTGACGTTAATCCGCCTAGGCGAATTTACGCCAATGTAAAAACTCAGCCAATTGCACTATTTTAGCCTAGGCGGTGGTTTTTCCGCTTAGGCAAAGTTACGCTAGTGTGAAATTTTGCTGGATTTCTTCATGTTTTCACAATTTTTCTCTATGCCACTTACTTCCACTTCGTTCCTTAAATGGTTTTTAGCACAAAACAAAACCCTAAATATCCAAACTCCTAAATTCACTTCCGAACACGTTCCGAAGCCATGCCGGCTTCCAAAAAGAATAAAATAATAAAATAAATAGTAACAAAAATCGGGTAATTTGATACCCTAAGTTTAATTTCAAAAAAATTACGCTTGAGTTACCGTCCCCAATTGGACTTTTGTGTTACTAAGTATTTTTTACCAAAATTCCCCATAGATAAGATATTTGGGCTCAAATGCTCAGTTGGATCAAGATCATAGCTTGAAGTCGGCTTCTCCTCTCAATCCTTATCATTTTTAATATAAGCTCGATCTCGGGATTGAGAATTAAGAATTCCAATCTTCTTCATCGTTTCTCGCACAGCTTGATCATATTAACATAATTAAACAAAAACTAAAATTAAAAACTAAACAAAATAAATGTCAGGATTAACAATCGACTACTTAGTCGCAATATCAACTTAAAATTCACACAGTTCCCCGGCAACGGCGCCAAAAACTTGGTAGGGTGTAAAATACACCTCTACTTACTCTCACAAGTATATGAGGTCTAAGTTTTAATATAGTGGATCTTTGAAGATCGGATATCGTTCCCACAGAGAAAAGTGTGAATAATTGAATACCGCAATTTACGTAGTCTCATGTTATCCTGACGATTAAAGAAATGATTTAAAATTAAACTAAGCTAAACTACAATTAGTGGGTTAATCCTAACTAAGTTGATTAATGTAAGACCCTAATTTTAGCACGTTCATGATTTTAGCCACATTTTAGAACATTTAGGAAATAACGGGCTAGTATGTGTTATTGATTATCCAATTTAAAATTTGTAAGGGGTGAATTTGGGATTTTAAGAATATTAAAATTTAAAAAGGAGTTTAAATAATAACCTAAAGGAAAATTGAGAGGAGGTTAGTGTAATTTGGGAAAAAGATATTATATATATATATATACATACCCATACTTTCACCTACACAACCACGGGATCAAAAAAAAAACCCAAGAATTTGAAAGGAGAAATTTGACGTGGCAATAGGAGGATCAAGTTAACCACCGAATTCATGCATATATATATATAATCACACATGCACCAAGCATTCTAGAACCCAAGAAGAAGAAGAAATCTGAAAAACAGGGAAGAGAGAGAGGAACCGGAGCACGAGAGAATGGGTTCGGCAGTGTGATCGGCAATCGTGAAGGGGTGTGTGTGTTCCGTTGACGGCGAGTGTGGGTTCAGTTATGAGCAATTGTATGTGTGTGTACTCCTCTGTTTTGGATCCAGTGTGTATGCGTGTGTCACCGGCATGTGTGTGTGAGTGTTGCCATCGGTCGGATTTGTCGATGAGTAGGGGTGGGTTTCGGCTGTGTGTGGAGTGTATGTGTGAGTGCGTTCATGATCGCCGCAGTCGCCGGTGGTATTCTGCTCATCCGGTAAGAGGGATCATCGTGGGTGTTGTGCTACCTTCGGCCGGCGTGGGGGTGTCGTCCGTCGCTCGGTGTCGCTGCTCTGTATGTGTGTGTGTGTGTGTGTTGGCTGTCAATGGTGTGGAGGAGTGCGCCTTCAGTTTGGCTGGCGAGGATGTGGGGTGTCTTGTGGCTGGAGATGAGAGGGTGACTGGTGTAGGGGTGGTCGGCGGTGAAACAGGAAACGGAACAAAGACGGGTAACCGTAAGAAGAAAGAAGAAGAGGAAAAAAAAAGGAAAAAAATTACAGAAAGAATCCCAATAGAATCCAAAACCCGTCTTGCGACCCATGAACAATTTGGAACGGGTAACGTTTTTTCGTTGAATCTATTATAGTTCATAAAATTAAATTAGCGCATCGAAAATTTCGTAGCGGGAATAGTAAATTTGGGAATTCAGTAACTTTTAACGAAATGAAAATTTACCAAATAATAATTTTACATAATAAAATGTGGGGAATGGAAAAATACGGAACATAGGGGCTGCATTTGCATAATTGGGTCATTTCTACCTAAAATATTAATTTAGACCCTATCACTAATAGGTTCGCAGGCACCGGAGTAACGTTAGAGTATAGTCGGTAAAAACTTTTGGGAGCGGATCATGAGGTGAGTGTACTGTCTTCTTTCCAAACTATTTTTCTATGTATATGTATGATGAAATATATATTTACTTAAACTGCCTGAATTTATAAATGATATGAACCAAACAGAATTTGGGTGAATTGGTAAACTGGGTTTTCGGAAGATTTCGGTGATTTTCGAAATGAAGTTGAAAATAAATTTTTGTTGGATTTGATGAAATCAGACGGTGTTTTTAAAAGAGAATAGAAAACATCTGTTTTTCTAAAAATACCTGGTTTTCTAAAAATAAAGGGTGGAGAAGTTGTTTTGATAAAATCAGACGTTTTCTTTAAAAGAAAGTGTGAAATATGATTTTTGAATTTAAAAGTTGGTTTTGAGGAAAGGGATAGACGTGGGGATTTGACGAGGTTGAGTAGACGATAGTTATTGAGTTGTGATTCGATGATGTTGTATTTGATTTGACAATGGCATAGTATTTATCCGCTTCGGTGGAGTGATGTTATCCGCTTCGGCGGAATGATGTTTATCTGCTTCGGTAGAGTGATGTTAGACGTTATACTGTGCAGTGATTATCCACTCCGGCGGAGTGATGGGTGTTCGTAGGAAGGCATATCCTACGGATGGTACGGTACTGTTGCAAACTCCTGATCGTGAGGTTAAAACGATCACTAGGGCTGACCAGTGTGTGTGTTTGAGGTGTGTGTTTGAGATGTGTGCTTGAGATGTGGTGTTTTACGTATATTGGTTGAATTGATATTTATTATCATGGTGATTAGTATGATTTTTATATTAGTTGGATTTGGATGGAACTTATCTATATCGCTTAATTTTTACTGCTTACATACTTATGCTCGATCCATATTTAATTATGGTAATATTTAGAATGCATGATTATCTCTAATTTAAAAAGAAGTTTTACTAAGAAGGCAGTACACTCGCAGGTAAAATAGCTAGGAGTCGGTCGATCCCCTACTAGCGCCAGATAGAGTTATGCGGGTCACGCAAAGGAGTCATTTGAGGAAAATTCTGGAGACGAGATATCAGAAATAAAACCTAAGTGAGGTTCAGGGGATTTGTTTGATTGTATTTATTTACGAGACGGTGTATCCCTATCGAGTGAGACTAGTATTTATGTTATATAGATTTACAATTTTGTTATGGACGTCTTGAGGTTAGCTGGTTAGTTGGGCAGTGTCATTTCTACGTCATGCTGGCCCCACCTGACGGGTGTCCGGGGTGGGGTGTGACAATTAACTAGGGATTGATTTCGTTCACTTAATACTTGTTTGATTTCGTTTAGTTAATAATAACGGAGTTTAGGTATTCGACAATCTCGATTCGTAAACTCCTCCGCCACTTCTTCCGAGTGTAAGATGGGGGAATACGCGACTTCGTGTCAACGAAAAGGTCCCCCTCAATGTCTTAATGACTCTAGGCCACGTGAGTCTTGACCTAACGTCATCAATTTCACACTAACTAACACCCTCCCAGGTCGTTAGATCGTAACGATGTGTTTACCCTAGTCTAAATCCAAGGTTACCTTTTCCCAGTGTCAAACCCTAGATTCTCAAATCCAACCCTAATACCATTACAAGCATACTAAGATCGTCATCAAATGATAAACACAATCAGATTTAAAAGCAACAACCGTTAAAGAAATATATATTAAACCAAACGAGTATTTATATGAATTATATCTAACCCTAACTAATCTCTAATTAAACTAACATGATCTTAGCCATTACAATATTAAATCAAGAGGAGATCATCAACATCAATAATAAACATTAAGTACAAAGATGGAAACAAGGGAAGAAAAATCAAATCTCAAAGTGGAGTAGTCTACTTTCGCCAAGGAACAATCCTCCCGAGCTTCCTCTCCTCCAATGAGAACTTCTTCTTCTAGCTCTTCAAGGATTGGCCAAGAACACTTCCTAAAACTAATCTAATCTAATTCCTAAATTATCTAATCCTAACTAAGGTGGAAGGAGCTCTCAAAATATGAAATGGTCGTCCTTTACAATTGGAGGAGAAAGGGGTTAAAAAGCAAGGTTTGGGAAATATCTTCAAAATATCTAAAAATAGATATTTCTGCGCAGAGTATCACCGCCTAGGCGGTGGTTGAGTCGGTTAAGCTTTTGTTGGATCTTCGCCTAGGTGGTGGCTGCTGGCATAACATTCTGACGTTTTCTCGCCTAGGAGTGGTTCAGCACTCCAACTTTTTGTCTCTTTTCCTCCTAGGCGGTGGTCTTTATGCACCGAAATCCTATTTTTTACGTTTTGTTTACCGTTTCTTCACCATTTTTGCTTGTTTAACGTTCGTTAACGTCCCTTCACCTATTTTACACTAAAACAAACTAAAACACAATTAAATATAACTAATACGCTTGAAGATTAACAAATTCGGTTTCGAAATAAATAGGTATTTTACACCTATCATATGGCTAGGCATTACGATATTTGCCTAGAGTGGTGTTTATTTGTGGTTCTCCTTCCCTACTTTTTGAGATGACAAATGGGGAAAATTTATTGATATTTTATTGAATATCTTAAGGGGGAGCTTGAATTTTTTTGATGAATATCTTAAGGGGGAGTTTATTATATTTTGAAATTTGTGTTTTGTTGAATATTTTATGATTATCATCATTACTATGCTTTAATGAGTTATAAAACCCATCCTCAGATTTAGGGGGAGTGTGATTACATATTACTTTGACAAAAATATTAAAGTTAATTGTCATCATAAAAAATGGGGAGATTGTTGATTTTAAGATTTTGATGGACAATTAAATGTTGATGTTTTTGGTGGAACTAATAATTTTATTGAGTGTTTCAATTTATTAGTTCCAGTGAAGAGATTATCATAAAGATATTGAGAAAAAAAGAAAAATGCTAAATGGATGCTAAAAATATTGACAAAGATTATGCATGTTAAGAGATCGAAGAATTTGAAGAACCTAGAGAAAACAACTCAGGTTAAATTTGTACTCTTAATGTATCCCGATTAGGATTACACACGATACAAAAATATTTTTATAATTATGTGTGTTTTTTATAGGATCCTAATTAGCCAACATATTTGCTCCTATGTGTAATTAAAGAAGAAATAATTGATTTACGAAAGATAATTAATTAAAATTAAATTTAATGATTTAGTAGAGTTAACCGAGAAAAAAAATCGGTTAAAGGGACAAAAACATGGAAGAAATTTAGTCGAAAATTAATTAAGGAAAGGTATTCCAGTAGGGTTAGTCAATTGATCAACAAGGATCGGTCAACTGATGGAATGGAGCTGGGAAGAAAATTTAGTCCCTGAATTATTCTGTTGACAGGAAGGTCAACTTATGAAAATGAGACAAACTCTCTGAATCTCTCGGTCGACAGGTAAGTCGATTTATGGTTAAAAGATGGACTCTTTGAATCGTTAGGTTAACAAGTAAAACGACTAGTGAAACTCTCTGAATTGATCGGTCGACAGATACAAAATGAGCGATTAATTTATGGCGAATGAATTTTGGCTTGGGCTACGTCCTGAATTGGGAGGTCGACTGATGGGTGTTGGTCGGTTAACCAATAGCCAGTTTTAGAATTTGAGATTTTTATGGTTTTGATCCAAAAAGTTGCCGTTTATGGCTAAGATATGCGAGATATCTTAGGGATTTGATAGTTTTTGAGCTATTTAGTTAATATTTTAATATCCCTATAGATATGGTTCAAGTATTTTGGATATATCTCAATTTGGCTCATGAAATTCTTTCTATCTTATCTAATTGAGATTGAGTATAAGTTTGAAGGTTTTAATTGAATGTTTTAAAAGATATAATTAAGTGAATTATACCAGGAATGAGTCTTAATGATATAAGGGAGCTATTAGAGTAATTATTTGTCATGAAATGTGGGAACTAGTCGTTAGAAGGCTTGTTCTAATCCTTTTTTAATAAACCTATGTTTTTAAGGTTTAAAAAATCCCAATTTGTCAATTATGAAGAGCTACAGTTCTTGTGCTTTCTAAGAGTTATCATACTGAGAGTATTGTGAGAATTTTCTTGAGAATTATTCTTGAGATATTTTGAAGTAGATTATTGTTGATTGCTGACTTAAGGTTTCATTGCTTATCATATTTATCGGTGAATTCCTAGTGAGATTATTCCAAGTTGATTACTATTAATTGATTGTTTACTATTATCATATTCTACTTGGAATTTGATCTTTGAAATTGTTTTCTTGTTTTTAAATTGAAAATTATTTTTGAAACAGTTTCTTAAGAAAATCTTATTATATGCTAAATTGCTTGCCACCCAATTTTTGTTTAAAATTGGATTTTGAAATTCTCATTGTATTTATATCACTAGTATCAGGACATTAATTGAATTTAAATTTATCTGGGGTGGTAGAAGTTCCGTGTGAGAAAATCATTTATCAATTTTGTAATTAGTGAGTTGAGTGCCGGATTAGATACTATTGAGAGTGTCTAATCAAGGGTAGCTGGTTTCAATCTCTTCTGGTAAAGAGATTGAGGTTTTGATCTTTGCCTAGTGTATAAAAAGATTAGGTGTTAATTCTTTCTTGATAGAATTAATTTGAGTGATTTTGTAATGGTTCAATCCTTACCGAGTAAAAGGATATTTGGAGCGTTTTTGTGAGGTTTGATTCCTAGCCTAAGTATAAAAGAATTAGGTTAATCTTTAGCTTGTGAAAAAGATAGGGTTATTCTTGAGCCTGTGAAAAGGAATTGTAAAGGTTGATTCTGAGCCTGCGAAAAAAATCGTTTTATAAGGGTTTGATTCCTACCTGGTTAAAGGAAGCATAGTGATTAGTGGGTGCGACTCTCCAAAGAACTCGGGGGACCGAATTAGTTAAAAATAACTTGGTGAACCAGTATAAATTTTAGGTGTGCTGTATTCTTTTATTTATTTATTGTTTAGTGTGCACCTAGTTGATACTTAATTTCCGCTGCTATATATTAATTTAGGGGAAAAAAATTAATTATTTGATTTATTTGAAGTATTTTATTTGAATTAATTTTTATCTACCAAATTCACTCCCCTTCTTGGGTAGCTCACTAGGCCAACATCTCTACTCGTCGCCCTTGTGTGTGGCACTGTTCTTCATCTTTAAAAACTTTATCCCCATTGGGACGATGGAGAAATCGGAGTACAGGCAGTGGATAGTCATCATGGTGGTCTTCTCCCGAGGCTCCGTCCAAGGGTTCACTCTTGATGCCCCACGACCAGCACTATCCGGCCGTGCTATTCCTAGCTGGCAGGGTTCAGATGACGACTGGTACCGCCCTGCCACGCTATTCCTGGCCAACAGGGCACGGATGGGGGCCAATCAAATTCTTCCCTCAAAAGTTTCAAGGGGTGCAAAGAAGAAAGTTAATTAACACCTCCAAGAATTTTAAAAATTTCTAAGTGTGAGAGATGCTCTATGCTTCCTCTCCATACTCCATACTCCAAGCTCTATGCTCTCCCCTCTTTGCTGCCCCCACCCAAAAAAAAAAAATTAAAATTGGAGGGGTCAAGACCCCAATAGGGGCCAGCTGGCCCCAAGGTACTGGTCAACCCAGCGCCCAAATGGGCGCTAGGCAGCCCCAGCAGATGCCGGCCCCAATTGGGCTATCGCCCCTGCACGGCGGTGCTCGGCAAGTTCTCGGCCACTCACCACGTGCCCCTTTCTTGGGGCATGTCTCCATTTTTTGTTTATGGTAAACGTGTGTCGTCCTGAAAAAAAAAAAAAAAATTGGGGTCACCCTGCCATGCTACCTGACCCTGAACCTCGGCCATATAGGAGCCTATTTCAAATTAGCTCATCTAAAAAAATTCAACTCTTGAAAAATTGTCGTCCTGAAAATTGAAAAAATTTGGGGTCGCCTTGCCATGCTATTCGAGCCAGACCCCGACTCTATGGAGACCTATTTCGAATAAGCTCCTCAAGAAAAACTAACTCTTGGAAAAATGTCAATCAGAGGTGTTACTCACGCTTCGAAGTCTCCAAGACGCTCGTTCCAACCAAGAATTGATATCCCTATCCGTCTCGCTTTTCTCGTCACATAGGGTTAGAGGGTAACTGATAAGGGTATTTTTAGTCACCTCTGAGTCAGCACTTGAGACTCAGTCACGTGTCTATCCTTGTAGTGATAGGGATGCATTCTGAAATTCACAATGCCATACTAGAGCATATGCCAACTACGACTCCTCCCTAGAAGTTGATTTGCACCCAGGAATGAACGATGAGCACCATAGGGACGTGCCGCTCTGAGCTCTGCGCCGTGTCCTGGACGATCAATTTCAGGGACTCAACCGTTCACCTCGACCGGTTCTCCCTTCCAACTTGTTTCTTCTTTAAGACTCCATGGATCTCCGCCTTCATCCACCAGCTTACACTAGGCCCGCGAGCTTCTCCAAATAGGCCTAAAAGCTCAAGCCTAACAGTTATCTCCTAAATGCCCTGGATTATTGGCTAAATATAGGGTTTCGATTAATTAACCGTGTTTAGGTCCGACTAATCATCTCCAACTGCTATATATATCGGGGGCTGTGCAAGACCGATGTATGTTTTACATTACGCATGAGTTCATCTGTTTACTTGTTACATTACTGTACTTTTTTCTCTCTGAGTATTGATTTCCACACTGGAGGGGCTTTACCAGGACAAATCTCAGTCTAAGCCTTCTGTAGGTATACTCCCTGAGGTTTAGGATATTAGACATAGCAGGTCAGTCTTTCTAGGATCCAGCATAGTACACGTGAAATTTTTTCAACCGACGACTTCATCTCAATAAGAGGACCCACCTATCATCCGATTAGACCATACTTGATGTGTGTACCAGTTTTACGCACCAACACTACTGATATCCCATGACTGAAGTTATTTATAAATTTAGATGGAAAGGAATCTATATGAGAATTTTGAGGTGAATGGGATGGTGGATTTAAATGGAAATGAAATGAGTAGTTAGTGAACTATAGAGAGATTGGCAAAGGGAAGTTTGAAGTAAGTTGAGTGAGAAGTTCCAAATATTTCAGAGAGTGTAATACATGGGAAATATTTTTTTTTCCAACCCAAGATTAAGTTTGATCTCAATTATTTATTTTGAAAATTAAATTTGAATTGTTAAAATATCTTTACATTCAAATACCCTCTTGACTTATTAATAAACTTGAGATTCTACGTTCCTTTATCAGTTTTAAATTTGATAAGTGTAATAATTAATTGAAAAATAACTGACAAATTACATATATAACATTTAAAATTATAGAATATAATCAATTAGACTCAAATGCTTTGTAAATGAAGGAATTAATTTTTTAGATGATTTTTTTTTAATAATTTAATCTTATTATTTACTACTCTCAAATTAATCTCAATCTTGACATTTAAAAAAATTCTAGTTTATTAATAAATTTTACAATTTGTAATCGAATGAAGATAGTATATGAAAAAAAAAGTTTTTTTTTATTACACAGTCCTTATTTAAGAGATAATATAGAAAAAAGTCCAAACAAAGAGTTGTCTTAACCCTTAATCCTTCCGTACAAATAGTTTTGTTTTTAGTCCTTGACAGCTAAGAAAAAAATCATGAAAAGACAAATATACCCCTGTATATATAATTACAAAACCCTGAAGACAATTTTATTCTCTCTTTAACCCTAGCTTTTTCCTCAACGAACTACTGTTCACTCTTTCTCTCATATTCATATTTTCACTCCACCACCCATCTTCATACTCTCAATTCTACCACCGCCATATCTCTACCTTCTAGAACACTGCTCGTGTATCGGCGTTTTTCACTATCAAGGGAATGCTGCTCGTGCGTTAATCTCATCGCCGCAACAGATCCATCATGAGAACGCCGCTGCCGATGAAGACGATGAACATCTTATTCGCCATTTCTAATTTTTGATTCTCAATCTTTTCAAACCATTTTCGTTCGTCAACTTGATGTTATCGTCCATCTAGATCTGAATGCAACCACCGTCACCGTTTGTCGCGTTCTTTGCCGTAAGTCATGTTCGTATTTTTTTTTTCTCTCTCTCTCTCTCTCCCTCCCCTTTAGATCTAGTTTTCTAGATCCGAATTTTGTCGCCTCATTCAGATCTAGTTCGTTTCGTGCGTCTATCCGTTTCGTGTTCGCCTCTGTTCACACTTGTTTCGTGTCGTCGCGCCGTTCTGCTCCTCTGGATTTGGATTTTTTGAGATTTTGAAATTTCAAATCTATGAATGTTCATCTGTTAATTTTTTGTAGATTTTTTGTGAAATGATTTATACTCAATGTGGTTTGGTGAAATATTTCATATTGAATGTTCACTCCGATACTTTTCGTTCATCCTAGGTATTAGTCTAAGCGGTTTCAATCATAGGATCTCCGAAAAATGTGATTTTGACGATAACGCCTCATTTGATGTTTTAAATTAACTAACATTATTTTTAAGTATAAATCATCCATACATTATGGAAATACATCATGGAGATGCATTCAAGTCGAAAGGTATGATTTAAATAATGCAATTTTTTATTTCGACAAGATTACTCAAGATATTAAACTCGGAACTCTATATGTTGCACACACACACACACATACCGAAGGTGCATACATTTGTGATTTTTTTTTCTAACATGTCCAATATACCTAAATATTACAATGTGTATTATATGTTTGATCATATCATGCAAATTTAGAAAATTCACATCTTGATCATAAATGTACTTGATATGTTTAAATTTAGATTTAATGTGATCAAATAGTACATTGCATGATCTTAATGTTGAAACACTTCAAATATCATTGATATAATATTTTGAATATGTCCATATAATTATAGTATCATGATCCATGCAATAATATTGTTCATTCCTTGCTCAATTAAAAATTTCACATTTTGATCACAAAAATACTCAAATTGCTTAAACTCGGATTCTATGTGATCATAAAGTATATTGTATATTTGGATCATCAAAATACTTGAAACATCATTGAAATAATGTTTTTAAGGTGTTTGGCTAAAAAATAATTATAGACATCGACCAAAACTAAGAACAGGCGAAAAAAAATAGAATTGTATTGAAAACACTATAGCAATCAACTGTTGTTGTCCAAAAAATCAGAATGAACCTTCTATAGTAAATTGACCATATCTCTCTTATTATTTATCCAAATCTGATGAATTTTATATGGTTGAAAATATAATTCAAATATAGTTAAAACCATATAAATTTCATATCAATCCAAGTTGGTTTGGTTGTTCAAATTTCAATATTTCGGCAGAAGTCAATAGCTTATTTTTGCAGAAAATCCTATCTAGACCTTTGCTCACTCATTTGGAGTCCAAATGAGATGATTATTTTTGCTATGGAACCCTAAATCAATAAATTTTATTTTTGTGCATATTTAAAAAAAAATTGATATGTGTTTCCTTTAAAATAGTTGCCATTTATAAAAATATCAGTAGCATTTCTCTCTCTCGCCCTGTTTTCGCTCTGTTTTTTTATTAACGTTTTGGCGATATTTGCTTGTTCTAATTGTTGTATGATAGTTCTTATATATTTTATTGGATTTATAACATCTTAATCATCATTCAATTTGATCAAAATAACACTGAATTGAAGAGAATTGATCAAAACATTTTGAAACTCTTAAGAACTCATTTTGCAGCTTTTTGTCTTGAAACAAAAATTGGATTTACATATCAAATCATGTTATGATATGTTAGTTTAATATGTCCACATGATATATGCATGATCAATTGATATGTTCAACTTTATATCCATATTTGATTGACAAATTGGTCAAACTACTTTGAAAATTCTGTTTTTCATGCAAAATGTGATTAAGTGTTGGAACATGTTTGGAATTATTATAAATGATCAAATTTGTTGTATTCATGTATAAATGTGATTATGCATTATGTATTTGATGTATAAATTTGTGGTCCTAGTATTACACACATGAAATACATTATCTTGACCAACATATGCAAGTGATTGGAGTATTTAATGCATACCTACTTTATGGTAGGATTGACTAATTAATGTATGTCATGCTTGGTCCCATGCCAACCACATTCATTTATTATCTTAATTACAATTCAAATTGGAGGAACCTTACCTTTAATGATTCTCATCCAATTTTGAATATCTTCATCATGATTTGTCTATATGCTTTAAAAGTCAACCATACTTAATAATATCCATTTTGAATATATGAAATATTTGATGTATTTTAACACTACCATCATGACAAAAAATGGACAAAGGGTCATATCCATTTAATTAGATATGTCTAGCATTTATGGTGTTGGAAAAAATGGTTGGAATCTTGACAAATCTGCAGAAAATGAAAGTGAAGAGGAGCCTACGTCTTAACACTTGAAGAAATCATACCCAAAAGTCATATCCTCTCAACACTTCAATTGTGAAATCCTCCCAACACTTTTCAACATATATATAAGGAGGAACATTGCTGGAAGTAGTACAACTCATTAATCAATCAAGTATAATTCTTTTAATTGAGCTACAAAGATTAAAGAGATACTACTAAAGTTTCTAAGCAAATTTCTGTGTGCAATAACAACACTTTATTTCTTTCTTGATTTATTTCTTTTGAGTGATTGTTATATTTGTTTCACACACATAGATTCTTGAGTTCTATATCTTGTGAGTATTGAAGCTTTACTTTGTGAGACGGTGAGAATTTTGATTGTAAATCTTGAATAAGGATTTTGCTCAAGAGGAGAGATTTGTGAGTGGAACATATTCACTCTAGATTATAAAGTCTTGAGATACGAACTTCTCAAGTGACGATTTTAAAAGGTTTGGTCTTCACTCGTAAGAAGACCAAAGATAGTGAAATCCTCGAAGGAACTCGGGGGAGTGGACTAGGAAAATGGTGTTTGCCGAACCACTATAAAATGCCGGTGTCAATCTCTCTAACTATACTCTTTATATTTTGGCATTTATTTGTATTTATGATTATTGCTCTTGTTTAAATATCCATTGTGCACTTGACACAAATCACATAAATACTTAATATATATTGAGTAGATTTAATTAATCTTAAAATTTGCCAAAACCCAATTCACCATTTTTCTTGGGTCATCACTAGGATTTGTTGAATGTTTTTTTATTTGT
Organism: Eucommia ulmoides; assembly: GCA_016647705.1. Lineage (NCBI taxonomy): Eukaryota > Viridiplantae > Streptophyta > Magnoliopsida > Garryales > Eucommiaceae > Eucommia > Eucommia ulmoides. Next base: position 33,766,905 of record CM028339.1, read on the forward strand.
GTTAAAATATTGAGTGAGCATTGAAAAATGATGTTCACATATGTGTTAACGGATGATTTGCGTGAATATTAACGTGTTATATCTTTTTTTTTTTTTTTAGGTTTAAGTATGATACATGAATATTGACGCAGATGTGTCAACTTTTTTTGTTCAGTGAAAATTAAGTGAATGTTGAGTGAACGATTATTCTGAGTGAACATAAATTTGAGTTAACTGAAATAATATTTTGAAATAGTGAACTGAAATACTGTTTTAAAATATTGAATAAATAATCACACAAAATATTCGAATAAAAATTGAAATATTGAGTGAATATTACATCAATATTATCATAGTGAAAATGTATTACTTTAATTAACTTTTAAACACAATATAGATATGTTTTACTTGAATATTTATGCACAGTTAGAATGTATTTGTTGATGAGATTGAAATTGAACAAGTAATATAGAGAAAGACGTATTGTTTGAACATTTACGTACAGAATAGGAAGGGGATCAAATCTAACATTTTTAAGAGATTGAAAAATGTATTTCTAAAAACATATTGCTTGAACATTTACGTACATAATAGAAACATATCTTAAACAAACATTTAATCGTTTTGAAAATATATTACTTGAAGGTTTAAGCATTATTAAAGGGTGAGATTCAAATCATAGTTGTAATATAGACAATGTGTATTATTTGATCATTTACGTTAATATTAACATCTTTCACCTGCACTAATTAAGATTTACATTAACATTAACGTATTATTTTAAAGTGGACAAAAAAAAAAAAAAATCTGATTACATCATTGTGTAAGTCTTTTTTTGCAAGTTATTTTGATTTTGATTTTTTTTTTTTGAATTTTTCGATTTATTTTATGCTTTTGAGAAAGAATTTTGTAATAGTGATATTTTTGTTGCAAAAATAGGAAGTTCCATTACTTTTATCTGGTTGCAAAGAATAAAATAATAGGATCTGTAATATGAGTGACCAGTTGGAGGTAATATTAAATATTTTTTTTACAAACTCTGCAAGAACTAAAAATTTAAATAATTAGATGAAATGTCTCTTTTTTAATTTTCCTATGGGGAGACTATATAATTAATTAAAAAAATGGTGTAACTTTTATGGTAGACATTTTTCCTTCAAAATCTGCATGGCTGCGTGTCCTACATAAGTGATTAGGTCCCATGCAAGTAACAGGTGGTCTAGGGTCCCATGTTAGGTGACAAGTGATCCTACATAAGCATTGGGTCCCGTGCAGGGTGACACCTTGCCAAACTTGGCATCCACTTGCATGCTCAACAATTGGCCAAACTTAACACTACAATAATTTTAATAAAAAAGATATATGAAATTTAAATAGTAAAAAAAAAATATAATAATAAATTCAGCCATTTTGTAGGTAAAAAGTGAAGTTTATAAATAATTTTTTTCTTTAGTATGTTTGGTTGGAAAGAAAAGAAAAAATAAATGAAAAGATAATATTTTTATTTTTATTAAAAAAATTATTTTTATAGTGTTTTTTGATTAAAAAAATAAATAAAATAATTTATTTTCATAATTTATTAGTAACTTAATTTACTATTTTATTTTCATATTAACAAAATTAATTATAATTTTTCATTTTCTCTTGAAAAAATCTCTTTCATTTTCCTTCTAAATTAGTAAGGAAAAAAAATACATCTAAAATTGTGTAGTTTCTACCTTTTTTTTTTTTTTTTTTTCTCGCAGTTTTCATTCATATCAAACAACTTTTTTTTTTTTTCCTCATTTTTTATTTTTATTTTCTTATCTAAACGCATCATTGGTTCATTGCTAATTTTAATTCAAACCCTTACATTTTTAAAAAGTAACCTGATTTTTTAATAGATTTAAATTAATAGGGATTGTGGATCCTAAACACATTATATTAATGCAGATTAAGATATGTTCATGAATCGGATTACAATCTCTGATGAATATTATTGTGATCTGAACTAAGATTTCTTTTCATATTCACGTGAATTGTGTGCACAGACAATCAAACCATATTGGTGTTATTATTATATTTTGATAATTAAATTAAATTAAAATTTTAATTCAATGGACTAATCAACATTTTGAGGGAAAAAAATGACAAATATTAAAACTTAATTAAAAATAGTTAGAATTTTCTTCAAAAAAATATGAAGGATTGGGTTTTTTTTTTTTTTTTTTTTTTTTTTTTTTTGTGATGAACTTTTATTTTTCCATTCTTTTTCTTCATATTTTAGGAATAAAAATACTAAACATATGCTATGCCACCTTAAATATGTGTGTACGAATTTTTATGTCTAGATTAGTTTAAACGTAAATTATTTTTTTGGACAATTTTAGAAACGCATCTATCACATCGATATTATGCATTCAAGACTAAATTCAAAGTTTAAAATATCATTAAGGAGAACCGATTTATCTTAAATTCAAAGTTTAAAATATCATTAAGGAGAATCGATTTATCTTTTTTGTCAACTAGATAGAGAACTAAGAGAAGAAAATGTATTCTTGGGGTGGCACACCGGCAATAGAATTTCGCAAATTATATCACCGAAAATGTAATGGTCAATGTGAAATAATATGAAGTAACTCTGTGTGTGTAGTGTGGTGGGAGGAGGGGAGGAGGTGGCGGGGGGCGGGGGCGGTGGCAAAGGTTTGCGATGTGTTTGTTCATCTTTCTTCCAATTTTCGATCGCCGCGATAAGAAGCTGCCGTGTTTGATCTTTGAGGAGCAGCAATCAGTCAAATAGCTGATCGCGCGCATATACATTAGAGAGAGAGCGAGAGAGAGCACAAGAACATCCATGCTGCCCACATTTCTGGGGTTTATTCAGGCTCATTACTCTCTTTGGCCAGAAAATCCATCGGAGGCATCGGAGCACAGAAGGTTAAATCACATTTTCTCTTATTCCATGTAATTTTTCTTTCTCTAGGCATCTTCTGTATATAGAAAATATATACATTTATATAAGAGATCAATTATTTAATTTGTAGCTTTATTCAGTTTTTCTGTATATAATTATCCTATATAGAATTTGAATTCGAATGCGTGCCTTAACGATTATGTATCTGACTGCAATTTACAGATTTCAAAGAATTTTACCCTTAATAATCTGAATTAGCTCATTTGGATGCTACATGAATATGAGATGGATTTGTTGGTTTGAACTTTAGGGAGGGGAAGTTTCAATTCATGAGTTCTTGGAATTGCATGTTGCTGAGTTCACGTGATTGTGTACCTGGATGAATCGATTGAGGCTTTCCTTTTTGTAATTGTTTCCCCCTTTGTTTTGCCAGATATGTAGATGGAAAAACAGGGACGGCTAAGATCTTCTTGCCTCTTTTCAATTTAATCCCACTTTGGGATTTTCCAAAGTTTTCCTTGTATATATAGATATAGATAGTGTGTGTGTGCTCATATGTGTGTGTTGATAATGTGCGTGTGTTGTGTGTGTGCGGGGAATGCAATTTTATCTCTAGCTTACCTTTGTTCTTCTCTGTCCAGGTTATGTCCTTTCGCCGTTCTCTACCAGATCTTGATCCTGATGATTTTTTTTGCATGATTAGGATCATCACCATGCATTTGATCACATTGGCTTTCATTTAGCCTTGACTGGTCATCATCATGTATCTGCCTATGCTGATTTTCCTCGTCATCAAAACCACTATTGCCAGCTTGACAGAGAAGGTTGTTGGATTTCTGCAATCGTTTTTCCTGGAACTGCTGCAGCGATCTTTTTCCATTGATCGATGTCTCCAAAATAGACGGCCGAGGCATTCTCAAATGCTTTATCGTGCTCCTTAGTCCAAAAGGAGCCAAGACATTTTCTTTCTTCAATCAGCATGAAAGGATTTAATCCAAACGGAACATCGTTAGTGAACGCACGGGATGAAAATGATGAGTCTCTAACATCAGTTTCCGTAATTTCTGCTTGCCTCGTCTGGTCATGAAAAAATGCCAAAAAGATTTTTTAATTATATTCTTCAGTTATGTGTTCAAGTTGCATGCATGGTAATGTAAATAACTACGGGGGGATACTTTAAACTTGGGGTTGGGGGTGGGGGGTGGGGGGGTAGGAGTAGAGGAGGAGTGTGCTATATAGAAGGATTAATGGGAGAATAGAAATAGGAAAAAGAGGAGGGGAAGGAAAAGAAATGGAAAAAAGTGGCATAGACATTAATTTGAATTTTGAGGTTGATGCATTCATATCATTAGTTATACCTCAAAGATATGCCCAATATATATATATATATACACATATATTATGTTGTTTTACTTCTTTCGAAGGTTGAGGTGTGAGATTAACAACATATATTTTAAAAATAAGAAGTCCTAAGCTAATATTTTATTGTAATCTGTATTGTGAACTGATTTTGATCCTTCGCATATGAGGGAGGGATCGACTGGCTGCATATGCAACATTTGATTTAATTATGTAAGCAAGAGTGTTAATGCTACTGGATCTGTTTTCCCAGGTATGCTTGCGCAAATCTTTACACTTGTAGCAGAAAAGAACCAAAGGAAGGGAAAAGGCTTCTGGGCTTTGTGTATGTTAAAAATTGATGAGGAGCTCAGTTTGGTGAAGTAAGGCGCCAAATAAGACATGGCATCGGAACAAGAATGGATTAGGGAAGCTATGGTACAATTTGGTTAGTGTTTATATTTTTTGTTCTTTAATTATTTTATTATTACTATTCTTTTGTGGTTTTCTCAGTATAAAAACAAAAACATTTCATGAGGAGCTTGCTTAGTTCGGTGCATATTCAACTGGATATGAGATATGGAATTAGTATGAGGATGGATAACATAATCTTCAGTGGTATTAAATGATATAATATTTCTATTTTGTTTTTTTGCTAGCAAGTTTTAAGGGACAAAAACAGAAATACGAACACAAAAATATTTGTATCGTATAAAGTTACCTATTTTTTCTGGAATTAGTACATGAACGTCTTTTTATGTGTTTCCAGTTTTCTGTTTTTAATTTTAATTTTTTAGAACAGAAACAAATCAATGATCATGTGTGTAACAAGTATATTATACAAAGGATATATTTTCTCATTTAATGTTTGATTTTGAGTTCAATTTTTCCAGTCATATTCCTTAACTTGTTGCTAAATTACTTCAATAGATTATACAACACACACTATTTTAGTGTTACTACCATATGTAACCAAGATATGTTAGTCCGGTTGGGAAGGGGAGGTGATATTTTTCCTTGTCAACTAGGGTTCGACTAGAAGCACTTCAAGAATTAAATTTTAAATTTAATCCTGAATGCACTAAGCCAATGTGGGGAGTACACCCTTAAGATTGCCTAGGGAGGTGATTAGTTGAGGTGCGTGTAAGCTTACTTAGACATACTTTATCGTAAAAAAAAAAAAAAAAGGTTTATTACTCCCATATGTCAGCATCTTACAACTTAAACACACACATATAATACAAATCAACTCACTTTTGATATCTACATATTTTGATAGATGAGATTGCTTTTAGAAAAATAATGAGATTGATTATCATTTTTTTCATCCCTACCCACTTCCCCATCCATTTCTTTCCCACTTTTAATATCTACATATTTTGATGGATGAGATTGCTTTCAGAAAAATAATAAGATTGATTACCATTTTTTTCATCCTTGCCCATTTCCCATCCATTTCATTCTCACTTTTGATATCTACATATTTTGATGGATGAGTTTGCTTTCAGAAAAATAATAAGATTGATTATCATTTTTTTCATCTTTGCCCACTTTCCCCATCCATTTATTTTCCCTAATAGACCCACGTTTTCTTCTTCACACACACCCCTCCCTTTGGATTTTGTCACATCACACACTTTCTCTCTCGTCGCTACTGCCCATACTCTTTACTTTTAGAAAATGTCATATTAGATTGTGATTAGTAATTTGTCATTTTTGTTTTACTTGTAGCAAAAATTTGGGTGAGTGACTACTGACTAGTGATGGAGGCACATATGATGTATGTGCAAAGTAGTTGTGAGGGAGAGGAAAGAGTTTATGACACTAAAGATCTTCTCCATTAATATATGGTTATTTAAAGAACAATATTAAACAAAAAATTGTATACAAGCACGGCCTATTGATTAGTATATGTATTTTTTCTCTATCAAAGCAATTAAATAGTGTTTGTACTAGTGTATACCACGCACCTGAAGGCGCGTATATTTTAATAAATAATATACACAACAAGCGTGTACACATGCGTAGCGACACTATTTTATATTGAATAGCAAATAATATGTACAACTAGCGTGTACATCGTGCATGATGACACTCTTTTAAATTGTATAAATTGTAAAACACAATAAAATCACCATGAACTATAAAATCAAGTCAAAATATATATCATATAGCAAAATGCTCATGTCATTTTTTAGTAAATCGAGATCGTTTAGTAAAAATTTAAATACAAATATTTGAGATTATAATAGAAGTACTTCCTGATAAACAATAATTGTTGTGTATAGAGATCCATCTTCAGTGATGATTACATTTAATCGATCAAATAATGTACATCTTGATAATGCCACATATTGTTAATTATGGCTAAAAATCTCAAATCAACTCCCACAGATTTATATATAGTTGACCATGACTAAAAATCACTTGCATGGTTAACCACATATATATATGTATATAATAGGGTTTAGATATATTTTAATCTTAGTATAAGACATGAAATGGGTGAAAAATATGTAGTCCTCATATACCCATTTTATCTTATTATATAGATTTTATTGTTAATTTATATGCACAACAAACCGCATTAAACATACCAAAAAATAGCTTGTAACTCTAGAACATAGACTATCACAACTAAAATAAAGTTAGATGGCTAAAATAATTCAAATATTATACCACTCAAGATGCCAATGGTTGCATGTTGAAATGTGTTTTATAATTTAAACAAATATTAATTTCAATCCCCGAAAGTGCAAATTTTGCAAACATTCAAGATGGCATCTAGCTGGGACACAATGTTTGCCTTTTTCTCATCATCAAGCAAACTAATAAAGAAATCTAGCAAACTAAATGAATGAAATATGATGGAATTTGACTTGAGAAATGAAAAACGTTTTCCGTTAAAATGGATGGTGTCCTTTGAATCTTTGATAATGGGGGTGGTGCATGGTGTTGTGCGATAATTTTTGGGTGTACCGGGGTAGATACCTATTGAAAGATATATTAGACCCTTAAAAGATTCACTTCGATCTAATTTGGAAACATCCTTAATTTTAAATTTTAATTGACGCCTTTGAGTTAAGTCGACCTTGGTTTCCTCTAATAATTGATTTTATTTCTATAAGAATTAATTTTTAAAAATGTCTCCGAAAAATATCTTTTGAAAATATACCCCTTTCATCGATATAGTTCCTTTATTAGTTTCATCTGTTCACACATAGGGAAGCTGAGTAATTTAATTTAAGTTCTTTTTGAGGTTGAATATTAAGTTCTTTTTGAGGCTGAATATGTTTTTGAAAACTATCGCATAAAAAATGAAATTTTCAGAACTCTTCCTTTATAATGTTGTTCTTTATTTGTATTATTATTTCGGCAATATATAGATTATGTGTGTAATTATGTATATTTATATGTGTACACATCTCTTCTGTACCCGCACCCCAATATTATAGAAATTAAAGAATCCAAGAATTCGTAACCTCGAATCCTGCACCTTGTACTTCATGTATACTAGCGACTTGGGCACACTTGGTGTGTGTGTATGTGTGTACGCAATTCCTAAAAATTTTAAGATAAATTATAGAGACGACAACTATTTTTCTGTGTGGGTATATTATAAATATTTCGCATGTTGCACTACCTTACCCCTACTCTTCCTTTATATATAGTATGAATATTTGAAGTAAAGTATAGATATTATAAATATACACATATAAGTGTGTATATATCTATATATATAATGTTAGAGGAAACTTGTTTGTTCAGCCGTGAAACTCGCATGTGAACCCATTTAGATTACATGAATCTAAACACTAAAACCGACGTAAATAAAACTTGTGCTCAAGTTCGTGTAATGTAACACGGACGGGAGTTTCAGTTCTGTAGCTTGTTCTTTTCTGATAATTTCTTCGGGGTTGTTTAAATCATTTCCTCTTTCATGTTTCTTTGCAATTAATACATTATGGACCCTCTAAGCCACGAACTGCCGGTGTATTTTGTATAAAGCTACGTTTCTTTCAGTTTACAAACACATTATATTGTTTGATTTAGTAAAAAATTCCCAGTCACGTGTTAATCTCCACATGTACTAGAAAGTCTTTCGTCTTCCTTCCTTACTAGCAAAACTGTGAATTCTAATGGGAATACTGGTGTGGTGTCAGTCAAAGAACCTCCGGCGTGAGAATAAGTTAATCTGAATATAGTGAGAATGAATAACACCTTAAAAAATCTCCCCACTACCTGTTACCTTCTTCCCTTTTATAGGGTAATCTGCTTGTTATCTCTTGAGTGGAAATATCATTCAGTTATTCGTATTTCCCTACCATTACGTATAATAGCCATTATCCCCGTAATAAAGGGAGAATATCTGTTACAGTCAACTCAGACTTACCTTAACGTATATAGGTTTTGATCCAAACTCTGAAATGACTGTTTCCTCTTTGGCTTTTGACATTATGGGATTATTTATACCCAACTATGGGCCTTATCATATGACAGCCCATATATTCATATAGATCACCTAACCAGTGTTTAAATCATGGGCTTATGCTGCCCCAACCCATTTAACAGGCGGGCTTATCCAACTTCAATTCGGAGCCCATATAACGGATTCGACCCGTTTAGAATTTTATACCTAGGTCAGTTTGGGGTGGGAGTTTTACACACATCATTTGCCCTCCTGACTTTCGTGACGATTTAGACGAAGAGAAATGAAAGATCACTTCTTTTTTGAGTAAGTTCTTCCTTGTACCCCTTCAATTCTCGACGTTTTTCTTCTCATTTTGAGTTGTTGTTCATTATTTTACAAAATGTCGTTGAATCAATCAATTAATTCCATCGAAGCGGGCTCATCATGAAATCCTGCAATGGAACAGACAGCGACTGCCCCAGCTCCTTTACATTGTAACCCTGATATAGATCTAAAAGCAAGTAAGTTTCCAATAGAATGACTCTCAGCGTTTAGGGAACAATATAGAATCCCATTATCTGTGTCGATTAGGGTTCCATCTAAAGATGAACGTCCACAGGATTCCAAGGAGAACGCGGCGTGCCTTTACCTCTGGATGTTTGAGTATTGACTTACCCTTCCTTTTTCCTCGTTTCTCCGTAATCTTTTTCTCCAAATGGAAATTTTTCCAGCTCAGCTAACTCCAAATAGTTTTCACCAAATTATGGGAGCCATAACACTTGCTAGGCGAAATGACATTACTTTTTCTGTTGATGCAATTAGAAACATAAGCCAACTCAAGTACCTTGCCAAAATCGATAGGTATTACCTTTCTATCCCCAAAGAATTTTCATTTCTTATAGACCTTCCAGCGAAGGTCAGAGACTGACAGCCATGGTATCTCTTCTTTTCTGGAGATTGGGAATTCTCTTATGAGGAAATGGGACAATCCTCAATGGTGCCAAAACGCTTCAACTCCCCAAATAATGATACAACCAACAGTCTATTTCTTATTTGAAATTCTGCCGAAGTGATTTTGATCATATTTATTGATGCAGGTGACAGTGTTTCTCGAAAAATCGGTCTTACTCCAAGACTTAAAGAATAGTTGAATAAGCTTCTAATCCCCAAAGATAACATATCAGCCATTCATCCGATCTCCAATGGATCCGTCTCGTCTTCAAGAATTAGCTAAACTTCAAATCACCACCCGGAAAAGGAAGAGACCGGCAAAAAGACTCGCTAAAAAGAACGATCAACCAGCACCCCAACTTCCTGACAATGCTGCTAGCAACCCAGCCATCCAGCAAGTCATCTCTCATGATGATCCTAAAATAGCAGTATCGGATGATGACTGCCAACCTCTCATCCTTCGCCGAAGAGGCGTTATTTCAGTCGCAGTTCCATCCTTGGTACGCACTATTGAACAAGCTCAAGGCGAACCATCTTCTGTTTCCAGATCAGCTTCGCTATCAAGATCAGCTGATGTCCCTGCCACAAAGCCTGCTGTTGCCGATCTTCCAGTTGTTGATCCTCCAGTAGCTAGTCGTCATTCCTCCTTAGTCCCTACTTCCAATCAAAGAACTGGTCGAAGAATGATTAAACAACAAATGTGCCAGCTCATTGATGAAGTTAGTCCTTTTGTTCTAGGTCGTTACGCAATTTTCGATGATGCCATAAAGTTCCTTTATGATCAATCCTGGGACAAAGGCAAGAAAAGAACTGAAGGCAAGAAAAGAACTGAAGGCAAGAACAAACCCAAAATCTTCCGAATGGTGATCTGTGCCCTTCTCCAAGTACTTGCATCATTTTAGTCTATTCTTACTGAATAATCTGACTACTTATCCTCATCTAATAATCACCTTATCATGTTAGTGTATGCATATGTCATCCACTCTGGTCAATTGTGCTGAGGATGAGAACGAGCTAGATACCCAACTGATGCATCAAATGACTGAGCTCAGCAAGGTTGAAGCCAAGGTACAGGATCTGGAGAATGAGAAATTAAGGTTTGCTACTGATCTTGCCTTGTCCAGATCCTCTCAAGAACAGTTCAAAGCCGAATTACAGTCTGCCAACGAGCAAAGGGAGGTTCTCCAAAAGAGTAATGCACTTTTCTGTTCTGAGAATAGCGAGCTTAGAATGTCGATCATGCGATTAGAGAAGAATGCACGTCTCTAAGAGAAGAATCCCGAAATCTTTCTGAGGAACTGGCCTCAGCATGTCTAATAATTTACCAGAAGGATGCTGAGATAAAGGAAAAAGATGTTGCCCTCCAGAGAGATCATGATCAACTCCAAGAAAAAGAGGCTGCTCTTCAAAGGTTTCATTTCGAAAAAGAACAAATGTTTGCTGAGTTGTCTGCTATAAAAGAAAAAGCTACAAAAGAAATTGACGACCTCTGGTCTTCCTTCAAGAAAGAATCAAAAAGGCTTCAAATGGTCGGCTTTGCTTTCTGTCAAAGGCTGGTGTCGAAAGAGCTTCTTGAAGCCGATCTCTCCTTCCTGGATATTGATGACGAAACAGAAGAAGTGACTGAAGAATATCAAGATTTACCTAGTTCAGCAGACGAGGTGCCAGCAGAGAGCTCAGCACGGAATGTTGCTACTGATCACGCTAACTGACTACTCAGCTAAATTTTGGTCAAAACAACTGATTGCTGCCGATCTGCATTTTTTTTTTTATATCTTTTCATCTTTAATTTTCTATTGGTCTGTAATAACTTTATTAATGACCGTATCTTTGATAATCATAACCTGTAACTGAACAGCCACCACCGTTACAATTTTCAAGATTTTTTGTGATGATTACAGTACGTTTTTTACCAGCGCATGTCACTTCCTTATTTAATGTGTGCTTTTTTCAACGCTTCAATTATCTATCCCCATTCCTCTTGCTTGACTATTTAAAGGCACCACGGGTTCTTCATTTCCTCAAGAAACCCTTCTTTTAACATCCATTTCTTCATATCTTCTAGAAACTTTTCTTTTAACTGTTATGGGCTCCATTTCCACCATATGGATTAACGGCCCATCTGCTTATTCAAGAATCCAAAATGAGAGAAATAAGGAGATCGAACTAGGAGAGTGCTTTCGTTCTTTGATGCAGACTGCCATGGACACCAAAGACGAATATCCACGCCTTCGTGCAATAGAAGAAGCTTCTGCCATCTTTGCTGCGATGGAATCGGCCCATTTCCAAGCCGTTTCTTTCTACCTTGAAGCGAAAGATGAATTAAAAGATGCTGAAAGAAGCAAGAAAGATCTGGTTGTCAACTTCAACTATCAGAAGCTTTACACTAATGCCATGAAGGTGAAGAGAGATACACTCCGGAAGAAGAATGAGGAGAAGAGGGAAAAAATTCATGAACTAATCTGAAAACTCAACCAATACGAAGATCATGAATTTTTCCTTTCCAACCCCGACTCAGAGGATCTTGACTCTCTTGCTTCTGCAGACTCGGATTGAAGTGTCTCCTCTTCAGCCCTGGATGAAGAAGAAGAAGAAAAAACGAAACCCCCCCTTTTTTTTGTAAGAACAGTTTGTATCTGTTCTTTTTTTTTTTTTTTTGAAGAACCCATGTATCAATTTCCTTATAATATGAATGGGTTTTATAATGATACCTTGTCTATCTTGTTTGCTCTCTTTCGTAACAAAATTATGATACATAACTTAGTTACGAATCGTTAAACAAACATAGGATAGTAGAAAGATAAACGCTAGATTAATACCTCGTTTGCCCTCCATCTGAGTATGAAAGTGGATGACTTGTAGGGGCACAATATCTGCTTGTACTGAACTACCCAGCTTAATTAGAAACTTAAAAATATAAGTGTTTGCTGAGCCAATACTTCCTGATAGAATACTGAGAAGAACTCAGTTATTTGTTGGGCTGAGGTGCCCGGTGGAATGCGAAGCTGATGTACTCAGTTAAATTCTAAGTTTAGAGAACTCAGTTATATGTTGGCTAAGATGCCCATTTGAATGCTGAGCTGATGTGCTCAGTTAAAGTCTGAGTTTGGAGAACTCAATTATTTGCTGGGCTGAGAGGCCCAATTGAATGCTGAACAGATGTGCTCAGTTAAACTCTGAGTTGGAGAACTCAGTTATTTGTTGAGCTGAGGTGTCCAGTTGAATGCTGAGCTGATGTGCTCAGTTAAACTCTAAGTTGGAGAACTCAGTTATTTGCTGGGCTGAGGTGCCCAGTTGAATACTGAGCAGATGTGCTCAGTTAAACTCTGAGTTGGAGAACTCAGTTATTTGCTAGGCTGAGGTGCCCAGTTGAATGCTGAGCAGATGTGCTCAGTTAAAGTTTGAGTTTGGAGAACTCAATTATTTGTTGGGCTGAGGGGCCCAGTTAAATGCTGAGCAGATGTGCTCAGTTAAACTCTGAGTTGAAGAACTCAGTTATTTGTTGGGCTGAGGTACCCCGTTGAATGCTGAGCTGATGTGCTCAGTTAAACTCTGAGTTGGAGAACTCAGTTAAAAAGAAACACAAATTTCATGAAATTAAACATTTATTAATTTCTTAAAAAAAGAGAAATGCCTTTAGGAGACAATTTATTTAAAAAGAAACAAAGATTTAAGATAAAGAACTCATACAAAATAGTTCTGCAAATGGGAGATGTTCCAAGGTCTAGGAACAACAACTCCATCAAGTTCTTCAAGCCAAAAATTTCCTGGTCTATTAACTTTAATGACGCGATAAAGGCCCTCCCAGTTTGGAGCAAACTTTCCCAGACGAGCTTCTGGTCGGTGAGTCATTACCCGTCGAAGTACCAAGTCTCCAATGGTAAAACTCCTTGGGCAAACTGCATGATTAAATCTGTGTGCCATTTTAGTCTTGTAAGCTGCCATACGCATTAATGCCTCATCACGCTTTTTTTCAAGTTGATCCAATTCCTCTCGTATACAACCTTCATTATTCTTTAAATTAGTAGCAGCAACTCTTCTGGTTGGCAACCCAATCTCAACTGGAATGACAGCTTCAGTCCCATAAGTTAAAAAAAATGGTGTTTCTCCAGTTGTAGACGTCGGGCTGGTGCGATAGGCCCACAAAATTCCAAGAAGTTCTTCTACCCATTTGCCTTTAGCATCATCTAAGCTTTTTTTTAGTGCCTCTTTAAATGAGCGATTGGTCACCTCCGCTTGTCCGTTTGCTTGGGGATATGCTGGACTGGACGTTCGATGTTGTATCTTGAGCTCATTGTACATCTAGCCAACTTTTCCTTTAGTAAATGGAGTTCCATCGTCGGATATAAGAACAACAGGTATGCCAAAACGGCAAATGACTTGTTTCCACAGAAAATTCTTTACTTCATTTTCACTCACTGTTACAAAAGCCTCTGCTTCAACGCATTTGGTGAAATAGTCTATCACTACCAACAAGTATTTTTTGTTTCCAGGAGTTGGAGTAAAAGGACCTAAAACATCCATTCTCCACTGAGCAAATGACCAAGAACTAGTGATTGGAGTTTGTTGCTGAGCTGGGACCTTGATATCATTAGAGAATCATTGGCACTTGTCGCATTTTCGTATATACTCTGCTGCATCAGTGCGCATAGATGGCCAATAATATCCCACTCTCAATACTTTATGAACCAAAGACCTTCTCCCTTAATGATTACCACACACGTCTTTATGTATTTCTTGTAGAACATAAGTCGCTTCTTTTGGTCCTAAACACAGTAACAAAGGTTGGGAAAAAGATCGTTTATATAATTTATCATCAGATAGTACATACCTTAACGATTTATAAACAATTTTCCTTGCGTCATCTCTGTCGTCAGGTAGGTCTCATTTATTCAGATACTGAACTATAGAAGTCATCCAATCAATTTCTTCTTCCAGCTGACCTATACATGCACACTGAGGGGTTGGAGTGATCGATGGCTGATCTTGAAACTCAACCAGTTCAGACTTATGATCTGATCCCAAAGTCGAAGCAAGTATGGACAAAGCATCAGCCTTGGCATTTTCAGTTCTTGGGATGGCTTCAAATTTACAACTTTGAAACTGGGAAGTGAGATCTTTTACTTTTTCTGCATAGAGGCGTAATTTGTCTCCGTTTATAAAAAACAAGCCATTGACCTGATTGATCACCACTTGAGAGTGTGACTTTACTTCTAAATGCTGAGCACCTAACTCCTTGGCCAAAGTTAGCCCGAGAACCACTGCTTCATACTCCACTTCGTTATTGGAAGCTTGAAAACCTAACTGCACGACCTTTTCAAGTTGATCTCCCTCAGGTGTCTGTATAATTATTCCCACTCCACATCCTTTCATGTTTGAGGCTCCATCAACCCATAACTTCCACTGGGCTGCAGAACAGGACGTTACTCCTTCATTCAATGAAGGAGTAAATTCAGCAATAAAGTCAGCTAAAGCTTTCCCTTTGATTGTTGTTATGAGTTAGTACTGGATGAAAAATTCACCCAACTCTACAGTCCACTTTATTAGACGTCCAGATGCCTTTGGTCTATGTATTATTTCCCGGAGTGGGTATGAAGTCAACACGGTTACTACATGTGCTTGGAAATAGGGTCGGAGCTTCCTAGCAGCAATTATCAAAGCTAATGCTAGTTTTTCCAACTCCATATAATGGGTTTCAGCTGAAATTAACGATTTGCTGACGTAGTAGACCGACATCTGCCCTCCTGCGTGTTCTTGAACTAGTGCAGTACTTACTGCCACCGGGGTTACTGCCAAGTACAGTTTCAACTCTTCTCCTGGGTATACCTTTGCCAGTGTTTCTACAGAGCCCAAATAATCTTTTATAGACTGAAAAGCACACTCACAATCGTCATCCCACTGAAAGGTCTTGTTTTTCCTCAAAATTTTGAAGAAGGGCGCACACCTATCAGTAAATTTTGAGATGAATCTGTTTAATGTTGTCAATCTTTTAGTTAACACTTGAACTTCTCGCATAGAAGAAGGGGATTTTAGATTCTTGACAGCCTCTATCTGTCCTAAATTTACTGTAATGCCGAGTTGGTTAACTACAAAACTAAGAAACTTGCCAGAAGTGACACCAAAAGCGCATTTTTCGGGATTCAACTTCATATCGTACTTTCTTAAAACAGAAAAAACTTCAGCTAAATGGGAGAGATGATCTGTTTGCTTAGCACTTTTGACCAACATATCATCTATATAAACTTCCATGGTAGTCCCAATTTGATCTTGAAAAATACAATTCACCAGCCGCTGGTAAGTAGCACCTGCATTTCTCAAACCGAAAGACATTACCTTATAACAATAAGTACCTTTTGGAGTGATAAATGATGTCCCTTCCTCATCTTGCTGATCCATGCGGATTTGATTGTAGCCTGAGTAAGCATCCATCATGGATAGGCGTTGGTGCCCAGCAGCAGCATCAACCATCTGATCAATCCTTGGCATCGGATAACAATCTTTAGGCCATGCTTGATTCAGATCGGTAAAATCCACTCACATCCTCCATTTACCATTCTTTTTTTTACAAGAACTGGATTAGCCAACCATCTGGGGTATGTCACTTTCTTGATGTAGCCAATAGAAAGCAATTTCTTCATTTCAGCTCCAATTACTTGTTCTTTCTCAGGGCTGAACGTTCTTATTTTTTGCCAAACTGGAGGATATGATCTGCAAATGTCCAAACGATGAACAACAATATCAGTACTTATTGCTTTCATATCAGCCAGCGACCAGGCAAAAATATCCAAGTTCATTTGAAGCAGTTTCTTGATCTCCTCCTCCTCAGTCTGGCTTAATGATTCGCCAATCATAAGCTTCTGAGTACCGTTATTGAAAGTTATCTGTTTAACTTGCTCAGTAGGTTGAATCACACTGGAGTGCTCTCTGAAATCATCAATCTCTCATGCCGAGTCCATAGATGGACTTGTTTCATGAACTTTCTTTGATTGTTATAAAGGAGGGCTTTTGCCCTTCATAGCAATGGCAAAACAATTCCTTGAAGAGGCCTGATCTCCTCTTATAACTGCTACTGAATCTCCTCTGGCATACTTCACGCATTGATGATACGTTGACGTTACTGCTCTCATTGCATGCAACCATGGTCGACCCATGATGGCATTGTATAGCGATATAGAGTCTATCACCATGAACTCCGTGGCCTTGGTGTAACCTTGCTCCTCCTTATTGGAGGTGACTGACAAAATAATTTTGCCACAATAAAAAGTAAGCTCGCCATTAAATTCGACCATAACAGTCTGTGTTGAGCTCATGTCTGAGTTCGGCACTCCCATCTGTTTCAAAGTACTAACGAAGATAATGTTTGCTAAGCTACCATTATCAATCAAGATACGTCGGACCTGGAAGCTTAAGATCCACAAAGATATGACTAAGGCATCTTCATGTGGGTGGACAATCCCTCTACAATCATCTTCAGAAAAAGAGATAATAGGGCCTGGCTTCGTTACTGCTAACGACTCCCTATAGTAATGTTCCAACGTCGCTTCACGAACTTTTCTTTTTCGTGCATGATTGGATTCCCCAGTATTTGGTCTGAAGGAATTTATCATAAAGATTACCTCTCGATTTTCTTTAGGATGCTCTTCCTTCCGCTCTCTGTCTCGACGTTCTTCTCCTCGACTATCATTTCTGGGCCTCTTTTTGTCTCTGGGATGATCTTGCATGTAGTCCCGCAATTGTCCCAAGTCCGCAAGTCGCCTGATCTCCTTTTGAAGCTCCCAGCAATCGTCTGTATTGTGTCCATGATCTTTATGGAAATTGCAATACTTAGAATGATTCTTCCGATTTGACTTAGTGGT
This sequence comes from Eucommia ulmoides, assembly GCA_016647705.1. Classification (NCBI taxonomy): domain Eukaryota; kingdom Viridiplantae; phylum Streptophyta; class Magnoliopsida; order Garryales; family Eucommiaceae; genus Eucommia; species Eucommia ulmoides. The sequence continues at coordinate 33,784,333 of CM028339.1, forward strand.
CTATCTGGGAGGCCATTGAATTATATCTGACGTATGAATGTCCTGCAGGATCTGTGATATCGGCATGCACAATCCAGGAAGGCCTGGTTCCTGCTGAACTGCTGGTTTGGAATTTAAATTCCTTGATTTGTCTTTACGCTGATCAGACGTGCCAGTTTTAGCCTTGCCAATATCTTTCTCTTGTTGCCTGGGATCATCACGAAATAACCCCCTGCCTTCCCTAGCCAGTTTTACATCTTCTAGCTTCATGTAAGGCTTGGATTTCTCCATTAGCTCCGTTATACTCCGAGGGCACTTTTTAGTTAAAGAATCTTGGAATTGGCGAAGACACAAACCTGATGTAAAAGCATTAATAACGAGGTTTGTATCACATCCCTCAATGCAAGTTAGTTCCTCATGAAATCGGCTCATATACTGACGTAAAGTTTCTTTTTTCTCCTAACGTAGAGCGAACAAGAAATCTGGTCCTTTCATTAACCTCTGACAGGTTATGAAACGGTGATGAACGTTTTTTCGAATTCATTAAATGACGTTATAGAGTTCACGGGAAGAGAATGCAGCCACTCAAGAGCTGATCCCTTCAAAGTGGTCGCAAAAGCTCTACAAATGGTGGAATCGCTAGAATTATACAAATTCATGACATGTTTGAACTGCTGGATATGATCCACCGGATCAGTTCTCCTATCATACTTTTCAAACTTCGTTGGATCGAACCTTTTAGAAAGTGGAATAGTCAGTGTTTCGGGGGAGAAAGGCATCTCAGTTCCCTTTAATAGTGCATCCAGCTCGTCGAGAGGCCGAACTCTCTCCACTTGACTCCTGAACTGTCGATGTGAATCAACTGTCTCAGTCTGAATACTGGTCCCTCGTTCTGGTTGATGACTGACCTCTCCATGGGTAGGCCGTTCTTCATTATTGTGGATCAGCATATCGTGGAGTTTCTACATCTTCCCTGATTCCATGAGTGCTCGTATTGAACTGCGACCTGTTGTCAGCGATTATGCTAGCCATGTACTTGATAGTTTCTGCCATCTCGGCCATTTTCTCGTTAAGAGCGTCTATCTTTGCATCCATATTTACTGCAGTAGATGGCATATCAGACGGAATTGCTTCACGATGCTGAAAATGATCATCTTCATGCTGTTCTTCAGGTACATCTAGGACTGAAGGTGGTGGCAAGTCATTATTCCGACTAGTCACCGGTGCCCTAGCTTGCAATTGCCTCATATCAGCAATGTAGTGTTTTTCGTTCGTTTCTCACAGACGGCACCAAATGATGTAGTCAAAAATTCCCAGTCAAGTGTTAATCTCCACACGTACTAGAAAGTCTTTCGTCTTCCTTCCTTACCTGCAAAACCGTGAATTCTAATGGAAACCCCGGTGTGGTGTCAGCCAAAGATCCTCCGGCGTGAGAATAAGTTAATTTGAATATAGTGAGAATAAATAACACCTTAAAAAATCTCCCCACTATCTGTTACCTTCTTCCCTTTTATAGGGTGATCTGCTTGTTATCTCTTGAGTGGAAATATCATTCAATTATTTGTATCTCCCTACCGTTACGTATAATAGCCATTATCCCCGTAATAAAGGGAGAATATCTATAACAGTCACCATTAATCATGGACTGTTACAGTCAACTCAGACTTACCTTAACGTATATTGGTTTTGATCCAAACTTTGAAATGACTGTTTCCTCTTTGGCTTTTGACATTGTGGGCTTATTTATACCCAACTATGGGCCTTATCATATGACAACCCATATATTCATATAGATCACCTAACCAGTGTTTGAATCATGGACTTATGCTGCCCCAACCCATTTAACAGGCGGGCTTATCCAACTTCAATTCAGAGCCCATATAACGGATTCGACCCATTTAGAATTTTATACCTAGATCAATTTGGGGCGGGAGTTTTACACACATCATTGTTCTTTGGTGATTCCTCACTTCATTCTCGTCAAACTTCCGGTCATCTCCTATCCCTGTTTTCTGACACTTCATAAGATTTCCTAGATTAGCCACTGTAAGCTTTCCTAGTTCTTTCAGTTATCGTTTATAATTTTTTTTATTGTTGATTATTGTTAGTTTTCATTACTAATAATATACTCTGCTCGGACATCATAAATCCGTCTAATTTTTGGGCAATGAATCACTTCTTATTGTTGAAGTAATTTTGTTACTTTTTTTTGCCAATTAGATTTTGTAGCATGTAATTTAGTTTTTTGCCTTTTTAGTGGTGGATCTTGTGCAGGTTCATTTTTATCTTGGTTTGCCTCCATTTTTTTTTTGAGTCCTCTTCTTGCTTTCTCGTCTTTCAATTAAGTGATTTCTTGCTCCTTTGTTTAAAATATCAAAATTATCACACAGCTTGCTAATTTAATACATGGATGAAGAAGGCGGTTGAAATTTTATTATTGCAGTTTTTCTTGACCCAAGGATTCAAAGGAAGTTTTACTGAAACTGATGTGCTGCTTAGCGAGAAAGTTCTTGTTTCTGTCATGTGATTTTTTGTTTGGATTAAATCCTTTCTTGCAGATTGAAGAAAGAAAATGTTCATTGGGAAGGCATGCAATGGCCCATTCTGGACAAAGGAGAAAGATAAAGCATTTGAGAATGCCTTGGCCGTCTATTTTGGAGACATCGATCAATGGGAAAAGATAACTGCAGCAGTTCCAGGAAAAACGATTGCAGAAATTAGACATCATTTCGATATTTTACTTGATGATTTTGATGCAATTGAGTCTGGACGTGTGCCGTTACCTCCCTATGGTTGTTTTTCCGACGACCCTCTCTGTCTAGTTGGCAATACTGGTTTTGATGATGAGGAAATACAGCATAGGGAGATACATGATAATGACCAGTCAAGGCTAAATGAAAGCCAATCTGATCAAATGCATGGTGATGATCCTAATCATGCAAAAAAATCGTCATCAGGATCTAGTAGAAAACGGCGAAAGGGCATAGCATGGACAGAGGAGGAACACAGGTAATCAAGTTATATTTGATTTGTTGAGTGTAAGGTTTATAGACTGTCATAATCAAGTTTGCCCCAATGTGGAATTTGTGTTTTTTTCCTCCCCATTTTCGGCTTCATGGTACTATATCGAATCTGGGTTTTAGTAGATTTTTTTATTTTTTTTTATTTCTTCTTAATGTTGAACCAGTTCTTAGTTGCAAAATATTTCCTTGATGAAAATTTGATGCTGAAGTTTCTCGGCTAGGGAAAGATTCTGCCAAACACGTGTTTGGACAACGTGCGCCAACCGTGGAACAAAGTGACATGTCAAGCAGTCGGTACAAAAGTCCTCTCTCTCTCTCTCCATGCATTTAAGTTTTGCTACCCGGCGTCCCTGTAGATGATTTTATTTATGTATCATCTTGTTATGTTATTGAAAATTTGTCATTTTCAACATTCCTCGACCGATCCCCGACCAAGAGAGTGAAATTATTTTCTATAAGTTCAAAACTGGTAGATGGTAGTTCAACTTATTCAATTCATTATTATTCTATCATAAGAGATATCTACTAAATAAGGAAAAAATGTTACTTATACGTTATGTGGTAGTCATTTTTCCTACTGATCATGTGTTGTTTGAATAGTTTGTTTCTTCTGCAAAATTGTGAGACGGGGATTAGAACAAAAGGTGTTTTATGATAAAAAAATAAAATTTCAATCTTGGGTTCAATCACTATATCAACTATTTCTTCTTTTGATATTTTAATTTATAAAAAGATTATGAGTATTTTAAAAAAATTAAAAAATTAAACGTTGAGGGCTTATCAAATTTTGCCTAGGGATTCTGATTTTTCAGGGATTATCTGATATTTGGTACAGGTTTTGATTGTAAGGTTTTTTTTTGGGTAAATAGGTTATTTCTTCTGGGCTTGAAGAAGTACGGGAAAGGAAACTGGAGGAGCATATCCAGGCATATGGTGGTGTCTCGAACACCTGCCCAGGTGGCCAGCCATGCCCAGAAACACTTCAACCGGTTGAATTCAACAACCAACAAAGAAAGGAGACGAACAAGCATCCACGATATAACTACCCTGGACGGAGACATGCCGGATGCTCAAGGTCCGATCACTGGAATTGCCACCGGAGTTTCTGAAATAGGGTCCTCTTCTTCTTCAACCGGGAAACTACTGATGTCTTCTGTTCCTGATTTTGACGATTTTGTCCCTACTCCGGTTTCCTTTATGCCTGTGCCATTCAACAACCAGGTGGACATGAATCCAGGGTCCCCTTCATCTTCAACTGGGAAATTACCGATGCCTTCTGCCCCTGATTTTGACGAATTTGCCCCTAGTCGGGTTCCCTGGTCATTGCTGGTTCCCCTTATGCCTGTAGCATTCAACAGCAACCAAGGGAATGTGAATCTTACTTCCTTTAGACAAACGACGGTTTATACTGTTGAACCAACCACTCCCAGTTACTTCATTCCTACCGCGATGAATGTGACAAGTACTGGATTTTACTATCCTACCCCTATGAACAGCCCTCCGGTTACATACCCAATGCCACCTCCTTCCCCACCTCCAGCTCCGGGGTGGTGTCTATCCGATCTCTCTTCTTACAGGAGACCTTAATTTTCTGTTAATTGCTTCTGGAAGCAGGGTCGTCTTCCTTAGAAATGTGAAATATAGTGTATAGAAGACTGTTTTGAGTACTAACGTGAACGGTGTTTCTCTTCTCTTTAAAACTTGATGTGCCTGAACTGCTCTGTTTGTGTAGCTGGTATGATAAAGCAGTCAAGCTTGCATCTTCATGACTTGTGGTTGCAAATTGGGATGGTTGAGATTAGCATGATTGTCTGTTTCGAACAGGCGGTTTAGGCTCCGTTTGGTTACTAATTTCGTTCTTTGATTTATGTTCCTACTCTTGAAATTTTAGATTAATGTATAGAAACGTGTTGGGTGAACACATTTTTGTTTTGAAAATTAAGAGTAATTCCTATAAATTCCTTAAGTATTTGAGAAATAAAAGAATGTTAGATATCTATTCATTTCCACAAAACTATTTCTACTACCATCCTGTCGGCTGTCACCAGCATGCCGGTAACTATCACAACGCCAACTATCATACATTTAAAGTTAAAAAAAAATATTGTAACTAAACGTTTTTTTTTTTTTTTTTTTTTTTTTTTCTGTTCTCATAATTCCAACACGAAGTAAAATTCTTATTCCAATTTATTGGGAGCAGAAACGAAAAAAGAAACGAAAAAACAGACACATTAACCAAATGCCACCTTAGCTAATTATAATTCATGGAAACTGTTGTAGTGGTTATTTCTTTGTTCAAAATTAGCTATGTTACAAGGTGATGAACTTGAATATTAGATCTTTTTGCGTTCTCATAATATAAAGTCTTGTTTGGCCTAGGATTTTGATGCTAGAAACGCTAGAGTTTTTTTAATTCTCCTAGTATGTGATAATTAGGGCTTGTTTTTTGACATTTTTTATTCTCAAACAAGTGTAGACCACTTTTGGATATGTACAAATTCAATAAGTCTAACTCACTCTGAAAAAACGTCTTGAAAAAGGAGGATTGTCCTACATTTTATATATAGTTCAGGATTATGTAACACGAGTGATGTGGGATTCAACACGCCTCCTCAGGCGCATGATGGACTTTGCTAAAGTAAAGCGAACGGATATCCCAGGGGCCAATATCGATGTGGGATTCAACACGTCTCCTCATGCGCATGGTGGACTTTGCAAACTACTGCGGACAGATATCGAGGGCCCAATATTGATGTGAAATTCAACACACCCCCTCATACGTAGAGTGAATTTTGTCAAACCACTGTGAATGGATATCGGGGGGCCTCAATATTGATGTGGAATTCAACACGCCCAACATCAGAGAAAATATCTGACTTTGTGATACCATGTAGTAACCCAATGGCTCTCACTCACTCTCAAAAGACGCCTTAAAATAGGAGTATTGCCCCCACGTTTTTTTATATATAGCTCAGGATCAGGTAACACAAGCGATGTGGGATTCAACACGCCCCTCACGAGCAGGGTGAACTTTGTCGAACTACTACAAACTAATATCAGGGGGTCCAAAAGGTAGAATTCAACACACCCCAGGGTGAATTTTGACAAACCACTGCGAATGGATATCAGGTGGCCCGACAAAAAACAAGAGGAACCCATTTTTAATGAGAGAGAGAGTAACACATGAAGAGGAACATGAGAAGTGCCGGAGATGCTTCTGTCTGCATCTTCCCATGAATAAAACAAATGGAAGATCCAAGTGAAGCCCCCCCCCCCCCCCCCCCCCGTGCTGCAATTAACAAAGGGCTGACTTCTCTTAGATCTGTTTATTATAGAAATTGATTAACATTCTCTCTATATTTTGCTTCTATAACCTACAAAAAACAGGACAAAAAATGATCACTTCCTTTGTCTTCTTGGTCTTCGTGGTCATAATTCTCTTTGCCAAGTCCGTTGCTGACAACCACCCTTCACCTTCTGAGATGGGGTATTCCCAGTCTTTTGTTCCTGTAATAACACAAAAACCAAATGTTTTGGACAACAAATTTCATGCCCAAAAGAGTGTCCAATGTTGAAGCCCTCCAACAATAAGAGCAAAGCTTGTCTCATTGATTGTAAGTCCAGAAAATGTGAAGCTGTTTGCAAGACTAAGCCCCACTCTCTCTATTGTGCACACCCTTCTACTTGTAATCACATAAAAAAATAAAAAAATAAGTAAAAAATACATTTTTTTTGTTCAAGTTAATTGAATATCCTAAAAAATATTAGTGAAATTAAAATATTTATTTAAATTTTACATTACAAAATTACTCTTTATTTTAATTTGTATTTATTAAAAAAAGAAAAAAGAAAAATTGAAGTAGAGGGAGAAAGAGTTAATTGAGAAAATGTTAGTTTTTTAATGCCAAAAAACAATTATTTTTTCTTTTTTCAATTGCAGAAGATTTTTTTTTACCTAGATTAGAAGATGATTTATAGGAGTAATATTAAGACATTGCCTTTATATTGTCAATGTTGATACCGAATATTGTCTTAAAACATCTTCAACAGCTATTGGACAAGTTGTGCCCAAAAAAGTTTTGTCATTTTTCTATCACAACTAAGACTCTAAGAGTTGTGGCATTTACCATGGCAAAATGTCACATCTCTCCGTGCCTAATCCATATTTGCCACAAGCGAAGCCTATTGGAGTTAACTGTCGCTCCAACAGTCATCAAACCAAAACTTAGAAAAAAAACAAAAAAACTATTGATCCTAAATTAAATGAAATTGACTATTAAAAACACCTTTGAAGTCCAGATCATCATCTTCTTCTTGAAGATCTAGCAGCACATAGATCTATCCCTAGCTTCGTCTTGCCCTCATTCCAATCTGCTCAAGCTCCATCATGTGACTTCGACGCTCTGACACTAGCCGCTCCCCTGATCATCTTCTCTCTCTCCACTTATCTAGTTTCATTTGTTATTTAATTTTGTTTTAACAAGGGTTGGGGTTGGGTTTGGATTTTGTTGGATTGGGTTAAATTAATTTGTTAGTTTTATTTTATTTGGATTTGATTAATTTGTTAATTCTATTTTCATTGAGTTAATTTTAATTTATTAATTTAAGTTAAATTATAATTTAATTCAAACTATTTTTAGTTTAATTTAGATTCAAGTTGCTTTGATTTATTTAGTTTAATTTAATATATGTTGATTGATCTAAAATCTGATCACTAATTTGATACATACGGTTAAAAACAATACTAATTCAAATTCAAATTCAAATTATATTAAAAAAAAATTAAAAATAAATTGAAATTTAACTGTTATTTTAAATTTTTCATTCAAGTCAATTTTTATTTTTAAGTTTAATACAAGATATATTTAAAATGACGTAATATTTTTGTCACAACTGTTGAGATACCGATATCGCTTAGATGAATCATAATATTGTTCATATGTCACATACAACAAAATAACACACTAAATCTGATGTGGGTTAAATTGAGCTTGCTCCACGTGTCCGCCATCTAGGCTGAATTCGCCATGTCTGCAACGCCACGTCATCAACGGCCTGATTAGCCAAGTGAATAGACAGCTCGGGACGCCCCTTCAGGTCAGTTAGAATGGAGCACTTGAATCGCCTAGCTAGAATCTCCTCGGTCATTGCCACAACAAGTCAGGTCGGTGCATGCAGACCAAGTTTCATCTCGATGCCCCAGGCCGACCTGTTGCCCCTAACAGGTTTGGCCCATGGGCTTCTCCACCAATAGTAAAAAAGCCCAGGCCCATAGCTCTAACCTGCAGTGTTCTCACGCGCCTGATTGTTTAGCGTTAAACTGAGCTTAAGGCTCTAATCTTGCGGAGCGCCAATCACTACTTTGCATATAAATAGAAAGCTTCATCAACACATTTCAAGAAGACACGCCATAGATCGTCGAACAGGTTGAGGTAATAGCTCTACTCCGAACGACTTGATTTCTTTCTCCTAGGCTCTTACTCTCACGCCAGAGGGGACACGTCTGGGAACACCCCGGCCCATCCTGTGTGCAGGTAACAGAACGGAGCTCAACCTGGACAACGGTTTAAAGATAGAAAACGAAATGACCAGACCATCTGGCTCGTGCTGCAGGCCGATTAGCGCCCCGCCCGGCTCGGATCGAGGACTCCAGCAAGGACGAGGATCATCCCCAGACCAGACACAAATCTACACGCGAAAAGTGACTAAACCATATTGCTGGTCTTACCGATTCCTAACACCAACAAAATCTGTTATATCACCTCTTAACTAATAATTGTATTTAATTCCTAGCATATTTGTTGTGTATTAACTTGAACTCACCCCCATCCACCCGAATACAGCTAGGAGACCAAACTGCAATGGAATTGGGTCAGCATGCTATGATCCAAGGTTCGTCGGAGGAGACGGCGTCATGTTCTACTTCCACGGCAAGACTAACCACCATTTCAGCCTCGTCTCCGACCACAACCTCCAAATCAACGCCCGTGTCATAGGACGCAGCCCTCAGGGAAGAACCAGAGACAACACCTGGATTCAGGCGTTGGGCCTAATGTTCGGCCGACACAGCTTCACCGTGGAGGCGCAAAAGTAGCCCGGTGGGACGACCAAACGGATCAACTTCTCCTAACCTACAATGGAGCTCCTCTTTATATCCCCACTGGCCATCTCTCCACTTGGGCCACCGGACCAGATAGCGGCCTCACGGTGGAGAGGACATCGAGGTGCAACGGCGTGGTGGTGTCGCTGCCGGGTGTTCTGGAAGCTTCCGTGAACGTCGTTCCGGTAACGAAAGAGGATGATCGGATTCATGGGTATCAGATTCCGGCCGAAGATTGTTTTGCGCACTTGGAAGTGCAGTTCAAGTTTTTGGAACTTTCCGATGAGGTCGAAGGCGTTTTGGGACAGACTTACCGGCCGGGATTCCAGAATCCGGTGAACAGAGGGGTGCCGATGCCGATTATGGGCGGGGTAGACATGTACCATACCTCTTCTCTTTTTTGCCGGAGGAAAATGGAGCTAAATCGGTGGTTATGGGTTAAGAAATGACCTTGGATTGTACCGGAAAATTTGGAAATGGTGGCGGATTCGTTTGCCGTCGTTAAATGATCTTTTGATGCAGCAAAAAGAACAAGGGATAAACAGTCAAAAGGAATTTTTTTTTTTTTTGGAATGAAATGAATGAAACATGTTTTTGTTGTATGGTTGTCCCCAATCTATTTGCCATATTGAATTTTCCACAAAATTTAAGAAAATTTAAAATATGGATGCTAAGAGATATATAACTCATAAAACGACTCACTTAGGAGAATAAATTTTTTAGTTTTTACAAAAAAGTCCCTAACATTTGTCCCTCAATTAATATTGTATTTACAAACACATGCCATCCAGTCCTATGTGTACGCTGCATTTATGGGAAGTGCACAGTTCCCAAATATATCACCAACGTCTGGAAAATCGCTACTATCAACCAATTCCTTATTCAAAAAATGAAAATATATACATCAAATTAATGTACAAAAAATCTTCTTTCTAATTATATAAATTGTGATTTTTTTGGATAAAAATGTGAATTTGTAAATGTTCATATGAATTGTAGAACGATTTCTCTAAGAAAGTAATCAGATATGAATATTCACATAAAATGTCATTCTGTCAAATATAACAAAATGTAACCATTCACATTTTTATTTTATTATTTTTAAATATTTAATACATATTTAAGGGTTGATTTTACTGCTTTGAATGTTCACAATTTTCACGAAAACACACTGATATATATTTTCACCAAATTATCATAACACACTGGTATAGATATTCACACAAACACACCGATGTGCATTTTTAAGAAAATATTAAAAACACTATGAAAATATATCATATAAATATTCACAAACAAAAACAAACCAACAAAAAACATTTACTTGAATAAACAAAAATTTGACAAAAATCAACAAAACATACCGATGTCTATTTTTATCAAAATACCAAAACACACTGAAAACAGACCTATAAAACTTTCACAAATACTATTCAAAAAAACAAAATGATTGAACATGAATATGAATAATCACAATTAATAAACCAAACTCTATCGAAATCACAAACGTAGTAGCAAAAATCAAACAATGAACATTTTTCAAAAAAAAAAAAAATCAAAATCAGTATCAAATCAAAATTAGCGACAAGAACCCAAAGATCAACGAAAGATAAACAAGTATGAACATTTCACCAAAATCACGCTAAAAATTCACAAAAATATAACCCTAAATGAAAACATTCACAAACACAAAATAATCAACAAGAGATTCATCGTGAATAAAAAAACAACAGAGCATAATCGGTATGAACATTCTACCTCTCACAAAGACATTCACCCAAATCGTAAAATGAATATCCACCAGAACACACATTAGAAAATGAACATTCAGATTTATGAATGAACATGAACATTCAATCTGGAATTTTTCAAAATCTGAACAAATTTGAGAAAGGGAGAGCGTGACCAAAATGTTAAAGAATATTCACAATAAAATCACCCCCAAAACTCCCCAAGAACAGATCTGAAAAAAATGATATGAACAAATGAAACAAACAAGAATATTCACATGTATATACAAACACAAATCAGCGTAATTAAGTAGCTGAAGAAACTGAAATTTTTGAAGATTAAAGCTATTTGAGATTAATTTCGTGGCTACACTAAAAGAAAAATTAAAGAAAAAATTAAAAAAATAAAGAAAAATTGATTAAGTAACTCAAAAGAGTAGATCTGGATTTTAATTTTTTGAACCTTGTACAGAATTTGAGTTTTAATAGGATCCATGAAAATTGATGAGCCTCTACAGAATGAAGACCTGTGTTCGTAGAAGGAGAATGTAGTCGGCCGTTTGCCGGAAAATCTAGTCGGCTTTGATCTCCTCATCGCCACCGTTAACGATCGACACCAGCTTCTACGAAGCTTGTAATTTATCAGACCACGAGCTCGAATTCGCGGTTCGTGAGCTCTTTGGAGATCTACATAATCTTCTACTTCTTCTCATCGCCATATTTACAGGCCTCTTTGGCCATGACGCCATGGATGGATTAGGGGAGAGAGAGAGAGAAATGAAATGCGGTGGCGTAACGGAGTCGTCATCGTCTTCGCCGAGCGGCGGCGTCATCGTCGGCTGTGGCGTCATCGGCGAACGGAGAACATTTTTGGAGGTGGATTGGCGGCTACGAGTAAGAGGTTGGAGATTAGGTTGAATATGAAATAAAATTGGGAATTAAGGCTTGTTCCTTGTACATACATACATACATACATACATACATACATACATATATATATATATATATATATATATATATATATATATATATATATATATGAGGGTAAATATGTCTGTTCATCATTAGTCAAGGATTAAAAGCTAAGAATATTTTCATCAAGATTTGTAAAATAACCTGATTACTTAAAAGGGTTATTAAGGAAAGAGAGTGTATAATATGGGTTAAACATTAAAAATCCGAAATTTCAATAAAATTTCTCTACTTTATTATTTTTTTAATTAGTAAGTATAATAAATAATAAAATAATTAACCAAATGCAAATATATAACTTAAAGGGTATAAAATATAATTTAAGGATTTATATCGCTTACCTCCTATGTCATTTTGGCGTTAACCAGATTCCTATATTATTTTGCAAATACCGGTCAAATCCTTATCATATTTTGTCAAAAACCACTTAGTTCACTTATAGGTAAATAGTTACTAAATTTTTTATTATAATGACTATTTTATCCTTAGCTATTTAAAAATAATTAAAAATTAAATACATAAATAACCCCTTAAAAACTGAAATACATAAACTAAAATACAATAACATCCCTATTTTTATAAAACATCCTAAAACCTCCACCACCCTCATGTTGTTGTTTTCATTTCCCCCACCTACGGCTGTAAACGGACCAAGTTATTCATGAATAACTCGAGCTTGGATCGAAAAATGCTCGTTCAAGTTCATTTATTAAAATAAACGAGTCGAGCTCGAGCTCCAAAAAATATTCTTTTAATAAACAAATCGAGCTGAGCTTGTTCGCGAGTTGTTCGATTTTTGTTCGTGAACAAGACACTGTTATTGTGTACACTTTGCCCAACAAAGGTGTACAAAATAATATTATTACTGTTGATGTCAAAAAGTGGTTGCTGGTCAACAGTATGGTCCGGGGGGATACCTGAGGCAGGGGGCGACCAGTAATGCAATAACAAGTTGAGTTCAGGGGTGGTGACGGACTCCGAGCAGGGCTCCACTCTTCTGCACACAGTACCTGCACAAAGACCCACTGGGGTTATTCCCAGTAAGTCCCTCCGGCGTGAGGATAAGTATTCCGAAGTGGAGGGCTGAAAAATATAGATTGAGTTCAGTAGTAGTCACGTACCGTCGGGCAGTGGATGTCCCGGTGTATTTATAGGCGCCAGCACTTGATTAGTGCCGCGAAATTAGGGGGTCGGCTCAGGTTAATTAACCTAATCTGCTGGACAACCAATGAGCAGACAGGTCAGCCCTCTAATCCTCTGGGTTGGCTTTTGAGCCCACAATTGGAGGCCCATGGGCCATGGCCTCACACCGGCCTGGAGAACTCCCAAGTGCTGTGGTGGCAAGCAAAGGGTGCCACAGATCGTCAGTTCGAGAGGTCGGATCTCAGCTCGTCGGTCCTGATTTCTTCACTGCGACGACCCTCAGTTCGACTGGGGGACATCCCAGCTTCCTCTGTTCGGCTGGGGGACACCCCAGCACGGTACTGAGGGGTTTTTTAGCCCTTGTTCCGACCGCTCTCCTATAACTGGGTGAACTTTTGACCCCGTGATGTCCCTTACCAGATTTTCCTATATCAGTTGCCCCCCCAAGTCTCGAGGGCAGGAGTGAAATGTGACGGCCTTGGGATTTTGAAGGAGCAAGTAAGTAGTAGGAGGTGAGGACATTGGGGTCAAAATGCGACAATGGCACACCACAGATCCCTGGGGGGAGAAACGACTGGAAAACGGAAGGTAAAGAGTAGAGTTTGGGCTGATGAGAAAGTAGTTTCTTCTGTTCAGTAGGTCGGCAGTACGAAGGAAGCGGTAATGGTAAACGAGAGTCTGGAGAGCTTTGCCCTTGTTGAAAGTGGCCGAGCTGAGAGCCTGTAGAGTCGTGAGCTCGGCCAAATTTTACTTTTTTTTTTTTTTTTTGGGAATTTGTCCGAGCTGAGAGTTCGGCAGGTCGTGAGGTCAGCCATTGTCACTGCCTCTGAATTTTTCAAGGGTGAGAAGTTTGAGAGCCTTCCCCCTTTTGATTTTGTCCGAGCTGAGAGCCCGTAGGGTCGTGAGCTCGGCCATTTGGCATGCCTTAGAAAATTTTGAGGTTGGGAAGTTTGAGAGCCTTCCCCCTTTTGATTTTGTCCGAGTTGAGAGCCCGTAGGGTCGTGAGCTCAGCCATTTGCATGCCTTAGAAAATTTTGAGGGTGGGAAGTTTGAGAGCCTTCCCCTTTTGGATTTTGTCCGAGCTGAGAGCCCGTAGGGTCGTGAGCTCGGCCATTTCCATACCTTAGAAAATTTTGAGGGTGGGAAGTTTGAGAGCCGTCCCCCTTTTGATTTTGTCCGAGCTGAGAGCCCGTAGGGTCGTGAGCTCGGCCATTTCCATGCCTTAGAAAATTTTGAGGGTGGGAAGTTTGAGAGCCTTCCCCCTTTTGATTTTGTCCGAGCTGAGAGCCCGTAGGGTCGTGAGCTCGGCCATTTCTAAGCCTTAGAAAATTTTGAGGGTGGGAAGTTTGAGGGCCTTCCCCCTTTCGATTTTGTCCGAGCTGAGAGCCCGTAGGGTCGTGAGCTCGACCATTTCCATGCCTTAGAGAATTTTGAGGGTGGGAGGTTTGAGAGCCTTCCCCCTTTTGATTTTGTCCGAACTGAGAGCCTGTAGGGTCGTGAGCTGGGCCATTTCCATGCCTTAGAAAATTTTGAGGGCGGGAAGTTTGAGAGCCTTCCCCCTTTGGATTTTGTCCGAGCTGAGAGCCCGTAGGGTCATGAGCTCGGCCATTTCCATGCCTTAGAAAATTTTGAGGGTGGGAAGTTTGAGAGCCTTCTCCCTTTTGATTTTGTCCGAGCTGGGAGCCCGTAGGGTCGTGAGCTCGGCCATTTCCATACCTTAGAAAATTGTGACGGTGGGAAGTTTGAGAGCCTTCCTCGTTTTGATTTTGTCCGAGCTGAGAGCTCGTAGGGTCGTGAGCTCGGTCATTTCCATGCCTTAGAAAATTTTGATTGTGGAAAGTTTGAGAACCTTCCCCCTTTTGATTTTGTCCGAGTTGAGAGCCCGTAGGGTCGTAAGCTCGGCCATTTCCATGCCTTAGAAAATTTTGAGTGTGGGAAGTTTGAGAGCCTTCCCCCTTTTGATTTTGTCCGAGCTGAGAGCCCGTAGGGTCGTGAGCTCGGCCATTTCCATGCCTTAGAAAATTTTGAGGGCGGGAAGTTTGAGAGCCTTCCCCCTTTGGATTTTGTCTGAGCTGAGAGCCCGTAGGGTCGTGAGCTCGGCCATTTCCATGCCTTAGAAAATTTTGACGGTGGGAAGTTTGAGAGCCTTCCCCCTTTTGATTTTGTCCGAGCTGAGAGCCCGTAGGGTCGTGAGCTCGGTCATTTCCATGCCTTAGAAAATTTTGAGTGTGGGAAGTTTGAGAGCCTTCCCCCTTCCCATGTGACAGAATGCGGCACACGTGCCTCATTTTCTGAGTCGTGTGATAGGTCACTCCACCATCGTTGGATGGGTGCCACGTGGCAGGGGCGTGTAAACCAAGGTATCCCCAGCCGTTGGCCTTTACGACCTTTCGTTTGGGCTCATTTTCCTTTTATAAATGATGGCCCCTACCATTCATTTGACATTTGCGTAAAGTCCAGAGCTCTTTCTTCTTCCCTTTTTTTTTTTTTTTTTTTTGGAATACGGGCTAAAACCCCACCATTGTAAAGCCCTTGTTTATTTTGATGAAATGGAATACAACACAAAAAAAACAAAAAAAAATAAAATTGAGCACTTGTTTCCTATTTGAATGTTCGGGACAAGATTGCAAACCTTTGCACATTTACAACCCCCACCTTTCCGCACTCGTGTCAAGTCCTTACGGTCCTTAATTCGCAACGCTTCCAATCTTTAAAGATGTTATGGCACCGCCTTGGCGATTAATTATCGGGGTTACAATTACCCTGCCCCCCAGCCTGTAGTAGGAGCACCCTACTGCGCTGGAAGGCCCGTTTAAGTAATAAAGTCATTATATTACCATCAAAATACTTGATACTCAGTGGTATATAGATGAAATGATTACAAAATGACCCCAGTCCGATGGTGGTATCGTTTGAGATGGTCAGCGTTCCACGGGTGTCGAAGCGAAACGCCTTTCTCAGTCTCTAGTTCATACGTACCCGGCCTTGCAATTCTTATCACGCGATAAGGTCCCTCCCAGCTGGGGGCCAACTTTCCTGCATTTGGCTCCTTTGTCGCGAGAGTTACCTTCCTGAGGACTAGGTCTCCAACGTCAAAATGCCGTGGTCGTACCCTTCTGTCATAGTATCGAGCTGCCCGTTGCTGGTATGCTGCCTGGCGCACTCGAGCATTCTCCCGTCGTTCTTCTAAAAGGTCCAGGTTAAGGGCCAGCATTGCGTCGTTCGTCTGCTGGTCCTGTCCATTAGATGATGTTCGGAAGGTAGGTAACCCCATTTCCATAGGAATTACGGATTCGGATCCAAAAGTCATTGCGAATGGCGTCTCTCTAGTCGGGGTCCGGGAGGTGGTGTGGTATGCCCAGAGGACCGGGTAAAGTTCCTCCACCCACCTCCCTTTGGCTTTGTCAAGCCTGGTCTTTAAACCATGTAGAATCGTCCGATTCGTGACTTCTACCTGTCCATTAGCTTGTGGATGACCAGGAGACGCAAAGTGTGTTCGGATTCCCAAGACGGAGCAAAAAGAAGTAAACAAGTCGTTGTCGAATTGAGTGCCGTTGTTGGACACGATTACCCTCGGGATCCCGAACCGGCACACCATGGACTTCCAGACAAAGTCCCGGATTTTTTCCTTAGTAATGCGGGCCAGGGGTTCGGCTTCCACCCACTTGGTGAAGTAGTCGATAGCGACCACGAGGAACTTCCTTTGACCAGTGGCCTGTGGAAAAGGGCCTAACAAATCGATTCCCCACTGGGCAAAGGGCCACGGACTCGCCATGGACACCATGGCCGTTGGCGGTAGATGAGGGTGGGGACCGAAGCGTTGGCACTTTCGCACTTTTTAACGAACTCACTCGCATCTTCTAACATTTTGGGCCAAAAATACCCTTGGCGGAGGAGTTTTCCAGCTAAGGCACTGCCCCCCAAGTGATTGCCACAGATTTCCTCATGGGTCTCTCTCATTACATAGTCGGCCTCTTCCGGCCGCAAGCATCGTGAGTATGGTCCAGAGAAGGAGCGCCGATACAGGACCCCACCCAGAATGCAATATCTGGCTGATCTGTATCGTATCCTTCTTGCTTCGTTGCGTTTGTCGGGAAGCGTTCCATCTTCCAGATATTTACGGATGGGGTCCATCCAAGTGGGGCGGTTGTTAAGCTCACAAATCGAAGCCACATGATCAGATGTTGTTGTGCTCGATGCATCGAGATATTCAACTGGCACACTTCGCTTCAAGGTTAACGCTACTGCCGAAGCAAGGTTTGCCAAGGCATCGGCATGTCGGTTCTCCTCCCGCGGTATTTTGGATACATCGATTTCTTCGAATTCCTCCATCAGTGTTTTGACTCTCTCAAGGTACGCAGTCATACTAGGGTCTTTCGCCAAGTACTCCCCATTGACTTGGTTGACGACCAGCTGTAAGTCGCAAAAGACGGACAGCGTCGTCATATTAAATTCCCTGGCCATGCGGAGCCCAGCCAGCAGAGCCTCATACTCCACCTCATTATTAGTTGCTCTAAACCCTAGTCTCAGGGCGTACTCAACTTCCTCGTTGCTTGGGGCAACGAGCACCATTCCTGCTCCACAAGCGCTGGTGTTGCACGATCCATCGGTGAACAGCTTCCATGTCACCAGACCGTTACCTGGGCTGGATTCACCCTGCACCTCCCCTTCTCCCGCCCTTCTTGCTTCTGGTTGAGCGGTAGGCAGCTCGGGATCTTCGAGAAATGTGAGCTCAGCGATGAAATCTGCTAGGACTTGACCCTTAATGGCCGTCCTAGGGCGGTACTCAATATGAAACTGACCCAGCTCGAGGCTATACTTCATCAACCGCCTTGAGATGTCTGGTGAATGTAAAATTTGTCTTATTGGCTGGTCCGTGAGGACGACGATCTGGTGTGCTTGTAAATATTATTTCAATTTTCGAGAAGCCACTAGTAGAGCATACGCCAGTTTTTCAAACCTAGTGTACCTTGTTTCGGCATCTGAGAGGACCCTACTAGAGTAAAAGACCGGATGCTGGGCCCCGGTGTCATCCCTCACAAGAGCGGCATTCACCGCTGTCGCAGACGCGACAATATATAGGTAAAGGGTCTCCCCCTCCTTCGGTATGCTGAGTAGGGGAGCAGAGGACAAATAGTTCTTGAGTGCTTGGAAAGCTGACTCGTACTCGTCCGTCCACCCAAAACTGCCGCTTTCCCTTAGCACTTTGAATAACGACAAACACTTTTTCGATGCTCGGGATATAAAGCGGTTGAGTGTGGCGAGTCTCCCCGTCAGCATCTGTACCTCCTTCTTGTTCCTAGGGGAGGCCATTCCAAGGATTGCATGTATTTGATCGGGGTTGGCATCGATGCTGCGCTGGGAGACCATGTACCCCAGGAACTTCCCTGCAGAAACTCTAAAAATACATTTGTTTGGGTTGAGCTTCATGCGGTGGACTCGGAGTTTCTCGAAGCAGTCGTGGAGATGTTGTGTGTGATCAAGGGCTTTCGAGCTCTTGACCAACATGTCATCAATGTAAACCTCCATTGTCCGTCCAATTTCTTCCTTGAACATTTTGTTCACCAGTCGTTGATAAGTGGCTCCGGCGTTGCGCAAGTTGAACGGCATTACTTTGTAACAGTATGTACCCCTATCGGTGATGAACGACGTTTTACTCTTATCGGGGGAGAATAGTGGAATTTGATTGTACCCAGCATAAGCGTCAAAGAAACTCAGGCGCTCATGTCCCGCAGTAGCGTCTATGACGATATCAATCTTGGGTAGGGGGAAGAAGTCCTTCGGGCAAGCTTTATTCAGATCTTTGAAATCAACACAAAGGCGCCACTTGTTGCCAGCCTTGGGGGCCAAGCCCACATTCGCCAACCAGTCCGGGAATTTGACCTCTTCAACAACACCAAAACTGATCAACTTATCCATCTTTGCTTCAATTAATTTCTGGCGTTCCGGATGAAATTTCCGTCGCTTTTGCCGTACGGGAGGATGGTGTGGATCAGCATGGAGGCAGTGCAACGTCACGTTCGGATCAACACCTGGCAGCTCATCATGGGACCAGGCAAAGATGTCGTAATTGCGTCGGAGTAGTTGGATGAGTTCATCCCTCTGTTCGGACGGGAGACTAGAACCGATCCTAACAGTTCGCTCTCCGATGGTTGGGTGTATGGAAACCTCTTCCAGTTCCTCGTGAGGTCGGGGGCCAACCTCCTCCTCTCTAGGATCGTCGATGGGCACAGGTTCCAGCCCCCGGCCTAGAGCCATGAGTTCGGAGTCTCCGAGCTCTGGCTCTACCTGTAATTGCTATTTCTTCCTTTCTAACGCCCTCCGCGCACAAGACCGGGAAGATTCTTGGTCACCCCTCACAACTCTCACACCTCCTTCAGTGGGGAACTTCATCGCTTGGTGATATGGGGAACAGACAGTTTTAAGGGCAGCCACTGTAGGTCGACCCATGATTGCGTTATAGGGTGAGGGCCTATCCACGATCAGAAATTTGGTCCAAATGGTGGAGGTCCGTGGATGGGCCCCGATTGTCACAGGAAGCGAGACCCACCCGGCGGCGTTCACAACGTCCCCTCCGAAACCGATTAGGGGGGCTATCAATGGTTTTACCATGCTGGGATCCACGCTCATTTTCTCAAATGCCCATTTGAAGATAATATCAGCGGAACTACCATCGTCGACCAGGATTCGTCCCATCTTGTAGTGATGGATGATCACCATGATGACAAGGGCGTCGTCGTGGGGCACGTGCACGTCCCGAAGGTCTGCCTCGCTAAATGAAATAACATTGTGCTCCTCAACGTCCATCGTGCTGACCACAAAAACGTCTTCGCTCACCTTCATTTTGGCTTTGTGCTCGTATCTCTTCTTGGATGAGAGGGTCTCTCCCCCAAGGCCTAATCCTCCGTGGATGACGTTAATTTCGCCATCAATCCTGTGCACGTCATCATCCCTCCCTGCATCCGACCTAGGAGGGGGGTGACTTCTGTTTCTTCTTCTTCTACGAACCCTATGTTCTTCGCGGGGATCGCGCTCCTCCGTTTTGGGAGCTCGGGCGTCCCTTCGAACATAACGTCCTAGGTACCCTCTACTAATGAGGGCTTCAATTTCTTCCTGAAGTCGGAAACAATTCTCGGTGGAATGTCCCCGGTCCTTGTGGAACTCACAGTATTTGTCTATAGACCTCCCCATCGGTTTTTCGCTGGGTGGAGGAGGGGGAGGGAAAAAATTCCTCCCTACATTTTCAGCTGGGACGATGGCCACCGAGACCGTGAGAGGCGTGTAGTTCTGCTGGCGATTTCCCTGGGATGGAAACGGTCTCTGATCTCCGGGCAACGGCCCCAGCCTCCCTTCCGCCTACAGTCTTTTGGATCCATGGTGTTTGTTCGGCCCTTTTTCTGCCTTTCCTTTCTTCTTGTGACCGCCTCCTTGGTCCTTCCTCGCTGCTTCCCACTCATCCGCATTATGGAACCTCGTGCTCCTCTCCAGGGCAGCATCCAAGGTAGGGGCCGGGTTAGAACAGAGGTCATACATGAGGCGTCGATGTTTCAGGCCGTCGATGAATGCGCTCATCGCGACCACATCACTTAGTTCATGACACCCAATGATCTCTTTGTAAAACCTCTCCATATAATCCCCCAGTGACTTATCGGGTAATTGTTGGAGTGCGAGGATGTGAGCCATGATTTTTGGCCTACGTCGCGATCGCCCGAATCGTGATAGGAAGAGTAATTCTAACTCGTGAAAATTGGAGATGGAAGCTGGTGCCAACGTTCGGAACCAAGCCCTGGCGGCCCCCGTGAGGGTGAGGGGGAATGTCTTACACCTCATGGCTATTGAGGCGGTGTGTAGATCCATATACGACCTGAAGATGGACAGGTGATCTGCTGGATCAGTGACACCGTCATAGAGGACCATTTGAGGATGAGTGTACCGCGCGGGCAAGGGCTTTTCCAGAATTTCATTGATGAAAGGAGATCTCACCTCCGAGGGAAGCCCAGGCGGGCCCCTGGTTCCCCGGATCTGTTGTAGGTCAGCCTCCATGTCGGCTAAGCGTCTTTCCACCACCACCTCAGCTCTTGGCTGGGTCTGAGCTTGACTGAGAGCGGCCCGAGGCGGGAGATCTCGCGGTGGGGAATGTGAATCGACCTCCCAATAGTGACGGGGGTGATGATCGAACCACACGGTAGCGCTATGGGCGGGGGGTGAGTCGGCTCGGTCGCCTCTCCTTCGGCGTGGTGGAGGTGGCGACGGAGATCCCGAGATCTCATGGGGTGCCACCTCCACTCCTCTCTGATAAACGTTGCGGGCCCGAGGCGGCGGGTCGCGTCCGTCGGTATGGATGATATTTTCTTCACCCACGAATGCCCGACCTTCCCTGCTCGCAACTTGAACTGTAGGAAGATCCATTGGGGGGACCGATAGTAAGCGGGCCAAGACGATCTGGAAGAAGGTTTGGAATTCACCGAGCTGACGCTCCAAAAGATCGACGCGGGCTGCCTCAGGCGCCCCAGAGGCCTGCCCAACAAGCTGCTCTAGGGAAATAGGCCCCACTTGGGTGGCTTGCCGAGTAGCCGGACCTTCCAGCCCAGAAGGCGGGATGGCGGACAGGTGGATCCCCTCTGCAAAGGCCACCGGAGGATCCGACCTGGGAGCTCTAGACATATCCTGCACGGATATGGGAGGCGGATTGCTACTGGTGGCGGGCGCTTGGTCAGCCTGGCGAATCTCCTTCCCAGACCTTGTGATCATCAAGTCTTAACCTCGTGGGGAGCTGACAACCAAGGGAAGCTTTTAGTGCGTTCCCACAGACGGCGCCAAACTGTTGATGCCAAAAAGTGGTTGCTGGTCAACAATATGGTCCGAGGGGATACCTGAGGCAGGGGTCGACTAGTAATGTAATAACAAGTTGAGTTCAGGGGTGGTGACGGACTCCGAGCAAGGCTCCACTCTTCTGCACACAGTACCTGCACAAAAACCTACTAGGGTTATTCCCAGTAAGTCCCTCCGGCGTAAGGATAAGTATTCCGAAGTGAAGGGCTGAAAATATAGATTGAGTTCAGTAGTAGTCACGTACCGTCGGGCAGTGGATGTCCCGGTGTATTTATAGGCGCCAGCACTTGATTAGTACCGCGAAATTAGGGGGCCGGCTCAGGTTAATTAACCTAATCTGCTGGACAACCAATGAGCAGACAAGTCAGGCCTCTAATCCTCTGAGCTGGCTTTTGAGCCCACAACTGGAGGCCCATGGGCCATGGCCTCACACCGGCCTGGCGAACTCCCGAGTGCTGTGGTGGCGAGCAAAGGGTGCCACAGATCGTCAGTTCGGGAGGTCGGACCTCAGCTCGTTGGTCCTGATTTCTTCACTGTGACGACCCTCAGTTCGGCTGGGGGACATCCCAGCTTCCTTTGTTCGGCTGGGGGACATCCCAGCCCGGTACTGAGGGGTACTGAGGGGTTTTTTAGCCCTTGTTCCGACCGTTCTCCTATAACTGGGTGAACTTTTGACCCCGTGATGTCCCTTACCAGATTTTCCTATATCACTTACTTCTTTTCTTTTTGTTGGGTACATAATGATTACTTCCCATCCTTCCTTAGCCGTTCAATTCTCTCTATCTGAAAAAGTCTCTCTCTCTCTCTCTCTCAATCTCAACCTACTAAAAGTACTAAGATTTCTAAACCTTCTCAAGTCTCAGCCTTACTGTGAGTTTGTGACCCCTGACGCCGACCAAACACCTTACAATGAGTAGCTCCGACGCAATGTCGACGAGCAGCTTCGAGCCTCCACCGCAATCCCCAACAACCGAAGAACAGCTTCCAAGTTGTGGGTACTCGCTCTCTTTGCCGATGAAGAACAGCTTCCAAGTTGTGGGTACTCGCTCTCTTTGCCGACGAAGAACAGATCTGGACTTTTTTTTCTCTCCCTATCTCTTTGTCGTTTTTATTACCGTCGTTGGTGGTGGTGTCGCAGCGCTTGCTTCCACGATTGTTGAGAATGAGGGCATACAACTAAGCTTTGAATTTTCGACCTCCATTTCAAGCTGATTTGGGTTAATTGAGCCAAATGAAGCTTGAGCTCGAGCTTGTTTGGGTTAATCGAGTCGAGCCGAGCTCGAACTCATATTTTACAACTCGAGCTGAGTTTGAACATTTACTTCAAAGCTCGGCTTGAGTTCGAGCTTGGCTCATTTAACTTGGAATTTAAATAAACGAGTTTGTACATTCACTACTCGACTCGTTCACCATTTCTTTCTCTATATATATATTCACCATTTTTTTTCTTTCTTTCTTCATCAAACAAATGAGTTGTTTACATATATAATATAAATTTAAAAGAAAATTACTGAAATAGTGGTGTTTGTAACTTATTTACATTTTTAGTGTTACCCGGGGTTCCGAACCCCGGTTTGTGGGGCCGGCGGTATACCCGGGGTTCCGAACCCTGGGTATACGATTTTTTTTTGTTTTTTGGTATACAGGTTTATACCCGGGGAACCAAACCCCGGGTATAAACCAATTTATTTTTTTTTTTAAAAAATCGTTTTTGCCCAAGAAATTTTTAAAATTTTCGGCAACTTTAAATTGATTAACGGTGGTCTATCGATATTTTAAATAAATCTAATTTTTTTTTGCATAAATTAGGTTCAAAACACTACATAATGTTTTTTACAACACTAAAAACGGACAAATAGATGAATTTTAAAAAATCACCAAAGTTGGCCAGATGAGTTGTTTCGATAACGGCGAAATTTTTTTCGGCAATTTAGAATTAACAAAAGATTGCATGTCCGTAACAGAAATTAACCAAATTTTTTGTATATAAACTATGTTCATAACACTACATAACAAAACTTAGAACACTAAAAACGGACAAGTGGATGAATTTTAAATAATCGCCAAAGTTGATCAGACGAGTTGTTTCGTTGACGATGCAATTTTTTTGAAAATTTTGAATTAACAAAAAATGGTCGTCTATCCGTAACAGAAATGATCTTGATTTTTTTGTATACAAACTACGTTCACAACGCTAAATAATAAAATCGAGAACACGAAAAATGGATTAGTGAATTTTTTTTAAATAATGGTTATTATCATAACATTTTATTACTCTTCAACGTTTCAAAAAACACTATATTGCTCTTAAATGTTTGGATGGACATAAATTTGCGCTCGGTGATCCGTTGGGGGCAAAAAAAAATTTAAAAGTTGGGTCTGATTTGAGTCATCACTCTGGCTTTTAAAGATTTCAATTTTATCAACAGAACAAGACACACGTTCGCAACGAAGATTACAAATTTATTCACTCAACACTTCGAATCCAAAATTGAAGGTGCAAACAGGCTTTATTTGAAAAAATACTAGACCAAACCGCCTACGGCGTTTGCGGCGCCTAGATCTCGAAAAAATACCCGAAATCAAAAAAAAATCGCCCCAAACGGACCACCGAGCACAAAATTATGTCCATCCAAACTTTTTCTATTATTTTACGTAAATTTTATTTTCTCTCGATAACATATTATCCGTTTTTCGTGTTCACGATTTTATTATTTAGCGTTATGAACGTAATTTGTATACAAAAAAATCAGGATCATTTCTGTTACGGATAGACGACCATTTTTTGTTAATTCAAAATTTTCAAAAAAATTGCATCGTCAACGAAACAACTCGTCTGATCAACATTGGCGATTATTTAAAATTCATCTACTTGTCCGTTTTTAGTGTTCTAAGTTTTGTTATGTAGTGTTATGAACATAGTTTATATACAAAAAATTTGGTTCACTTCTGTTACGGACATGCAATCTTTTGTTAATTCTAAATTGCCGAAAAAAATTTCGCCGTTATCAAAACAACTCATCTGGCCAACTTTGGCGATTTTTTAAAATTCATCCATTCGTCCGTTTTTAGTGTTGTAAAAAGCATTATGTAGTGTTTTGAACCTAATTTATACACAAAAAAATTAGATTTATTTAAAACATCGATAGACCACCGTTAATCAATTTAAAGTTGCCGAAAATTTTAAAAATTTCTTGGGCAAAAACGATTTAAAAAAAAATAAAAAAAATAAAAATAAATTGGTTTATACCCGGGATTTGGTTCCCCGGGTATAAACCTGTATACCAAAAAATAAAAAATAAAAAAAAAAAAAAAAAAAAAAAAATCGGGTTCGGAACCCCGGGTGTACCGCTGGCCCCACAAACCCGGGGTTCCGAACCCCGGGTAACACTAAAAATGTAAATAAATTACAAACACCACTATTTCAGTAATTTTCTTTTAAGTTTATATTATATATGTAAACAACTCTCAAACAAATGGGTTAGAACTATTTTCTATATGCTAAAAATGTGTAGATTCTTTTCTCTTTTATGGGATAAAACAACTTACTCAAAAAACTTATCGAATAAAAACGCGTAACGAAAATTAATTTTATCTCGTTTTTGTGTAAATCTAGTAGGAATTAAATTATACTGATACTTGAATCAACACACCACAATCACAATCACAATCACATGAGACAAATAATTTTTAACGTGGAAAACTCCCCCAATGCAAGAGGTAAAAACCACGGAATCGTAGTCCACCCAAAATCTCCACTATTACAAATAATGGGAATATAAGTTCTCTCTAGTTTCAACTAGAGGTACACAACCACAATACTTCAAGATCAAAATAACTTTGGCAATGAACAAGATCTACAAAAGCAAAATGAAGAGATCTCACTAAAATGAGGGTTTAAAACAACTCGAAACAGTTCTGCCAGAAATAGTGGTTACCAAACTCATAATTCAATCTCCACCGTTCAAATTGTAAAACTAGAAGTCGCTAACTTGCTGTCCAAATTTCAGCCCAATCAGATGGTGGATCGACCTCCAATCGGCGTTTGATCGAAACTACGCAGCCAGGATTTTTTTGTGGACAATTTTCTCTCTTTTTCTCTTGCTGCGCTTTCTTTCTTATTTTAGCCCTAAAAAAAAATAAAAATGTGTAAGTGGGTTCTACAGTAAGAATCCACTAAATATCACTAGTTATGTTCATCAAACAAATGCATTAGTAAAACAAAAACCAAATCTAAAATTACCAATTGGAGAAGATAATCAATTAAGCCGCTTAAACATGAATTTATGTCTCCAATTTCATCTTCTTCATCTCTTCTAGGCATAAATCGACAGAGAAACCCCACAAGGACACTTCATTTCATTCTCTTCCACGCTTGCCCACACTATTACAGAGCTGTAGCTTGACACTGCCGCCGACGAGGACGAACTCCTTATACTCTTCCGCATGCCTTTCTTCTTCGTTGTCTCGAAATCGAACCCACAAGATTGGTTCGACCAATTGAAGCTCCCTCGAATACAATAGATTTACAAAATTTGTCGAATTACCATGTAGAATTCAACACGAATTTAAAAAATTATGAAAATTTGGAAATATCAAAGTGGTTGTAAGAACAAATCTGACCACACAATCATAAATGACTGCCTCCTAACCCGCTACAAAAAAAATTTGTATTACCACCGCAACCATTACAGAAAATTTTTGTATCACCACTGCAACCACCACTCAGATAATTAGCAGCAAATATCAAAATAATACAATTAAAAACATGAAAATGAAAAAAAAAAAAAATAATAATAAATAAATTATTTTAACAGAGAAAAAAATCTACAAATTAATAAAAATAAAATAAAATTTTATTTCAATATATTAAAAAATCAGAAATTTTAAAAAGGAAAAAAAACTGTAAAAAAAAAAAAATTTGCAAGATCTTGGCTGGCCTGGCCAGATCTGTAGGGGAAGAGATAGAGAGAGAGAGATTATGATGTTATTGCTGGCAGTAGCGGTGGTGGTCGATGCTCTTAGTAGAGTGGAGCCGATGGTGGCTCTGTTGCAGTGGAGGAAGTAGTGGCTCTATTGCAGTAGAGGTGGAAAATAGAGAGAGTGAGGGGTTGACTGATATGTAGGTGTTGATCCCGAGGTTTTGATGAACAATTAAAGGTTGATATTTTTTGTGGAATTAATGAGTTTATTAAGGATTTCAGAAAAAGAGTTTCATTTAAAGATTGTATCATGAAGAAAATATCAAGGGTGCAAAGATGGACATTGAAGAAATAAAGAGTGTTGAAGATCCTGAAGAAATTAGGTGAAAATAACTCAATACTCTTATACTCTTAATGCAACCCAATTAGGATCACGACACTATTAAATGAGTTATATTTTTGTGTGTTTGATTTGACAAATTTTAGGATCCTAATTAGTGATTAAATATGTGCTCTTATATGAAATTGGAAAATAAAAATTGACCTAAGTGAAAATCATGATTAAGGAATTTAAAGTTGAAGTTTAGGGTCATTTCAGTCAACCAAGAAAAGCAATCAGTTAACTGAATCAAACGTTGGGTTTTGGAGCAGAAATTGGTGATGGAATTGACCAACCAGCATCAATCGATCAACTGATCAGAAAGGATCGGCCAACCGATTGAGAAGAAATCGATCAACCAATTGGGTTTAAAGTTTTGGTAGGGTGAGGCTCTGAAGCAATCGGTCTGTAAGACCTCAATCGTAGCATGTACGTCATTTCAGTGGTATTTTAGAGTAATTGTGAAAATTCGGGATGAAATTAGGACAATTAAAAATTCAAATAAAAAAGTCTAGGGGTCAAATTGAAAATATAGAAACAGTAAATCCCAATTTAGAAAGGTAAATTGATATTTAACTTAAAATTAAAACTTTTAGGGGTGCAATTGCAATTTAAGAAAAATCTCAAAAGTGGACTTAAACTAAAATAAAGATTTTAAGAAATTAAGGGTAGGAAAGGGTAATTTCACCAAAGATTTATATAAATGAGATCGGGAGCCACCGGCTGGAAGCTGTGCATGAACGGTGACGTGGCGGGAGGAGGTTAACACTTAAGTCCACTATCTACATGCATATAAATGCTCATTTATGCATGTAATGATCACAAAAAACAGATCTCAAACTAGGAACCTCAAACCAGAGAGGGAAGAGAGAGAAAGTGAAGAGAGAGAAAGAGGTCCGCCGGCGGTAAGGGTGCAGTCTGGCGTGGGTGGTGGCGGTCCGTTCGGTCTATTTTGTGTGTGTTTGTGTACGTTGGGTGTGCGTGGGTATTCAATTATGCGAATGAGGGTGTGCGTTACTGTTCACCGACGGTTGGGGGGTGCTCTGTTCAGTTACAGCGTTTCGGTGTGGGTTATCGGCGGGGATGGTGGTCGGGTGGTGTGGCGCTGCCGTGGATATGTGTTGTGGGAGGGCAGTGTGGGTTGCTACTCGTCGTCCGATGCCGGCGCATGTATACGTTTGCGTTGCCGGCAGTTTCGGAGCAGGCGTATGGGTGATTTTCTCCTCCGGAGTGTGTGTGTGTGTGTGTGTGTGTGTGTGTGTGTGTGTGTTGTCAGGTGTACCGGTGTGTGTGTACGTATGTGGTTCGGCCGGTGGTGTTGCCGTGCGGCGAGGTGTGTGTGTGAATGAGATGGACGGAGTTGGGAAGAGAAAGAGGGAGATGTCGGCCCGGAAATACAAACAGGAAAAACAGAAACGGGGAAGAAAAAGGAAAAAAAAAAAAAAAAGAAGAAAAAAAAAAAGAAAAAGAAAAAGAAAAAAAAAAGTAGAGAAATTACAAAAACAACCCCCAAAAAAAATTCAAAATTCATCCCGTGGCCCGTGCACGTTTCGAAACAGGTAACATTTTTATCGGATACTATTATCGATCAAATTAAATTGTTGAGCATTAAGATTTTTCGCACTCGTAATAATAATTGTTGTGATCGTGATAACATTTTTTTAGAATCGCTAATTTTAATAAACTGGTACAGTAAACTTAACAGAGCGAAATTAAACGAATAATAATTTCTCTAATGAAATGTGGGGAATGGGGAAAGTATGGGGAATTTGGACTTGTATTCATCTAATGAGGTTATTTTAAATACGATATTAATTTAGGCCCTGTTACTATTAGGTTCGCAGGCGCCGGAGTTTCAGTAGGAAGTAGTCAGTAAAAGCTTCTGGGAATGGATCACGAGGTGACTGTACTGTCTTCTTACCAAATTATATTTTTTATATAAAATGGTTGTATTGGGACTGAATGACTTATAAAACGATATGGATCAAGCAGGACTTAGGATGAGTGAGTAAAAATAAATTTTTCGTGAGATTACAATAATTTTCGAAAGGAAATTAAGAATGATTTTAATTGGATTCAGTAGTTTAAAAAGAAGGTGGAAAAATGGTTTCGGTGAAAATCAGACGTTTTTTTTTAGTAAAAGAAATATATGATTTTGGATTAAAAATCAGTTTTGGAAATATAGAGTGATGGTTGAGATTTGATGACATTGATTAGATGATAATATTGGTTTGTGAATTGATGATAACGTTATTAATTTGACAATGTTATAAAATTTATCTGCTTCGGCAGAGTGATGTGATCCGCTTCGGCGGAGTGATGTTTATCTGCTTCGACAGAGTGATGTTAGACGTTTATACTGCGCAGTGATTATCCGCTTCGGCGGAGTGATGGGTATTCGTAGGAAGGCATATCCTACGGATGGTACAATACCGTTGCAAACTCCCGATCGTGAGGTTAAAACGATCACTTAGGCTGGCCAGCGTGTGTGTGTGTTTGGGAAGATGTTTTGAGATGTGGTAATTTGCTTATACTGTGGGATTTATTATTTATATGGTGAATGGCATGATTCTTATACTAAATGATTTTTCATGGAACTTATATGTAGCGCTTTATTCTTACTACTAATATTATGAAAATCTTTGCAAGCTACGTAATGTCTACCTATTTAAGCTTGATCCATTTAGACGTTGCAGAATAAACTGTTATTACTATAAAAATGTTTTACTAAGAAGACAGTACACTCGCAGGTACAATGGCTAGAAGTCAGTCCTTTATTGGCACTAGGTAGAGCTACGTGATGGAGTTGTATAAGCGTTTGAGAGAAACTGTAAAAAACAAAAAAAAAAAGGGGGGGGTTCATGGATAAATTTTGTTTGTTAGGAATAAGTTGGGACGGGTGTTCCCCAATTAAATGTTTGTATTTTTATGGTGGATGTATATTGTCTTTTATTTGGTTGTATGGGTATGGGTGATGTCATGTTGCAGTCACACCAATATCGGGATGACGGGTGTCCGGGACGGGTTGTGACACGGTCAACCGATTGGAATTGAGTTTTGGCTTGATTTCGAAGCTGTATCAATCTGTCAATTGAATGGAAAATTCGGTCAACCGATTGGGCTTGTGCACCTGTTCATATTTTGGCCATAACGTTCTTGTCTAAACTCCGATTGAGGTGATTCAAGATGATCTGGAAAGCTTAGAAAGAGAACTACAACTTTTATGTTTTAAGTTTTTCCAAAATAAGATTGCATAATGGTCAAAATTGAGTTTGAAGTTGTTGTACCTGTAACCACAATCAGTCAACCGAATTTTGGGGTCGATCAACCAACTGTTTCGGTTTAGATTTCGAGGGACTTGATCTCTTGGTAAAAAATTAGTCGTTTTTTATGATTCCAAGGGAAAGATATGAGGGATTTGAACCTACTAAAGATATGGTACATGTATTTTGATATTTCTATTGATTTAGAACATATAATTAAAAATTCTCTCAATTTTAACAACTAAATATTTCTTTGTGATTGATGTTCTAGAAATATTTTATGGACTTAATTGAGAGATTTAAAAATTATTTTTGAATGAAAATACAACAGAATTGAATGAATTATGATATATGGGGTCTATAGGTTCCTTTTAGAAGCATATCTTTTGAAAATTAGACGTTGGAAGACTTGATCTTATTCTATATATATAGACCTGCAAAAATTGGATAAAAATTATTAAGAACTATCAGTTCCTAAGAGTTATCATTCTGTTGAGATTATTCAAGAGATAATTTGTGATTAAAGTTCTTGAGCTAAAGCACTATTGAATTGGTGTCACCGATCTATGCTATCTTGCAATCTTGTTTTCATTATTCGGTGTTTTCCTGGTGAGATATTTCCAAGTTACTATTCTTAATTTAGATTTCATATTATTGTTGATTACTTGGATTTAAGATCGTTGAAAAATCGTTTTTAAATTTAAGAGCATAAAAATCTTTTTAAAACGGTTTTATGTTATTATCTGATTACGTGTTATAATTTGTGTTACCCACATTTGTTATTAATCAAATATTAATTTTCTTTACTTTAATTCTATCACATAGTAAATTTCGAGAAATTAATCGAGTATAACTGTTTTGAGGTGGGAAGAAACTCATAATTTTTTATATTTGTGAGTTTGAGCAAATTAAACATGGTTGGGCTAGTGTCTAGTCAGGGTAATTAGGTTTCAATATTTTCCAGTAAAAAAGATTAGAATTAAATCTTTATCTAAGGTATAAAAATATTAGGTTATTTTTTTCCCTTGAAAAAACTAGTTCTTCCTTAATTGAATTGAGTGAATTGTAAAAGTTTCATCCTTACTTGTGAAAATGATACTTGTGAGAGTTGTGACGTTTGATCTTTAGCTTGTAAAAGAATTAGGTTTGATCTTTAATTTGTAAAAAGATTAAGTGGTGATTCTTCCTGTAATAGAATTAGGTTAGTCTTTAACCTGGTAAAAAGATAAGATTCTTCTTTAACTTGTGAAAAAGAAAATTGTAAGAGTTTAGTTCCTACCTGGTAAATGGATAAAAGGTTTAGTGGTTGCGAATCTCTATGGAGTTCGGGGGACTGGATTAGGCAAGACTAACTTGTTGAACCATGATATATCTTGATGTGCTGTTTTATTATTATTTTTATCATATTCTGTTTGGGTGTGCATTTAGAATATAAACACTTATCCGCTGCGTAACGAAAATAATAATTAATTTAGAATAAATTGATTATTTGATAATTTAAGTGTTAAAAGATTTAATTATTTAAATTTTTATAATTATCCAATTCAACCCCTTCCTCTTGGGTAACTCACTGGGTCAACAGTAAGGATATGTATCGTTGGAGTAGTAGATGACGTAAAGGTAGAACTTTTTTTTTTTTTTTTTTTACAATCGTAATTTTGACTAGGGGTGTGCATTAGTCCAGGTAAAACAGCCCAAACCCACCCAACATGCAAAACTACACTAGAAAAGGCCCGCCCAAGACTAAACCACACATTGTGCAAGTATTAAGCCATGAAACTGCGCAACGGACAGATGGTTGGCAGATCGTCCAATTTGTGAGGCAGGTGGACCCGACCCTCCTGAAGATAAGCCTAATCAGTAATCCCTTCGTTCTTAGTTCATTTCTTGTTATTTTGCTACATTCGTAGTCGTTCGTTCTTGTTTAAAGATCATTCTCAAATCTTACTTCCTTCGTTCTTTCCTAATTCATTGAAATCCCTACCTACTTAATCCTAATTTGTTCTTTCCTAATTCATTTGCCAAAATCCGAAGTTCTTCCTAATTAGTATTTCGTTCTTTCCAAAGGTTGAAATTGGAAACCGATTGAAACCCTAATACACTATATATTGATTCCATGATGTGCGGCGTGCAATTTCGAAAGTTGAAATTGAAAACAAATTCGTTCTTGAGTACCAATCTCACTAGTTGCAATCTTCATAGGGTTTCGAGTTCCAATCTTCACAGAATACCAATCTCACTAATTGCAAACTTTTATTCAACTTGCCAAATACTTCAGTTTCCTATGCGGACTACAATTTCGAAAGAGGAAGAGCAAATATATTCGATTTTTTTTTGGCATATTCGTTCACGCTTCTTTCTGTTCTTATATGTTCTTTGTTCTAGTTCTTATCATTTTGTTCAAATCTTTTCTTTGTTCAATATGTTCTATGTTTATGTTCGAATCAATCTGTTCTTATATGTTCTTTGTTCAAACTTTACATACTGTGATGTAAATCGATGGCTAGAATATTAGGTGGTCCATGGTTTGAATTAGTCAACCCACACACTCCAACCGGCCCAACATGCACATTATTGGGCGATCCACAATTCAAATTATCTCAAACCACATAATATTGGTTTGGTCCACGATTTTGCTCCAACCCATCCGCTACCCACCCCTAATTTTGACATTTAAATTTAAATGATTAATATTTTTTATTTTCAAATGGTGTTTTATCAAAAAATTAAAATTGGCCTGAACCCGTTCTAATTTTGTTTTTAAAATTGAGGTTAACTCTAACTATACATTTAATATAATCTAATATCATCAATCCATTTTACTCCAATCAATCATAACCCTTAACGAAAAGGCATACTAAAAACATCGTCCAATTTATTTACATAGATTGTCCTTAGAAATGGTATTCCATGATAAATAAATAAATAAAAAGTATCTAATAAAAAAATATTATTTCAATAAGAATGATAAAATATATTTGTTAAAAAATATAATAATTAATTTTAGATAATTTAAAAAGAACAGGAAGACAATTTGGGACCGGAGTTTAGTACACAAGAATAGAATGATATTCCACAAGAATAGAGGTTACCGTGTTTGAATCAAATAATAAGGTGGCGTTTGGTTAGTCTTCCCACTTGTTTTTTTTAACCCAACTGAAATGGATTGGGTTGAGAATTTTGAGAATAAAATTACGTTTGGTAACGACAATTTTTGTTTTGTGCTGAGAACAGAATGTGTTTGGTAACGATTTTATCTTAAAACTATTTTATTTTATTTTTAATTTTTTTTTTGTTTGGTGGCGGCCAGACGGCGGCGGCGGCGGCAAGGTGGTCGGACGGCCGCCGCCGGCGACGGTCGTCGGAGGTAGCCGGTGGAAGTGGAAGGTCGCCGGAGACGGCAGATGATCGCCGGACGGCGGAGGCGGCGGCCGGCGATGGTTGCCGGAGGTAACTGCCGGCAGCGGAGGTCGCCGGAGGTGGCCGGAGAGGTGATCGGCCGCCGGACGGTCACGCGGCCGGCGGCGGCGGCGGCCTGCGATGGTCACCGGACAGCGGCGGCGGCGGCCGGCGGCGGCGGCGGGTGATGGTGGTCGGCCGGCAGATGAAGTCGGAAGTTGAGAACTTTAGGTTGAGTTTTTTTAGCACAAAAAGAAACAATTTTTTTTTGTTTCTGATTTTTTTAAGATTTTGAGAATCAATTCCTATTTTTTGGGTTGGATTGGGTTGAGTTTTGTGCGTTGCCAAACGCGTTCCCAACAATCAATCCCTAAATTTTTGGATTGGGTTGAGTTGGGTTTGGTTGGTAACACTGACCAAACGGGGCCTAAATTGACAAACATACACTATTTTTCTTTTTGTACTTTTGCCAAGCTATTGTTGGGTCCAAACACACTAAATAGATAGAAAAAAGTCATAAAAATCATCAATTATCCACTTGTGCTTCAAAGTCGATAAGATTTTGTAACCAAATGCCGAGAAAAATATATTCTTAGTCCTTAAAGTATGTGGTGGGTGTTTAGTTGGACCCTCAAATTTATTAAATTGCACATTTAGCCTTTCAAATTTCACATTTGTTTAATCAAATTAAAAATATTATTAATGATTTTAAGCGAATGATGGATTATGTTCAATAAGTGACCTTCTAATGGAAATATCTTGATCATTTTATCACTCCACTAAATCTAAAAGGATTCTTAACATTTTTTTAACAACAATTTGTTTGAAGAATGAGAGACGGACCTAAATAACGTCTTAAGTTTAATGGAGTAATGAAATGACCAAAAAAATTATATTAGAAGGACATATACTGAGCACAATCTATTTCATGTCCAAATTAATAATAACGTTTTTAATTTTGCGAGATTGAAACAAAAATCAAATGTGAGAGATCATATATGCAATTTGATAAATTCAGTTAAGCACCCACCATATACTTTAGGGGCAAAAAAATAATTTTCGCAACAAAGGGCTGCTACAAGAAAGAAATCACCTAATACAAAATTACTCGTAGCCTACACGGGATAAAATTAGTTGACGCGGCATAAACATATGACTAATTGACCATGCCCTTTTGCTTTATTTCTCAAAACACCGCGCGCACGCGTATGGTGAAAAAATATCAAACCAAGGAAGCTTCTAAAAAGAAACAAGAAAAAAAGAATGATTTTGTTTTAATTTCATAAAATTAAAAAGGTAATTAATAATTTTGGATGGAAAAAAAATTATGCTCCACATGTGGCATTCTAACGTGTATATTTTCGTCAATTTTTTCAAATTCAATATGTTTTCCATTAACCACAATTCAATTTTCTCTCTCTCAATCTTCAGACGAATTCAAACTTTTTTTCCTTAAAACAAATTGTTGTTAGAGAAAAGTTAGAAGAAAACGTTGTTAGTTTAGTAGAGTATTGAAATGACAAAAATATCCTATTAAAATAGTACGTGTTGAGCACAACCTTATTTCCATCCAAAATCATTAATAAAGTTTTTAATTTTACTGGATTGAAACAAATAAACATGAGAGATTGAATATAGACACCTCTCCCATACTTAGGGACCAAAAATATAATTTTCCCCCAAAATTATTATACACACGCCACAAACGCTTCAAGACTCGATCACGTATATCTTCTAATGACCGTCATAAACAATACAATAACAAAAACAAGATATAAACATACCCAAAAATCAGAATAAGAAACCGTGATGTATCCACTGACGAATCAATAAAAATATCAACAAAGAACAAGTCTCAACTAAAATATTTCATTCCTAGAACAAATATAGGTATTTTCTTTTGCCACGTGGGCAAATCATTTTTTTTTCTTTTGTTTACTTTGAAATTTGGCAAACCAACCCCCACTACAATTATTTAATCATATTTAGGGTTTAGAATCAGATACACATGTTTTTTTTTTTGTTTTTTTTTAAAATTGTACATGTGTTTGGGGACTATGTTAATGGAACACTCCCCCCACATAGATCTAGTGCATTAAGGATTAAATTCAAGATTTAACTCTCAGTGCTCTCCAAGAAAGTCAAAACCGAACACCTACCCACATGTCTAAAGTTGTAATAATAGTCAAATATACGCATTCAGCATCTAGACACCTTAAAACACGTTCCCAACTCAAAAACCTCCTAGAAAAGGACTTTTTACCCTCTCTCTCTCTAACCCATTTAGAAAAGAAATTAAAAAAAGTCAAGAAAAGGAAGCTTCAATCTCACCCAGCCCATCTAAACAATCTAACACATACGACTTTGTCTATAGCGACTTTTCATACTTAACCCATTATCAATCTATGCATCTACTGTATAAAAACAAGGTGTTGCACCACCACAAAGAAGAAAAACCGTTTCAATCTCTCTTTTTGAAAAACTTCATTAGCAGCAGCAGCTTGAAAAGGATAATTTTGCCATCGATGGCTGATCCCCAGAGGATACACCCGGTTGTCCACGACCCTGAGGCGGCTGTCCACGACCCTGAGGCGGCCCCACATCCACCAAACGTACCGTTGGTTCCGCACGGCTCATCGAGGTCCGACAAAGGCAACCCGGAGGAGACTCACCCGCCTTTTCAACGGACCATTCCCGTTACCCACTTGAAACCGCCCAAACGCCGGAGCTGTTGCAGGAGGTGCTTGTGCTGGACATTATGCCTAATCCTAGTAGTAGTACTACTCCTAGGTATCTTGGCGGCGATAATCTATTTCGGCTTTCAACCTAGGATACCAAGGTACACGATCGACGAGATGAGAATAACCCAGTTCAATCTCAACAACGACAATGGTTTATACGCTGCTTTCAACGTGAATGTAACCGCCAGAAACCCCAACCGGAGGATAGGTATATATTACGAGAGCGGGAGTCAACTGAGTGCCTGGTATTCCGGCAGAAGACTGTGTGAGGGTTCATTGCCAAGGTTCTACCAGGGTCACCGGAATACCACCGTTCTCAACCTGACACTGACCGGACAGACATCGAACGCCACCGATCTGTTGCAGTCGCTGCAGGTGCAACAGCAGACCGGAAGCATTCCTCTGAATCTCAGGGCTAGGGTTCCGGTGAGGCTCAGGCTGGGGAAGTTGAGGCTGACCAGGTGGAATTTCTTGGTGAGGTGTAGGGTGGTGGTGGATAGCCTAACTGCTGATAATGAGATTAGGATTAGAAACAGCAGTTGCAGGTTCAGGTTTAGGCTTTAATTTCCATTCCATGGTTAAAGTCTATTGTTATTTATTCTTTTAGGGGGGAGCATTTGTTCTTTCTTTGATTTTTACTTGTTACACAAACAATAATGGAGAGGTCTACAGCCTATTTTCCCTCCTTTTATAATATTATTAATTAATAATAGTGATACACAAATACAGATACTTATCTATATCCCATTTGTGTGAAAAATACTTTTTAAGAGTGCAAAACAAACAACTATAGGTGATTATGGTAAATTTGGTCATGCGCCAAATTTATGGGAGGTTGGGCCTGGAAAAAGTCGTGGCAACATCATGAAAACTAGGCTCCCTCAAAAGACCCAGAACTTCCACATCAATGGGTAAAGATCCCAGGTGTGGGCAATGCATGAGCCAGGCCCATGACCACCCAGTACCCGGATCTGTGTGCGGGTCGGGACCATGAGCGCCCGAGACCAGTCGCATAATCCGATTGGATTGTTCACTAGAGAAGTCATGCTAATCACGCCTGAAAATCTGAACATGGTATGAGTGTGTTCCTCAAAACAGATTCATAATTGCATATTCTCTCTTCTTTTTCCCACCTAATGAAGAACTATAAATAAATATGTTTGATGTGAGAAAGGTACATGCACAATTTGATATAGATTTAGTTTAGATTTACATTCACCTAAGGTACTTACTCTCCTGCCAGAGGTTCTTCACTGAGATCCACACACCCAGTGTAAGAATTTGTGTAGACCTAATCAGAGCAAGGAGCGGAAGATTGCGAGGACCTTTTACTAAATTACTGTGGTACCAATTTTCAGTATCATCAATAAGAAATAGATGACGATCGGTGGACTCCGCCCATTTTTTTCAATCATCTAGAAACATTTTTGAAATTAAGAGATCGTTTATAGAGATCATACTAAAAAATTATCTTTACACTTTCAAACACGTTTTGATCTTTTACTTTTGCTTTTAAGTAGTAATTTTTCGACAAAATAACTTTTTTTATTTTAAAAACTTAAAAAAAAAAAAAAGTGTTACCATCGGTGCCTTTTCTTATATATAACTATCAAAAGAAGACATCCTGGTGTTGAGCTCAACAAACGCTAAATCTGTGATGCTTATAACTGGTACTGATATAGCTTAAAACAATGTATATATTTATAAGAAGTACATAAAATTTTAAGTTCAGAAGGTTCTACTTGTACCCCTTTTAATCATATTGCTTAGGAAAATCAAACTCAAGCAGCTCTTAAACATGAACTAGTCATACCAAATTCTATCAATGAATGACTGGCTTTAGAGGATGGGCTCTCAGTTTTGACAAATCCAGGCTTGCGTCCAGCTCTTCATCTAATTCCCCCACAACGCTTCTGCGGAAGTAACAATAGAAACGAAAAAAATAAGGGTAAACGAGAACTATAATTGAAAATAGTAAAACTTGAAGGGTTAATTGCCTTTTACCCTGTATACTTTGGTCTAGTTTCATGTTAACCCCTCTATTTTAAAAAAACCTACAGATCACGCCCTTGGAAGAAGCTCAAATTTTATTCAAAAAAGAATATAAAATAACATCATTCGCCCTTTATTTTTTTAATTTAAATTTAATATTTAAAGGTGAGAAAAGGAAAAACTAAGTCTATCTCTCTTTCTCTATCTACTTCTATTTTTGTTTCTTATTCCAATAAAGACGCATAAATAAAAATTCAAACGGGTAGTTTGGACCAATTCATATAAAACTTAGATCGAAACTTTAATTTCACTTATTTTTTTGACATATCGCATTAAGTTAAAAAGTAAAAACAGAGAAAAGAAAAAAAAAAAAAAAAAAAAAAGAAGTTAATTTTTGGGATAATTACAATTTTCACCCTTACAATTAGACCGAATTGCATTTTGAACCCTTATATTATTTTCGTAACCACTTACAACCCCTGTGTTTAAGGCTAAAGTGCAATGGTTAAGTTTTTTGTTTAATTTAATGGTCAACGAGTAAAACTCAACGAAAATCAGATAATTAATATTTAATACTAAATGACATTTATACCATTTAAAAAGTTAACTTAGAATTATTTTAACACTAATTCAATACTTAGTGGCCAATAATGTATTTCTTTGTTTTACTTTCTTTCTTTTTTTTTTTTTTTTTTTTTTTTTTTTTGCATTAGGAATTATTGACCTCTAATTAAGTTTTGGATTAGTGTATTAAAATTTTCAAGGGGTATAAATTCCATGTATATTACTTATCTGATTTTCGTTGAATTTTACCAGTGGACCATTAAAGTTAACGGGACACTTAACCGTTGCACTTAAGTTTTAAGCACAAGGGATGTAAGTGCTGACTAAAACAACATAAGGGTGCAAAGTGCAATTTGGTCTAACCACATTGGCATAAAGTGTAATTAACTCTTAATTTTTTAATCTATTATAAGTAGAGAGGAGTAAAGTGTAGGTTTTCAAAGTAGAGGGGACAAATAAAACAAGATCAAAGTATAGGGAGGGTAAAAGGCAATTGACCAAAAATTAAATTATCATACATGTTGTCACCCCTTATGATGTACAGGCCTAACACAAGTTGCTGGACACCTTCCTGCAAATCAAGGAAAAGACTAATGATGATTTAGAAGGCAAGGAAAAAGTACTACTCAAAAAATAAAAAATGAAATAGAATAGAAAATGATGCCAAGGAAGAAATCATAATGATTCAGGAAAAAAAAAAAAAAAACATTTTATCGGCACATTGAAAACACAAGTGTGCCTATTCTTCCAGGATGCAATTCTTCTGGTACAGGCACAAATTGGTTTCTTTTTCTAGCTACTAATAATTTGATAACGACTACAAAAGAAATGAGCTGTTGTAAATTGGTAAGGAAATTTACTAAAAATTTCATCAAATGATTATCATATTTATAAAGAGGATTGGAAATTCAATCTTCCGCACTATGTAATTAAACCTTCAGGATCTAAGCAAACAATGGTTAAGTTGTGGAAAAAAACGAAGTGTACAGAACAGAAATTCATTAAATTCACCATTTCACACTATAGCCTGTAACACCACAAATGAGCAACAATAATTTATGATACACTGTTTGATACCTTGGTGGAATAAACCCGTTCATGAGATTCATCGAGAATTATGTTTGTTGCCTGATCAAAACCTTTCAAAACTCCCTGAACAAAATACATGCTGGTCAATAAGAAATAGAGTTCAGTGTACAGTATCGAAGATTTTGCTAAATCACTCACCACTATATTGCGTCCATCATTCGTAATAATAGAAATGGTTTCTGTGGTAAACAAAAGTGAAATAAGAAAAAGGTTACAACAAGAAAATGAAGGTGTCCAACAAACCCGTTGGAGATAATTATGGTCTGGGTATCATAACCACTAAGGCCCCGTTTGGTTACTATTTCCGTCTCCTAATTTCTGTTCTCGCTCCCAAAAATTTGAGATTAATGTACATAAATGCGTTTGGTAAACACGATTCTGTTCCCAAAAATTTGATAGTATTTTGGGAGTATTTTCTAAATTCCTTACGAATCTGAGCAACAAAGAAAATGTTGCAACCATACATGTTTCTTTCTTTTTGTTCTCATAAATTAAAAGAAACAATTTGAGGACAATGGTCATTATCAAACATGTTTCTATTCCCGAAATACTCTAGAACGAAAATAAAATTCCCATCCTAGTTTATTAGAAGTAGAAACAGAAAAGCGAAAACACTAACCAAACGCCACCTAAATATCCAGAGTTCTATTCAATAAAATAAAAAGAGAACATATCAGAAAAGGCCTCAAGCATTGCGTACGATCTACAAGATTTTCAAGCCCAGCCCCAGTTGCCATTTTGTGAACTCCAACAGAGGTTAATAGGCTTATAGCCTAATCCTTCACAATCACTGATGCTTTCACCTTCAAAAAATCTGTAAAAAGAAAAATAAGCCAGATCATCTTATATTGCGCCCAGTAAAGGATTATAACTTGAGAAGTACAGAAACCCCATTGCAAAAAAAATGAATGACAAGCAACAAGCTACTTCATATATTTCCTGAAATTGAATGAAGAAAGCTTGTCTGAAAATCAGGCATTCCTATGGAAACCGCTTAATTCATATATCTCCTGAAAATTTTAAATGCGGCACTTCACTCTTTATTTTGCAATTATTACAAAAAAAGATCAGTTCTTATGAATCTACGAATTTTCAAAGGATGATGAGAGCTAGACGGTTTTCTCCCGGTGCTACATGCATATATTGGTAATGCTCATCATTAATATGCTTCTTTGAACTAATTTGTGGTAATAACATAGACTGCCAATCACCTTGCAATAGAATACCAAGTGTCAAATTTAAGGGTCTCATCTAAACCGAACACAGTAAATAAATTGACAGAAAAATTTATCGTTGCCTATGACAATGTAGTATCTTACCTAGAATTAGGAGAAACACATAAATCACACAGCTCATGTACGGGGTCAGATAAGCAATGGCAGGAAAAGTGCTCCTTGCAAGGGCGTCTCAACCCCTAGGCAGCTTAGGTGGCTGCCTATGGCCCCAAAATTTTAAGGGCCCCAGTTTTTTTCTCATAATTATGTTAATATTAGACTTTTACATTGAAATTATATAATAAATTCTATCTCATAGTCCCTCTCCATAACTACATAATTGATAATTTTTAAATTCTATCCAAGAAAACACGTGTGTCGTGTCCAACATGGAGATACGGATTTTTTTCAAAAAATCAGAATACATGTATGACTGGGATATGGAATTCTTTTATTTTATTTTTTAATTTTTTATTACTCATATTATTTACATCACCAAGAAATTTCACAAATTAATTATTACATAAAAAGAATAAATTCATATTCATTGACATTAGAACCCTCTGACGTACTCATTTTCTTAAATAATACAAACAATAATTATCAAGAATATGAGACACAAACAATTAGCATTTTAATTAATTGACAAATAATTCAACAATTTGCAATTAGGGAATTCCACGATTTTAACAAATAATAAAATTGCAGAAAATTAAAAATTGGCATAAAGTACGGAAATGGATGGGAGATCTGAGCGGAGAGAAACTTAACCAAGAAGGCAAAAACATACCTGTATAGAAACTACTTCAAGGTGAAGACAGAGAGAAAATATGCGGGAGAACGGGCGAAGGCGAAGTGCGAACAAGCCACGGGTCCACAGTGAATCGGCGACGTGCTCTGTACGGTCGACGTGAGTGAACAAACGACGGAGAGTGCGAACGAACCACGGTTTGACGGCCCGTCGACAGTCGACGAGCGTGAACGGCGTCGAGGCTGCGCTGGCCGGCTGAACTTAGGGCTAGGAGTGTGAAAACTACGAATCTGAACCCTGAAAGATGGATATAATTGGAAAAAGACGCTTATTAATTAGTTTTTAATATTTGTATTTTCTACATTTTATTTTATTTACATTTTCCACCCTTTCTTTTTGTTAAGATAACTGACAAGCGGGGAATGAACCATGTATTGATATATTGAAAAAGAAATATAAGGTTGCATGTATTAAGAATATATATAATAGAAACTATACATGAGTATTTATAGGGGAAGTAAGGTTAGGGTTTTGCCCTATGAGCCAAGTGGGCTAAGCTCATTATTACACTAACATCCCCCCTTAAACTCAAGTCGATAAGTGGGAGGTAAACTTGAGTTTGGAAACCAAAGAATGAAAACGTCTTGGTGGATGAGTCTTAGTGAAAATGTCTGCTATCTGATCGGCTGAACTGATGGATTGTAAACAAACCGTATTCTAGATAATGTGATGACAAATGAAGTGATAATCAGTCTCGATGTATATTGTACGCTCGTGGAATACATCATTGTGAGTGATATGAATAGCACTCATGTTGTCACAGTATAGGATAATGGCTACAGGTGAATAGATGCCCATGTCAACTAGTAGTCATCGAAGCCAAAGAAGCTCTTAAGTTGTATCAGCCATGGCACGATATTCAGCTTCAGTACTGGAGCGAGCAACCACAATTTATTTCTTACTACGCTAGGAAATGAGAGAATTACCCAAAAAAAATAGTAACCAGTAGTTGAATGTTTGTCAGTAGGGTCTCCAGCCTAATCGGCATCAGAATAAACTTATAAAACGGAAGCAGACTGAGTTGAGAAATGAAGCCCATGAAATAAAATACCCTTGACATACCGAAGAATGCGAAGAACAGTTGAGTAATGAGTAGTCCGAGGAGCAGACAAGAACTGGCTGACCTAATTAATGATATAGGCAATGTCAGGGCGAGTGACAGTAAGATATACAAGACTTCCAACCAGGTGGTGATATAGAGTGGCAGCCTGAAGAG
Source organism: Eucommia ulmoides (assembly GCA_016647705.1). NCBI lineage: Eukaryota > Viridiplantae > Streptophyta > Magnoliopsida > Garryales > Eucommiaceae > Eucommia > Eucommia ulmoides. Next base: position 33,827,702 of record CM028339.1, read on the forward strand.
GTGAACCATCGAGTGGGGTAAGTCTAACATTCGGCTTGAGAGGAGTAGTAGCAGTAGTTGAGTCAGTGATCCCAGCCTTGGAAAGGAGATCCGAGACATATTTGGCCTGAGAGAGAAAATATCCATCAAAACCAGATGAGACTTCGAGGCCAAGAAAATAGGTGAGCACGTCAAAACCAGATGAGACTTGGCTTATGTCAGCAACCCCCCTTTAGCTTTTGATTCTTTTTATTTTCACTCCTCTTAACTTCTTTTACCCATTTCCCCCCAAAATATGTAAGTTATTTTGCCGATAAATATAGGACTTGGGATCAAATGTAAGACACACTTATACATATTAGTAAAAATATTTACAAAGAGGTGATTTTCTCTTAGCAAATGATTTACTAATATGTATAAGTGTGTCTTACATTTGATCCCAAGTCCCATATTTATAAGGAAAATATCTTAGATATTTTGGGGGTAAAATGGACAAAAGAAGAATTAAAAATGGTGAAAATGAAAAGAACTAAAAGCTGAAGGGGAGATGCTGACATAAGCCAAGTGGGGGGGGGGGACAGTGGCAATGTAGCTGGCTCATCACTGTGGCGGACTCAGTACGACTTGGTACTGTAGCAGTCCCATTTGTTTGTCTTTTGTTTGGCTTGTCGCGGTTTGCTCATTTTTTTTATCCATTTCACTCCAAATAAATGTCATTTTGTTCGTTTTTCAAAAATCTACAAAAACATATAAAATAATTTAATTTTTGATATTTTTTTATCAAACGATTCGTTCTGCTTTATACGGTTTTTGTTTGGCTTTTGTTCGGCGTGTTGTAGTTTATTTGTTTTTAATTCAATTTGTCTCATCTTAACGCCGTTTTGATCCATTTTTATAAGCATACAAAAATAACTAAAATAATTTTATATATAATAATTTACATTATTCGAACGATTAACAAACATAAATTTAGGGGTATAAAATCACACAAATGCGGTGCGATCACACCCCCAAACCTAACTTTTGTTAGTCCCTAAGCAAAACTAATATAATAATTAATTAAAAAATCCATTTTCGTAAGAAACACGATTGCATTTAGCATATGCAATAAGTTTTTAAACCCCTAGGTTACCCTTAGTGGACGAGTATAATCTCGTGAGAGTTTGCAGTGATGCTACCCACAAACATCTCAATTTTCTTTTTCTTTTTTTTTTATTATTACTATTATTATTATTATTATTTAATCACAAAAAGTTTATCAATCATGTTTAATACTCACATATTAAGTTGAAATCATACAAGAGTTACTGAAATAATTATTGATCTCATAGCACGTGATTTTTAACAATATCTACTTTTGTACCCACAACATACATCAAACTCTATTTTATAATGAATTTAATACAACTAACTAGTCAACTAATTTTAACAATCAAATAACGTTTTCCCTGAAATAGAAATATATTTGTGTAGATCTTTTTTTTTTTTTTTTAATACATATATACATATAAACAAATTTCTTTAAATAAATGGCGTGTGCAATGCTAACCCCACTGGATTTTCTAAGATGTCCATGTACCGAGTGTTGGGTCAATGATCCCAATCTAGTTGGTTCAAGACATTAGGTGTTAAGATACCTTTCAGACTTAATAACTCGAACAACTTAGGCTTCGAAGTTAACAAGCCACTTATTGTCTTAACAATTTACTCTCCCCTTTTGACGTGAACACTCAAAACTTACTGAGGTAAGAGGCCCGGTTACTTAACGGAAGTTCATTATTAAAACAAACAAATTTTATTATTAATATATTTATTTTTATACAATTTTTTTTACAACCCAAAACAAAGTGGTTGTACCCATTTTTTTTTTTTTTAAAACATGTGTGGGTTTCCATTTGGAACCTACCTTTTTTTTTTTTTTAATTATTTTTTTACATTTAAACTCCAGGGATAGGTTATTATCATGCCAAAATTTAACCAATTAGTTCATGTACTAAACTTAAAATAAAAGAAAGTTAGTGTTTATGCAGCAGTTGAAAAATAAAATATTTTTAAAAATCAGTGCTATGCTCTAATAAATATTTAGCAAACTCAATTTTTTATTCAATATATATGCTATCATAGGATGGTTTGATAAAATTAATTGCGAAATAAAATAATAAAAGAAGTACAACCATTTATCCCCACAAACCTAAATTTTGCATTGTCCTCAATGAGAAAAATATAAAATTAATTGTCAAGGAAATATATTACCTGGTATAACTGATTTGTATGGCTTGACTGAATGCTTGTACACCTGTTTGTAAGAATTTTTTTTAATTTTTATTTTTTTAATTAATCAAATTTATATAAATAAAGATGATGGAGGCTCAGCTTGCCGATTCTCAATAGAAAAGAAAGACAATAAAACAAATAAATAAAAGAGAATGGAGGCTTAGCTTGCCGATTCTCAACTGAAATAAAAAATTAATTAAAGAGTAGGGGTTTTAACCTCCTGTCCAGCAAAAACTAAAGACCATAAATTAAAAAGTATGGGTTTTAACCTCCTATCCAGTAGAAATTAAAGATAATAAATTAAAAAATAGGAGTTTTAACCTCCTGGCCAATAGAAATTAAAGACGAAAAATTAAAGAGTATGGATTTTAACCTCCTGTTCAATAGAAATTTAAAGACAAAAAAAATAAAGAGTAAGAGTTTTAACCTCCTGTCCAACATAAAATATAGTAATAATAATAATATAGTAATACTACTACTACTGCTACTACTAATAATATAATAATAATACTAATAGTAATAATAATAATGGTACTAGTACTACTACTAATAATAATAATAATAAGGGAAAAATACCATATAATCCATTTAAAAGGCTAAAATTATACGATGGCCCCAAGAGTTTTATTTTGCACTGAATGGTCCTACGGTATGCGGCACTTTTTACCAAATAGTCCTTTTTTAAAATTGGACTTTTTCGTTGGACAATTTTGCCCTTTTGTATATATAAGGCAATTTTCAAGTAAGGGAATCTACTGAGAGTTTTCATAAGAGAGATCTTTGCGTTCGTGGAAGATTTCTCATATTCTGTTTTGACGAATATTTTTTATTCTTCGCATCAAGATTTTTTATAGACAAGTTTATTTGGATCAAGTTTTTTACAGTACGAACAAAGATTGAATCTTGAATATTCTTTTTGACAAGAACGAAGTAGAAGCAATTGAATGTAAGTTATTCGATCTGTTTAGTATGTATTATTTTGATTTATTTTTTTTGTATGAGTTTCGATAGTGCAGTAGATCGATTAAATTTGTGAGTAGCTCTGATTGATATGCTTTTATGAAAAAACTTATTAAAGCTTAATTATAAGCATATGTCTGTTTTGATTATTTGATTGAACTTGTTGTATATGCTGTTTTTGTTTTCTGTTAGTTTGTGATGTTTGAATATGACATCATGTTATTTTCAAGGTACGTTTTAGTAGAATACTTGTAGATATTTCAAGATTCTAATGGCGTAGATCAAGTTTTTTGAATTTCGATTTGCAAACAAAGTGATGTTGAATATAACATGATGTTGTTTTTCAATGTGATACTTTAATTTTTGGAAGAGGTTGTAGATGTTGTTTTTTATGTGTGTTTATGATAATATGTGATGTTGAATATAACATCATGTTATTTTCATCATATGTTTTATTAGACTTCTTGCGGATTTTTCAATATTCTAATGGCGTGGATCAAAATTTTTTAAATTTAATTTTGCAATAATGTGATATTGAATATAAACGTGATGTTATTTTTTCAATGTGATGCGTTAAATTTGGAAAGAGTTTTGTAGTTGCTGTGTTTTTTGTGTTTTATGATAATATGTGATGTTGAATATAACATCATATTATTTTCAACAGTGATTTTGAGAATGTCAGAAACAGTCGCTGCAGTGTGCAAGTATGATGGTGTTACAACAGTTCTACGTCTTAATGGAAAAAGTTCAATAGGAACTGTTGTTGAATGAATAGTGGAAAGATGGTCATAAATGTCTGACAACAAGTTTTCCATGACATATGCTCTCCCAGGGCACCCAAAATGCATGTTATCATGTCAGACTGATTACTTCGAAATGTTTTTTCTTATTGGCCATATGAATGTTAGTATTGTGGAAATTAATGTGATAAGGACGGACAATGATGATGTGGGATCTAACCATGCATCATCATCTGCGATTGTACCTTCTAGAACTATTTCAAGTGGAGATACAGATGATGAATATGGATTATATAGGAAATTATGGTACAATATTGGGAAAGAATGATAATAAACTAGTATAATCGGCTGAATGGGCAAAGGGGATATAAGATGAAGGTCAAAAATTTAGAGGTGGAACAAATGAGTTTAGGATGGTCCTTAGAAAATATGCAATAGAGGTTGGATTTAATTTCCATTTCTTAAAAAATGATAAGACACATATAACAACAACTTGTTCGTTACGAGAGTCAAAAGGTTGTCTGTGGTTTGTCCATGGAAGGGTGAATCCTGAAAATGGATTCTTTTACATATACGATTTGGTAAATGATCATACATGTGGCACCGCATTCTGAACATTGAAGAATAAAAAGATGAGATCGGATGTTATATCCAATTATTGGATTGATGAGATTCGTGAAAATCCGGAAACAAGACCTATTGAAGTTGTTCAAAGCTTTAAAAAATAATATGGTCTCGAGATAACATATCGTCATGCGTGGCTTGTTGTGGAGAAGGCTAGAAGTAGTGTATTTAGAGACCATTCATCTGCGTATGATCAATTGCGATGGTACGTTGCAACATGTATGACAACAAATCCTGGCAGTCATCTTTTGTTGGATTATGACACAGCCACTGGGCATTTCAAACGTATCTTTGTGGCATTTTATGCATGCATATTTGGGTTCAATTACTGCATGCCTTTGATATTTTTAGATGGAACTTTTCTAATGGGGCGATATAAGGGAACTTTATTAGTTACATGCACAAAGGATGACAATCAAGGTAAAATAATGAGTTGTTTATATCATATTATATTCAACACTGACTCATGTTATATTCAACATACAGTATGTTATATTCAACATGATTTTTCTGTTTGACAAGAATGTTCCCAATTGCATTTGCTACTGTTGATGCGGAGAATGACGACAATTAAGAGTAGTTTCTTTTGGAGTTGAAAAAAATTATAGATCCAAGTCGAGTAATTACCTTTATATCGGACAGCCATAATGGAATTATAGAAGGTATACATAAGGTGTTTCCGGATTATCACCATGGTTTTTGCTTGGTTCATTTCAAAATGAATTTAAGAGCAATAATGTCTGGAAAGAATACATGGTGAAATGAGTCAATGATCTACAAGCTAAATGGCATAGCATATGGACACAACATGGATGTGTACATGATGCTACATGATCAAATAATGGTAGAGGGTGGTGAAAAAGTGCAGAGGTTCATAAATAAGTTATCTCCTTTAAATTTTAGTAATGCATTTTTTAGGGGAAAACGTTAGGGAGAGATGTTGTCAAATTTGGTGGAGTTCTTTAATTCTTGTATAGCGGATTATCGGCATTTGCCTGCGATTTTATTGATTGATAAGATTAGAGTTCGATGGATGGAAGTGATGACGGAGAGGCGAGATTTTACTGAACAAATGAAGGGCGAGATAACACCATATTGGGAAAAAAAATTTGGATGAAATGATAAGTGAGGGAAGGAAGTAGAATGTAAGACTTTCAGGGAACGGTGTATTTGAAGTAAGTTCATCTCCATCAGTGTTGGTGAACACTACAGATAGAACATGTTCTTGCCCCTATAGGAATTAAAGGGATTTCCATGTGTGCATGCAAGCACCTCATTGCAACGAAGTGGATTTCCTATATATTCATACATTTAGGATTATTTCCACACATCATTCTATCGAGAGACGTATTCAAAATGTATATATCCAGTACCAACAATAGAGTGGTCGTTATATTCCGATAATGAATCAGTAATAATCCCTCCGATGACAAAAAAATAACCTGGACGACCTAGAAAAGTAAGAATTCCGTCAAGAGGGGAAATAAAAGAAAGAAAATGTGGGAGGTGTGAGAAATATGGACGCCACAATAGGAAAACTTGCAAGGCTGTGCTGACTTAAAAGATTTTTGTTTTTTACAGGAATTTTGTGTTTTTACAGATTTTAAATTACATTTTTCTGATTTCATTTGGTTCATTTTTTGTAATAGTAAGATATTGATTCATTAAAATTGATAATTCTGTTTGATTTCCAAGATATCACATACTCATGTTATATTCAACACAATCTTGTTATATTCAATAATATATATAACAGATTCATTAATCAATTAAAATATGGTGGTGTTATATTCAACATCATTTTTTTTGTATATATCAATTGAAATAAGGAACCATCCAAGAGATCATAATATACACAAAAACAAAAAACATGTAGTACTTGTCTTGTAGGCCAAAAAAAAAAAAAACAAGCACCAAACATTGAAAGAATTTTTGGTCTTCATTGTTCGGGTTTCTGATTACGTGCCAAATATGAGTCATAGGTCCAAGTCCTAGCGTCATCATTCAAAAAACCGCGAACAATTATTGCTCTTTTAGATCTAAAATCTAAAACGCTCATGTGTATTGATTTGTAACCCATTGCATATTTGTGTTATGATATGGATCACTGTTATTCCGCAATTCACCCTGTCAATATTTTTTTAGTAGATCATTAGGATCATATATATAATAGTTATAACTTGATAGGACGAAGACAATGTTCCTTACTCAGACGTTCCTTGATCTGGGACATCTTCCATGTTGACGACATTTGGTTGTTTTGATGTTGATGCAGCAGTTTTTAGTTTTTTTTCCTAGGAAGACATGAACATATTTCATCTACATGTTAAGAAACATAAGCATATCATTATGGTGAATACAAATATAATAACATGTTGAACATAACACAATGTCGTGTTATATTCAACATCATATGTTTCTTAATGACTGAAGTACAAATTGCTTATAAAAGAACAGAGAATATGAATGGAAAATCAAACAACAAAGAATTTTATGAGTAGGGGTTACCATTAGTTTTGCATTTTCATAGAATCGATCCACCATACCAGGGCCCCTCAAGTTTATCGAGTTGTAATGTTTCCAAATATCATCATCTCAATCATATACCAACAATGTCCAGTGACAATTGGAACTAGTTGACCCTTGTATGTTTATGGGGAAGTGGATAAACCTTGCTCCACTAGAAAATGCTGAAATGATGTTCGGTTCGAGTATTTGTCTCAAGAAATCAATATCATTTGTTGCCACCCATGTCTTAAAAAAAATAAAAATATACAGGAGATTAAAAGTGTGTAAGTTAGATGAGTAGCAATTAGAAAATAATGAAAAATTACAAGTTATGACTTACCCAACAAGCACTATTTACAAATGCGAATCGTGCTTGATGATCAGTGGAACAAATGAGTTTAGGATGGTCCTTACAAAGCACTATTTTCATTTCATTTTTTGTTAATATACAGGGAATTACCATTTTGTTAAGATAAGACTATACCGTCTTGAATATAACACGGTATCAATTTTATTTTTTTTAAATTCAATTTTTGTCTGGGGTAAGAAAAGATTATATCGTACTGAATATAACACGGTGTTGTATTTATATTCAACTTGGTATCATTTTTATTTTATTTTTAAATTCAATTTTTGTTTATACAAGGAATTACAAGGGGTAAGCCAATTTTAATTTTTTTTAAAATCCAATTTTTGTTTATACATGGAATTACAAGAGGTAAGCCAAGATTATACCGTGTTGAATGTAACATGGTATCGTGTTATATTCAACATGGTAACAATTTTAATTTGTTTAAAATTAAATTTTTGTTTATACAAGGAATATAACACGGTCTTGTATTATATTCAACATGGTAACAATTTATTTATTTTTTAAATTAAATTTTGGTTTATACAAGCAATTACCATAAGTAAGCCAAGATTATACCGTATTGAATATAACACGGTCTTGTATTATATTCAACATGGCATCAATTTTAATTTTTTTTAGATTCAATTTTTGTCTGGGTAAGCCAAGATTATATGTGTTGAATATAACACTGTCTTGTATTATATTCAACATGGTAACAATTTTATTTTATTTTTTAAATTAAATTTTTGTTTATACAAGCAATTACCCGAAGTAAGCCAAGATTATACCATGTTGAATATAACACGGTCTTTGTGTTATATTCAACATGGTATTATTTTTAATTTTTTTAAAATCAATTTTTTTTTATACAAGGAATTACAAGAGATAAGCAAGATTATACCGTGTTGAATGTAACACGGTCTCATGTTATATTCAACATGGTATAAATTTTATTTTATTTTAAATTCATTTTTTGTTTATACAAGGAATTATCAGGGGTAAGCCAAGATTATACCGTGTTGAATATAACACGGTCTCGTGTTATATTCAACATGTCTTCATTAATGAGCAAATTGAAATTATAGAAAAACAGCCTTAAAACCTAACAACTGGAAAAGGCATTTCGTCGAACATTGTTCGTGCGTTCTCAGAAGCTTTGACAAAAGCACATCTAACGATGATGAATACAATCTATTTTCCATCATTGTTCAAATGTTTACAGATTTTGAATTTGTAATTCGATGAATTTTGAGATTTCGTCTTTCATATATGTTCGTTACTTAGAATCGATCTGTCCGTAGTCATTATCGATTTCGAATTTATCCAAAAACGTCATTCGTCGGTCGTCCTGCATATGTGTTCGTCTTTCATCATCTGTTTATCGGTCGTCCTGCATATGTGTTCGGATTTCATCATCTGCATAGATTTTATGCAATGAATGTCTCTATTTTTGTTGATTAAACAACGGATTTGTTACGACGATGAATTTTTTTGGAAAGGTAATGGATCTCAGATGAATGGTAATACAGGGGTAAAATTGTCCAAAAAACGAAAAGAACTATTTGGTAACATATTTTTGGAAAAGGTCTATATTATAGTTTTCTCCTCCTTTCAGGACCATTTGGTAAGCGCCCCTAATAATAATAATAATGTATAATAATACTAATAGTAATAATAATAATGGTACTACTACTACTACTACTACTACTACTACTACTACTAATAATAATAATAATAATAATAATAATAATAATATAACTAGTTGAAGAATTAAATTAACTTGGATTTCAAAACTTTTTCCATCACAATTCCCGGCAACGGCGCCAAAAACTTGTTGTGGAAAGAAACTGTGTTTTGTCTCGTTTTAAAATTTATATTACTCGCAAGCACATGAATCAGATGTAGCATAGATTAACGGAAGTGAGGTCGATCCCACGAGGATTGTTATCAAAAGGAAAATACTTAATCCGTTTAAGTTGATTTAATTATAATCTAGTTGAAAATTTATTTTTGTTTTGTGATAAAAAAAAAATGAAAAAACTAAATAAACCATAAAATATTTAAATTAATTAGATAAAATATAGAAAAATATTAGGATTTCAGAATCCACCGATATATAATTAATTAGTTCTATTATTGTGTTGACTCCAAATTTTGAGTGATAGTTTTTTATCCGGATCTTACTATCCTCTTAAGAATTTAGAAATTAAGCCCGATATAAATCTTAATTTGGTTTTTGGATCTTTAAAAATCCATAATTCTTAAGTATTATGTATATACAATGTAATGGTAAACACAAAATCAAAATATGTTACATGTTTAATAAAGATTCAAGTATTAAATAATCTATAACAATCAATGATACATGATATAAAAGATGAAATTATTTATTTAATTGAAAAATCTTAGAAGTTGAATTGCAATTTATTTGAAATCAACACAACTTAAAATTTTATTAATTACACACAGTTTCGTTATAAATCTTAGTATAAGAAAAATATGAAATTATGTTAGGAATTGTGGGTTTTGTATTTCGAAAATTATGTCGTCTTCATATTTTTTCCTTTAACTTGGATTTGTACAAACGGGCTTTCCTAACATTTTGGGCGGAATACTCAGAAAAATAGGATTTATCATTTCTCAAGCATGATCTATCGGCAATATTTAATTCCTACATTAATCTAATCTAGGGTGAATTAAAATCGAATTATAAACTATCAAGTTTAGTTTAAATCTCTGTGAATAATATTATGTGACCGTTAATTTTAGACCTTAAGTACTAAATTTAACTAAGCAATTGAATTTATTATTAAAATTTCTTTTGCTAATAAATCCAATTATAATGGTGCAATCACCGATAATACAATCGTCAAGCAATTGTTTAAACAAATTCAAAATTAAATTAAAAATATAATATTACATAATTTGAATAATACAATACCATAATCTTAACCTAATTGGAGGAAGTTAGCCGCTTAACGTTGTATAAAGCCTTGTTTTCTTAGAAACAATCCTAAAAAACACCGCTTTACACTTTGTACCCCTAAGAATCAAAACTTTCTCTTCTCCATAATAAAAATAAAATAAAAACAAATAAAAATATTTACAAATAGGTGATTTTCTCTTAGCAAATGATTTACTAATATGTATAAGTGTGTCTTACATTTGATCCGAAGACCCATATTTATAGGAAAAAATATCTTAGATATTTTGGGGGTAAAATAGGCAAAAGAAGAATTAAGATGGGTGAAAATGAAAAGAACCAAAAACTGTAGGGGGGCTGCTGACATAAGCTAAGTGGGGGGCAGCGGCACTATAGTTGGCTCATTACTGTATAGGACTCAGTACGACTCGGTACTTTAGTAGTCCCATTTATTGATATTTTGTTCGGCTTGCCGCGGTTTGCTCGTTTTTTATCCGATTTACTCCAAATCAACTCTATGTTGTTCATTTTTCAAAAACCTACAAAAGCATATAAAATCATTCAATTTTTGATATTTTATTTTTGATCGAACGAGTCGTTCTGCTTTATAGGGTTTTTGTTTAGTGTGTTGTAGTTTATTCATTTTTAATCCAATTTGTCTCATCTTAATGCCATTTTGATCTATTTTCATAAACATACAAAAATAACTAAAATAACTTTATTTATAATAATGTATACTATTCGAACGATTAACAAACCTAAATTTAGGGGTATAAAATCGCACAAATGTAGTGCGATTAGACACTTGTGTCGTTATTTGTGGATTGCTACTTTTTCGGAGATCTGATCTTGTCACTTTTGGAAGAGTCTTCTCAAATCCCGTCTCGAGAACTACCAATACTATCTATGAGGGTGAAGACTAGGAAAAATGTATAAAGTATAAAGATGATTTATTTTTTATGTTATTTATTATTTTATATTATCGCAAACTCATTCAGGTTATAAAATTATTTGTGAAATTATATTTATTAAAATATTTTGAATTTCATTGTATTCACATAGACATGATCTCCTTCATTACAAACCTTACAATGAAATCCTTACCAAATTCATAAAGAAAAAATAAAAAATCTAAGATCCAATACCAAATAAATTAGAAGAAATACTTACCTCTTGCAATTATAGGGAAATGATGCTAGAATGGAGTATAAATCGTCAGAAGAAAGGGATGGCTGCCGATTGGTAGGGGTTGCGGAGGAAGAGAGGCCACGACTGGGGGTGGATTGGGAGTGAGGTAAAAGAAAGTAGGGATGAATTTGGTAAATGGTGTACGTTTAGAAATTAGGGTGGCTAGTTTTTTTTTTTTTTTTTGTACAAATGGGTATAATTAAAAAATCGGAGTTTATATTTAGCAACGTAGTCTAATTAATTATTTTTCGAGATGTATATTTAGTAATTTTGTACAATTAGCAAAAAAGAGTATTGTACATATAGAATTACCCATAATACGAATCTCTCATGTCAAAGTTTTTAGTAATTAACTTACTAGTTTGCCCTTAACTCAAAATAATCAAAAAAGAAAAAAATAAATAAATATTAATTTAACCTTTTATATTTTATTATATATAAGTACTAATTCAAAAATCATATTTATCTCCCAATAATCTGCCCTTTCCCAAAAAACTTCCCGGTTTCAATCGAAACCTCAATAAGTTTGCTAGAATCCCCACCACCACCGCTGTTAAAACTCTAGTTAATGAAAATCACTCTCCAGGTTAGTATTAAGAACCCAAATTCTGATTCAATGAATAATTTCTACGATTATTTGTAGATATCAACTCAAATTCACTTACTAGAAGCTTACAAAATAAATCATGTGAAACGAATATACAAAAAAAAAAAAAAAAAAAAAAAAAAAAAAGACCTAATCTTCTTATTTTACATTCAATTTTGAGTGAGAAAAATATGAAAATTTAGAAAAGCAAAGACTCGAATCCGAGGTAACTTTTCAGTGTACCCTTCTTCTATTTGGTTAATGTAAAAACTCCCAAAGAATCCAAAGTTCTCGGGGCTCTACTGAAGGGATCAGATATTAAAACTATTAGATCTAATTCTTTAAGATGGATCTAATTGTATTAACAATAAAACAAAGATTTTGGTAATATTAAAACTCTTTTAATAAATATACCTCTTCCGGTACTTCAGTCTCAAAGCTGATAATTACAAAGTGTGATCTGAGAAAGCTCTTCCAAGGTCTTAACACAAACAAAAATAGTAGCAACAAGATGATTCTATTAGAAGTGACACAAATGTCTTATCACTAACAATATCCACACAAAGAACCTCAGAAAAAAAAAGTGTTCTTGGAATTTCAAAGATCAGATCTAATCCCAAGACTCTAAAACAACTTTCATTTGAATATAGGAGATAGAAAGACTTAAATAAGTGATACAAAAATGAAAACAAATCTCACAGACACAAAAAGATTGAGAGAAAACAAAGAAGGGGACAACTATACTTTGTTGGCTGAAACTGTCTAGGATGGGTGGCCATTATGGTTTTTCTTCCTTAGAAATATTTTTCAGGTTTTACAACCCTGGACCTTTTCTTTTCTTAATTTTACTTTGACTCCTAAACTTCTTAAGTTCAACATTACTACCCATTCTTTTTTCAAGAACTCTTCTAACATCAATTCCATATTTGTGTGTGACCCATTAGGTTCATACCAAAAGTCGTATGGTGAAATTAATTAATTTACTAATCAATTAATTAATAAAAATAAGAACAATTCTAATTTTTCCTTTCCAAAAGAAAACGATTTTTCTCTTAAGGTATTTTCTCCTACTGTGAGTCACGCCTGCCCACTTATCACAGTCATGTCAAGTTGGAAGGAATTTAACCAATAAAACCCTCTCAAACATGATATATGCATTCCATGATCTCTCTATTAGTGTACCTAAAAGGACTAACATGATATGGCTAAGTAAAAACCCTTAGTCCAGTCATATGTATTTAATTGATGATATAATTCCTTGTGATACTTGATTGGAATCTCATCCCAATCATCACACTATTCTACCTAGAGGCTTGGGTAAATTACGCTAAATCAAATCACATAGGGTCACGTCTCTTTTTGCCAGGAGTGATAAATTTCTTTTTGTGTACTTGTATATTCCCATGTGTCTCACTATACCCAATGAATACTTTTGAAGGCTCGTTGTTAGAAAACAATACTTCGTAATATCAAATTATAGCAATCCATACATGTAATATACAGTATCTCAAGTACAAAAGTTCATAGAATACAATTAAACCTCTGATATCTTATTTTGACTCGAGTAAAACTACCATGTAGGATATCAAGAATGATCACGTTTTGTCTCTTACTACCTCTTAATAAGTCCCCTTGAAGATATCTAATATTTCATAATAATGGATTGAGACTCATCATTCTCAAAGATAAAACATTAGATCAAACTAGCTAAATTGCTGAAGATCAATTTCAACAATCCAATACCTATTAGGAACAATTTAAAATATCGAGCTACCAAATATTTTTGGTCCTCCCATTTAATCATATTAAATAGGTGGACATTCTACTCAATATTCAAGTTTTACAGCGATAAAGCTATAATTGTAAGAATAATATCAAGTAATACGTTTTATTAATATTTAAGGCTGAAACATTTTACGGATACAAGCCTTTAATGTAAAATGACAAGATTGACTATAAGGCTTATATCTAATATTTGTAATATCTCATGTGTGTATGGCGATGCTTGACCTTGAGGCAATATCCTTTTGGCTTCGATCAAACTGACCGGGGGTATTGAGAGAGATATATATATATATATATAGACCAAGGATGACTGGGTTGATGGCATTTCAAAAAAAAAAATCTCAATCAGGTGATGGTGGAATAATTGGTTTTAGAGAGTGTGTAATGGCGAGGAATAGAATTGATGGTGGCGGAGCCGGTAGTGGTCTTAGGTTTAGCCTTAGGTATGGGAAGGACTCATGATGTCATTTGAAGAAGTTAAAGAAAAAGGGGAAACAAAATTAAGGACAAAGGAATAGTAAAAAATTAGGGTAAAAACAAAGAAAATAATTTAGGGTTAATTTAGTATTTCTGTTTACTAAAAAATTAGTTCTGTACAAAAAATATAGTTATCTCAATTTAAAATAAATTTGTTCATAAACTAATAGGGTTTATACCACTTACTTCTCATGTCATTTTGAGCAAAATCACAAATCTCTTTTGTCATTTTAAAAATACCAGTCATCTCATTTGATCAATGTTTTCCTGTAAAAAGACATGAATATCCTTTTCTTATTTAAAAAAAAATATCATTTTATTTTCATAAAAATTCATTAACATCACCTTATTTTTAAAATTATATTTTTTACCCTTAAATTTTTAAATCTTTTTCTTTTTTTTAATAATATATATATATATATATATATATATATATATATATATATATATATATATATATATATCTTTTTCTTCTTCCCCCCCCATTCTTCCCACCACCACATTGCCGGAACAAATCCACCCCTATCGTCGAAAAACTAGTTGGAAAACATACCCTACCTCATTCATTTTCCTCATCTTTCCTTCTTCTCTCTATTTCTATCTCTATCCCTCTCTCAGATCCGATAGATTTTATGAATCAAGGAAGAGAGAGAGAAAGAGAAAGATAGATGGAAAGAAGAAGAAGAATGAAAGATGCGGATGAGAAAAAATAAGGATTGGGTTGGGTTTTCCGGAGATAGGGGTGGAATTGTTCTGGCAAGGTGGTAGTAGGAAAGAGAAAGAAGGGTCTATGAAGAGAGCTATGTGCTTTCTGTGTCCATAGAAGACTATCTCCATGAGAGTTCTCAGCGCGACATTTTCATAAACAGGTTGTGAGTAAGATTGTGCTGCAACGAGAAGAAAAGTGATGAGAAGATCTAAACTACCCATTTTATTGTGTATAGATCAAGAACAAAAAGAAACACTTTTTCATTCCCTCTCTCTCTCTCTCTCTCTCTCTCTCTCTCTCTCTCTCTCTCTCTCTCTCTCTATATATATATATATATATATATATATATATATATATATATATATATATATTATATTTTATGTGGATATATCTATCAAATTCACAATTCTCCCCATAGAGATTTGTATAAGATTGGTTTATGCCTTTCGGGTTTGGAGTCTAATACAGATGAAAATGAAATAGCTTTAACTGAGTGAGAAAGTTCTCCAGGTGACGCACCCCGAATTTTGAAAAAAAAAAAAAAAAAAGTCGAGAAGAATAGGAAGATGCAAATTGGTTTCCTCCCTCTCAAAATCCTCAAAAATCCGTTAATTTTATAAAACACAGTTTTAGGAGCTTTTCTAGGCGTCAGTTTTGAAAATGTTCTTTGGGCTAGGATTTATTTTAAAAAAATGGTGTCACTACCTAATATTGAGTTAAATGGTATGCTACGTCATCGAGATTTTGAAAATCATTTTTATTTTAAGAAAATACCCAAGTTTTGACTCAAAAAATATTAGGTCTTTACCAGAGATTTCTTTTAAGTTCGGGGGTCCGTTATGCTCGAAGAAGATGTTAGGCATCCCAATGCACCTTTTTGAAGACTGTACTTATGTTTAAATGAATTTTTACATTTAAACAAGTCAAAGTAATCAATATTTTTAAAACCGGACCGGACATCGAACCGAAAAAGTCACAAGTCACCGGTTCAACCGATAGACAAACCACAGTTGAACCAGTGACGTCATATATATATATATATATATATATATATAAATAAATAAAAATTAAAAAATATAAAAAATAAAAATGAAAAGTACAAAATTACCAATAGAAGTTGAATAATTCTGTCCATAGCCCATGCTTTAGCCCAAGGTCACATCTGTCCTTTCCTCCAGCTTTCTATGCCACTAACAGACAGAGGGTTCATAATCTCTGTGTTCCACCCCTGTAATTCTCAATTCCATCATGGAAAAATATCACCGACAAACAAATACTCTCAGTCGATAAATCTTGTGGAGCCCCACTTTCCACCGTCGCTGGAGATTCCTCCACACTACCACACCACAAACGACCTCCCTCCCCATCTCATGTTCACCCTTAAGATCGCTTACGAGGTAGATAGCCCGACTTTCGAAGAAATTATCCAGACCAAAAGCTGGACTTGTTGATTTACGAATTCAATCAGCCGTAGGCGACGGCTCTAGCCACATTACAGAATATCTCGGCAGTTCAATTTCTCACTATATTAGTATCGTTAACTGGGAGAAGTTCGTCCTTCGTCGTTGGTCGTCGTCGGATAGAAAAACAAGGGAAGAAAATCAGGGATGAGATCGATCATTGTGGAATAGCAGAGATTTGGGCAGTGAAAATCGAACACAACTGAAACCCAGTCGATTCTCTTCAATCTGCTGCGATTTGATAGTTCGTCGGTTGAACCGGGTCGAACCGACCGGTTAGCCTGTTTTTACCCCCAATCGGTTTTATACAATTAACCGAACCAGAATTTAGACCGGGTGGCAGTTCAACCAGTTCGACCGACTGGTCCGGTCCAATTTTGAAAACACTAAAAGTAATTTCCTTCTGTTTTGGTAAACACAATTGTAGACACCACATTTTGTCCCGCACATTTAAGTATCGGATCTAAAGTGCAAGTTCAGATAAACTTTAAATTGAAATTTAAAGGGAACAAAATTTTGCCCTAAATTACTTGGATACTACAAAAAAATAAAAAATAAAAATTAAAAGTTGAATTCAGTATAAGCAAAAGTTTCGGGTCAATCTCGAAATTTTTAGAGTTAAGAGGGACTAAAATGACAATACTAAAAGAAGATTTTTCATGAAAATAACTTTTAAATATGACTAAATTAGTCACTACCCTTTTAACTTAAGGAAATTTCACTAAATACCTTTGTTTTCCCTAACCCCTGAAACTTTCACTGTCACCGGTTTTATCTAATTGAAACCAAAAAAAATTCTTTAATTTTCTTGTTTAAAGTACTAATCTAAAAAATCAAGCCAAAACTTTAATTAAGCCAAGAATCCATCATGAAACATTAGTTACTTAAAGTAACTTGTGCCTAAAGACATAGTTCAAAACTAACCAAACCAATTTCTATCATGTCAAGCATTTAAGACCCATCAAATCATGGTCTAATCAAGCATTAAATACCTCATTTAATGAAGGCATTAATGAGGGCATTTAATGGGAGATCTTTTGAAGATTTTCTAACAAAATATCTTGATGCAAACGTAGTTATTTGGAAGTAACTAGCAGTTACAAAGCTAATCGGACCGGTTTACATCACATGAAGACATTCAATACCTTTTAAATCAAGGTCAAGTCATGGCATTAAATGTTATGAATGGCTATTAATGTCTCTATATAATGTATGCACTATTGGACATTTAATGGAAGAGATCTTTGCAAGATTTCCTACCAAAATACCTTAATAATAATCTAGTTACTTGATAGTAACTAGTAGTTACGAAGTTAACCAGACCGGTCTCCATCACATCGATGCATTTATTACCCTTCAAATCAAGATCAAATTATGGCATTACATGCCATGAATGGCCATTAATGTCTCAATACAATAAATTTGTTAATGAGCATTATATGAGGAATATATTTTCTAAGTAAACTTAAAATCAAGTAACTTTACCAAGAGTAACTAGTACTTACCAAGTAAAACAAACCAAAATCCATCAAATCGACATTAAATAGGCATTAAATAGCACATGTGAAAGCATTAAATGGTCATTAATGGCCAATATATTTGTAAGATTTGGCAAATCATTATCAAATCTCATGATTACCTATGAAATCTAGGTAAATCTTCATCATATGACTCTAATTCTAGCACTAAATGACATTAAAGGGTCATAACTAGTATTAAAATATCATGTGCAACACGCTGGGGAAGCCTACTGATAGGTGTGACAAATCTATCTATTTCTAAACCGAATTTATTAGTTTTTAAGCGTTTTAGTTATATTTAATTGTGTTTTAGTTTATTTTAGTGTAAAACAAGTGAAGGGACGTTAAAGGGCAATAAACAAGTGAAAACGGTAGAGAAACGGTGAACAAAATGTGAAAAACAGGATTTCGGTGAATGAAGACCACCGCTTAGGCGGAAAAGAGGCAGAATGTTGGAGTGCTGAAGGGCTGAACCACTGCCTAGGCGAGAAAACCACCGCTTAAGCGAGAAAACAACAGATTGTTATGCCAGCAGCCACAGCCTAGGCGGAGAAACCATCGCCTAGGCGAAGATCTGACAGAAACTTAACCAACTTAAGCTACCGCCTAAGCGGTGACACTCTACACAAAAATATCTATTTTTAGATATTTTGAAGATATTTTCAAAATCCCTCTTTTTAACCCATTTCTCCACCAAACCTTTAAAACCCTTAGACGTGAGAGGAGGCCTCAGTTGATATTTTGGAGAGCTCCTTCCACCTTAGTTACGTTTAGGTAATTTAGGAAGTAGATTAGATTAGTTTAGGAGGTGTCCTTGGCCAATCCTTGAAGATCTAGAAGAGGAAGTTCATTAATGGAGAATAGGAAGCTCGGGAGGCTTGTTCTTTGGCGAAAGTGGACTACTCCACTTTGAGATTTGGCTTTTCTTCCCTTGTTTCCATCTTTTTATTTAATGTTTATTGTTAATATTGTTGATCTCCTCTTGATTTAATGTTGTATTGTCTAAGAACATGTTAGTGTAATTTAGATATTAGTTAAGGAAAGGTGTAGTAGTGTAAATACTCGTTTAGTTTAATGTACGTTTCTTTAACGGATGTTGCTTTTAAGTCCGATTGTGTTTATCATTTGATGACGATATTAGTATTCTTGTAATGATATTAGGGTTGGATTTGAGAATCTAGGGTTTGACACTCGGGAGAGGTAACCCTGGATTCGGACTAGGGTAAACACATCGTTACGACCTAACGACCCGGGAGGGCGTTAGTTAGTGTGCAATTGATGACGTTGGGTCAAGACTCACGCGGCCTAGAGTCATTAAGACATTGAGGGGGACCTCTTCGTAGACACGAAGTCACATATTCTCCCGTCTTACACTCGGAAGAGCTGGCAGAAGAGTTTACGAATCGAGATTGTCGGATACCTAAACTCCGTTATTGTTAACTAAACGAAATCAAACATGTATTAAGTGAACGAAATCAATCCCTAATTAGTCAAATTAGTTAGGATTAACCCACTAATTGTAGTTTAGCTTAGTTTAATGTTTAAATCATGTCTTTCATCGTCAGGATAACATGAGACTACGTAAATTTCGGTATTAAATTATTCACACTTTTCTTTGTGGGAACGATATCCGATCTTCAATATCCACTATATTAAAACTTATACCTCGTATACTTGCGAGAGTAAGTAGCGGCGTATTTTCGTGCCCTACCACCTACGCATTCACCAGTGTGCAGGGTACCCTTTCTCTATAAATACTAGCCTGTTTTCGTTCATAAACAAACTTGGTCAAGTCTTTTATCTCTTTAGACTCACATTTCTATCTCAGGTCATGGGATTTCCTAAGCTCTCTACTCCTTAAACACACTTAAATCTTGCCAAAAAGGCTCCAAAGAGGTGTTCTCGAGACTCTTTTAACAAGAGCTCAAGAAGTTGTTGAGGAACAACCAAGAAGAAGGAAGAAAATAAAAAAAGAGAAAAAAGAAAAACACTTAGAAATACCACTCCCCTAAGTTAAGTAAGTTCCTTAAACTCTTATTTAATTTTATTTGTTTAAATGCCTTTATATTACTTGTATATTTGGGTAGTTCTTAGAGGTTTATGTTAGCCTAAGCGATTTTAATCTAAGGATCTCTTCTGAAATGTAATTTTGACGATAACACCGCATTTGACATTTTAAATGTGCTAACAATGTTTTTGAGTAGAAGTCATTCGAAACATATCATGGAGATGAATTCAAGTCGAAATGTATGATTTAAATAATAAAAAATTTCGTTTCAACAATATTACTCAAGATATTGAACTCGAAACTCTATAAAATGCACACACAAACTGAGAGGGTATAAAATTGTAATATATTGATCTTGACATGTCCAAATACCTAAATATCACAATGTGAATTATGTGTTTACTCATTACATGCAAAATCGAAAAAATCACCGTTTGACCATAAATATGTGAAATTGGAAAATCACATTCTTGACATGATCATAAGGTACATTGTGTTTTTAGATCATCAAAGCATCATGAATATCATTATCACATATTTTAAAAGTGTTTAGAATGATAAATGATTATGAACCGAGACCAAAAATCCAAAACGAACGAAAACAATGCGACGACAGAACCTGCAGCACAGGTGGTCGACAACATATGCCAGAAGTAGTTAACTACTTCTGACCAAAATATTTTCTCTCTCCTGTTTTGTTTTCGGCTTAACGGTTTGGCGATCTTTGCTTGTTCTAAGTGTTGTATGATGGTTCTTATACATTATATTGGATGTTTAACATCTTAATCATCATTCAATTTGATCAAAATAACACTGAATTGAAAAGAATTGATCAAAACATTTTAAAACTCTTAACAACTCATTTTGCAGCTTTTTGTCATAAACAAAAAATTGGATTTACATATAAAATCTTGTTCAGAATGTTTAATTCATGTTATGATATGTTAGCTTAATATGTTTACATGATATATGCATGATCAATTTATATGTTAAACATTATATCCATGTTTAATTGATAAATTGGTTGAACTACTCTGAAAATTCTATTTTTCATGCAAAATGTGGTTAAGTGTTAGAACTTGATTAGAATCTTTCTAAATGATCAAGTCTATTGTATTCATGTATAAATGTCATTATACATCATATATTTGATGTATAAATTCGTGATCCTAAAGTTATACACATGAGATACATGAGCTTAACCAATATGTGCAATTGAATGGAGTATTAAATGCATACCTACTTTATGGTAGGGTTGGCTAGTCATGGACTACCATATCTTGTCCTATGCCAACCATACTCATTATTATCTTGGTCAACTTTCAAAATGGAGAAGTCATACTTTAAATGATCATCACCTACCTTTGAAGACCTCCACCAAGATTTGTCTAACAACTTATCTTATGCAATAATGATTTACACCATACTTTACTATACATATTTTGAATATCTAAATTCATGACTTTATTTTTCCACTACTTTCATGACAAAATGTACAATGGGTCCTATACAATTAACGGGATATGTCTAGCATTTATGATGTTGGAAAAAGTAGTTGGATACTTGACAAATCTGCAGAAAATTGTGAGCGGGAATGGGCCTATGTCTTGATTTTTCAAGGATCACAATGCAGCGGTCACTACAAATCTTAACACTTCAATTGTGAAGACCTCCCTACACTCTTCAAGCTGTATATAAGGAGGTTATATTGCTGGAAGCAAGACAACTAACTGAGACACCAATTGCTTATCTCACACAAGTGCTTCAAAGAGTTATACTACCAAGCTTCCAAGCAAAATTCTATGCAATATCACCTTCATACTTTCTCGATACATATTCTTGTTGAGTGATTGTTGTATTATAGCTTCACACACATAGATTCTTGAGTTTTTTATTTTGTGAGTGTTGAAACTCCATTTTGTGAGACAGTGGGAATTTGTTTGTAAATTTTGAGTAAGAGTTTTGCTCAAGAGGACAGATTTGTAAGTACAACATATTCACTCTTAATTGTAAAATATTGAGATACGAACTTCTCTAGTGGTGACTATAGAAGGTTTGATCTTCACCTGAAAGAAGATCAAAGATAATAAGATCTCTGAAGGAGCTCGGGGGAGTAGACTAGGCAAAAGGTTTTTGCCGAAACTACTAAAAATACTAGTATCAATCTCTCTATCTCTACTATTTAGTTTTTAGTTTACATTTGTGTTTGTGATTGTTTGTTTGATTAAATATCTGATGTGCACTAATCACTATCACATAAATACTTAGTTAAAATTGAGTAGAAACGATTAATAAAATTTTTAAAACCCAATTCACCCATCTCTTGGGTAATTCTTGGGCAATGAATTGGCATCAGAACTACACTTTCTTAATAAGCTTAAAATCTTAGCAAATCGATCATGACAAATTTCGTTGCAACTACCCTTCTCGAATGTCAATCCATGCATAGACCTTTGTTGTTTAATGATAACAATTATGTATTTTGGAAGGCTAAAAGGACAGCGTTTTTACAAGTTACAAATTATGAAGCTTGGAAGGTTATTAAAAAGGGTTTATAACAAAGACCTCTCCTGTCTTTTGCACTTATACCAAAAACTCCTCCTGTCATTTGATAAATACCAATCAACTCCATTGACCAATATTTTTCTATAAAAATACCATTTTACCATTGTTTTTTATCAGATATTATACAATTAAAAAAATTCTAAGTAAAATTACAGATTTACCCTTTTATTCTTCATTTGCTAGAAAGTAGAACCGATGGCTTGAGAGAGAGAAAGACGAAGAGATGAACTCTCAGCCTTCGACGAACTCTCCATCTGATTTCGTAGCCTCTGACGCCATCGATGGCCCTAAGAATGACAGATCTGGAGCGATTCATCGATTCGTCGTTGTCGATTACTTCGATTATCAATTTGTTGTCGAAGAAGAAAGATCTCTAAGACTACGACGATCTGTCATGCTTCGATCTATTAGCTGAAGATGAAATCAACCTCCCATCTCTCAGATCATCATCGTAGCAGTACTCATATGGCGCCGATTTAGGAGTCGACACTCATACGACGTCGATTGTTGCCGGTAGGTACGTCTTCCCCACTTCTACCCTCGGCCACGCTCGCGGTGTGGTGGCTGGGATAGGTTTTGTTAATCTCCAATCCTTTGCCACCGTGATATGAAAAAATGATTCAATTGAAACCTAGTTTTTTTATTTCTAGAGAGAGAGATTGAAACCTACTTTCTTGACCTAATTTTTCATCTCTATTTGTTTGAATTTTGAAATGGGTTTTGTTTGTTTTCGATTGTTTCATCATCAATTATATGAAAAAGGTTTCAATTGATGGACATGAACATTAGCTATGGTATTGAAGGAAAAAATCGATGAGAGACGACGACTCAGCTGATGTGTTTGATTTGTTATTGTTTATGAATTTTTGTTGTTTTTTCTGTTCAATAAAAATGGGTTGTGAAATAATAAATTGTTATGAACATGAATTTTTTCTATTTCACATAATATCAGCCTTCATTGTTTGGGCAAGTTGCTAGCTTTTGTAAAAAAAAAAAAAGAATTCAATTGAAACCTAGTTTTCGATTTCTAGAGAGAGAGATTGAAACCCATTTTTTGATTTTTAGAGAAAGATTGAAAATTGAATTTCAATTTCTAGAGAGACAGAGAGAGGAGTTTTTTTCGCATATCTTGGATAAGCTGCACAAGAAATTTGAAGGCTAGAGAAAAACCAGTGCAATTAGATGATGAGCAATTAGTGGAGCTCCTGGAGATATTCCGATCATTCCAGCTTGGCTAAAAGAAAATAGAAGAAGGTAGGGAAGAGGTGGAAGAGAATCGAGGGGTATATTTGTCCAATAAACTAAATTAAGAAAGGGTATTTATGTCATTTTATTAAAGTTAAATGAGTTTGAGAGTATTTTCGTCAATAACAATGATGTGTCAATAATTATTCACTACTAGTGGAGGTAAATGGTTTCAATTGTAAAACTATAGGGGGTGATTGATATTTATTAAGAGAAGTTTCTGGTATAAGGCCAAAAGACAACGGAGGTCATTGGTATAAACTCTTATTAAAAAATGCTCCACATATTCCTATCAAAACTAATCTTGATGGATCCAAAACTCTTAAGATAGAATCGAAATTTGATGATAGGGACACCAAGGTAATTTCTATAAATGCCCAATCTATTAACCTTCTTTATTATGGTTTAGATGTTCATGAATATAATAGAATTTTCAGATGCTTATCGCCTAAAGAGATTTGAGATACTCTTATGATTACTCATAAGGGTACAAACCAAGTCAAAGAATCCAAGATCAACATACTCGTCCACCAATACGAACTCTTCAAGATGGAGGATGCAGAATCGATCATGGAAATGTATACTTGCTTTACAAATATTTGTAATAGCTTGAATGCACTCGGAAAGTCATACTCAATACCCGATCGAGTACGAAAGATCCTAAGAGTTCTTCCCATGGGAACTAAAGATGACGACCATCTTGAAATTCAAAGATCTAAACATGTATACCATTGATAAACTTACTGGTAACTTGATTACACACGAGCCTTCACTCAAATTTTGAAGAAGAAGATAGAATGAATCGAAAGAAGATAATAGCCTTAAAAGCCATTCAAGATGATGATGATGATGAAAGAATCAGAAGCGATGACGAGAGCGAAATGGCTCTTTTGGTAAGACGAATGGATCAACTCAATCAGAGAACCTTCAAAAAGAAGATATTCAACAAAACTGCCACAAGTAAAGTTGAATGCTACAAATGTCACAAGTTTAGTCACTTCAAAACCGATTGTCTTCAACTCAAGGAAGATCATATAAAGCCAAAGAAACATCATCACAAGATCAAGAAGAAATATTTCAAGGCCACTTGGGATGATACTGACTCAAGTAGATCAGAAAGTGAAAGTAGTGGCGAAGAAATCAACTTACTTGCACTCATGGCAAAAGAAGATGAGGTAACTCCAATTTTTTAAACTTGTTCAATTGATGAATATGATGAGCTACTTGATGATTATGATGATTTGAAAAAAGAACTTAAAAATTGTTTTTCAAAAATGATAACTCTTAACAAAACAATAATTATTCTTTCAAATGATTTAGAAAAATCAAAATCTGAAAATGTTTCTTTAAAAAGAGAAAATGGTTCTTTAAAGAAACAAGATCTTGAAAAAGAAAATACTTCTTTAAAAAATCAAGTTGATGATTAAACCAAAACAGTTCACAAGTTTACTAAAGGTGAAAATAACTTCAAACTTCTTTTGGGAAGTCAAAATGGTATTTTCGACAAAGCCGGTTTGGATTTTTAGCAACATAAGAAACAAAAGAAATTTTTCTCAAAAATCAAAAAGTCTATAAAATGTTTTCATTGTCCCAAAGTTGGTCACACCATTGATGTTCGTATTGGAAGAAAGTTGAAAAATGCCAATATCAAGGTAAGAAAAATTTAGGTACCAAAGGGAACATTGATTTTGAAATCTAACCCTCCCAGACCCAAAAAAAATGGGTACCGTTTAGGAATCATTTGAGGTGATCCTTGAAAATTAGTTTTAAAGCAAATATAAGCAAGGACAAATGCCTCTTAGATAGTGGTTGTTCACGGTACATAACAGGCAATAAAGATAAATTCACATATTTGACACCTAAAAATGGCGGACATATGACGTTCGAAGATAACTTTAAGGGTAAAATAATTGGTATTGATAGTGTTAGTAAAGATATATTTATCATTGAAAATATTTACTTGTTGAAAGTTTAAAATATAATCTCTTAAGCATAAGTCAATTATGTGATAACGATTTTAAAGTAACATTTTTCAAAAATCAATGTGTCATCAAAGAAAATGATGATCACAAAGTTTTATTCTTTGCATCACGTTTTGAAAATATTTATACTTGTTCTTTTGATGACTTATCTTCTAAAAATGTTTTATACCTTAATACATTTACCGCAAATAGTTGGTTAAGGCATAGACGGTTAGGATATGCTAACATGGAACTTATTTCAAACTTATCTAAGAATAATCCTGTACGTGATTTACCAAATGCTAAATTTGTTAAAGACAAGATATGCGATGCATGCCAACTTGGTAAACAAGTCAAAAGTGCATTTAAGAAGAAAAGTTTATTTCTACTACTAAACCGTTAGAACTTTTGCATTTAGACTTATTTGGTCGTAATCCAGTTGCTAGTTTAGGTGGAAAGCATTATTCATTTGTTATTGTTGATGATTATTCTAGATATACTTGGGTTTTATTTCTTGTTAAGAAAAGTGAAGTCGCTTACGTGTTTGTTAAGTTTTGTAAACGTGTTGAAAATGAGAAAGGTACTTGCATTAACAATATCCGAAGCGATAGAAGAAGAGAATTCCGAAATGATGAGATTGAAAAATTTCATGACGAACAAGGTTACGGACATAATTTTTTAGCCCCTATAACACCTCAACAAAACGGAGTTGTAGAGAGGAAAAATCACTCTTTACAATAAATGGCTCGGACTATGCTAAATGAGCATTCCTCACCGCAATACTTTTGGACGGAAACCATAAGTACGTCTTGTTACGTATTGAACTGTATTTCAATCCATCGAGGTTTGAATAAAACTCCATACGAGCTATGGAATGGTAAAACCCTCATTATCTCTTATTTCAAGGTTTCAGCTGCAAATGTTTTATTCTAAATGATAAAGAAAATCTTTCAAAATTTAATGCTAAATCCAATGAAGATATTTTTCTTGGTTATTCAACTACTAGTAAAGCTTATAGAATATATAACAAACATACACTTGTAGTTGAAGAATTGGTGCATGTTGTTTTTGAGGAATCTAAACCCTTTTTCATCAAGTAAGGATTTAGATAAAGAAAATCCAGACTTGGTGGAAAAATCAAGGGAGCAAGTTGAAAAACGCTGATTTGAGGCCCGTTGATAATAATTCAATGGAAGTACAACCATCCGAAAATAATTTACCAAAGGTTTGGAAAAAGGTTAACATTCATCCTACCGACCAAATCATTGGTGACATTGAAAGCGGTATAAGTACTAGATCTTCTTTAAGAAACTTTGCTAACAATTTTTCTATCTTATCTCAAATTGAACCAAAAAATATAAATGAAACTATTGATGATGAATCTTGGATCCTAGCAATACAAGAAGAATTAAATCAATTTGAGAAAAATAAAGTTTGGACACTAGTACCAAAACTTAATGACCATCTCATAATTGGAGTAAAATGGATTTTTTGAAATAAAAAGGATGAATCGGGTGTTGTTATTAGAAATAAAACAAGATTGGTAGTACAAGGATTTAATCAAGAAGAAGGAATATATTATGATGAAACATATGCTCCAGTAGCTAAACTAGAAATTATATGTATGTTACTTGCTTTCACTTGTGCTACTGATTTCAAACTATTTCAAATGGATGTTAAAAGTGCATTTTTAAATGGTTTTATATTCGAAGAAGTTTATGTTGAACAACCTCCCAGTTTTGAAGAAAAAAAAATTAAATCATGTTTTCAAATTAACCAAAACACTTTACGGTCTCAAACAAGCGCCTAGAGCGTGGTATGAGAGATTAAGTGAATTTCTCCTAGAAAAAAATGATTCAAACATGGTTTAAGCGATATAACCTTATTTATTAAATAATCTAAAAATAATATCTTATTAGTGCAAATTTTGTTGACAATATCATTTTCGATCCTACTAATAAGATCTTGTGCCAAAAGTTTGCTAAGCTTATCTAGGAAGAATTCGAGATGAGTATGATGAAAGAATTGACATTCTTTCTCGGATTGAAAATTAAGCAAACAAAAGATGGAATATTTATAAATCAAACAAAGTATACCAATGACTTAATCAAAAAATTCGGAATGGAAAACTCAAAGATATACAATACATCGATGAGTACTTCAACCAAATTGGACGCTGATGAAAACGATAAGAAGGTAAATGAGAAGGAATACCGAGGGTATGACTGGTAGTCTTCTTTATCTTACGGCAAGTAGACCCGATATCATGTTTAATGTGTGTCTATGTACTCGTTTTCAATCATGTCCTAAGAAATCACATTTGACCACCGTTAAACGTATTTTTCGATATTTGCTTGGTACATGTGATTTAGGATTATAGTATTATAAAAATGAATGTCTTAATATGCTTAGTTATTCCAACGTTAATTTTGTCGGTTGCAAAATCGAGCGTAAAAGTACTAGTAGTACTTGTTATTTTCTAGGACACGTATTAGTTTCCTAGTCAAGCAAGAAACAAAATTTTGTTGAATTATCCACTTTCGAAACTGAATATATCGCGGCTATAAATTGTTGTGCACAAGTTCTTTACATGAAGCAACAATTAGGCGATTTCAGTATTGATGTTGGTTGTGTTCCGATCCTATGTGATAATACTAGCGTTATATGTTTGAGTAAGAATCCTACTCAACATTCACGAACGAAGCACATTGAAATTAAATATTATTTTATTTGTGACCATATTCAAAAAGGCGACATCACGTTGGAATTCATTGACACTAATAATCAACTAGCTGATATCTTTACAAAGCCTCTAGCGAAAGAACAATTTTAAAACATATTACGTGATTTAGGTATGATGAGGGAAAAAGATGTTTTGAAATGATTTTGCAAACAAAATTTTCAAAAATTCTTATTTTGAGAGTAAATATAATATAATTTGCTAAAATTTTCTTAATTGTCAAAATTCACTTTAATTTTGATTTATAATATGGAAAATATTTTTCACTGATATTTATACATATATGATATGTTTTAAATATTTTTAAAATTATTTCAAAACCATATTCTTCAAAGTGATCAAGAATCTAATTTTGATAACTTAAATCAT
Source organism: Eucommia ulmoides (assembly GCA_016647705.1). Taxonomy (NCBI): domain Eukaryota; kingdom Viridiplantae; phylum Streptophyta; class Magnoliopsida; order Garryales; family Eucommiaceae; genus Eucommia; species Eucommia ulmoides. Next base: position 33,856,675 of record CM028339.1, read on the forward strand.
TGAGGCAACAATGAAATTTGGTTGTGGATAATATAGATCAATTCCAAGTTATATGTGATTGATATATACACCATCAAATCATACAAAGGCTAAAAATTAAGTAAAACCATCAAAACAGGGCGCAAGATGAGAAATGGAACAAGTCGGATACCTGTTGGAAAACTTCTAGCGAAGGTATTTGACTACTTCCTGGACAAGTAGTCGACTACTTGTCCTGGTGGTTAAGTGTTCGGGTGGTTACGAAATTGAATGTTTTCTCAATGGTTTTAGGGTTGCATTGCACGAATTCATTGCCTATATAATCTCATATTCACTTATCTATTCATTCACAACTTTGAGAAGAGGCTTATGTAAAACCTAATTCTTGCATATGCATATTTCTAATTGCATTTTAGAACATTTAAAAAAATAATGGGGTTCAATGTGCTATTTAAATTTTACTTTAAAAATTTTAGGGGTTAGTATGTTAATTTTAATTTTTAAAAGTTTAGGAATTATTAAGTTATTTAAAATATGATTTTAAAAATTTTGGAAAAAAAATAATATTTTTTTTATTTTAAGAGAGATAATAGTGTAAATAAATTAATTAATTAAAAAAAATGTAGTTGAAAATCATGACACATGTCAAAACTCTCAACCACATAAGTTGAGAAACATAATATGTCAAAAAGAAAAAAAGTAAAAAAAAAAAAAAGATAAAACAAACGGCAAAGGTGGTGAAAATGTGATTGAGAATATATATATATATATATATATATTATATCTTCATATATATGTGTGTGCTTCTACCGCCCAAAAAAAAAGAGTGAAAAACTGAAACAGAAATTCCCAGCTTCTTTAATTTCAGGCATTGTTTTTCATTTATATATATACATATATAATGAAAACATAAGAGTTGGAAGTTCCTGTTTTCAGTTTTTTTTTTTTTTTTTTCCGGTTCGGTAGAAACACACACCTCTATGGTTTTAATATATATATATATATATAGACGTATATTTATATGTAAAAAATATATACATTGGTTCGAGAAATATAGTGGGTATAGATATATCAAACTTGCGAAGAATACAATTTAAAATAAAAACTATAAATTTTATCAAAACGACAATTTTTAATATTTCATTTACTAATAATATTTTTAATCGTCGACTAATATTTTTGTGTAGCCTAAATTATTAATAGGAAGAAATGTGTAATCGTGTTGTAGTAATTTTTATACAATTAATATTGACTTAAGAAATTGAGAGTTTAGTAATTCCGTATAATAAAAAATTTGGAGAACGGGAAGTTTGTATTTTAGGGTCACGCATCGCATATTAGGTTTATTTAAATAAATTCTTACTTTAGGCCCTTTTGTTGTTAGATTCACAAGCGACGCCGACCATGTCTGCACTACGATAGTAGCATATTTATTAACGCAAAAATCGAGGTGAATGTATTGTCTTCTATATAAATTGTCAAATTATATTTTCGTACTAAAATATGAAAATAAAATGTTTATTAAAATGAATTATTTTATAATGTGATGCGGATCAAGTAAATTTTTAAATGCAGAAAGTGATTTTATTATCTGACTATGTCATAGTGTGATCTCAACAGGAAGGCATGTTCTGCGGGATGTTGTTGGTCCTAACAGGAGGGCATGTCCTGTAGGACATTATATTGTGACTTGATAGAAGGACAAGTCCTGCAGGTGGTTGATACCTGTTGTTATTGTTGACAATGATGATTATTATCATGATATAACGGTTTATACCACGTGTTGGCTCTTACCATTGGAGATATTAAATGGTCCTAGTACGGATGACAACCTTAGATTGCACAGTTGTACAAGTTACGGTACCGTCGTAACTCCTGATCGTGAGATGAAATGATCCTATGGCTAGTAGAGAAATATGTGTGCGGTATTTTATTATATATCAAATAGTCCAATTGGTTAATTTAAATTCATTTATATTATTATGACGATGGTTGTAGAATTTTATTTCGGCTCAGTTTGCGGTTATCTTTATATAATGTCTTAAAATGTGGTATTTGATAATTATGCTTGAGCCATATAAATTGTTTTTATATTATGAAGACAATACACCAATAAATATTTGGTTTCAGGTACCGTAGTTAGAGACGGATCCACTATTGGCACTAGGTAGAGTTAGAGAGTGATGTCGTTTTAGAGGATTTGTGGGACTGGTGTGAACCGTGAAATGTTCAGTTTTTTTTTTTGTAGTTTGGGTTGTGGATATATGGGACATGTGTATGCCTGAATTTTGAAGTTGATAAATATATTTTTGAAAAGAAAAAAATCTATAACATTACATGTTTATATATAAATATATAGTTGTTGGATGATCGGGTAATATCCAGTTGACGTGACGCCCGACCTCGGGCGATGGGAACCGAGGTAGGGTATGACAGCTTACCTCGAGAGTTTTTGAGAAAATATCAAACCCTAAGTTGTGTTCTTGTGAGATTCTTGAAGGTAAGCCATGGCACCAAGACGTTCAAGGAGGACTCAAGAAGAAGAAGCTCTAATTCCTCAGTTCGATCATTATCATTTCTCCTGTCTTGAAAGTCAAGAAAAATTTTAAGTAAATTTCTCTCACCACAAGGTGATTTCCGGTTGTCCGGTTGATTTCGATTATCTTTCGAAGCATAATCTTCATCCTCCTGCTTATTTTAATCATGCCGGTTGGGATCATTTTGTTGCTATGTCTCCACCTCAATATACCGTTCTTATTCAAATGTTCTATGCTAAATCTTGTGTATGAACGTGGAGTATATACCTCTTATGTAAACTATGTCGAAATTTTATTTGATTATCGCTTGCTTGCTAATATCTTTCATTTTCCTAGAGGACAAATTCGACCAAAATTCAATAACAATTGGTTGACTAACAATTTGAATTTTAATTAATGGGATGTGTTGGCTACTTTTATCGGACCATCTTTCCGTCCTGGTCATCGTAACTCCGTAGCCGATATACCTCTTGAGTTCTATTTAATTCACTCAATTATTAACTACTCTCTTGTACCTAGAGTAGGAAGTCGAGCTCATATAAGTTTCTTTGATCTTTACATCCTTAAGAGCTTTCTCCATAATACTAGTATTGATCTTGCCTTTGTGATTGGTAAGTATATGCTCGCTCAAAAGAACAAAACAAAAGGTTCTTTACCTTATGGTATTGCACTCACTACTATCTTCAATCAGTTCCAAGTTCCTCCCAATAATGAAATCCATCTACTATTATTGCTATGCATGAGATCCTTGATTCATCTACCGTTTTAAAAATGGGATATAGTTTTGTGAACGGTCATTGGAGAAAACGGGAAAGACAAGACAACTATCACCAAGTCGTCGGAATTGTGCTTACTAATAAGATGGTGGAATTAAGGAGTGCGGATGCATACCAAGGAGATGCTGAAAAATATTGGAGAAGAAGAAGAATGTGACGATGAGATGGAAGATGTTCCAACTCAACACGGTGGAAACTCCACTTACGACGTCGAGGAAGGCTCAAATGCTCCAAACTATAACTATAATGATCTTGTGTCTATGATGGACATCATGAGCATATGCCTTGAAGGACGAATAGATAATCTTTTCATCCGATTTGACGCTCATGCTCATAGCCTGGATAAGCAGTTTCAAACTATTTAAGATCTCTCTCCCAATTCTCTAATCACTTCTACACACACTTTCTTCCTCCACCCCCTCAAAACTAAGTCTAACTCATTTTTTGATATAGCATAGGGGGAGAAAGACTTAGATTTAATGTTAGCTCTTTAGTTTGCTTATGCTTATGTTTGCATTTTATTATGTTGGGTCGTTTTTCACTTATGACACTATGCATTATATGCTTATATGTGCTTTGACTATTGTAAGATCAACTATCTATGTGATATTGTGTGTTTGTTGAATATGATCTTAATTATTAAGTTTGCATTATTTTGAAAATGTCAAAAACTTTATTAACCTAAAGAGAATGAAAACTTGAACTTTAGTGGATAAAAATATTTCAAAAATCGATATCATTTTTAGGGGGAGCAAGTAAAGTGATTATCTTTATTAAAACATCAAATGGGTTATCATCGTAAAAAATGGGGCTATTGTTAACCTAAGCGGTTTCAATCTTACGATCTCCGATAAAATGTGATTTTGACAATAACATCGCATTTAACGTTTTAAATGTACTAACAATGTTTTTAAGTATAGATCATCTGAAACATATCATGGAGATGAATTCAAATCGAAAGGTATGATTTAAATAATGCAAATTTTCATTTCGACAACATTATCCAAGATATTGAACTCGAAACTCTATAGAACGCGCGCACACACCGAAAGTGTATGAAATTGTGATATATTGATCTTGACATGTCTAATATGCCTAAATATCACAATGTGAATTATGTGTTTTCTCATTACATGCAAAGTCAAAAAAATCATCGTTTGATCATAAATATGCGAAATTGGAAAATCATGTTCTTGACATGATCATAAGGTACATTGTGTTTTTGAATCATCAAAATATCATGAATATCATTGTCACATATTTTAAAAGTGTTTAGAATGATAAACAGTCATGAATCAAGTCCAAAAATCCAAAAAGAACGAAAATGGCACGTCGACAGAACTTTTAGCACAGGTGGTCAACTATATATGCCAAAAGTAGTCGACTACTTCCAAACGGAATATTTTCTCTCTCCTACTCTGTTTTCGATTTGACGGTTTGGAGATATTTGCTTGTTCTGAGTGTTGTATGATGGTTCTTATACATTATATTGGATGTTTAACATCTTAATCATCATTTAATTTGATTAAAACAAAACTGAATTGAAGAGAATTGATCAAAATATTTTGAAACTCTTAAGAACTCATTTTGCAGCCTTTTGTTATGAACCAAAAAATGGATTTACATATAAAATCTTGTTCGAAATGTTCAATTCATTTTATGATATGTTAGTTTAATGTGTCTACATGATATATGCATAATCAATTGATATGTTCAACATTATATCCATGTTTAATTGACAAATTGGTTGAACTACTCTGAAAAATCTATTTTTCATGCAAAATATGGTTAAATGTTGAAACTTGATTAGAATATTTCTAAATAATCAATTATATTGTATTCATGTCTAAATGTCATTATACATCATATATTTTATGTATAAATTCGTAATCCTAAAATTATACACATGAGATACGTGAACCTGACCCAACATGTACAAGTGGATAGAGTATTAAATGCATATCTACTTTATGGTAGGGTTGGCTAGTTATGAACTACCATATCTTGTCCCATACCAACCGTACTCATTATTTTCTTGATCAACTTTCAAAATGGAGGAGTCGTGCTTTAAATGATCATCACCTACTTTTGGAGACCTCTACCAATATTTGTCTAACACCTTGTCTTATGCAATAATGATCTACACCATACTCCACTATACATATTTTGAATATCTTAATTCATGGCTGTCTTTTGCCACTACTTTCATGACAAAATAGACAACGGGTCCTATACAATTACTGGGATATGTCTAGTATTTAAGATGTTGGAAAAAGTAGTTGGATACTTGACAAATCTGCATAAAATTGTGAGGGAGAAAGAGCCTATGTCTTGATTTTTCAAGGATCACAATGCAATGGTCACTAGAGCTCTCAACACTTTAATTGTGAAGACCTCTCTATACTAAGCTATATATAAGGAGACCATATTGCTGGAAGCAAGACAACTAACTAAGAAACCAATTGCTTATCTCACACAAGTGCTTGAAAAAGTTATACTACCAAGCTACCAAGCAAAATTCAGTACAACATCACCATCATACCTTCTTAATTCATATTCTTCTTGAGTGATTGTTGTATTATATCTTTACACACATAGATTCTTGAGTTCTTTATCTTATATGTGTTGAAGCTCCATTTTGTGAGATGGTGAGAATTTGATTGTAAATCTTGAGTAAGGGTTTTGCTCAAGACGAGAGATTTGTGAGTGGAACATATTCACTCTTGATTGTAAAGTATTAAGATATGAACTTCTCAACCAGAAAGTATAGAAGGTTTGATTTTCACCCAGAAAGAAAATCAAAGATAGTGAAATTTCCAAAGGAGCTCGAAGAAGTAGACTAGGCAAAGGATTTTTGCCGAACTACTATAAATACCGATGTCAATCTCTCTAACTCTACTCTTTACTTTTCAATTTATATTTTTGTGTGTGATTGTTTGTTTGATTGAATATCTGTTGTGCACTAATCACTATCATATAAACACTTAGTTAAAATTTAGTAGAAACGATTAAGAAAAAATTGCCAAACCCAATTCACCCCCCTCGTGGGTAATTCTTGGGCCTTCAGTTTAGATCATGTACATTGTGTAAAAAACATGTTTTGTGTCCAGAACATCAAGAACACTATGGTTTGTGCATAACACCTTTCGCTCTATCAAGATTACATGAAATCGAACTACGATGAACCTCAAATGAACTTCCGACAAAGGACTACTAACTACTAGAAACTAACATTTATTTTTACTGTGCTAGTCTAGATCACAGTCTGACCCATGTTTCAGGCTTGTGAACTGACACCCTATATATATTATTATGACTAGACCCTTATGGCTAAAAGTCAGAATAAATGAGGAATCTTTATTCATTCGGTGATAAGTGTGCATCTTCTTCATAACTATATTTATCTTCTTAGTTATAAGTAGTACTGACACCTTATATATGTTACTCTATCGAGACTCGTGTGGTTAAAAGTTGGAATAAAGAAAGGACCTCTATTCCTTTGGGGATAAGTGTGTACCTTATTCAGAAATATTTTCGTATTCTTAGTTACGAGTAGGACTAACCCGTATATTATATATTTTCTCATCTTTTGGACTAATAAGTAAATCTTAATACTAAACTTATCTAAGCAAGTAAGTTTGGTTGGAGTGTTCTTGACAAAATCAATGTGCATATCCACTTACCATTTATGTCATGATTGTTCTTATCTTGCCTTAAATAAACAAAAGCAAAAAGTAAAAAGATAAAAAAGTGAGTTTTTTCACATAAGAGTTTTCAATACGAAAATACTTGGTGTTTACTCTAAAAAAACAAGCCTTTGTCTTTTGTAAAAATGTTTTTTTATAAGTAAATATTTTTATAAACTTTGTTTTAAATAAATAAACAAAAAAGGAAATTAAAGATAAAAAAAAAAAAAAATCACCTTGTGGTGAACTACGTTTCGACCTGATTATTTATGAAAACAGAAATACGTAGGCAACCTTTATAGGTACAGTCGTCAGTTAAAAATAAATAAACTATTTTCATTTAATTTTTTTTTTATCTATTTCTACTTTAAATAAATAAAGTTTTCTTGTTTTCTTAAACATAAAATATATAAAAAAGATAAAAACATTAAAAAATGGGAATTACTGTATTAGTCAAAACCGAAGGAAATTACTTGAACTATGTATTCATTTAGACTTAGGTACCGTCTTCAGACGGGCGTTTTAGGGTGCCTAACACCTTCCTCAAGCATAATCGACCCCTGAACTTAAAAGAAATATCTGGAAAAGATCAACTGTTTTTGAGTCAAAACTTGGGCCATTTAAAAAATAAAAAATAATTTTAAAAATCCCGATAACCTAGCAAACTATTTAACTCAATACTAGGTGGCAAGTCTATTTTAAAATAAATCTCAGCCCAAAGAATATTTTTAAAATTGGCGCCTAGAAAAGTCCCTTAAACTATATTTTCAAAAACGAACGGCTTTTTGAGAATTTTGAGAAGAAGAAAACGAAACCTTGTTTTGCTCTTCTTGCCTTTTTCTTCTTCCTCTTTTCTAAAACCCAGGGTACATCAATAATACTTCCCATTTTTAATATTTTTTGTCTTTTTATGTAAGAAAAAAATTCATTTATGAAAAGTAGCAACAGATAAAACAGATTGAAAATAAATAACAAATGTCCCGCTTTTAGACGTCCTTTCGATTATGGAAGAATCGAAAAGTTTAGTCCCGGGGGGGCAGAGAGGAGAGTTTTATTTGGAAACTTAACTTGAGAAAATTATTTTACTTATTTTAAAAGAGAAAAATGTTAAAATAATTTTATGAAAAACATATTTTATTTGGAATGTGGAAAATCATGTTTTAAGTATAGAAAATATAATAAGTAAAAGTTTTATTTAAGACAAAGCATATAAAACATTTATTTATGAAAATAATTTAGAAAAACAAAGGTTCATTTTATTTTATTTTTGAGTAAAATACCTAGTCTTTTCATGTTGAAAACTCTTATGTAAAAACTTCTTCTTATTTTTTAGTTTTTTGTTTATTTAAGATAAATAAGAACAATATATGACACAAATGGTAAGTGATATGCACATTTGATTTTGTTAAGAACACTCCAACCGAGCTTACTTGCTTAGCAAGTTTAGTATTAAGGTTTACTTTTGTTATTCTTAAAGAAAAGAAAATATAGAATGTAAGTGTCAGTGCTACTTGTAACTAAGAAGAAGGAAACGTTTCAGAAGAAAGCACACACTTATCCCTGAAGAAATAAATGACCTCCCTTTATTCCATCTTTTAGCCACAAGGGTCTGGACATAGTAATATATAAAGGGTGTCAGTCCATGATCTGAGACATAGAGTTAGCCTATGATCTAGGCTTATATATATAAGGGTGTCAGTCAACAGCTTGAGACGTAGGGCCAGAACGTGATCTAAGCTAGCGCGAAGAGGCACAAAATAAGAAAAGTAAATGTTAGTTGTTAGTAGTTAGTAGTCCATAGTCGGTGGTTTATTTTAAATTTATTGAGTTCGGTTTCATGTGTTCTTAACAAAGGCCAAAGATGTTATGCTTGTTGGCCTAGTGAACTACCCAAGAGAGGGGATGAATTAGGTAGTTATAAAAAATATTTAATCAAATTTTAATATTTTCAACTCTTAAATAATCAAATAATCTATTTATCCTAAATTATTATTATCTTTATAATGCAACAGATAAGTGTATTTAATCTAGGTGCACACCCAAACAACAAAATATTAATAAAATAAATAAAACAGTACACAAGGATATATCCTGGTTCACCCAGCTACTCTTAGTTAATCCAGTCCTCCGAGCCCCACGAAGATTTGCACTCATTAAACTACTTAATTTTTTTAGTAGGTAGGAACCAAACTTTTACACAATGATTCTTTTCACAGGCTCATAATCAATCTTTACAATTCCTTTTTTATAGGTTAAGGAAGAACCTCTATCTTTTTATTAGGCTAAAGACTAATCTAATTCCATTATAAGAAGAATCACAACCTAATCTTTTTATACCTTAGGCTAAGAATCAAACCTCACAAAAAAACTCCAAGTATCCTTTTCACCGGTAAGGATAGAACCGTTACAATTCACACACAATTAATTCTAATCAGGAAGAATCAAGTCTAACTTTTTTCAAGGGAAAAGAGTAATCTAACATTTTTTATGCAATAGGTAAAGATTAAACCTCAATTCTTTATTATAAGAGATCGAAACCCAAGCTACCCCTGACTAGATACTCTCAACAATATCTAATCCGCACAAACTCACCAATTACAAGAATTAATAAATTTCTTCCCACTCGGAGATTCTACCACCTTAAATCAATTTAACTCAATTAATGTCCTAAATTTATTAGTGATAGAATTTACGTAAAGAATTCAATATTTGATTATATAAAGTGTGGGTAGCATAAAAATAAGCACGTAATCAGATTATCGCGAAAATCATTTTAAAAGAATTTTTAAACTCTTTAAAGTTCAAAATACGATTTCACAAAGATCTTATATCCAAACAAGAAATAATAATATAAAATCACAATTAAGAAGAAAAGCTTAAAACGATCTCACCAGGATAACACCAAAAGATTGAATATGAATCGCAAGATCGGTGACTCCAAAACACTTAGCGCTTTAATTCAAGAACTTTTCTCCCAAAATGATCTCTCAAGAAAATATCAGAATAATGACTCTTAGAAAGCTCAGGAACAATTAGTTCTTGATGGAAATTATGTACTGATATGCTAAATTCGTAGGTCTATTTAAGCTGATTTGAAACAGGCCCTCTAACGGTTAGTTCCCTCAAGATATAACAATTAAATGCACATATAGACCCCATATATCAATACCATTTAATTTTGGTCCAATTCACTTAAATATGACTTTTAGAATATTCAATTAAGTCCCCAAATTTATTCTCAATCTCAAATCAAATAGATAGAAAGTATTGAATGTACTTAATTGAGAAACACCAATATTTTATGTACCATATCTATAGGGATATCCAAATATAAGTAACATATTATCAATATATCCAAATCTCTAAGATATTTTCATTCAGGTAAGCAAATAACGGCTAGTTTTAATCAAATCCCAAATATCTTTGAAATTTGAAACAGCACGGTCGGTTGATCGACCTCTGCCTATCGGTCGATCGATAGATACAGGATGTATCCTAACCTTTTCTCAAACACAGCTCGATTGATCAATCCCCCATCAGTACATTGACCGATTGATACAGGATGCATTCTCAGGCCTAATTTCGACCTTAGTCGGTTGAGCGATCATCAATGGTCGGTTGACCGATAGTTACAGGGATTTTAGGTTTCGGCCATAGGTTGACCGATCTCCGCTGGTCTAGTTGACCAATCGATTCAGAGACATCCTTTTATCAGCTATTGCCCATCGGTTGACCGAACCTCCTTGGTCAGTTGATCGATTGTTGTTGGAACACTTTCTCCTCAATTTATTTCAACTCCAATCTTCGACTTTTTCAACCTTATAACCGATTTCGTTTCTCAATTAACTAAATTGACACTAATAATCAATTTTAAATATTAATCTTGCTTAGGTCAATTTTTCTTTTGTCAATTTCATATAGTGCAAATAATTGAACTTAATTAGGACCTTAATTTCATTAAATAAAACACACATAAATATAACTAATTTAATTTGTGTTGTATGTGATCCTAATCGAGATACATTAAGAGTAAAAGAGATTTGAGTTGTTTTCACTTAGTATCTTCAGAATCTTCAATCTCTTCATCTCTATAATGTCTGTCTCTGCATCCTTCATAATTACTTCATGATATTATCGTCTTTGCATCTTTCATAATTACTTCGTGATATTATCGTTTTTGCTTCCTTCATAATTATTTCATGATATTATCTGGAACTTTTAAACTGAAACACTCAATAAATTCATTAGTTCCACCAAAAATATCAATTAGCTTTGATATTTTCTTCAAAACAAGAATGTAACTACGTTCCCCCTAAATCTGAGGACGGATTTTTTAACTCATTAAAGCTTAATCATGAAGATAATATAAAAATCTCATTATATATTCAACAAAGCACAACATATGATCAATAGAACAATTATAGATATTCAACAAAGCATAACATGATCATTTCAACAATGTTCTTCCCCTATATTAGTGCAATGCTTAGGCAAATAAATCTTAAACATCAACTAACTCATTTTAAGCGCAATACTAATTTCCCATTTATATCTTCCCCTTTAATACTCAATTCAATTCAATAAACATCAAATATATTCTTCCCCTTTATCATCTCAAAAAACGGGGAAGAGGAACCAAAAATATCACTCTAGGAAAACATCATTGTACCTAACCATACCTAAACCTTGAATGATTTTTATGAACTTTAATCTTCCGCTGGAGGTTTGGTGAATATATCAACAAGCTAATCGAAGATATCAAACTTTTCAATATCATCTTTTTCGATTTAAGCATAACACATTATTATCCCACTTATAGAAACTTCTCTCCCTATATAATTGTAAACAAGCAAATTCATGCTTAGGAGAATAAACCTAAGACAATCAAAATATTTTAATAATATAGCATGCAATCATATAATTTCAATTGCATCAATATGCCTTACTCATGGTACCAATTAATATCTTCCTTTTAGATAAAATTAAGAACCATGTGATCTTTACGCACTAAGTCAGGAAGCATATATCAATGATAATTTATCAACATAACTCTAGTGCATGCATAAATATGGATAAGTGCATATTCATCTCATAAAATTTCAACTCTCTTTTAGAATAATAATCATTTAAAAATCATGAGATATAAAATGTATGAGAACGACATATTATAATGCCTACAGTTAGGTACTTAATGCTTATAAATATATCCTCGTGCAGAAAAATATCAACTTGAAACATTAAACACAGATTGATATGTCATATATTCAAATACTCATATGTATGATGCCAAAAAAAATTATCATGCTTTCATATTAATATTAACCATACAAGTTTTATCAATTTAATACATCAATTAAATCATTAAGATACTTTGATATATCAAAATATAATGCATTATAATGAATCAAGATATCATTTCAAGATGTATAAAATATCAGCTCAATTCAACAAATTTTTATAAAAGATATATTCATGAATAAGAGCACATTATACAAATAGTCTTGCTAATATGCAACAAGTCATTAATAACACTTAGTGAGATCACAAACACTTGATTTATTTTCTAAATCACATAACATGTTTTAAAATTAAACACATGACCACTACTTGATATAAGCACATAAAAACATGTTAATACACCTTAACTAAATGTGATTCACATAATCACCATACAATATTTCTAAGACAACAAATAAGCACATCATTTAATATAAGTCTTAGAAATAAGTATCAACTTACCTATTTGGCAAGTTGAACACCGTCTTCTTTAGCAAATTTAATGAATTTAAACTGTAAAGAGTTAGAAGTACCTTTTATATTTTCTGGGACGACTTTGATTTTTACCTCATTTGTACTCATGATTGATTTGGATGCACAATTCTTCTTGACCTGTCTGTATCCTTTCTGCCTTTGATTATTATCATTTGATTTATTACACGTATCATTTGTGGCTTCCTGGTGATATCCCATATTGGTTTTGGTACATCTTTTCTATTTGCACGTGTCTCTTGTGGCTTCTTTGCAACTTCACATCTTGATTTTGGTAAATCTTTTCGCTTTGCACGTGTCGCTAGTGGATCCATGAAGACTTTTTGTCTTAGCTTTGATATAACCTCTTTGTTTGTTCCTTCAGGTCTACTCCTGACATTATATAACTCTGCTTAAGACATTTCAATACCTCTCTTTGGTATCTATTTCATTTTGGATCCATTATTGTTAGACATAAACTTAGGGTTCCTGAACGGACTTGATACTTTAAAATGTCCAACCCTATTGCAATAATAACATTTCAATTTCGATTAATTATCATTGAAAGCATGAGATGTAAAGTATGAATTATTTCTAACAATAACAACATTACAATCATTGGCCTGTGATGAAGGATGAGACGATGAAACATATTCACTTCCATAGATTATTTTAAAGCATGAAGAAACATTTTCAAAAGCTCGCGAAACAAACTTGAGGTCGAATTTTGATTTTTCAACATTTTTCTCAAGTAAATCATTTTTTATTCAAGATCTTATATTTGTCTAGAAATCATGTCAAAATTATTTTTTAAAACTCTGTTTTCATTTTCAAGAAAATTCACTTTAGAGAGAAAATTATTGATTTCAAAAACGACATCCGAAAACTCTTTTGTACCACAATAATCATCCAAATACACTTTAGATTTTCAAACACTTTTTCCTCCATTTTTAAAAGAATCATTTTTTTTTAAATCAAGTTTTCTTTGGCAAAAATAAGTGTGAGATAAAGCAATTTTTCCATGACAATATGGACATTTTTATTATCATCATCTCCATCACTACTACTAATACCACAAGAATCATATATTACATTATCATATAGAGATCTATCACCATCAAGAGAAGATACACAAAAAATATTATCCATGGTGTGTGCACGTGACCGATTTAGCTAGGATGTTAAGCCTATCGAGTTAAAATCAACTTTGATGCCAATTGTTGGCCTAGTGAGCTACTCAAGAGGGGGGTGAATTGGGTAGTTATAAAAAAAATTAATCAAATTTTAAAATACTTCATTACTTAAATAATCAAAGAATTAATTTACCCTAAATCAATTATTATCTTTATAATGCAGCGGATAAGTGTATTTAATCTAGATACACACCTAAACAACAAAATATTAATAAAGTAAATAAAGCAACACATAAGGATATATCATGGTTTACCAAGTTACTCTTGACTAATCCAGTCCTTCGAGCCCCATGGAGATTCGCACCCACTAAACCACCTGATCCCTTTAACAGGTAAGAACCAAACCTTTACACAATGATTCTTTTCACAAGCTCAGAATCAACCTTTATAATTCCCTTTTCACAGACTAAGGAAGAACTTTTATCTTTTTACCAGACTAAAGACTAATCTAATTTTATTATAGAAAAAATCACGACCTAATCTTTTTATACCTTAGGTTAAGAATCAAACCTCACCAAAAAATACTTAAAGTATCATTTTCACCGGTAAAGATGAAATCGTTACAATTCACACACAATTAATTCTAATCAGGAAGAATCAAGCCTAACTCTTTTCAAAGGAAAAGAGTAACCTAACATTTTTATGCAATAAATAAATATTAGAGCTCAATATCTTTACAGGAAGAGATCGAAACCCAAGTTACCACTAACTAGATACTCTTAATAGTATTTAATCCGCACAAACTCACCAATTACAAGAATTAATGAATTTCTTCCCGCTCAGAACTTCTACCACCTCAAATCAATTTAACTCAAATAATATCCCAAATTTACTAGTAATAGAATTTAAGTGAAGAATTCAATATCTGATTATATAAAGTGTGGGTGGCACAAAAATAAGCACATAATCAGATTATCAAGAAAATCGTGTTAAAAGAATTTTTATACTCTTTAATGTTCAAAAAATGATTTCACAAAGATCTTATATCCAAGCAAGCAATAATAATATAAAATCACAATTAAGAAGAAAAGTTTGAAGCGATCTCACCAAGATAACAACGAAAAATTGAATATGAAAAAATACTTAGCACTTTAACTCAAGAACTTTTCTCACAACGATCTCTTAAGAAAAATATCAGAATAACGACTCTTAGAAAGCTCAGGAACAATTAGTTCTTGATGGAAGTGATGTACTGATATGCGAAATTCGCAGGTCTATTTAAGTTGATTTGAAACAGACCCTCTAACGGCTAATTCCCTCAAGATATAACAATTAAATATACATATAGACCCCATATATCAAACCATTTAATCCTGATCCAATTCACTTAAATATGGCTTTTAAAATATTCAATTAAGTCCCCAAATTAATTCTCAATCTCAAATCAAATAAATAGGAAGTATTAAATGTACTTAATTGAGAAACACCAATATTTATATACCATATCTATAGGGATATCCAAATATGAGTAACATATCATCAATATATCCAAATCCCTAAGATATTTCATTCAGGTAAGCAAATAACGGCTAGTTTTAATTAAATCCCGAAAATCTTCAAAATTTGAAACAGCCCAGTCAATTGATTGACCTCTGCCCATCGGTCGACCAGTGGATACAAGATGTATCCTAGCCTTTGCTCAAACACAGGTCGGTTGATCGATCCCCCATAGGTCGGTTGACCGATCGATACAAGATGCATTCTCAAGCCTAATTTCTACCCTAGTCGATTGACTGATCATCAATGGTCAGTTGACCAATCGATACAGAGAGTTTAGCTTTCGGCCATCGGTTGACCGATCGATTTAGAGATATCATTTTTCCAGCCATTGCCTATCGATTGACCTAACCTCCTTGATCGGTTGACCGATTGTTGTTGGAACACTTTATCCTCAATTTATTTGAACTCCAATCTTCGACATTTTCAACCTTTTAACCAATTTCTTTTCTCATTTAACTAAATTGACACCAATAATCAATTTTAAACACTAATCTTGCTTAAATCAATTTTTCTTTTTCAATTTCACATTGGAGCAAATAATTGAACTTAATTAGAACCTTAATTTCATTAAATAAAACACACATAAATATAACTCATTTAATTTGTGTTGTGTGTGATCCTAATCGAGATACATTAAGGGTAAAAGATATTTGAGTTGTTTTCACCTAGTATCTTCAGAATCTTCAATCTATTTATCTCTATAATGTTCGTCTCTATATCTTTCATAATTACCTCATGATATTATCATCTCTGCATCTTTCATAATTACTTCATGATATTATCTGGAACTTTTAAACTGAAACACTCAACAAATTCATTAGTTCCACCAAACATCAACACTTAACTGTCTATCAAAATCTTGGGATTAACAATGCATATATCATAATGTTCTTGTTGTTCTTGACAGAAAAACAAGTTATATACACTATGTACAAGACTTAACATACTAAGAACAAGCAAAGAACAATATGTACAAACAAAAAAATGATACTAAATAAACAAAACTTAAAGATGAGTTTAAGAAAAACTTATCTAACTTAGGGGAGTCGTCTTTCCCTAAGTGATTTTTTCTTCTTCTTCTTTGATCTCTTATTCCTTTTTGCTTGGTTATTCTTGAAGAACTTCTTGAACTCTTATTAAAAGAGTGCCAAGAACACCTTTCAAGAGCTTCTTTTCAATAATTTATGTATGTTTACGAGATAGAAAGCATAAGAGATCAAGAGACTTGAGAGAGAAATTCAAACCTAGAGAGAGAAGTATTCTATAATAGCTTGGCTCCGAATGACAACAGGTTGTCTTTTATAGGTAAAGGCATGCTTGCGTATTGGGGAGTGTGTAGGCATAATCAGTCTGTTTTAATTGGCTATTTCATGTTCATTTATGTCTATTTAATGCTAGGAGGCTTAGGTCATGATTAAGATTTCATAGGCTCATGTAGGTAATCACGAGTATTTTGTCATGATAACCAAAATCTAGCCAAATCTTTGTCATTAAATGCTCCATTTAATGCATTCATTAAATGCATCATTTAATGGACATTAAGGCTTTGTCATGATGGAAGTTAGTTAAGTTAGGTTTTTAGGCACAAATTACCCTAGGTTTCATCATGAGATTTTGCTAAAATATCTTGCCAAAAGATTGTCTATTTAATATTATTTAATGCATCCATTAAATGTATCATTTAATGACATTTAATGTCCTTAAATGCTTAGCCATGATCAAGACTAGTTTAGACTAGGTTTAAGCACTAATTACGTATGGAATAATGATATTTTATCACCATGAGATTATTCGTGCACAAAATCATCTATACGATTGCTTCATTTAATCCCGTTAATGATTTTTAATAATGGCATGTTAATTCTGCTAATGTAAGCATCATAACATTTCTAGCAAATGATAATATTCTTATGGATGTGATCTTTCTATGAGATACTCATTAAATACTTGAATTTAATGGCAACTTTGCTAAGGGCACACTAGTGGAAGAATCATATATTTTTTCTAAGCATAGGAGGGTGTGCTCTTCGTAATCTTGGTGTCTTGGGCACCCATTTGCCTAATCAAAATTTTATTACTTTATTTAGGAGATTAATACTTTAGACAGGAAATTAAACAAATATTTTTTGTTGTCAATTTTATAAAACTGGTGAAAACAAAAGTTTTTGAAGTCGAAACATGAAGTAATGATAATTGATGAAATTTCCTTAAATTAAAGTGTATGAACTAATTTAAACATATTAAAAGTGATATTCATAGAAAATCTACTTTTAATATTGTCACTTTAGTCCCTAGTAACTTTTAAAATTTTAAAATTGACCCGAAACCTTTATGTATACCGAATCTCGATCAAATTGACGATTTTAATGATTTTTTTTTTTAGTATCAAATAAAATATAAACTATAAATTTATTCTCTTTAAACCTCGTTTTAAAGTTTATTCAAATTTTCACTTTAGATTCGATACTTTTGAAAACTAAATGAACAGAACAAAATGCAATGTTTACACTGATGATGGGGTGGAATTATTTTGGTGAGGTGGTGGTGGGGAGAAAGAGGGGAAAGAAGAAGAAGATGGTGATTTTTTTATTTATTTTTTATATACTTTGTTAAAAAAGTAAAAGGTTTAATATATATATATATTTTAAATAGGGTGTAAAAAGATAAAGGCAAAAATATTTATGTATTTTAGTTTTTAATTGTTTATTATTTTTGAATGACTAAAGGTGAAGTTGTTAATATAATAAAAAATTTGATAACTTTTTACCTATAAGAAAATTAACCTATAAGAAAATTAAATGGTTTTGGACAACAAATGATAAGGAAGTTTACTGATATTCAATAACTTTCCGAAAAAATAAAAAAGACAGGAAAATAAATGACATGTACCTTACATAATATCGTGAGTAATTTTTAACATGGAGGGTACTAATGCATTAACATTAGAGAGACTATAACTAATAAGGTGTAACTCAAGTGATAAAATATGTTTGAGTTAAAATAATTAAGGGTCTTTACAAGGTCAAGAGTTTGAGCCTGTGAAAAATATTTCTTGGGAGGGACAGCCGCGTACCCGGAACGAGCTAATCTTTTATCTTGTGTAAGTAGGGAGACATAAAAAGAAAAAAATAAAATAAAATAAAAATAAAATAAAACTATTTATTTATCTTGAGTTCTAATTTTGTGGTGGAGATAGCATAACACGAGTGCTTAACGCTACTATTAGTTGTCCCGAAGTAAAATGGCTTCCGTTTGCTTTTCATCTTCCTTCTCCGGTTCCGGCTGTAATGCATCGATTCGAAATACCAATTCCACAATTTCACACCCGTTTCCATTAACTGTTTGGCTTCATCTTCTTCCTCATCATCACTGCATTAGAATTACAAAACCGAATGCGGTCCTGCAATCGTTGCCAGTGGCAGCGTCGGTGGCTGCGCCACCACTCCCCACCGCAATTGCCCGAGCTTGTGCTTCATCCAATCCAGCTACTAATATATCTAACAGAGATCGCAGGTTCAATCAATTCAAGGGTAAAGCCACCGAGTCCGAATTGCAGGCGGAATCATCCTCTTCGTCGGAAGTCGACTGTGTAGGCACCGGCCTCGACGTCGAATGCGTTGCCCCAACTGCTTCCTCGTCGGAGGAAGAGGATTTGTCGAAAACCTACCTGAAGGTGGAAGCCATTGAATCTCCACTGTCAACTTCACTAGAGCTCGGGGTGCTGTGGGAATGGGCATTGCTGGTATCGCCCTTCTTCTTTTGGGGCACGGCTATGGTGGCCATGAAGGAGGTCCTTCCCAAGACTGGCCCCTTCTTCGTATCTTCCTTCCGTCTCATTCCGTCCGGCTTGCTTTTGGTTGCCTTCGCCTCGTCCAGAGGCCGGAAATTCCCCTCCGGAGTCGCTGCTTGGTTGTCCATAACTTTATTCGCACTCGTCGACGCCACTTGTTTTCAGGTCTATAGACTTCATCTCCTCTGCCTTTTGCCTTTGGATGGTGAAATTGTGTTCTCATTTCAACTATTTTCTCTCCTTTTCACATTCCCTTTCTCTTGTTGACATTGTTATTATGCTCTGGTTTAGGGGTTTCTTGCTGAAGGATTAGAGAGAACATCCGCAGGTTTGGGCAGTGTATGCTACTTAACCTAATTCACTATTGCGTATTCAAGCTATAAAGTATAAACCAAATGGAGAGATACAAATGCTAAGAATTAAGGGCATTTCAATAGTGAAAATTTTGAAGAAATGTTATGAAATCTTTAGGTGGCGTTTGGTTAGTGTTTCTGCTTTTATGTTTCAATTTTCAATAAATTTATATGAGAATTCTGTTTCTGTTCTGGAGTATTATGGGAATAGAAACTTGTTTGTCCTGAAATTGTTTCTTTTAATTTATGAGAACAAAAATTAGAAACATGTTTGGTTTATTTAAATATATGGTGGCCGGCGGGTGGTGATGGTGGCTGGCGGGGTGGTGGTCGCTAGGGTGGCGGCGTGGTAGTGGGAATAAGTTTGTGGAACTGAATAGGAATCAACATTTTTTTTGTTTCTCAGTTTTTTAAGGAATTCAGAAATTACTCCCAAAATTTTTGGAACATAAATGTGTTTTACCAAATGCATTTCTGTACATTAATCCCAAAAATTTAGGAGCGAAAACAAAAATCAAGGAATAGAAATAATAACTAAACGGGGCCCTAAATTTTGTGTTTAAGCATCTGTATCAATTTATGAACATCTCTTCATTGAGTTAATTCCTCCAATATATTGATCTTATGTGTTGTCTAGTAATAACTTCATGCATACTTATGGCCTAGCTTATACATAAAACATTGCAGGTGATAATTGATTCACAACCTTTGACAGTGGCTGTACTTGCTGCATTGTTATTTGGTGAATCCATTGGTTCAATTGGAGCGACCGGGCTTGTCCTTGGTGTCGTAGGGCTTTTACTTCTTGAGGTACTATGATGTTAGAGCACGACGTTGAACATTTATTGTGATCAATCAGAGTAACTAATCAAGCTTTATCGGATTCTGATTCTTACGTATAGTATCACGATGCTTCTTCAAATTTTAGAAACTTTATTTGTATCCTTGCCGATTTAAGCATTTGTTTAAGGGTCTATTTGATAACACAATTAAACTCTTAAAATTAAATGTATTAAGTACTTATTCGATTAAGTATATTAGATAAAAGATTAAATAACCACTTCACATATTAATATCACTCAAAAATAGGCCAAAAAATTAAGCGGTATACACAGGGCATCTTACTTATTTCTTAAAATTATACAATTTTTATTAATACAAGTACTTTTAAACTATAATTATTGGAAAATATAGAGAAAAAATGTAAAATAAAATTCTAGTGAGAGAGTAATACCAAGAAAAAAATAGAGAGATTTTTTTTTGAGAGATTAAGTTCAAGGGAACTATTAAAAGTCAAAAGTTGTCCCTTTTCCTTATCAACCATGGAGAATACTCTGAGAATTAAATCTTTAATTTAATACTGAATGCATCAGGCCGTTGTGGGAGAGTGATTCCTTAAGATCGTTCGGTAAGGTGATTAGTTGAGGTGCACGTAAGCTGGTCCGGACAAACCTTAGCGTAAATCCAAAAAAAAGTCAAAAGTTGTAAAAATACAAACTTATTCAAATAAAAAATATTTGAACTAAAAGTACTTTTAATCAATTCAACACTAAACAAAGATGATGCTATTTAATCTGCACATCCATGTGATGTTTCCAACTTTCTGTGAAATCCAAATATCCCTGTTTTAACTCCTATACCGTTATTTGGTTCCGTACAAATATAAAAAATGTACTTAAAAATGACACTAAAACTTTAAGAAGCGGTTATATGCAGCATTTATCCTATGTTTGCTCGTTCTTACATGATTTTTTTTTGGTGGTGAAACTTGGTATTTTTAGGTACCTGCTCTTGCTTTTGATGAAAGTAATTTTTCTCTATGGGGAAGTGGAGAGTTGTGGATGCTTCTTGCAGCTCAAAGCATGGCGGTTGGTACAGTGATGGTCCGCTGGGTTTCCAAGTACTCTGATCCTGTCATGGCTACTGGATGGGTAAGTCGATAAATTCTAGAGGAGGTGATAGACCGTTTGAGTATCCTAGATTTTCTTAACATGGATTCATGAAGACTTATAAGTAGATTCGGCAATCTTTCGTATTGTTTTGTAAGTATTTTGTTGTTTTAAAAAAAAAAATACTAATAGAGAAGTCCAATGCACAAAGCTCTTGTCATTGCGGGATTGGAAAAGATTAAATGTATACAACCTTATCCCTATATAGAGAGAGGTTGTTTATAAGATTTGAACCCGAGACTTCCAGGTCACAATAAAAAAATCTTACCATTGTATTCAAGATTTAAAAAAAATACTAAAAATATTAGAAGGAACGGTTTTTTATTTAAATATATACTTCTAAAAATACAATAATAATAAAAAAAAAATATGTTTTTTTTTTTTAAAAAGGAAAAAATAGTTTTTCTTTCGTTGGATATTGCAGCATATGGTTATTGGCGGTCTCCCTCTTCTGGCAATCTCCATTCTCAATCATGATCCTGGCCTCACCGGAAGCTTTAAGGAGCTTACAAGCAGCGACCTTTTGGCGCTCCTATATACCTCCATCTTTGGAAGCGCCATTAGTTACGGTCTATACTTCTACAACGCTACAAGAGGTCAACCATTTTGTCTTCCTCTTCTCGTTCTAATCTTCATAAACCTTGTATGTCGATTATGCTGAATTTAGTTTTGCCCTTGTTTTCCAGGTAGCTTGACGAAGCTTAGCTCTCTCACCTTTCTAACTCCAATGTTTGCCTCAATATTCGGGTAAAAGACCACGTCATGATTTACAAAGAAAGTATTGGTTATATTAGAGTGCATTTGGATAAGTAATTGTAGGGTGGTTTTAGCCTCTCTCAACCCTAAGCTAGTTAATAAGGTGAGACTTTCACTCACACTTGTAATTTGACCACCAGTCTCTTCCACATCTAATGTGAGATAAATCCAACAATCTCTCCCTCACACATTGAGCTTTTGGTCTGCTAACTCTCGACCAGTCTCTCCTTCTGTGGTTATTAGGCCAGAGTTATAACATGGACTCTGATATCAGTGTAAAGCAGTCTTGGGTCTCTCTCAACTCTAAAAGCCAGCTCATGAGGTGATGCTTTCCCTCACACTTATAGCCTGATTACCAGTCCCTTCCACATCCAATGTTGGAATAAATTCAACAATCTCCCGCTCACACATCGGGCCTTTGGTTTGCTAACCTTCGACTAGTCTCTCATTTGTGGCTATTAGGCCAGAGTTGTTATAACCTGGGCTCTGATACCAATATAGGGTGTCTTGGGTCTTTCTCAACTGTAAAAGTCAGATCATGAGGTGAGGTTTTTCCTCAAACTTATAATCTGACCACCAGCTATTTTCACATTCGATGTGGGATAATCCGACAGAATTTTATAAATTCATGGACTTTAGAAATTTTGAATTTTAAAAATTCATTATTTGTAGATTCGTTGTTTGAGTATATTTTTTGAAATTAAAATTGAAATTGTATTCTTCTAAAATCAAATCCTCTCCTAAAATCCTTCACCCAAACACACTCTTAGGTAGCATTCGGTTTCAGGGAATTGAAATCTGGAAAAAACCCATGCAAATTTTTTTCAAGTTTCTCCACGTGTTCATTTCTAATTCCAATTCTGAGACTAAACCTCCTTACAACCAAACACGCTCTTAGTGTCCTTTCAATAATTCCAATTTAGTATGTTCTGTTTTGTTTGTAAATTGAAATGCAGGTTCTTCTATTTGGGCGAGACCTTCTCGCCTGTGCAACTAAGCGGGGCATTCATTACATTGATCGCCATATACATGGTTAATTACAAGAGCAACGTCGATTGAAGCAGACGAAACAAACAGAAATCCGTAAGGAAAATAGATGCAGATTATAACGAGGCACATAGAGGCTGTTTGAGCAGGATCTACTTATTTCCGACATAAAGGAGATTCATCAAAATTGAAATTCTGCAAATCATGAGCCCGATTGGCGCCAAGAAACAGCAAAAACGAAAAGAAATTCATTCGAAGCGGAGATAGGAGTAAGTAAATGTAAATCCATGTAACCCAATTCTGAGATTCTTCATTTGTATTATAACTATATCATATCATGTAATGAGATTAATCATAGTATGTACATATTTGCAAATGGACCAGAATTTTTCCTAGATTTCTGATTCTGTTCTGAGTATTTTGAGAATAGAAATAGAACGATTACACTAAACAGTGCCACTTTTTATCCTAAAAAAATTAATGTAGTTTAACAATTATTTTGAAATAAGTATTTTTTGAAATGATGATTATCATCCCTATTTTTTTTAAACCTATCTATAAATAAAATATGATTATTTTTTTAAATGTCTTTTCATTAAAAATTTGATTTTTTTTTAAAGAAAATAAATAATTGGGATGGGTTGATAAAATATTTAGAATAAAAAATTCTCATTATATGAATTTTGTTAATTATTTTTTTATTATTCATTATTATTTTAATTCTTTAAAATTTGAAAATCTATATAATGACCTGACAAGCATAGCAAAACCCTAACGCACAACGTTTTAGTTGTGCTTGCATATATACTCTTAAGCGCAAAACCTTCGGCTTTAAAGAAAATACAAAAATAATAAACAAAATAACAAGGGGTTCTTATTTTTTAGTCCTCTATAGATAGGCTATAGAGGATTCAGACCCCTTGACATCAAGTGTTTAGTTTGTAGACTCCACAGATTTCATAGTAAAAGGTCCTGCATTTTGGCCCCCTGTTAATGTTTATTTACGATTTTACCATTTTGTCCTATGTAACAAGACAAAAATGTGTAACAGAGTGTTAAAGTTAATGTGAAACTATTCAAGCAATGCACATTACCTATATTACAAAATTACAATTGAATTTCACGTTAACATTATTGCATTTCATTTGTTTTTTGGTATGTTCACGTTAGCTCAAGTGGCGTTTGGTTAATGTTCTCACTTTTTTCAACTCAACTGGAATGGATTGAATTGAGTTGAGTTGAGAATTCTGTTTTCAACTGGGTATAGAATTGTGTTTGGTGATGACAAAATTTTGTTTTGTGCTGGAAACCGAATTGCGTTTGGTAATGACAAAATTTTGTTTTGTGCTGGGAACCGAATTGCGTTTGGTAATAAATAATTCTGGAATTGTTTCCTCAATTCTTTCACAATGTTATATTTTAATTAAGAATTTCAAACGTTTTTAAGTTTGTTGAGATATATATAATTACTAGTGTATACCCCGTGCCTAACGGCACGGACTTTAATTTTTTTATTATTAAGTTAATAATAATAAAATTGATTAAGTAAAATGATCAATACAACGGGACAAAATTCAACAGAATAATCAATACAAAAAATACTATACTAAGTAAAAAATATGGAAATAAAAAAATTGATAGTATATCCATAGACACTACCAGGTTGCTTCCATAAACCCGCAAAACAATTACATGAAATTAAACAAATTCTCCCCAGCTTTCATCGCCAGCCACTCGATCTTCTTGAACCATCTATCCATTATATCCAAAATATTCTTGTTTGGGGATACAACGATCCAATTTAATAGTCTACAAGTCTTGTTCATGCAATTAAGAACAAAAATAGACGATAAGAACAATACATTCAAGTTAACACTCAAGATTCACCAAGAAAAGACAAAAATGAAGATAGAAGATGGAATTCCACTACTCAAACATAAATCAGCTTGAAGTCTTCTATTTTAGTAGAGAATAGACATTAGAAATATAAGGAAAATGAAAATATTACCTCTACATGGAAGTAAAAGAAGAAATCAAGAAATGGATGGTTGGATAAATTTAAAAAACTTTCTAATGAACAAAAGAACAGAGATATTAGAGTTTGGAGAGTGTAATAATAAATTGCATAAATTTATAATAGACAAAGAACTCAGAGAAAAAACCAGAGCGAAGAATCTACACTATATTTTGTTGATTGAGTAAAAACACTTCTAATGCTGTTTCAATTTGTTAAGGCCTTTAGTTTTTGTTTAATGTTCATGATCACCATAGAAAACTTCTTCCTAAATGGAACCCAAAACAATAAACTGCTTCAAATTAACCAAACATTTAGAATTAAAAAAAAGAAAGAAAAAATTGCCATAAGATCCAACATACCTGCCAGAGACTCGATCGCTCAGCCCAGACCAATGTCATACCACA
The DNA here is from genome assembly GCA_016647705.1 of Eucommia ulmoides. Taxonomy (NCBI): domain Eukaryota; kingdom Viridiplantae; phylum Streptophyta; class Magnoliopsida; order Garryales; family Eucommiaceae; genus Eucommia; species Eucommia ulmoides. The sequence continues at coordinate 33,882,350 of CM028339.1, forward strand.
TCATCACTCAAATTCAAACAAAAACAACAACAGAGGAACATGAATAGAAATAGAGGATTTTGTGAACGAATCTTCACGAAATTAACGAAATCTTCACAAAATTGACGAAATCAATATCCTGAACGAAATCGAGCAACGAAATCGATTTCGTTCAAGAAATGGATTTTGTAAATCCTAAACCTAAATCGATTTCGTGAAGATTCGGACATGAATTTCGGAGCTAAGGTTTCGATTTTGGTCTTGGAGAAACAGAGGGGAGAGAGAGAGAGAGAAAAGTTAATAGATATGTATTCGGACCTGGAGAAAAAGAGGAGAGAAAGAGCGCACTTACCCTAGACGACGACGACGTGAAGAAGAAGAGCAACGAAGAACATTGTACGATGAAAACGCTTGGGAAGAAGAAGAGCAGCGACGAAGAACACTGAACGATGAAGATGTTGATGAAGAAGAAGAGCGACGAAGAACGAACATCGAAGACGGTTGGGAAGAAGAAGAAGAAGAACGAAAAAAGATGGAGGAGGCTAATGGTTGGGGCTGTGAGAATAGAAAAGTAGAATTGATTCTCATTAAAAATCTATTTAATACCAAGCGTGTCCTATTTTTGGGAAGAGATGGATTGGACGGAAATATATATACATATATATATTAAAATATTTTTTGTTTCTACTTTCTTTATCTTTTCAAGAAACAATTCTCATTTTTGGGTTGGGTTGGATTTTGTGTTTGCCAAACGCGTTTCCAAAAATTAATCCCAAAATTTTTGGGTTGGGTTGGAAATACTAACCAAACGGGGCCAAACGCGTTCCTAAAAATTAAGAGAAAATTACCACTAAGTATCAAAATAGCTTTCCCTTTATCAATAAAGCCTAGTTAGTTAAAATTGAACCAAAAACTCTCATCTTAATCATTTTTTGAACTGATTAGTCCAATTTTTAAAAAAATTCATATTATTATTTTGCATTTAACCGTACTCTCTATCTCCTTCGTGCGTTTCTCAGTTGCTCCTCCATTGCCATTTGAGATTCGCTACCGCCGTAATCATCTTCACCCACATCGCTATCGTATAATCTTTTCGTCGTCGTATAATCTTCTCCATTCACCGTCTTATACTCTTCTCCATTTTTTGTTCTCGACTCCCCACCATTTTAATCGTCTCCACTATAATTCGTCGTTCAACCGTCCGTCGTTGATCGCTCAAAACCCTAATTAATTGTCGTCCGTCGCCGCTTGATATCTTTTCGCAGGTCACCGAATCATATTTGCAGATTGAGGTTTGATGTATTTCGTTGATTTCGTGAGTTCGTTGATATTTGTTTGCATATTTGTATTCATTGTTTATTATTGTTCCAGATTCAATTGTTTCAACCAGATTCCTACATCAACGATGATGTTCGATGTTCGATTTTTGATTTGTTGATTTCGATTTTAATTTCATTTTCCAGAAATTGATTTAGGGTTTTGGGGGACAAAATAATTGATGAAATTATTTTCAACCAGATTCCTCCATCAACGATGATTTTTTATCTCTCCATCAACCATTTGTGTAAGCTCCCTATCTATCTCTCTCTATCGATTTCAACTTTCGACTTTCGACTTTGTTGATTTCGATTTTGATTTCATTTGCAGAAATTGGTTTTTAGGGGTTAGGGATGAAATAATTGATGAAATTATTTCAGGTAGATCTCCTCCATGAACGACGATTTTTGGTGTCAATTATTCCATTTGCAGGATCGATTGAAATCGACGATTTTAACTCCATTTTGCGGAATCAATTTTGTTTGATTTTCATTTGATTTTCATATGCAGAAATTGACTTTTAGGGTCGCGCCCATCAATGACTACTGGAAAATTGTTAGCTTTGAGTCAATTCGATCGTCTCTCGTTTTCGATTTTTTATTCTCGTTTCGTCGTTGTTGATTGTTGATTTTGATATGGTTTGGATTTTGATAGACAGTGTTACATTCAACACGCACTTTGAATCTTGAATTTTGGCAATATCAGGAAGTGTTACATTCAACACGCATAAATTTTTGTGTTGTCTTCAATAATTTTGTTACCGAAGCCATAGAATTTTTTCGTGAAGATATCATTTCCGTTTTTAGTTTTTTCTCCCACGTTCGGATTGAGTGTTAAACAATGTGTTTGGATTGATTAGAAATTTAGGTCTAATCAATTAAAGTTTGTGATGTTTGGATTTAAATTTGGTTCAGTCTAGCTCAGTTAAAGTTTTGGGGAGGTAGATGAGAAGACATCTCCTATGGTTTTTAGTTGATAGTTCATTATATCCCATCAGTAGTTCAAACAGTTACATCCCACATGCATTTGAATTTTGATTTTTGGCGGTTTTAGAAATGTTACATTCAACACACACATACTGAAATAATAGGGTTCAATTGTTTGAATTTCTAAAAAAATAACTTGTTTGAGAATATTAGACAGTGTTATATTCAACACGTAGACAGTGTTACATCCAACACACACTTTTGAAACTTTGAATTTTGGCAATATTAGGAAGTCTTACATTCAGCAAAAATATTGTTTTTAAATAGTTTGACAAGATCAGAGAATGTTACATTCAACATACATAGGGTTTTTGAATTGGTTTGTCAAGATTAAACACGTGTTACATTCAACACACATAATGAAAACAAATTAGGGGGATTCGAAAAACCCTAAAACACGAGGTATGTAGTTTGATCTAAAACAAAATAAATGGTAAGAAATATAATTAATGTTATTGAATTCAATAAGAAATTGATTTTTGAGAAACAATGGGTTTCATTTGTATGAATTTTCTGAAAAAATGATTTTTGAGAATATATAGACAGTGTTACATTCAACACATAGACAGTGTTACATTCAACATACACTTGAAACATTGAATTTTGACTTTTTTGGCAATATTAGGAAGTGTTACACTTAACAAGAATATTGTTTTTAAATCGTTTGACAAGATTAGAGAGTGTTACATTCAATACATATGGGTTTTTGAATTTTGTCAAGATTAGACAAGTGTTTTATAAACCCTAAAACGTATGGTATGTGGTTTGATCTAAAAATAAAATAAGGGGTAAAAAATGTAATTAATGTTATTGAATTCTCTAAAAAAATTATTTTTTGAGAAACAATGAGTTTCAATTATTTGAATTTTCTAAAAAAATGATTTTCGTGAATATTAGACAGTGTTGCATTCAACACGTAGACAATATTACATTCAACATGTAGACAATGTTACATTCAACATACACTTTGAAGCTTTGAATTTTGACTTTTGACAATATTAGGAAGTGTTACATTCAACAAAAATATTATTTTTGAATCGTTTAATAAAATCGGAGAGTGTTACATTCAACACATATGGGGTTTTTGAATTTTATCAAGATTAGACAAGTGTTACATTCAACACACTAGACAGTGTTACATTCGACACGTATTTTGAATTTTGAATTTTGAATTTTGACAAATTAGGAAGTGTTACATTCAACACACACTAAAGAGGGGCCAATTTGTTGAATTCTACAAATTGATTTTGATTTGATTTTTATCAAATTTGATAATAATGAAAATGTTACATTTATCACGCAGGATATTGTAAACATTTGTTAAGGTTTTCAGGGATGAAAGTGTAAAAAACAAAAAGGATAGAAACTAAAATTAAATAAAGGGACGAAAATATAATTAGTATCTTTTATTTGAAACCCAAGTTTTTCGGGGATGAAAGTGGAAAAAAAATTGAAACTAAAATTAAATATAGTGGGTAAAAATGTAATTAACACTTTTAATTGAAACCCTAATTATGCACAATGAAACAAGCATGAATGGGCGGCGAACGACGATAGTTCAACGAACGATGAACGGGCGGCGAACCGTGAATCTTGAGTCTTAAATCAATGAATGGAAACGACAAAGCTTGAATCACGAATGGTGACGTCGAAGGTGAACAAAGACGGTGACATCAATGGCCAAGACGGACGGCGACGACGATGACAAACACGAACAGTGACGGTGGAGTCTATCGAATGACGGCGGCGAACCGTGAATCTTGGGTCTTGAATCAACGAACGGCGACGACGAAGCTTTGAATCGTGAACGGTGACGTCGAAGGTAAATAGAGATGGCGATATCGACGGCGAAGACAATCGACGACAGCGACAACAAACACGAATAGTGATAGTAGAGTTGATCGAAAATAGTGGAGTTGTTTGCGGTGAGATCTGTTTGTTGCGGCTGAATTGGGGGATGAAATGAAGTTGAGGGGTATTTTGGTCAGGGATTTCGCAAAGGAGTTCTTGGTCCAAAAAAAAAAACACATGGATTGGATCAGTACGTGGAATTCCGAAATAGGACCTACCAGTTCGCGACCTAAAAATTAATCCCAGAATTTTTGTGTGTATTAACGTTAACTTATTTTCACCACCAAATTGGTTTTTATCGTTAACATACTTTTTTTTCTTAAATATTTAACGAATTTTGATTGAATATTTACGTTAATGTCCTACTGCATACTTTTGTCTTGTGCGCATTAACGTTAACTACTAGATGTGGTATTTTATCCTTTTAAAATGATGTGTGTTTGAGTTGGGTTTGCGTTAACGTTAATTCATATTTTTTGGGTCCTCTTCTGTTAATGTTAATTCACCGTGTATGATATTTGTACTTTTTTTTTTTTTTTTTTCCAGCTGGGTGTGCGTTAACGTTAATGAATATTTTCACCCCATATGTTAACGTTAACGCATCCGTATTGTTTGGACACCCATATGTGAAACAATCAAGCAAACACTGACGTTAACGTAAAAAAATGAACATTCCCTCCACTTCCACCACAATTCATATGGCCACCAACATCACCGCCGAAACCATTTCCGAACTTGATCTAAAAAATTCAAATCGAGAAAATCCAAATGTGAGTGTGAGAGGGAAGGTAAAAGTGTTAATTTGTACAAAAAATTAAAAAATCAAAACTAATACTAAAATATGAGGTGAAAATATAATTATAATACCATCATCTTCATCATCCTCTTCAGGGGAAAAACAGCTCAGATCTGTGCAAACAATACCGCCGAATCGAAAACTCCACCTAACAACACCACCGAATCGAAAAAGAATATCACCACCACCAAACAACATCGTCGAATCGAACATGAACACCGTAGAGCTCAGATTTGTGCGAAGGGAGAGAGAAAGAGACATGGAAATCCCACATCTAGTTTAGAGAGAGAGAGAGAGAGAGAGTGAACCACGACGGCGTCTCAACGACAATAGAAGTCGCCTGAAAAACACTACCAAAATGAATAACACCGCCGAATTGAAAACTCCACCGAATCGAAAATGAACATTACCACTGCCGAATAAAAAACAAACATCACCACGTTTCGACAAACGGCTGACACGAACGACTAAGGTTCTGTCTCTCCATTAAGAGGTGGGTTTCCAAATCTAGAAACCCAGATCTGGGTTTTCGTAAACCAGATTTGGAACTCCGACTTGAACACCAAAGGCTCCTCCCAGACATTTGGGTCCAAAACAATTTCGGCGACCATGAAAATCACGAGAGCTTGAGAGAAAGAGATAACAATCGCTAAGATGGTGTGAGAGAGAATTGGTTTAGAGAGAGAAATAGATGCGAGTTTAGAGAAAGATGTGTGAATGAATTAAGAGATATAGAGAAAGAGTACGTTAACGTAAATGAATGTGAGGGGTCTTATTTTAGGGGTATATGTGTTTTTTTACTTCTTTTTTTTTTTTTTTTTTTTATCTTTAGAGGACTAAAAACTTAATTAGTTGTACCATGAGATATGACCCTTACATGAACAGTTGAAAATGATTTTTTTCTAAATGGTCTATTAAATAAGGACTAAATAATAAAATCTAAAATATATATATATCTATATTTATATATATATATATATTTTAAACCCTTTAACTATTAACATATTTTTAAGTAGTCCCTCTGCGTTTAAGTATTTCATTTTAAATTCTCTATATATTAACATATTTTTATTTGGTTCTTCTGTCAAAAAATTCGTCCAAACTAACATATTGATGGCAAAATTGTCATTTTATATTTTATATTTTTTAATCATTTAATTTATTTTTTTCTTTTTGTTCTTTGGCTTCTCTCTCTCCCACTCAACACACACTCTCAACTCTCTCTCTCTTTATTTCCTGCTCAACTCTCTCTCTCCCTCCCTCCCTGTTGCGGTCTCTCCCCCTTCGCAACCTGAAACAAGGGGTGTTTCACCCCCGTTATGGGGGGTGAAACTCACTCCCTGTTTTAGGGGTGAACACCCCCTGTGAAAACAGGGGGGTGTTTCACCCCCAGCAACCTCTTCACGACCACCATCGTTCCCTCGTCCATGATCACTTTATATGTTGTCCCGTTGCTTCCTTTTCCGAGCACCTCCGTCGACGCCCTCAATAAATCCTCCAGATCGAAGTTGTAAGAACAGCCATCGAAGAAAACCAGTTTATACTTCTCCGATCCCTGGATTCCCCTCCCGAAATCGGAGGATTTTTCTGGTTTACCATCGGTGGTGGGGGGTTTGTGTTTCGAGTCTGGGTTTTGCTTGTCTTTTTTGCTGCTCTCCAAACAGCGAAAAAGCAGGATTATGGAGAGGAGAAAGAAAACGGAGCTTGCTTCGACAACAATGGCGGTTATGGCGCCGAGATTGAGTTTTTCTGAATAACCGGGTATTGGTGAAGGTGAAATGGAGGAGAGAGAGTTTCCGGCAAAGGATGAGATCGAAATTTTTTGGAGGGATTTCAGGATTGAGCCATTAAAATTGTTGTGGCTCAAATTCAGGAGCTTAAGTCGGGGGAGATTGAGATCGGGAATAGCTCCAGTAAACGAATTGAAATGGAAATTCAACATCGATAACCGGTTCAAGCCCTTGAACGCCACCAGAATCTCGCCGGAAAACAAATTAAAAGGCGAATTTACAATACCGAGTCGTGGAGAAATCAATAGAGAAGAAATTGAAATCTCACCGGATAAATTGTTGTGTTGGAGGAAAATAGGCTGAAGCGACAGGATTGAGAGGACGTCGGGAGGGACATTTCCGGTGAGGAGTTTCGACCGGAGATTGAGAACCCTAAGAGCCGTAAGCGTTTCGATAGTGTTAACCGGAATGGGGACGTACAGTCCGACACCGGGAAGATGAACCGCCGTGACTCTGGTTTTCTCACGATTACAACTGATGCCGACCCATGAGGTGCAAATAGGTGTACCGGAGTTCCAGTTGAGCTGCCGGGAGAGACCGCAACAAGGAGAGAAGGAGAGAGAGAGAGGGAGAGAGAAAGAGTTGAGCGGGAGAGAGAAGAGTCAATGAACAAAAAAAAAAAAAAAAAAAGAAAAAATATATATATATAAAATGACAATTTTGCTCTCAATATTTTGTTAACGTCGACGAAATTTTTGAGAGAAGGATTAAATAAAAACGTGTTGATATATAAATAGTTTAAAATAAAATGCTCAAACGAAAAGAGATTATTTAAAAATGTGTCAGAAGATTTAAAATATATTTATTTTTGAAAAAAATGTAGAAACACATGTAATTTAATCGCAACACTATGCGCCCGCCCCGCGCTATTTTCCCATACTACGGTCTCTAGTTTGGTATTTATACTGCCAATTTCTCGTGATTTAAGATATTCCTTTCCACCACTCGATTCAATTCAATTCAAATTTAAACACCATTTCCATTATACGTAGGCGCTTGATTTTTCCGTAGGCAAGATGAGAAACAGTAACTAGGTTTTGTCATTCCATTGATTTTGGAGGAGGAAGAAAGAAGTTTTACTCAAACGAGCGCCGCGAACATGGACGTTGACGCGGAGAAGATCGATGAATCCGCCGCCCGTCACAAAACACTAGTGGATTTCGTGTTCTCCTGGTCTTTTGAGGATGTCATTAATGGAGATCTTCACAAGGAACAGGTCTATTTCCACCCTATTTTTGCCCTCTTTTTGGTTAAATATGTTCTGTGAAGTTATTTGAGTTACCTGATTATATGTTTTCTCACTTTCATGAATGTCGGGGTTCTTACTTTAGTAAATCGTAACGTTAGCATGATCAATGATCAATCTTCCTCTGAACATCGCCGCTTCTTCACGTTTCTTCATTTTCCTCTTGTGCCCTGTTGTGTCCTATTTATAGGTGAAACCGATTGGCAAGATATTCCCATCATTGTCTGATTACATGAAGTCATTTGTTTTTCCTCTTATTGAGGATACACGCGCCGACTTACATTCGGGCATGGAATCAATATCAAGTGCTCCAGTTTGTGAAATATTATCGATCGAGAGAAATATTGACTGCAAGTCTCGGGATGACCTGCGATACATCATTGAATTGGGGAGGAGTGATATTGGAACTGATGTTCAAAGATACGAGCCCGAGACAAGTGATCTTATTGCCATTACAGACGTAAATCCGAGGTGCATTGATGATTTGAATAGACCTAGGACATCATATGTTATTGCTTTAGTTCAAAAGACCAAATATGAAAATGATTCTATTCTGATCCAAGTGGTATCGTCAAAGCCCATTCTGATGATTGAAGATAACCTGTACAATAGTAGGAAGGCCAGTTTTTTCGCTGTTTATCTGATAAATATGACAACAAACGTTCGAATATGGAAAGCGTTGAATTCGGAACTTGATGGGAAGAACATGACAATAATCAAACAAGTGACGCAAGTCAGGCAACCTGATTCTGCTGTAAGAGTTCTCCGCTCAAAGTTTTATTTGATTTTAGTAATCAGAATAATCAAGAATGTTACTTAAATTTTCCTATCCATGCATACTTTAATCACATATTTTCTGCCTTAGAACTACAGATTTAGATCCATGGAACTGATATTTTATATGTATTTACCCTTTGAAAAAGAATTCAATTAAATCTAGGGATTTTTTTTGTATTGTCCCTGAGATAACTCATTTATAATTTTTTTTCTGTTCTTTTCTCACTTTATTTTTTAGTCCTTCGGTTATAATCAAGTACATTGAATCCATTTGGCTGATATCAACTACATTGGATTTGTATTTGATATCATAATTATCAAAATATTGATAGGACTGAAAAATAAAATTGGTAATGGCTAAAGAATAAGTTGCTATAAAAGCATTAAAAATATAAAAAAATCCTAAGATATACGATTATACAATAAGAGTGCCTTAAATCTATTATAGGCCTTTTAATTGATCTAAATTTACTAGGTAGGTGATCGTTGTCACCTTTGCTTAACTGAAGGGAAATATCGTATTGCTGTAGTGAATTCACATGCAGTTATTCGACGTTTTAAGCTGAACGATTCGCAAGTAGAAGCAATTTTGAAGAGTATAGCTACAAAGGAGTGTTACCATGAGAACACAGTGAAACTAATTTGGGGACCTCCTGGAACAGGGAAGACAAAAACGGTTAGTGCATTACTATTTGCACTTCTACAAATCAAATGCAAAACAGTTACTTGTGCCCCTACTAATATTGCAGTACTAGAAGTTACAACACGGGTTTTGACGTTGGTTATGGAGTCATTGGAGTACGACACCTATGGGCTAGGAGATATAGTTTTATTTGGTAATGGAGAGAGAATGAAAATCGACGATCACGATGAGCTTCATAACATTTTTCTTGATTTTCGTGCTAAAATTCTTGCAAAGTGTTTTGCTCCATCTTCTGGTTGGAAACATTTGTTAGAATCGATGATATGTTTACTTGAAGACCCCAACCGTCAGTACCAGTTGTACCTAAGCAATAAACAAGAGAGGGATGAGAGTGACGATGAGGATGGAAATAAGGAAAAAGACGACGATGAGCATGATCAAAAGAGAGGAATTCGTGGAAAATCTATGATGGATTATAATCAAGGAGTGAACAAGAAGATGTACGCGAGAGATTTCATGGATGAGAACAACAAGAGGTTTTGGAGGTCTGTTATTGCTCAGACCTTGAAAGAGAACAAGACAAATGGCTACGAAAATTCCAAGAGAAGATACAATTTGAGAGAGAGGAAAAAGGATGATAGGCTTCAATTTTGCTTTGAAAAGAGAAAAATGAACTTTGAGGAGTTTGTGAAAAAGAGATTTAACAGCAAATGGCAGGGGATGAAGTTTTGTGTCGTAAATTTCTGTACCCATTTACCCACTTCACATATTTCCCTCAAATTGGTAAAGAGCATGATTAGAGCTCTAAATTTGATGGAATATTTTGGGAATTTATTGAATGAATCTACATTTGCTGATACTTTTTTTAAGGAAGTCGTCAATGGAATAGAAGATGCGGGAGTATGTGCCAAAGGTTTTAACGAGTTGAGTTTCATTAGAAAAGAATGCCTTCAAATGCTCCAATCCCTTCCTAAGCAACTCATTTTTCCTGTAATTCATGACGAATATTCAATCAAGACTTTTTGTTTAAAAAATGCTTGCCTGTTCTTTTGCACTGCTTCAAGCTCTGTCAGGTTGCACAGTACAACGACAGAACTTTTGATTATCGATGAAGCTGCGCAGCTCAAAGAATGCGAATCAATGATTCCTTTGCAACTTCCTGGTCTTCGTCATGCCATACTTATAGGGGATGAGCAGCAACTGCCTGCAGTGGTTAAAAGCAAGGTTTGAATTTTATCTCCCCACTTTATTATCCTCGTTTATTTTGCATATGCTTTGAATATCTTTTTATTGTTAGATTTCTGAAGAAGCTGAATTTGGAAGAAGCTTATTCGGGAGGCTGGTATCATTAGGTTTCAGGAAGCACCTTCTTGACATGCAGTATAGAATGCATCCGTCAATAAGCTTATTTCCAAATAGAGAGTTCTACCAAAGACAAATTCTGGACGCCCCAAATGTGAAAGAAAGAAGCTACCAAATGCAATGCCTTCGACAAGACATGTATGGGTCTTACGCTTTTATTAATGTACCCTTTGGAAACGAGGAACTCAATGATGGGCGTAGCCTAAGAAATATGGTGGAGGTAACCGTGGTGTGTGAGATGGTAGCATATCTTTTCAAAGGTGCATTATTATGAAGAGAAAAGAGTTGGTTTAGTTTAGAAAAGTGGCGTTACATATTTTCTGATTCCTGATTACATATTTTCAATTCATTTGTAGTATTTAGTGCATCAAAGCGTAAAGTGAATATCGGTATTATATCACCATATAATGCTCAAGTTTTTGCAATTCGAGAGAAACTTGGAACAACATACGACACAGATGAAGCTAGTGATTTTTCCATCCGTGTTCGTTCCATAGATGGGTTTCAAGGTGGTGAAGAAGACGTGATCATACTATCAACCGTCCGATGTAATGGGAATGGATCTGTGGGTTTCCTTTCGAATCGACAAAGAGCCAATGTTGCTTTAACTAGAGCTAGGTATCACGTATGTTGAAATCTAGGGCATTTTAACTGCAACCATGATTGGTTTTATTTCTTCGAAAGCTTGTATCTTGCAAGTATAGTGAATTGTAATTTCCTCTATGCAGGTATTGCCTATGGATATTGGGTCATGGAGATACGCTGACAAAAAGTGGCTCCATCTGGAAGAACCTAGTCGTTGATGCCAAAGCTCGGGGCTGTTTTTATGATGCACATGAGAACAAGAACTTGGCTAAAGCTATTGTTGCTGCATTAGTTGATATTGACCCAATTGATGTTTCACTCAATATAGATAAACTTCTGTTCACAAAGGCGAAGTGGAAGGTATGCTATTTTTTCTTGTCAATTCTTTTTAGTTTTTTGTAGTTCTTAATCCTTTTTTTTTTTTTTTTTTTTTTATCATTTCTTTTGGTTTTAGGAGTCAAATACCAAGGAAACCTATAGGGATTGTAACTTGAGGGGGGACTTGAGGCCTCTCTCGGCCTTATATAACTCCCGCACATACTAAATCATTGGTCCATGTATCAATATGTGCTAAATCCGCTCATTTTGCAGGTTTATTTCTCCAAATCCTTTTGGAAATCAATGGCAAATATTATGAGCATCGAAATTCGTAAAGCAGCACTTTCTATGCTGACAGAACTTTCAAGTGGTTGGCGCCAGGCACAGTACAAAGAAAGCCTCATCATCATGAACGGGATATCTGGTCAGATGTTGGAGTTCTATAGGGTTGACGAGTCCGTCCGTCTTGTTTGGAGTGTTGATATCATTGAGGAAAATTCACACTTAATCCAAGTTTTAAAATTCTGGGATATACTGCCATCCTCTGAAATAGCAAACCTCTTGAATCATCTCAATAACGTATTTGGGAACTATTCATTGGATGCAATCAACCTATGCCAACTCAATTGCGTCGAAGGGTATGCATTATATTCATATTCCATTCTCTCCTAAATTTGATTTTTTTTTTTCAAATTGGTAAATCAAGGTGGCGTTTGGTTAGTGTTCCCACTTTTCTGAACCCAACTGGGATGGGTTGGGTTGGGTTGAGAATTTTGGGAACAGAATTGTGTTTGGTAACAGCAATTTTTGTTTTGTGCTGAGAACAAAATCGTGTTTGGTAACGATTTTATCCTAAAACTAATTTTTTTTTTTTTGAGATTTTGTTTTTGTGTTTGGCGGCGCCGGACGGTGGCCTGATGGCGGCGGTGCTAGAAGGTGGCCAGATGGTCGGACGCCGGCGACGGCGGTGGTGGCCGGACGGTGGCCGGCGACGGTCGCCGGAGTTGCCGGAAGTTGTTGCCGGCCGGCGGCGGGGCTGCGGCCGGTGGCTGGAGTTGAGAGTGTTGGATTGAGTTTTTTGGGCACAAAAAAAACAATTTTTTTTGTTTCTCATTTCCTTAACATTTTGAGAATCAATTCCTATTTTTTTGGTTGGGTTGGGTTGGGTTGAGTTTTGTATTTACCAAACGCATTCTCAAAAATCAAACTCAGAATTTTTGGGTTGAGTTGAGAACACTAACCAAACGGGCCCAAGTTAACAGAGTTGAATATTTTGTAGCGCACTAGTGGTGTTTGGGCAGGGGGAGCAGGGGCGATCAAACCCCCCCCCCCCCCCCCAACATTTAGCATATTTTTGTAAAATTTATATAGGTTTCTAGTTAAAAAATCTACATATCACTTCATTCTACTCTTGACCAAAGGGAGAAACTCACATTTTATTGAAAAATACAAAATGATGTAGTTGCCTTTTACTTTCTAATTTAATATTTAATATTTAAAGGTAATCAAAGAAAAGCACTAACATTTTCACTCTCTTTCTCTCTCTACTTTTAATTTTATTTTCCTTTTCTAGTAAAGACAAAATAAAATAATTTTAAACTAAATGATAGTTTTGTCCATTTCATGCAAAATTAGATGGAAAATTTAATTTTACCAAATTTTTGATATATTTTGTGAAGTTAAACAAAAACAAAAAAGAGTTAGCTTAAAGTAGAGGGGCAAAATAAAACAAAATCAAATTACAAATGGTAAGAGGAATTAACACATTTATATACACTTGCCCCCCTGAGCATTAAATATTTTTAATTTTCTCCCCCTACATTTTTGCTTGCCTCCCCTGAGCGAAGATCCTTTGCCCCCCGCTGTAAGTGCGATAATTGATTATTATCTGGGGAAGTGAAAGAAACAAATTTAATTCTCTGATGTTTACGTGTGCTTTATTTCTAATTTTTCATTTCTGGAATGCTAGAAGTCTTAGAAGTTTTATATATATATGCTTATATTTCTTGATTTGGTGCAGAAATTTTGGGATTCCGCTAAAATGGCCAATACCGTCAAATGGTTTTAGGAAGACTCGTTTGCCTGAAATGGATCCTGCGCAGCTCTTGTGCAGTCAGTTTTCTGTATTGAGTTTGAAAGATTAAAGATAAATGGGCATTGATGAAGGTACACACACTCTCTTGTATCTTATTTAAGGCCATCGTCTTTGCTATACATCCCTTTTCTTCTTGGTTTCAAGTGTTGGGGTTGGGTGGGTGGGGGTGGGTGTTTGGGGGGAGATTCCTTTGTAACTAGTTAGAACATCCACATAGAAATGTCTGAAAATGAGGTTCATTGTGCTGTGCAGATAGATAGCAAGTGACACTTTTGGTACTTCAACGCTATTAACGTCTTGTTTTTTTGATGCGTGTGTGTATTGGAAAATACATTGTTGGTGATCTGTTTTGGTATTGAAGAAGAAGAGAAATAAGGCAAATAAAATCGCAGTACTGAAAGTGTTCATCTTCTCACAAAGAAAGGAAAGGAGAGGTGTGGATTTCCCTTGTTTTCTTTTTTAAAAATTCAAATATATATCAACCCCACACTTTCCCTTGTAAGAAGATCAACGCCTTTAGTAGTCAAGTGTTATTCAAGGAATATGGGCTATATCTATGAGAGCATTTTTAACAGCTGTTGGATCTGCTATATCAAAAAAAATAATATACTTTCACTTTGTCATTTTTCAAGTAAAATAAAAGCTCCAACAGCTGTTAGAAAAGTTGTGCCAAAATAGTTGAACAATTGGAATCAATAATGGTCCCTTTGAATTTCGATTTTTTTTTTTTTAAATTCCAATTAAGCCCCCAGAGGTCTAAATGTTTCAATTTGACAAATTGTCTCAATTGGTTTATTCGGGGGTGCTATTGGGATTATGAGATTTTCATTAAGCGTAGTTTGAGATTAATTGAACTTATCAAAAGTTAATTTTGAACTTTGAGTCCCAATATCAATCTTTAGAATTTTCAATTTAGCCCAAAAAACTTTTCAAAAGGCACAATTATAGTACTCACTCAATCCCCAATTGGAGAACTTTTGATTTAGTTGGACTTTTTGAAACGTTCATCTATACCCTGGAGATGTAGTTAATTATTTCAAATTTTCAATTTAGTCATTAAAGTTTCCGATTGCAAAAAATTTCAAACTCGAATTAATTCTTGAAACCTTCGAATTGAGACCCTTCATTTTTATTTGGATATTTTTCAAAATTCATGAATTATTGACTCGGCAAAATCATCATATCATCATTATTTATTTTTATTTTTCTTCTATTTTTTATTTTCTTTTTAGAAAGAAATGTTATGCATTGACAAGACAAAATGAGATGTCTACAATTTCTTTCCATTAGTTTTGGGCTGAGATCTAAATATTTTTAATACTGTATTTGGACATTATAAAGGCTGGAGTCAAGGTTAAACTAGCCGTTATTGGGTGATCTATAAATTGAAAGATTAATGGAGAGAGTTGTGGAGAAAATCTTTCTAAAACTAGCCGTTAGAAGACTTTGATCTTTTGCTTATTAAAGGCTACAAATTTTGCGTTTTTAAAACATCAAGAAATATTAGAAAATATCATATTTTTAAATTGAGAGAAAGATATATTTTCCAGAAAATATATTCAAGACAAAATACGTGTGAAATTCTTGATCGTGAAATTGTTGATTTGAAAAACCAAAGATATTACATTCTTGTTTTATTTATTCTTGAAGAAATCTCGGTGAGATCATTCTTATTGTTTTTAGTTGACTTATGTGCTCAAGATTCTATGTTTAATAATGATTGACTAACATTTGATTTTGAGCTTGTAATTTTTGTGAAGAATTATTTTTTTTAAAATAACTTTGGATATTCGTTATTGAAAATAATTTTTTTTTCTAAAAAAAATTAAACGGTTTCTTATATTTGGTATTTAATTGACTTTGTGCTTGTTTGATAATTCCAGATTGTTTGATTATCACACACTTTATTTTATAAACACTTCTATCGCTAGATCGGGACATGAATAAAGTTAATATTGATTTGAGTTGGTAGAAACTTTTGTGAGAAGAAACTATTATATTTTTTGTACTTTTGAGTTCGTCGTTCAGTTTTAAGTGCAATTGGTTTGAGTGAGAAAGTTGATTAGATATAATGGGAACTTATCTAATGAGGGATTGTAAGGTTTTAATTTTTACCTGTTAAAATGATTAGTGTAAGGGTTTGATTTTTATATGAAAAAAAGATCAGTGTGACTTTAGTGGATTCAAATTCTCTATGAGAACTTAGGAGAATAGACGTAAATAAGAGTAGATTGCCGAATTACTATAAATTTTATGATAATTTCTCTATCTCTTGTTTGTGTGTGCATTTAGTTATCATGTTTCCGTCTTTAACAAGATAAAATTAATTAGGGATAATTAATTGGATTAAAATTTTTAATTACTCAATTTACCTCTCTCTTGAGTAGATTTTTGAATCAATATTATTTAACCTAGTAAATCAAGACCCATATACATATATTAATCGGTAATATATTTGGAAAATTAAATCTACATTTTTTAAGCAGTGAAATTTCTGTTAAAAAAAATGATAATGATAGTGTAATAACAATTCGGTTTTTTGGCCATTATCAAATCACCCAAACTAGTGTTTTTTTTTAATCCATTATATATGTAAATAAAAAAAAAATGAAATTGCTTTGTGTGTAGAGGTTCCGCGGCCAGGCACACACTGGGAAATGTGTTTGTTTCCGTGTCGGTTTTTTTTTGGGCTGGGGGGTGGGGTTGTTATTTATTTTATATTTTTATTTTTTTTACTTTCTCTTTTTTTATTCTGTATTTTTTATTTCTTTTGTTCTTTTTTTATATGATATTTGTAGAAAAAATAAAAAAACAAATCTAGAAAACAAAATACAAAAAAAATAAAAAATAAAACAATAAAAAATTGGAAAATGGCATTTAAAACATAAAACAAATAAATTAAAAAACCAAGAAGACAAAAACAAATATTTTTTCTTTTTAGTTTTTAAATTTAAAGTTTTCTTTTCTTTTTATTTTATTTTGCTTTTATTTTTTTCTATAAACACTACATGCAAAAGAATAAAGAAGTAAAAATAAAATAAGAAATAAAAGTAAAAAAACAAAAATAAAAATAAAAATAAAAAACAAGAGAAAAAATTAAAAATTAAAAATTAAAAAATTCTCACTTGGGATTGGGTTTTCTGCTTTCATGATGATATACTGGTGGCTAACTAAACCTACTAGGTACAGACTCTCCCAAAGCACCTTTTAGATAAAACAGAAAAATAAAATAAAATTTAAAGTATAAATAAAATTATTTTTAAAATATAATAAGATGTATCAAAAATCATTATTTAATATTTATAAAAAAAAAAAATGAAGGGTGTGTCAACTATTAACTCTCTTATTACTTTCCTTCCCATGCAAGAAATTTCAAAGAAGAGTCAATTGCTACAGGTCAACATCAGAGTCCTAACCGAGTGGGAGTGGGAGTGGGCGGTCGGTGAGGCAGTAGTATCCAATACTTTGTCGCTACATATTCCGACTTTTTTGGGTCTTCTTTACATACAAATTAAATTACAGTATTCCACCCCCTTCAATTATTGCCACAATCCCACTACTTGTAAGCATGGTCCTACGATGGTGTTTTTATTTGTCAATCAAGATTCGACTCAAAATATTTTAAAAATTAGATTTTGAATTTAACCATGAATGCATTAGATCGATGTAGGAGAGTGAATCTTTAAGATCGTTCGATGAGATTATCAGTCGGGATACGCATAAACTAATTCGGACACATTTTATGTAAAAAAATAAAAATAAAGTGCTTATATGGATGACAATTAGTATTTATATCTAGAGTAGTTTTGATTTGGGTTTCCATTTTTGGTTTTAGACCTATTTATGTATGGGGATAAATTGAGTAATTATTAAATTTAAACAATTAAGTCATTTAAACATAAATAATTAATTTTCTTAAAACAATTATTATCTTGTTATACTGCGAAAATGTGACGAACTAAGTGCACACTCAAATAATAAAAAATAAAACAATGCATCACACAATAATATATCCTGATTCGATAAGCTACTCTAACCTACATTCAGTCCCTTAAGTTTCACAGAGATTCACAGTCTACTAAACCCTTGATTATTTTTCCAGATAGAAACCAAATCTTTACAATCTCGATTCTTTTTACAAGCTCAGAATCAATCTATACAATTATCATTTTCACAAGCTCAGGAAGAACTTTATCTTTTTACTAGTCTCAAGACTAACCTAATTTTATTACAGGAAGAATTAAAACATAATTCTTTTAACAGGCTAAAGATCAAACCTACTCTCTCACTCTTTTACATTTATCCTTTTCACAGGCTTAAGAATTTTTTTTTATAATCACTCAATTCTATTATCAGAAGAATCAAAACCTAGTTATTTTCAAGGGAAAAGAATAACCCAACCTTTTTGCAAAATAAAGATCAAACTCTAATTGTTTTCATATGAAAAATATAGAAACCTAACTACCTTTACTAGATATCGTCCAAAACGTATCTAATCCTCTCAAATTCACAAATACAAAAAATATAATTTTCTTTTCACAAGGAGCTTCTATCACTTCAATACATATATACTCAGTTAATGACCTGAGTAATTACTACGTGATAGATACAATGTGAGGCAAGTAAAATCTGATTAAATAATAAAGTGGGTAGCACAAATTAATAACGTAATCAGATAATCAAACAAAAAATCGTTTAAAATGTTTTCAGGCTTTTAAGTTCAAAACAATTTTCTAAACAATCTTGAACCAAGTAATCAATAAATATATCTTAGAAAACAAATAAGAAGCACATAAAAATCTCATTTTAGTATCTTAAACTTATCATTTCTTACTAAGACACATATAAGATTAATTAATGTTAAGTGTCGTGCGTGTTCTTAATTCGGGTTGAATTAAGAGTATATAGGTAAAGAGTTATTGTTACCAAGTTGTCTTCAATGTCTTCAAAACTATTCACGACTTCATTATTTCCATTTTGCACCCGTTATATTTTTTTCGACGATTCCTCTTCTTAAAACAAATTACATGAAACTATAAATCTGAAATCACTAGGTAAAAACATTAGTCCCATAAAAAACATCAATATTTAATTATTCATCAAAATATTGGATTCAACAAGAACAAGTTTTTTGAAATATTTTTTCGTTAAGCATTGTGACTAATTAGAAAAGAATAGATGAATGAAATTATATTATATTATTTTATTTTTTTGTCATAAATTTCACACCCTTACTTTTAAAAACGATTGGATTAAATTATATTTTATACCCTTCAAATTTAATATTTATATTTAAGGCCATTTGTTATTCTTTATTATTCTTTTACACTTCTAGAAAATAAATATGATGCATTTAGACACAAAAAATCCTAGTATGTATACAATTATGTCCAATACTGGTTAATCAGATATGGTTTTCTCCAAATTCGGAATTTGATCCTACTAAACCTTAAGATTCCTGCAAAACAAAGTACCGTAGGTGGATATGATGGCGTTGCACCTCCGGTGTAAGAATAAATAAAGTTTTTGAGAAAATGTTAGCAGAGTAATGGCTAAAAAAGTTGTGGGAACCTTTGGCTAGGCCATCTTTGTAGTATTTATAGGAGAGAAGATTGTTTTTGACAAATCTTACATAAATCTCGATCATTCTCGATTAATTCCCATGAGTTTCGTGGGATTAAGGAGTTATGGACCGTTACACAATATTGGATTTTCTTTCTATTTATAGCAGGATTTGGTAATTGTTCCCAAACAAGAGTTACGCCCCGAGCACGGGACGGATTTTTAGGCAGCCTCGGATGTCCTGGCAATGGTTTTCTTGCACGTAACCCTAAGCAGAGACCTCGAAGAAGTCAGGGTAATGCTCTGGTAATTATATAAAATCTTAAAATAAAAATATATAAACAATCATATATTAATAAAATATTTGTGAAATCTCACATCGGAATTATTAGAAAATATTGTCTGATATATAAAGTACCATGTAAGCTACTAATACCTTGATTTAAGAATTTTGGGCCACGTGGACAAGATCCAAAAAGTTTTAGACAATAGGCCGCATGAGGCATTACAAATGGTATCAAAGCCAGCACTGGTCTAAAAATGGCACCATAGTAGTGTTAATAGAGGCGTAGAGGCTCTGAAGAGGGATAGAGGCCCCGTGATAGGTACCAAGTGTCAGGTTATGTGTTGCTATCTATACCAGTAACCAAGATTACTAATTGGGTTTACACAACAAGAACATCATGTCTTTGAGTAGGGGATATTGTGAGATTCCACATTGAAACTATTAGAAAAAATTATCATATATATAAAATAACATATGTGCTACTACTAATATCTTGACTTAACATTTTGAGCCATGTGGATTCAATCCAAAATATATTAAGCCAATGGACTGCATGGGGTTTTATAATATTCATAAAAAAAAAACTTCTTCCCATATGATCGTGAATTTAAAATTTCTACTAATATTTGTAGGAAGCAAATATTACTTACATACTTGATATTCTTATGAGGTTCTAACCGAAAGCTCCTTTCTATTGGGAAAATCTACCAATTAATTAATTTTAATTTTTCTTTTTATGTGATTAAAATAGAATTAACCAATATTCAACGTTCAAATATTCGACCAAACATAAAACAAGTAATAAACAAAATGGGAGATGCAATTTCTATGTGGAAAACCCGAAGGTGGAAAAAAATCACAGGACTAAAGTCTGATATCAAGTTCAAAAACAATAGGGGTACAATTGTCCATAATTTCAAGAGAAACTCTTGGATCATTAAATAAACACCTCCAAAAAAAGATGGATTCAATAATAAACTGTAAATGACCAATAAGAAGAGGTTTACCGATGATAAAGCCCGATGAAGCGTGGTACCTGATAGCGAGAAATAGTATGACATTTCAGCCCAAACAAAATCTCGATCACCGTGCGATCATCAAGCCGAATCTTCAATCTTCAAAATCTCGATTACCCATTTTGTTTGTTACTTGTTTGTCTATCTAGTGGTAACTCATTTGTGATATTTTTGCATAAAGGGGTTTTAACCAAGAAAACTATTTTTTTTCCTTTACTAAAGCTCATAAGATCTTGGGTTAGGTAGAACCACATAGACTGGAACTATCCAACACTATTATATGTAGATTAGTTTGAGAAATCTTACAAATTCAATATGGTATTTAACACCCACTGTCATCTGCAAACCCGACTTGCAAGTATTGTAAGATAGACAAAAAAAATAAATAGAAGAGAGAAGTCAAACAATTCGTTAAGAAAAAGTATTGCTTGTTTTTCATTTCTATTACCTTAAGGATGAATACTATGATTCACGGAACAACAAGCACCAATTTAACTTAGGGAGGTGGGGATTTAGTAGTAGTGGGTGACAAGGTGGCTTCGTCTATTCCATTAGGAACTGAAGATTTTTTAATGCACCGCATTCATGCATTTACTATTCATGTGACAATACTGAAAGGTGTTCTCTTCGTAGAGACAAAGAAACAACTTTTTAAATCCTACTCTCATACCATGTTTAGTAAGTTTCAACCTAACCATATAACAATAGGTAGAGTAGCTCATTTAATATATAGACGACTTTAAAAAGTCTCACAAATTCGACGTGGATATAACAAATACAACAAGATAATTTTTTTTTGGGCCTGTTTGGTAATCGTTTCCATTCCATCCCATCCAAGTGGGATGAAATGGGATGGGATGAGAATTCAGTTTCCTTTTTGGGTGTAGAATTGCGTTTGGTAGCGATAATTTTTTTTTTGTTCTAATAACAGAATCGCGTTTCGTAACGATATTATCTTAGAAATCAAAAACTAATCTTAAACCACAATCAAAATCGAAATCATAAACCTTAATTTAAACCCCAATTGAAATCGATTTCGAAATAGAAATCGAAATCCTAAACTCCAATCGAAATCGAAACCGTAACAGGAGTTGTTACTCGAAATCGAAATCGAAATCGATTACAAATCAAAATCAAAACCCTTATTTAGTAATCGAAATCGCTAATTTTTGGGGGCAACAAGTGAAGACGATGAAATTGGAGCGATGACGACGAACAACAGTAGAGCTAACATCAGTGGTGATGGCAACGACGATGATGATAAACAGCAGCGGCGACGATGAGTTGTAGCGAACAGTAGTGGTGATGGCAACGATCTTCTCCCTCATTTTCTTTTGTTTTTCCGCCAAATTACCGTGGAAAAAAATTTACTTATGTAATTGTACATTTTTTTTTCTAATTTTTACCTCTTATTTTTCTTTCAAGGAAGTGTTTTTTTTTTTTTTTTTTTTTTTTTTTTTTTTTGGCTTTTGGCTTACCACGATTTTTTTTTTTTGGGTCTCACTCGGAAACATATACACCGCGGAAGGAAGAGCAATGGGCTGTTCTTGTAATGTGTGGTGATCCTTTTATTTCCTTCCCAAGGAAGTATCATTTCTTAACTGTCATGAGTCAATATCAGGGTCTCATCTCCGTCGCGAGACCCCACTTCCCACATTTTGGTCTTCGTTTTACATTCAAAGTAAATTACAGTTTGGCCCCCTCAATTAATACCATTTCTTATTGAATTCACCCTTTCATTCGAATCTGTACCGATATCTCTCTACACACACACACGCACACACACACACACACACACATATATATATATATATATGTTATATGGGTTCCGATCACTTCATCAGTAGCTTCCTTTCTTTTGTTCTGTTGACTTGGCATAGACTTCGAGGGGGAGGGCAAGTCTTTTTGTTTCTCTATTATTATTCCCTTCTCTATTATTATATCCTTTCTTGCTAAGGGAATCTGTACGGACGTTCACCTTTTTCATCACCTTGTACTAAAAGGTTCAGTATTCAGAGGCTAACCTCAAAACCTTTAAATCCCTTTTTGATTTCAACTCTTCTTTAATCCTCCTTGTTTCTTCCCCCGTAGGACTCCTCTCTCTCTCTCTCTAGAAGTGGGTTTGGACATTTGATCATCATCAGAAGAAGATGAATCAATTAATGGCGACACAGAAAGTGAAGAAGGCAGAAAAAAGCAAGCGTGAAGGGTTGATAGACATTGTTTTCTCTTGGTCACTTCCGGATGTCCTCAACCATGATCTCTACAAGCACAAGGTTTGAATCAAATACCATGAATTTTTTTCCCAAATTCATGCTTATAAATACTAAAAATCAGGGAAAAAAATGCCTATTTTTGGACAGGTTAAGGAAATTCCGAGGACTTTCTCCTCTGCTTCAGATTACATCAACTCATTCATCAACCCACTGATCGAGGAAACCCATGCGGATTTGCTATCAAACATTACCGCAATCTCTCGCGCTCCGGTTCGTGAAATTCTAAATGTTACAAAATCGAAAGATTTCAAGCCACCCAAAGACTGGGTCTATCAGATATTCCTGTCAAGAATCAGAGAAAATGGCAACCAAAAGGGGTTCTATGAGCCTATGGTGGGTGATCTCATTGCCTTGACGGATGTAAAACCCAAGCGCGTTGATGATCTTAACAGGCCTAAGAGATCATATCTGATTGCCTTGGTTCAAGGAGGATCTAATGAAGGCTCTGATAGAATCACAATCCTATCATCAAAGCCGATTCTGTTTGATAAAAAAATTCAGGAAGATAAAGATGATAAAGACAAGGGTGGAAAGAAAGAGAGGCTCTTTGCTGTTTATCTTACTAACATGATACCGAATGTCCGTATTTGGAGAGCATTGAGACCAGAATTGGAAGGTGGGAACATGAACATCATCAAGAACACACTTCAACCAGGCTCTGCTGTAAGTATCTCGGCATTTGTTAGGAATAATTACACTTTGCGCCCCTGAAATTTGTATGGTATCACACTTTCCTTTCCTTTATGTTTCAATTTTTTATATTGCCCCTGAAGTTCATTTTACTTATCAATTTGGTTTGATTGACTCATTTTTCTTGACGGTGTGCGGGTAAATTGCAACAAAACTCTGACTTCTAGGGTGCACGGTGCAATATAATCTTTTCGCTTAGTCCATCAATTTTTTTCATGGTCAAGTCAGGTGGCGATTCCGGCAATAAAAATTAGGGGCGATTACCACCCAATCCTAAATGGGTGTGAAAACTATCAAATGAATCCAATTGGCTTTTTTATTTAACGGATTTGTCCTGTTGCCAATTCGCGGACTAATTTACCCCTATTAAATGAACTATTACCTTCCATATATGTTTTGTCACCTTAAAAATGCAGAACATATATTAGTAATATACGATAGATGAAATTGAAAACTAATCCTTCTAATCTCTCTCAATTGTGATTATTGTTCAATGATTTTTTTACACCACAATGATCTATAAATTATAATCTTCAAAATGAGATATTAATTTTTATTTTTTTTAAGAATTTTGCATTTGGATGCATATGAATGTCATATGTATAATGTTATATATACTTTATGTGTCACGTGATTGTTGAATATAACATCCAATGCAATAAAAACTGACATCCTCATGTATATATCAAATAACAAATATATATCAATTTATTATGTTTAAATATAACATTAATTAATGTTGATAATAGTACAAATTATATGAATATGTTAAATGAAACACGATCTACTAATAAGATGATTTGGATGTTGAATGTAACACTCAATAGTGTTTTGGTAATGTATAGGACCTTATTGAATGTAACACGAATGTGAAAACTGAAAATTATGGAAGTACTATGTTGAGTTTAACATGAATCTGATTTTGATTAGAAAATAATGAAAATGATATCATCATGAAAATCTTATTTAGATGAATCTAATTATATTGATTCAACACAATGTGAAAAAACTATGAAGATTTTAAAGTAGTATGTTGAATGTAACACGAATGAAAATTGAAATTTTTTGAAATTCCATATTAAATATAACGAGAATTTGAAAACAAATGAAAAAAATAGTAAATGTGATATCATTTTGAATATCTTATTCAGATGAATCTAATTATATAATTAGATCGTGAAAAAAATGTGTAAAACAATAGTTATTTTGATTTTAATAAAATGAAACCATTTCATAAGGGAATAACGACTTAAAAAATGTAATCTCCAATCCCGCAAATCTTGCAAAGGGAAAATTAGTCGTGCAAATTTTAGCATTTTTTGAAATTGAGACCAGATGGTTCGGAAAATCTATACTACGGGATTGCTTGGTTCAATTTTAAACAGTTAGAATCAATTGGTAATAACACACTTAATTTGGGTCCACTAGGTAATTTTCCCTAAAAATTAACCGGAATAAGTCAATTGGACCAAATCGGTATTAAAAGCAAATTTTTAGGAGGCAAATTGCGAAAATAGAAATGTAAGGGGCAAAGTGGGACCACACTAAAACGTCTGGGGTATAAATTGTGATTAAGCCTAATTGCTATGACAACTCACACCTTTTTTTTCCTTGTGATTTTTTCAGCTTGATGAAAATTGTAGCAAGTGTTTATATGAACTGGATTCGGGCAATGCCATAGCCAAGGCAATGTATTTAATCAGCCCATTCGGGTTGGATGATTCCCAAAAGGCTGCTGTTTTGGGTTGTGTTGCCACAAGGGAATGTCGGCACAAGAACAGTGTCAAGCTAATCTGGGGGCCTCCCGGTACTGGGAAGACGAAAACGGTTGGTTCCTTATTGTTTGCACTGTTAAAACTAAGGTGCAGAACTCTGACTTGTGCCCCTACTAACATCGCGGTTTTGGGGGTGGCAGCCCGTCTTATGAGTATAGTCAGGAACTCACTTGAATTTGATACATATGGATTAGGAGACATAGTTTTGTTTGGTAATGAAGAACGAATGAAGATAGATGATCACGAGGATCTTTGCGATGTTTTTTTGGATTATCGTGTCAAGATTCTCGCCAGTTGTCTTTCTCCCTTGTCTGGTTGGACAGGGAGTGTAGAGTCCATGATATCTCTTCTTGAAGACCCTGAAGAACAATATTGTCTTTACTTGCAAAAAGAAAAGGAGAAACTCGATAATGGAGAGGAGGAGGAGAAGGAGGAGGAGGAGTGTGAAGACTTAAAAGAGGCCAAGAAAAAGGAATTTTTGAAGAAGTTGATTGTGCAAACTGTAAAGAAAAACAAGAACAATAAAAAGGAAAAGAAGAAGCTGAATTCGGAGAAAAATGGGCAGTCGAAATCGGATGATAAAGAGGGCAAGGAAGTAGAAGAAAGAAAGGAGCCCGACAACCTTTGGACATTCAAGGAGTTTCTCCTGAAGAGGTACAATTTCATGCAAAATCATCTAATGTTCTGTATTTCGGGCTTGTACACGCATTTGCCTAGTACTTTCATTTCAATGGAAGTAGTGAAGAAAATGATTAGAGCTCTTGCTTTGCTCCAAACTTTGAGGACTTTGCTTCAAAGAGTTATGGGTGCAGAAGAAGGGTTGAGAGAAATCTTGAATGGGATTGAAGATTCTAAAAAAAGCCCGAGGCACTTCATTGAGTTGCGCCAGACAAGGATAGAGTGCCTGGAGCTACTCAAGGACCTTCATCAGACTCTTTCGGTTCCTACTTTGAAAGATAAATATCAAATCAAATGCTTTTGTTTGAAAAATGCACGGTTGATTTTCTGCACTGCTTCGAGCTCAGCTAAATTGTACACTGAATCAATAACTCCAATCGAGTTGTTGGTAGTTGATGAAGCTGCTCAGCTTAAAGAATGCGAATCAGCTATTCCCTTACAGCTCTCTGGCCTCCGCCATGCTATACTTATCGGGGATGAGAGACAACTGCCCGCCATGGTTCAAAGCAAGGTTTTGAAACTCGGTCTCCCTTTTCATCCTCTTAACATTTTACAAAAATAAGCCTGAACCATTATTGTTTGTTCTGAAATAACAAAAGGGTTTTTTTTTTTTCGTTTTTCTTTGTTCTTGAAATAGATTTGTGAGAAGGCTGAGTTTGGAAGGAGCTTATTCGAGAGGCTGGTTTTATTAGGACACAACAAACACCTTCTTAAGGTTCAATATAGGATGCATCCAGCAATAAGTTTATTTCCTAATAAGGAGTTCTACGAAAAACAGATTTTAGATGGTCCTAATGTGATAAAGAGTTCATACGAGAGGCATTTTCTTCCGGGAAGTATGTTCGGTCCCTACTCCTTCATAAACACTGGCTACGGCAAAGAACAGATTGATGACAAACGTAGCACGAAGAACATGGTCGAGGTTTTCCTGGTTGCAGAGATAGTCTCCACCCTCTTTAAAGGTATAAAGACTTGGGCACCATGTGTTACGAATTCTTCAAGTATTTGGATTGATTTTTGAATATTTTGGTCATTTGATTGGAGGGTTCCAATTGATTTTTTATTGTTTGTTTTCACAGAATCTGTTGCCAGAAAACAAAAAGTCCGTGTTGGTTGCATATCACCATACAAAGCTCAAGTTTTTGCAATTCAGGAAAAACTTGGGAAGACATATAGCGCAGACACAGAGAGTGACTTCTCTGTGAATGTTCGGTCTGTGGACGGGTTCCAAGGTGGCGAGGAGGACGTAATAATCTTCTCAACTGTCAGATGTAATGGGAATGGATCAATAGGTTTTCTCTCCAATTGGCAAAGAACAAACGTGGCTCTCACTCGAGCGAGGTAATCCTTTTAATTCAGAAAGAACAGAGAACTTAGGGTCTGTTTGGGTGGAGGATTTTGGTCAAGGATTTGATTTTGAGATAAGGGGTTTTTTGAAATTGAAAATTCCTTTCTGAAATAGCCAAACAAGTAATAGATCACTTCTTATGTTGTGTAGGTATTGCCTGTGGGTTTTAGGGAACGGTGCGACTTTGATCAACAGCGACTCTGTATGGAAAAAATTAGTGGTGGATGCCGAGGCTCGGGGCTGTTTCTATAACGCTGCAGATAACAATAACTTGGCTCAAGCAATTACAGAAGCCATGATTGACCTTGGAGAGCTTCGTTCTCTACTATGCAAGGATTCTATACTCTTCAGAAAGGCTATGTGGAAGGTAATTAAGCATACCTTATGTTGATTATGTATTTATTGTCTTCTATACTCAAAATTATATGTCAACTTTATTTCTTCCTCCCAAATAATCAAATCATATTTAAAAATGGGAATAGAAAAACTGTCCATCTTTACATGAAACAAGAAAGTTCTCATCTTTAATGACTTGGGTTTGTTGAATCCCACATGGGTTGTGTTACCTAATCATGAGCTATATATAAAGTCTAGGATAATCTTCCTCTTTGAAGGCATCTTTCGAGAGCAAGTTAACCCCTTTGGGTTGCTATATTATATCAGAGTTAGGCCTCTTGTGTGATGTTAAGTTCCTACATGGTATCAGAGTCAGATTTTTTATCTGATATTAGTTTGTTGAATCCCACATCAATGTTGGGCTCCTTTGATATCCGTTCGTAGTGGTTTGTCAAAGTTCACCCTACGTGTGAGGGGGCGTGTTGAATACTATATCGCTTGTGTTACCTGATCCTGAGCTATATATAAAGTCTAGGACAATCTTCCTCTGTCAGAGCGTCTTTATGTAGGGTTGTCTACAATTTTTTTAATGAATTTTAAATAGTTAGGAGATTTGAAATCTTTAGATAATCTTCTGAGGCTTTTTAGGTTCATATTGATTCTTCATCTTCATGTTTATGGCAGGTTTCATTCGGTGATGATTTCTTCAATTCCATGGCTAAAATTAAGGATAAGGAGATTCGTAAAGAAGTGATTTCCCTTCTAAAGAAACTCACAAGCGGATGGAGGCAGACTAAAAAGGATGAAATTCTAACAAACACGGAAAAAATTTCCTCTCAGCTTCTGGAGATATACAATGTCAAAGGACCATTGCATCTCCTTTGGACAGTAGATGTCCAACGCGAGAACTCAGAAGTAGTTCAGGCTCTAAAGATTTGGGATGTTTCGACACTATCAGAGCTACCGAAGCTGTCAGATCGTCTCGATGTTGCGTTTGGGAATTATACAGTCGATACTATGAATCGTTGCAAATGTAAACAAGTCAAAGGGTAAGTATCACCTGCATGGTCTCCGTTTAGACATGTTTAAATGCCATTCTAGTATTTAAACTTACATGAGTTTGATTTTGGTGCAGAGACTTGGTGGTTCCCGTGACTTGGCCTGCGGATGCAAATGCTGCTTCAAAGAAGAAGAGCCTGGCAAGTAAATTTGCTGCACTCAGTATAAAGAATGAACCTGGAACATCAACTCCAAGCAATAGGTAAAGTCGAGGTTTTCAAATGTTGTCAAAAAGTAGCGTTTTGGATTATTCCACATTAAGATGAACCTTTTTTTTTTTTTGCAATTAGAAATAAAGCAAAGGGCAGCCGGAATCAAGGACGAAGAGAAGGGAAAAACTAGGCTCGAAATCTTGAATGTCTTCCGTTGCAATCTCTCACTCTGAAGTTATAACCAAACCTGTATGAATGTGTGTAGGTTCTGTATCCGTAGAATATCTGCAAATGCCAATGGATGGCAAACATGATATCTAAGCTACTTTTTTTGTGTATCCCTTTCTTCTCGGTGAAGTGTTGGGGAAAAAAGATCCAATTCTTTTTTGTAAGTATTTAAAACCTCCATGTACAATTGACTGAGATGAGATTCCGAAGATCTTTTGGATCCATGATTTCTACTCTCTCTAGACACTCTATCTTGAATGCATTTGTATAAACTAGGGGCGGCACTTCGCTATATGACACCAAAATAGGGCACGGAATTAGTGGGTTAAGATTGGCGGGTTTCTAACATGAGAGAGCGACACAAATATTTTTTTAGTACATATGTGCGGGAAGAGGGTTAAACTCTAGACCTTCCACAAAGGAGACTAGATACATATCTGTTGGGCTACAAGTCTTGAGATAAAGCAACAAATATTTAAAACCTATCAAACTCATGTCAACCCGTGTAATCCGTTTATTCAGTGGCTCAATTTGTTAACTCGAATATACTTGAGACAATATTGACGTGGGGAATGCTATTTATTCAATGGCTCAATTTGTTAACTCGAATATATTTTGAGACAATATCGACGTGGGGAATGCATTTTTTATGTCGTTTCACATTTTTTTATTTTCTTTAATTCTTTTTTTTTTTCAATCCCATTTTTTGATTTTTTTGTTTCTGATTTTTGCATTTTTTTCCTAGATTTTTATTTTCATTTTTTTCTGCAAACACCATACCAAAAAATAAAATAAAAGTTAAAAGTAAAAAATTTAACGAATATAGAATTAAAACAAAAATAAAAAAATATAGTATAAAAGTAAAAAAATGTAATAAATAAAAAAATAAAAACAAGAAAGAGATAGAGAGTATAAAATGGAAAATATGAAATAAACAACAAAAAATATTATGTCGTAGGGATATTTTTGTCAATAAAATGTGATTGAGTATCTTTTAGGTAACTAAAATGAAAAGATAATGGGTGTCTTAGGTATTATGGGGGTGTCCTTAGTATTTTGAAATGATAAAAAGTGTCTTGGGTTTAAACTCGTTTTTTTTTTTCAATGAAAACACCTGATGCTTATATGCATGAAAAAACTTGATGTTTATATCAATGAAAAATCTGATTTGTTATATGCATAAAAATATGTTATTATTTTTTGTGTAGAAAGTCAATAAAAAATGTGTGAAATATATTTTTTTTCCTATCAAATTTCATTACATTTCATAAGTAAAATAATAATATTAATTAAGGGGCGGTTACCGAAAGTTCTTTATAAGATGACAAAACTACCGGATGAACCATTTTTAAAAACTTGCTACAAATTTATTCTTTAGTTTTTTGTGACAATTTTGCCCCTCCACATACTTGATATATAACTTCTTAAAAAATAGGAATTCAAAATCAGTTTATTAAAATCAAAATAACTATTGTTTTATACAATTTTTTTCAATAATCTAATTATATATTCAAATTCATATTAATAAGATTTTTAAAATAATATTCCATTCATTTTTTTTTTATTAACTTTTAGATTCGTGTTACATTCAACATGATATTTCTAGAATTTTCAAATTTCACATTCATGTTAAATTCAACACGTGTTGAAACATGGTATTTTTTTTCATGATTTAACTATATTTCAGATTTGTCCAAATAAGGTCTTCAAGAATATATCACGTTCATTATTCTTTCGTCAAAATTTTAGATTCGTATTACATTCAATATGGTATTTCCAGATATTTTAGTTTTCACGTTCGTGTTACATTTAACATATTATTTTGGAACTTTCGTAGTTTTCTACGTCATGTTAAATTCATTAACACTTTTCATAAAAAATTCACATTCGTTTTACATTCAATATGAAATTCACATTCGTCATTTGTTTTATATTCAACAAAAAAATTACGTTTGTGCTACATTCAATACGAAATTCACGTTCGTGTTACATTCAACATGAAATTCACGTTGGTATTATATTCAACACAAATTTGAAAAATCATCGAACAGATCTGGAATTTCCAGATTTGAGAGAGAGAGAGCACAGCGACAAGCACGGCGACAGAAAAAGAGATCACAAATATGAAAATTCACCGAGCAGATCTGGAATTTTTCAAATTTGAAAAATTCAAATCTGGAAATTTTTAGATCTAAGAGAGAAAGAGAGAGAGCACGGCGAACGACGAGCACGACAGGGAATGAATGACGATAGATCTAGAGGCAAATGACACGACAGAAAGAGAGTACAACAATGATCTAAACGAGATTTGAGATGGTGTAGAAAATGGAAAATTGAGCGAGAAATAGTGAGCTAAAATTATAAATTCATATCTCGAAGAGTAAATTTGTTTGTAGATAAATTTGTTGGTTTAGAAAATTGGTACACACTTCGAGTACGGTCCAATCAGGAACATGTAGGTCCCACTGCTGGAGTTGGAGTTGCTAAGTAGGAAGCGGAGTTGGAAATTCCTCAAGTGAGTTGGAATGCTTAACTTGGAGGGCTAACTTGCTGACTTGCTAAAGTCCAAAGTCCCGCTCCTCATGGAGCTATACTTGCTCAAGGCCTGGCTGGGAGTTGTCCCATTGAAACCCCTCCGGCATGAGAGTAAGAGGTCGGAGAGAAAAGGTACATAAACGCGTCAAGTATGTAAATGTGTATTAAGAATTAGCGATTTAGGCGTACCTCAAGCTTGCATAGCCCCTGATATATACAGGCGTTGGAGATAATCAATTTTACCTATTCGGGTCTAAACACGGTTAATTAGGCGAAACCATGTATTTAGTCGATAATTCGGGTCGTTTAGAAGATAATCATTGGGCTTGGACTTTTGGGCCCATTTCGAGAAGCCTGCAGGCCTGTATGAAACCTATGGAGGTGAGCTAGTAAAGAAGAGTGGAGATCCGTGAAGTCTTGGAGGAGAAACAGATTGGAATAGTGAGCCGGTTGAGACAAATGACAAAGTCCCCAAAGTTGGCCGTTCAGGGGCACAACGCAGAGTTCTGGGCGGTAGTGTTGCTGCGGGACATATTGCTTTTTCTTGGGTGCAAAGGAGATTCCAATGAAGGAGTTTTGGTCTGCGTATGTGTTGACCCAGTGATCTACCCAAAAGGGGGGTAAATTGGGTAGTTATAAAAATTTAAACAAAATATGTATCTTTCAACACTTAAATAATCAAATAATTAATTTAATTCTAAATCAATTATTTATTTTTATAACGCAGCGGATAAGTGTTATTTAATTCTAGGTGCACACTTAAACAACTAAATATAAATAAAATAATAATGCAGCACACAAGAATATATTTTGGTTCACCAAGCTACTCTTGGTTAATCTAGTCCTCCGAACCCTACAGAAATTTGCACCTACTAAATTCAAGATTCATTTACCAGGTAGGAACTAAACCCTTACACTGATTATTTTCACAGGCTCATAATCAACCTTTACAATTCCCTTTTCACAAGTTAAGGAAAAACCTCTATTTTTTTACCAAGTTAAAGACTAACCTAATTCTATTAAGGATGAATCACTACCTAATCATTTTTCCAGGCGCAGGAATAACCTTATCTTTTTACCAGGTTCAAGACTAACCTAATCTTTTCACAGGCTAAGGATAAAACATAATTCTTTTATATCTTAGGCTAAGAATCAAACCTCACAATCACTCAAAGTATCATTTTCCCAAGTAATGATGGAATCTTTACAAATCACTCCAAATAATTCTAATAAGGAAGAATTACGCCTAACTCTTTTCAAGGGAAAAGAGTAACATAACCTTTTTATACATTAGGTAAAGATCAAATCTCAATCTCTTTACCGGAAGAGATTGAAACCCAGCTACCCCTGATTAGATGTTCCCAACAGTATCTAATCCGTACAAACTTACCAATTACAAACAATCGATAAGTTTCTTCCCACTTAGAACTTATACCACCTCAAATCAATTTAACTCAATTAATGTCTCAATTTACTAGTGAAAAAAATATTACGTGAGGAAATTAAAATCTGATTATAATAGATATGGGTAGCACAAAATTGAGCACGTAATCAGATAATCATAAAAATCGTTTTTAAAAGAATTTTTATGCTTTTTAAAGTTCAAAAATGATTTTATCAAGATCTTATCAACTAAGCAAATATAGAAAAATAAATACGCAATAAAGATTAAGAGCTTGCAAAGATCTCACCAAGATAACACCGAAAGATTATAGATTGAAACGCTAAACAGTTCAAATCGGTGACGCCAACACAATCAGCTCTTTAAATCAAGAACGCAATAACTTTCTCGAAAATATCTCAGTAGAATGACAACTCTTAGAAAAACTTAGGAACTTAATAGTTCTTGATATTGTGTTGTTATATGTAAAAAATCGCAGGTCTATATAAGTTGTTTTGAAACAGACCCTCTAACAAGCTAGTTATGTCATTTAAATACACATATAGATTCCATATATCATTACCATTCATTCCTGGTATATTTTACTTAAATATGGATTTTAAAAGATTCAATTTAGTCCCCAAATTATTTATTAATCTCAAATTATATAGATAGGAAGTATTAAATGAATTAAATTAAGAAACACTTTAATTTAATGTACCATATCTATATAGATATCCAAATAGGAGTATCATATTTTCAATATATTCATATCCCTAAAATATCTCCAAAAGATATGCCAAAAAAAGGCTAGTAACGGCTAGTTTTAGATTTGATCTTAAAATCCACGAAATCCTAATAGAATAGTTGGTCGACCGACCTCTACACCATTGGTCGACCGATCGATATAGGATGCTAGTCAAGCCAATTTCAAACACTGATTGGTTGACCGATCCCCCGTGGATAGGTTGATCGATCAATTCAGGATGTAATCTCAGTCTATTTTTCGGTCTTAGTTGGTTGATTAATCGATACAAGGAGTTCAGCTTTTGGTCATTGGTTGACCGATCTCCTTTGGTCGATTAACTGATCGATTCAGAGACTTCCAATTCCTCCAGCCCTTGCCCTTCGGTTGACCGATCCTTACTGGAACACTTTTACCATAATTAATTTCAATTCCAATCTTCGACGTTTTGGACCCTTTAACTGATTTATTTTCTCGGTTAACTAAATTGACACGATTAATAAATTTTAATCACTAATCTTGCTTAGATCAATTTTTCTTTTTTCAATTTTACATTGGAGCAAATATTTGAACTTAATTAGGACCTTAACAAAAATACACAAAAATATAAATCATTTAATTTGTGTCGTGTGTGATCCTAATCGATATACATTAAGAGTAAAATAGATTTGAGTTATTTTCACCTAAATTCTTCAGAATCTTCAATCTCTTAATGTCCATCTCTGCATCCTTCAAAATTACTTTATGATTTGATCTTAAATGGAACTCTTAAACTGAAACACTCAATAAACATGTTAGTTCCACAAAAAACATCAATCTTTAATTATTTATCAAAACCTCGGGATAACTAGTATGCTCCTGCGTGACACTTTGGATTCCTCAATGCGTCCATGTCACGGTGAGGGTGGACACGTGGTCGGGACTCAGGTGCTAACTCGGTGATGCCTAAAAGTACCTTCATCAAAATTCAAATTTGAAATCAGGACTTATTGGTAACACAAATCCTTAAGTTATGGACTATTCCGTTCAATTAAAAAAATGATGGATCATTCGGTAGATTTGGGCTCTTATTGAGATCATTCAGTAATTTTTCTATTAATTATAGTAGAATTAAAAATGAATGATTTGATAATCCAAATGATGAAATTAGAATTATCATGGAATTACAATTGAATTTCAACTTACTACCAAATAATAGAATTCTAATATCATGGAATTACAATTGATTCCAACATACTACCAAACAATAAACTTTTAATACCATGAAATTACAATTCTGATAATTATGATTCATAAAATTACAATTCCAATTCAATTCCAATTCCATGCGACCAAACACTACCTTAGTGTCTCTTGAATTCTCCTAATTATCTTTCTTTCTTAAGAGGAAAAAAAGGTATTTTTATTTTGACTCATTAAGTTCATTTTTTTTTTAAAAAAATATAAATATTTCTAAACCCAATATTAGGAATAATTTGAGGTAACCCTTGTTTCATCAATTAAATATAGAAATTTTTATTATTTAGTCCTCTAAAATAATATAAACTATTAAAAAGATTTCCAACTCTCAAAAATAAATTTTTGGTCCTCCAAGATTTTTCTGAAAACAGTCTCCATTCTTTAACCATGTTTGACATTCAATTTATAAATTATACTATTCTACAAAATCTATAACCATATACATAAAAATGGAAAGTTCATTTATAATGGAACGACCTATGTCTATGGAAATCAAAGTTATGAATGTTTCCAACGTAAAAAAAACCAAAAAAAAAATATCATTTTAATGTACAAAGCACACTATTCATTTTGATATACATATTGTATATTTTTGAAAAAAAAAATGCAAATTTCTAAATATTCAAACCACATTTATGTGAATGTTCATATGTGAGTAAACATCAGTGTCAAGTGTTAACGTTGACATACACTATTGTGAGCAAAAATCAATTGAACAACGGACCAAGTGCATGCATGGAAACACATTTAGAGTTGTAAAAAATGTTATTGGCTGAACAACGGAGCAGCAAAACAAGGGTTGGACCTCTGGACAACCGTAGGACAACGATGGCGGGACTGGCACATTGGTTGGAGGTTCGCGCAATGAAGCAACAACGATGAAATTGGCGTAGGCGAAAGGCGCAATGAGGTTAGAGGTTCACGAAGCGGCGACTGCTAGGGCAACTAGCATAGGTGGTGCTTAGGGTTTGAAGACAATAGATTTGAGGTTTCTTTTTTTTTTTTTTTTTTTTTTTTTTTTTTTTAAATTACTTTTCATTCTCTAACTCTGGAAACTAAATAGAATATACTAAAAGGAATAATTTGGTATATTCTATGAGGTTATTCTCCCATGTTTATATAGCCCAATATTAGGCTCATAAGAAAGAAACCTAATTAACACCAAATTGATCAACATAATCTAAATACCGAAATATGACCTAAATACTAAATAAGACATTAATCTAAATATTAAATATTCTCACATTTGTTGATTTCCATGGTTTGATGTTTGTCAATGTAATATATGGGTTTGGTCCACTTGGCCTATTAGGACAAAACTCTAACCTTAGGGTCTCCTACTTCTTCCATAAATAGTCGTGTATATCATTGTATTGTGTGTATCTTTTTCACAAAATCAATTTATTATTCATATTCCCCACTTCTCAATTATCTCAACATGGTATCAAGAGTAAATCTTTCTTAGACCTGTTCTCCCTAAAAAAAAATCACAACCCTAAAGCTTCCGCCGCTGCTTTCTCTTTTCACCTGTGATTTTTGTCATTGCTATAGGTCTCATCACCGCTCTGGTATCAACAAACACCACACCACCATCTTCATCTTGTAGAGACAAACACGATGCCATCAAAATCACCGCCACCGGAGCTTCCATGCGTTCTCACGTGCCTCCCAAAGCCTGCAGTACCACCAAGTTTTGCTGTATCAGATTTTGGGCTCTATCACCTTAACCAGAGATCCAAATCCATCTCACAATATACCATCAAAACCATCTCGACGAGATGATTCCAACGATGCAAAAATCATCCCAGTCCGATAACTCACGTGCCCTCACGCGCGGCTAGACACTGCTTGTCCTTTCTCGCGTAAGATCCATTAGTCGTCGTTGAACCTCTATGTCACGTCAGCCCTAATCAGCCCAGTCAACGCTACATCATCAGCCATGTCAACATCACTTGGATTTTTTTGCCACATCAACGTTGATCGTTGACACGTCATTGTTGACTTCCAACTCAATTACCATGTCAACATCTAATCTACTAGCCTCTACCACATTACCAATTTTCTTAAGGTAATTTTCTTTGACCGGTTCATGCATTTTTTTTTATCGATTTTCTGCAAACTTGGAACGGTTTCTAAGGTTTTTGGCCGTTGCGATTCTTTTTCTAGCCTCCGTTTTGTGATTTGAGACTTATAGAATATACTTTCCTTTATATTTGTGTGGTTTCTACGCTGGTTCACCTGTTTTTCGCCCGGTTCTTGAAAATTTAATATCGGTTCCTGGACAATTTCAGTATTCCGGATCTATTTATGATCTCTTTTAATCAAATTCAAATAATAAAGTATAGTTTTTTTTTAATATTGTTAATTCGGCTCATCACGGAGATTTGATCAGTTCAAGGAGCTCTTAATCGGTTCTTCACGAGTATAGACTGGTTCCTAGACAATTTTAGCGTTTTGAATCCATCTGTGGCAGCAGTTTCTCTAGATTCATATTGTATAGTATAATTTGTATATTGTTGATCCGATTCAACATAATTTCAGCGGGTTCTTCGATCATTCTCAATACTAAAGAGGGTTTAGATCTTATCTCCACTACGGTTACCATGTCTATTGCAAATATGGATTCACTCCTCCATCACATTTTCTCCAAAATGGTACAAACCTTTCTCTTACTCTTTCACTCACTCCAAGTAACTCTTCTTGATTCTTTGATTCTGCTTGCTGTAATCATATGACATCTGATCCTAACATTTTTTCAATCAAACTCTCCGCTATGAATACCCCTAGTATTTATACCACTGATGGTTCTCAAATGCATGTTACTCATATCGGTTAGGTTTCTACTTCTCATATTTCTATGCATAACACGCATTTGATTCTGAAACTCACTTTAAATCTCTTGTCTGTTGGGCAGCTTTGTGAATTAGGATTTGAAGTCATATTTTCTAATAGCGATTGTCATGTTCAGGATCCTCGAACAGGAGAAACCATTGGGACTAATCATGAAGTTGGACGTTTATTTGAACTCAACAGTTTGCACATTCTATCTCAAACTCTACCACCCTCACCACAACTACATGTCCCTCTATCAACCTGTGCAACCTCACCACCACCACCAGTATCATCCTTATCATCATCATCATCATTATCCCAAACTTGGCATTCTCGATTAGGTCACACTGCATCTAACCGACTCAAATTGCTTATCTCTAGCGATCAATTAGGTTCAGTTTAGCATGAGTACTTCAAATGTATCTATTGCCAACTTGCAAAATAACCAGTCCAACCTTTCAAAAAGAGTCAATCTATTTCTCTTGCACCCTTTTTATCTAATTTATTCTGATGTTTGGGGGCCTTCTCCTCATGCCTCGATAGGTGGTTGTCGTTACTGTGTTATATTTGTGGACGACTACTCTCGATTTACATGGTTGTTTCTTATGAAACATTGATATGAACTATTTCAAATATATTTTGAGTTTTCCTCTATAGTTCAAGTCCAATTTTCTAGAAACATCAAAAAAAAATTTCGCAGATAATGTAATGGAATACAAGGATCGTGTCTTTCTTAACCTGTTTTGTAAAAATGACACGCTCCCCCATTATTCGTGTCCTAGTACATCCCAATGAAATGGACGAACCAAACGCAAATATAGATATATTCTTGACACAGTTCGTGCTCTCCTAATTTCTTCATCATATCTTGAGCGTTTTTGGGGTGATGCTGTAATACCCCGAAAAATTATATTTTTTTAAAAAATATTATTTTATATAAGTTTAATATTTTTGAAAACGATTTTTTGCAAATTTGTGATATAAATAAATATCTGATAGTTTATGGAGTTAAATGTTAAATTCATATTTTTTAAAATATTAATTTATATAAGTTTAACATTTTTGAGTCGGTTTTATAAATTTCTGGTATAAATAGTACTTGAAAATTTTTGGGGTTAAGTGTTAATTTTAAATTGACTTTTAATTATTTTTGGATTATTATGTTATTTAAAATATACTTTTAAGAGTTTTGGGATATAATTAATATTTTATTTATTTCAAGAGGGGATCATTATGTAAATAAATAAATTAGTGATAATGATTTATTTCTTTCCCATTGAAGGAAACAAAAAGTATATTATATATAGTATATAATTATCAAAGTGCATTACACGTGTTACACATATGAGTTCGGTAATCATCATATATAAATTCTACTAATATATATATATATATATGGATGTTAAGATTAAAAAAAAAAAGATATAAATGTTGTTTGAGCTGAAAATGAAAAAGGACGTAAGAGAAACTAAAAGGAGAAATAAAATTTATGTCGTGGCGATGCCAATTCAAATTTCGGTTTCGGATTTCAGGTAGAATTTTTAACTTTTTTAATATATGTATTTAATTTTCATATTGGGTGATTCATACTACTATTATTGTTGAATTTTAACTGTTAAATTTCATGAAATAATTATGATTATGTGAAAATTATGTGGGAATTATGCCAAGGTGCTTTATTTGTTGTATAAATTAAATACACGTATTAGAGGGGTTGAAATTCTATTGAGTGTTAGCTCACAACCCTACAGTTTTAATTGCAGGGACGGCGAGAGGGAAACGATGATGAAAATTTTAATTGAATTTCTATTTAATTTGTAATAATTAGAATTATATTATATACAAATATATTATGGATTTTGGGATCTGTGAAATGAATTGAAATATTGGTAATTATCGCCGGACATAATTCTAGTGTATATTTTACTGTTGAATTAGTTTATGCCTTTTTCATCACCATAACCCCCTTCTGTTGATAATTACATCAACACTTTTTCTTAATTAAGTGGGGTTATTTATTTACATATTAT
The DNA here is from genome assembly GCA_016647705.1 of Eucommia ulmoides. NCBI lineage: Eukaryota > Viridiplantae > Streptophyta > Magnoliopsida > Garryales > Eucommiaceae > Eucommia > Eucommia ulmoides. The sequence continues at coordinate 33,922,263 of CM028339.1, forward strand.
CAATGATTATCAAAACTTTTTTTTTCTCAATATAGACAGAGACTAATCACTCACTTTTGCCCTACTATGATATATCATATAAATAATACAAAATAATAACTGACACTTAGTATATTCAAAAGGCGACAGTATATAGAATGTTATAAAGAATACATTTATTATTTATAGTTGTAAAAATTGAATCGTTAAATTTGATAATTATAATTGTCGCCGTTGCATTGTAAAAATTGTTTAAATTTTTATAAAATAAATTTTGGCAATCCAAATTTGATTTTAATTCTCCAAAGGGAGAAATTGCTTAGCGGCCCTGGAAAATCAGGCCGTTACAGTTGTTATCAGGGTCGAATTAATTGTAATACAAATTTAATTTTAAAGGTGAAATATTTGAGGTAGAATTCTCTATAGGAGCACCCAAGTAACGACCCTGGAAAACCGGATCGTTACAGATGGTATCAGAGCATAGGCTGTGACTACCCTAGACGGGGTTATGGTACCCATTACTCATAATAAATTAAGTAATATTAAGTAATAATAATTTTAATATAAACTATGGAATTTTGAAACCAAATTGGAAAAAAAATGGCTATGATAATTTTTGTGTACATGTGTTTTATAATGTTGGGGCCTGTTTAGTTGTTATTCAGCTGTGGTTTCATTGTGGAAAAAAAAAAGTGTCATTTGGTGACGTGCTGAGATATAAATCATTTTAGTTAAGAGGGGTTTGACGTATGATGAGTGATCAGCACATATTATGGACACAAAATATCAAATGTTGTGCCATGCTGCATCATTTGATATGTCCAAGTCCAATTGCGTAACCGATCGGAAAAAGAAGCTACTTGGGGCTACTAATTTTTGAGTTGAAAATGTAAGTTAAGGGTAGGATATCTAATTTAATATTAGAAAATATTGTTAGTGTAATTTCCCAAAACACTATATCCTAAACCTACAGGTTTTCTCCCTTTTGCGATAGAAAATAATAATAAAAAAAAAAAAAAGTGGCGTTTGGTATTTTCAGTATTTGAAAGGATGACACTTTTTAGCATATAAGAGTATTTTATAATGGTATATATTTTCCAGGTTACAGTTGTTAACCTGTAAAATATCTTATCAAGTCATTGAATATAATTATCATTTTGCAATTAGATACACAGTTAATATTTAAAGGGTGTAATTAAATGAAAAATACTAATAAAATATTTAACTAAAGTATTTGACTAAGTTGAAAATATACTAATGGTATAATTGAAAATATGGCCCTGGAAATATGAAATATACCAAAAAAATAAATAAATTTTTGTACCCAATATTGTAATACTCCTAAAAAATAATAATTTTGGTATATAAGCACATATATATGTGCAAGGATTGGGGTTTGGTCTATCTTGCATACATCGACGTATTCGTTATGTTTTTCCGGTAGTTTGACACTTTGCACCCATGTGTTGTTATCATTATTTCACCTTGGTCCCTACAGTTTCAATTTGGACATATTAACATCTTAGATGACGTTTGATTAATGCAACTTACTAATAATAAGTTAAATAAGCATTGGTGAGTGCCGTGTTAGCCGTGAATCATAGGAATTGTCGATGAATTAGAAGTATTAATTTGAAGGTGTTTATTGTCTTCTATATAAATCGTCAAATTATATTTTCATATTAAATTATGGGGAAACAAAAAGTGTTGATGAAAACAGACCGTTTTACGATGATTAATGGATAGAGTAAAAAAATTTAAAAGTGAAAAATGATTTTTATTATCCTGATATGCTATAGTTGTTTTCTCGTCAGGAGGGCATGTCTTGCGAGATGTGAATATATATTATTACCTGTCAGCCTAGTCTTGCAGGGTGGATATATTATATATGTTGTTATCTGTCAGACAAGCCCTACATGGTGGATATATTATATATATTATTACATATCAAGCAAGTTCTGCAGGGTGAATATATTATATATATTATATATGTTGTTACCTGTTAGGCAAGTCCTGCAGGGTGGATATGATAACTCCAGATCGTGAGGTAAAACAATCTTATGGCTGACAAAGAAGTATGGTATGTTATTATATACAAGTTAGTTGACCAATTGATTTAAATTTGATTGTTCTGTTACTATGATAGTTTGTTGGGGTTTGGATATTGCCCAGGTTGGTTATATTTTATTGGAAAATGGATTTTGATAAAAAAGTTTGATTCATAAAATGTTTTATCCTATAAAGACAGTAGACCTATAAAAATAACTCAGATAGATATTGGTCCACAACTAGTGTTAAGTAGAGTTGGAGTGTGGGGTCATTATGAGACTAGTGGGAGCCAATTGTTATTTTGAAATGTTAATTTGAATTTTTTCGCTTAATTGATGTTATAGAAATGTGAGTTGGGGTTTTATGTAATATTTTTTATATACATTTCACATGAGTATTGAATTCAGTATTAAACTCGTTATGTTCGTGACTTTGGAGACGTAATTATGTGATTTGAGATGTATTTGGTTTTTATAGTTTGACTCGTATTTTGGTGTTTGAAATGTACTTGTATGGTTAAGACATGATTACGTGTTGGTAACATATTTACATGTTTTTAGATAATTATGTGGTTTGGAATATATTTATGTATTTCGAGATGTATTTATGGGATTGACACGTATTTATGTAATTCATATGTTTTCATGTGTTTCAATACATATTTGTGTGGTGGAGACAAATTTATGTAATTTGATACGTATTTATGTGGTTCGGTGATATTTATGTATTTTGAGGGGTATTTATATGATTTTAACGTATTTAGGTGTTTTGAGAAATATTTTTGTGTTATCAACTTATTGCAAAAAAAATTTATTACATGAAATTTGAATTGTTTGATTTTATGAAAAAATTTACGGGATTATTGGAAGTTTAATGTGAATATTGGAGATAGCCATTTTTTAGTCTCACGGGACAGTCCATTAGGAATTTGGGCGATCTACTAGTTATACTATTGATTGTGAATATGTTGGCTTGGAATGTTAGATGAAATTGGTAAATGTTGGTTATGGGATATGACAGTAGACTTGAAAAGTCATGTCAAGTGGAAATTGTTGAAGTCGTAAACCTGTTGGAATTGAGATAGACTTCAATCCAGTGAGACTATCACGATATTCTAAAGATATATTATTATTTATTACTATTTTTATTATAATAGAGTAGCGGAAGCGTTTAGAAGCATAAGATTATTTGGCAATTGGTTATCTGTGCTAGGTGTTACCCACCAAAGTGCACCTGCTCCGTAGGTTGTTAGATATAATGTGAACCTTTACGAATGGAAATGTCGCAATATATGAAATAAATTTTGACGGTTATGAATTATGGGTGACTTTCGGTTATGGGATCCTATATAGAGAACCATTATTCTAGAATCGAGTGTGACTGACATGATCTTGCGATGCGATTCTGAATTATTATTGTTTTGAACAAAATTTCGAGGATGAAATTTATTTAAGGGGGATAAATTGTAATACCCCGAAAAATTATATTTTTTAAAAAATATTATTTTATATAAGTTTAATATTTTTGGAAACGATTTTGTCAATTTATGATATAAATAAATACCTAATAGTTTATGGAGTTAAATGTTAAATTCATATTTTTGAAATATTAGTTTATATAAGTTTAACATTTTCGGGTTGGTTTTATAAATTTCTGGTATAAATAATATTTGAAATTTTTTGGGGTTAAGTGTTTAGTTTAAATTGACTTTTAATTATTTTGGGACTATTGTGTTATTTAAAATATACTTTTAAGAGTTTTGAGATATAATTAATATTTTCTTTATTTCAAGAGGGGATCATTATGTAAATAAATAAATAAATTAGTGATAATGATTCATTTCCTTCCCATAGAAGGAAACAAAAAGTATATTATATATAGTATATAATTATCAAAGTTCATTACACATGTTAGACATATGAGTTTGGTAATAAAAAAGGATGTAAGAGAAACTAAAAGGAGAAATAAAATTTATGTCGTGGCGATGCTGATTCAGATTTTGGCTTCGAATTTCAGGTAGAATTTCTAACTCTTTTAATATATGTATTTAATTTTCCTATTAGATGATTGATGCTATTATTATTGTTGAATTTTAACTATTAAATTTTATGAAATAATTATGATTATGTGAAAATTATGTGAGAATTATGTCAAGATGCTTTATTTGTTGTATAAATTAAATGCATATATTAGAAGGATTAAAATTCTATTGAGTGTTAGCTCATAACCCTACGATTTTGATTGCAGGGATGGCGAGAGAGAAATGACAATAGAAATTTTAGTTGAATTTCTATTTAATTTGTAATAATTAGAATTATATTATATACAAATATATTATGGATTTTCGAATCTATGAAATGAATTGAAATATTGGTAATTATCGCCGGACATAATTCTGGTGTATATTTTACTGTTGAATTAGTTTATGCCTTTTTCATCACCACAACCCCCTTCTGTTGATAATTACATCAACACTTTTTCTTAATCAAGTGGGGTTATTTATTTACATATTATCAGTGATTATCAAAACGTTTTTTTTTTTTCATTATAAATAGAGACTAATCACCCACTTTTGCACCACTATAATATATCATATAAATAATACAAAATAATAACTGACACGTAGTATATTCAAAAGGCGACAGTATATAATGTTATAAAGAATGCATTTATTATTTATAGTTGTAAAAATTGAATCGTTGAATTTGATAATTATAATTGTCGTCATTGCATTGTAAAAATTGTCCGAATTTTTATAAAATAAATATTAGCGATTCGAATTTGGTTTTAATTCTCCAAAGGGAAAAATCGCGTAGCGACCTTGGAAAACCGAGTCTTTACAGTTGATATCAGGGTTGAATTAATTGTAATACAAATTTAATTTCAAAAGTGAAATATTTGAGGCAGAATTCTCTATAGGAGAACCCAAGTAACGGCCCTGGAAAACCGGGTCGTTACAGATGTTGTCTTCACAACCCTCTGCACAGTAAACATATCCCTTCCGCTACAATCCAGCATTAGTCTCTATTTGAGTGTTTTTTCGTTAAATCTCCCGATTACTCTAAACTCAGAGTCTTTGGTTGTGCTTGTTTTGTTCTTCTCAAACCACATAAACACAACAAATTGGTACCAAGGGCTCACTTGTGTTGTTTTCTTGGATATCGCATTAAACATAAAGAGTATCGATGTTCGAATCCCATTTTTAAAACTCTTCGTGTTACATCCCACCCCGGACACCCGTTACCCTGGGGTCGGGGTGACGTCGACACCACACTACCTGAATATCCAACCAACTCAAAAACAACACTATGCATACCTAAATATATAATCGCATATACAAGCCATACACATCCTCTCATATGGGGGACACACCCGTCCCCAAAATAGTAACAACAAAATATAATATTATCCAAGAATCTCTCACTAGTTTGCCTCTGACAGCTCATCTCAGAAACTCCCACGCGACTCCACCATAAGTACCTAGCGCCAGTAGGGGATCAACTCCTAACTGCTTCACCTGCAAGTGTACTGCCTTCTTAGTAAAAATATTTTTAATAATAAAAACTTATTCTACAATATCTAAATGGATCAAGCCTAAGTTTATAAACACCCCCCTAGCTCGTAATATCTCCAGTGTAAAAGCAGGGAAAATAAAGTGATATAATTACATTTCATTCAAATCCAACTAATATAAAAATGATACCAATCGCCATGATAATAAAACATCAAATCTGCCAATATACGTAAACACCACATCTCAAACATACACCTTCAACACATATCTCAAGCACAAATCTCAAACACACACCGCACACACACGCTGGCCAGCCCTAGTGATCGTTTTAACCTCACGATCGAGAGTTGCAACGGTACTGTACCATCCGTAGGATATGCCTTCCTACAAACACCCATCACTCCGCCGAAGCGGATAATCACTGCGAAGTATAATCACCACTCTGCCGAAGCAGATAAATCACCACTTTGCCGAAGCATATAAATCACCACTCCGCAGAAGCGGATAAATACTATGGCATCGTTAAATCAATAACAAAATCGTCAAATCAACAATATCAATAACCTCGTCTTATCAATATCGTCAAAATCCCCAATATCCACATTTTTCTCTTCAAAACCGACTTTTAAATCCAAAAATCATATTTCTCGTTTTTGTTTGAAAACCGTCTAATTTCAACAAAACCATTTTTTTTCACTTTCTTTTAAAACCACCAATCCAACAAAACTCATTTTTCAACTTCCTTTTAAAACCACCAAAATTTAACAAAAATTCATTTCCTCAACTCACCAAAAACCTTCTTGATCTATATCATTTATAAAATCATACAGTCCAAGTAAAACCATTTCACACACATTTATATATAAAAATAGTTTAGCAAAAAGAGCAGTACACTCACCTGATTATCCATTTTCGAAGACTTTGACCGCCTATTCTCTACCGATACTCCAATGCTTGCGAACCTAATAGTAACAGGGCCTAGATTAATATTTTATGTAAAAACAAACTGATCATGCCACACAGCCCTAATTTCCGTAATTTCCTATTCCCTGTCTTCTATTACAAAATATGTCTATTCAACTAATATTGTTCCATTACCGTTTACTATGTCGAATTTATTCATGCGAACACATAACGCTAAATTCAATAATAATGATAACATGTATTTTATATTGAGACAATTTAATGTATTTATTAAATAAGTGCAGAATTCTACCTTCCCCGAATTTTTCACCAGCCACGAGATTGGATTTATGTTTTTCGTGGGGTGGTTTGTGCAATTTCTCCATTTCCTTTTCCTTTTTCTTCTTCTTTCTTTTCCTTTTTCCTGTTTCAGTTTTCTGTCCTGTTTCTGTTTAAACCCGCCACCGATCGACGAGGGCTCTGATCACGCCATTGACCTCCGGCCATCTTACTTTGATCACGCACATACACGCTCAGTAGCAACGACGGATCAAAAACCCACACACACCACCAGAACGAATCTCTTTCTCTCTCTACCCACTCCGGCGACTCACCATGCGACAAAAACCATACCCATATAGTTGAGCAAAACGGAGACAATCACTCTTGCCGCCCTTCCTCAGTGATCCGAACACACATACACATACAAAAAACCCCTACCCACACCCCCGATCACATACCCACTTCTCTCTCTCTCTAACTCTCACTTGCCGTCGACCCAAATAACCAATGGCGACACACACACACATACATGTAGAACACGAACACACACCCACAAACGAAACACATACACATTGCGTTTCTGTTCCATTTTGAATTCTCGCCGCCGACGAGTTTTCTCTCTCTAACCCACCGCCGGCGACGTCATACCGAAACACACACTCACGATCACCGCCACCACCGGATGAACGACGATCCCACACCCACCGGAGCGAACTGCCTTCTCTTCTCTCTCTAAAATTTGACAATGCCACATGTCCCGTCGACGACCGCAACGATCACCGGTCACCGACACTCACCGGTGAACCCACCTCCGATTCTCTTTCTTCCTTTCTCTCTCTCATCGGTTTTCCTTCTCTTTCCCAAGGTGTGTGGATATGTATGAATATATGTATGTATACATATGTATATATGTGTGAGATCAAATGGCCGGCTACTATTTCACCAACTCTCTCTCTCTCTCTCTCTATATATAATATAATATTTTTATTTGCACAATCCTCCCCTTCATTTTAGTTAGGATATTTGTTAAATCCAACCAATATTTTTAATATGTTTGAAAATTTATGAATTAACCCCCCCAACATTTAAATTAAACAATGAATGACACACGCTACCCCTGTATTTTTCTTAAATGTGCGAAAATGTGTTTTAAATAAGGATTGGGGTCTTACACTTCGTATCTCTCGACATATCGTTTTTTGAGAACATCAAATGTTTTTTTCCTTACGGTCATTTGACATGTCAACCATCACCAACTCCAAATACTTTACTGGTCCATTTATTGAGTTATTTCCTGAGGATACAGTTTCAGGTACTGTTGAGTCCACTACAGCACCACTAGTTGAGCCCAGTCTTGCATATTACGCTGAGTCCACACCAGAACCACTAGCTAAACCCATTCTAGAACCACCAGATGATCTTACCCCTCCAACTCCAACGACCATGCCTGAGATATCTCCTATGGACAATAATTCTGTACCGACTACCTTTGAGACCCATGCCCCAAATCACCCCTGCCGCTCTACCAGGGTAACTCATCTTCCACCTAACCTTATTGATTTTTATTGCTTTTCTACTATACTTCATCTGCATGAGCCTCAATCCTATAAGGAACCTAGTATTAATCCTCTTTGGCAAAAAGCAGTGGACGAAGATGTTTAAGATCAAAACACTTTCTGATGGTTCTATTGAACGATATAAAACTCGACTTGTTGTCAATGGATTTGCTCAGGAATATGAAATTAACTATGAAGTGACATTTGCTCCAGTAGCGAGACTCACATCTATCCGTACTCTTCTTGTTGTCGCTGTCATTCGAAAATAGACTCTTTTTCAGATGAATGTAAAAAATGCATCTCTCAATGATGATCTTCTTGAGATAGTTTATATGCATACCTCTCTTGGCCTAGTTGCCCCTCAAAATAAAGTTTGTTACCTTCGTCATGTCTTATATGGTTTGAAACAAGCTCCACGCACCTGGTTCGCAAAATTCAGCACTATCATTCATCAATTTGGGTTCACATCCAGTGCTCATGATTCGACCATGTTTATTTACTGCACTGACAATGGTATTCTTCTTATTTTATTATATGTGGAATACATGATTATTATTGGGGATGATCTACGCAGTATTTTTGAACTCAAAAAGTTTCTCAGTGGACAATTCGAGATGAAAGATCTTGGCGTGTTCGCCTATTTTCTTGGCCTCGAAGTCTCATCCGATTCAGATAGATATTTTCTCTCTCAGACCAAATATGCCTCAGATTTCATTTTTAAGACTGGGATCACTGACTTAACCACTGTCACTACTCCTCTCGAGCCGAACATTAGACTTACTCCACTCAATGGTTCACCTCTTCAGAATGTCACTCTATAGCGTCAATTGGTTGGAAGTCTTGTATACCTTACTGTCACTTACCCCAACATTGCTTATGGCGTTCATCAAGTCAGGCAATTCTTGTCTGCTCCTCGAACCACACATTACTTCGTTGTTCTTCGCATCCTTCGGTATGTCAAGGGCACTTTATTTCAGGGACTTCATTTCTCAGCTCAGTCTGCTCCTATCTTACAAACTTATTCTGATGTCGATTGGGCCGGAGATCCCACCGACAGACGTTCAACTACTGGTTACTGTTTCTTCTCAGGTAACTCTCTAATTTCTTGGTGTAGTAAGAAAAAAAAAAACTGTGGTTGCTCGTTCTAGCACTAAAGCTGAATGTCGTGTCATGACTGATGCAACTCAAGAACTTCTTTGGCTTCGATGGCTACTCGCTGACATGGGCATTTTTTCTTCTACTGCCATTACCCTACACTGTAACAATAGGAGTGTTATTCAGATCACCCACAATGATGTCTTCCACTAGCGTATAAAATATATCAAGACTGATTGTCACTTCATCCGTCATCACATACTCTAGAATACGGTTCATCTACAATCTATTAGTCTAGCCGATCAGACAACAGACATTTTTGTTAAGGCTCATCCACCCGGACACTTTTACTCTTTGGTTTCCAAACTGATTAAGTTTACCTCTCACTTATCGCTTTGAGTTTAAGGGGGGATGTTAATATAATATATGGGCTTGGCTCACTTGACCTATTAGGACAAAATCCTAACCCTATGGTCTTCCATTTCTCCTATAAATAATTGTATATATCATTGTATTGTGTGTATCTTTTTCACAAAATTAATATATTGTTCATATTCTTCACTTTTCAATTATCTTAACGATGTTGATTTTGATTATTTGTTGATTTTGGCTGGAAGAATTTGATTTCCATGGTTTGATGTTGTTTGCGGTAAGTTTGTTCTAATTTGTTCCCTATTGATTCAGTTTCGAATTTTACTTCGCTTTTTGGAATTTTAAGTTGAATTTGGCTGGGAAAAAAGAAATGTTGTAGATTTTGCATTTTTATTGTGTTTATTTTATTTTTTGTGTTAATCTTTTTTTTTTTTTTTTTTTTTTTTTCGTTTTTACAATAGTTGCTACTATTTTTGTGATAAGAACTCCAAAAATTTGATGTGATCGATGGTGATGGTAGGAATGTGTAGGGTTATAAACGAACAAAAGCGAATCTAGTATTAAGTTTTCAAGTTTGTTCGTTTATTATTCATACAATTTGAGTTTGAGCCGAGCTTGGAACCTTATATTCAAGTTTGATTCGTTTAATAATCGAGTTGTTCGAGAGTTTTTTCGATTTTTTTTTTAAATATTTATTAATTAAATTTTAATGTTTAAGAACCATATCAATAATATAATTTTTTTTAATAAAATTAGTTATTTATAATTATTTTTAAAAATCGATGTACGAAATTCAAATATTTAAGTTATGAGCGAATCAAAATACAAGAATTATAAAGAATCAATATAAATTTACAAATACTCAGTTTATTATAGTAATTAAATAGGTTAAATGAGTATTTATAAAATTAAAATTTGATTGAATTAACCTATAGAACATTTAGACATGTAAAATTGTACTATTAAAGAAATTTAAGAATCTATTTTATTATTTTTCATACTAAAAATATAACAAAATATTTTAATTTTATATTATTCGAGTTGTTCACGAATATTAACGAGTCGAGCTTAAACTTGTTTGTTTATTTAATAAACGAGTTTAATGAAAAATTTGAGCTTGGTTCATTTATTAAATGAATGACCTTCGAACGAACTATTATCAAGTCAAACTCGAGTTGTTTATGAATGGCTTGATTCGTTTATAGTCCTAGGCATATATGTATGACATGTTTCTAAAAATCTGGTAGAGATTATAAGATGTAAGTGATCTTAGATATCTCTTAACTCAAAAATTAGTTCATGTGAGATTTTGTCAATGTGAAATAAATCTAATGTGAAATAAACTCAAGCTAAGGAACAATAAATTTTTAGAATGTGTATCAAGGTATTTTAGTAAAGTAAATTTACCTTTTTTAAGTAGTGAATTTATGTAAAAAAATAATTAATTGAGAATGATAGTGTAATAAACAATTAGGTTTTTGGCCATTATCAAATCATTAAAAAAAAAAATGAAATTGCGTAAGTGCGTGTATGTTCCGCAGTCTGCCCACTCAGTGCGAATACGGCATGTGAAAATGGAACAACACGGCCGGGAGAGTTCACACACACTGGGAAATGTTCCGCATTGGGGGCAGTTTTGTAGGCCCATTTGATGTTTTAATTTTTGCCTCTAAAAAATTTAGAATCAATATATAAAAACGTGTTTTGTAAACACATTTTTATATTTTTATTTCTAAAATTTTGAGTAGTTTAGGACAATTACTTAGGCCCGTTTGTTATCCGTTTCCATTTCAAAAAATTTCATCCTATTTTTAGATTTTTGAGAATTCTGTTTAGGAATAATGTTTGATAATTTTTGTTTCCGTTTCCATTTCATTCCCATTTAAGAATTGTGCTACTTTTTTTTTTAAGAAATGAGAAACAAAAAAAAAAATTGTTTCTCATTATTCCCATTTCATTTCCAAAACGCACGGTCACTGTTTATCTGCCGTCCGACCACCGTCCGCCGGCGACCTTCGCCGGCCACCACCGTCCGGCCGAAAAACTTTCCGGCCACTTCCGGCCGCCGGCCACTGTTACCCACCCGTCACCGCCTCCCGGCCGTCGCCGGCGCTGGAGCACCGCCGTCCGTCGTCACCAGCGCTGGAGTACCGTCGCCGGCCGGATAAAATCGTTACCAAACACAATTCTCTTCCCAAAATAAAAAAAAAATTATCGTTACCAAATACGATTCTACTCCCAAGAAGAAAACAAAATTCTCATCCCATCCCATCCCACTGCTGGAATAGAAACAGAAACGGTTACCAAACGCCACTTTGAATTCCTTAAGAATATGAGAAATAAAAAAAAATATTGATTTCTATTCACTCTTATAAAACTATTCTCACTATCATTTCGTTGACCACCATCATTTTGTCGGCCACCATACATTTAAAGAAAAAGAAACAAATATTGCAATTAAACGTATTTATTGTTTCTGTTCTCATAAATTAAAAGAAACACTTTTTGGACAATGGTTGTTACCAAACATATTTTCATTTTATGAATACTTCATAACGGAAACAGAATTCTCATTTGTTCCTATCCTACTTTATTGAAAAAAAAAAAAAAAACAATAACAACAACAAAACAAAAACACTAAGCAAACGCTACCGGATTATGATATATTTTTAAGATATTTTTATTAATAAAATATAATAAAAAATGTGAAGAAAAGAAAAAAGTATAATTCTTTTAATTTTCCTTGAAATTTCAAAAAAGTGTCAATAATTGGGTCCCGAGTTGGAGGTGGTGGTAACACTTCGTCGCGATATCTTCCTACTTTTTGGGGTCTTCTCTACCGTACAGATTAAATTATAGTAACACCCCCCCCTCCTTCTCAATTATTACCACAAACCCATTATTTGTAACCACGAATGCTTCTAGGGATGACAATTAATAATTGAATTCGGGTTTCCATTTTTGGTTTTAGCCCTATTTATATATTACCAATATTTTCATATTACTTTTATTTTATCTAATATAGCTATATAATAAATTAGATTTATCTTTTTAAAATATTTTTTTATACTGATTTGAAGAGAATGAATGAACAGAATTAGATTATATATTTTTTTTTTTCCAAAAATTTCACATGATCATTTTTAAAAACGGTTAAATTAAATTATATTTTATACTCTTAAAGTTTTATATTTGTATTTAAGGCTATTTTTTTTATTATTTTTTTTACACTTCAAAATTAAAAATTAAATGTAATGCCTTTAGACACAAAGAATCCGTAGTATATATTATGATTATGTCAAAAACTAGTTAATCAAATAAGATCTTCTCCAAACCCAAAATCTAATCCTCCTAAACTTTAAGGTTCCTAGAAAACAATGCACAGTGTCGGTAGGTGGATCTATCGACATTGCACTCTAATATGAGAATGAGTAAAGTTTTTGAAAAAAAATTAGCAAAGTAATGGCTAAAAAAATTGAGCGTACCTTAGTTAGATCACTCTTATAATATTTATAGGAGGAAAAACAATTTTGTGGTAAATCTTCCATAAATTTTGGTCAATCTCCATTAATTCCCATGAGATTCGGGGATTAAGGAGTTGTGGATCATTACACAACATTTGATTTTATTTCCATTTATAGCGGGATTTGCTAACCGTTCCCGAGCAAGGGTTAGACCCTGAGCACAGGACGGGGTTTGAGGCATCCTTCGATGTCCTGGGGACGGTTCTCTTGCACATAACCTCAAGCTAAGACCTCGGGTAAGTCAACGTAATGCTCGGATGCTCGGGTAATTATATAAAATCTTAAAATAAAAAATATATAAATAATCATATATTAATAAAATATTTGTGAAATCGCACATCGGAATATTAGAAAAGATTTGATGATATATAAAGTACCATGTGCACAACTAGTACCTTGGTTTAAATATTTCGAGTCATGTGGACAAAATCCAAAAGGTATTAGGCTAGTTGACCACATAAGGCATTACAAAAATGGTATCAGAGCCAACCCTACTCCAAAAAAAGCACCAGAGTGATGTTAATAGAGGGGTAGAGGTCCCGGGGTATCAAGTGTCTGCTTCTGGGTTGTTATATACACCACCAATCAATGGGATGAATTGAGCCAACACTACAAGAACGTCATATCTTTGAGTTGTAGATGTTGTGAAATTCTACATCAGAAGTATTAGAAAAAAATGTCTGATATATAAATTATCATATAAGGTCCTACTAGTATCTTGTCTAAAATATTTTAGACCATGTGGACTCAGTCCAAAAGGTATTAAGCTAGTGGGCCATGTTGAGACGTTACAATATTCATAAAAATACTTATTCCCAAATGGTAGTAAATGTAAAATTTCTATCATATTTGTAGGAAGAAAATAATACTTATATACTTCATATTGTTATGAGGTTCTAACAAAAAAACTCATTTCAATTGGGATAATCTATCAATTAATTAATTTTAATTTTTCTCTTTTAGGTGATTAAAATAGAATTAAGCAATTTTCAACATTCACAAATATTTAACCAAATATAAAACGAGTAATAAATGAAACTGGAGACACAATTTCTACGTGGAAAATCCCAAGGTGAAAAAAAATCACAGGACCGAAGTCCGATATCAACTTAAAAAATAATTGGAGTACAATTGTCCATAATTTCAAGAGAATAACTCTTTGATCACTATGTAAACATCACCGAAAAAAGTTGGATTCAACAATAAAAGGTAAATACGAGTTTGAAGAGGATTATCAAATGACCAATGAGAAGAGGGTGGTTACCAATGATAAAAACCGACAGAAAATGTAGTACCTGATGGAGAGAACAATAATATGACATTTCAGCCCAAACAAAATTTGAATCACAATATGATCGTCAAGCCGAATCTTCAATTTTTCTTTTCTTTCCATCTGTTTAAACTGCTGCCTAAATATCTCTACACTCCAAAACAAAAGTGGCTACTCATTTATGATATTTTTTCATAAGGGTATTTTTTTTTTAAAAAAAAAATCCCTTTATTAAAACTCATAATAGCTCGCTTTAGGTACAACCACATGGACTGGACCTACCTAACACTTTTATATGTAGACTAGTTTGAGAAACGTTACAAATTCAATATGTAATTTAACGCCCATTGTCATCTACAATCCTGATTTGCAAGTACTGCTTGATAAACATCAGAAAATAGAAGAGAGAAGTCAAACAATTCATTAAAAAAATTCTCTCTTGTTTTTCATTCCTATTACCATAAGAATGAATACTATGATTAGCGCAACAACAAACACGAATTTAACTTGGAGAGGTGGGGATTTAGTAGTAGTGAGTGGCAAGATGACTTTGTTATCCATTCCATTAGGAACTACATATTTTTTTTTGTACATCACATCATGCATTTACAATTCATGTAACGGTATTGATCTTACTGAAAGCTGTTTTCTTTGCAACAAATTTTTTAAAACCCAACTCTAATATCATGTTTAGAAGGTTTCAATCTAAACTATATGACAATAGGTGGATTAACTCATTTCATATATAGACGAGTTTGAAAAGTCTAGCAAATTCGATATGGATACAACAAATACAACAACATGGCTGTTTTTTTTTTTTTGGGTAACTAATAGAAATTTAAATTTTCTGTCGGCATTGTGCAAATTGAGTGTGTCATCGCTTTCTTTCTCGATCCAAGTCTAGACTAGCCTTTCTTTTTTCCTTTTGTTATGCACTAGGAGAGCTATTGCTTAGAATATGTTTGGTTGGAAAGATCTCAGAGACAGGTCTTTACCCATATCTCTGCATGCAAAATATAAATACACACACTACTAATGAGAACGGGAGCTGGGTTTGTAGCTTCCTTTCTTTTGTTCTGTTGACTTGGCATAGACTTGAGTATCTCCCTCCCACCCCCTTCTATTATTTTTATTTTTATTTTTATTTTTATTTTTGCCTTGGTGGTCGAATCTGTACGGACGTTCCACTTTTTCATCACCTTGTACTAAAAGGTTTGGTATACAGAAACCTCAAAACCTTTAAATTCCTTTTTGAGTTTTCCTATTCTTTAATCCTCCTCGTTACTTCCCCTGTAAGACTCCTCTCTCCCTCTCGAAGTGGGTTTGGACATTTGATCATAAAAAGAGTTGGAAGAAGAAAGAGATATCATCAGAAGAAGATCAATTAATGGCGACACAGAAAGCGAAGAATGCAGAAAAAAGCAAGCGCGAAGGGTTGATAGACATTGTTTTCTCTTGGTCACTTCCTGATGTCCGCAACCATGATCTCTACAAGCACAAGGTTTGAATCAAATACCATGAATTTTTTTTCCCAAATTCAAGCTTATAAATACTAAAAATCAGACAAAAAATAAATGCCTGTTTTTGGACAGGTTAAGGAAATTCCCAGGACTTTCTCCTCTGCTTCAGATTACATCAACTCATTCATCTACCCACTGATGGAGGAAACGCATGCGGATTTGCAATCAAACATTAACACAATCTCTCACGCTCCAGTTCGTGAAATTCTAAATGTTACAAAATCGAAAGGTTTCAAGCTACCAAAAGACTTGGTCTATCAGATATTCCTGTCAAGAATCAGAGAAAATGGCGACCAAAAGGGGTTCTATGAGCCTATGGTGGGTGATCTCATTGCCTTAACAGATGTGAAACCCAAGCGTGTTGATGATCTTAACAGATCATATCTGATTGCCTTGGTTGAAGGAGGATCTAATGAAGACTCTGATAGAATCAGAATTCTATCATCAAAGCCGATTCTGTTTGATAAAGACAAGCGTAGGAAGAAAGAGAAGCTCTTTGCTGTTCATCTTACTAACATGGTAACGAATCTCCGAATTTGGAGAGCTTTGGAAGGTCGGAACATGAACATCATCAAGAACATCCTTCAACCAGGCTCTGCCGTAAGTATTTTTGCGACAGAAAGAATTACACTTTGTACCCCTGAAGTTTGTATGCTGTCACACTTTACTTTTCTTTATGTTTCAATTTTTGATATTGCCCCTGAAGCTTGTTTTACTTATCAATTTGGTTCAATTGACTCATTTTTCTTGACGGTGTGGGGGTAAATTGCAACAAAACTCTAACTTCTAGGGCGCAAAGTGCAATATAATCTTTTCTTTTAGTCCATTAATTTTTTTGAATGGGCAAGTCACATGGCGACTCCGGCAATAAAAATTAAACAGAATCAGTCAATTGGACCAAATTAATATCATAAACAAATTTTTTACGACACAAACTGCAAAAATAGAAATGTGGGGGCAAAATGGGACCACACTCAAACATCTGGGGTGAAAATTGCGATTAAGCCTAATTGCTATGACGACTCACATTGTGTGTGTGATTTTTTCAGCTTGATGAAAACTGTAGTAAGTGTTCATCTGAACTGGATACGGGCACTGCCATAGCAAAGGCAATGTATTTAATCAACCCATTCGGGCTGGATGATTCCCAAAAGGCTGCTGTTTTGAGTTGTGTTTCCACAAGCGAATGTAGGCATAAGAACAGCGTCAAGCTAATATGGGGACCTCCCGGTACTGGGAAGACAAAAACAGTTGGTTCCTTATTGTTTGCACTGTTAAAACTAAGGTGCAGAACTCTTACTTGTGCCCCTACTAACATCGCGGTTTTGGGGGTGGCAGCCCGTCTTATGAGTATAGTCCGGAACTCACTTGAATTTGATACATATGGATTAGGAGACATAGTCTTGTTTGGTAATGAAGAACGAATGAACATTGATGATCACGAGGATCTTTGCGATGTTTTTCTGGATTATCGTGTCTCGATTCTCACTAGTTGTTTTGCTTCCTTGTCTGGTTGGACAGGGAGTGTACAGTCCATGATATCTCTGCTTGAAGACCCTGAAGAACAGTATCGTCTTTGCTTGCATAAAGGCAAGGAGAAACTGGATAAAAAGAATCACAATGAAGAGAAGGAGGAGGAGAACGAGGGTGAAGACTTAAAAGAGGCCAAGAAAAAGGAATTTCTGAACAAGTTGATTGTGCAAACTGTAAAGAAAAACAAGAACAGTAAAAAGGAAAAGAAGAAGCGGAATTCGGAGAAAAATGGGCAGTCGAAATCGGATGATAAAGAGGGCAAGGGAGTAGAAGAAAGCAAGGAGCACGACAACCGTTGGGCATTCGAGGAGTTTGTCCTGAAGAGGTACAATTTCATGCAAAAGCATCTAATGTTTTGTATTTCGGGCCTGTACACGCATTTGCCTACTACTTTCATTTCAATGGAAGTAGTGAAGAAAATGATTAGAGGCCTTGAGTTGCTCCAAACTTTGCGGACTTTGCTTCATAGAGTTATGGTTGCAAAAGAAGGGTTAAGAGAAATCCTGAATGGGATCAATGATTCAAAAAAAAGCCCGAGGCACTTCATCGAGTTGCGCCAGACAAGGATAGAGTGCCTGGAGGTACTCAAGCACCTTCATCAGACTCTTTCAGTTCCTACTTTGAAAGATGAAAATCAAATCAAAAGCTTTTGTTTGAAAAACGCGCTGTTGATTTTCTGCACTGCTTCGAGCTCAGCTAAATTGTACACTGAATCAATGACTCCAATCGAGTTGTTGGTAGTTGATGAAGCTGCTCAGCTTAAAGAATGCGAATCAGCTATTCCCTTACAGCTCTCTGGCCTCCGCCATGCTATACTTATTGGGGATGAGAGACAACTGCCCGCCATGGTTCAAAGCAAGGTTTTGAAACTTGGTCTCCCTTTTCACCTTTTCATCCTCTTAACATTTTACAAAAATAAGCTTGAACCATTATTGTTTGTTTTGAAATAACAAAAGTGTTTTTTTTTTTCGTTTTTCTTTGTTCTTAAAACAGATTTGTGAGAAGGCGGAGTTTGGAAGGAGCTTATTCGAGAGGCTGGTTTTATTAGGACACAGCAAACACCTTCTTAAAGTTCAATATAGGATGCATCCAGCAATAAGCTTATTTCCTAATAAGGAGTTTTATGAAAAACAGATTTTAGATGGTCCTAATGTGATAGAGAGTTCATACAAGAGGCATTTTCTTCAGGGAAGCATGTTTGGTCCCTACTCTTTCATAAACACTGGCTTCGGCAAAGAACAGCATGATGACAACCAGAGCACGAAGAACATGGTTGAGGTTTTCCTGGTTGCAGAGATAGTCTCCGCCCTCTATAAAGGTATAAAGACTTGGGCACCATTTGTTTAAACTGGAAATTAAGTGATGAAAACCGATTAGTGTTGAATTTTAAGTGCTTAATCTGTTAATTACAGAATTGATTAAGTTTTAAATGTTGAATTGTGTTATGAAATGGGCACGTAGTTCTTCAAGTATTTGGATTGGTTTTTTAATATTTTGGTCATTCGATGTATTCTTTGTTTTCACAGAATCTGTTGCCAGAAAACAGAAAGTTCGTGTTGGTTGCATATCACCGTACAAATCTCAAGTTTCTGCAATTCAGGAAAAACTTGGGAAGACATATAGCGCAGACACGGAGAGTGACTTCTCCGTGAATGTTCGGTCTGTAGACGGGTTCCAAGGTGGCGAGGAGGATGTAATAATCTTCTCAACCGTCAGATGTAATTGGAAAGGATATATAGGTTTTCTCTCCAATCGCCAAAGAACAAACGTGGCGCTTACTCGAGCAAGGTAATCATTTCAATTCAGAAAGAGCAAGAGAACTTAGGGTGTGTTTGGGTGAAGGATTTTCAAGGATTTGATTTTGAGATAAGGGATTTTGTGAAATTGAAGTTTCCTTTCTTAAATAGCCAAACAAGGAATGCAACACTTCTTATGTTGTGTAGGTATTGCCTGTGGGTTTTAGGGAACGGTGTGACTCTGATCAACAGCGAATCTGTTTGGAAAAATTTAGTCGTGGATGCCAAGGCTCGGGGTTGTTTCTATAATGCCGCAAACAACAATATCTTGGCTCAAGCAATTGCAGAAGCCATGATTGACATTGGAGACCTTCGTTCTCTACTATGCAAGGATTCTATACTTTTCAGAAAGGCTATGTGGAAGGTAATTAAGCATCCCTTATGTTGATTATGCATTTATTGTCGTCTATACTCAAAATTATATGTCAAATTTATCTCTTCCTCCCAAACAGTCAAATCATATTTAAAAATGGGAATAGAAAAAACTCTCCATCTTTACATGTGTTGAATCCCAGGGTCTCCCGATATCCGTTCGCAGTGGTTTGTCAAAGTCCACCATGCGCGTGAGGGGGCATGTTGAATCCCACATCGCTTGTGTTAACTGATCCTAAGTTATATATAAAGCCAAGGGCAATCCTCCTCTTACAAGGCGTCTTTTGATAGTGAGTTAGGCCCATTAGAAATTTCTACATGGTATCAAAGCCAAACTTTTGTCTGATGTTGGGCGTGTTAAATCCCACATCAATGATGGGCTCCCCGATATCCGTTCGCAGTGGTTTGTCAAAGTTCACCCTGCACGTGAGGGGGTGTGTTGAATCCAACATTGATGTTGGGTCTCCCGATATCCGTTTGCAGTGGTTTGTCAAAGTCCACCATGCGCGTGAGAGGGCGTGTTGAATCCCACATCGCTTGTGTTAATTGATCCTAAGCTATATATAAAGCCAAGGACAATCCTCCTCTTACAAGGCGTCTTTTAAGATTGAGTAGGCCCATTAAAATTTCTACAACATGAAACAAGAAAGTTCTCATCTTTAATGACTTGGGTTTGTTGAATCTCACATCGCTTGTATTACCTGATCCTGGGCTATATATAAAGTCTAGGGAAATCCTCCTCTTTCAAGGTATCTTTTGAAAGTGAGTTAGGCTCATTGGGTTGCTACATGGTTTTAGATGTAGACCTCTTGTCTGATGTTGGGTTTGTTGAATCCCACATCAATGTTGGGGCCCCCAATATTCTTTCACAGTGGTTTGTCAAAGTCCACCCTGAGCGTGAGGGGGTTTGTTGAATCCCAAATTGATCTAGGGCCCTCAATGTCTGTTCGCAGTAGTTTGGCAAAGTCCACCCTGCACGTGAGGGGATGTGTTAAATCCCACTTTGCTTGTGTTACCTGATCTTGAGCTATGTACAAAACCTAGGATAATCCTCCTCTTTAAAGCGTCTTTCTACAGGGTTGTCCACAAATTTTTTAGATAATATTCTAATGCTCTTTAGGTTCATATTGATTCCTCATCTTCATGTCGATGACAGGTTTCATTCAGTGATGATTTCTCCAACTCCATGGCAAAAATTAAGGATAAGGAGATTCAGAAAGAAGTGATTTCCCTTCTAAAGAAACTCACAAGCGGATGGAGGCAGACTAAAAAGGATGAAATTCTAACAAACACAGAAAAAATTTCCTCTCAGCTTCTGGAGATATACAATGTCAAAGGACCATTGCATCTCCTTTGGACAGTAGATGTCCAACGCGAGAACTCAAAAGTAGTTCAGGCTCTAAAGATTTGGGATGTTTCAACACTATCAGAGCTGCCAAAGCTGTCAGATCGTCTCGATGTTGCGTTTGGGAATTATACAGTCGATACTATGAATCGTTGCAAATGTAAACAAGTCAAAGGGTAAGTATCACCTGCATGGTCTCCGTTTAGACATGTTTAAATGCCATTCTAGTATTTAAACTTACATGAGTTTGATTTTGGTGCAGAGACTTAGTGGTTCCCGTGACTTGGCCTGCGGATGCAAATGCTGCTTCAAAGAAGAAGAGCTTGGCAAGTAAATTTGCTGCACTCAGTATAAAGAAGGAACCTGGAACATCAACTCCAAGCAATAGGTAAAGTACGAGGTTTTCAAATGTTTTCCAAAAAGTAGCAATTTGGATTATTCCATTAAGATGAACTTTTTTTTTTTTTTTTTTGCAATTAGAAATAAAGCAAAAGGGCAGCCGGAATCGAGGAAGAAGAGAAAGGAAAAACTAGGCTCAAAATCTTGAATGTCTTTCCTTGCAGTCTCTCACTCTTTAGTTATAACCAAACCATATATCAATGTGTATAGGTCAGTTTAGCCTTCATTTTCTGTATCCTTAGAATACCTGCAAATGCCAATGGATGCCCTTTCTTCTCGGTGAAGTGTTGGGGTAAAAAGATCAAATTCTTTTTTATAAGTATTTAGAACATCCGTGTACAAATGAGGTTTCCATGATGTCTACGCTCTGTATCTTGAATGGATTTGCTACTTCAAATTGTATTACTGTCTTGTTGTTGATGGACTCTAGCTTTTGGAAAGTACAGTGACCATAAGAAACCTATTTTGAGATTGAAGAAGAAGAAGATGGATGTAGTATTAAGTTCTTTGCTTACTTGAAAGGCGTGTGTATCTTCACACTGGGAATTGTTTCTTTGTGGAATGGGCAAAAGGTAGTTTTGGAATGTAATGTGATCTATATGTGCGCAACTTTTTTATTTGGCTAGATCTACAAAATACCGTGTTTGTATTGTTTCTAAAATATCTTTCCTATTTTTTTTTTTATCTCAAGCTCATGTTTCAAAAATTTGTTGGTCAAAATCCAAGTGGTTGAGGGAAAAAAATAATCCTAGAAATATTTCTTTTTTTACTATAAAATGTGTGAAGAATTTCGCATTTTTGCATGATTTTTTGTAGTCATGTTTATATATATATTAAAAAATCTAAGACAATAGAAGGGTAAATTGGTCAAATAAAATAACTCGCCAGACCTTTGATGTATTTTTGAAGTGTCCTTGTTTGTTTTCGACAATAAATGACAATAATTTAAATTTAAAATAAAAATAAAATCTCAAAATAATCCAAAGTTAATCCAACTCTAATTAAATCTAACATTGATTAAACTCTTATCCAAAATAGCATAGATGGTGGTCGAGCTGTTGAGCTCATTTTGACATTAAAATTACTAAAATTTAGGATGACCGAGCGGTTAAAGTTACTCTAAAAAGCTATACTGAAGCTTTGGAGCATTAAAGGAAGTCCTCCATTTTTACAATTTTTTTGAGCATCTTCAATAATCTCTGTATTCTAGATATCTAATACTAATACTTAAAAGTGGAAGGAGAGAGAAGATTTTAATGTGATTAGATAATGACTTTTTCATGCTCTTTGGTGAGTTTTTATATATATATTTTTTATTATAGTATTTTTTAAATATCAGATAATTAATGGCCCCACCCAATTTTGTCTTTCTTTCTTTCTTTCTTTTTTTTTTTTTTTTTTTTTTTTGTCTTAAATTAATTTAACATTTTTTTCTAATTAACGCACAAATATATAATAATTTTTTTCGGTCAACATTTTAAATTATTGAAAACATAAATGTGATTCAAAAACTTTTATAGCCAAAAATAAATTAGATACAATATAAATTAATTAAATCAAAATTTATTAACATGCAAATATTGATAAAATTAATCCTGATTTATGTTTATTTGATTGTTAATTCATAGTATATCAATTTATTGATCAAATTTGATATAATTTTTTTTGTTTAATCTAATCTAATCTAATATTTAAAAGTGAAAGGTGAGAAAATGTTTTAATGAAATTCAAGAATGCATTTTTTAAGTGTTTTTGTGGGTTCTAATTTTTATTTTTTATTTTAATATATAAAATTAGAATTTGTCGATTTTCAAAAATTGATAAAATTAATATTAATTTACAATTATTTGTTTATTATTTTATAGTATATTAGTAAAAAATAATTTGTAGAAATATTATTTTACTATGATTATATATGTAATTTTTAATAATATATTTATTTTTGATATTTATAAAACGTCATTATTTATTAAAATTTATAGATTTTTATTTTTTTGATTTTTTATTACCACAAATTAAAAAAGAAAAAAAAATCAAAAAAAAAAGTACAAATTTAAAAAAAGAAATAAAAAAAAAAAAAAAAAAAAAAGAGATATCTATATCTATGTCTAATATTTAAATGTGGAATGAGAGCGAAGGTTTTAATAAGATTAAAAAAATACATTTTTCAACTTTTTTTTTGGGTTTTAAGTGATCCGACCATTTCCCGGATTCCGCTCATAGTGAAAGTTTTGTAGTATTGGGCTGCCCTTTTATATATAAAATAATGAGTGGCTCCGCTCAATATTTTTTTAGCTATATTTAATTTTTTTAATTAATACAAAATATATGATTAATTCTCTAATTCATATTTTAAATTACTTAAAAAAATAATTGTAATTTAAATAATAATTTCATCCAAAAAGAAAATAGAGACGATATAAATTAATTAAATTAAAAAAATTTGACTTCCAAAAAATTGATAAAATTAATCTTAATTTATAGTTATTTGTTTATTATTTTATAGTATATTAGTAAAAATTAATGTGTAGAAATATTTTTTTTTAAAATTATTATTAATGTAATTTTTTATAGTATAATTATTTTCAAAATTTATAAAACGTCATTATTTACTAAAATTTATACATTTGCTTCGAGATATTGTTACCAAAGTAATCAAATAATACCGATATGTTTAATGCTTCAATATTACGAATTTATTATAATTTTTTCTATGCCCTCGCAAAGCATGGGTCTAAAACTAGTTTTACTTGAAAGTGGAAGAATAAAAAAGATTTTAATGAGGTTAGATAATGTCTCTTTTAAGTTTTTTGGTAAGTTATTATGTATTTTTTTATTTTTGTTTTTTATATATCAAATAATGAGTGACTCCATTTATTTTTGTCTATTTTCTTTGTTTTAATTAATTTAATTTTTTTTAATTAATACATAAATATATGATTAATTTCTTGGTCTACATTTTAAATTATTTTAAAAAATAATTGTGGTTCAAAATATATTTTTAACTGAAAAGAAAATAGATACGATACAAATTAATTAAATTAGAATTTATTGTGTTGCAAAAATTCAAAAAATTAATCTTATTTTATTGTTATTTCTTTTTTAATTTATGGTACATTAGTAGTAAAAGTTAATTTGTGAAAATATTATTCTATTTTTACGATTATTTATATAATTTTTAATAGTATATTTATATTTGATATTCATAAAACATCATTACTTACTAAATTTTATGTATCCATTTTTGGATATTATCAAATTGCTAGCAAGATGATCAAATGATGTCTATATATTTTATAATTTAATATTAAAAATTTATTATAATTTTTTTTTAAGTTTACGATGCACGGTCTAAAACTAGTTTAATGAAAGTTCGGGGACCTTAAATTAAAAAATTAAGATCGAAGAGATAAACTGTACAAGTGACACAGAAGCTGGGTTCCAATCAGATCATCAGTCGTGCTGTTGACTTGGCGTAGACCGCTCACTCCCTTGTGCTTTAACCTCCTCGTTACTTCACCTCTAAGCCTCTTCCCCCCCCTCCCTCTCTCTTCGGAAGTAGTTTTGGAAATGATCCTAGAACAGTTGGAAGAATAAAGAAATCATCAGAATATCAATTAATGGCAACACAGGAAGTGAAGAAGGCAGAAAAAAGCAAGTGCGAGGGGTTGGTAGATATTGTTTTCTCTTGGTCCATTCCTGATCTCCTCAACCATGATCTCTACAAGCACAAGGTTTGAATCAACTACCATTATCTTTTCTCTTCCAAATTCATGCTTATGATCAGACAAAAAATGCCTATGTTTGGACAGGTTAAGGAAATTCCCAAGACTTTCTCCTCAACTTCAGATTACATCAACTCATTCGTCAACCCACAGATAGAGGAAACTCGTGCAGATTTGCGCTCAAGCATTACCAGAATCTCTCGCTCCCCGATTCGAGAATTAGTTGATGTTAAAAAATCGAAAAAATTCAAGCAACCAAAAGACTTGATCTATCAAATATTCCTGTCAAGAATTATAGAAAATGGCAAGCGAAAGGGGCTTTATGAGCCTGCGGTGGGAGATCTCATTGCCTTAACGGATGTAAAACCCAAGTGTGTTGATGATCTTAAGAGATCCTATCTGATTGCCTTGGTTCGAGGAGGATCTAATGATGGCTCTGATAGAATCACAGTCCTATCATCAAAGCCGATTCTGTTTGATAAAAAATATGAGGAAGATAAAGATGATAAAGACAAGGGTAGAAAGAAAGAGAAGCTCTTTGCTGTTTATCTTACAAACATGACGACAAATCACCGTATTTGGAGAGCACTGAGACCAGATTCGGAAGGTGGGAACATGAACATCATCAAGAACATACTGCAACCAGGCTCTGCTGTGAGTATAATAAAACTGTACTCATAATTTCCATGACTCAGAGACTTCAATTTTTTAATTTTTAATTTTTAATTTTTTTATGTTTCAGCTTGATGAAGATTGTACCATGTGTTCATCTGATCTGAATACGGGGTCTGCAATAGCTATGGCAATGTATGTAATCAGCCCATTCGAGTTGGATGATTCCCAAAAGAAAGCTGTTTTGAGTTGTGTTTCAATGAGAGAATGTAGTCACAAGAACAGTGTCAAGCTAATTTGGGGACCTCCCGGGACTGGGAAGACGAAAACAGTTGTCTCCTTATTGTTTGCGCTATTAAAACTAGGACGCAGAACTCTAATTTGTGCCCCTACTAATGCCGCGGGTTTAGGACTTGCAGCGCATCTGATGAATTTGTTCAAGGACTCTCTTGAATACGATACTTACGGTATAGGAGATATAATTCTGTTCAGCGATGGAGAACGGATGAAGATTGATGATCATGAGGATCTTTGCAATGTTTTTCTGGATTATCGTGTCTCGATTCTCGCCAGTTGTTTTGCTTCGTCGTCTGGTTGGACAGGGAGTGTAGAATCTATGATATCTCTGCTTCAAGACCCTGAAGAACAGTATCTTATGTACTTGCAAAAAGAAAAGGAGAAACTGGATAAAAATGATAGAAATGGAGAGGAGGAAGATGAGTTTGGAACTGGAGGAATAAATGAGGATCATGGGAATGAGCCCGGCAACCTTTGGACATTCGAGGAGTTTGTCTTAAAGAGGCACAATTTCATCAGAAAGCATCTAATGTTTTGTATTTCGGGCTTGTACACCCATTTGCCTACATCTTTCATTTCACTGGAAGTAGTGAAGAAAATGATTAGAGTCCTTGATTTGCTCCAAGCTGTGGGGACTTTGCTTACAGTTGCAAATCAAGGGTCAACAGAACTCCTGAGTGGGAGCGACAATGCAGAAAAAAGGCTAAGGCACCTCACTGAGTTGCGCCAGACCAAGACAGAGTGCCTGGAGTTACTCAAGTACCTTTATGAGACTCTTTCGGTTCCTACTTTGACAGGGAAAAGTCAAATCAAAAGCTTCTGTTTGAAAAATGCGCAGTTGATTTTCTGCACTGCCTCAAGCTCTGCTAAATTAGACACCGAATCAACGATTCCAATTGAATTGTTGGTAGTTGATGATGCCAATCAGCTTAAAGAGTGTGAATCAACTATTCCCTTACAGCTCTCTGGCCTCCGCCATGCTATACTTATCGGGGATGAGAGACAACTGCCTGCGATGGTTCAAAGCAAGGTTTTAAAACTAGGTCTCCCTTTTCACTTTTTATCCTCAAAATTGATCAAAAATAAGTTTGACCCATTGTTGTTTGTTCATAACTTCCAAAAGGGCTTCTTTTTTTTTTTTTTTTTTTCCCCTTCTTTTTAATATATATTCTTGTAATAGATCTGTGAGAAGGCAGAGTTTGGAAGGAGCTTATTTGAGAGGCTGATTTCATTAGGACACAGCAAGCACCTTCTCAAAGTTCAATATAGGATGCATCCAGCAATAAGCCTATTTCCTAATAAAGAGTTTTACGAAAAACAGATTTTGGATGGTCCAAATGTGAAAAAGAGTTCATACAAGAGACATTTTATTCAGGGAAGCATGTTCGGCCCCTACTCCTTCATAAACATAGGCTATGGAAAAGAAGAGATTGATGATGAGCATAGCATGAAAAATATGGTGGAGGTTTTCACGGTTTCAGAGATAGTTTCCACCCTCTTTAAAGGTAAGAAGACTTAGTACTTCGAGGTACTTGACTTGATTTTTGAATGTTTTGATCATTTGATTTAGTGTTTTGATTGGTTTTTGTTGCCACAGAATCTGTTGCCAGAAAACAGAAAGTCAGCGTTGGTTGCATATCACCGTACAAAGCTCAAGTTTTTGCAATTCAGGAAAAACTCGGGAAGACACACAGTTCAGACGCGGAGAGTGACTTCTCTGTGAATGTTCGGTCTGTAGATGGGTTACAAGGTGGAGAGGAGGATGTGATAATCCTCTCTACCGTAAGATGTGATGGAAAAGGACCAATGGGGTCTCTCTCTAATTTTCAAAGAATGATCGTGGCTCTTACTCGAGCAAGGTAATCACTTCAATAAAGAAAGAACAAAGAACTTCAATTCTTTACGGCAATTTTCCAGGTAACGTGAAATTTCTTTTTCGTGCAGGTATTGCCTGTGGATATTAGGGAACGGTGCAGCTTTGATCAACAGCGGTTCTGTTTGGAAGAATTTAGTCGTGGATGCCAAGGCTCGGGGTTGTTTCTATAATGCTGCAGACAACAATAACCTAGCTCAAGCACTTACAGAAGCCATGATTAACCTGGGAGAATATCATTCTTTACTATGCAATAATTCTATACTATTTAGAACGGCTGTGTGGAAGGTAATTAAGGTGGCATTTGGTTAGTGTTTCTGTTTTTCTGTTTCTACTTCCAATAAAGTGGGATGGGATGGGATGAGAACTCTGTTTCCGTTTTTGAGTATTCCGGAAATAGAAATATGTTTGACAACGACCATTATCCAGAAATTGTTTCTTTTAATTTATGAGAACAGAAACAAGAAACACCTTTGTTTTCAACATTTTGTTCTTCTTTTTTTTTTTAAAAAAGTATGGTGGCCAACATGGTGGTGGTGGACGGGGGATAGTAGTGGGAATAGTTTTGTGGGAGTAAATAGGAATCAACATTTTTTTGTTTCTCAGATTATTGAGGAATTTAGTAAATAGTCTTAAATTACTTCCAAAATTTTGGGAATAAAAACGTGTTCCAAACTCATTTCTACGTTAATCCCAAAATTTTGGTAGCGGGAACAAGACTCTGGGAACAGAAACTATAACCAAACGGGGCCAAGCTTCCCTAACGTTAACTATATCTTTATTACTGTTGTCTGTATTCAAATATGTCAAATATATCTCTTCATCTCAAATAATCAAATCATATCGAAGAAGGAAAACATAGTTAAGGTTTTAAGTGTAGAAGCTACCGTCTTGAAATTTTCGAGTAATGCTACAAATGGATAAACTCCATCTTTAGATGAAACAAGAAATTTCTTAACTTCAATGACTTGTGTTTTCCACAAATTTTTTTGTTCTTAAATACTTAGGAGAATTCATGTCTTTAGGTAATTCTTTTGATTCTTCTTAGGCTCACATTTAGTCCTCACATTTAGGGATGGCAAAAAAATTGAACTGGCTGGTAACCGAGAGAAACAACAATGAATGGTCCGGTTTTAAGACCGAATAAATGATTTAGTTGCAGTTTTGGTTTTGAAATTAGTAACCGATGCAGTTTTGGTTTGGGATAGTAACCGTGAAACCGAACCACGAAATCAATATTTTAGAAATATTTTTATAACATATATACTCTCACTTTTTTATATATGTATAGTTTAACCCCAAATATATATATATATATACACACTTTGATTTATATTATTGTGACGACTATTTATCTTTGTATTTTGATTATGGTTACAAACGTTTATTATAACAATTAATAGTTTTGTGATTTGGTTTTGTTTTTTGGAGTTTATGTTTTATATTTTAGTTATGTTTTTGTTTATATATAAAAAACAAAAGTCCATGGTTTCACAGTTTCGGTTTTTTAAAAATTGAATAATATGGTTTCGCGGTTTTGGTTTTATATAAATTTAAATGGTTTGGTTTTAAAACCGTTAAAAAAAACCGGGGGTTTTGGTTTGGTATATGTCTAATGGTTTCGGTTTTGGTTTTATATGAAACCTGACCGGAACTGAACCATTGACATCCTACTCACATTCATGTTGGCCACAGGTTTCATTCAGTGATGATTTCTTCAAATCAATGGCAAGAATTAAGGATACACATATTTGCAAAGAAGTGATTTCTCTTCTAAAGAATCTCTCAAGCGGATGGAGGCGGACTGAAAAGGATAAAATTCTAACAAACACGGAAAGAACTTCGTCTCAGCTTCTGGAGATCTACAATATAAAAGGGACAAGATATCTCATTTGGACAGTAGATGTTCAACGCAAGAAGTCACAATTATTACAGGTTCTAAAGATTTGGGATGTTTCGACATTCTCAGAGATACCTAAACTGGCAGAGCATTTGGATGTTGTGTTTGGGAATTATACAGTCGATACCATGAATCGATGCAAATGTAAACAAGTCAAAGGGTATGTCCTGCTTAGTCTCTGTTTGGACACATTAATATGCGTTTCTAGTTTTTGAAAAACTCGACTTAAAGTTGTTCAATTTTGGTGCAGAGACTTGGTGGTTCCAGTGACATGGTCAATGGATGCAGATGCTGCTTTAAAGAAGTCCTTCTCGAGTAAATCCGCTCCCCTCAGTACAAGGAATGAACCTGGAACTTCAAATGCGAGCAACAGGTACATAAATATTCTTATGTTATTTTATTTTTTTATTTTCAGCTTCATCAAATGCTAAAAGAGAGGCTAATAAGCGATATCCGTTTTCCCTTTTTGTTTTTGACAATGTGGCATTAGAAATAAAACAAAGTCCAAACAGCATCGAGGATCAAAAGAGGCTGGGAAAAAGAAAAAAGAATAAATAATGTTGGTGTTACCAACAAGAGGTACTTATTATTCTCTCCAAGTTTAAATTTATGTTTCTGTTTTTCAGTTTAACAGAAATTTGGGAACATATCCTGTTATAAAACAATTGTTAGGAACAGAACACACACCAATTTTTTGTTCTCATATTTATGTTTCTGCCCTCTGTTTTCTGAGGGGAAAAAAAAAACTGAAATTTGGGAACATAAACACTAAGGGCTGTTTGGTTAGTGTTCTTAACCCAACTCAACTCAATCCAATCCATCCCAAAAATTTGGGGATTGATGTTTGGGAATGTATTTGGCAAACTCACTTTTGTTCCCAACTCAACCCAAAAAGTGAGAATTGATAAAAAAACCTAAGAAAATGAGAAACAGGAAAAAAAAAAAAAAAAAACTATTTTTTTTTTTGTGCCCAACCCATCCAACTTTAACGACACGTTGGATATTTATCAAATTGTTAGTGAGAACCCCTGATTAATCTTCATCTCACCCATTTTCGAAATCGTTCGTTTTTTACATTTATCTGATCTTTGTTCATCGCCATTGTCGTGGTCGTCCTCCTCCTCGCCATCGTCTTCACCATTCTCCTCCTACCCGTCATCGTCTTCGCCGTCCTCCTCCTCGCCATCGTCTTCCTCGTACCTGCCATCGCCTCCGCCCCTCGCTATCGCGCGCACGCGCGTGTGTGTGAGAGAGAGAGAGAGAGAGAAAACATTGAAACATGGTTAGGAACAGAGGAACAACCATACGGGAAAGCAAAGGCCTCGATCGATTTCGATTCGGATGAAGAAGTTCCAGAAACCCTAGAGCTGCCAAAAGAAGAGATTGCCACCGGAGGTGGGTTTCGATTTCGCGGAGGTGGATATTGATTTCGATCGATCGATTTCGATTCAACAGGTCCAATATTTGGGGCTGGAAACATGGATTTGTTGAATTTGGGGCTGGAAACAATATGTGGAGAAGACAATGAAGACCAAAAGGTTTACATGATTTGGGGCACTAATTACACTATGTACCTTGAAAATTTGATGAAGTTTTATTTTGAAATCAATTTATCAGAATTAGAGTTCGATTTCTTGATTTTGATTTAGGGTTCGTTCTTGATTTCTCAATGATTTCTTGATGATTTCTCATAATTAGTGTAGTTGATTTCTTATTCTTCGGTGTAAGCTTAAAAAAAAAAGAACAATTGTGAAGAAATAATTCTAAGATAATGTCGTTACCAAACATGATTATGTTCCTAGAATAAAAAAAAATTGTCGTTCCCAAACACAATTCTATTTCCAGAAAGAAATAGAATTTTTAACTCAACTCAACCCTTTCCATCCTGTCTCAAGTGGGATGAAAAAAACAAGAACCAAACTCCACCTAAACAAACGTGGCTAAATATTAAAGCTCTATATTTTCGTATATTCTTAATCTAACGTTGAACCAGATTTTCTGTATGCAGTTACACTCGCTGTCGGTTCTTGGTACCGTATTAGAAGTCACTACTCGGCAGAGATGCATATATGTATTATCATCACCCTCTCCTTGCATATTTTAACCAAGAGAAATATGTTGCCCGAGTCACTTGTTACTGGAGAGTAACTACTATCCTGACGTGGATTATCCACTTCAAATGGTAGTTTAATTTGGGATCTGTATTTTCCCTTGCAAGTGACAATTTCGCCATGCGAAAGACCGTTGTTTGTTGATATTAATGTAATCTCTGTTCAAAATTAGGTCATCACCGATGAATTCATGTTGGTAGATATTGGCGCCGTTAGATTTTTTTGGTGAAAAAATATTCCTACTTACAATAAAAATTAAGGCACCCTTTGCTAGCATGTTGAAAGTCATTTTAACCCAAAAGCACTTTTATTTGAAAGCAAAAATAAAAAAACCAAAAGTATTTTTTTTTAAACGATCTCTTAATTCCGAAAATATTCACAGTCGATTGAAAAAAAAAAATGAGTGGAGGTCCTAGTACAATGATCTTCATCTATATCTCATGATACAAAAATTTTAAAAATAAAAATAAGTATTTTTTTTTTCAAATAAAATACTTAAAAGTCATATATTTTCTTTTTTTATATATATTTTTTACAAGTATATTTATTCTCAAAAACAAATGCTACTTTTAAAAAGTAAAATTAAGTATTTATTTTCTTAAAAGAATGGTACCTAAATTTATAATGAAAATTATGATCCAATGTATATCAACAAATTTAAAGTTTTTTATAAACTTCAAAACGTTTAATAAAAAAAATCAATTAATATTGACTGAAAGCTTGTACACAAAAATCTGAGAATAAAAAACAGTAAATGGAAAAATGAGTGGGTGATCAAAGGACTAAAGATTCCGAATTAACTTTACTAAAAATTAGTACATTCAGTGCAGCTTCGCTAATGAATAATTAAGCCGTTTTCGTAAAATTCAGTATAACTTTACTTAAAAACTGCAAATAAAATAGAGGCAAGTGTGTCTTTTTTAATCTTTCTGCATTAGATCGTTAACTTACAAACTAGTCCAAAGTTTATACTATTGAATATGAAATTCTGAAAACGGTTAATAAAAAAAACATTGTACTATCTCGAATTGAACAAAATTAATCAGGAAATGGTACCCTAACATTACAGGGTTAATACTAAAGATCAAGGCATTCGTGGGGCTCGCCGGCGAGCACAATTTCCGCAGGGGGGGGGGTTGGCAATTCTCCAACTGGGCATGCACCTAGATGTGGTGGGCGACGCCCAACTTCGCCTGACCAAAATCCGACAGGACATGTGTCTTGTGTTTCCATCACCATAAAAACCAAAAGAGGAGACAAAATTGGATTTCACACCCAGTTGGGGCAATTCTCCAAATGCGCATGCACCCAGATGTGGTGGGCGACGCCCAACTTCATCTGACCAAAATCCGATATGACATATGTCTTGTGTTTCCATCACCATAAAAACCAAGAGAGGAGACAAAATTGGATTTCGCACTTGTTTGGTGTGCTTGTCTTCATCTTCATTGCTTCGTCGGTGAACGATGGCTAGAGGTGCAACCAAGGTTTGGAGTGGTAGAGGTAATTGTTCCGATGAGGAAGCAAAAGTCAATGGAGGCAAAAATAGGAGAACTAGGGTTAAGTTATTCATTTTTTTTTTTTAATGTTTTATTTGAAAATAAAGGAATTGTCTCCTCTAATTAATATTTTTTTAAATCAATAAAGGAAAAAATTTGAAGTCTTTGACAAGAATTCAAGGAAAGATTATTACAAAGAATTAATAACAAAATAAAGAATAATATTTAATAGTATATTTAAATAGGTTGACTTCATATGAAAAATAAAATAGAATTTTAATTAAATTACTATTCATATTTCATCTTATGATTTTCTCTATATTTATTTTTCATATATATCCTTTATAATTATTTTTCGGTATTTTTTAATTATATATAATATTTTTGGTACCAACCACATATCTATCACATTAATCTAAATACTAAAACAATAAAACTATTGGTACCAACCACATCAACTGTATCTTTGACAAATTGTATCTTTCATAACCCTATACTTAACAACCACATAAAATAAATCGATATATAATTACCGCCTTAAAGTTTCAAATCTTAAAATTCATCCCTCATAATTTTCAAATATATTTTTGGATTGCCAATGAACAATAACAATAGGCAAGAGAGTTCACACTGGGAACTATTGCTTACTTGTGAGAAGAGCAAGGGGTGGTAGTTTTGGATTGTGTGCTGATCCCTTTATTTCCTTTCCAACCAATCCAAGAAGAATTCAAAACACCCACTTTGGACTTCTTCTAAGATATTCTTCACGTATACTACCATCTCAATTCATGCATTTCTACATGCAATGCTATGACAAAAATGAGAAGGAAAGGTAAGTGCATGTCCATGCTTGATAAGGGTGATTGTGAAAAATCAGTTTCATCCTTCCGGCTTTGATCATAAATATTCAGGAAGAAAGAGAAAATGGAAGCAAAGAACACAGAAGCCAAGGGTGGAGGCCTGATAGGTTTGGTTTTTTCTTGGTCTATTGCTGATGTCCTCAACAAAGATCTTTACAAGGACAAGGTTTGACAACAATACATCCTTGTAACACTTGGTTTTTACATGAGACTACAATATATATAAGGTCTTTTTTTTTTTCCTTCTGTTTTCGTTTTTTTATTCCTCTATCTTTGTACAGGTAAAGGGAATTCCTAGAACGTTCTCTTCAACTTCTAATTACATGAATTCATTCATTGACCCACTTATAGAGGAAACACACGCAGATTTGCTCTCAAGTATGACAACATTGACTCGCCCTCATATGCGTGAAATAACCGATGTGAGAATTTCTAAGCATACCCAAGAATTGGTTTATGACATTACACTCCCAAGAAAGAGAGTTATTGAGAATGAGAGAAGGTTCCATGGGCCAAAGATTGAAGAATTTTATGTACCTGAGGTAGGAGACCTTATTGCCTTGACAGATGTAATAACACCAAATTGCATCGATGATCTGACCATGACAAAAAGATCCTATCTCATTGGCCTAGTTCAAAGAGGATCCGATGAATGTTTCACAATCTTGTCATCAAAGCCTATCTTATTTGATAGAAAATATATACTAAAAGACAACAAAGACACAGAAGATGAAGAGAATGAAGAAAATAGAGAGAGACTATTTGCTGTTTATCTTACAAATATGACGACAAATATTCGCATATGGAAAGCATTGACATCAGAATTGTCAGGTAGGAATATGAACATTATTGGAAAGACGCTGCAAAGAGGAACTTCAGTGAGTATCAGAAGCAGACTGATTTCTTGCTTAATTCTTGCATTACCTTTAAGCTAATTGTACTTTTGTCGTTGAAGCTTCAATATCTTTCCTATTTACTTTTTCTCTTATTTTGGATTCTCCAGCTTGATGAAACTTGCACTATCTGCTCGTCTAAAGTAAACAAGGGTGCTTCCATATCTAAGTCAATGTTTGTAAGTGGGTCCTTTGGCTTAAATCATTCACAAAAGGATGCTGTCTTGAGTTGTATTGCTAGAAGAGAATGTTGTCATAAGAATAGTGCTACACTAATTTGGGGACCTCCCGGAACTGGGAAGACAAAGACAGCTGGTTCTTTGTTGTTTTCTCTGCTAAAGTTGAGGTGCAGAACTCTGACTTGTGCACCTACAAATATTGCAGTATTGAGAGTTGCAGCACATCTAACGAGTTTGGTCAGGGATTCTCATGAATATGATACTTATGGACTAGGAGATATAGTTTTATTTGGTAGCAGAGAGCGAATGATGATCAATGATCATGAGGATCTTTGTGATGTGTTTCTTGATTATCGTGTCAGAACTCTGGCCAGTTGTTTTGCTAAATTAACCGGGTGGAGAAACAGTGTAGAATCTATGATATCTCTGCTTGAAGAACCTGAACAGCAGTATCATTTGTACTTGCAAGAGGAAGAAGGGAAACAGAATAAGAAGGATCATAAGGAGGAGGAGGAGGAAGAGGAGGTTCCTAAGCCCGATGAAAAAGAGTACAAGGATATATCAACGCAAGAGGAACAGCAAAAAGTAAAGGAAAGTGAAAAAATTGTCAAACTTCGGACATTTGAGGAGTTTATCTTGAAGAGATACAAAGTCATTGAAGAGAAACTAATGTTTTTTATTCCAGGATTGTACACCCATTTGCCTACATCTTTCATTTCACTGGAAGGCGTAAAGAAAATGATTAGAGTGGTTGATTTGCTTCAACGTGTTGGGAAATTGCTGAATAGAGTTAGTGTTGAAAACGAAGGGTTAAGAGAGGCCATGAATGGGACTGACAATATAAGTAAAAGGAAAAGGCATTTTACTCAGTTGCATACGAGCAGGACGGAGTGCCTCGAGATACTCAAGTACCTCCATGAGACTCTTCCAAATCCTACTTCAAAAGAAGACTACAAAAGCAGCAGCTTTTGTTTGCAAAATGCAAGCTTAATTTTCTGCACTGCTTCAAGCTCTGCTAAATTACACAGCGTAGAAATGGCTCCAATTGAATTGTTGGTAGTTGATGAAGCTGCTCAGCTTAAAGAATGTGAATCAATTATTCCCTTACAGCTCTCTGGCCTTCGACATGCTATACTTCTAGGGGATGAGAAACAACTGCCTGCTATGGTTCAAAGCAAGGTCTAGAAACTCGGGCTTCCTTTCACTCTTTATCCTCAAAATTTTGCCCAAAAAATGTTTGACCCATTCTTGTTGACTTGTTGGTTCTTAACGTTAGATTTTTTTTTATTTTTTTTTTTTCCCTTCAATAGATTTGCGAGAAGGCAGAGTTTGGAAGGAGCTTATTTGAGAGACTGGTATTATTAGGACACCAGAAGCACTTTCTTAAAGTTCA
Organism: Eucommia ulmoides; assembly: GCA_016647705.1. Taxonomy (NCBI): domain Eukaryota; kingdom Viridiplantae; phylum Streptophyta; class Magnoliopsida; order Garryales; family Eucommiaceae; genus Eucommia; species Eucommia ulmoides. Next base: position 33,959,114 of record CM028339.1, read on the forward strand.
GTATAGAATGCATCCAGCGATAAGCTTATTTCCTAAAAAGGAGTTCTATGACAAACAAATTTTGGATGGTCCTAATGTCAAATTGAGAACCTATGAAAGGCATTTTCTTCAGGGAAGCATGTTCGGCCCCTTATCTTTCATAAACGTGAGCTATGGGAAAGAAGAGTTTGATAACAAACATAGCATGAAAAACACGGTGGAGGTTTTTATGGTCAAGGAGATAGTTTCCAGGCTATTCAAAGGCACTTTCTGTAAACATTGAGAATTATTTTATTTTTTTGCAAAGTCGAAGATTGTTGATTCTTGATCTATTGATTAGGAAAATCTGATTTCTTTTTCCTTGCCACAGAATCAGTTGGAAGAAGACAGAAAGTCCGTGTTGGTTGTATATCACCATATAAAGCTCAAGTTTTTGCAATTCAGGAAAAACTCGGGAATAAATACAATGCAGCAGAGAGTAACTTTTCTGTGAATGTTCGGTCTGTAGATGGGTTTCAAGGAGGAGAGGAGGATGTGATAATCATCTCAACAGTGAGATCTAACAGGAACGGATCAGTAGGTTTTCTTTCTAATCGTCAAAGAACAAATGTGGCCCTTACTCGAGCAAGGTATCAATTAAATTAAGCGGAATAGAGAACTTTCACGTCTCTTTCGATATTTTTCTGATTCCTATAATAATTTCTTTCTCCAACTAGGCATTGCCTCTGGATATTAGGGAACAGTGAAACTTTGGTCAACAGTGGTTCTGTTTGGAAGAATTTAGTCCTGGATGCAAAGGTTCGGGGTTGTTTCTATGACGCTTCAGACGACAATAACTTAGTTCAAGCAATAACAGGAGCTTTGATTGAGGTGGGGCAACTTCATTCTTTCCTATGCGAGAATTCCCTACTATTCAAAACAGCCAAGTGGAAAGTAAGATTTTCTTTCATTAACTATACTTTACCGTCATCCATACTCGAATCAACTGACTGATCCTAGTTCCTCATCTTCATGTTTGTGGTAGATTTCATTCAATGATGATTTCTTGAAATCCATGGCCAAAATTAAAGACGGAGAGATTCATAAGGAAGTGGTATCTCTTCTACAGAAACTCACAAGTGGCTGGAGGGAGACACGAAAGGATAAAATTTTCAAAACTTCTTCTGAACTGCTGGAGATCTACAATGTAAAAGGGACAACATATCTCATTTGGACAGTAGACATTCAATGTGAAAGCTCAAAATTCTTACAGGTTCTGAAGATCTGGGATGTTTCAACATTATCAAAGATACCAAAACTGGCCGAGCATCTCAATGTTGTGTTAGGGAACTATACAGTGGATACTATGAAACGATGCAAAAGTAAACAATTCGATGGGTATGTCCTGCATATTCTATGTTTGGACACTTTTCTATGGTATTCTAATTTTTGAAAAGAAAACTTACAGTTTTTCAAGTTTGATGCAGAAACTTGGTAGTTCCGGTGACTTGGTCTGTGGATGCAAATGCTGCTTCAAAGACCTCCTTGACAAGTAAATTTGCTGCACTTGGTATAAAAAATGAACCTGGAACATCAGCTGCAAGCAATAGGTAACATGGTTTGAAAATGTTTTCTAAAAGTAACTTTAAATAGTTGCAATTTGAAATACTTTTGCAGTTGAAATATATTTCATGAAGATGATTTTTTTGTGCTTTTGTAGAAATAAAACTAATTACAAATGGCATCGAGCGCCAAAAGACGTTGGTACAAAGAAGAGACGGTAGATAATGTTACCCAGTAGAGGTGATTACTCATCCATTATCTTCAGAATGCATATACAGAGATGCACATTGACACAAGTACTGATCTGCTGTTTCAACAGGCACACAGACAGGCAGAAAGAAAGGGGGAAAACTAGTCTTGAACATCTCTCATTTCAATTTGTGGGTTATCATCTCTCCCTTTCTCCTAGTAAATTGATCCACTTGAAATGCTAATATAGTTATCTGTGTTTGCTCTTCTGATGCGATCTCATCATACATTTGTATAACCCGATTTCCACTACATTTAGCTTCAATAACAAAAAGGCAAGATCTTAAACAAAAATTAAAAAAAAAATAGATTGCATCAATAATAACAAACTGTTCCCCTAGGAATAATATTCTCAGAATTTTATAATCTGGAAAATACTGTCTATCTCTCTACTAGGGAGCCACGTCGACTAATAAGACAATTGCTGTTCAGCTGAAAGGATTACAAAACATAAGATACAGCTCTAACTCCCTCAGATGCAAAAAAGAGCCGAAAAAGAACATAATGACCAAGAGATTCATAAAACTGATGCAAGCAAGATATCTAACTTGAACTGAACCATCGCCATCTCGCATCTTTGGCAATAATTGACTTGAGCGAGGGTCAAAAGGCCGATATGAACTTTTGGATCTTTGTTTGAGCTCGTTCTTTCTCTTCTGGCCCTTCCAGATCACCAATGTTGTCATGGTATTCCTGTTACCCGAAACATGTCACCATTATTGAAATAGAACTTCAATAATTTGTAAAATGACATATGACAAATTGGTTTTTGTTAGCCCTCTAGGTCTTGTTATCAAATATGAAGACAACTAAAAAGAATACACATTACTACTGGAATACATAATTATTAATTATTGAGGGTTGCATTTCTGGGCTTATCCATGCAGCCAAGAAGTAATAACAGGATGGAAACAAAGTGTAAACTCAACCCAAATAATTCCCAAATATAGCTAAACACAGATTTTGATTGACTGAACATGCAGGTTTGAGGCCTATTAGAGGCTAGAAAACTAAGATAAGAAGGTTTTAGTCCTATTTAATGCTAGAAAACTAAGTTTTTGATACTGTAATCGATGAAGAGCATTCCACACTCATACCTGGAGGATATCCTTTACATCCTTCTTACTGAGCTTCTGTTGCTTTAGCAGCAATTCAATTCTTGCTCTCATTCGGGGATGCCTGCATTTAAATAATACGCATAAAATAAGGAACCAAGACAAAAAATGGATTGACCTTTGCTCATCAGAAGAAAGGCAGAGCACATTTGATGCCGAGACTTACTCCGACGTCCAAAGATGACCCAGAATAACAGCAATCAACTGCAGTGCATAAACAAATGGTTTTAATATGTATAAAAATGCGATGTAGGATATCTTGATAAGTTGCTATCATTAAATCTAAAGGAATTTTAACATAAATAAAGATGTATGAATTATTGTAAGAAGAAGATGAATGTGATTGCAGGGTGGGGGCAGGGGAGAGATTAAAAATAAATAAAAGTTCGTGTGCAATCTTACATTTTTATGATGTTACTCTACTGGGTTTAGAAACAATCTAGTTGAATCTCCCCTCTTTACATATATACGAACATCAGAGAATTGAACTACTTAATCTAAAAGTGGTCCGGTCAAGCAAAATCATCATTTTTCACAACTATGAAATTCTTGTTTCATTGAAGTCTAAAGCACCAAATCCGAAAGCTTAATGCAAAACATGCTGGATCCTTGACAAATTATACTTGTTTACTTGTCTCGAGATTGGAAGGTGATAATACATGAAATATTGAAATCTGGAAGGAAGACAGTTTTTTTGCAATATAATTTAATCAATTCAAACACTTGTTCTCTCAAAGGTTATGAATCTTGAAGCATAAATTGAACAAACATATAATGACTCTTTCCAGTCATTTGGTGCTTGTGTGGTAATAGGAACTGCCAAATCGTTCGATTAGGCAAGAAAAACCGATTTCCATTCATCTGGTGCTTTTAAATGTTAAGAAAACATTTCTGCTATTTCTTAAAACACATAAATCATATGAGACGGAAACTTAAAAGGGTCAGGTAGTAAAACACAACAAGCTAAATAGTACTCTCAACCACATTTGATGGTGCTCTCAGAAAAGTCTGCCAGGACATGGGACAAGTCCAGAAAGTTCATATAAGCTAACAGTTTATGTTTATGAATAAATCCCTAACCTGGAGGGTATAGAGTCCAGATTCAAGCTTCCGGTTGTACTTTTCGTCCTCATCCATCTGCAATTAGTCAGAGATAATATGATTCTAAAAGGGTATCACAGATGCAGCAGGATATACAACAAAAACAAAAACAAATCCCTTTCCCAGCAAAGGGAACATACAAGAACAAATTTAAATATGAAAACCACCTCTAGATCATCGAGTTCAATGTGGTTCATTCGTTCGGTTTCTGCTTTAACTCTACTGGAATACCTGGAATTGGAAAAATGAGCAGTTACGCGGTGGTATTATCTTTGACGAAAAATAAATGCATTTCCCATCATGATAAAGGTAAATGAAAGAGGGCTTCTCACCTCATGTAGAGCTCCATAAGCCGATCAATCTTTTCACATTCGTTTTCTACAAACTTACTTAACAATCTTTCTTTTCTAGAACCTCTCAAAATTCCACCTGGTAAGGCAACATGAATTAATGCTCATGGACTCTTCGATCAATGTGGAGATATAACACAAATTTGTAATCAAACCAACCACATGCATAACTCTACATCAGAAAACATGAATAAATAAGAGTTATAGTAAATTTTTCAAATACCTTCTATGGCCTGAAAAAGTAAACAAGATATACATAAAACAGCAAGCACTACAGGACTATAAGACCACTAATTTAGACCATAAAGGGCAGTTCGGTGCTACAAAGCTCCCGCTATGCGCGGGGTCCGGGGAAGGGTTGGACCATTTAGGTCTATTGTACGCAGCCTTACCCTGTTTTTTTTGCAAGAGGCATTCACTATACAAAGACCAAGTTTACTGTACTAGATGTATAGTATTACATACTTGGTGAGAAAAAGACAGAATTTAAAGTGAAATTTTGGAATAACCATCAATTATTACCAAATAAGGATGCAACTAATGATACAAGGCGCTCTTCCAACTCTTCTTTATACCGCTTTCTCTTGTCTTTCTTGCTCACAGGAACCTAGATAACAAAAGTTTCAATAACATCAAAAGTGTCAACTTCAGTTCAATACATTTGAATGGCACAGCAAAGAATTCAATTGCGTTTGCATATAAACCAGAGAGACAGGGAGAGCTCCAACAAAGATACATAAATAATTGCCATCTAAATCAACATAAATAATTGCCTTTGGAACCAAAAAAGTTTAACATTCTTGTGCAATTTTCAAAGAAAATATATGAATCTAATTCTAAGACAAATGGAAGGAAAAAAAAAAAAAAAAAATAATATATATATATAAATAATTGGTGATAAGTCACAAATAGCGGAAGTAATCTGTTATTAGTCCCCTTAAAAAGATAAGTTTTGATTTAGTCCCTTAAATTGGTTTTTGGTTCCGTATCAATCCCGCATGTGTTCACGTATTGCTTGTGAAAAATGTGGAGAGAGTTTGGTAAGTAAATCCGTATTATAATGAATATTTGTTACATATAATAAAAATTAGTTAAAAGTTAATAATTACAAATCAATTACATATATCTGTCTAATATTAGTTACATGTACCTGTATAATATTAGTTACACGTAATTATAAATACATGTAACTTACAAATTACATGTAACTGTATTAGATGTATTTGTGTAATATTTGTTACATTGTGTAATTATGGAATGAAATAAAGGTCAAATCACTACTATCCCTCCCGAAACCTCTTTCCTTTGTTTGCTACCAACCAAATAGGCTTATTAGCCGCTTCTCTCAAATGAGCTCATAGAATGAAATATATGACACAGGATATTCGTTTGTCAGGTGGTGAAGGATCAAGAGATTTATTTGACTCATTTCAAATAGAAAGCACTTTTCTTATTATTTCCCTAGGTAAGGACTTCAAATTCGAATTGGAAAGCAAAGACTGGAACCAGTAAAGCAGAAAGTTGGGTTGACCTTTGAGTACATATAGTCAAAGGCTAACTTTAAGCAGAGGATTTAATCCGGGCATATGGCTAGATTCATAATACGAGTTGAACCTCCCTTTTTCTATCAACTCGAATCAAGAACCATCGGGGTCTCACTAGCGTCCCATTCTAACAAATATTTTACGTATATACATGTAACTGCGATAGTGCAGGCGCGTGCATTGAGTCTTCTACTTTTTTTTAATGTGTGGAACTAAAACACAGGTTGCAATTGCGTATGAGGTTTTTTTAAAATTAAGAGTAAAATAAGGGATCTGCCACCAAAACACCCCCTAACTAAAAAAAAATAAAAAAATATGAGAATGCTGCAATGGATAAGTAGGAAAACATCTACATGATTCAAAATTTTGGGTGGTAAAAACAACACATGTCCAGAAAATTGGGGTGACAGAAATGAAGACACTACGGTGGATGAGTAGGAAGACGAGATTGGATAAAATTAAGAATGAAACTATTAGAGAGAATTTAGGAATAGCACCCACCAGTGAGAAAATGTGATTTAGTTCAAGTACAGGGGACTACTAGACGAAGAAGTAGACCTAAGAAGACACTAGACGAGACTATTAGAATTGATTTGATGACATTAAACCTGACTAAGGGGATGACCCTTGATCGATCACTATGGCATAAATGGATTCACGTAGCCGATCCTAAATAAGTGGGACAAAGACTTAGTTGTTGTTATTGTTGTTGTTGAAAGATAACACTGACTGACAAATCAAACATTCCAAATAGAAGGATCCTACAAATATCAGGAAGATTAGCATCTATTAGTTACAGAAATGTAGTTTTTCTTATTCCAATAATCAAAACTTCTTCTCCCAAAAGTGCATCCACCTTGCGGTTTGGCAACCCCTGAAATACATTTTCTGCTTTCAGGCAAATCACATACCCCATTTGGTTAGTGTTTCCATTCCATTCCAACTCAACCTAACCCAAAAATTCTGGGATTGATTTTTGGGAATGCGTTTAGCAAACACAAAACCTAACCCAATCCAAAAAATGAGAATTGATTCTCAAAATCCTAAAAAAATGAGAAATAAATTTATTTATTTTTTTTTTTTTTTTGTGCCCAAAAAACTCAACCCATTTCCCTCTCTTGTTTCTATCGTTTCTTCTCATAGCTGAACACTCTTCACCGTCCACCTCCTCCTCTCCGTCGACATCGCCGTCGTCTTCCTCGAAATCGCCGGATTCTTTCATTTGCCGCTCGTTCCTCTTCTTCGCAATCGTCTTCACCGCTCGTTCCTCCTCGCAATTGTCGTCGTCGTCCTCGCCATCGTCTTCACCAAACTGGTCGACATCGTCTTCGTTGCTTTCGATTTCGAAATCGAAATCATGTTTTGATTTCGAACGATTTCGATTTCGAAATCAACACCCTAATTGAAATAGGATTTTGAAATTGATGTCGATTTCCTCCCTCTAATCTTGTTTCTTGATTTTGGTTCGATTTGGTTTACTGATCAGGGTTTCAATTTGGTTACTAATCAGGGTTTTGATTTGGTTCTTGATTTTGGTTTGGTTACCGATTTCGATTTCATTCATGAAATCGATTGTTCATTCATGAAATCGAAACCAAATCGAAATTGTTCGTTCATGAACCAAACCAAACCATGAAATTTCGATTGTGTGATTTTGTGAACGAACAACGATTGCGATTTCATGAACGAAATTAGTAACCAAACCATGAAATCGAAATCGAAACCATGAAATCGAAATCGGTAATGTTCGATGAACTGTTTGATGAAGATGAAGATGAAGATGAAGATGAATACGAAGGAAAAAAAAAGAAGAAAAAAAAAAAAACTATTGTGAGGAAATAATTTTACGATGATATCGTTACCAAACGTGATTCTGTTCCGAGCACACAAAAAAAAATTGTCGTTACCAAACATAATTATGTTCTCAGTAGGAAACAGAATTCTCAACCCAACTCAACCCAACCTATCCCAATTGGGTTGAGAAAAGTGGGAACACTAAACAAACGACACCATAGCTTTCTATTCTAAATTTAAGCTCTATTTCATACATCTGACTCTCCTCAGACTCCAATAGTGCAGGAGCCTCTAGATCAGGTTGTTTGGTAAAAGGAGAAGATGAAAGAAATGGAAGGAAGGGAATGAACGAGGCAAAAATATATATATGAAAACAAATGGGCCAATGGGGGTATTTTCTCTTATAGCACACCAGATTTCTCCACCCACAAGTGGGAGGAAAAGGGAAAGGGTGGGGAGACAAAAAAGTTCCCAAAATTTGACATTTTCACTTCCTATGTAAGCCCTCCCCCTATTATCTTATCCATCCCGTACCAAAAGGAATGATTAGTTTCTAATACAGCCATGTAATGTTTTTAATCAAAGCAATGCTAGATGTACATCCCAAATGAATTAGGTAATGATATAATACAGGTACAACAAACAATCGGAATGCTAGTACAGTTAGACTATATAATGCACCAAGGCTAAAAGTTTGGGCCATGAATTTTGATAACTTAACTTTTATTCTTTAAGTTAAGAGAACTTTTTTTCCTCCTATAGTTATGAAGCCCTTTAGGATTCTCTTGCCCAACCCTGAAAAGTCTTATGCGTGTATAAATCTACTCATGATAACTAGAGCTCTTCCATATCATGCCTTCAAAGTTCAAACAAATACCTATAACCCACTACATTCAAATTAAGATTTGTAGCTATAAATATGCTTTCCGGCCTGCCATATTACTAACATGTAATCAATTTAACTCATTGAGATACGTGGTGTTGAAAGTAAAAACAAATGATTTTAAAGGCAATACTCTAGTTCAGCACTACTACCAATACCAATACTAACATTAGCAAAAGAAATTGGAGTTTACATGACCATCATAAGCAATATATTGGAACAATTCTATTCTAGTACCGAAAAAGAAACAGGGAAACATGAACTTGCCTTACCCATAAAAGCAGGAAAAGCTGTCTTCAAACCCATAACATCCACAAAACGTTCACAAGCTGGGGGATAATTCGTCATTGCAAAATCAAGTGCCCTTATTGCTGACCCATAACACGATTTCTTTTGATTCATAATAATGATCATCAATTCAACCCCTTCAGCCTTCACAAACCTCTCTTTGTTCTCCAACGGCATCAACAAACAACACAAGCAGTCAAACAAGTTCTCCACCATCTCCTCCTCGTCAGGCGTCTTTGGGTCCTTCGACTTGTACATAGCCACTGCTTGTAACACCACATCCACACCGTTCATCTGTCCCAATCTCTTCTGATTCACTGTGCTATTCTGCAACAATATCGCCAGGATCTCAGAGGCATACTGCTTATTACTATCAAATTCTCTGATCTTGATCTTTCCCAACAACCACCTCATCAATTTTGTCCTTTCGCAAACCATCTCCGCCACAGCCGGCTTTACCTCAATCAGATTCTCAATAGTCGCGAGTGAATTATAAATGGCTGTGACCTCGTCGGGATCCGATTCCGATAATCGGAGCAAATTCTGGACAAGCAATTCGAGCACATTGTTTTCAATTAGGGCATCAACGAGAATCTGGGCAGGCTCGTCGTTATCCTCTAACACGTCCTCGTCAGTGAGGTCTTGTAGAAGTCCGACGACTTCAATAGAGATATCGCTGTTCTCGTGGCTGAGGAGGCCAAGGATTGAGGGAATGGTGTTCAAATTGACGAGGTCGGGGTACAGTTCAGGACCACCGGCAAGGATTTTGAGCTTCTGGATCTCCTCGTGGAGCTCTATCTCGGATTCGGCGAACTTCTCCGGCTGGTCAGGGTACTTGAGCCGGGCCGCAATGTTGTCCCTGAGACGGCGTTCGAAAGAGAGAACATGCTTCCTTAGGGTTTTGAGGTCGAGAGCTTCGACGGCGTTGTGCTGTGACTTCTCGAGGGCTTCCAGAAGAGAGAGGTCGATGCCGCCGTTGGCTACCGACTGTGGTGGTGGGAAAGACTCGTAGTCATCGCGTTTACGCTTGGGAGGGTGATCGTTTGAGTTGGCGGCGATCTCCATTGAGTTATATTTCCGAATAAAATTTCTCAAACCCTGCTAAACGCCTCAACCTGAGATTTCTCCTCTGAAAATGAATACAGCGGTAGCTCGTTTGTCAGCGGCAGCAAGGTGACGATTGATGAAGAGGTCGGAAAGAGGAGTGAGGATGAGATTGTTCTTCAGAGTCTGTTCCGGTGACAGATGGATGAGACTCTAAGAAGAAGGTATCACAAGAAGGATTAGGGATGATTTATTTTACCATTTATTTATTTATTTTTTAGAGAGTTGTTTACATTAAAGTTAATATTTTATTACTTATTTTCTTTAAGATGAATTACTCCATCTTTTTTTACGAAACCATCGTAACTTGGAATATTCTCTATTCCTGGGGTTGACAATCCCGAGTATACGATCCGTTAATTTTTTTTTTATTGTTAAACCCAAGAAACATGAACTTCGAGTTTATTTTTAAATTTTCATTGAATCCTGATTCTTCTCAATTTTATATCAAAATTTCACCTTCAAATTATAATTTTAGAATTTTTTAATTAATAATAATACAATTTATTGTTTTTTTTTTGGTAAAAGTCAAAAAAAAAAAAATTGGCAAAAAAGGAAAAATATTAAAATATAACTCTACAACCCGCGATTTGGATTTGCAATGGACTAACACATCTCAAAAAAGACTTTAATGGGAATTAAAACCATAAGAAATCATATCAAATTCTTTAATAGGAATGAAAGCCAATATAACCTATATAGGAACCGGAGTTGTTTACTTAAAAAATGTAAATTAAAACTTCAATTTATGAAAAAGGCCCATTTAAAACTTATTTTCCAAAATTGGGTTAGCCGGCGTTGGAAACACCAATTTTATGACGCCGGTGTTCTCAACATCAGCTCAACACTAGCACTAAATAAAAAAAAAAAAGTTTTAAAGCGGGGGTAACTAACCCTGTTATATGATTTTATTTTATTTTTTTTCTATTCCTTGAAGCCGGTGTTCATAACAACGACTTCAATTTACGTTACCCAACCCCTTCTCCCCACTCTTTATTTATTGAAACCGGGGTTATGAACCCCGCTCCCCCTATTAATAGTTACCTTAATATTCATCCCCCTCCCAAGGCTTCTATTTCTTTAATATTCATGAACCCCCCTTCCAAGCCTTCGGTTTTCTTTAATATTGTTATGTCATGAATATTAAGGAAAAATTATATTTTCATCCCTAAAACATAGGGTGTATGTTTATTTAGACTCTAAAAATTATAAAATTTTATATTTAGTCTCTCAAATTTCTCAAATTCTTCAATCATTTAAAATTGAAAATATTATTAATAATTTTTTAACATAAAAATGAGTTATGCTCGGTACGTAAACTTCTAGTAATAATATTTTTATCATTTCATTGTTCCACTAAATATACATAGGATATTTTCCTTTAATCTTTTCCTAACAACGAGCTATTGTCAGATATAGGTTAAAAAAACACTTCAGATTTAATGGAGCGATAAAATGACAAAAATATCCCTCATTAGATTACATGATGAGGACAATCTATTTTCTATGCAAAATCTTTAACAATGTTCTTAATTTTACGGAATTGAAATAAATATAAAACTTTAAAGATAAAACGTGCAATTCGGACAACCGTAAAATTAACCATAAATGTTTAAGTTATGATATACACCCAAGATTCAGTGGAAATTTAACCGTAAATGGGGGAATGAAAAATAGAGAGACTACTAAGAAGAATTTAAAACACAAAGTAAAAACCAAACAAATGGGAAACAAAACACAATTACTGACTTGAGGTAAAACCCTAAAATATGTTAGAATTTTTGGCTGATTAAAGTGAGACCCATTAATTAAATTAATCGGATTATTATTCCGTTGCGTTCCTTGTCGTTTGAGGATCAACGTAGTATATTTATATACCAAAAATAATTAAGTTTTGAATGAAATTTTAATTTTCAAAGAAACTTATTTGAGATTGATTAAAGATATAAATGAATGTATTATTCCACATTGCTTGGAAAGAGAAAAACTTGAGTTGTAAGGGTAGTTATCCCACATTGGTTGTGGAGAAGAAACTCGAGCTTGTATCAACTTAGGTGGCGTTTGGTAACCGTTTCTGTTTCCATTCCAACAGTGGGATGGGATGGGATGAGAATTTTATTTTCTTCTTGGGAGTAGAATCATGTTTGGTAAAGATATTTTTTTTTTTTGGGGGGGGGGGGAAGAGAATTGTGTTTGGTAACGATTTTATCCTAAAATCATTTTTTTTTTTTTTCTGTTTTGGCCGGACGGCAGTGGCACCGTCGCCGGCGACGGCCGGGCGGGAATGGCACCGGCGCCGACGACGGTTGGACAGTGGTAGTGGGTGGATGACAGTGGCCGACGACCGGAAGTAGCCAAAAAGTTTTTCGGCCGGACGGCGATCGGCGGCGGTCGCCGGAGATGACCGTCGGCAGCGGCGGCGGACGGTGGTCGACCGGCAGATGAACAGTGACCGTGTGTTTTGGGAATGGAATGGGAATAATAAGAAACAACTTTTTTTTGTTTTTCATTTCTTAAGAAAAAAGTGGGCACAATTCTCAAATGGGAATGAAATGGAAACGTAAACAAAAATTATCAAACGCTATTTCCAAACAGAATTCCCAAAAATATGGGAATTGGATGAGAATTTCTGAAATGGAAACAGTTACCAAACGGGGCCTTATAAATTGAGGACAAAGGTAAGCCACTAACATTCAAACCTTCAGACTCGAATTGGGTCGGATTGAGTTTGGGTTAGGACAAATCTATCCATATTTGGATTTAGTTTGGATCGGATCCGAGTTGAGTCAGATCGGGTCGGATCTTGACCCGCTGGATTAGTTTAAAATTTAATTAGTGGTAGTTAAGCAATTAATTAAATGCTTAATCGTTAATTTTGAATTAGCACCAATGAACAGACATGAAGGTTCATTAGGTGATTGTTCGCATTAACGTTAACGTGAACATGTGCCTTTCCAAAGTTGGTGATTGTTCACGTTAATGTTAACGCGAATAGGTGCATTTCCAAAGTTGGTGACAGTTCGCGTTAACGTTAACGTAAACAGATGTCTTTCTAAAGTTGCATCCATTTAATGGTGGCTTTTGGTCTTCTATAAATAGAAGACTTGTCATTCATTTTATTTCGTCTCATATACAACACTATCACTTCATATCACCACAAAAGCACAGAACATTTAGAGTTTTGTGAGAGTTCAAGCACTAGTCTAGTTCGCCGAAGTTTTTAGTTTCAAGTGCTTGTACCTAAAACTTGAAGATCGTTGTACTCTGGGAGGCAGATGTCCATTCAACCATTAGCACCAGTGTGGGGGCGTGAATCTGCTTTAAGGGCATAGAGTCAAACTCTAGCCTCGATCCACTTCAATTCATTTCATCGTTTAAATATCCGGGTAAGTTTTTATATAATTTTTAAAACACTGTTTCTGTTACGTTAACGTTAACGCATTATGGTATTCTTCTTCTTTATTTCTGTTACATTAACGTTAACACATTCTGCTACTGTACTTCTTTATTTCTGATACGTTAACGTTAATATATTTTGTCACTGTTATTTTTTACTTTCTATTACGTTAACGTTAGCGTTACGTTTTTAATTTAGTATACACTTAATTTGCTTCACAGAATTTTCATGATTTGTTTTTTAATGTCCTTACATGGTTAATTAATATTCACATTAATATTGTTTAATAATTATTAGTTTCATTTCATTGTTATTTATTTATTTATCTTGAAATTTCAGCAATTTACACTAACAAAATAGTTGGGGGGGAGGGGGGTTTCATCTTATTTTTTGTTTTTTTAGTGCATGACACATTAACATATTACATAGTATTTAGTTTATAAAGTAATAAAGAAAAAAAAAATATGTGAAATGTTTTTTAACAAAAATATATGTCAAATATATATATATATAAAAAAAAAATTCTTAGCAATTTGGCCATTTGCTTGGCAACCGCTTAAGTTGTTACCACTCTTCCAAAAGAACTCCTAGCACAAAAATACCTTAGCGCGAAGGCTTTTGCAGCGCAACTATTTTTCTTAATGGATTTTTGTTTATTTTAAAGTAAAAAAAAAAAAAAAATGTTTGTTATATTATAATTAGAAAAAAAAAAAATACTAGGAGAAGTCAAATAATTTTTTTATTTATTTATTTTTTATTTTTTATTTTTTTTAATATGGATGAAAATCAAACAAACAAACAATAGAACACAACCAAAATAGAAAACAAACAAAATAAGGATTAATGATTCGGACTCAAATTTAAGGCTCTCTTGTCCATTTCTTGGGTAAGAATGTCTTCAATATTCGTAATCGGCGTCTCAAGAATTTTGAGAGAGCAGTCAACTTGTGCTCCTCTTTTAGCCAGAAGATCAGCACATCGATTAGTTTCTCGATGGGCTAATTGGAGAATGTAGTTGTTTTGAAGAAGAAGACTCTTGTACTCCTCAATAAGCTTCTTGAATCTATGAATTTCCAGGCAATGGTTTTGAATCAAGAAAATAGCGTCAGCTGAATTTGTCTCAACTTGCACTCTCAGGTAACCTTTATGAGCTGAAATCTTGATTCCCATGATAAGAGATGTCTTGAGAGAAACTTCCATTTTTCACAAGATTAGATCTTGCACACTCCCTCGATAACCTCCTTATTTCTATCATTCCAAACTTCCCAAATAGTAGCAATAAAAGTAAAATAAGAAGGATTTAAATAACTCCGTTTGAGATTTTGTTTAATCCAAGTCCAAATATCAGAAGAAGGATTATACTTGAAAGAAGAGCAATTAACTTGATTCCAAATGAGATTAGCTTTAGGACAAGTATGAATAACATGCTCTATGTTTTTAATATCACAATTACATCTTTGACAAATAATAGAAACATCTGCACCATGTGAAGCGCGAAAAGAATTAGTAATAAGTTTTTTATGAAACATTTTCCAGATTTTTTTTTTTTTTGATATTATAGGGAACTCTCAATTTCCAAATCCAATTCCAACTAATATCATTCACACAATCCTCATTTTCAAGACTACCCAAGTGGTAAGCCGACTTAATAGTGAATATACGAGAATTATTAGGCATCCAAAGAGGTCTATCAATTAGACTAAAAGTAGGAGTTTGCATGGACTTAATGTTCACTTCAGTATTAGAATCAATAAGAAGTAAAATAGGATTCAAGTACGGGGATCCATTATCATCAACAATATTCGCAACTCCAAGATCAAATAAGTTTCGAAGATCCTGACTACCAAGGGGTTTATCACCACACCATCAATCTGACCAAAGATTGATGGAAGTCCCATTACTTACTTTTCATTTAATCTTTTTTTCTAGAATGCTTTTAGCAGAAACAATTCCTCTCCAAATGTGGGAGCTACTATTAGTTTTTTTTCCAAGTTTTTGGATTATTATCAATAGAGTATTTATTACGAATAACTCTAGCCCACAAACTTTGGTCATTATTAGCAATTTTCCACCCCAACTTAGCAAGAAAAGCTTTGTTATTAATTCTAGATTTTCTAATACCCAAACCTCCCTTATCTTTAGTAAGACAGACTTTATCCCAGCTACAAACAACATATTTGTTTTCCATTTAGAAAGTCTAGTCTGAATTTTTTGAATCACGTGATGGACATGATTATTATTTAATCTACCATGAACAAGGGAAAAACCAAGGTAAACACCCAGGTCCTCAGTAAGCCAAATATTCAATTGATTGCTAATATCTCTCGCTTTCCAACATGGAATACAAGAAGCAACAAAAAGTTTAGATTTGGAAAAATTAATTTTTTGACCCAAAATCTCAACAAAAGTGTTTAAAATATTAAGAACATTAACAATTTGAGCATCATTGACTTTAGCAAAAAGAACAAAATCATTAGCAAAGAAAAGATGGGAAATGACAGGACCTCTTCTCCCAGCCTTCAAGCCCTTCCAAATACCTCTATTAGTGTTAACAATAATTATTTGAGAAAGTCTCTCCATACACAGGGTGAAAAGATAGGGGAATAGAAGGTGAGTCTAAGGCCCCTAGAGGGTTTAAATTCATCAAGAGGCTCTCTATTCCACATAATAGAAAGAGAAGCATTAGACACACAAGACATAATCAAATTGACCCAAAGACTAGGAAAGTTAAAATTAATGAGAGTATCCTTAAGGAAATCCAATCTAATTCTATCATAAGCCTTTTCAAGTTCAATTTTAATAATGATGCCACTTTCTTTACTTTTAGTTTTTCTAAGTGAATGGATGATTTTCCGAGTAATAATAATATTGTCAGTAGTCATCCGACCCAGGACAACTACTTTGAAAAGGACCTACTAACTTAACTAGCATCATTCTAAGTCTAGTAACAAGTAATTTAGTAACTAGTTTATAAGTAGTATTACAGAGGCTTATCGGGCGAAACTGACTAATGTTTTCAGGCAGCTCTATTTTTGGGATGAGAACGATGAGAGTTTTGTTAGAAGATATAGGCATAGCAGCATAAAACAATTTATAACAAATATACAAACATCTGGCCCCACAACACTCCAGGTTTTTTCAAAGAAACTTGGTTGAAACCCATCAGGACCTGGAACTTTTAAAATTTTCATACTTTTTAGCGTTTACCAAATCTCTGAATCCAAAGGGGGTATAACAAAGATCCTCATGAAAAGCATTATCAATAATGGGGCAAGGAAGGTTAGTCAAATGAATATTGACATCCATACCTTCTTCACGGAAAAGACTTCGAAAGAATTCTCTGACATGAAATTTAAGATCCTCTTTATTACGATCCAATCATTATCTTTTTTAAACATGGTAATTCTATTTTCCCTTCTTCTATTCAGGGTTATGCAATTAAAATCTTTGTTATTATTAATACCTAGTTTAAGCCACTGTATTCTAGATTTTTTTATGCCAGTGAATCTCCTATTTCAGAAGAGTATTTCTATACTCTCTTTGAAGATCAATTTCAAGACAATTTAGATTGTGCCTAAAGAAATTGTCCTAAGCTTTCTGAACACCCTTTAATCTTGCTAAGAGGTTTCTTTTTATTTTAAAAATATTACCAAAAGTTTTGGAATTCCACTCCTTGAGAATAGTAGTGAAATTCTTAAGTTTCAGATCTAAATCAGAATCATTGTCCAGCCCGTGATCCAACATCAAATTTTTGAAGCTATTATGAGTTAACCACATAGCTTTAAAACGAAAATGTCTATATCGAGGGAGGGGGATAAACCACAACAATAATAAGTAAAGGAGAATGGTCAGAATACATACGAGTGAGGGTTTCAACACCCGAATTGGAATAAACCTCATTCCAGTTGTCATTAGCAAGGCACGATTAATTCTTTTACCAATTTTGATAACATTCCTCATCGAACCCGTCCAGGTCATTTTGGGACCATTGGAACCTAAATCTATCAAACTGCAGTCATTCAAGTTACGGTTAAAGCAATTAATACGGGCAATATCAAAAGGCGTACAAGGGCTAGTTTTTTCAATTTGGGAGGTGATATCATTTAGATTTCCAATCACCAACCAAGGATCAGAGTTCTGATGAGAAATATCCTTCATGTCCTTCCAAAGTTCTTGTTTCAGTCTATGATTTGGGTTAGCATAAAGCGCCGATAAAAGTCAATCATCAAATTAGCACGACTAACGATGGCGTGAATAGTTTGATACTTAGCAAAAATAATTTTTAAACTCACTTGATCAGGAATGCATAAAATCCAAATCCCACCAGCTCTACCACAAGGATCAATATGGCTAGAAACAGTAAGACCCAAGTTTTTGAAAAAAATTCCCCATAGAATTCAAATTAACTTTAGTTTCAAGAAGGATGAAAATATCAGGTTTATATAGCACAAAAATATCTTTAAAGGTAGTTTTCAAAACAGGGTTACCTGCACCCCTACAATTCAAAGAGATAATCTTCGTGGGTCTAAAACTTCAAAGAAAAGATAAGAAATATCCTATCCTGAGTTTTCAAGATTAGTTTGCGTCTCCAAAGACTCCATCTCCAAGACTTAATTATTTCCAAAGATATCTATAAGAATGGAGGTCGAACTACCTTCATCCCTATCACACTAATCGTCAACCTAACATCCCTCACCAACCAAAGAATTTTAAGAAGATGGGTTATCTTTTTTTTTTTGCTCTAGGAATATGGAAAATGGATTTGTCTAGAGCAAATTTTTTTGGATTTCCATAATCCGTGATAGTAATGTTATCAAGTAATGGGGTAGACACAAGGGTAGTGAGAGTGTTGTATAAGTCTAAATGAGAAGTTGGTTCAAACAAAAAGAGAGAAACGTCGAAATTTTTTGAATTGGATTTTAAATCAGTTTCCAACTTACCTGCACTCATGTTAGGAAGCTTTAAGCCCATAGAATTTTTAATCATGGGAGCAAAACCCGAAACAAAACTGAATGTAGGAACATGGCCCGAAACCAAAGAGTACATAGGAGTAGAGCCCGAGGCAGGAGTGAGTTATAAAACATTACTTAAGGAAGTAGTTAAATCTGAAGAAGAACCCGCAATTTTAGAAGAACGATTATTAATCTTGGGAACATTTCCAAAAATCTCGGTGGATTTTCTTTTTCCCTTGTTGGCTTTGTTTCCAACTGACTTGATAATTTTTTTACCTGACTGAATATTACTTCCCAGGTTTGGGATTTTTGTTAAGTCATTTTTTTGTTTCTGTGTTGGACCAGATTTGTTATTACTTTGTGCCTAGAAATTATTTACCAGTTGAGTTTGAGCAAAACCCAAAATATTATTATCATTCCTCTTACTCCTTAGATTTTTTCTACCCCTGTTCTAACCATTTTCCACATCACCAAAATTTTTGACAGAATTATTATATACTTTAGATGGCATATTAATTTTGGTTTTATTGGAGTTAAACTTCTTAGTACGTTTAACAAGAAGCCAAGGACTGAAATCAACATCTTCTTGAGCGTTAATCATGCTATTTGACTCCATAACATTACTTTCTTTAGTACTATCCTTAGGATTATTTTCCAAATTAGTATCCAGATCATTAATAGTTTGAGCTACCGACACTTGGGTATTCTAAATATTTTCCCCCCTATTTAATGAATTAACATTAGCAGTGTTCTGAATATTCATCGCATCTTTAGATTCCAATGAAGGATTGTTACCGGTTTTCCTAAAGGGACAAAATTTTGTTCTATGGGACACTCTACCACAACAATGACAGACCTCATGAATACTTTCATATTCTAGTTTATACCATTTCCCATCCAATTCAAATTTAGTAGCAATCGATTTCAATACACACTCTAGCAAAATTTCCACGAACTGAAGCTGCAGTATTACCACCTAATTTTATAAGTTTACCAACAGATCTAACAATGGAATATAGTAGGGGGTTCATAGAAATCAACAGGAAGTTTTGGAAACCTAATCCATACCGAAGTTCTAGAATCTCAAGCATTTTTAGGGTGAAAGTTCGATTCCCATTTTCTAACAATTAGATAATGTTCAAATATAACCCAAGGACCTCCAGTAAAAACATGTATGGAATTAGATACCTTAGAGAAATTAACAATAAAAAACTCAAAACTCAAATCGATTAAATCGAACGTACCCTGTGTTTTCCACATAGTAGTTAGTTTTGATAGAAGAGTTTTATAACCAATATTTCTACCCAGAAGATGAATTATAAGGAAATCTTGCCATTTTTCCCTAATAATTTCAAGCAAGTGGGGTGGAACTTTGAATCGGGGGGCAAAAACTCTTTTATTCCCCTGCGACGAATCCTCAGGGTCATCAAGAGGTACTATTACAGGATCTTCATCATGATAAAAAAAAAAATACATCCTTGATTTTATTTATAGAAGAGTTTTTGTTCCCATTAAGTATATCTCTGAAAGATTTAGGGTTCTCAACGTTTACCTTTAATGTAGGTCTTACCTCATTTTTGGCGTTTGAAAGCGTGGGAGGAACCAGATCTACCAAATTCTGGGTTGTTTCAGGAGTTGATTTTCATAATGGTGGAAACTCAATTGAGTTTTCCCCCATAATCAGATCAGTGAAGGGTTTGCATACCTGTGTTTCAATTTCCATAGTCGAGGAAACACATATTTGAGCGTCTTTGTAATACCCCAAAAATTTATATTTTGAAAATATTACTTTATATAAGTTTAATATTTTTTGGATTGTTTTGCAAATTTCGGATAGAGATAATATTTGATAATTTTTTGGAGTTAAATGTTAATTTAAATTGACTTTTAACAGTTTTGGGACTAATATGTTATTTAAAATATACTGTTAAGAGTTTTGGGATATAATTAATGTTTTTTTTTTATTTTAAATGGGGCATTATGTAAATAAATAAATAAATTAACGATCAAAATTGTTTCTTTCATCTAGAAAGAAACAAAATTGACCGTGTGTATAATATATATATATATATGTGTGTGTGTGTGTGTGTGTGTGTGTAAGACACGTGTTATGTCATGTATATAATAATTATACTAATATAATAAGGAAGAATCAACAAGAATCAGCATATAATAATAATAGGTAAGGATCAGCATATATAAACTTTTATCACTATCTTAGGCTAGATATTATATGTTTATTTGGTTGTGGTGTTTGGGCGAGAAAACAAAATGAAGAGAAAGAAAGAAAAAAGAAAAATAATAAAATTTATATTGTGACGATTTCGATTCGGATTTTGGTTTTAGATTTCAAGTAAAATTGTCGCACCCCACCTCGGGTACTCGTCACTCGAGGCTGGGCGTGACGTCAACCTAACGTTACCAGACCAACCCACGAATATCCAAATAAACACATATACAAACATACTCGCCTACTTGTAAATTTTCTTTATAAAATATATATATACCTGAACCTTCCACAGTTCACATCCGACCGACTCACCTCCAATACGACACTACCTCCAGACTCTCACTAGTGCCAGTAGTGGACTACACCTAGCTGCGGTACCTGCACCTCAAAACTTTTATCGGTGTACTGTTTTCATAATTAAAAAGAAAAAAAAAATCATGGATCAAGTATAAATAATAAATAACATACTTCGAAATATAAAATAATATAATCACATACTCGGTTCCACTACCACCAATGAAAAGAAATAATATAACGATAATACCATATATCGCACCCCACATTCGGAACCAATTTTCCTCTGTCCATAATGTAAGGAAATAATGTATTTTAAACACCCAATATAAATATAATAAAATTACACACCGTACGAAAATACAATTTTCCTGTCCCCAATAAAATAAACCAATATATATATATATATATTAAAAATATCAAATCCAAACATTATAAATCAATCAACCCAATTATTTTAGATCAATTTATCCAGATATTTTAAAACAACCAGTTCAATATATTTTAAATTGACCTGTCTAAATATTGTAGACCTACCAGTCCAACAACTCGTCACATGATAAAATATTCCACCAGTCCACCAAAATAATATATATATTTATATGTCAATTCATTTTAAAGTAATATATATCAAACTCAAATCAATGCAGTCAGTTCATCATATACTACAATATACTACACCACTCTCCTACTAGCTATATGATTGTTTTAACCTCATGATTGGGAGTTGCAATAGTACCGTACCACCCGTAGGATTTGCCTTCCTAACGGGTTACAACAACGCTCTACCAGACTTTGCCAAACAGATAATCAACAATGCTCTGCAGGATTTTGCCTAGCAGATAATTAATAACACTCTGCAGGACTTTGCCTAGCAGATAATTAACATCCCTTCTGGGAAGAAAATACTATGACATAGTCGGACCTAACATCAATTTTCACCTAAAAAACAAACGACTTGGTCCACAATTCTTTTCCCACCTTTAAAACCAACCCATCGATCCAAAAAAAAAAAAAAATTCCACCATTTTAGAAACCAACTAAATCCACAAAACATTGTCCATCTTTTAAAACCAATTTGATCCACAAATCACAAAATCATCTATTTCAAATAACCATATTTTCCACAATTTATACGAAAATAAGATTTATAAATTTACATAGCAGACAGTACACTCACCTGGTTATCCGCTCCGCAAAACTTTCACTGACTACTCTCTACCGAGACTCCGGTGTCTGCGAACCTAATAGTGATAGGACCTAAATTAATATTTTATATAAAATAACTTAATCATGCAATGTAGGTCCTAATTTTCATAATTTTCCTATTTCCCATATTTTATTATGAAAAACTTTTTATTCGGATAATTTCGCTCTGCTAAAAATTTATGTACATTTATTCATCTGAACGGTCTCAAACTTATTATCGCAGTTACGAATTTTTGATGCTAGTAGTTAAATTTAACAAGATTAGAAATAGGTTGAAATTTTACCCTTTTATGAATTGTTGACGTTCTACAGTTTTTCTGATTCTGGCTTACCACTGAAGCGAAAGACCCTCCGCCGAGGCGAACGCATGCCTTCCTTCTTTACTTTGCTCACTGTCTTGCCATCGCCTAGGCCGTCGTCTCACCGCCTAGGAGAATACACTCCATTTTCTTTCTGTTTTACGTTCTGATGCTTCATCGCCTAGGCGATGATGTGGCAGTTTCCCGTTTCTACTTCGTTTTCAGTTAATCGCTTTGCTCTACCTCTCCTCACAGCTCCAACAACCTCTTGCCGCCCCACTTCACGAACAAAACACACATACACAGTAGCCCGTACACATTCACAGCCGAATCAACCACACACAACAAAACACATACACGATCGGCAACCTGAACGGCTTACCCACGCAAAACACATATCGCCGAACGACTCACATACCCCACATGCACGGCAAAAACTCAACAATTTATTACACACATACATATACACAGCAATCACATCTACCCACACACCGATCACTTACACACAGCAGCAGCGGCGACATACACACACACAAACACACTGTCGACACAAAACAGAAAATAGAGCACACTCACACATACGACGGACGAGCACACATACGCACATACCCAGCCAACATCTGAATAGACACTCACTCACACATACGACGGACGATCGGACGAGCACACATACGCACATACCCAGCCAACATCTGAATAGACACTCACTCACGAAATGACACACTAAACGGCGACGCCTCACCCACACCCACCGGAGGAACGCCGATCACCCTCCAATTCTCTCCCTCCCTCTCTCTCTAGATTTTTGATTTTTTCTAAATTTCCTTCTTTTGAGATGTTTTATCACGATTTGCATAAACATATATATATATATATATATATATATATATATATATATATATATATATATATATGAGCATGTATATATATATAAAATATTTTTTTTAATTACTCTTTTCTCCCTCTAACTTCTTTAAATTTTCATTTTAGTCCAATTCAACCTTTATGATTTTTTTAAATTGTAATTTCGCCTCTACAATTTTAAATTTTAAATTTCATTGGCAATTTGAATCCTAAAGTTTGGATTTAATGTATACAAATTTACAATTTGAACTCTAAACTTTTAATTGGGGTATTAAATAACACAATTTCACCCCAAATTTCTCTAAATGTTCAAAAATACAATTAAAATGACGTGCGTACTAAAATTGGGGTCTTACAAAAATTTCTAACTCTTTTAATATATATATGTATTTAATTTATCTATTGTGAGATTTATATTATTATTGTTGTCGAATTATAATTGTTAATTTTCATGAAATAATTATGATTATGTAAAAAATATGTGAAAATCTTACCTATGTATTTTATTTGTTACATTAATTAGATACACGTATTATAGGGGTTGAAATTCTACTGAGTCTTGCTTTATCGATTTTAGTGTTAATTTTCTAAGGGGAAAAACAACGTAACGGCCTTGAAAATCTGGGCCGTTACAGCCTTGCTTTATCTTCTTCATACTCTTAGCTAGATAATCTTCCTCTGGGAGAAGTCAAATAATGAAATTGAAATTATGATTGAATTTCAATATACTACCAAATAATAGAATTGTAATATCATGAAATTATAATTTCTAAAATTCTAATATGATGAAATTACATTGTTGGTCCAGTAAAATACCCAAGAGGGGGGGGTGAATTGGGTAATAAAAAATTAATCAAAATAAAAATCAATAAATCAAATAATTAATTTTATGCCTAAATAAATTATTATCTTTATAATATAGCGGAATTAATCAATTAACTAGGTCCACATACAAATAACAAAAATAGATAAATTAAGAAAGCAGCTTACCAGAGATTTATACTGGTTCACCAAGCTAGTCTTGGCTAATCCAATCCTCCGAGCTCGCACCCACTAAAACCAAGATTCTTTTAAAGGTAGGAACCAAACCAGTACACTGATTCTTTTACAGGCTCAGAATCAACATTTACAATTTCCTTTTCAAACTCTAAGGAATAACCTCTACTTTTTACAAGTTAAATAATAAGCTAATTCTTTTTAACACTTAGGTTCAAGAATCAAAATCTCACCAAAATACTCCAAATATCTTTTTTCCTGGTAAGGATTGAACCATTACAAAATCACTCACAAACACGCAATTCTTATCCAGGAAGAATCACTACCTCAATCTCTTTACAAGAAGAGACAGAAACCCAACTACCATTGATTAAATATCCCCAATGATATTTAACCCATCACAACTCACCAATACAAAAATTGATAAGTAAATCTCACTCGGAGCTTCTACCACCCCAAGTATATATAAACTCAATTAATATCCCAACTAGTGATAGAATTATGTGAGATACAAAAATCTGATTTTAGCAATATATGAGTAGAAAATTTGAGCACGTAATCAGATTCAAGAAATTGTTTAAAAGAATATTTTCTTTAAAGAATCAAAAACAATTTCTAAGATCAATTTCCAAAAACAATAATAAACAAGTAATAATCAATATGGAAAGATCTCACTTGGAATTCACAGAATTAATGATGAAAAATAATGTAGCTTCAATTCCGATATCAGCACAAATTGATCGCAGTTGATTATCAGAATCACTCTTAGAACAGCTCACAGTATAGTTGAATGATAACTCTTATAAACACTCTCTCAAATATAGACTGATTTTATCTCTTAGAATGAATAGAATGATTAGCTTTCTTAGAAAATTCGCAGGTCTATATAAGGGCACATGTAATCAGCCTCCTAACGGCTAGTTTTCAAATGTCACGACAATAAAATACTCTTATAGACCCTTCATAACATGAGGACTTCATTTAGGTTCAATTTCACTTAATAACAACTTTTAACACTTTCAATTAAATCTCCAAAGTATTTCTCAATAAAACAAATAAGTATAGAATTCATTTTATGTACCAAATTGAGAAACTTTAATAATTAATGAACCATATTGAAAGAATTTAATATGTATATGAACCATATCTCAAATGTTAAGAATATTCTCGAAATCTCTCTCAAATCTTAACCAAAAACGGTTACTTTTGGATTTAAAATCGGATCAACCAATATCCAGAAACTTTACATTCAGTCGACTGCCCAGTCGACTGAAGGATACTGGAAGTAGCCCATGCACTTTATCGGTCGACTCCTCAGTCGACTCGCAGATTCAGAGAGTTTGCCAAGCTTCTATCGATCGACTGCTCTATCAACTCGCAGATTCAGAGAGTTGGCCAAGCTTCTATCGGTCGATGTCTCAGTCGACTCGCAGATTTAGAGAGTTCATCTTCTTTCTCCGATCGACTTCTCAGTCGACTCCCCCCTCATGAATCTTTTCTCTGATCTCGTTTGTAACTTACTTTCTTTTATAATTTTGCCCCTTTATCCATATTTATATTCAAATGAATTCCACTAATACTCTTATATTCTATTTTAGTCATTCAAAAACTATTTCTTTTTAATTCACATAGGAGCAAATAAATATACTCAACCAAAACACACAAAAAAGATAAAATTCATTTTGTGCCGTGTGTGTGTTCCTAAATGGGATATTAAGAATTTATATTTACCTGGATTATTTTTTCTAATTTCTTTAAACTCTTAATACTTATTCATCATCTTGATATCTTCATTTAGCATCCATTCACTTTGACATCTTCATTATTGGAATTTTAAATCACTGAAACACTTGATCAAATATTAGATCCACCAAAATATCAATACTTAATTGTTCATCAAAATCTTGAGATCAACATACATTTTTTTAAATTTTAATTACATAACAAATTTGGTCTTCTTATTTGCGGCATGTTTTTTATTGGCTCTCCAATTTATTTATTTTTTCAACGTGACCCTCTTTTTTGTAAACGATTTTTTATGTAACCCTTCTATCAAATATTGAGATTCAATTGGATAAAAATTGATCACATGACATGCACATGCCATAATTTAGAGATAAAAATATCATTTAACTTTCTTTTTTTTCCTCTTTTTTTTCTCCATTTTCTTTTTTTCTTTTATTCCCGTTGTTAAAATACCAGTTCTGGTTAATGTTCTCTGAGCTGATGATGACGAGGTATGTGTTCCTATGAACTTGAAACATATCTCATTAGAGATTGACGGCGATTACACCAGCACTACACTCCATGCCACCCAGATTGAATTTAAAGAAATTGATTTTGGTTTTTTAATAATAAAATAGAAAAATAATTAAACTAAACTATAAAATGATAAATAATCAAGTTGAGGGCATGCATTCGTCTTGCGATTATACTAATATGTTTTACTACTTTTTCTATTTTAATTTTGTGTATAGTGAAGTAATTCAACTATAAGAAAAATTACAATGAAAGTATAACTATTTAATCGACAGGGACTATTTTCGGGATTTGGTTCCTAATTTACGGTAAGCCAATCCCCAAGCATAGTCCATCCTATTAATTATGTCGATTAACCGACCGTTTAATCGGTATGAATAATCTTTGGGATTCGATTCCTACTAATCCACTGTGAATCAATCTCTAAGCATAACTCATCCTATTAAACCGTATCGATTCAGATAAAACTGATTGTATAATGGTTAGATCTAAACCACAAGTATTAGATTTAACCCATAAGCATCAATAATTATTTCTAACATTTAAAAATGATAAAAACTATTATTAATTTCATAAATAATCTAAGAAAATGAATTTCTCGTCATACAATCTTATACACATGTAAAATAGAACTAGAAATTAAAATTACACTACGAAAATCTTAAAACGAGTACAGCCTAACCTGATTTCGCCTTAGCCGTTCATGGGTTATTCTTCCGCAAGATATTCAACCAACAACCATTGAAGAATCTCCACCACAGCTTCGGCAGAAAAAAGAAAACGGCAGAAGGAAAAAAAAAAACTCTAAAACTCAGGACTAAGTCCCAAAAAATGAATAAAGAAATAAATATATCAATGTCCAATGTCTACAGCCGAGATCACTCATTTATTTCCTTCCCCTAATTTGCTTCTTGCCTTTAATTGGCCTTAAACGACCTTCCAAATTAGAACAAATGGTTTCCATTTTGGATGATTAAGTAATGAACATGTGATCAAATAATCCAAAAGGATGCTCCCAACCCATTGTCGAATGCGGTCTTAATTCTCCAATAATTGCAAATTTGATCACCTTAATTTTTATAACTATTCTTTTTTGTAGCCAATTTGGTCCGTTATGGACCCAAGTTCGACCCATGGATCGGGTCAACTTGCGGGTCGTGATGCTTCTTTCTCAATTTTTGTTCCGTTTTGTCTATTTTCTTCGTCCTTTTTCAGGATTTCTTTATTTCCGGACTTATATCTACAAAAACAATAAATTATACTATTACTAATTAAACATGATTAAAAAATTATCAAAATTATAAATTAAGTGTGTAAATTTGGTATAAAATTGAGAACGATTAATGGCCCTGGTAGGATGTAGTGCATTGCCTCTGGCACATATGTCTCCTCACCAAGGCCGAAGCGCTCTAAAATCTTCCTTTGGAACTCCAGCGATGACTCATCAAAGTTGTAGGCGGGCTAGGAATGCTCCATAAATTGTTGAAACTTCATTTGCAGGGGCTCCAGCAGGCGATAGCAAGCATAATCCAGTGAACAAACATTTCTTGTTGAGGGAGAGACAAATGGTGAAGGGAGAGTAAAAATTAAAGCTTAACGCACAAAGAACATGAAAGAGAAGAAGATGCCCAGATCCTACTGGTGGACTCTTTAATGAGAAGAGAGAGATAATGGACTAATATAGAGTGAATGTGGAAGAAAGTTTATTAGTATTTGTTTTTAAAAAGTTAGTTAGAGTTAGTTTAATAGATAGTTAAAGTTAGTTAAAAGTAGTTAGTCGCTAATTATCTTCTTTGATTGCCTATAAAAGGCCTGTATGTTTGGAGGAATTCATTGAATAAAATTATTTTTTCTTCCTCAATCTTTCACTAATATGGTATTAGTTAACATTACCTTTATCTTCTCGGTTGATGACTGAATTCGATCAATCGATTGTTATCTCCATCACTTCTACTCTCTCTTTTCTTCCTTTCGATTCGATTCAACTTAATCGAATCTTATTTCATTTCTTGTTTCTTGATTTCCAGTTGTTGCTGTTAATCTTGACTGCAGAGTTCGTGACTATTTATTTCTTCAACACATCTTCATTTGTGCTTCGATTGTGTTTTGTTGAGCTCCGATTGTGTTTTGTTAACCCTTGATTGAGTTTCATTAAACTTTATTGAGCTTCGTTGAGCTTCAATTACACTGTTCGTCGATTTGCGATTTGCGATCTGTTCCTTCGGTGATTTGCGATATGTTTATCGATCATTGCCTCTTTGATTTGAAGATTTGATTCTTCTTTATTGACGATTTGCTTTTCTTCCTCAATCGATTTGTCAGTTTGTCATTCCATTGAGCTTCAATTAAGCTTCAATTACATTTCGCATCATCCAACGCTTTTAGCTTCGATTTGTGTAATTCTTTCATCATAAATTCAACAAATTCTGGCAATTTCTCTTTTGTACATGACAGATCTGCCATTGACGATCCATTGAGCCTTTATTTTCTCCATCATTTCGATAATCCAAGTCTTTATCTTGTTTCACAGCCATTAACAGGAGATAATTAGGCTTCCTGGAGTCGTGCAATACTCATTGCACTTTTTGTGAAGAACAAATTAGGTTTTATTGATGGTTCTATCTCTCCACCAACTGCTACAGATCTCAATCTCCTCAATTCATAGACCAGGAACAACAATGTGGTTATGTCATGGATCTTGAATTCAGTTTCAAATGAGATTTCAGCCAGCCTCGTCTATTCCGCATCTGCACATAAAATTTGGCTTGATTTAAAGGAGAGATTTCAACAAAGCAATGGTCCTCATATTTTTCAATTGTGTCATGAGCTCATTAACCTTTCTAAAGCTCAAAATTCAGTTGCTGTTTACTTCACAAAATTGCAAACTCTCTGGAATGAGCTGAGCAATTACAAACCGATTTGTTCATGTGGCCAATGGACTTGTGGAGGCCTTCAACAATTGAATTTCTACTGCCAGCATGAGTATGTTATGGCTTTTCTCATGGGATTGAATGATTCTTTTGCTCAAGCTCATGGATAAGTGCTTTTAATAGATCATCTTCCCTCTATCAACAAAGTATTCTCCTTAATTTTGCAAGAAGAATGTCAGCGTACCATTGATTGTACTACTGATTCATCAAACAATCTCGCTTTTGCTGTTCGCACAGATAATTCTAGGCAGCAGGTTCGCCATAAACCTGCACATTCTGGCAGCTCAAAATTCCAAAAGCGAGAAAAATCCTACTGCACTCATTGCCATTTTCATGGACATTCCATTGAAAATTCTACAAACTTCATGGTTTTCCTCCAGGATATAAAGCAAGACAACAACTTTCTTTACCAAATCATACAGCTACAATCAATCAAGTTTCCATTCAACTACCCACAAACAACAATGCTTCTAATGATTTTTTTTTCTAGAATCTCAGTCCTGATCAATATCAACAGCTGATGTCGATGTTATCCACCCATTTATCTTCTTCTGCTCAAACTAATGAGCCTCAGGATCTGGCATCCACTTCCTATGCAACAGGTACTTGTTTTTCAGTATCTCTTAATCCTATTTTATCCTCTTCACATTTTTGGATATTGGATTTTGGTGCCACAAGATATATATGTTCGAATGCTAGTATTTTTTCCTTCTTGAAACCCCTGCAGAATTCCTATGTTATATTACCTAATCATGCTAGCATTCCTGTTGCTTATTATGGGGACATTTGATTGACCACTCAACTGTTGCTGAAAAATTATTTATATGTTCCTCAAATCAAGTACAATCTCATATCAGTGAGTGCCCTCACTACTGATTGTGCTTTTATGATTGCCTTTTATCATAATCATTTCATAATTCAGGAAACCGGCAGCATAAAGACGATTGACAAAAGTGACAAAAATAGTGATCTTTACATTTTGAATGCAAATAAGCTACAATATGATTTTGCAACCATTTCAGCCTCTATAAATAAAGTTTTGGGAAAAGTACAATTTAGACCCTCTAACTATTGACACATTTCTAAGTGGTCCCTCTAAGTTTAAACGTTTCATTTTAAACCATCTACATATCATAATGTTTCAAAATGGTTCATCCGTTAGAGATCCCGTTAAAACTAACAGAATCATTGGGGCAAAATGGTCTTTTCACGTTTTTTAAATTTTTTAATCATTTTTAATTATTTTTTTTTAATCTTTTCCTCCCCTTCCTCTCTCTCTCTCTCTCTCCCACCACCTCCCTCTCCTTCTTCCCCTCTCTCCACCCCACCCCACCCCACCTCCTACAACAGGGGTGCAAACACCCCCTGAAACAGGGGGTGAAACCCCCCTGGTGCAGGGGGTGCAACCACCCCTTGTTGCAGGGGGTGGGGTGGGAAGGAGAGAGGAGAAGGGGAGGAAGAGGGAGAGGGAGGTGGCAGGAGAGAGAGAGGAAGAAGAGGAAGAGAGAGAGAGATAAAAAAAACTTAATTAAAAATGATTAAAAAATTTAAAAAATGTGAAAAGACCATTTTACCCCTAAATTCTATTAGTTTTAACTGATTTTCAAACGGAAGGACCAATTTGAAACGTTATGATACGTAGAGGGTTTGAAATGAAATGTTTAAACTTAGAAGGACCACTTCGAAATGTGTCAATAGTTAGAAGGTCTAAATTGTACTTTTCCCTAAAGTTTTTGCTCAAATTTGGCACAACTGCCTTGGGCATTTATCTTCCAAGCGATTATCTGATTTACATGAACAATTGCATTGTGACAGTTTAAAAAATGCCGGCTATGGAACCATGTTACATTTGTCATTTGGCAAAGCAACGACGACTTTCTTTTGTCTCTAACAACAATTTGTCTTCATCTACTTTTGATTTGGCTTACTGTGACATTTGGGGGCCTTATCATGTAATTGGATATTCTGGTCACAAGTATTTTTTAACATTGGTTGATGATTATACTCGTTTTACTTGGGTGTATCTACTCAAAAATAAATCAGATGTTCTTACTGTGATTCCCCGATTTTTTACCATGGTTACTACTCAATTTGGTTACAAAATTAAAGCATTCAAGTCTGATAATGCCAAGAAATTAGCCTTCACTGATTTTTTTCATGAACAAGATGTTCTTCATCAATTTTCATGTGTTGATCGACCACAACAAAATTATGTGGTAGAGATGAAGAATCAACACCTTCTCAATGTGGCTCGAGCTTTGTATTTTCAATCACGCATTCCTATTTCATTTTGGACTAATTGCATTCTTACTGCTACTTTTTTGATTAATCGCACCCCATCACCTCTTCTTACACACCGGACTCCTTATGAGATGCTATACAAGTCGAATATGGATTATTCTACATTCTATGTTTTTGGCTGCTTTGTTTTTACACTTCCTACTCATCGAGTTAAGTTCCTGCAACGAGCACGAATTTGTGTTTTTCTTGGCTATCATTCCGATATTAAGGGCTAGAAGCTCTATGATATTGAGACTAAACAAATTTTTGTCTCCCGAGATGTCGTTTTTCATGAACAAGTGTTTTCATTTCACTCCAACATCGATATTGTCTCCTCGACAGAACAACCATCTGCACCGCCTCATGATCAAGCTATTGTCTCCTGGATAGAACAACCCCTTAATCAAGTTATTTTACCTCAGCAATCCAATTTTAGTCGCCAAACTTCATGGATTACTAAACAACCCTCCTACTTACAGGAATATCATTACAATCTCTTATCTCATGTTCCATCTAATGATTCTTCAAGTTCTACATCTCTTTATCCAATTTCTGGTTTCCGTCTCATATGATATGCTTTCTACCTCTCATCGACATTTTATTCTCAACGTATCTTCTCATTAAGCCTCAATATTATCATCAGGCTGTTGTATATCCAAAATGGCGAAAGGCTATGCAAGAAGAATTGAATGCAATGGATTCTAATCACACTTGGACTGTTGTTCGTTTACCACCTGGTAAACATTCTATTGGTTGTTACTAGGTTTATTGGACCAAATACAAATCTGATGGCTCTATGGAAAGATACAAGGCACGTTTGGTTGCCAAGGGTTACAATCAACAAGAGAGCGTTGATATTTTAGATACATTTTCGCATGTTGCTAAATTGGTTACTGTAAAAGTTTTATTGGCTCTCGCCACTCGTCAGAATTGGCACCTCATTCAATTGGATGTTAATAATGCTTTTCTCAATGGTGACTTATTTGAGGAAGTATATATGGACCTTCTACTTGGTTATATGCGTAAGGGGGAGACTTCTGATCATACCGAAAAATTGGTTTGCAGATTACACAATTCAATCTATGGCCTTAAACAGGCTTTACGATAATGGTCTGCCAAATTTTCTCAAGCCCTTGTTCAGCTTGGTTTTGTCCAATCAAAATCTAATTATTCCCTTTTTTGCTAAAGGTTTCGATACCTCTTTTGTTCCATTACTTGTTTATGTTGATGACATCATCATCACGAGTCCATGTTCACAAGTTATTGCATCTTTAAAACAATCCCTCCACACTCAGTTCAAGCTAAAAGATTTGGGTAA
Organism: Eucommia ulmoides; assembly: GCA_016647705.1. NCBI lineage: Eukaryota > Viridiplantae > Streptophyta > Magnoliopsida > Garryales > Eucommiaceae > Eucommia > Eucommia ulmoides. The sequence goes on from CM028339.1 coordinate 33,992,091, forward strand.
CTTGAAGTATTTCTTTGGACTTGAAATTGCTCGGTCTGCTAAAGGTATCATACTTTCCCAACGACAGTATACTTTACAACTGTCACAAGATACGAGATTTCTTACCTCCAAATCTATTAGCGTTCCTATGGACCCAAAGTTATCTCTTAACTCTTCTGATGGCGAACTTCTTGATGATGCCACTCAATATTGACGTTTGTTTGGCAGACTCTTGTACCTCAATCTTCCACGGCCTGATATTACCTTTGTAGTTCACAAGTTGAGTCAATTTATGTCTCAACCTCAAACTCCTCATTTACAAGCAACCCATGATCTTCTTCGATATCTCAAAGCTAAACCAGACCAAGGTTTATTCTTCCCATCTTCTTATTCTTTTACAGCTGCGAGCATTTTCTGATGCGGATTGGGGTGCATGTTTGGATTATAGACGACCTATGACGGGATTTTGTGTTTTTCTTGGAGATTCTTTGATATCTTGGAAGGCAAAACGCCAATCCACCATCTCTCGTTCATCTGCTGAAGCAGAATACTGTGCTATGGCTACTATAGTCAGTGACCTTGTTTGGCTTCATCAACTTTTGAAGGATTTTTCCATCATTCCTTCTTCATCGGCTCTTCTTTTTTGTGATAATCAAGCAACTATCCTAATTTCTTCTAATCCTACGTTCCATGAATGCACAAAGCACATTGAAATCGATTGTCATTTTGTTCGAGATAAAATTTCTGTTGGTGTTATTAATACCCATCTGTTCTCAACATCAACTGGCGGACATGTTCACTAAGTCCTTACCTGCTTCCTCTTTATTCCATTTATTATCCAATATGGTTGTCAAAGACATTTACAGTCCATCTTGAGGGGGAGTATTAGGATTTATTTTTAAAATGTTAGTTAGAGTTAGTTTAATAGTTAGTTAAAGTTAGTTAGAGTTAGTTAAAAGTAGTTAGTTGCTAATTATCTTCTTGGATTGCCTATAAAAGGCTTGTATGTTCAAAGGAATTCATTGAATAGAATCATTTTTTCTTCCTCAATCTTTCTCTAATAAAGTTATGTACTTTCTAGAGAGAGAAACTGAAATTGATACAAAGCTCTATAAAAAAATAGAGCTTATTTAATAACGGATTCTTCCGGGTACATGTCGCCGCTACCATCACCATCGTTGTCTTGGATGTTTTTTCTCTATCTTTTTTTTTTTTTTTTCAAAATGTAGAGAGAGAAAGTAGAGAGATATGCGGTTGAAACAAATCAATCCAAGATAGAGTCGCCTTATATTTAGGGTAGCTACTGGAAATTGTGGCAGTATGACTGTTGGGATGGTGGTAATAGTGGATGCTGACATCAAGGTAAAGAAATAGTAAAAGAAAAGAAATAAATAAATAAATAAAATGACCTTTTCACCCTAAATTATGCTATGTGCATCTCACACGATCAATTTTGGTCCAACTTAACCTTAATATCTGACAGAAGGGCTACATAAGAAATCGACTATAAAAGGAGGACTGATAGGTAAAATTTATCCATTTATTTCCAAACCAAATTTTGTACTTTTTGAGTATTTTTATAATGTTTTAATTTGTTTTAATTAGTTTTTATTTGTTTTTGTATAAATCTGGCATTTGGGACGAAAATAAGCTAAAACGGTTGAAAATCAAGCTAATCGGTGGAATGACGGTGGAAAAATGAGTAACAATGCCAAATTCAGAGCTTGCATCCACCACTGCAGCGATGAAACCACTGCTGCAACGATCAAAATGCATCCACCGCTGCAGTGGTGAAACTACTGCTGCAACGATCAAAATGCAGAGAGTTGCTGAAAGCTCCACCGCTGCAGCGGTTAAAATGTAGAGAGTTGCTAAACTTTTTGCTTAACCACACTGCAGCAGTTACTAGCCAGAAAGCCTACCGACATGCCCACTGCTGCAACGGTGAGCCCTGCACCTGTAAAGTGTTTTTTTTAGATATATTTGTTCCCATTAATTCCTCCTCCTCCTCCTCCATTTTTGGAACATAGAACCGGTAGAGAGACATTGGAGGGAAGATTTTGGTGTGCTCAACACAACCAAAGGAGAATATCACATTTTCAAAGAAGAGAGAACGATCTCGGAGCGGTTTTAGCGTCGATTCTTCGGATAACGGCTAGTCTCTTTCGTTTCTCTCTTTATTTCTTAACTTTAGTAGTTTGTTTGAGCATGTTTAGTTCGTTTGTTATTGTATATGTGATTACGACCATTAGCTAAACATGGATTGTCTATGGGATTAATATAGTTTATGAAAATGTTGTTTGTTTAAATTGTGTTTCGTTAACAGTTATTCTTCATTATTCGATTGTGTTTACCGTTCTTTAATTTCCTTTATATGCTTGTTATGATATCCTAAGAAATCGGGATTTGACACTCGGGAGAGGTAACTCCGGATTCGGACTAGGGTTTAAACACAACGTGACGAACTAATGATCTGGGAGAGCATTAAAAAGTGTACAATCCATGACGTTGGGGCGAGACTCATGTGACTAAGTGTCGTATAGATGCTCGAGGGAGATTTCGGCATTGACGCGAAATCACATATTCATTCACTTTACACTCGAGAGATGTAGTGACTGAGTTTATGATACCGAGATTGTCGAATAGGTCAAATACGGTTAATGTAAATTAGACGAAATCAAATATATTTAAGTAAATGAAATTAATCCTTAGATAATCCATTCCCCTAAACGTCTCATATTAGTATTATAATATAATTAGTTTAGTATATTAATTATATAAACAAAAATCTATTTTTTATTACCTAAATAAAGTTAGGCTATGATAATTACGATACTTAGTAACAATTTAATCTAATCCATGTGGATACGACAACTCTTATTTTTCCTATTATACTAAAACTTGACCCGTACACTTGCGGTGAAAATAGCGACATAAATTACGCGCTATCAAAGACCACATTGAAGAAAAAAAATTAGAGGGGCACAAATAAAAAATTGCAAATAGGAGAACCAAATTTATAATTTCCCTTGTAAATTATAATTCTAATTTTTTGTTTGTTTGTTCGTTCGTTCCAATTAGTATGAGGAACACATGGGTTACCATTCCTGGGATTCTTCATAAGGAAAAAAAAACATTTAAGGTCAAATGAAAATTGATTAATTTTAAAGATCATGGTTGAGTGATTTCGAATTTTATCCTCTATCACTTCAAAAATTTCTTTCCTTTTAAATTTATCATTAGCCTGTTTTAAAATGGTTTTTTCCACTTTCTATTAGGTGCTGGCAAACCCACGCCAGAATATCCATATTCAGCTGTTCAATGAAAGGGCTTTATCCATGAATTCTAATTCTAATTCTAACTCTAACTCTAACGCTAACTCTCTCTCTCTCTAACTCTAACTCTAACTAGGTTAAATTAGAGTGGTCATATTGCAATTTCGTATTAGAGTGGTCATATTGCAATTTCGTCCTAACTTTTTCTAAATTGGAAAAAGGAATATAATGATAAAACTTCGTGGACGGCAGGATTCGAACCTGCGCGGGCAGAGCCCACATGATTTCTAGTCATGCCCGATAACCACTCCGGCACGTCCACCTTCTTGATATAGTTATTACGTAATAAATTACTGGTATTATATTTCCTGCTAGGCGTACCGTTCCAATTTGTGGAGCTAGCACATCAGAGCGGTCAGCCCTGCTTTGTTTAGAATTGGATTTATTTATATTTCTTGAAAAAGTTTATAAAATAATTTTTAAAAATTATAAAAAATTGTTAGATTTACTTTTTTCAAATTTGAGCTTCAGTTAATTATTTTTTAATTAAGTCTAAAGCGATATTACCTATAACTAATAGTAAAATAAAATTCTACATAATATTTTTCTAAACTAACACCCCCAATAACTTTTATCTTTATCCTTTAGTAGATGTTGAACCTAATATTTTGATTAACAATTAAACGTTGATATTTTATGAAATTAATATATTTATTGAGTGGTTTCAAATTAAATGTTCCATAGATTGAAATGAAAAAAAAGAAAAAAGAATGAGTCGAAAAATATTAATCAGTGAAGAATTCATGAAACGATTATTGAAGAATCAAATGAATTCAAGACGGATTCAAGATGAAGATAATGAAGATTTTCAAGAGCATTGAAGATGTTGAAGACAATTAGGTAAAAATAAGATGTTGAAGACAATTAGGTGAAAACAACTCATTACCTTTATACTCTTAATGTAACCCGAATTAAGATCATACATGACACTTTAAAATTCTTATTTGCATTATAGTAAGAAGTGATAAGTTTAAAATTCTAAAATAGTTTTTGATAAGGGTATGTTTGGGCACCACTGAGTCAGCACTTGTGACATAACCACGTGTTCGTCCTCATAGTGACATGGACACATTCTGGAATCCGCAATGTCACGCTGGAACATACGCCGACCACGACTCCTCCCTGGAATCTCATTTGCACCCAGAGAGGAGCAAGATACCCCGCAGGGACGTGCTGTCTGGGCTCTGCGTTGTGCCCTAGATGGCCAACTTCAGGGACTTAGCCGTTCACCTCGACCGGCTCTCTATTCCAAATCGTTTCTTCTCCAGGACTCCACGAATTTCCACTTTCCTTCACCAACTCACCACCACAGGTCTGGCAAAGGCCCGTGGGCTTCGCCAAATGGGCCTAAAAGCCCAAGCTCAATGATTATCTCCTAAACGCCTTGGATTATCGGCTAAACACATGGTTTCACCTAATTAACCGTGTTTAGGCTCAACTAATCATCTTCAACGCCTATATATACTAGGGGCTATGCAAGCCTGAGGTACGCTTTATTACGTGTATGCATTGAGTTCATTTACTTACTTGACGCATTTCTATACTTTTTCTCTCTGAGCTCTTATTCTCGCTTCGGAGGGGCTTCACCGGGACAAATTCAGGTATGAGCTTTCTACAGGTATCACTCCCTTAGAAGTAGAACTATGGGCACAACAGGTCAGTCATCCCAGACCCCAGTACAGCTTAAGTGAAAAAAATTTAACCGTTGACTCCACCTCAGCAATAGGGCATTTGTCACCTGACCGAGCCTTACTTGAGGTGTTGGTGGCAGCTAATTAAGCGTTGCCACTTTCATCGCAAACGTACGGGTCAAGTTTTAGTATAGGTTGGGAGAGTAGGAGTATCGTGTTCATGGGGATTGGTTGAGAGTATCGTCGAGTATCGCGATTATCATAACTCAACTTTATCTAGACGATAAAAATGGTATTTAATTAATAAATACTAATACTACAATACTAATTTGTCTAATTATACTAATATATTGGTAGGACGTTTATGAGAATTATTGCCTAGGGATCAATATCGTTCACTTAAACGTGTTCGTTTCAATCTATTTTCATTAATGGCTTTCATCCTATCCGACAATCTCTGTATCTATAACTTGCTCACTCCCTCTTCCGAGTGTAAAGTGGACAAATAAATGACTTTGCATTGACGCTAAGGTCCCCCTCGAATGTCTTTTTGAACACATAGTCACATGAGTCGTGAACCAACGTCATTGATTGCACACTCTTCAACTCCCTCTCGGGTTATTAAATCGTCGCGTTGTGTTTACCCTAATCCAAATTCGGGGTCACCTCTCCCGAGTGTCAAACCCCGTATTCTCAATATATCGTATCAAGCATAATAAACAATACAACACGACCAACACAACCAGATAAACATAAACAACCACTAACAAAATATCGATTTTATATAAACAACGTTTTCATGAATTCAATCAAGCCCTAGACAATATATGTTTAGCTAAACATGGCCGTAGCCCTATATACAACTAGAAACGAGCTAAACATATACAAATATTCAACCAAATCTAAGAGAGAAAGAGAGAAATGAAGAAACTAGCCGTTTATCTGAAGATCCGACGCTAAAACCGTTTCGAGAACGCTTCCTCCTTTTTCGCAACGTGATCTTCCCTTAGTCGAATGGCCTCAAAGCTCTCAAGACTTCCCAAAATGTCTAACCTTTTGTTTGGAGAAGAAGGGAGGATATATATAGGCTCCAAAATATCCTAAATATCTAAACTGTCCGTAGAGGGACCGCCGCGGTGGTAGGATTCACCACCGTGGCGGTGAGTATGTCGATTCAGAGATCGCCGCAGTGGTGGAAGAGGCGGTGAATTAGGAAAAACATTCTGCTAGTTTTTCTGCCTAGGTGGTGGATTTCTCTGCCTAGGCGGTGGTCCTTCAGTAACATTTGTTCTTTCTCAGCATCTTCACCGCCTAAGCGGTAGTCTGGGCGCTCTCTCACAATTTTGCCTCCGAGCTTGTCTTTCTACCGTTCTTCCACCGTTCTTGATCCGATTTGACCGCATAAGGACCAGTTTAGTCCATTTTCACCCCAAATACCTGTTTCATGGCAAAAAGAATATAAACGAATTAAAACGTAATAAAATGTACTAAACATACTCGAAAACTAACAAGTTCGGTTTGGAAATAGATAGGTAATTTACACCTATTAGGTGTGTACCAATTTTATACATCAACAGTTTGGTGCAGTCTATGGGAACCGTGCAAAAAGCCTTCCCCTAATCATTGCTCTCTACTTAGCTGAGCCTGGATGATCAGAAAGTCTAGCTGAAAAGATAAACAGGACAGGAAAAAAAAAAAAAAAAAGAACTCCAAGGACACATCCCCCAACTCCCACCAACGAGGACAATTGCCCCCCAAGACCATGCAAAACCGTTTACTCTACCACCTGGGGCTGTGGGACAAACCTTGGGAGCTGTGTAGGTATCTCGAGTTGATCTCCTTGAACGCCAAATGAGTGAGTTCAATTTACATATTCAGCTCCTCCTCGCGCGCTTATCACTGCCCCTATTTAGGGTGGACCAACTCTCTAGACCACAGCACCCGATAAGCTACATCTAGACCGCGATGTTCTCATGACCACTTCAAATGGGCATGTGCTCGAGGGCCACCCTCCGTCTCGCAACCCTAAACTTGTAGGACATGAGAGATCCTTCCTAGCAATACCAAGATCTCCATCTTCTCCGCTGCGCGAATTTGTGCTAAGGGACTTGTCAGTGTCCTCTACTGGTCAAGCTCTTCATTGGCCAAGCGGGTTCGATCTCAGAGGTCGGTATGAACGTGAAGTTGGTTCTTACTCACCTCCCTCCTATTACATTATAGCACGAGCTACGGGCAGTCATGTACAGGTTGAACCCCGAGCAGGGGTGATTGTGGAGTTTTGTCTGGCTAACATGGAAGCCTACTTCCAGGAGGTGCAAGGAGGTCGGGTAGGACTGGGTGCTATGTGGAGGTGAGGTCTCCTTTTGTGGAGGAAGTTTTGGAAGAAGTAGGGCCGAGACACTTCACTCACTCCCAGATGAATCCGTATGATGAGACGTTATGTAATTCCCCAAAAATTTGTATTTTTAAAAATATTATTTTACAAGTTTAATATTTTTGGGACTGTTTTATAAATTTATGGTATAAAGAATATTTAATAATTTTGGGAGTTAAACATTAATTTTAATTTGACTTTTAAAAGTTTGGGATAACTGTGTTATTTAAAATATACTTTTAAGAATTTTAAGATATAATTAATATTTTTATTTTTATTTTAAGGAGGATATTTGTGTAAATAAATAAAATTATTATTATGATAATTATGTGGTTGGAATTTGATATCTTCCTCAGGAAGATATCAAATTAAAACCATATATATTATGTATATATTATATGGATATATATTTAGAAAATTGAACACGTGTATTAGATCACATGTGTATCCACACATATATATAATGAAAGCTTATACATTAAGCAAATTGAGATATTATGAAGCGGACACGAATTAAAAAAAAAAAATGGTGATCAGTTTGGCTATGAACCATATATCAAGCATATATATGAACATAATTACATGAATATTTTGGAATGTTTTTGGAATGTGAAAAATATTCCGGTTGGATTTCACCTACGGATTTCAGGTAGAATTTCTAACTCTTTTAATATATGTATTTAATTTCTCTATTGTGAAATTTATGTTATTATTGTTATCGAATTTTAACTATTAGTTCACATGAAATATTTAAGATTATTGTGTGAAAATTATGTGAGATACACGTTTATGTGTTTATTTAGAATTTAATTAGATACACGTATTAAAGGGGTTAAAATTCTATTGCGCGTTGACTCACAACCCCACAGTTGTGATTATAGGGCCGGTGAGAATGGAATTGCACCAGAAATTTATTTGAATGTATTTGAAAATAGTGCGGTGCCAGAAATTTTATTTGAATTTCTATATAATTTGTAATAATTATATTTATTATTGATGTTGTACAGATTGACTCAATAATTTGATAGTATATTATACTCAAGGAATTTTAGTACACAATGCATTTAACTTTATCGTTGAAATTTACTGTGCATGTATACGTCCTACAGGAACGTCCTAATTCCTTGCTTATTTGCACTCAATTAAATTGATAAATCATAATTACCATTGAAGTTTGTAGAATTTATCAGATTTTTATAAAATGAAATATGGGATATTCGATTTTAGTGTTAATTCTTCGAGAGGATAAATCACGTGGCGGCCTTGGAAAATCGGGTCGTTACACGTTAGATCCCGTTAACCACCTGTCCATGTTCAAGTCTCATATGGACATGTAAGTAGCCTCTGTAGCTTTGTGGTGTAGAGCATATCCCATCACCCCTCATGGATGTAGTGAGGTCCTAGTTCCAAGGTCTGAGGCCAACATGTATTTCCACCTTTAGGGAGCTCGAGCAGTTGTTCCTGGCTCGTTTCAGCCTCGCCCAGCGGAGGCCGAAGATTATGGCTCATATTCTCACTCTTCGGTAGGAGCCCACTAAATCTTTGGGAGACTACATTGAACACTTCAACCGAGAAGAAAATGTGTGCGACGATCTCCCTGAGACTGTAGCACTGAATGTTTTTGTTAACGGGATCTGGTATAAGAGGTTATCCTATTACCTCTACTCCAACCCTATTCCCACTCTCAATCAAACTCTAGACTGAAGAACTAGGTTCCATGGTGCTGATCTCCATGCTACAATTAGGAAAAAGAGAGAAGAAGTGAACAAGTCGATAGAACCAAGGAATAGAGGTTCATATCCAACCAAGGCTCAAGAAGATTACAAGTAAAAAGGAGATTGGGACCCCTGCCCCGGGAGAGAAGACCAATTCCTCCCTGGGGCATTGCCAGTAAGGGTTCACCCTACTTACGACCTCGGTGGCTACTATCTTTGCGGAAAATTCAGGGTGGGTCTTCTTTCCTCCTTCGTCGTCCCTGAGAAGAAAGCTGGCCGGAAGGAGAATAACTAAGTACTGCGAGTTCCATTGGGACCAGGGTCACTTTAAAGAGAACTGCTTCTAGCTCCGACAGGAGATTGAAGCTCTCATCTAAAGAGGCTATCTCAGGAACTATGTTCGGAGAGGAAATCAAGAGCAACCTGACATGGATGAACGATAGGGAGAGTCTTGGGCCTAGAGAAGAAGGGAAAACTACAACCATCCATCGCCCCGAGAGATTGAGGCAAGGGATAATCACTACCGCGTGAATAGTAAAATCAACGTCATCCATGGCCGATTCAGCTCCGGGGGCATGTAGAGTCACCAGGGTCACACGTCTAGGCACACACTATTTTAAAATAGAAGAAGGTGTGCCACTTAGGCACACGCGGAACATTGACTAGCTGAAAAACAACTTCTGTAGGGAAGATCCACTTTTGTGAACAACTTCCAATTTGTACAAAGTGTTGCGGTTTTACTTATCACAATAAAGAATATGTTTTGTGCAATGTGCCATGTGTTCCCTCTGGTAAATAGCATTCCGACCCCTTAAGTCGCGAATGATTCTCCAGATCAACATCTTGGCTCCCAGAGTTGCGAATGATTCTTCTCAAGGATATTCTGACCCTCTGAGTCGCAGATGATTCTTTAGATCAACATCTCGACTCTCGGTGTCATGAATGACTCTCTACAAGTCTCATCCCAGTGCTCAATGTTGAGGGTGACAACCAGACCCTCTCCGGAGGTCAATAGTCTGTACCTAGGAAAATACTAAAGTCATCCACCAAGGGTGGGGCATTGATCGGGTTTGAGGGCTTACAACTAAGTACCTCTCCTTACCAATCGACTATAAGTTTGGCATTCTAAAGGGAAAGCTGCTTTTGTATAGACTAAATGGAGATAACCTGAAAAGGGTTCTTGAATGAGCCTAACTATGGAGAAATCCCTAATGACCAACCACGGGAGATCAATCGCCGCGTTGCGCCCCCGCGGACTGAGAAGACCAGGCACCGTGAAAAACCCTTCTCCTATGTCCATGACACAATTTCCTTACAATCAACTCGTGTACTGGACTGGAAGACTAGTGGTCCATGGTCCTAGGCAGAGATGTGAAGTTCTTTCAAAATTTTACAACTTTGAAAACAGGACCAAGCAGAAAGCGACTTGGCAAAAATGTCAGGAGGAAGTAATAGACTTTGAAGTACCCTGGCTATGCTGCTCAGAAGCTCACATGCTCAAGCGTAGAAAAATGGGAATAAGTGAAAAGGAGTATACAAAACCCCAAGTGTTGAAGAAGCAATGTTTCCCCGCCCTCGTAATGAGTGGCGTCCGTGCAAGGAGAAGTAGCTCCAGTCTCATCCTCCTCAGGGGCCCCCTCATCAGCACTGTCCTCCTCGGCATCTCTTTGCTCGATGCCTTTGTGCGTGGCATCGTCCTCCGTATTTGAAAACTTCATCATCACCTGGCCGATAGAGAAATCAGAATACAGGCAATGGATAGTCGTCATGGTGGTCCTCCCTAAAGGCGCTATCCAGGGGTTCTGTAACGACCCGGTTTCCCAAAGACGCCACTAGTTTCTCCTGAAGAGAATTAAAACTAAAAGTTTACCACGAATATTTCACCGCTCATAAATTAATTAGTATTACTCACGATACAGCTCTAATACCACTTATAACGATCCAGTCTCCCAGTGCAGTCACTCAGTTTCTCCCTTTATTACGGAGAAGTAAATGTAAAATACTAACTAATCCAACCCTACTTTATTATCGATCATTATCATTACAATATTTAAGAATATTACAAAAAGTGATACTATTCACGTGACACTATTTATACGTACGGTTACTATTCACAAAATATTGTACACACACTATCAATAATTCCACATCTATAAAAATTTTGACAAATTCTTACAAAAATATGCCAATAATAATTAATACTAAACAATTGGACTAATTTTACCACAATCAAAAAAATAAATACAATTTTTCATAATTAAATACAAATTCAAATATAATTATTCTTGGCATATATCATTTTTCGTAAATTCTGCAATAAATACTATGGAAAGGTGAGCCAACGCTCAGTAGGAGTTTTAACCCCTTTAACATGCGCATCCAACCAATCCAACACGTAGCACATAGACATATATCTCACATAATTGCCATATAATACATGTTCATACATAATCCAAATCAGCAATTATAATAAAACAACAACTATAGCATGACTTTAAATAGAGAGGTTAAACACCAATATTAAAGGGATCAAGAACCCTACCTTAAATCAGAAATTATAATCGTAGGAGAAAATTATTTTTCTCTCAATTCTTTTCTTCTTCTCCTTTCTTTTTCCTTATCTTTTTCTCCCTTTTCTTTCTCTTTATTTCTTTCCCTAGCCTTCTGGCCTCTCTACTTCTCATTCATTCATCTCTTAATCAATATATATATATATATATATATATATATATATATATATATATATATATATATATATATATATAATATAATACAATATAACAAATTAGACCAAGAACCCTATATTTTATATAATATTATTATTAGATAAAAAAAATTACACTTATAACCCCAAAATTATAAAATATCAATTCATACACCAAATGTTTTCATAATATATCAAAATAACCTAAAATGTATTAAAAGTATTATTTTAAAAAATATAGATTTTCGAGGTAATACAATCTATCTTTCTTAAATAAATTTCACCCTTGAAATTTTGTTCAGAATCGCACGGTTATATCAGTCACACTCAATTTTAAGAAAATTGTTTTCTATATAGGGTCCCTTAACCGAAAGTCACCAACAATTCACAACTCACAATATTCATACCACACATCGCCACTTTCGCATTTGCGGTGGCCGATAATGTATTCAACAATACATGACATGGTGCATTTTGGTCAGTAACGCCTAACACAAATAAGTAACTGTCAAAAAATATTATATTTCTAAATACTTCCATTACGTACTCTGATAATAATAATAATAATAATAATAATAATAATAATAATAATAATAATAATAATAATATTTTTTTTAACAAAATGATTTTTTTAAAATATCACGATAGTCTCACTTGGATTGGGTATATCTCGGTGCCAACAGGTCCACGACCTCAATTTTTTTTTTCAACAATCAACATACTAATAACCGATCTCATAATCATCAGATAGGCATGACATTTCAAGTTCACTGTTGTTGATGTCGAATTTTGGTTGACACCAGCGGTATGATCCGGTCAGCCTTGGAGGGTGTTTGAGAGCCCTAGAATGGAGATCTTTGGTCTGTGTAGCTTCTGATTCATGGAGAAACCTTTGGCCGGGAAAAGGAAGACTGATATCAGAAAGGTCCTGACAACCTTTTGAGCCGAGAAGAAGAGGAGTAGAATACTTCGTGATCCTTGAAGAGATGAACCAACACTTGGAATTAAGTAGTTCCGGGAAGAATGAGCGCCTGGAAACATGCACAAATGACTTGCGAGGGTTTTCTCGGCGTGTGCCCTCCGGTGTGAGAATTAGCGTGCGAGAGGAAGAATTTATAGTGTGAATGCCGAGAAGAGTGAAGAGTAAGTAGTAAGTAAAATTCATCTATCTTTGAGCAATTGTATGCTCTCCTTTTTATAGATAAGGAAGAGATTAGTTTAGGGGCTAAGCATAGGTTTAATGTCTCTTCAAGATCACATAATAGTGCCAACTTTACATGTATCCAATGAAAATATGGCAAGAGGCTCTTATTTTGGCCATGTTTAGGAGATATTTGGAGATATTTTGGTTGGGGAAGAGAGCCACAATGATGCTTCGGGATATTTTGGAGATATTTTGGGGTGCTTAAAAGGTGGAAAACCGGGCTAATCTTGTAAACAAACTGAGGAGGACACTACCCTGTTGCAACCGGGATGAAAAGATTGACTCTTACCCTTTCTGGGCGGATAGAGACAGGAAGGGATGAGCATTTCTGCGCCAAAGAACACCGAGATGGGGAGTGGTTGCCCATCCCGGCGATAACTTGCTGACCACCCTGGAGAGAGCTGAATCCTTTGGGGCCATTGGTGTAGTTGGAGACGTCTCCCTTCTCGATACATTCCTCATACTTAGTTTTTGTCATGCTTTAAACCCTACAGGGAGCTGCGGAGGTGTGACAATCTTTAATTGGTTGCGTGGAAGTGACTATTTTTACACTCATTAGTAGCCCCTCAATCCCTATTGTTAAGAAGAAGTTCGAAAGACTGGGGACTCTATTGTGAGCCCTTTTTGGAGTTTTGATGTTCCTATCGAAGCTTTTTGAGGTGTTAACGACCTTATTTATCCTTCAAGGAGTATTGTGTAACGGTCAAGTCTTTTTTTTGAGAAGAATACGGGCGATTCCAGGACGGGTATAGTCAGTCCGAGAACAAAAAAACTGCCCAAGAATTTAAACGGGCAACCTGAGAACAGCAACGAGTGGCCCACCTTAGATTGGCGTGAAAAGCTGAGAACGGTCACGCATGCGTCCCATCGCATTTATGCCTCTCCACTGTCATTTCTTTGGTGGCGCCTCTTCAGTGGCACTTTTTTAATGTGAATCGATGTGCCCAAACGTGCGACCTGCCTAATCGCCGGGGAGAAGACACGTGGCTGCACGACCTCTGAACTGTGCGCCTTTCCCAGGTGCTTTTCTGGCTTTGTTAGGTATGACAGTTGGGATGGATGGGCGTTCTCCTATATAAAGGCGGCACCCTGAACCCTTTTTCACACTTTCATGATTTTGCCTTGGCGGAGCATCGACCTTTTCGGCAGGTAACTTCCCATTTTCTCAAAATGTCTTATTCTTCCTCTTCTTTTGCTTTTGAGTCAATGTCGGGGTCTACTACCTCTGGGCAGGCCCTAAATATTTCTCCCTTCCATTAGATAAACCCTCCTTTAGCATTGCCCTCTTGCCTAGAGGGACGGACAGGGTCTTAAAGTGGTGAAGAGCCTTCCGGCCGTCACGACAAAAGCGATGGTGTTGGGTCTAGTATTGGCCCTACCGCAGATATGGCTCTAAGCTTAAGTGATGAGGTTGAGGTATGGGAGGATGTAGTTCCAAGAGATAGTCCCATCTAGGAGATTGAAACGACGATGACGGAGAAGAAAATTCGAAAAACCCGAAGCACATACACTATCTCTGAGGGGGTGGAGACTCATCTTCCCCGCCCGGATGATAGGGCTTGTGCCCCTCCTAATGGATTTATCATGGTGTACATGAAGCACTTACGCGGAGGTTTACGATTCTTGATTCATCCGTGGATTCAGACCCTTTGTGCGGAGTACAAGCTGTGTCTGTCACAACTTGATCCTAACTGTATTCGGGACTTTATGGCTTCTTTTATCATCTTCAAGACTGAGGAACTGGAACTGTCCCTAGATTTATTTAAATCCCTATTCTTCCCAAAATCCATGCCTTCCGGGAAGGGATGGTATTATGTGGTTTCTCGGCGACAATTTCTTTCAGGTCTCGATAAGTTGTTGAAGAATTGGAAGCCCCAGTACTTTTTTTCTAGGAGGAACAGGCTGGGAATTTGGTCCCAATGAGGAGATAGTCAACCCTATTCCCAAGGAATGGGGTGTTGTAGGTGAGCATATCCCTATCTGTGAATGATTAATGGATTACACAGTATCTCTTTTAATCTTCTGACCGTTCCTCTTTTTTTTCTCTGTTTCTTGGAACAATTCCAAAGAAGGCAAGGGGAAGAAGAATAAGACCAAGTGCCCTGATCAAGCAATAGAGAAAGGTCATCTGGGAGACCAAATACAAAAATATGAACCAACTACTGGAGTCAACATTATACTGTCGTTACTTTTACTGTGCACCAGGCCTTTCAATACCAAAGATCAAGGAGGACACCGAAAATGGTAAGACCTCATCTTCTTTGACATTTCTTATTCTTTGAATCTTTTATCGTTTTCATTCCTTTCTTACTTATCCAACTTCTTACATTGTATTTGGTAGAAATGGATAAGGTATCGTTGGCGAGGTTGCTGAGAGAGAGAGCCGAAGCTGCGAAGGCAGAGGCTGAGAAGAGGTCACCCTCCTCAAGTGGAGGTTTCCAAGGGAGATTGTCAATGAGGGGAAGAAACCGAAAAAACAAGCTTCGTTAGAGAGGCCCCCGCTAGGTCGGAAAGTTTACCAAGGAGAATAACGATGA
Organism: Eucommia ulmoides; assembly: GCA_016647705.1. NCBI lineage: Eukaryota > Viridiplantae > Streptophyta > Magnoliopsida > Garryales > Eucommiaceae > Eucommia > Eucommia ulmoides. The sequence continues at coordinate 34,007,570 of CM028339.1, forward strand.
GGGAGCAACAACAGCGTGAGGCCGAGGCCACTACTGAGAAGGAGACCCTTCTGCCAACTGAACAGATACCCAAACTATTTTTCGGGAAGCGTAGCGTTGGAGCAAGTCAGGAGAAAGAAAAGAAGAAGGCCGGGTGTACGACGAGCGTTTCTTACATGCTCGCGTAATGACTACTCGTAAGTGTACGAGATCAAAATTTTAGTGTAATGTGATCTTTAAGATCGGGTATCGTATCCACAGGGATTGGTTATCTTTATTATCGAGTACCATAATTATCATGACCTAACTTTATCTAGGCTAAAAAGAGTGATTTTCAATTAATTAATACTAATACTAATATAACCTAATTTAATCTATACTAATTATACTAATACGAGATGGTTAGGGGATAGATTATCTAGGGATTAACTTTATTTTCTTAAACGCGTTTGATTTTGTTTAGTTTACAATAATGGTGTTCGACCTATTCGACGATCTCAGTTTGTAAACTCCCCCGCCACCTATCCCAAGTGTAAGACGAGGGAATACGCAACTTCGTGTCAACGAAGAAGTCTTCATCAACGTCTTAACGACCCTAGGTCACGTGAGTCTCGCCCTAACGTCATTGATTGTACATAATCTGTCACGACCCGTCCCAAAATCCCGACATCATGACATCATCGAAAACAACCAACCAACCATCTATTAAACGACAATATGCATATATATATAAATACACCATCATCTATATGAAGTTATACATATTTCTGTTATGGGGACACACCCGTTCCCCAAAGATGCTATCAGTAAATATAATACGATGAACCCCTCACTGGTTAACCTCAGAAAGCTTATCTCAACCCTTCATACGACTCCATCGTAGGACTCTACCTAGTGCCAGTAGGGGACCGACTCCTAGCTGTTGTACCTGCGAGTGTACTGCCTTCTTAGTAAAATATTTTTAAAATAATCATACATTCTAAATATTACCACAATTAAATATGGATCAATCATAAGTATATAAATACCACATAGCTGGTAAAATCTCCAATATATAAGCAGTGAAAATAAAGCGTGTTCCATCCAAATCCATTTAGTATAAAATCATACCAATCACCATAATAAATAATAAATCACCCAATATAAGTAAAACACCACATCTCAAACCACTACAACACACACTAGCTAGCCATAGTGATCGTTTTAACCTCATGATCGGAAGTTTGCAACGGTACCGTACCATCCGTAGGATATGCCTTCCTACGAACACCCATCACTCCGCCGAAGCGGATAATCAGTGCATAGTATAAACGTTTAACATCACTCTGCCGAAGCAGATAAACATTACTCCGCCGAAGCGGATAACATCACTTCGCCGAAGCGGATCACATCACTTTGCAAAAATATATAAATACTATGGTATCGTCAAATCAATAACATCGCCATCAAATCATAACGTGATAATATCGTCTAATCAACTTCGTCAAATCACACATCTACCTCCCTTTTCCAAAATCGACTTTTTATCCGAAAATCATCTTTCTCACTTTCTTTTAAAAGGAAACGTCTGATTTTACCAAAACCATTTTTCCACTCTTTATTTTAGAAAACCAGATATATTTAGAAAAATGGATATTTTCCACTCTATTTTAAAACCACCAAATCCAAAGAAAAACCATTTTCACCTTCTTTTCAAAAACCATCGTAATCTCACGAAAATCCCTTTTTACTAACTCACCCAAAACCTGTTTGATCCACAAAATTTAAAAAAAACATCTAATGTAAATACAACTATTTTCTATCATATATAGATATAAAAATAGTTTGGTAAGAAGACAGTACACTCACCTGATTATCCGTTTTTTAAGACTTTAGCACCTATTCTCTACCGGTACTCCGATGCCTGCGAACCTAATAGTGACGGGGCCTAAATTAATATTTTATGTACAAAAAAATACCTAACCATGAAATGCAGGCCCTAATTTCTGTGATCTTTTATTCCCCATATTTTATTATGAAATATTACTATTCAACTAATGTTACTCCGCTACAGTTTATTATATCAAATTTATTCATGTGAACGGTCTCACTATTTTCTATCGCCATTTCAATTTAAACAATTAAATACATATATTAAAGAAGTTTGAAATTCTACCTTTCCCGGATTTTTCAATGGCTGTGAGATTGGATTTTTATTTATGTTGGGGGTGGTTTGTGCAATTTTTTTTTCTTTCTTTTTTCTTCTTCATTTTTCCTTATCTGTTTTGCGTTTCTGTTTTCTATTTTCCTGTCTCGCCGCCGTCGTCGATCACGCCTCGTCGTCCCACCAACCGAACACACGCACCACCGGACAACCGAACCCACACACTTCCACATCTAGCCCCCATGTACACCCACCATTCGCCCACACGACACACACAGTAACCCACACACACACGCTGCTTTATCTTTCTAAACTTACCGCCGGCGAACATCCGACGACCTCTAAAACACAAACACTTCGAAACACACACACATACGACAGACATACACACACGATGAAACACGACACCACCGCCACTGACAACAGGGCAACGACAAGCTCTCTCTCTCTCTCCACTCCGGCAACGACGATCAAAACACGCACCACCACCACTGATCAGAATACACACTCACACCACAACGATCAACAACATCCACCCGCACAGCCAACCAACACCTAGCAACGATCACCTGTCGACAGACAACCCATATAGCCGGACCGAACTTTTCTCTCTCTCTACCTACTCCGGCGACTCACCTATGGCCAAAACAACACACCCACATATTCATATCAATTAGACACACACACACCCAGAACACACACACACACAGACCCACATCCCTTGCTGACGATCACCCTCCGTCGGTCGACGACACCACCTTCGATCCTCTGCCTATCTTCTCTGCTCTGTTTGTTCTTTCTCTTTGTGTTTTGTATCAATTTTCTTTGTGTTTTGTGACAATTTGTATAGTGCTTATACCTATATATATGCATGAAGGAAGTGGTGTGAGCTTGATCCTTGCCTTGCTACATCCGTCTCGTTTCTCCGTTCATGATTTGGGATGATCTCAGCAGCCTCTACATATATGTGTGTGTGTGTGTGTGTGTATATATATGTTAATCTATTCTAAACTAAGCCCTAAGGGATCTAATGGCCGGAGGTCCTTAAGAGAGAGAAGAGGAGAGGAGAGAGGATTAAATAGAAAAAATATCTCAAAAAATATCTAAATCTGTGCAGAGGTGATCGCAGCGACGGTGGGATTCACCGCTACGGCTGTGGAATATGTTGGTTAAGTGATCGCCTAAGCAGTGAAGAAAGCAGTGGATTCAGGGACCATCCTACAGTTTCACCGCCGCGGTGGTGGATCTCACCGCTGCAGCAGTGGATGTCTAGCTAGAATTGGCCATCTCTGTATTTTCACCACTGCGGCAGAGGTTTGAACGCCACGGCGGTGGGCTTCTTTTTAGAATATTGCCTCCTTGCTCGTTTTTCTACCGTTCTTCGATTGTTCTTGGTCTGCTCTGATCGTTTACGCTCCGTTTTCCTACCTTTTTACTCCAAACACCTGATTTATACAAAAAGAATAAAAACTAATTAAAACATAATAAAAACGCTATAAAAAATACTCTAAAACTAACAAAACCGATTGGGAAATATATAGGTAGATCACACTTATCACCGGGCAGTCCGAAGCTGAGGGAGCCAAGAATGTAACGACCGAGAGGGTTCCTGAAGCCCCCCAGCTAAGTAAGGTTCCCACCACTCCGGGACCAGCCCTGGCCTCAGGTACAAGCATTCTTCTTGAGTAGGGAGCCCTGGAGCATCCAGAGATGTTGTTTACTTACATTAGCCACATCATCTCGCCCAAGAGCAAAGAACGAATCAGCGCCGAGACAGATGCACAAATCCTTGCAAAGCTGGAGAGGGATATAACGTTGGTAAGGATAATACCAAAAGATTATTTGGATTTGTTATTGCAACTTGTTTTCGGATAACAATATGATCAACTTCTCCATTTTTCCTGTCTTGCAGGTGCTATCCAGAGTCTCATCCGTGGCCGGACGCCTCAATGCTGCTCACGAGAGAGAGCAGAAGCTCGATGATAAATGTAGAAAACTCTTCAAGTAGCACAGGAAGCACGTGAACCAAGCAAAACGATGGCACGAGATGAGAAAAATAATGATAACCAATGAGGAGAAATCCAAGGAAGAGCTGAAGAAGGTAACCTAGGAGAATACACAACTGAACGAGGAAAAGATAAAGTTTTTTAGGAGAAAATGGCCATCGAATCCCGTTACGGTAGGCTTGAGGCCGACCTCGCCACCGTTAGGGAGAGAATGGAGAGAATGTAGAAGGAGCACGCCGCTGCCGTTACAAAAGCTAAGGAAGATGTTGTAGAAGAATTAAAGAAATCCCCAGCCTTTACTGATATGAAGATGCTTATCGCGGCTGAGATAGTGGAAAGTGGTCATAGATACACGATCCGTAATTTGCATCGACAACATCCAAACTTTTTGGTGGACGACATCGGTATGGATTATTCTGATATGGAAAGAGATGTCGGCCCTGAGACGGGGGATGTTTCAATTAGAGAAAGAAGTGAAAAACAATAGCGGTGGCGGTTGATGCCAAGATGGGAGAGGTTGGAGCCGATCAAGAAAATATTGAAACCCAAACGAGGGTTATAAACGCCAGCCTAGACGAAACGAATACCGTTCTTGGGAACATTATAGCCAGGAAGGATGAACCCTCCATTGGTGAAAGTGAAGATGATCTATCCCCCATCGACTAAGAACAAACCTCAGCCCCCAATCTTGAATCCAAAAAATTTGAACTCGACTTGTTTTTTTGTTTTTTTTTTGGACTGTTTGGCATCCCAGCCCCCTCTGCCTGGATAAGGGCCTTCCTATAATGGGCATTGGGACCCTTTTTGGGAATGTGTTGAACACTGAATGAATGAATAAATATTTCTTTATCTTTTCCCGGTAGATTCCGAGTGCTTTTGATTTTCTCTTACTGCTTCTTGTGTTTGTGAATACATGCCATGACATCTTTTTATTCTTGTTTGTCTTGTTCATCAATGGAGAGTCACTTGGGAGTGATGAAGATTTCTCTTCCTGGTGGTGGAGTTTTACTCCCACCCTCGTCACCGAGATGGAAAGATGCCCTTGCTTAGGAAATTGACGGAATATAAAGTTGAGTTCCTACTTGGGGAATTACTTTAAAATTATCTTGGAGAAGGAACTGCGCCTCTGCTCAGTCTGATTAGAAGACTTAGGATATTTCTGGATCTTTCTCTGACCATCAGGTCCCTTTCTTAGTTGTTTTTGGAGACTTGGTCATTTTGGGCTATGATGCATTTTTTCCCTGATCATGGAAATACTATGCCCTGGGCAAAAAATACGATTTTTTGCTTAAAAAAATCAAATCTCTTTGCCGTTTGGTTTTACACCTCTTCTCGAATAGGAACCAAGAAAAAGTTCGAGAAGTCATACTATTTTTTTAGGAATGAACTCCGTGGAAGACACTATGCTTTCCCTTCTCGGGAAGCACTATTCCATATTGTTTCACCATATCCACAGCCTCTCTGCCCCCCCGCCTAGCATTCGAGCAGAGGTCGGGTGGTAGGTTAAAACTCCAAGGATGGTACCGATGTGGAATTTGGCCCTCGGGGTCCTCAGATGGGTGAGCCCAGGTTGGTCCCCCTGTGGCCGGTCACAGGTGGGTTCTCCTTAGTGGGGTTCACCTTTGAGTTTGTTCAGGTTATCCCAAAATTGCCCTGCTAAGGACATCTTCCCTTTATGTTGCCTAAACTGGGCTCGGTTGTGAGGGGTAAGATGCTTACCTATAGGTTCTCAGACCCAATCGGTGCAATTGCCATCGAAAGATGATAGCGATCGATCTCTGGGCCAAGACTACCAACCTGGAAATGGCCTGGTTATACCCCTGAGTGTGCCAGGATGGGGTTATTTGTGGAGATTATCCCTGACACTAAGCGTCGGGACACTGTTTTAGGTTGATAAAACATTGGGGGCAGCATATTCTCATCCGAGATGGGACGGAGGGCTACTCTTCACTGCCACCAAAAAAATTTGGAGAACGGAGTGATAGTTGAACAAAATATTGCTTCCATTCATAAGGAGATACTTTACAAACTTTGAAAGTGAAAAACTTTACAAGTCCATCGATGCTTCTTCTTCGGGGTAGTATCATTTCAGATGTTCTGCGTTCTAAAGGTGCCTTAGAGGGACACATTTCTCGGTCTCCAACTCATAGGTGCCAGGACGGGTAATACGGGTAACGTGATATAGCCCTTCCCAGGATAGAGAGAGTTTGTCGGCGGTTGTATCCTTGGTGGCCAGGGTTACTTTTCGGAGGACAATGTCTCCAACATCAAATGATCAAGGATGGACCCTTCTATTGTAATACTTGGCCGCTGTTTATAGATAAGTTGTTTGTCGAACACGGGTACGTTTATTTTTTTCCTCAGGAAGATCAAGATTAAGGGCCAAAAAGGTGTCGTTTTCATCTTGGCTGAAGATTATTGCTGTCTAGGAAGAGGGCACGCCGATCTCGGTGGAAATTATCACTTCTGACCCAAAGGTCATTGCAAAAGGAGTTTCCCCCGTGGGGGTTCTTGCTGTGGTGTGGTATGCCCAAAGAATGGGGCATACATCCTCAACCCATCTTCCCTTTAACTTATCAAGTCTAGTCTTGAGTCCGTGGAGAATGGTGCGGTTGGTTACTTCTACTTGTCCGTTGGCCTGGAGATGCCCTGGAGATGCGAAGTGGGTCTGAATCCCCAACCCGATACAGAATTTCGTAAAGAGGTTGTTGTCGAACTGTTTCCCATTGTCGAAAACGATGGCACTGGGAATGCCAAAGTAACACACAACACTTTCCTATACAAAATCTCTGATCCTTTCTTTGGTGATTCGTACAAGTGGATTGACTTTTACTTATTTTGTGAAATAGTTCATTGTGACAACGAGGAACTTCCTCTGCCCGGTCCCTTGGGGGAATAGACAGAGAATGTCAATACCCCACTGGGCGAAGGGCCAAGCGTCAGGGGCTCGTCATAGGGACAAGAACGGTTGGACGTTGTTTGGAATAAGAGGCAAATATTTAACATTTATCGTATTTTTTAACAAACTCTATGGAGCTCTTGTGCATGTCTAGCCAGAAGTATCCATGGCGAATAAGCTTGTGAACCATGAACCTCCCTCTTGAGTGGTTGCCACACATCCCTTCATGGACTTCTTTTATCACGTAGTCAGATTCTTCTGGTCTGGGGCAATAGGAGTATGGGCCCGAGAATAATCTCTAGTAAAGCACTCCATTGATTGTAGTGTACCGAGATGCCCTATACCGCATTCTTCTAGCCTCTGCTCGGTCAAAAGAGAGTAATCCAATCAAGAGGTATTCTCTTATTGGATCCATCCAAATTGGTGTATCAGAAAGAGCGCATATGGTGGTAACTTGATCAGAGGTTGCGGTGCTTGGTTCCTCCAACAACTCTACGGGGGAGCTCCGCTTTAGGGTAAACTCCACGACGAAGGCCAGGTTGGCTAAAGCATCAGCGTGTTGATTCTCTTCTTGGGGGATTTGGTGTAATCGGATTTTTTTTAAACTTTCCATAATCGCCTTAGCCCTTCCGAGGTAGGCGGTCACACTTAGATCCTTGGCTATGTACTCATCGTTAACATCATTTACAACATGTTGTGAGTCATAAAAAACTTGTAGGTCTTTGGCGTTGAAGTCTATTTCTAATCTGAGTCCGAAAAGAAGAGGTTCATACTCTGCTTCATTGTAGGTAGCTCTGAATCCCAATCGAAAAACATATCCAATTTCTTCCCGATCAAGGGTTACCAGGATTATTCTGGCCCCATAGCCCCCCACGTTGGAGGAACTATCCGTGAATAATTTCCAATTGCCCAGACTAAAGTCGTCACTTGTGCTGGGATGAGGAGGTACCCCTTCTGGGGCCATCACCTCTGTCTGGCCAAGATGGGGCTCCGACTAGGCAAGGTCATGATCATCTAGGATGGGCTCTTTTGGGAAAGTCATTTCAATAATAAAGTCGGCCAGGACCTACCCTTTGATGGCTATCCTCGACCGATATTCAATGTGAAATTAGCCAAGTTCAAGGCTGTATTTCATGAGCCAGCCAGAAACATTGAGTGAGTGTAAAACTTGTCGCAAGGGTTGGTCAGTAAGCACAAAAATCACATGGGCTTGAAAATATTGCCTTAATTTTCGTGATGCAATGAGAAGGGCATAGGCCAATTTCTTGACGCATTGATATCTTGTTTCGGCAACACATGACTCGCGTAATATCCGGGCATTTAAACCCCTTCCTCTTCTCAGATCAGTGCCGCACTGATTGTAGTGTTGGAAACATGATGTACATGAACAATTCTTCTTTGTCGTTGGGAGTACTCAGCAGCGACGCCGAGGAGATGTATGTTTTAAGCTCTTGGAAGACAATCTCACATTCCGTTGTCTACTCAAATGCCTTGTTTCCCTACAAAACTTTGAAGAAGGGAAGACACTTCTCCAAAGATCCTGAAATAAAACGGGTCAAGGCGTCCTATCTTCCCATGAGCATTTCAATTTTCTTTTTTGTTCGCGGAGAATCCATTTCAAAAATGGCGTTGATTTGATCAGGATTGACATTAATTCCTCTCTAGGACACCATATAGCCTAAGAACTTCCCTATTGAAACCCCAAAGATACACTTGGTGGGGTTCAACTTCATGTGGTGAGTTTTGAGCTTGTTAAAGCAATTTTGGAGATGGCTGAGATGGTCATAGGCTTTGGCGCTCTTTACGAGCATATCTTCGATGTAAACTTCCATCGTTTTGCTAATCTCTTTCTTAAACATCTTGTTAACAAGCCTTTGGTAAGTAGACCTGGCATTGTGAAGACCAAAGGGCATCACTTGTAACAGTAGGTGCCTCTATCCGTAATGAATGTGGTCTTTCCCTTATTAGGAGGAAACATGGGAATTTGATTGTACCTAGTGTAAGCATCGAGAAAACTCAAGAGTTCATGCCCTACCGTAGAATTGATAACTAAGTCTATTCTCGGCGAATGGAAGAAATCTTTGGGGCATGCCTTGTTAAGGTCTTTGAAGTCCACGCAAAGGCACCATTTGTTTTCAGCTTTAAGTGCAAGGACAACATTGGAGAGCCAGTCGGGAAATTCCACCTTCTCCACCACGACAAATTTCATTAACTTATCCATTTTTTGCTCAATTAGCCTTTGATGCTCCGGGTGGAATTTCATTCTCTTTTGCCTTACAGAGGAATGGTGAGAGTTAGCACGATACTTAGATCAATCCCAGGAAGTTCATTATGGGACCAAGTGAATACATCGTAATTCTTCCTAAGCAGATCGGCTAATTCTTTTCACTGTGCCGGGCTGAGTTTGGCACCAATTTGGATAGTTCTCCCCCCAATGGTAGGATGAATAATAACTTCTATCAGGTCTTCATGAGGACGTGAACGGGGTTCCTCATCTTAGGGGTTATCAATAGGCACGGTCTCGGGATCAGTTAAGGCCATGAGTTCAACCTCGTCGTTTCTGGTCCCGACCATTAATTTCTATTTCTCCTTTTCAAGCGCCCTCTTGGCACAGGAACGAGCAGATTCTTGGTCTCCCCTCACCTTCTTCACTCCTCATTCCTTAGGGAATTTCATCGATTGGTGGTAAGGGGAGGATACGGCTTTTATTGCCGCCAAGGTGGACCGCCCAATGATCGCATTGTAAGGAAAAGATTGGTCTACGATGAGAAATTTAAACAAGACAGTGGCCAAAGTGAGCTCAACACCAACCATGAAGGGAATGGAGGTCCAACCTATGGAATTCACCACTTCCCCTCCAAAACCGACAAAGGGGGAGGTAGTGGGTCTCACGGAACTTGAACTTACGTTCATTTGATCGAAAGTATACTTGAAAATGATATCCGCAGAGCTTCCACCATCGATCAAGATTCATCCAACCTTGTAGTGGTTGATTAAGGCGGTTACCACCAAAGCATCGCCATGAGGGGTATGAACTCCCCAATGATCAGCTTCACTAAAGGAGATGACGTTGTGTGAAGCGACATCAATTATTCTCACCTCGTACACGTCCTCATCGGCCTTCCACTTTGCTTTACCCTCGTGCCTCTTCCGGGAAGAAATATGTCACAGCCAGCCCCGGACACCTGTCATCCCAAGGCCGGCGTGACGACAACGAGACATCACCTATTACATACATTACTTCCTATACATAAAAAATTGGATACTTTACTATACAATTCAATAATCAAGACATACATAATCTTTGTTTTTCACATGGTTCACCTCTGACAGCTCAACTCAAATTATTCCCAGATGACTCCACCTAATGCCAGTAGGGGACCGTCTCCTAAAACATTCATCTGCGAGTGTACTGTCTTCTTAGTAAAAACTATTTTTTTTTCATAACAATAATACATTCTAAATAATAGCACATTTAAATGGATCAAGCGTAAATATATATTCACCACACAGTTGGTAAAATCTCCAGTATCAAATAAGCAATGAAAGTAAAGCAGTATAATTAAGTTTCCAAACACCAAAATCAATAATAAATTACCCAATATAAGTAAAACACTACATCTCACACACACCTCAAACACACCCCTCTACCACAACACACACTGGCTAGCCAGAGTGATCGTTTTAACCTCACGATCGAGAGTTGCAACGGTACCGTAACATCCGTAGGAATGCCTTCCTACGAAATATCCACACCCCTTTTTGGGGAGAAATATAATCCACACCCCTTACGGGGAGAAACATCCACATCCCTTGGGAAGAATCCACACCCCTTACGGGGATAATATAAACCACACCCCTTTCGGGGAGAATTTCCAAAATCATGTTTTTCACTCTCCTTTTTAAAAGTACCACCCATATCCAACAAAAATTATTTTTAATCATTCTTTTTAGAAACCAACATAATTTCCCGGAAGTTCATTTTACCAACTCACCCCAAAAACCTGCTTGATCCATATCATTTATGAAATCGTACAGTGTAAGTAAACACATATGTCATCATATATATACGTAGAAAATAGTTTGGCAAGAAGACAGTACACTCACCTGATTATCCATTTTCGAAAACTTTAACTGCATATTCCCTACTGGTACTCCGATGCCTGTAAACTTAATAGTGATAGGGCCTAAATTAATATTTTATGTAAAATACCCTAATTATGCAATGCAGGCCCTAAGTTCCGAGTTTTCCTAGATTTCATTGGGGGAAAAATATTATTTTGTTCGTTTTGTTACGTTAATATTCATCATACCAATTTATTTAGATTGGCGATAAATAAAATATTACTACGATTATGAAATTTTTAATACTAACAATTTAGTTTAACAAAAATAATACCCGATTAAAATTTTACCTGATTCCGAATCTCCCGCCAACCGCGAATTGGGTTTTTGGATTCTACTGGGGTGATTTGCGTATTTTTTTTTCTTCCTTTTTCTTCCTCTCTTTTTCTCTTTTCTTTTTTTTTTTTTCCTTTTCTTCTTCTTCCTTCTCTGTTTGCATCTACTGTTTCTGATTTCAGCAGCCGCCGCCACACACACACACACTCAACCTTACCACCGGCGATCACGGGACAGCCCACACACCCATACCCATGCCGAACGACGGGGACACACACACGCACACACCGGCGGCGAACAACCGAGCACACACCCACACAACCTCTTCGACGCACACACACCACCAGACAGGCACCCACTCACCGACCAAACCGACCGACGACAACACCCACGAAACACACACCCTCACCTTTGAACCGGACAACCAGAACGCACATGAACATGAACGATGATCACAACTCCCACCTACACAACCAGACCGATCAACAACGATCACACACATACTCCCATCGGACTGAATGGCACACCGCCGGCAATCCACAAAATCGCCGACGAACAAGCATCACACCACCGACATCACCAACGATCGACAACCTACCGACACCCACATCGCCGGACGAACGGACGCACACTGACGAGACCCACAAACCCACCGCTGACGCTGCTTTCTCTCTCCTTCTCTCTGTTTTTTTTTTTCTTTTTCTGTTTCGTTTTCTCTATGTCTACTTCTCCCTTATCTTGCATGTGTATAATTGTGTATATATATATATATATATATATATATATATTGACAAACAAGCCACTGACTTCCCTCTTCCATTTTCTCGATCCTTCGGCTGAGCTCACGGCACACGATCTTATATATATATATATATAAATATCTTTGTTTTAATTACACTAACCTCCATTCTTTTTAGTTAGGAAATTAATTAAACTCGTTCTCAATTTTAATGTGTATAAAAATTATAATTTGATCCCTAAATTTTTAAATCATATAATAGTTGACAAAATCTACCCCCATTATATCCGAAATATTTTAAAATACGACTAAAATTATACGTATATCAAAGATCGAGGTCTTACAAAATAGTTGCTCCCCCGAGGTCGAGGCCACCATCTATCACAGTGATCATATTGATTTCACCATTAATACGCATTTCATCATTAACTTCTTCAGTTTCTCTTCTTGGAGGGGGTCGGCCGTGATTATCCCTTCTCGGTCGATCCTTTCGTTCATCGCCGTAACTGCTCTCTCCTGCTCCGGAGCTTGCATTTTCTTTGCGGACATAATGACCAAGGTACCCCTTTTTTATGAGGTCCTCGATCTTTTCTCAGAGCTGGAAGCACTCATCCATGGAATGACCACGATCACGGTAGAACTCACAATATTTGGATATGACTTTTCCTATGGGTCTTCCTTTAGGGGCAGGAGCCGGTAGGAAGAATCATTCTCCTGAATTTTCAACAAAAATTGTGGCTATGGATGCAGTGAGAGGCATCAACCTTGGGCGATTCCCCAGGGGTGGATGATGTCTTCGATTCCCGGGAAGAGGTCCTAATCTCCCCTCCGCCTGTAGCCTTCGTGATTCTTGCGCCCTACTCGGCTTTTTCTCTAATCGGCCTTTTCATTTCTGGTTTTCTTCCCATTCTCTCTTCACAGCATCTCTGAGGTTGGCTAAGTAGAAGCTTGTACCTCGGGTAAGGGCAGCAACTAAATTTGGCGCAAGATAGGAGCACAAATCGTATGACAGTCTCTGGTGTCGTAATTTGTGAAAAAAGGCGTTTAGGGCCACGATGTCTGTAATGTTACTGTAGCTCGAACTTTCTTTGTGGAATCGCACAACGAAATCACCCAAAGTTTCGGTGTTTTCTTACTGGAGAGTGAGAAAGTAAGTTGACATTTTAGGTCTTCTCCGAGAACAGTTAAATCGGGCTAAAACGAGCAGCTCCAACTAAGTAAATATGGAGATCGATGCAGAAGTCAACTCTCACTACTAGGTACTGGCCATCCTGGTAAGAGTAAGGGAGAATGATTTGCATCTTACCCCCATGGATACTGTGTGCATGTTCAGAACGCGATGAAAATGGAGATGTGATCGCTAGGGCTGGTGGTTCCGTCGTAGGGGGTTATTTGCGGACTGGGGAACTTATAGGGGACCATCTTAAATATTATATCGTCAACGAAAGGGGATCTAATACCTTAAGGGAGTCCAGCAACCCCCCAAGGCCTCGTATTCGCACAAGTGCTCTCTCCATTTCGACGACTTACTTTTCTAATGCCGCTTCTCCCCTGGGCGGTGCTGCCACATGACTTACAGCTACTTTTGATCGTTGTCTTTTGGTAGGAGAAGAGTGGGAGTCAGCCTCCCGAGCACGATGAGCTCTACTATCTTCATGGTTGACGTTACTATAAGTCCTTCCCATCTGGTGATCACGATAATCATGACGATCCTCTATCTGGTGTGCCCGCAAGGGCAAAGATGTAAAATCAAAAATGGTCGGAGGAGTTGAAATCCATTCTCTAATCAGTCAATCGTATGGACGAGGTTATTCCCCTGACACATGCTTTTTAGAATGGATGATATGGCCTGATTTCTGGTGAGGATCCCCACCTCCTGCATGCTGAAGAACCAATCCCTCTCCCTCTGTGTTTTGGAGAATCGATCCCCATTGATTCAGGGCTGGTGATAGATAAGAGAGGATGGTGTCGAGGCAAGTTTGAAATTGAAACAGTTGACGTTCGAAACTATGAAGTCGCACTGCATCCGCAGCTCCTGGAGATGGAATGATGAGAATCAACGAGCACCATCAAAAGATCAGTTACATGTTCCAGTTAGGCCTATTACTAGGGAAAGATCCAAGAAAAATCAAAGTAGCACTTAATGGGCTAATTCAAGAGACTTGACCCATGTCTACAATAGTTAAGCCCAAATTAGGCCCATCGGACAATCAAGGCCAAATCCATCTCATCAAAGCAAGCGAATGGGCTTAGACATGAACTCAAATGGGCCAAGTCATGTGGACCACGAAATTCTTATCATATTTATTTTATTTATTAGTGTTTTATTTTTAATTTAGGTTATTTATTTAATAATTTGTAAGGCAAGATTGCCAATTTAGCTTTTTCCTTTTTAGATTAGGAGTAGGGTTTTCATATTTCTCTAGGATTCCTTAGTACTCTAGGGTTTCCTTTTATTTCTATTGTGGCCCCCACTATTCATGTACTGTTCACCGACACTATTCACAGCTGCACTATTCACAAGCTAGGGTTCTTTATTTTATCTATTTAAGAGACTTGTATCCCATGGGAAAGGGACATTACTTTGATTAATAAAAATTGTGAGAGTTTTCTGTTTAGTTCTTCAGAGAACTTTTCCTGAACTTATCAAGAGTTTCTTGTAGCGTTCAAACTTATATCTTTGATTCGTGATTCATTATAATCATTGGGTCAAGATCATTATACCATTGGTTCGCGTTTCGTTCATAAACGTTGAGTCAAGGTAATCTATCTTTCAATTTCTGTATTTTTAGCTCGTTCAAAATCTGATTTAGTTTCGATCTTCGCAAAGAAACTCTAAGTTAGTTTCGGGTCTCACTAATCCTTGGTGAGGTTCGCATCATGGTCCTGCAGGTGAAGCTGACGGGCCTGCCTAGTTGATGTGGAGTGTTTTTTTTTCTTCTTCCAGGATAGGGATAATGATCCTCGCATCCTGCCTGGGGTTGCGTGATATTTAACTAGTAAGGTTGCTATCTACTGCGTAGGGCCTCTTGGCCATAGAGACTGACCAGACCTTGTATTCATCTAACCTCTATCCAAGAGGAGAGCGAATGATAATTGGAGGAAGGCTTTTAGTAGCGCCTTCCCACAAACGGCGCCAAACTGTTGATGTCATATTTTGATCGACACTAGCGGTATAGTTCGGTCAGCCTTGGAGGGTGTTTGAGAGGCCTATAATGGATATCTTCGGTCTATGTAGCTTTAGACCGTGGAGAAACCTCTGGCCAGGAAGGGGAAGGCTGGTATCGGAAAGGGCCTGACAACTTTCTGAGTCGAGAAGCGGAGGAGCAAAATACTTCTTGATCCTTGGAGAGATGAACCAACACTTGAAATTGAGTAGTTCTAAGAAGAATGAGTGCCTGGAAACCTGTACAAAGGACTTGCCGAGGTTTTCCCGGTGTATCCCTTTCGACGTGAGAATCAGTGTTCGGGGAAAAGAATTTATAGTGTGAACGTCGAGAAGAGTGAAGAGTAAGTAGTGAGTAAAGTTTATCTACCTTTGAGCAATTGTATGCTCTCCTTTTTATATGCTAAGTGGAAATTAGTTTAGGGGCTAAGTATGGGTTTAATGTCTCCTCAAGATCACATCATGGTGCCAACTTTACATGTAACCAATGAAAATGTGCCAAAAGGCTCTTGTTTTGGCCATGTTTAGGAGGTATTTGGAGATATTTTGGTTAGGGAAAAGAGCCACAATAATACTTTGAGATATTTTGGGATATTTTAGGGGTGCTTAAAAGGTGGGAAACTAAGCCAATCTTATAAACAAACTGAAGAAGACACTACCTTGTTGTGGCCAGGATGAGGACATTAACTCTTACCCTTCTCGGGCGGACGGAGATGTGAAGGGATGAGCATTGTCTTGCCGGAGAACACCGAGATAGGGGAGCTGAACCATTTGAGGCGATTGGTGCAGTTGGAGACATCTCCCTTCTCATTACATTGTTCATACTTAGTCTTTACCTAGCTTTAAACCCAACAAGGAGCTGCAGACATGTGGCGGTCTTTAATTGGTTGCATTAGAGTGACCATTTTTACACTCATCAACTGTCATATCTCATAACTGCAAAGTCACAATCAATATTATAATACCCAGATAATGCTTTATCCCAGTGGACTGTCCCGACTAAAATCATCAATTCTGAATATTCATAATATATATCGTTTTTTTTTTATATAAAACGAACACGAGTATATGTATATATAAGAATACACTACACCGCCTCATCATTTTCTTTAAACCTTATGAAACTTGTCTTTTTGTGAAGAATTACACAATATTTTATATAATATTATTATTAGACTAAAAATTTACACTTATAACCCCAAAAATTATAAAATATCAATTCATACCTCAAAATTTTTCATAATATATCAAAATAACCCAAAAGGTATTAAAAGTATTATTATTAAAAATATAGATTTTCGGGGTATTACAAGTTCACCCTCAGAGCCCCGTAATCGGCATCACCTAGTTTGATGGGCACCACCCTGCCATGCTAGTCCTAGCCGGTAGGGTCCGAATGGAGACACCCTCTAAAAAAAGGTCGTTCAGAAGTGACTTCCCAAAAAGAGCCATCCAGGGTGCTATTTAGAAGCTTCGCCTTATCTCCTCTGGCCGGCATCATCTTATCATACACCCACCACTCTGTAGTGCTACCTCTGGCCAACAAGGCGCATATAGGAGCCTTCTTCAAATGTATCGACCAGAGTTCTAGGCAAGCAGCGCCTTAACGTGCTCAATACGTTCTCCCCTCAGACCTCACCCGTCAAGAAGATGACCGCGAAAAATGTCGTGTTGAAATGATGTTCAAAGTCTCAGGGGAGCAAAGGTGCTAAAAAGGAAGGATAAACAAAAAAAAAAAGGTACAAGGTGCAAAAATTAGCCTACATGGGGCCAGTAGGCGCTGGCCCCCCAAAAGAGCTAGCCATGCTAGTCCATTAAGGGGCCAGAAGGCACTGGCCAGTGGGTTGTTGGCCCTTGTCTAGCATGTGTTGGCCCAAGGGCCAGCGGAGCGTTGACCCCAGCTGGGCTAGCCCGCTCAGCTTGGTGGCGGTCAGACCGTCCCCTGACCAGTCAACCAGCCGCCATGAGTGTTGGACGCTTTATGTGAGGCTCACCTGCATCACCTCCTATTCGTCAGCGGCACGCACCCCTTGGGGTACGCCTTTATTTTCTCTACGGTGAAGGCTAGTCCATACTAAGGACTTGTTCACGATAAACGGGTATTGCCTTGAAAATCGAAAAAATTCGGAATCGCCCTACTGTGCTACCTGACCCAAGACCCCAGTCGTACGAGGGCCTATTTCAAATTAACTCATCAAAAAAAAAGTTAATCGTGGGAAAAGTGTCATCCTGAAATCAAAAAAAATCGGGGTCACTTTGTCATGCTACCTGACCCTGCCCCCCGCCATATAGGGGCCTATTTCAAATTACCTCCTCAAAAAAAATGTTAACTCTTGGAAAAATGTTGATCAAAGGTGTTTCTTACACTTCAAAGTCTCCAAGACTCCTATTTAAGCCAGAAATTGATATTCCTGATCGTGTCGCTTCCCTTGCTGCACAGGACGAGGGAGCCAACTAATGAGAGTATTTTTTAGTACCACTGAGTCAGCACCTATGACCCAGCCACATGTTCATCCTCGTATTGACATGGATACATTCCGTAATCTGCAGCGCTATGCTGGAATATACGCCGACCACGACTTCTCCCTAGAATCTCATTTGAACTTAGGGAGGAGTAAGGTGCCCCGCAGGAACATGTCGCCCTGTGCTCTATGCTGTGCCCTAGACGACCAACTTCAGGGACTCAGTCGTTCACCTCGATCGGCTTCCCATTCTAACTCATTTCTTCTCCAAGACTCCACGAATCATCACTCTACTCCACCAGCTCACCACCACAAGCCTGGTAGAGGCCTGCGGGCTTCGCCAAATGGGCCCAAAAGCCCAAACTGAGTGATTATCTCCTAAATGCCCTGGATTATCAGCTAAACAAATGGTTTTCACCTAATTAACCGTGTTTAGTCCCAACTAATCATCTCCAATTCCTAGATATACACCAGGGGCTATGCAAGCCCGAGGTACACTTTATTACGTGCATGCATTGAGTTCACTTGCTTACTTGACATATTTCTATACCTTTTCTCTCTAAGCTCTTATTCTCGCGCCGGAGGGGCTTCACCAAAACAAATTTCGGTTTAAACCTTCTTCATGTGTCACTCCCTGAGGAGAAGAACTCTAGGCACAATAGGTCAGTCATCCCAAGACCCAGTACACCTCACGTGCATAATTTTTAACCATTGACTCCACCTTAGAAAAAGGACATTTGTCACCCGACCGGACCATACTCGAAGTGTGTACTAATTTTAGACACCAATAGTTTTTATAAAGTGTTAAATCATAAAAATGCTTTTGGTAAAGTGTCTAATTGGAAAAATGGTTTTAACACATAAAATGATGTGTTTTCGGGTCAATTTGATCAACCGATGAAATGGGTTAGTCGATTAATGAAAATAGTAGCTTAAAGAACTTAAAAGGGTGACCTACTGGCTAATTCAGTTAATTGACGGTCACCTGACCAGATTATACTCGAGGTGTGTACCAATTTTTATAAAAGGGTGACCTACTGACTAACGGTGACCTGATCGAACCATATTCGAGGTGTGTACTAATTTTATATACTAACAATTTTTATAAAGAGT
The DNA here is from genome assembly GCA_016647705.1 of Eucommia ulmoides. Classification (NCBI taxonomy): domain Eukaryota; kingdom Viridiplantae; phylum Streptophyta; class Magnoliopsida; order Garryales; family Eucommiaceae; genus Eucommia; species Eucommia ulmoides. The sequence goes on from CM028339.1 coordinate 34,026,478, forward strand.
TAAATTATAAAAATATTTTTGGTAAAGTGTCTAATTGGAAAATTAGTTTTCATAAAAATATTTTTGGTAAAGTGTCTGATTGGAAAATTAGTTTTAACACATAAAATGATATATTTTCAGGTCAATTCGATCAACCGACGAAATGGATTGGTCGACTAACAAAAACAGTAGCTTAAAGAAGTTAAAAGGGTGACCTACTAGCTAATTCGGTCAATTGACAGCTAGGGTCGCTCGACTAACGAATCTAGTAGCTGAAAATGGAGAAATATAAAAAACACTATTGGACGGATCGGTCAACTGATCATAGGCAAAGCAACTATCAGAATTCTGACCGTTGGAGGGTCGGTCAACCGATAAGTAAGACAATCAAATTTGACTGTTTCGCTTTTTTAGCCAAATCTCAATGTTTTTAACGATTTTCAAAGAGTTTTTTAATGGATTTGAATGTTTTACATTTATACATCATATGTTACTAATTTTCTATTTATTTGATCTACATATTTAATTATTCTTTTAATTGAATTAGTAAAACTACTTCCTATCTTTAAGAGCTTTGAATCGAAAAAGTTTTGGGGGGCCAAATTAAGTTTTTCTGAAAGTATTTTTAAAAGAAACATACTTATTTTGATAGTATATGATATATAGGGTATAAAAAGGTCATTTAAAGTCTTAGAATTTGAAAACTAGTTGTTGAAAGTGTAGTTAAAGGCTTATACATACAGACTTGCACTTTTCAAATTCATTAATCAAGAACATTTAGCTTTTGACTATTATAAGAGAGATTTCTTACACTAAAATTTATAAGAGAGTTTTATCGAAAGAGTTCTTGATTGAAGTGCGAAAAGTTTTGGTCATCGATTTGTGTTCGTTACTGAATTATCGTAATTATTTTCAAGAAATTCCAGTAAGATCTTTCCAAGTTGATTAATTTGCTATCTTATATTATTTGTTTAATTTCTTGGATTAAGTGTTTTAAGAAAAATCGTTTTCAAATTTAATATCGTGAAAATCTTTCAAAACAATATTTAATTGTGAAATCTGATTATTTACTATTTGTGCGTTAAATGATTAAATCAGATTTGTGTCTCACATAAATTTTATCACGTAGTATTTCGAGGACATTAATTGAGTATAATTATTTTGAGGTGAATCTTGTGATTTTTTTGTATTTGCGAGTTTGAGTGGATTAAACATATTTGGGACGGTGTCTAATCTAGGTAATTAGGGTTTAATCTTTAGCCTGTGAAAAGGATTAGGGTTTAATCTTTAGCTTGAGAAAAGGATTATGGTTTGATCTTTAACTTGCGAAAAAGATTAGGGTAATATTTAATCTTTTAAAATATTAGGGTTTTATTCTTCCTGTAATAGAATTAGAGTGAGATAAGATTTTTCTTAAGCATGTGAAAATGATAAGTATAATAGTGTAAGAGTGTGATAGGTTAATTCTGAGTTTTTGAAAAGAATCAAGGTTATAAAGGTTAATTCTGAGCTTACGAAAAGAATCAGGATTGCAAGAGTTTGGTTCCAACCTGGGAAAGAAATCAAAGGGTTGGTGGATTGCGAAATCCCTGTGGAGCTCAAGGGACTGAACATAAGTAATAATAGCTTGCCGAACCAGGATAAATCTTTGTATATTGCATTGTTATATTTCTGATTGTCTAGGTATGCATTTAGTTAAACACGTTTTCTATACTTAATAAGATAATAATCAATTAAGAAAATTGATAACTTGTGTTTGAATTTATTGTTTAAATTTTTGTCACCATCCAATTCACTCCCTCTCTTAGGTAGATCTTTGAGTCAACAGTAGAGATAAACAAGAAAAAGGTAGGTGGGTTTGAGAAACTCCCTGTTATGCGCTTTTTAATCCACTGGGCTACCTCCAAATTAAGATCCCTTTGTTCTCCAACACTAACCGCAACTAAATCCCATATCTTTCCAGCTTTGAGATATTTCTTCAAAGCATTGTCAATGGTTTCAGTTTCATTGTGGCACCTTTGACAAATGTCTGATGCATTATCGCTTCCCATAGATCTGAACAGGTTAATAATAAGTTTCTCGTGCATAACCAACCATATAAAATATAAGAGTTTTTGAGGAAGTTTCAGCTTCCAAATTCAACTTCATTTCTTATTATTTCTATTTCCTTCCATTTTATTAAGGGAGTCATACATTGATTTTATGGAGAATTTACCAGAGTTTTCAAGCATCCAAATTGGTTTATCTTCTCTCGCTGCATTTGGAAGCTCATTTTTCAAAATACACTATGTTGATGTCGGATCTTAGACAACCTCAATGGTATGGTTTGGTCACTATTGATAGAGATCTTCTTCCTTGTTGGGATGGGGATGAAGAGGTCCGGGATCAATCCATCTGACCCATAATGGGCAAAGCTGGAGCGACCCGGGATGGGGACCAAGCAGTGAAGCAACTTGGGTGCCTTCTGATCCATGGAGAGTCTTCTTATCCATGAAGAATCTTCTAACTGAGAAGGGATGAGTCCGAGCTGGAATAAGCTCAACCGCATTCTGGTCTGAGAACAGATGGGTCCGAGCTGGGATGAGCCTAAATGCCTTCAGGTCTTCTAATCCATGGAGAGATGGGTCCGAGCTAGGATGAGTCCAAGCTGGGATGAGCAGCACCTTCACAATTGCATAAAGGACTTGCCGATATGGACCTGGCGTGTCCCCTCCAACGTGAGAATTAGTGCTCAAGAAGAAGATTTATAAATATGCTGCCGAGAAGAGTAAGCAAATTGGGTGTACCTTTGGGCATTGGTATGCCCTCTTTTATGTAGGCAATGATTTGATTAGTGTTGACCCAGTAAGCTATACAAGAGGGAGGTGAATTGGGTAGTATTAAAAATTATCAGAGAAATAATAACACTTCAAAAATCAAATAATTAATTTTATCCTAAAATTAATTATTATCTTTATAGCAGCGAATATGTGTTATCAACTAGGTACACACCAAACAACAATATAAGTAAAATAAATAAATGATTACACCATGATATATCCTGGTTCACCAAGCTACTCTTAGTTAATCCAGCCTTCCGAGCCCCACGGAGATTCGCACCCGCTAAACTCAAGATTCCTTTAAAGGTAGGAACCAAACCCTCACAAATATTCTTTTCACAAGCTCAGAATCAACCTTTCTAAATTCTTTTTCCCAGGCTCTGGAATAACCTCTTCTTTTTTCCAAGCTCAAGAATAATCTCTACTTTTTACAGACTCAAGAATAACCTAATTCTTTTTAACACAAAGGCTAAAGAATTAAAACCTCACTAATACTCCAAATATCCTTTTACCCAGTAAGGATTGAACCGTTACAAATTCACACAAAATAATTCAATGCAGGAAGAATTACTACCTCAATCTCTTTACAGAAAGAGATTGAAACCAGCTACCCATGATTAGACACTCCCAATAGTATTTAATCTGCACACAACTCACCAATTATAAAAATTGATAAGTTCTTCTCACTCGGAGCTTCTACCTCCTCAAATTAATTAATACTCAATTAATATCCCGATACTAATGATAAAAATAAAGTGAGAAAACAAAATCTGGTTATAATAAAGAATGCGGGTGGTACAATTAAATACGTAATCAGATTAACACACAAATCATTTTAAAAGATTTTTATACCTTTAAAGTTCAAAAAACGATTTCTCAAAAAATCAATTCACTAAGCAAGTAATAATAATCAAATACTCAATTAAAGAATAAGCTTGGAATGATCTCACCAAGAAAACACCAATGGATTACAAAACAGATCGCTAGACAGCTCAGATTAGTGACGTCAAATAAATTAGCCCTTTAACTCAAGAACTTTAACTCCAGAATTATCTCACAATATTTTTTAGAATGATAACTCGTTGAAAAACTTAGGAACTAAATAGTTCTTGATATTGTGTGTCTTATGTGAAATCCGCAAGTCTCTTTTAATAGCCCTCAAACTAAACCTCCAACGGCTAGTTTTCAAATGTTATATCTATAAATGACACATATGGACCTCATATATCATATACATTTATAAAGGCTATATTTAACAAACAATATAACTTCTAAAGCTCTCAATTTAGTCCTCAAAATAATTTGATCTTAATCAATGAAAATATAGAAAGAATTATATTTAAATATATGGACTAAATCGTAAGATCAAATAAAATTCCTTAAATCTCTTCCATATTTTTGGTCCAAAATATTCTCCACCAAAATAGTAATATTTAAACTCAAAATTCGTAGGTTTAAATATAGGAATATCAAAGATATCTTATAATAATTACTTTTCAAATATTATGTCATTAAATGACACACCAAGACGCCATACATCATATATAATCAAAATAGATTTTTTTTATTTAAAAATATTCTTGGGAAATCTCATTTTGGTCTTTAAACATTTTTAAATTGAAATTCATCAAAATAGAAAGTATTAAAACACTTTAATTAAAAAAATATTTAATTAAATACACCAAATTAATAAAGATAATAAAATATATAGATCATATCCCAATTATATATAGATCTCTAGAATATCTCAATCAGGTAAACCAAAAACGACTAGTTTTGGATCAAATCCCAGAATTCCAAAGAATCTAAAACAGACATGTCAGTCAACCGACCAAGGTCCGTCTGTCGACCGCTCGATTCAGGATACTAACAGAGCCAAAATTCTTTTGCCCATCGGTCGACCGCCTATCCATCATTTGTTGACCGGACGATTCAGAGAGTTCATCTTTTAAGCATAGGTCGACCTACCTGTCAACTGGAAGATTCAGAGACTTCTTCTTCTATGCTCCGGTTGACTTACCTGTCGACTTGTCAATACTGGGAACCTATTCTAAATTCGGTTTTAATTCATTTTCTTCAACATTTTCGCCCCTTTAACTGATTTTTTTTTTCTCAATTAGCTCCACTAAATTCTTAAATTCAATTTTAATTAATTTTCAATATTTCTTTTTCAATTACACATAGGAGCAGATAATTTCCCTAATTAAGATCTTATCAAAACACACATGAATTTAAAAACTTTTTATGTCGTGTGTAATCCTAATCGGGATACATTAAGAGTAAAAATTAACCTGAGTAGTTTTTTCTTAGATTTTTTAAAATCTTTTGTCTCTTAATGTCCATCGTCTTTGTCAGTCTCTATTGCATGCATTCATCACTTGTCATCATATATTCATCATTGGAACTAATAAACTGAAACACTTAATCAAACCGTTAGTTCTACCAAAAACATTAACCTTTAATTTTTCATCAAAATCTTAGGATCAACAATTAGTTTAGGGACTTAAGTAAGGATTAGTGTCCTATCTCGGCGCGTGACCAATCAGATGGCGAGTGGAAAGCTTAAATCTGTGAGCTTGGGATTTTTAGCCTGTTTGCTGAGGCCCAAGACGGTTGTTGGCCCAATGATCTACCCAAGAGGGGGGGTGAATTGAGTAGTTATAAAATTAAAACAAATAATTATATTTTCAACACTTAAATTCAAATAATTAATTTAATCCTAAATTAATTATTATCTCTTTATACAGTAGCAGATAAATGTAATTAACTCTAGGTGTACACTCAAATAACAGAAAATAAATAAAGTAAAAATGCAGCACACCGCGATATATACTAGTTTACCAAGCTACTCTTGGCTAATGCAGTCCTCCGAACCTCACGGAGAGTCGCATCTACTAAACCACTAAGATTCCTTTAACCAGGTACGAACCAAACCTTTAAACAATGATTCTTTTACAAACTCATAATCAACCTTTACAATTCCCTTTTCACAGGCTAAAGAAAAAACCTCTATCTTTTTCACAGGATAAAGATTAACCTAATTCTTTTATACTTAGACTAAGAATTAAACCTCACCAAAATCACTCCAAGTATCATTTTCACCAGTAAGGATTGAACCGTTATAAAATCACTCAAAATTAATTCTAATTAGAAAGAATTACGCCCATCTCTTTTTACAAAAAAAAAAAAAAAAAAAAAACTTAATTTTTTTATACTTTTAGGAAAAGATCAATCATCAATCTCTTTATCAAAAGAGATTGAAACCCAGCTACCCCTGATTAGATATTTCCAACAATATCTAATCCGCACACAACTCACAAATTATAAAAAATTGATAAGTTTTTCTCACTCAGAGCTTCTACCACCTCAAATTAATTTAAAACATGATTAATGTCCCGATAAATACTAGTGATAGAATTTTACGTGAGAAATTCAAAATCTGACTCTAAAATAGGTGGATAGCACACAATTTAGCGCGTAATCAGATTTTACTAAAATCATTTTAAAATATTTTCAAGTACTTTAACGTTCAAAAAATAATTTCATAAAGATCAAAACTCCAAGCAATGAACAATAATATCAAATAGCAACTAAAAGCAAAATCTTGGAATAATCTCACCAGGATACCACCGAACGAATGAAAACTTAATCGCAGTAGGAGTTTAAATCGCAATTTCAACAAACTTCCTCAAGAACTTTTCTCAAAGAATATCTTCCACTATACTCTCAGTATAATTTCAGAATAATGACTCTTAGAAAGCTCAGAAACTGAATAACTATTGATAAAATGATTGATTGGGATCACTCACAAGTGAAAAACGCAATTCTATAAATATTGATTTGAAACAAACCATCCAACGGCTAGTTTTCATATGTTATGACATTTAATTGCTCATATAAACCCCATATATTGATATAACTAAATCCTGATTTAATTCACTTAATTATAACTTTCAAATCATTCAATTAAGTACCTCAAATATTTTTCAATCTCAAATCAATAGGATAGGAAATATTAAATGTACCAATTTGAGAAACACTTAAACTATATGCACCATATCTTTAGGGATCTCAAAATAACAACAATATATCTATAATTTACTCAAATTCCCAGAATATCTCCAATATATTAACCAAAAAAAGACTGGTAACGACTATTTTTTTTAATCAAATCCACGAAATCCTCCAATCCTGAAACGGCACCATCGGTTGACCGACCAAACCCCATCAGTCGATCGATCAATTTAGGTTGTAACCCAAGACAAACTCATTCGCCAGTCAATCGACCAATCCTCCATTTGTCCGTTGATCGATCAATTCAGGATGCTCTCCAAGCCATTTTTCGGCCATGATCTGCCGACCAATCATCGATGGTCTATCAACCGATCAATTTAGAGAGCTTAGGTATTAGCCATAGGTCAACTGATCGATTCAGAGACATCTCCAATTCCCAGCCACTTCTCATTGGTTGACCAATCCTCATTAGTCGGTTAACTGATCCTTGTTGAAACATTCCCTCCTTAATTTATTTTAACTCCAATTTTCGACGTTTTCGACCCTTTAACCGATTTCTTTTCTTGGTTAACTTAAGTGACACTTTTAATCAATTTTAAACACTAATCTTTCTTATGTTAATATTTCTTCTTCAATTTCATATTGGAGCAAATATATTAACTAATTAGGACCCTAATAAAAACACACATAAATATAAATTAATTTTTGTGTTGTGTGTGATCCTAATCAGGATACATTAAGAGTAAAAATTAGTTTGAGTTATTTTCACCAAGATTCTTCAGGATCTTCAATTTCTTAATGTCCAACTATTTGATTGTCTTTTAGCATCCTTAGCATCTTCAGCAATTTCTTCATGATAATATCATCAATGAAACTTTTACACTGAAACACTCAATAAACTCGTTAGTTCCACCAAAAATATCAATATTTAATTATCCATCAAAATCTTAGGATCAACAACGGTGATTGGCCCAACCCATGATGTGGATTCTTCTTACAGCCCATGGTGGAGAAACTTCATCCCCATCTCTTCCTAGATTGTCGGAGACGGGAAGGGGGGCGTTCTAAGGAGTTTTCTTCCTTGCCTTTCCCAGATAGCCAGAAACGGGAAGGAGGGCGTTTTGCTGATGAGCTTATGGAATTGATTTTCGAGATGGGCAGTGCTGGCCTGTGGAGAATACCGAGATGGGAAGAGTTTTCCTATCCTAACGATGGCTAGCCTGCTCTTCTTGGAGAATGTTGTTGGTGGGGTCTTAGAATGATCGGCTTGGGTTGAGATACGCCTCTGCCCAACACAATCTTTACACTTTATCTTTGGTATGAGTTGACTTCATGGAGAGTTGTAAACACGTGACGATCTCCCATCGGTTGAGTGGGAGTGACCATTTTTACACTCATCACACTCCATCTGTTTGTTATTGATGAGATATAGAATTGGTATTAGGAATCCATTCACTTTCCCATCAATGATATCGAAAACTTTAAAATCCCAGTTATTTTGCTTTTTTTTTTTCCAAGTGAATCTTCTCCATACCACCAGTCAGTTTATAAATTTATGTTCGCCTTATTTCCCAGTTTCCATTTAATACCTGTTTGGAGTATCTCTTTAGTTCTGGAGATACCTTTCCAATCAGTCTATAAATTTATGTTCAATAATAGTTTTGTTTTGTAGATCTCCATGAATAAATTTGAAAAATATTGATTTTATAAAATATATACACGTAAAATAAAAATTACATAAGTTAACTTCTATCAATAATTTCAATAATTGTCGGGAAGGAAATGGGGATTTTTAAGAAAGTACATGGTGATTATAGATTTGGGGAGAAGAATATAATGGGTGAGATGGTTTTAGATTTTGCTATAGTGTATGATTTCGTTCTTCTAAATACATGCTTCAGGAAAATGGGATGAACACCTTATCACATTTAAGAGTGGTAAGAAGAATAGCCAGATAGATTTTGTCCTTATTAGGGTGAGTGATCATTTAATATGTAAGGATTGTAAAATCATACCCGAAGAGAGTATTACTACCCAACATAGACTAATGGTAACTGATCTCAAGTTTCAAGGGAGAAAACAGGAGTCTAAGATAAGTAAGCATGCAAGGATACATTGGAGAGATCTAATAGGTGAAAATATGAAGTTGTTTAAGGATAAAATTAGGAATAATGAGTTATACAAGAGACATGAGGATGTGAACAAAATGTGGATTGATATGGCGAGTCCTATTAGAGAGATAAGAAAAGAAGTTTTAGGAGTTTGTAAAGGAGGAAGACCACGATATAAAGAAAGTTGGTGGTGGAATGAAGAGATCCAAAAGTTGTTCCGGACAAGAAAATAACTTATAAAGAATGGCAAAAATATCGAAGTTGGGAGAGTTTTGAAAAGTATAAACATGCAAAAACGGAGGCGAGAAAAGTAATTAAGGAATCAAAATTTAGGGTATATGATAATTTATATAAAAAGTTAGATATAAAAGAGAGAGAGAGAGAGGGGATATAATTAAACTTGTTAGACGATGTGAACGAAAGACTAGAGATATTGGAAGTGACAGATACATCAAAGACACTGATGAAAAAGTACTGGTGAAAGATGAGGAGATTATGGAACGATTGAGAAGTTATTTTTATAATTTATTTAATGAGAATGACGTTGGGGAATCTAGACTAGAGTTGCCTAGTTTATCTTTAGATACGATTTATAGGTTTCATAGAATAATTAGGGTTTCGGAAGTTAGAATAGCACTAAGGAAGATGCGAATTGGATCTCTCATTAAATTATAAGTGGCGTGAAAAAATTTGGGAGATATTGGGATAGAGTGGTTGACTTGACTTTTCAATGACAATTTAAGTACTAAGAGAATGTCTTACTACTGAAGGAGGAGTATCTTAGTACCCATCTATAAAAATAAAGGGGATATTCAAAGTTGCACGAACTATAGGGGCATAAAACTTATGAGTCATACTATAAAATTTTGGGAGAGAGTGGTAGAATATAGAATAAGACATGAAACAAGCATAGAAGAAAACTAATTTGGATTTATTCCCAACCGATCAAACACTGAAACTATCTATTTACTTAGGAGATTAATGGAAAAATATAGAGAAAAGAAAAAATATTTACATATGGTATTTATGGACCTGGAAAAGGCTTATGATAGGGTACGCAAAGAAATTTTGTGATGGGTACTAAAAAAGTAACAGGTATCCAATGTATACATCAAGATCATTAAGGATATGTATGAAGGTATAGTCACTAGTTTTCGAACAGGAGAGGGTGATACTTGTGCATTTCCTATTAATATAGGCTTACATCGATGATCATTTTTAAGTCCTTACATCTTCATTCTAGTGATAGATGAGCTCACAAAATATATTCAAGATGGAGTACCTTTGAGTATGTTGTTTGCAGATGACATCGTATTAGTGGACGAAAGTAGAATATGTCTTAATACTAAGTTAGAAAAATAGAGAAAAACATTAGAGTTTAAAGGTTTGAAGGTTAGCAAAAGTAAGACGAAATACATACATTGCAATTTTAATAATGCCCGGAGAGATGGTGATGCGGTTAAAATTGGAGAAGATGAGGTACCGAAGGTTGATCGTTTTAGATATTTAGGTTCAATGATTCAAAGCAACGGTGAAATCGAGGAGGATATTACGCATAGAATCAAGACAAATTGGTTAAAGTGGAGAAGTGCAGTTGGGGTAATTTGTGATCGTAGAATTCCATTGAAACTTAAAGGAAAATTCTATAAAATTGCTATAAGACCAGGGCTTCTTTATGGTTCAGAATGTTGGGCAGTAAAAATGAATCATGTAAAAAAAATTGGGGTGACAAAAATGAAAATGTTGTGGTAATGAGTGGGAAGACGAGAATGGATAAAATTAAGAATGAAACTATTAGAGAAAATTTAGGAATAGCACCCATCGAAGAGAAAATTAAAGAAAACCATTTATGATGGTTTGGACATGTGCATAGAAGACACATAGAAGCACCAGTGAAAAAATGTGATTTAGTTCAAGTTCAGGGGACTACTAGAGGGAGAGGTAGACCTAAGAAGACGTTGAACGAGACTATTAGAAATGATTTGGCGACATTAAACCTGATGGAAGGGATGGCCCTTGATCAATCTCTATGGCGTAAATGGATTCATGTAACCGACCCTACATAAGTGGGACGAAAGCTTAGTTGTTGTTGTTGTTGTAGTGTATTTGTGCATTGTTACTCATGAGTGCCCATGGAAGAAAAATCCTAATCACCCCATCCTCAATCTTCAAGGATAGGGAAAATTATATTTCCCCCCTCCTAAACTAGGACATATTTATGTGGATTATGTGAGTCTTGTCAAATTATAAAGTTAAAAATTTTGTTAACGAGATTTTAGATGTGAAATAAATTATGCCTAGCACGTGATTTTCTAATAGAAATATCTATTTATTTAATTCCTCCACGAAACTCTAGACATTTTTTTAAACTTTCTCTACCAACAATTCATCTGAAAAATTAGAGAAAGAAACTTGAATCGTTATTAGAAGAATATGTCTTAGGTTTAACGTAGTGATGAAATGACAAAAATATACACATTAAAGGACTACATGTTGAGCACAATCCATTCTCCATTTTCAATTTTGTTGGATTATATATATATATATATATATATATATATATATATATATATATATATATATATATATATATATATATATATTATATAAAACAGGATGACTTGCTGATTAGGATAAATAAAATATGACTAGGACAAATAAAAAATGTGACTTGGACATTTTTGAGATATAAGTTTAAGGTCATAAAAGGAAATTGGGTTTGGCAAAATGAAAATAATGGTATATAATTAATTAATAGGATTTGTCACCTATAACTAATGATCTTAATTCCTAATTGCGTGTCATGTTTATGGAAATAATGGACTAATTAATTCTTAATCCTTAATTGCCTCTCACTTTTATGGAAACAAAGATGCCTAATTCCCCTAATCCTCTTACTCTTTTTTTCTCTCCCTAATTGTAAAAACATAATACCGAGGTCTCTCTCTAAACAATTGTATCTCTCTCAATCTTAACGTCTTCTCTCTCAGCCTACCCTTTGTCTCTCCTCACCAGACCAACTGATGTATGCTTTTCTTCAATCTCATCTGTTGTCATCTCCGTCGTCTGCGCCACCTATCATCTTCTCACGATAATAGCTCACACTTTTGGGTATGGTTATTCTTTGTGTATATGTGTGTATATGTGTTTAACACCGTCAACGCACCACTAAACTCTACTTCTTTATTTCCGATTTAGACATATGTGGGTTTAGTTTCGTGCAACCTAACATTAAATTTGTTGAATCTGGGTTTTTTTCTTGCGATTTCCACTTGGGTTTTATCTGTCATTATTTGTTTCATTGTTTTTTGGCAGAAATTCTCCTCAAATCCAACTCAAAATAGGTATTGATATCACACTCCACCCCGAACACCCGTCATGTGGGGCTGGCGTGACGTAGACATGACACCGCCCAACTGACTAGCCAACCTCAATACGTCAATAACAAAATTGTAAATCTATACAACACATATAATAGTCCCATCTGATAGGAGTACACCGTCCTGAATATAAATACAATTAAACAAATCCCCTGAACCTCACTTAGATTTCATTTCTGATATCTCGTCTCCAAAACTTCCCTCAAATGACTCATTTGCATGACCTGCATAACTCTATCTAGCGCCAGTAGGGGACCGACCGACTCCTAGCTATTTTACCTGCGAGTGTACTGCCTTTTTAGTAAAAATATTTTTAAAATAATAATTCATTCTACAACATCTAAATGGATCAAGTGTGAGTATAGAAACAACACGTAACTAGTAAAATTCTCCATAATATAAGCAGTGAAAATAAAGCAATAAATATAAGTTCCATTCCAACCCATCTAGTAAAATAATACCAATCACCGTAATAATAAATATCAAATCAACCAATATACGTAAAACACAACATCTCAAGTACACATCTCAAACACACACCTCAAACACACACACTGGCCAGCCCTAGTGATCGTTTTAACCTCACGATCGAGAGTTTGCAACGGTACCGTACCATCCATAGGATATGCCTTCCTACGAACACCATCACTCCGCCGAAGCGGATAATCACTGCACAATATAAACGTCTAACATCATTCTGCCGAAATAGATAAACATCACTCCGTCAAAGCGGATAACCTTACTCCGCCGAAGCGGATAAATACTATGGCAGCGTCAAATCAAATACATCATCATCGACTCACAACTTAATAAATATCGTCTACTCAACATCGTCAAATCACCACGTCTATCTCTTTTTCCTCATATTTCACACTTTCTTTTAAAGAAAACGTCTGATTTTTATCAAAACCACTTTTCCCCCCCTTCATTTTTAGAAAATCAGACATTTTTAGAAAAATAAATGTTTTCTATTCTCTTTTAAAAACACCGTCTGATTTCACCAAATCCAACAAAAATTCATTTTTCACTTCATTTTGAAAACCATCGAAATCTTCCAAAAATCCCGTTTACCAACTTACCCAAATCATGCTTGATCCATATCATTTATAAATTCATACAGTTTAAGTAAACACATATTTTATCATATATATATATATATAGAAAATAGTTTGGCAAGAAGACAGTACACTCACCTCGTTATCCTCTCTCCAAAACCCTCACTAACCATACTCTATCGGGATACCGGTGCCTGCGAACCTAATAGTGACAGAGCCTAAATTAATATCTTATCTAAAACATCTAAATCACGCAATGCAGACCCTATATTCCGAATCGTTACTATTTTATGTACCACGTAATTAAAATTAATTAATCGTTAGGAAATTGTTACGATTTTAGGATTGGTAACGCTAAATAAAATTTAATTTAATGAAAATTAATAATTGATTGAAATTTCACCTGTTTCTAAATCGTTTGGCGACCACGAGATGAGTTTTTGATTTTCAATGGGGTGGTTTGTGTAATTCTCCCTCCCTTTTTTTTTTTTCAGTTCAATTCCCAGGTCGTCCCCTTCTCTCCTCTGTTTCTATTTTTGATGGGTTTGGCCGATCGTCTCTCTCTTCCGAAATTTGACGACGACACACCCACAAGGCTCACCGACGACCGATCGGCACACCCACACCCCATCAACTCTCACGCACACAGCCACACAGTCGGCCCACGTCCGATGGCCAACCACGCCCACATAGTAACACCCACGCACAAGCAACCGTCGACGTTACACACACCCACATACCGGCAGAACCGATACAGACAAACAGAACCGAAAACGCACACACACCGATCACCCCCACACACTTCCGGACAAACTAAATAGAATACACACACACACATGACGACGATGGTTGAATCGACGGACACACCCACGCCGGAACACACCACCTCCAGACGTTCACACCGCCCTCTCCGATCATACACACACTCACGACCACCGTAGAAATCCACACCCTCAACGACGCCGATGCCACACCCACACACTAACAGCAAAGCCCCCACACAAACGTCGACCATACCCTGCCGGCGCTGAACCCGCCTGCTTCTCTCTCTCTCTTCTTTCTCTATTTTCTTCTTTCTTTGATTTTCAGATTTGATGAGATTTTTTTTTATCATTACCCATGCATGAATATATATATATATATATATATATATATATATATAAGCTTTTTAATTAATTACTCTTTCCTCCCCCAACTTCCTTTAAATCTTAATTTTAATCAATTTTAACTTTTTAAAAGTTTCTAAGATTTGCAATTTCACCCCTTTAAGTTTCAATTAAAAATTAAATGTCAATTTACCTCTCTAAGTTGGGATTTAATGTTTCTAGATTTTCAATTTGACCCAATTTCATCCCTAATTTTCATAATTACTCTAAAATACAACTAAAATGACGTACGCGTTAATTCGGGGTCTTACAATTGAGATCTACCATTTTTATATTAAATGGGTAATGTTGACTATTTTGATCTACCATTGTTTTTTCTAGATTTTTCCAAATCTGAAACAATTCTGACACATAGTGGTGGTATTTAGATTTCCGGTGAGACCACATTGTTGACTTAGAGGCTTAAGATTTCAGATCTCTCTCTCTCAGAGTGAGAATTGAATGAGCATTAAATTTGATTCTTCAAGGTATTGGAGATAGAAGATCAAAGGAAATATTAATCTCAATTTTGGTGTTCACACCATTTGGGGAAACAAAGCTTGAAAGTGGAGAAAACGATAAAAAAAAAAAATCTAGCCTAGAGTTTTTTTTTATTTGTGATCACAACATATAAAAATGCAAAAGAGACAATCGTCAGTTGTTTATATTCCTGAGATTCATGCTGAGAACATGCATTTTATTGTACAAATTTCTCTATCATTGAAACTGAAAGTGCCTGCAATGTGTTTGTTAAAATTCCCTAGATAGCCTGAAAAAAAAATAGGTGATTACGAATTCAAATTTCATTGTTGAATTTATGTGGTTTCAAACATTGCCTTATTGTTGGATATTGAAATTTTCACATTGATCATTATTCTTACAGCAGGGGCCTTATATTGATCATTGTTCATTGTTTGCCTTACAAATCCCTGAAGGGATATTTTTACTCATTTCCACAGGTTATAGTTCATTTCAATATTCCTTCAGATATTTTACTGAAGTTATGCCTATAATTGATTCTTTTGAGCCTATATCCAAAGTTATTATGACGCTTATCTATGGGATAAGAACTGATGGAATAAATCACAGAACAAGAAAGTAAGAAAAAATATATTTGTTTCTTCATTTTCATCGTTTTTTTTTTTAATGGATTTCATCTATTATAATTAATATAGTAATTTATTTTTTATCCATTTTTTTTTATAAATGGTGGGGGTGTTTATATCTTGGTAAGTTCATGAACACAATCGGCATTATCATAAATTTTGCATTTTATTGTTTTTGTTCCCAGATTTATGTGTCCTGTTCCTAGAATTCTGTGTATGTTCCCAGTATATTATACATGTGTGTGTGTATTTGCGTGCATTTATACAATTATATTTGTGGCAGTGACGATCTTAGCATCCAGGCCTTTTCGGGCCTATTGGCGTTTAGATTATTTGTGGCGTTGGCGGTGATGTTGTACTTGGCAAAATGTGTTGTGTATTTTGAACTTAATATTCCTTATTTGTGTGCAGGGCAACTTTGGGCAGTGTTTGCAGGGCAGTTTTGGGGAGTGTAAGTGATTACTTTGATCTATATTCATTATTTTGGTTGCCGGTATGAATTTTTGTTTGATTTAAATTTATTTTAGCATTAGATTTAATTTAGTTAGTTCTTTCTAGATTCATTTTTATATGTTTTCCAACTATGGTTTATCCCTTGAGTGTGTACTTATAAACACTATTATCTTTCCGCTGTCGCCGTTTTCATCACGTCTTAAAGGTAAGACTTTTGTTCAATTTTTTTTACTAAATTCTCTATTATATAGGTGGCGTTTGTTTAGTGATTTTTTGTTCTAACCAAAGTATTGTTTCTATTCGTTTCGTGATATATATTTTTACACACCCTTATTACTGTATTTCTATTTCTAATTTTTTTGTCGTATTGTCAAAGTTCATGTCTGTGTTAATCATTGTCGCGTCTAATTGTTACCAGTCGAGTTTGTTAATGTTGTGTTGTTTTGGAGTGTAATTTTGTAATTTCATATAAATAAAGGGGGTAATGTCCAATTTTGTACTGTAATTATTGGTTGTTTTCATTTGAAAATAATTTTTGAATATTGGAGAGTGTCATATAAACAGATTAGATTGCCCCAAAAAAAATCTGTTTAACTAAATTATTTTTTTACACCTATGCTTTCAGATACGGGTTATACGCTAATATATATTTATAAAACTTAAAAGATCAAATGTGTAATTTAACAAATTTTAAAATTTACATAAAGACCGACTCCATGATAAAAAATATAGGCCTCGTTTGGTAACCATTTTCATTCCAAAAATTCCCATTCCATTCCCAGATTTTTAGGAATTTTGTTTGGAAATAACGTTTGGTAATTTTTGTTTCCGTTTCCATTTCATTCTCATTTGAGAATTGTGCCCACTTTTTTCTTAAGAAATGAGAAACAAAAAAAAAATTGTTTCTCATTATTCCCATTCCATTCCCAAAACATATGGTCACTATTCACCTACCGGCCGACCACCGTCCGTCGCCGCCCGCCGCCCCCGCCGGCCATCTCCGGCGACCGTCGCCGGTCACCTTTCGGCAGTCTCCGGCGACGGCGCCATTGCCTTCCGGCCAGCGTCGCCGGCGCCACCGCCGTCAAGCCAAGCTAAAAAAAAAAAAAAAAAAAGATTTTAGGATAAAATCGTTACCAAACACAATTCCCTTCCTAAAAAAAAAAAAACAAAAAACTATCGTTACCAAACGCGATTCTACTCCAAAAAAAACAACAAAATTTTCATCTCATCCCACTGCTGGAATGGAAATAGAGACGGTTACCAAACGCCACCATAATTTTTCAATAAAATCTCCTCATGTGTTAGTTTTTTATTGGCAGTTGTAAGTACGAAATTTTTACAGAAGATCGTACGAGCAAAATTAAAATATATTATTTTCTTATTTACAATGATAAAACTTCGTGGACGGCAGGATTCGAACCTGCGCGGGCAGAGCCCACATGATTTCTAGTCATGCCCGATAACCACTCCGGCACGTCCACTTTGATGGCGGAAGTGTCACACAATTTTTAAAATATTAGTTTTTAACGCCATCCTGCTACTTGCCCTCCACTTCGATGACGCCATCTTGCTACGTGTCGTTTCATTTAGTGACCTTCCAACTCACTGCGGATATTCTAGAGCCAGGTTTCTTTCCTGTTATTGTTCTTTATTAAGATTACTCAGGCACCGTCCTCTCCCTCCCCTCCACAAGCTCCGAAGCTCACTAGACATGGCGAATTCCAAATCCCAGAAGAAAGTCCTCATTCTATGTGGCGATTACATGGAAGACTATGAGGTGTTATCTCTCTCTCTCTCTCTCTCTCTCTCTCGTTTATTGTGTGTCCGTGTGTGTGAATTCAGGTGTTTTGACTTGTCAGGTCATGGTGCCTTTCCAAGCGTTACAAGCGTATGGAGTGTCCGTTGATGCGGTTTGCCCCGGAAAGAAAGCCGGTGACATATGTAGGACCGCTATACACCAGAGCTCTGGTCATCAGGTCTAAATATCATCCGATCCTCCTCCCGGTTACTTTGTACTCTGTAATTTACACAGAAATTGAGTTCTGTTTCTGATTTAATCCAAGTCTGTTATTAATTCTCATTTTGAACCTCTGTTGATTTCTGTTTCAGTCCAAATGTTGATGTTGTTGAAATATGTTTAGTTTCTATTATTTGCCTGTCATTGCTAAATACTGATATAGGGGAAATTCATGTAGATGGAACATTGAGACATTTTTTCCGATTAGCACAGACTATTCTGCTAGTCAGAGCAAATGATGAACCAGGAAATTGCTGGACTTGTCTGTATTCGTAGGTGGTCTTGGGCCTCTCTCACCCCAAAAGCTAGCCTAGCCCATGAGGAGAGGTTTGCTCTCACACTTATAACAGTCCCTTCACATCCGTCTGATGTTGGATGAACTCAACAATCTCTACCTCACACATCTGGCTTTTGGTCGGTTAATTATCGACCAGACTCTCGCTTGTGCATTCCCTCACACTTATAACCTGACCATCAGTCCCTTCCACGGTCGATATGGGATAAACTTAACAATCTCCCCCTCACACATCCGAACAAGCTTTCGTTGGCTAACTATTGACCAATATCTCCCTTTGTGCTTTCCTCACACTTATAACCTGACCACCAACCTCTTTCACATCCGATTTGGAGTAAACCCAACAATCTCACTCTCACACATTGGTCCTTTGGTCGGCTAATCTTCGACCAGTATCTCCCTTTGTAGTTATTGGATCAAAATTGGCAGAATATCTGTGTAGGGTGGTCTTGAGCCTTTCTCAGGCTTTCCCTCACACTTTGGTCTAGATGGAGGTATGGTGTCATTCGGTCATTTAAGTGTTAGGGTTATTTTTTTTTTCTTTCTACTTCTCGTGGTTTAACCAATGGTGTCAAATTATGGTCTGAATTCCATCTATAAAGAATGTGGTAACTGGTAAGAAATAGTTGGCCTGTGGTTAGCTTAGCAGTACTTGAATTGATCCTGAAAAATTAGTTTTTGAGTTCAATGATGGGTAAATTATCTATAGGGTTTCCTTCCCACCATTATCGCACTTCTTTGTTGTACACTGTTGTTGATTTGAAGTAGATTACATCTATCAGCTGCAATGTTTTTTAACCCGGACAGGTCATCGAACAGGAAAGATGACCGGGTCACAGGTCACCGGTTCAACCGTCAGGTGAACCGTAGTTAGACTGTGCGTCATTATTACATATATATAAGTAAATTAATTTTTAACAATAAAAACTATAAAAATAGATAAATCTGAATTAAGTTATCAATAAAATCAAATATTTCTGAATCACTAAATCTGAATTTTTTCTTTTTTTTTTTTTTTAAATTTAAGACAATGAAAAAATAGTATTTACAATAAAACTTGAAGAATTAATGATCAATATTAACCCATATGATCAGTATTTAACTAATTATGAATATGGAATGAAGCATTTTAATTTTAATTTTAAGCAAATCAGTAAGAACTGATTCATTGAAACAGAAGGTAATAAATTAAAATACAGTAAGCCCTAATCTATGATATGGAATGAAGAAACTTCGTTAAAAAAAAATGAATAAGAATACATCTGCAGTTTTATAGTGATCACTGGTAGCGGCGGTCGTCGTTGGGATGCAGAAGGGAGCAACGCTTCATTGGAGGATATCGTGGAGTATGGTTCATTGTCATGGACATCGTCGGAAGCTTGAACTCATAGATTGTTGAGTGAGGACAAGAAGATAATGATTGGGCAAGAGAAGATCGGGGTTCGGCCCAACCGACGGCTGAACGGAAAATGACGAACGACGATGACAACGAGGGGCTTCAATGTGATGAACAACGTGCAGAAGTGAATGGAGGTCCAGATGGTAGCCGCAACAACACAAAACCGGGAAATGAGAATGAGAAATTAGGGTTGGGGCTTTTTGCTGGGGGTTTTTATACTTGAACAGAGAATTTTCAAAAACCCGGCCGGTTGCAAGGAAACCGTTCTGGTTTGACGGTTTGCTGGTTCGACCAGCCGGTTCACACAAGTTTGACGGTTTTTCATGTAAAACGGTTTTGGCTAGGTAACCGGACCGGAAAATGGTCTGGTCGACGGTTCAACTGGTCGAACCAGCCAGTCTTGTCTAGTTTTTAATACATTGTTGGAAAGAACTAGGAATCGACTTGTATCTAATGATTCTATGTGTTCTTCATTACAATTTTTTGTTATATAATTACTTACAGACCTATTCGGAGTCTCGGGGTCACAATTTCACGCTCAATGCAACATTCAATGAAATCGATGCTAGCAATTATGATGGGTTGGTGATACCAGGAGGACGTGCTCCTGAATATCTTGCCATGGATGGAAGTGTATTGGACTTGGTGCGCAAATTTTCAAGCGCTCATAAGCCAATTGCCTCCATTTGCCATGGGCAGTTGATCTTGGCTGCCGAAGGGTCAGTTAGAGGTCGGAAGTGCACAGCATACCCTGCTGTGAAGCCTGCACTTGTTGCTGCTGGTGCTCATTGGATAGAGCCAGAAACGCTGGCTTCATGCGCTGTTGATGGAAATCTCATAACCGGTGCTACGTATGAAGGCCACCCTGATTTCATTTGGCATTTTGTAAAGGCATTAGGAGGCACCATTTCTGGTTCTGACAAGAAGATCCTATTCCTTTGCGGGGTTAGTTTCGATCTTTTATTTTTTTATTTTATGTGAATTTTAGTTTAAGCAGGTGAAAATAATGTTTTGACGACTAAAATTCAAAGTGGAAAACTATTTTTGGCATTGCCATTGTATTTTTTCAAAAAAGAAAAAAGGGTTAGAAGTTTAATCTGATTATAACTTATGGACTCAGCATAATGGGGACAGCCTAATTAAAACTAGGGAATGTTAAAAATAAAGAGTGGAATAGAAAAAATAAGGCACTGTTTGATAAGTCTCATGAGCAAAAAAGTAACTAATTATAAAACCAGCATTTGTTTTGCACTTTAAGAAAATACCTTTAAAGATAAGAAACTAGAAGCATTTTTTTTTCTGACAACAAAAAATATTGTTTTTCATTTTTCTGATTTTCATATTTTAAGAGATTCGTGGATTATGGTCGCTCTACCCAAATTTTTTGAACCATCTGCGTAATTCTTTTGGATTAAGAGATCATTGTTTTAATATACGATGATATCATGTCTACGTTGCTTTTATTTTGAAGTAAAAAGTAGCTTTTTGTTAGACGAACTTTTTTTTTTTTTTTTTTATAATTATTATTATAAAAAGTACTTAAAAAAGCATTACCAAACCAAACGGTGCCTAATATTATGCTATTTCGGTCCTTTTGAATTTTCCCGATGTACTCTTATCTAAGTTCAGGTTTAATATTATAGAAGTGTGCTTTTGCCTCTCACTGTATCTTTTTACAATGTTTTCCTTCTTATGTAGGATTACATGGAAGACTACGAGGTAATGGTTCCTTTCCAATCTCTTCAAGCTCTTGAATGTCATATCGATGCCGTTTGCCCAAAGAAAAGTGCAGGTGATAAATGCCCAACAGCTGTTCACGATTTTGAAGGTGACCAGACTTACAGTGAGAAGCCAGGTCACGATTTTACCCTCACAGCCGACTTTGACGGTGTAAATGCCTCAAGCTATGACGCTCTTGTGATCCCTGGAGGCCGTGCTCCTGAATACCTGGCGTTGGATGAGGCTGTCCTTAAGTTGGTGAAGCATTTCATGGATGCTGGGAAACCGGTGGCATCTATATGTCATGGACAACAGATTTTGTCTGCTGCTGGTGTTCTGAAGGTAACTCTCTAAAAACTTATTATACTAAGAAAATTAAAGGGTAATTGGTGGCAAGTCCTTTATTTTACCCTTAATTGAAAAAAAATCTCATGTGCAATTGCAACTTGTGCTTTAGTCTCGCTTATTAAAAAAGGCGAAAGGTCCAATACACGCGTCTGCACTCGCGCAGTTACAAATAACTAGTTTGTATGTAAAATACTTATTAGATGTAACAAATATTACCGTAATTTGTAACATGTAACTAGTTTGTGTGTAAAAATTTGTTAAATATAACAAATATTATACAAATACGTGTAATTTTGTAACATATAACTAATATTATACAAAATACATGTAACTAATATTAAACTAATTTCTGTATAGGATATTTGTTAGATGTAACAAATATACATAAATACATATAATTTATAACATGTAACTAATATTACACAGATACATGTAACTAAAATTACACATATATGTGTAATATAGTCATATATGATTTGTAATTATTAAGTGTGGATCGAATTTTAGTTATATGTAACTAATATTCACTATAATACGAATTTACTCACCAAATTCTCTGTACAATTCCTGCAATGTGTGTACATGCGGGACTAATACGCTAAAATCCACTTTACAACAACAATTAAGTCTTTGTCCTACTTATGTAGGGTCGGCTACATAAATCCATTTACGCCATAAAGATCGATCAAGGATCATTCCCTACGTCAGGGTTTAATGTTGCCAAATCATTTCTAATAGTCTCGTCTAACGTCTTCTTAGTTTTACATCTCCCTCTAGTAATCCCCTAAACTTTAATTAAATCACATTTTTTCACTAGTGCTTCTATGGGTCTTCTATGTACATGTTCAAATCATTGTAAACGATTTTCTCTAATTTTCTCTTCGATTGGTGTTATTCCTAAATTCTCTCTAATAGTTTCATTCTTAATTTTATCCATTCTCGTCTTCCGACTCATCTACTACAGTATCTCATTTCTGTCACTCCAATTTTCTGGACATGATTTGTTTTTACTGCCCAACATTCTGAACCATAAAAAAACGCTGATCTTATAGCAGTTTTGTAGAATTTTCCTTTAAGTTTCAATGAAATCCTACAATCACAAATCATCCCAACTGCACTTCTTTACTTTAACTAATCTATTTTGATTCTATGCGTAATATCCTCCTTGATTTCGCATTGCTCTGAATCATTGAACCTAAATATCTGAAACGATCAACCTTCGGCACCTCTTCGTCTCCAATTTAGACCGTACCACTGTCTTTTGGGGCATTACTAAAGTTTTTAAAGTAAAATCCACTTTAAAAGACTAAATTAAAACTTATATTTTGAGTGAGATTTTTTTAAAATTACATCTGTTATTTGGGACTAATGGCCAATTATCCCAAAATTAAATACAAAAAATTAAATTCCGAAAAAAAATAAAAAAAAAATAGAAAAAGTCTTAATTTGACTGGGGTCGTCGTTCTACATTAGAACCTTAGAACTTGATTAATAAGAAAGCACACAAAGACGAACCTTTAAATTATCGGAGAAAGTAGGATGATAAATGATGCAAGGACATTCTGTCAGATTTTGTTTTCTCTATTCACAAAGAACTATCAAATTTCATTTTAAGCCTTTGTATGAACTTATCCATCTAAAGCAATAAACCCAAAGGTTCAAGAAGCATATAAATCAATCCCTCTACTTGTATCTTGCGACACTCTCTATTTTCATGATATTAGTTCAGATAGCTGGAAATCGATATGATCGTCAGCTTGTTATTTCGTTGTTTTCTGCCCAAGATTTCACCTTTGAAATGTTTGGTAAGTTAGCAAGACCATATCATTAGGGCTTGTTTGGTCGGCCTTCAATCACAAATTATAATATTTTTAAGGGATAGTTGGTGGGAGATTCTAATAATGACACAAACTTAATAAAAAGTCGTAAATCAAATAACTACTTTAGGATTGGTCTCATCTATTTGAGTTTATGAAAACACTAACCTTCCAATTAAGGTTGCGTCACCAACCACCGTCCCACCGCTGGTGGCCATCGGATTCCAACCACTACCGATTGCCGAAACTCCGGTCACCGATCTCTAGAATTATTTTCAAGTAATTCAACTACTTTTTAGTCATTTTTTTTAAATATACATTTTAGTTACAATTTTTAGTTACGTTCAACTTATTTTTCGGTTTCCGGTCGCCAAAAAATTACATGAAGGTAACTAAAAAGTTACTAAAATGTAACTAAAAATACAGTTAAAACATGTAATTGTATGTTGCTCCGTGCACGCCATATTTAAATTTGATTAAGTCTTAGGATTTAAGTATATAAATCGATTCATAAAAAATAAAAAATAAAAAATAAAAAATAAGATAATTCATAAAATTCAAATATTTAGACAAGCAAACTGCCCTTAATGTTTGAATAATCTTTATTTGTCACAGCACACAAAAGTCAAAATTTGCGACACCCAATACTCGAATACGGAATCTTGATATTTTCTCGATATAGTCCTTGATTAAATGATTGATTGTGTCGCAGGGTAAGAAATGCACGGCCTACCCCGCTGTGAAACTTAATGTGGTCTTGTCTGGGGCAACATGGTTGGAGCCTGATCCAATTCACCGTTGTTTCACCGACGGGAATCTGGTGACCGGATCTGCTTGGCCTGGACATCCAGAGTTCGTTTCTCAGCTCATGGCACTGCTTGGCATCCGGGTATCTTTCTAGTTTCTCGTCACTTGTTAATACTTTTCGGTCTATTGGCTGAAATAATAGTGTAAAGAAACTCATGTTCACTTGTATCTTGTCTTGTAAAAATAGTTGTTTCTTAAAGGGGAAGGAGAGTCTTGACTCTCTTGAGTGTGTGAGGAGTACTTGGGAAAAAAAACCATGAGGTTTGCATTTGGCTGTTTGTAAAAAACACTATGAGGGCTTGTTTTTGTGAAGCGTTTTTGGAGTGGATTTGATTTTTAGAAGGGATGTCTGAAATTCGAAATTTCTTGTTTGTTTAATTCGGAAAGAATTTGAAATTTTGAAATGGGATTTAGGCGCGTTAAAATGACATCTAATCTTCAAATATCTACGTTTTTTTTATGACTTTTCGTTAAGCGTAACCTCACTCCTATATGATTAAATTTAGTTATTATTTACTTTTTAATTTTATATTTATACTTATTTGATCAGATATTTATCTTAATGAATTAGAAAATTAAGTAATCCTTTTAGATACTGGGAAATCTTTGATATATGAAAATATAGGGTGTTCTTGGGTCTCTCTCAATTCCAAAAACTAACTCATGAGATATGAGGATTTTCCTCATATTTATATAACTTGACCACCAACTATTTTTACGTCCGATGTGGGATAAATTTAATAATTTTCTCCTTATACATCGGGTCATTGGTCGGCTAAACCTCGATCAGTTTCTCCCTTTGTGACTATTAGACCATATTTGTTGTAATCTAAGTTCTAATACCGGTGTAAGGTAGTTTGGGGACTCTCTCAACTCTAAGGCTGTATTTGGGTAAGGGAATTGTAGGAGGGATTTCATTTAGGTAGAGGATTTGTAAATCTTCTTTTGACAAATTCCTTGTTTGGGGGAGTGAAAGGATTTTTGGAAAAAAGATTTCTCAAATCCTTTGGATAGTGAAATGAATAATTTCGAAATCCTTTTGGGAGAGGCTGAATTTGCCAATTTCTTCCATCGTTTGTTCGATTGGTTCTTCTGTTCTTCATCGTTTGTTTGATTGTTTCTTTATCGTCTGCTTCTTCATTGTCCTCTATGGCCATCGCCGTCGCCATCGCATTCTTCTCCATCCTCCATGGCCATCACCGTCACCATCGAGTTCGACTTCGAAATCAAAATTGGGTTTCGATTGATTTTGAAAACGAAATCCAGCAACAGGTTAGATTTCAAAATCGAAATAGAGTTCGAAATCGTCGTGGGTTTTGAGCTGTCATTCCTGGGTTTGAAAAATGAAATCGATTTTGATTTTGAAATAGGGTTCGAAAACGTCCTGGGTTTTCAACTGTGATTCTTGGGTTTGAAAAACGAAATCGATTTCTTCGTCATCGTTTTCGAAATCGAAATCATCGTGGGTTTTCAGTTGTGATTTCGATTTCGTTTTCGAAATCGAAATCGAACAACACGATTGATTTCAAAAACGAAATCGATTTCGATTTCGAATATGTTCTTCGATTTTGAAAACGAGTTTGTTTTTGAAATTGTTTGAAGATTTGTTCATCATCTTCTTCGTCTTCTATTCGTCACTTTTGTTTCTGTTTTTTTTTTTCTTTTCTTTTCACAAGTGAAAAAATAGAACAAAAAAAAAAAATATATTCCAGATACTTTAGTTCAAACAATTATCCAAACAACGGATTTGTGAAATGAAGGGATTTCAAAATTCAGGATTTTTAAATCCGTTCATTTCACAAGTTTCTTGAATTTGTTAAATCTCTTACCCAAACGCAACCTAAAAGTTAGTTCATAAGGTGAGGATTTTCTCACACTTATAAGTTATAACTTGAACACTAACTCCTTCAATATCTGATGTATGATAAACATAACAATTTTCTCTTTACACGTCGGGCATTTGGTTGGTTAATTCTCAATCAATCTTTCCTTTTGTGGCTAGTGGGTGAGAGTTGTTTTGAATTATTTTTGTAAGGTGTTCGGATCAGTGTACATGTATCTCGACTAATCATTTCACCAGGCGATCTTAAAGATGCACTCTCTCACATTCGCCTGTTTGCATTCAGGATTCAATTCAAGATTTAATTCTTAACGTGCTCCCCAAAAAAGTTAAATCCTAGTTAACAAAAAAGTTAAACTCTAATTAACAAGGACATGAGTATTTTTCTTTGTTAATTGGACTAATACCTTTAAAGTAGTAGAGAGGGAAGAATTGTTATTAGAGATTTCCAAAACAATTTTTTGTGTGAAAAAAGGAAGGATCTCCGCAGGTTCCATTCCATTTTATATTTATTTTTATGAGAATTTATCACTTACCTCTTATTTTGCTTAAAATTATAAATTTTTCATTTCAATTTATACTAGAGACCTTTTTGAACTATATGTTTTGACAAAAATATCCCTTTCATTGTTTGAAAAAATATGTTTTTTATTTTTTCAAAAATTAATTAGCATTTTAATTTTAAAAATTTAGTTTTTATTCCTAAATTAGTTTTTAATCTGCATTATACGCCGGTCTATAAAATGAATTGTTATATATTTTTTATTTGAATATGACACTTATCGTTTAATTGATCATTTACTGTAATATTTATTATATTTTATGAAAGTGTAACAAAAATAAATTTTAATACTGAGAAATAAAAATAAAATTGTAATCTAAAAACTATTTATGCTAACTTTCGAAACTATTAATCTTCACCACTCAAATTTATTTTTGTATAGTGAATAATAAGTAAATAAGTTCCTATAATGGTTTTACAAATTTTTAACATTTTTTTTTTAAATAATAGTTTTAAAATAATCTAATAGGTCATTATTATATTGTTTAATGGTATCTATTATTTTGTTACAAATGTTAAAAGAAGTACATAAAATTGAATATATTTATATCAAATTAATAGATGCATAGAAATAATTTTATTAAATGATTGAAGATAGAGAAAGAGATGAAAAGATATCGTTACATATAGTTATAATGAAAACAATCGGTAAATTTTAGTGAACCCTTGTCATTTGGAAAATTTACAACAATATTCCTTAACATTTGAAAAATATTTTCGACACTCTTTTCTTTTAATGTTAAATATAAAATTATTATCTTTGCCCTTTTACTATACTACTAAAAAATTAATTAAAACTATCTAATAAAAAATTGTTCTTATAACCTTCTAAAGAATTAATATCTTAGTCAAGTTTGATTTTTGTTTATAAATTCTGTTTATGTAACACATTTTCAATTTCAATTTATTTCATTATTTTTTAGATCAAATGATGAACGTTATATTTTTTTTTCAGTATTTAAAGAGTATTTGATTCAGAATTTTTGAATTTTAAAAATATTTTGAGAATTAAATTAATGTTGATTTATGTAATACATTTTCATTTCTATTTTTTTACTAGTTTTGGGATCAAATGATATTTTTTAACAATTTTTTAGTATTTAAAGAGTACTTACTACTGAATTATTCTAATAATTACATATTTTTTGTTTATGTAATGTAGTTATCGTTTATATTTCATTTTATTATATTTTTTAAATTATTTGGTGAAGTATTTGTATAAGACTTTATTTAATAATAGTTTTACTCATATCATAAAACAGTAGGCTTACATATTTTTGGCATTATTATTATTTATATATATATATATATATATATATATATATATATATATATATATATATATACTATTTCATTTAGTTATATTTTTTTAATTGTTTGGTGAAGTATTTATATAAAATTTTATTTGGTTATAGTGTCATTTAGATTAGAAAACAATGAGCTTCTATATTTTTTAATTATTATTTTTAAATCTTATTATTTTTGTCATTTTAAAGCTCTATTTGTATATGAAATTGATTGCATAAAAAAAATTATTTTTTAATTACTTCTCACAACATCTAATATAAGAAAAAAAAATTAAAAAATTGAAAAAAAAAATATTTTTTTAAATAAAAATTCTTGTAAGTGAGTCATTATAGTTTTTTGTTATTTAATGTAAAAATTATCTTTTATTTAAATGAAAAATATCACTATTTTAATTATATAAAAAAAAAAAAAAACATTAAACTCACTATGATAGTAATAAATAACAATTAAATTCATTAAAATCACTACATTAATGATAAATAATATTTAAAATTTATTTAAATAAAATAAAATATTAATAAAGAGATAAATTAAGAAGAATAAAAAAGAAATTGGTTGTATAAAAAAAATATCTTTTAATTACTTCCATCAACACTTATGTGAGAATTAAATAATATAAAACATTAAAAAAATATATTTTAAAATAAAATTTTAATAAGTGAGTCATTATAGTCTTTTGTTATTTATTTGAAAAATTATCTTTTATTTAAATGAAAAATATCACTATTCTAAATACATATAAAAAAATTAAAATTTATTAAACCCACTATGATAATAATAAATAATAATTAAAATCATTTAAATCGCTATATTAATGATAAATAATATTTAAAATTTATTTAAATAAAATAAAATATTTAAAAAAAAAAAAGAAGAGAAAATTAAAGAGAATTAAGAGAAATGATTTTGTGTGCTCTCATTCATTCTAAATGTAATTTTTCAATTTTAGTTTCTTATATAAAATATAGATATTATAAAAATTTATTTTTTATTTAAATAGAAAATATCAATATTTTAAATATATAAAAAAAATTATTAAATCCACTATTAGAATAATAAATAACAATTAAATTCATTAAAATTACTATATTAATGATAAACAATATTTAAATTTTATTTAAATGAAATAAAATAATATAAGCAAGAGAAATTCATTTAATTTTTGCTTAAATTTTTTCACATTTATAAATTTGATGTTTTGATTTCATTTAATCAATCTCTCTCCTGGAAAAATCAAGATTTTTTTTTTATGCAAATTCTAAATTTGCATTTATCTAATTAGTTTTGTTACGCTAGAAGTGGTATTCAGTAGTGATAAATGTTTATTATGGTAATTGACGATGAATGGTTATAGTAGTGATGAATGTTTGTTATTGCAGTGGGAGTGGTAGGCAATGGTCACGAAGGTGGTGATTTCTTTTTTGGTGGTGTTTGGTGGTAGTGATAAAAGTTTGTTATGTTGGTCGGCGGTGATTGTAATGGTGGTAAATATTTACATTGTGATAGTGGTAAATATTTACCACAATACGAACAAATTGAGAAAAAAAAAATTATCAAAAATAATTTTTTGTTTATTAAATAAAAATTTCGAAAAAAAAAACTCTTAATATATTTTATGAAATTTACATTACCTCATATTGAATGATCTTTAATTTTTTAGGACAATGCAATTATTGTTTCACAAATTAAAATATGAAAGAATTTATTCATTCGTATAAGAATTGGGAATTGTTGGGAGGATAAAATTTTCTTAAAAAATTCAATCTCAACTCTCTATTTTTGCCAAGATATATATTTTTTTAAATGATTGAGATATACTATTTAGGTATCAACAACAATAAAATATATACCCCTATTTTCTTGATTTCTTCTACCAACAATAATAAAACATAATTCACATAAAATATAAATATAATTTTCTTAATTACATAAATTTGGTCTCAACTTCATATTGAAGTTCTTAAAATCGTGATCTGAAAGAGATAGAATTCACTGCATCGATCCATAGCCAAAAAATGAATGAAAAGAAAAATTGAACCCCCACAAACCCGACTTATTTTGTAGACCTAAGAAAGAGCTTTGCACACCAGAGCATTTTCGATTTTCATGAATAGTTTAAGGCATTCAGAGAAATCTACACCACTATCGTCAACAACTCATTTGAAATTTGCAACAGCCGCAACACCAAGAGTTGAATGGTGGTTAGAACCACAAATTTTTCGAGACAAACCCAACGATCCAATCCAAAAGGTACGGTCTTTTCTGACGAAGAACTCAATCTCGAACTAACTAGGATTGAAACTTGGTTAGGCCACATTTCATCTAGCTGACTCAAATCACTTATCTTTAATGGTCAATTAGGTTCAGTTCAACATGAGTCATTCAAATATATTTATTGTCAACTTGCAAAACAATCAGCCTTACCTTTCAATGAGAGTTAGTCTAGTTTCCTTGCACTCTTTAATCTAATTTATTCTGATGTTTGGGGGTCTTCTCCTCATGCCTCGATGGGTGGTTGTCGTTACTTTATTCTCTTTGTGGACAACTACTCAATATATATGGTTGTTTCTTATAAAACATCGATCCGAACTATTCTAAATATATTCTAAATTTTCATCTATGGTTCAAACTCATTTTTCTAGAAATATCAAAGTTTTTCGATAAGACAATGCAATGGAATACAAGGATCGTGTCTTTCTCAACCTGTTTCGCAAATTGGCACGCTTTCCCATCGCTTAATCCTGTACATCCCAACAAAATGGATGAGCCGAACGCAAACATAGACACTTTCTTGACACAGTTCGTGCTCTCCTTATTTCTTCATCCTGTCCTGAGCGTTTTTGAGGTAATGCTGCCATTATCGCCGCATACACAATAAAACGCATCCCTTCCACTACAATCCAACACCAGTCTCCATTTGAGCGTCTTTTTGGTAAACCTCCCAATTACTCTAAACTCAAAGTCTTTGGTTATGTTTGTTTTGTTCTTCTCAAACCACATGAACACAACAAACTAGAACCAAGGGCTTGCCTGTGTTATTTTCTTGGATATAACATTGAACATAAAAGGGTATCGGTGCTGGGATCTTATTTCTAAAACTCTTCATATCTCTCAACATGTCATTTTTTGGGAACATCAAATGTTTTCTTCCTTACGGTCATTTAAAATGTAAACCATCACCAACTCCAGATTCTTTACTGATCCATCCATTGAGTTATTTCCTGAGGATAAAGTTCTAAGTATTGTTGAGTCCACTCCAGTACCACCAGTTGAGTCTAGTCTTGCACTTTACGTTGAGTCCACTCTAGAACCACCAATTAAACCTACTCCTCCAACTCCATCGACCATGCTTGAGACTTCTCATATGGTCAATGATTCTGTACCGACTACCTCTAAAGCTCAAGCTCTAGATCACCCCCGCCGTTCTGCCAGGGTAACTTATCCTCCACCTTATCTCACTAATTTTCATTGCTTTTCTATTATACTTCATCTGCATGAGTCTCAATCCTATAGAGATGCTAGTACTAATCCTCTTTGGTAGAAAGCAATAGACGAAGAACTTCAGACCCTCGCCAAAACCCAAACTTGGGATATTGTTGATCTTCCCCTTGGAAAAACTCCCATTGGGTGCAAATGGGTGTTTAAGATCAAACCATTTTTTGATGGTTCTGTTAAACGATACAAAGCCTGACTTGTTGCCAAGGGATTTGCTCAGGAATATGGCATTGACTATAAAGAGACATTTATTCTAGTGGCGAGACTCACATCTGTCCGTACTCTTCTTGTCGTCGCTGCCATTTGAAAATGGACTCTCTTTCAGATGGATGTCAAAAATACATTTCTCAATAATGATCTTCTTGAGAAAATTTATATGTATACCCCTCCTAGCCTAATTGCCCCTCGAAATAAAGTTTGTTGCCTTAGTCGTGCCTTATATGGTTTGAAACATGCTCCACGTGCCTAGTTCGCAAAATTCAACACGACCATTTATCAGTTTGGGTTCACATTCAATGCTCATGATTCGGCCCTATTTATTCGTCACATTGACAATGGTATTATTTTTCTTTTATTATACGTGAATGACATGATTATTACTTGGGATGATCTACACTGTATTTTTGAACTCAAAAAGTTTCTCAGTAGACAATTCAAAATAAAATATCTTAGCTTGCTCACCTATTTTTTTGGCCTCAAAGTCTCATGCGATTTAGATGGATATTTTCTCTCTTAAGCCAAATATGCCTTGGATTTTCTTTCCAAGGCTGACATCACTGGCTCCAGCACTGCCACTACTCATTTGGAGCCGAATATCAGACTCACTCCGCTAGATAGTTCACCTCTTTCGGGTGTCACTCTATTTCGTCGACTAGTTAGAAGTCTGGTATATTTTATTGACACTTGCCCAGACATTGCCTATGACGCTCATCATGTCAACCAGTTCTTGTCCACTCCTCGGACCACTTATTACTCGGTTGTTCTTCGCATATTTTGGTATATGAAGGGTACCTTATTTTACGGACTTCATTTCTCAACCTAGTCTGCTCCTACTTTACAGGCTTATTCTGATGCCAATTGGGTTGGAGATCCCATCGACCGACGATCAACCACTGGTTATTATTTCTTTTTGGACAACTCCTCATTTCTTGGCGTAGTAAGAAACAAATTGTGGTTGCCCGTTCCAACACTGAAGTTGAATATCGTGTCATGGCTGATGCAAAACAAAACTACTTTGACTTCAGTGGCTCCTCACTGACATGGGAATCTCATGTCCTATTGCCATTGTTTTACACTGTGACAATAGGAATGTTATGCAGATCACTCACAATGATGTCTTTTACGAGTGTACAAAATACATTTAGACTGATTATCACTTCATATGTCATCACATTCTCCAAAATACGGTTCGTATATAATTCGTCAGTTCTGCCGATCAGACAACAGATATTTTCACTAAGACTTATCTACCCTGACACTTTCACTCTCAGGTTTCCAAACTCAAGTTCAAGTCCCATTTACCGCATTGAGTTTGAGGGGGGATGTTAATGTTATTGTAATGTATAGGCTTAGCCCATTAAGTCAAAACCCTAACCCTTGGGTTCCCTTAATCCTTTATAAATATTTCTATTGTGTATCTTTGTATTATATATTATTTTTCTAAATACCAATACAATCATTTCATGTTCACCATTCTGCTTCTCAATTATTCAACATTATCAAAAATAGTATATTATTTATATAGTTCTTATACATTAAAATTTAATTAATAAATCATTCTAAAAAAAACTCAATTAAACGGCTCAATTCGAATTCAAATAGCAAGTTTGAATACTTAATATTCAGTTTGACTCCGCTCATTTACACCCTAGAAATGGGGTGAGGCGAGTGGGGTGGGGCGAGGAGGGGTTTAACCTATTTTTTTTTTTTTTTAAATTTATTAACAATGAATAGAGATATGGTCCTTAACTAAAAGATGATAATGATTCAACACGTCCTCTCATGCACAAGGTGAACTTTACCGAACTACTGAGAACGAATATTGGGGTGCCCATGATCAATATGGGATTTAACACGCCTCTCACATGTAAGGTAGACTTTGACAAATCACTGTGAACGGATATCGAGGGAATCCAACATTGGGATAAGTGATTTTGTTGTATTTTATTTTCGGTTATTTTTTTTGTTTCATTTTCCTATCATTTTTAGTCTAGTCCTTTGATAGTTTTTTTTTTTTTTTTTTAATACATTATTTCCTTAATAAATAAATAAATTAATTAATTAAAAAAAAAAGGTGGTAAAGATAACCATACTTTTATATATATATATATATATATATATATATAAGAAATCCTTTTGGTTCAATTTTATTTTTATCCGTCTTAAGGAATTCATTAATGCTCTCGAGGTACTCTCTGTCTCTCTCTATATATATGTAGTCTTGCGTGGATGGATAAGGCAAAGGGTAAGGAGTGGAGAGCAGGAACCTAAATTCAATTTGACTTGTGGATGCTGACTTATAACAACCAATATTTATCTGTCACGCCACACTGTACGAACGCCTGTCTGTTGGCTAAATAAGGAACACGATGGCTTAATGAGCAAGGTAGATTTTCCAACCACACAAATAATCAACCCCCACAGAAACAACTTCACTTTTCACCCCTAAAGTTTGATGCATTGTCTAATTGGTTCGTATAGTTTCAATTTTTAACCAATTTAGATGCTTGGAAAATCAGTAATACTTAGATTATAGTCTTTATGTGATATAAATAAAAACACTTAAAAATAGAGTTATGACGAAGAAAATCAATTTCAACATTTCCTTTCTCTATTTTTTGTAGTAATTTGAACCCATTTCAATATAATTCTCCTATTTTTTTTTTCTTTTATATTTAAAAATAATTGTTCATTTTCTTAAATTTCAGAATTGTCTAAAATTGAATTGAATATGAAGCTATTCATTTGAGGTTCATTATGACATCACATATACCTTCTCTTTCCTCAAATTTCAGAATTGTCTAAAATTGACAAAGAGGTGTTAATTATTAAAGCAAAAATGGGGATAATGTTGGCTACTTTACTGGAATCATTTTACATCAAATAAAACCGCCAGCGGCCCAAGGATTTAGAAAAACCGTGGAGAGCCTTATCCACACACTATTAGATTCGCGCTTTTATTTCCTTGTGCGATTTTTTAAAAATTAAACTAATTTTAACATTCAGAATATTATTTTTTTAATTTTATATTTAATAATATTTTAAAAATAAATAAATAATATATTTAAAAAAAAATAACTTTACATCACTCTCATTTATTCTTACATCTTCCCAATAAAGAGTTAAAAAATTAAATATTAAATTTCAAGATGATATATATAATTTTTTTACTTTTTAATGTGAGTTTGACTAACAATTTTATTTATTTATTTATTTGTTAGATTTTTTAATTTTGTTTTTAAGTTTAATTTTTAAGCAATATAATAACTCTTAATTTGTGGTGACTAGTAAAGATTATTATTAAAAAAATTATTAATGACAATCAATAAAAAAAGTCATAGAAAAAAAAAAGAGAAAATACAAATTTTTTGACCAATTTTATGTGTCATATTTTATTAAAAAAATAGACATTTTGAATTGAAAAAAAAAATTAGTAAATACAATTAATATAAATAAAAGATTAATCTTAACCCTTGATTTTGGTAGGAGTAAGAAAA
Source organism: Eucommia ulmoides (assembly GCA_016647705.1). NCBI lineage: Eukaryota > Viridiplantae > Streptophyta > Magnoliopsida > Garryales > Eucommiaceae > Eucommia > Eucommia ulmoides. The sequence continues at coordinate 34,061,866 of CM028339.1, forward strand.
TAAGAAAAAAAGAAAAATTTTAATTGGCGTTGTTTTGAAAGTTTTGTCTTCCATTTTAATATTATAATAATATTAAAGATATTGGGAATTTTTTCCTTGGATACATGTAGGAGGACTGTTCTGTTGGGTACATTTTGAAAATTCATAAAAATTATTACAACCCGAAAAAATATTTCTTTAACAATATAAAAGTAAAAGTGAGATGATATATTAAAATATTAGCGGTTATCAATGTCTAAGTATTTTTAAATATTTTTTTAATTTGTAAAAGTAAATCAATAAATATAATATATCTTAGAGTGCACAACATTCTCTAATTTTAATTACATTTTGTACCGTTTAATTTATAAATATATTTTTATTATTTATTAGTTAAATTTAACTGTCATGAAAATGTGATTTTTTTATGATTTCATATAATTTCTTCATAAAAAGATATTTAAAAAAAAAAATTGTGAATTTAGTAGGAACATGACCAGCTCCAGCTGGTGGGGTAGGTAAAGGAGGGTCAGGAAAGGGAGGGCCCAACGGAAAAGAAACCGGATAACATCGAATCTTTACATTTATACACACTTCTATCCTCGTCTTCCGTCTCTTCTCCATCACCTTCTGTCTTCTAAACTACTCTATTTCTTCTCTCTCTTTCACCAAATCTCTGCATGTTTGATCGGCTGGAAATTTTCAAATCGAAATTTCGAGATCTGTATTCCAATTTGGAGGATCAAAATCGGTTAGAAAATGAGTTCTTCTTCATTTGCCCAACGAAGCAGCCATGGGACCACGGATGAGGAAGCTTTCGGTTCGACGATCTCTTCTTCTTCTTCTTTGACGGACGCTGCTTCCAGTGTTGTTTCGTCCGAGTCGGATCTAATGGAAGAAGTTACTTCTTCTGCCTCTTCGTCTCCGACCTCGGGGTCGAGCGCTCCGGCGACCGGCGCTCTCAGCGATATGTCTTCGCTCCTTCAACAGCTTCCTTTCAAGTAAGCCGGTTTCTCCTTGCAAATCATATGCACGCACAAATGATCATTTGCTGTTGAATTGAGTTTTTGCAACGGGCTAAACATTTTTTAGAGCGATTGAAAGTAAAATTAATGTCTTATAATTGTCATATATTAGGAGGAGAAGTGTTAATTTTTCTTTTGTTCTTGGAAATAATATACATGCATGTGTGTTTGTTTAATTAATCAATCAATCACTGTTTTTATTAGTCAGTATAATCAATCTGTTGATTAGCTGATCTGAGCAATATATAAAACCTTGGACTATTTTCATCTTACATGACGTCTTTTGAGTGAGTTAGACCTATTGGGTTTCAGAGGATTGAATCTCACATTAATGTTCCCACCGTTGGTTATGATTTGTCGAAAAGTTCACAGGGGACATGTTGAATTCCACTTCGCTTGTGTTACCTGATCTTAAAATATAGGGTAATCCTCAGACGTCTGCGTTTCTACACAATCAATAATTATTGTTAGGAGGTTCGACTTGAAATTATATGTGGTATCATGTAAGGTATCTCCTTAGACTTGTATAGTGGTTAGGAGGTTCAACTTGAAATTATATAGGGTATCTCCTTAGACTTGTATAGTGGTTTGTGTAGGTTGGTCTTGGACTCTTTCCAACCTAAAAAGCTAACTCATGGAGTGATGTTTTCCTTGTTGTATAATTTTATCTTGACAACCAATCTCTTTCACACCGATGATGTTGGATAAACCTAACAATCTTCTCCCACACATCGAGCCCTTGGATTAGCTAAATCTCGATTAGTTTCTCCCTTGGTGGCTACCTCGACTAGTCTCTCCAGTTATTGGGTCAGAGATGTAACATGCGCTCTGATATCAGTGTAAGATGGTCTTAGGCATCTCTTAACCCCAAAAGTTAGTTCATAGGATGATACTTTTCTTCACACTTTTACATTGACCATCTACCTCTTGCACCACCTGTGTAAGATAAACCCAACTGTTTGGAGTGTAGGATAGGAATCTAATATTTGCCTTTCAACTACTATCTTTAGTTTGCAAGCAAGATTTAATTATAAGGAAATGTTGAGAATGATGAAAAATGTGCAATTTTCGATTTACACAAAAGATTTGACTACGAGACGAATTTTCATAATTTATGATGATTGTTTAGAAATTTGTCTTAGAAAGAGAGAGAGAGAATTGATTTGAGAAACCATTTTTCTTAGGCCGCATTTGGTTGTGAATTAATTGGTAATGCATGTGTGTAGGAGGGGGCTGTCGAAGCACTTTGATGGGAAATCACAATCATTCACTTCTCTATCAGACGCCGGGTGTTTGGAAGACCTTGCCAAGCCTGAAAACCCCTACAACAAGAGGCTCAAATCCTGCAAAAGCTATGGAGGATTGTTGTGGGAAACCCACAAACCAAACAACCTTCACAGAAGTAGTTCTTCATCAAGGCTCATCTCCAAGAAGAAGAAAAACAAGAAGAATAAGTCATCATCATCATCAAGACCAGTCTCTTTTTCTTCTTCTTCTTCAGTCATCAACACTTCTCATAGATCATCCAATATCACTGGTAGTAGTAATGGTGCTGCAACTTGTTTTTCTAATCAAACCCTTTTGTTTACTTGATGAAAAAACTATTTATCTAACGAGTAGCAGTCAATTTCATCTTCGTGTTGCATTGTGTGTTTCTGCGGTAATCCTTGGGTTGACCAATCAATTGCTTTCTTCTCTATCATAGAAGAATTCAATAGAATTAGAATCATAAATAGCTGAATTTATGTAAAACTTTGAAAATTGATGTGTTTTGATGTAATGTTTTTTTTGTTTTTTTTCCTTTCTGATTTGTAACTCATCTTTAAGATAAAAATCAAATGGCCCAAGGGCTGCGATCAAACGCTGCTTCTTTTATTTCCACCAAGATGAGTCTTGCCATTTTATCCGGAGGATCTTCCAGGTACTTGAGGTCATGTCCCCTGTCCGTTCTTAGTTTTGCGAGAGAATTTGCACATTTGTTATTTTTTCTTTGTTATAAGTTGTACCTAGTAGTTGTTTGATATGAAAAGTCTTTATAGTCTTCAACCCAAGGTTTGAAACGATGAGTTCCTGGATAATGTTCATTGACAAGTGTTACCATCTATGTTGAGTCTGTCTCTCTACGACGTCTCGAGGGAAGTTTTTTTCGAGCCGCAATTAAGATTCCATTATTGGTCTCGTCAACTCGGCCTCCAAGCTCATACGTGATGGGAGTTGTCCATAATATCCTATTCTCTCACAATTCATCCTTTTCCTCCTTTTCTTGGATTGTCTCTCGAACTCCTATCCATATTTAGTTTGAAAAACCCTGTCAAATGAGGGCACCAGTTATCAATTAAATTACACAAGTTGTTTCTGATATGTTGAGGATAGGGATGGTTATGGACTGGGCTGGGCTTGGGCTCGGGCTTTAGCTAGGGTATTACAAAAAAATACTAAGCCTTAGCCCGGTCCGGTCCTATGGTCGAGTTCTACTTTCATGTTCAAGTCCGATCCTACTAAAAAAAATCAAGTCCAAGTTCGGCCTTATAATTTTTTTTTTTTAATTTAAAAAATAATTTCTAAAACATAAACATAAATACTAAAATATAAACAATAAATATTAAATACATCAACATTAAACATAAACATAAAAATATTAGTGTGTTGGGTTTGTTTTGTGTGTGTGTGTATATATATATATATATATTTAATTAATAGTCCTCGGGCCAGGCCCAAAAAAATTAGGTCTTGCTCAAACCCGACTTTAAATTTGATAGGATCTGAAAATCAAAACCCAAACTCTGCCCATAGACTTAAAACTAAAACTCAAACCCTAAAAAATATTAGGCGGGCCCTCGAGCCCATGACCGATAGAAAACTTCCAGCATTTCTCTTGAAAGACAAGAAATTTTAGAAGCCACAAAAAAAAAAGGATCTTGGGTATTTTTTCAATCACTTATTTTTTTTTAGGAAAAATTAGAGAGAATTCTATTATTATCATTAAAATTAAAATGGATCACCCAAAAACACCACCCTATTATAGTAGCAAAAACATAAGAAGATTCGTGAACTATCTTTCATATTCTTTTTAATCCAGGCAGTAATCTCCAATTTCTTGTCCTGCCGCAAGACATCCATGTCGAGAAAAATCATCCAAATATTTCAGGCTTTGGGACAAGATCTCATAACATGGTCCATGCTCTCATTGGTTTTGGAGCATTTTTGGCATAGATCTGAATCATTGTTGGACCAACTGTTCTCAAGCTATTAGACAACAATTTTCGGTGAAAAATGGTCCAAAATAGAAACTTTAAATTTTGAGAAGGTTTAGGCCCGTTTGGTAACCACTCCCATCCCAAAAATTCTTATTCCATTACCAGATTTTTATTGGGCATAGCGTTTGGTAACCACTCTCATTTTTTTGTTTTTATTCTCATCTCATTCTAAAATGGGAATTGTACCCATTTTTTTCTTAAGGTTTGAGAAACAAAAAAAAAAAAAATTGTTTCTAAAAATTCTTATCTCATTCCCAAAAATTAAAGAGGGTCACCGTCACCGTCCGCCATCGGGCGGCCACCGTCAGCCATCGGCCGCCATCTCCGGCAACCGTCGCCAGTCACCTCCGACATCGCCGGCCGCCCACTGTCCGGCCACCACCGTCGCCGCCCAAAACAAAACAAAAAAAAAATGTTCTCAAAACAAAAAAAAAATCTTAATTTTAAGATAAAATTGTTACCAAACGCAATTCTGTTCTTAAAACAAAAAAAAAAAAAAAAAAAAAAAAAAAAAAACTATCGTTACCAAACGCAATTCTACTCCTAAGAAGGAAATAAAATTTTCTTGTCTCATCCTATCTCATTCTCATCCCACTACATGGGATGGGAACAGAAATGGTTACCAAACGGGCCCTAAATTTTAAGATCCAATCCCAGTCCAAAATTATGTTAGAAAATTTATATTTACTAACGGCTCGTTTGGTTGGACGGAATGAAATAAGGATGAAATGGAATAGAAGTAGGAATGGAATGAGAGAAGAAATGGAACAGAATTGTCAATGGAATAACTATTCCATTACTTGTTTGGTTGGAATGGAATGAGGGAAGGAATGAAATAGTAAAATTGAATAAAATTTCCATTATACCCTTATAATAAAATTTTATTATATTTCACTATTCCATTATTTCCCTCATTTTATTATATTTTACTTTTTCATTCAATTTTCAGTTTTCGTTCTTTAATTTCTGTTTCTGTTCTCAATTTTCTATTTTTATTCTCAATTTTTTGTTCTCTACTTTTCTGTACTCTAATTTTTTGTTTCTATTTTCAATTTTCAGTTCTCTAATTTTCAATTATTTAATTTTCTGTTTCTATTATCAATTTTCAGTTTCTGTTCTCAATTTTTTGTTTATATTCTCAATTTTCTGTTTTTTAATTTCTGTTTCTATTCTCTAATTTTTGGATTGAGTTGGATCAGCGATGGGTTTTTTTTGTAATTTTCGTTTTGATTCCATTGGGTTGGATTTGATTTCATCTCATTTCAAAATAGAATCTCATTCCCTTGATTTTTATGCTAATGGAATCGTTTTTGTGATTCTATTGGAGAACCAAATAACGGAATAGGAATCGATGGTAGAATGCGATTTTATTCAGCTCTTGATTCTGTCCAGCCAAACATGCCGTAACAAAATCATAAGTTGATTTAGTTGAGAATTTTCTAGATGTTTCAAGGGACCATATAGCAACATCATCCCTGGTCAAATTCGGTGGCTCAGTATTCAATATATCTCTAACTTGATTTTTTGTGATAAGGTGGATGATTGGCAAAAAAAAAATTACTAGAATCATCCAAAATATCCTCCACTTTCTTTTGAATACTCCCATAACAGACCTTTCCTGCACCACCAATCTGTCCATAAAATTGATTGTTACCCCGTTTCCAACTTTTTCATGTTATTCTTTTCGTTAAGGTGTAACGACCCCATTTTCCAGAGCTGCTACGCGATTTCTCTTATAAAGAATTCTACTACAAATATTTCACCATTTATAAATAAATTAGAATTATTAATATTTTCGCTCCGATATCATTCTGTAAGGACCCGATTTTCCAGGGCTGCCACGTTGTTTCTCCCTTCGGAGAACTAACACTAAAGCCGAACAACCAACATTTTATTTTATATAAATCTGACAAATTTACAATCATACGGCGACAATTATAATTATCGATTTATTGCGTCGATTTATCAAGTTGATTTTTATCAATTCTAATTATATAATAATTAGAATACCACGTTATTAAGTACAACCGTTTAATTATTATTCAACAATTTAATTATTCTGGCAATTCCGCGGCTCAACTAGAATAGCTCAACAGTAACTATAATAATTATAGTTCAATGGTAACTATAATAGTTATAATAGTTTAGTAATAATTTAATTATAGGGACAATGGGTAGGAGATCCTATATTTAAGCTCTAATTGGTCAAAAGTCCTACATGTGGTAAAAACTTTTGATTTAGTCACATCTCTTTTAAAAATGAGGAAGCGATAATTACGCGTTAGTTACATGTAACTATTTTCTGTGTAATATTATTGTATTAGTTACAGGTAATTATTTTTTTTTTTCAGTTACATATTCCAATAATATGTAACTTTTTAGTTACATGTAACTAAAAATTTGATATTTTTCAGTTACATATTTCAATAAGATGTAATTTTTTAGTTACATGTCTCAAATATGTAATTAAAAAGTTTGATATTTTTTCAGTAACGTCACAAAATATAATATATTACTAATATTATATAAATACATGTAACTAAAAATGCTCAAATATGTGTGAAAAGTAACAATTATGAAATTATAACTAACATTATTTACATGTAACAGAATTCACTATAAAAATTGAATGTACTCACTAAAAGACTCCCTACAATCCCTGCAATATCCCTACAATTCTTGCAATGCGGAATTAAAACACAAGTGGAATCTAACTTAAAAGATTAAATCAAAATCTAATAACACAAAAGGATTATTCACCAATTAGACTTAAAAAAAAGGACTTTTCACCAATTTTTCCTTAATTATAATAGCTCAACAGTAACTATAATACTAATAAATATGATAAAATCATAATGATTAATTAGTATGATAAATAATAATTAAATCATAATCACTATGATATCATTAATAAATATGAGAGTTTTCACGAATACAACGGTGATAATTATAATTATCGAATTCACCGATTACAACGGTAAATAATAAATATAATTTTTACAAATAAAAATTCAAATAAAATTTTTGTCGCCGTTTCATTCTCAACGGCCCTGTAATTAAAACTGTGCGGTTATGAGCTAACGTTTAGTAAAATTTCAACTCCTCTAATACGTGTATCTAATCAATCCCGAAATAAACACATAACAATCAAATCCCAAATAAACACATAAACGCGTATCTTACATAATTTTTACATAATATCCCTAACTATTTCATGAAATTAACAGTTAAATTTAACAACAACTTCCGCATGAATTACATAATCAATAGAGAGATTAAATATAAATATTAAAAAAGTTACAAATTTTACCTAAAATCCGACCGGAATATTTTTCTTGCTCAAACTCTCAAAATTCATCCTCTAACTGTCTATATATATAGAGAGAGAGAGAGAATTTCAAGTTCAATCTTGTGTCCTTATTTATGCACGCTTATCGAATTACATGATCATTATGTATGAATTTATATATATAGACATAATTATGGTACAAAACCCTTCAGAATCTCCTCCTACTACAACATGTATATGCATATGTCTCTATAATCCTTCTTAGAATTGTTATTATTTATTATTATCATTATTACTATTTTTACACATGGCACCTCACAATCTTCTATATCTATATTAAAGAAATTTCTTCAAAGGTCTCATCTCATAAAAACATTATGGAGTTTTATAACATGATTTTTTTTACACATGAAACATGATCTAGAAAGTAATTTTTAAAATCTTGGAATCTCTCAAAAAAATTTTTCAAAAATTATCAAATATTATTTATACTATAAATTTACAAAATAATTTCAAAAATATTAAATTTATATAGAATAATATTATTAAACATATAAATTTTCGGAGTTTTATAGATTTCCAGCCATACATGTGATCCCCCTGCTTTTTCTCCCATGAGTTAAGATTGGGATCCAATTTATGTTTACGCTTCACGATGTCAACCCATGAGTTTTTTGAACTGGAAGCAATATTCTAGGCCAGTTTAGTCATTATGGCACATTTATTGTTCCTCGTTTCTCTAATATTAAGACCACCCAGGCTTTTGTGTTTATAAATAATTTTCTAGTTTATCAAGTGGTAGTTTTTCTTGTTTTTAATTTTTTCCCAGAGAAATTTTGTAATAGTTGGTCAATTTTGTCACAAAATTTCAAGAGAGAGGGTTGGTTTGCATGGTACATTTTAAAAATTTGTTCAATACATAAAAAGTGAATTTTACGTAGTAATAAATTGTTAACATCAACAACAATTACTAGTTGTAAAATTTTACATATATAATTTATAGATTTTTGCTTTTCTACAGATAATAATTAGGGGTGTGCAGAAAGCCCGAAACCCGATGGGCCGATTCGAACCCGCCCGAAATAGGCCTGACCCGCAGAGAAAAGGAACAATATTATAAGGAATCGGCCCAAAATAGTTAGGCCCGAAAATTCCGGATCGGTAGTCGGATCAGAGGTCGAACCCGCCCGCTAGCCCCGATCCGATCCAAATACGAAACGACGTCGTTTCGTTATAGTATAAATATATCATTATTAATAATATATGTCAATATCATATTTATAATAAAAATAAAACAAACAACTATGGTTGCTAATAATTTATGAAATAGTCGCCTTGTTCGGGATAACCTAGGAGTCTGGCAAGTCGGCTATTATGGATATCTCCCGTCCTGTATTGGACTTGAGGCATAATTTAAGAGTATCCACATAGGACCCCATGTTACTGCATGGAGGAACTTTCCAAGAATCATTGTTGAATCTGATTCAGCGAAAGCGGTTACTTTCATGTTGGAGGATTGTTCAGAAACACATGAGTTCGAGGTAATGTGTTTAGAGATTGTTTTGTATCTTGCAATTTGCTCCAAGAGAACAAAACAATCGTTCAGACTTCCTCACAAAGTAAAGAACGGAGAGAAGACAAGACCTGATTATATTGGAACCTCCACTGGAGGAAAAAAAATAGACCTTATGCAAGTTGAAATGGACCCTGGAGTATTTGACTGTTGTCCTTAGTTTTTTACTCTCGTCTATGTTTAGGATAAACACAAACTTTGTAGCAAGAGGACCTAAAATCATTTTTTTTTATAAACCTCCCGTATCCAATAATCACATTGGGTTACAACTGATCCAAATAAAGTCGGGTCGAACCACAAGGGCGACAAAGCTCTCCCTATCGAGTTTTAATGCAACTGCATTCCCAAATTTCGAACAAAGAACCTTAGTTAAGTTAGAACAATCTCTCACCAGCTGATCTACGCGCACGGTGGTAAGAGGACCTAAAATCATGACCGAAAAGACTGAGTCACTAGAATTAAATTCAATTAAAAAATTTACAACGAGATATTTATTTATGGAAAAAAATAATTTTTTTTTTCTCCTTAATTTTTTTATTTTTATTTTTAATATTTAAGTTAAGATTAAATCTATATAATTGATGTTAAATAGTATTGAATGTTTTTTTATATTATAATTAAGGAAAATATTTGTCCTCAATTAATGTTTTTTATCTTATAATTATTAAGGAAAATATTACTGGAGTGGAAAAACATAAATTGTTTTAATTGGGCCTATTCAGACCAAGACAAACTAGCCCATACATTGAAGAAAATCACGGCAATGAATATTCTTTTCTTTCTTAAGAAGAATACTCGATTGAATATTCTTTTTTACTTGTTTTTTTTAAAAAAAAGACCACTATAGTAAAAGGGCAAAAATGTAATTAACTCAAAAAGGAAAAAAAAAACACTCAAATAGTTTGTTGGGAAATTAGTAAATTATAAACAAGTAACCTATAATTATTTACTCTCATTTTCCTTTTAATATTTTAAATAATTTCTTAATCTGATATGTAAACCATTAATTTATCAAGTTAATGTTAATTACATATAATATTTCCATCATATGTAATATTAACCTAAAGTTTTTAATGAAAATTTAAATTAAATTAGTTAGAATTAAAAATTAAGATTATGTTTGATAACCGAACAAATACGCTAAAAACAGAACAAATTAAGCATTTATTTAATTACTTTTTGTTTGATAATTTTAAGTAATATTACTTAATTAATTGAGTGCTACTTAAAATTTTCAGTCTATTGTCTTAAAATTTTAAGTCAATAGACATTTACTTATTTTTTTTTTTATCATTTAATGAACTCAACCCTTTAAAATTTAGAATATAAACAGAAATACTAAAACAATTTTGTTATGTCTCTACCAATCTAAAAATAGAACAGGTAATTTTTTTTCTTCCCATATGTTCTGTTTCTATTCCCAGAATTTGTGAAATCCATTATTGATTTGTTTTTTTACTAATTATGAAATCAGCTAAATTATGATTGAAGAGGTAGAGCAAGTTATACCTGATTTTGACATGAATCATGAAAGGGACATCAAAGAAACCATTTGTGAACTTGATGGCGATAACGTAAGTGAAAAATAATTTACTGATTTTTTTAAATGATACATTAAATTCCGGTTAATCTATGAAGGAAAAAATGAGAATAGTTATGGTGGGGTTTGTTTAGTGTCGACTTAAAAAAAGAAAATAAATGTTAAATTTTTTTTTTTGGACTTGTGAGAATTCATATATTTGAACTTTTTAGTATGTTATAAATGTTTTTATTTTAGTGTTTTGTTCTCGATTTTTTTTTCTTCATATTATCTTGATTTGAAATTTTAATTTTAGAGGATAGTAATGTAATTTAAATGATTTTAAATTTTCAAATATTGTATTTATCAAATACATAAAAAAATAAAATTTCACTTAAAATTTAAATTTAAGTAGAAAATAGAAACAAAATTTAATTTTTGTAAATTTAATTTGATAGTAAGGTGTGTTTAGTTTAATTTACGTTTCAACTAATCATTACACCGGAAGATTTTAAAGACGTATGGTTCTATATGCATTAAGAATTAAATTCAAGATTTAATTTTTCAACCTAATATATTTAAAATTAAATTTAAAATTTAATTTCTAGAATGTATAAAAGATATTTTCAAACAAATAATTTTTTTTTTTTTTTTTTTGGAGAGGCAGCTCACCTTCGTCAATATGATGGCATGCTGTCCGAAAGTAAAGTCGAAGTGGGGCGGGGGGAATCATAATTGACGAGCACTAATATGGTGGCTGTCTTTAGTGGACAATTCAACATTAGTTGTCCGCATGTATTTTTATATTACAACTCCCAATTCATGGAGATATTTTCATGGACTCCTTCTAAATTAGGACTCATAAGGGCTTAATTGTATTTATCTAGGTTTAATATCTTTTTAATATATTCATAAATATTAAACAATATAAAATAATTTGGTAATGCTCCCAATTTTTATTTTTTTTTTAATGAAAATATTTATTCAGAAAAAACATATTATGCTATGACAAAAATGTCCATCAACTAATTTTTTTCCCTAAAAAAAACATTAATCACCATAGTAAACATTTATTATCATCACCACAATCATTCACTATCATCGCCACCATCATTGAACACACCTAAAATTGCATCAAAATCACACCACCATGACGGCTACAACCTACCATTACTACAAATATTCATTAATACAACAAATTGTACTACTATCACAACTACTATCGACCACCACAACGAATATTGATTATTGTTGTTGACGCCACAATAAATGTCAATTATCATTGCCTCCACTGCAATAACATTCACTATTACCATCACCATCACAACAAACATTCACTACCACAATAAACATTTATTATCATCTCTACCATCATAACAAATATTTATTGTCACCACCATTGCTATAACCACTGAAATGAAAAAAAAAAAAAAAAAAAAAAAAAAAAAAAAAAAAAAAAAAAAAAAAAAAAACTATAAATGGAAAAGAGAAATACAAAATTTTATTTCGATATAGATCAAAATATATCTGGACTTTTAAATAGCAAATATTGTGAAGAAAAAAAATAAAAAAATGATTTGGAATCGAGATCTGGTTCAGATCTTCAGAGAGAGATAACTAGATCTGGCTGATTGATGGTGGCAGTGGCATGGAGGTATGTTTTTCGGCAATGGTGGCAATAGATCGATGTTGGTTTGTCATCGAGAGGTGGTTGCACAGTGGTTGCTGGTGAAGATGTGTTGTTCCGCAATAGTGGCGGCATATTTAACTCCAATTGTGATTGCGAGTTGTTTGTTGTGGTGGTGCTTGGCAACAAGAGTGGTTGACAAATCTATGGAGAGAGTTGCAACTTGGGTGCTTGACATATCTTGTGGAAGACGGTAATTTTTTTTATTTTTTTTTTAATGTTTTTAATAAGAGTAGTTTGGGGATATCAAATTTATGTAATGGATAAATAACCAAGTTGGGTTGTTTTGAATTCTAATATTTTTGTAAAATTAATACGAACCAAATGACTAAATCGGCTTGTTGTATTTCAAAGGAAACAAGTCAAATATAAGATTTATTGCACCGGTCTCAAGGTGTTACTAACCGTAGAGAGTTTGAATCATGATTCGATATTAGTTTGTATTTTATCTAACATAATAAATTTGAAAAATGAATCAATTAATTTTTTTAAAAGTTATTTTTTTTAATTATTTATTTTAAATTGTATGTTCTAATTTCGTGCAACCAAACACCTTAGCCAATTTTTTTAAAAAAATCAATACAATGTACTAGGAATTGTGAGTCAGCTTTGACACTAAAGCGACCCAATGCGACCAAATAAATTGTTTGCATGTTCAATAATGCATGATTCTCAATGTCCATGATATTATTATAATAATAACAAGAAGAAGAATCACTAGACCACATTAGTTGAATCATTTTCTTATTAAATTAAAATTCAATATAATAATAAATACTTGTAATGCCAAGTGATTATATTGTCCGTATAATTTAGGTAAATTGTCTTTTATCCCGCCCTACTTTATTTAATCGGCTGTTACCATCCAATCCTAAATGAGTGTGAAAATTACTAAATGAACCCAATAAATTTTTTAACCAATTGCGGCTGATTCGTGGATAATTTACCATATTAAATAAACCGTTATCTTCCATATACGCATTGTCACCCTAAAAACGTGGAACAAATATAGTCATATATGATGGATGAAAATGAAAATGAAATCTGCTAATTTCTCTTAATTGTGATTGTTATTTAATTATCTATAAATTATGATCTTCAAAATAATATATATATATATATATATATATATTTTTTTTTTTTTTTAAATTCTAGATTTGAATGCATGTGAATATAACATTAACTATGATGTTAATGTTATATACAATATGTGTTACGAGATTGTTAAATATAACAATGCAATAAAAATTAACATCATGATGCATATATCAAACCACAAACATATATCAATTTGATATGTTTAAATATAATATCAATTAATGTTGATAATAACACAAATTATATGAATATGTTTAATGTAACATGAATTAATAACGATAAGATTATTTGGATTTGAATATAACACTTAATCGTATTTTGATAATGTATAGGACATTGTTGAATGTAACACGAATGTGAAAACTAAAAATTCTGAAAGTATCATGTTGAATGTAACACGAATATGAAATTTTGATGAAAAATGATGAACGTGATATCATTTTGAAAGTCTTATTCAGACGAATCTGAATATATAATTAATTCATGAAAAATAATAGTTTGTTGAATTCAACACGATAGGAAGATTCCGAAATAGCGTGTTGAATGTAACACGAATGTAAAAATTGAAACTTTCTAAAAATTCCATGTTGAATATAATACGAATATGAAAACTAATGAAAAAAAAATAGCAAATGTGATGTCATTTTGAAAATGTTATTAAGACAAATCTAAAAATATAATTAGATCGTGAAAAAATGTGTAAAACAATATTTATTTTGATTTTAATGAAATGATTTTGTTGTGGAAATCGTTACATATGGGAATAACGATTAAATATAGAAAATCTCAAGTCCGCTGATCTTGGAAGGGCAATTTGTCATAGAAATTCTGGTGTTTTTGAATTTGGGACAGAAGGGTTTGAAAAAAACTACACGCTGGGATTGCTTGGTTTATTTTAAAACAATTGGAATTAATTTGTAATATCATGCTTAATTTGGATGGTAATTTTTCTTTTATTTATCATTATTTATCTCCTCTATTTAAAAAAAATTACACTTTACCAACTTTTACTTTTGAACGAAGTACAAACTAACTTTTGTTCGTTTAAATTAATATAATATGCTTAAAAATGGATGGAACTAAAATTTTCATCTATTTTTTTTTTTATGAAATAGATGAAACTGTCACCTTATTTTAATTTTGTCTATTTCATATAAAAAAAAATTGAATGAAATTTTAATTCCATACATTTTTAAGCATATTTTGTTAATTTAATGGAAAAAAAATTAGTTTTTCATTTTTTTTTTTTTTTGAAATTAGAAGTAGGTAAAATGTAGATTTTTGAAGTGAAAAAGAGTAAAATGATAATTAGTCAAAATGGAGGAGGATAAAACAATTTACCTTTTAATATATGAAAGGCTTATTATAAATTTATAAAAGTATCCATGATGAAAGATAAGAGAGTGTTGAATTTTACTTTTAAAAATCATATAGATTTGTTTAAAATACCCCATGTGACATAATTTTAAAATTTAGCAGTTAAGTTAGGTGAAATTAACTCAACAATTTTTTTTCTTAAAATAGGAGAAAATCTAAGGAAATTGACTTGTTTGTCAATAAATTTATCATATTATCTTTATGCCTCAAAGAGCAGCAGTCTCCTACAAAAGAATTGATACATGTTCGATTTTGAGCTTCGAAATCATGTTCGGCGAAGACAATGGTGACGAGTTCGGCACCGGAACAGGTAGGAGAGGTGATGGCAATGCCTAGTACGAGGAAGATGACGACGACGGGTAGGAGAGGAGGAGGAAGAATGATTCTAAAGACGATTGTGAGGAGAGAAGAGGAGGAGGCGAGGAAGGTGATGTGGATGACGAAGACACTCTCATCGGAAGGCAAAGACACATGGAGAGCGAAGGAAAAAAAGAAAAATAAAAACTCTTGTTTTGAACTTACCACAAGTCGAACACGGGAACTCACTAACAATTCAGTAAATTCCGAGCATGTCCCTAAAGTTGGGTTTAGTTTTTTGGACAAAAAATAAAATAAAATTGTTTCTCATTTCCTTACCTTTTCAAGAATCAATTTTTCTTTTTTGGATTGGATTGAGTTGGGTTTTGTGTTTGCCAAACGCATTCCCATAAATCAATTGCAGAATTTTTAGATTGGGTTGGGTTGAATTGGAAATACTAACCAAACGGGGCCTTAGTTAAAACAAACAGTTATAAAGCGCCCAACAACGGATTTTCATAATAAAAGTGATGTTGCAAAAAATTCTCAAGAATGTACAATCAGCTTCTCACGTGCCAAAAACCTTCTCAACTTCTCATTTCAACTTGCAAAACTGATTAGTTCTTAAGAGGGACACCGGTGTGTTGTCGGTCAAGACTCTTCAGCGTGAGAATAAGTCAATCTGTTTATGAAAAAGGCTCAAGTACTTGATGCAATCGTAAAAATAAAATGATGATACTTTCCCTTTATATAAACCTAGTAGATCACTGTCGTTTTGTTGGTGAGGTCGCTCATTTTATGATTTTCTCCTAACGGCATGGGATAGATATGGTCACGATCTTTTTCATTAAACTAGGAGAAGATCTTTGTAATGTTCCTCCCATCAAATATGGGCCGTTACAGTTAGTCGGTTGTAACGCTCCTCATACATGGGGGATGTGGAGGTCATGGGCTGACCTGTTCTTGGCCTTGTCACCGTGGCTTCTAATTACTTCTTGTTGGGCCTGCTTGTGAGGCCTGCTTTGCTTGTGTATTGAACCACTTCAGTCTTTTTTTCGATGGGCGTGATGCGCTCTAACCCAAATCATATGTCGGGTTATATCTTTCGGGTCGGATCATTGACCTGATCCGACCCACTATGGCTTTCAAGCCTTTGATAGTTATGGGCGAGAGTTTTTCCATATAATTTGCCCTCCTGACTTTTGTGACGATTCATAGAATAGAGACAAAAGATCACCTCTCTCGTTCGCGTAAGTTCTTGTCTTCCTCCAATCTTTTGATTGTTGTTGCTTGTTCATATCCTTATTTTGATTTTTGTTACTCTATTTGAGATGTCATTCAGTCAATCAAAAAGTCCTACCGAGGCTGGTTCGTCGTTGAATCTCCTTGCGGAGCAAATGACAACAACCCAAATTTCTTAATTCACCAATTCCTCAGTTAACTGGGGAGATCATGGTGCAAGTTTGTTCCAAAAGAATGGCTTGTGCCATTTCGAGAACAGTACGACATTTCTTTGTCTGTGTCGATTAGGGTTCCATTCGAAGACGAACGCCCTTATAACGCCAAAGAGGGTGAAATATGCCTCTTTGTGTGAATGTTCAAATACGGACTCACACTTCCTTTTACTCCTTTCCTTCGCAATCTTTTTCGCCAACAAGAAATTACCCATGCTCAGTTAACCTCCCAATGGCTTCCGTCAGATCATGGGTGCCATTGCTCTTTCTCGTGTAAATAATGTCCTCCTTACAATGGATATGATTAGGAGTATTGGTTCCCTAAAATTTCTTTATGAACTTAGGAGATTTTATTATTCCATCGCTAAGAGGTTCTCATTTCTTACTGACCTTCCTACTGTGGTGAGAGGAGATTGGCAAAAATGGTACCTCTTCTTGAAAGGTAATTGGGAGTTTTGTCCTGAACAAATAGGCCAGTCTTTAGTTGTGCTGAGGTATTTCGATTACCCGAGTAATTTCCTTTACTTATGCCTTATTTGCAATTCGAATTTTGGAATTTTGCAACAATGGTCTTGATGTCTTCTTAGGTTGTCGTGTGTAGGCGGAGAAGCTTGCAAAAGTCTTCGCCTTATAACCAAAGTTGAGGGTGAGTTAAGAAAGTTGCTAGTCCTAGAAAAGAGGTCTTGTGGGGTTTTTGCTTCCCACCCTTTCATTCCGCCAGCAATGGACGCATCCAAATTCAACCAATTGGAAGAGCTACAAATCGAGAAGAAAAAGAAGAGACTTGCAAAGAAACCTTCTAGGCCATCTGGGCAGTCATTAGCTCAACTTGTTGTCCCTGTCAATACCAGGTCTACAGTTCAGCCTACTGCTCAACCGGCTGCAGTTCAGACTACTGCTTAACCAGTGGCTCCCTGTCATCATCTCATTCTTTCTGCAGACTCCAAGTTTGATGATGATTCTCAGTCCTTGATCAGGCATAGACGTGGGGTTGTTTCTATGACGGTTTCTCCAACCCAAATTCCAGTTCCCACAAAGATCAGGGGATTAGAGCTTACCACGCATACAACTGGTGTTTCTACCGATTGTGCTACAAAGCCTGCTTCAACAAACCCTCAGCTTCCTCCTCCTATAACACCCGCTCCCAGTCAGGGAGCATAAATCAATTGTGGCATATCTCATGAGCAGATATGCCACGTGATAAAGGAGGTTATCTTCTTAATTCCTGATCGCCAAGAAATTTTTGACAACGCCATCAAATTCTTATACGAGAAGTCCTGGAATAGGGGTCGGGCCAAGATTGAGAGTCGTAGCAAGATTGAGCTCTTCAGAATCCTCATTTGCGCACTCCATTAGGTAATTGTATTTACTTTCAATAAGTATGAGTTGTTTACATTGGTTTATGATCAACTGCTTTTGCTTTACAGAGCATCCATGTTTCTTCTGAATTGGCAGGAAGTTCTAATGACGTGAATGAGTTAGATACTCAATTCATGCATCAGTTAACTGAGTCTAGTCGCCTGGAAGAAGACCTGCATGGTCTCTAGAAACATAAAGTCTCTCTTGAGACAGACTTAACATTGGCAAGGTCGTCTTAAGAGAGGTTTGAAGTAGAGTCGCGCTCTGCCAACAAACAATGCGAAACACTATAGAGGAGTAATGAGTTGTTTTGCACAGAGAATAGTAGGCTTCAAGTGGAGAACTTTGCTATGAGGGTAGATAGCTCTACTTTGAGGGAGGAAATTTTGGCTTTGAAGGGAGAGGTCAACTCAACACGCTCAGTGGTAGATCTCCTGAGGGTTAGACCTCTAAGTCAAGGATGTTGCCTTCCAGGCTAAGGAAGCTGTTCTCCAAGTGAAGGAGGATGCCCTCTAATACTTTTAGAGTGAGAAGCATAAACTCTCGGCTGAGCTGAACCAAGAACAGCTGAGGTCCGTTGATTAGACGCAGATGGTGGAGAAGCTGAAGGTAGAGCTAGCAACGAAGAGAAAGGAGACTGAGCAAAAGATCAACGAACTCTGGGCGGAATTTAAAACTAGGTCAAAGAACATCTAGTTGGTGGGCTTCCGCCATTGCCAAAGACTAGAGTTAAAAGAACGCCCAGGGATAGACTTTTCCTTCCTGGAGACTGAATTGGAGGAAGAAACAGAAGAAGAAGATATTGCGGATGGAGAGGAAGAAAGTGCTAATGCTGAAGAAGGTACACCTTGTGCTGAAGGTAAAGGGCTTCTATCAGAAACTCCTATGTTAGCAGCTGAGGTGCTTGCATTCAGCTCAGATCCAAACCCTTCTGGTCAGTTAGCCCCATGCTTAGATCAAGCTCATGCTTTGCCTGGTGATGCTGCCTCTAATGCTGCTGGTCTGCAGATCTCTGGCCAATCATATGTTGCTGACTAGAGTGTCGTCCTTTGATTTGACAATCTGTCTTTTCAATTTTTGATGTCTGTAATTAATTTTTTGCAATGATGATCGCTTTTTTAATTATAACCTATTTTAAAACAGTAGTCGCCGATTAATCTTGAAAATACATTGTTATGATTACAGTACGTATTCTATCAGCGCATATCACTGTCAGTGCACGTTACTTGCTTCATAAATGAACTTTACTTGATGTTTCGTTTACACTTCTTTAGTGTTACTCTATTAATTGGTTTGGTTATTTAAACCTAAACTGACGTGCCCTGTTTTTTTTAGAGGAAAAAAATAATAAATATTAAATAGCTTAAAGAGATGGGGGTTTTAAAGCGCCGATTTTCTAAAAAAATACTTAAGCCGTATTAGAAAAATTTGAAGAGTCGCCACCTAGCATAAGATTTAAATGGTGTGTTAGGTCACCGAATTTTAGAAAATAAATTTAAAAGGCCTAAGTAAAAATTGATTTTAAAAAAAAAAAACACGGTCAAACCAAAGATTCATTTAAAGGTTCGAGGGTCGATTACGCTCGGGGCAGGTGTTAGGCACCCTAAGACGCCCGTCCGAAAATGGCACCTTATGTCCAATTAAATCCAATTAATTTAAGTTTGAATGTTTTATTTTATTTTAAAATCTTTTCCTTCTTATAAAATATTTTTTGTATTTTTTAAAATAAGGTGGGACAAGTTTTTGTATTTTTTTGGGAATGTTCTCCCGGTATAACCTCTTATTGAATATTAAGGATTCGACAAGGGTGGTCCCCGGGGGGTTTTATGTTTGTTTCTGAGAGATTTCTTTAATTTAAATAGGCAAACTAAAATAGATGAATAAAATTAGAAATATGAATGCAAAACTAATATCTAAATGAATTTTATTTTTTATGCAAAACCAACTAAGAAAAAAATAAAGGATTTAATTTAAATATGTCAATGCAAACTGATATGAATACGAGAATCGAATATGGAACACTACGTGAATTAATGTGATTATGCGTAGTAATGATTTAATTTAAAAAATATAAATGGTGCATGTATCGTGACTAGATGTGAAAAAAGTAGTATGGATTCGTGGAAAAAAAACAAACTATATGTATGAAAAGTGTAAGTGGTGAAAGTGTCTTAAACATACCGTCTAAATGATATAAAAAATAAACATGTTAAGTGGATGCAAAAAAAAAAAAAAAAAAATCTACTTTGAGTTTGCCTGATTAATTTAAAGAAGTCTTGTTTTGAATTTTTCTCAAATTCTATGGATATGAGAATCAAGGGAAGATTCGCAGAAAACAATTTTGTCGAAATTAATCTTCCTAAAACTTAAACAAAATCCCACAAAAAACTCTCTCACGATTTATCGAATCGTTAGATTCACCTTAAGATTCATAAGGATTAATTCCTTAAAACAAAGATTTTATTATTTTTTTTATTTTTTTTATTTTTTTAGGGTTTTGATAACAAGAATAAAAAAAAAAAATACAGAAAATAAATAATAAAACATCCTTTACCTAATGCTCGGGGTTAAGCTCAACGCGAGAAACCAACCCCGACGTTTTCATTGGATCATCGGATGACTTTTTTTTTTTATTTTATTATTTTTTTTTATTTTTTATTTTTATACAAATTACAAACACAAAAAAATACAGAAATAAAATAAATAAAAAAACAGCAGGTGTCCTCGTCTATACGCTCAAAGATTCAGATTGAAAATAGAAAACCTCATCCCGGTGTTTTTCATTGAGTCATCGGACAATTAAAAAAAAAAAGGTTTGCCAGAATTTAAATTGGGAAAAGAATAAAATAAAACTGAAAAAAGAATTAAAAATCGAAAAACATACCTGTTCTAGGCCAAGAATCAAGATACTCGGGCTTTTTCTCTCACGCAGACAACTTCCCGAAAGGGTTTACGATGAGAATCACTCTCTAATGGTTTTTTCTCTTAATTTTTGAATGTCTTTGAATGTTTTCTTTTTTTCTTAATTTTTGTGTTTTTAAACTATGAGGAGGAGGGTCCTATTTATAATAAGGATGGGGAGTGAAAAAATCCTAGAAACCCTAGGAAATCCCAGTCTCAATTCGACGAGAAAAAGGAAACAAAACCTAAAAGGAAATCTAATCCCATTTTGACAAGGAAACATTTTATTTTCCTTTTTTTTTTTTCAGTTTTTTTTTCTTTTATCTTTCAGTTCTTTTTTTCTATTTTTTTTTTTATATTTTTTTGAAAAGAAAAATAAAATAAATTTTAAAATAAAGTATAAAATTTTTGCAGGACGGTCAAAATATCGTGTCTACACAAACCATGCGTTAATGTTTTCACATACATTCAATATTTCTTCTTTTGCTTAAGTTTCCTGAAAGTCTTGTCATTTTGTCTTTCTCTCATTTCTTTCCTCTCTTAATTATGTCGTGGACATCTCCAACCTCTTTTGCAGCCATATAAAATGAAAGACAATAAGAGATTGAGTTGGGGGAGAATTTTCAGGCTTTAATAACGACGACAAAGACCTTTACTGACGAGCATCCTCATCTCAGAGCCTTGGAGGATGATTGTACAATCTTCTATGCTATGGAAGCGGTGCATCTTAGTGTTATCTCACAGCTCCATGAACTTAGAGATTAGTTGAAGAAATCATAGAGAGAGACTTGTGAACTGTCTGTTAACTTTCACTTCCATAAGGAGTACGCTGATTCCATGAAGGAGAAGCGGGATAGACTTTGGGAGAAGAATGAGTAGAAAAAAACAAAGATCTGAGAGTTGGTCCTAAAGATCAACCGGTGTGAAAAGCATGACTTCTACCTCTCCTACTCACACTCTGAAGGACTAGGTCCTTAACCTTTTCTTGGGTCGGACTAATGCCACCCAATCAACAATGCTTTTCACAGAAGAAGTTTCAGACTTTTTTTTTTTTTTTTTTGTAATGAACAATTTTCTATTCCTTTTTAGTTTGTACCGATGTACCCCTTTTCTTTTTTGTTAATGAACAAAAAATGGTTTCTGATATATTTGTGTTGTCATTGTGTTGTTTGTTTGTTCCCCTCCTACCTTCCTTCATGACTTGGTTAGTATACTAAGCTAGTTATGAACTAGTTTAGGCTTTTGGCTAGAGTAAATAAGACGTTTGAACACAAACATGATCACAGTAAGCAGAGTCACAAAATGAAGTTAAATAAGAGTTTACCATCACAGGAATCCTTCCAATAAGAATTTCTCTTTCGTCTTGTTTTATAACATCCTTCTCAAGATATTGTTCTTTTCTAGTCTTAAACTTATTACTCCTTAACATGGAGTTAGTGTAGACTTGAACAAGTGTTTTGGACTTTAATCTTAATTGAATATGAAATGTGTTGAAGACGAGAAGTCTATATTTGATGGAGTCTTGTAGGAGTTTATTTGGCGACTAATAAGTCCGCACTGACCACACTTAGTTTTGAAAATTGAATGTTGCAATTGGTGAATTGATCTATGAGTAAGCTGATCTATTTTGCTGAGCGAGATGGTCTGCTCTATTTTGTGAGAGAGCTGAACTGCTTTACTTAGTTATGAATGAGTGAGTTGATCTGTTCTGCTCATATCTGAGTTGATCTGCCCAATTGATCGTATGTAGTGAGTGAGCTGACTGATAGTTCTCAATATTATACCAAAATTCCACATTTAAATTATAATTTTGTCAATCATTTTTATCAATTTTTAATTAATAATAATAAAATTCATTGTTTTTGCAGGAATAAACTTGAAATAAATAAATACTGAAAAAAAGAAGAAGCAAAAACAGAGCAATATCATGCGACCCGGAATTGCTACAAATGTGGAAGAGGCTGATTTTGGAAATTAAAGGAATTAAGGGGATGATTTTGTAATTAAATTACAAAGTCAGCAACCTTAAATGGAATTCTTTGGACAATAAAAGAAAATTCCGAATTAATGCATTTCTAATTAATGCTTCTATATTGGTTTCAACCGATACACTGAGGGGATTGCTCATTTAGAATTCATTTTAGGGATGCTTTCCTTTTATTTTCTTGTTTTTTCATTTTTTTTATTCATCTTTAGTTTATATAGTTCTTGCATTGGTTCAGGAGAGAGGATTCAAATAGGATTCAACTTTTTAGTTTAGTTTTTTTTTTCCTTCTTCATTTTTCGATTCCTGCGGCCACTGTTCAGGGAGTCCTTCAATGGGTTATATTGGAAATCATTTGGGAAGGACAACCACAATGAATGACTAAGGCGCAAAACCAGGTTAGGCTGTGTTCGTTTTAATATTTCCTTTGTAGTTTTAATTTCTTGTTATATTTTATTTGCGTATAAGATTGTGAACGAAGATTTATTGTTCTTACATTGTTTATGAAATTAATTATTATTTTTATTATTTTATAAATGCTAGAAATAATTTATTAGTACTTTTGGGTTAGATCTAATACCTGTGGTTTAGATCTAACCGTTATACAATCAGTTTTATTGGAACCGATACAGTTTAATAGGATGAGTTATGCTTAGAGATTGATTCATTGTAGTTAGTAGGAATCGAATCTCAAATATAGCCCATACCGATTAAACGGTCGATTAATCGATGTATTTGATATGATGATTTATGCTTATGGATTGGTTCACCTTAGATTCGGAACTGAATTTCGAAAATAATTCATGTTGATTAGGTAATCAAACTTCCATTGTAATTTTTCTTGTAGTTAAATTACTTCTTTATACACATAATCAAAATAGATAAATAATTAAAATACATTAGGATAATCGAAATATGAATGCATACCCTCAACCCGGTCATTTGTCATTTTATATTTTAATTTAATTATTTTTCTATTTTTATTATTAAAATCTCAAAACCAATTTTTATTAAATTCAATCGAAAAATAAGAAAGAATTAATAATTGCAATCCAATCCCTGTGGATCGGCATCTTTACTTAAGCACGCTACACTATAATATTTTACGCTTAAATTGGGCATTAAATTTGAGTGATCACTGACCTGCTCTGCTCACTTTAGTTTCATACTTAGTTTTTACATGCTAAGTGTTTATGAGTAAGCTTTGCTCATTTTTGAATGAGTGCGTTGATCTAATTTGCTCATTACTGAGCTAATCTACTCAGTTATTAGTAAGTGACTTGACTCGCCCTCCTCATTTTTGTTTTACACTTAGTTTTTTACATGCTAAGTGTTTTATGAGTAAGCTAATCTACTCTGTTCATTTGTGAATGAGTGAACTGATCCGCATTGCTCATGTCTAAGTTGATTTGCTCAGTTATTTTACACTTGGTTTCAGTACCAAATGCTTTTGTACACTTAGTTTCCATTCACTAAATGTTTCTTACACTTGATTTAGATCAGAGTATGACAAGAATAAGCATTTGCAATAGTTGGTGAAGAAAATTTTATTTATTTGCTTAATTCAATGAATGTCTCAAATATATATAAAAAGAAATTTCAAAGTTCAATAAAAAAAACATGAAATTTAAGAAGATAAGAAATCTCATACGAAGTACTTTCGTAAGTGAGAGATGTTCCAGGGCCTTGGGATTGCCACGCCATCCAGATCTTCCAACCAGTAGGTCCCTGACCTGTTTACTTTAGTTACTCTGTAGGGGCCTTCCCAGTTGGGGGCTAGTTTTTCTAAACTAGCCTCTGGGCGATGCGATGTTATTCTTCTGAGTACTAGATTCCCTACTGCAAAGTGCCTTGGACGTACTGCATGATTGAACATCCTTGCCACTCTTGACTTATAGGTCGACATCCTCATTGTTGCCTTGTCATGTCTCTCTTCTAGCTGGTCTATCTCTTGTCATATGACTTCTTCATTCTCCCCAAAGTTAATTATGCCATCTCGTCTTGACAGCAACCCAATCTCCACTTGAACAACAACTTCAGTTCCATAAGTCATTGAGAATGGTGTTTCCCCTATAGTAGATGTTGGTGTGGTTCAGTAAGTGATAGGTGTGATCTACCTACATATTTTCAAACTGGTTTTGTTAGTTTTAGAGTATTTTTATAGTTATTTTTATTATATTTTACTTAGTTTTTATACTTTTTATATAAATCAGGTGTGTGGGGGAAAAAAGTATGAAACTGGAGCGTAAACGATCAAATCGAACCAAGAACGATCGAAGAACGGTGGAAAAACAAGGCATGGAGGCAATAATCAAAATACCAGCCCACCGCCTAAGCGTCCAGACCACTGCCTAGGTAGTGATATTCACCGCCTAGGCGGTAAAACTGCAAAGAGGTCACCAAATCCACCGCTGTCCTCACCGCCGAGGCGATCAACCAACTGACCTACTCACCGCCTAGGCGGTGACCCTTTGCACAGCTTAAGATATTTTTAGGATATTTTTGAGATATTTTACTTATAAACACCTACTCATATCCTCTCCTCTCTCTTGGAATTTTGAGCCTTTTAGAATATATCTAAGGGTAGGTTTAGGAGTTTTAGAGGGAGAACTCACATCCCGAAGTAGAGAAAGACGGTGCAGCGATCGTTGAACGTTCTTAGCGGCTAATCTTCAGACGAGGCTAAGTTCTTCGATTTCTTCTCTTATTTCTTTAACTTAGGATTTTGTGAACATTTTTATCTCGATTTCAATGTTTATACGGTTATGACCATGAGTTAAATGCGGATTGTATAGGCATTAACAATAAATTTATAAATATGTGTTTGGATGATTTCGATGTTGCGTTTATGTTTGTTCTTCGTAGTTTGATTGAGTTTATCTTATTGTTTGTTTATTATGCTTAGTTAGTTACGTGGAGAATATGCGGTTTGACAAACCCCGAATTCAGATTAGGGTAAATAAATGCTATGATCCAATAACTCGGTCGGGATTAGGATTGTGGATAATTGATGACGTTGGGGAAAGACTCACGTGACCTAGGGTCATTAAGACGTTGATGGAGACTTCTTCGTTAACTCGAAATCATGTCTTCCTCCGTCTTACACTCGGGATTGTCGATAGGGTAAACATGACGCGACAATCCAATGACCCGGTCGAGAGTTGGATTGTGTGCAATCAATGACGTTGGGACAAGACTCATGCGACCTAGGGTCGTTAAGACGTTGAGGGCGACTTTTTCATTGACACGAAGTTGCGTTATATCCCCCGTCTTACACTCGAGAGAGGTGGCAGGGGAGTTTTAGATACTGAGATTGTCAAATAGGTCGAACACTGTAAACGTAAGTAAATCGAGATCGAACACGAATTTGTAAACAAGTTAATCCCTAGGTAATTATTTCCCCTAAAATATATTAGTATATTAGTATAGTTAATTTAGGTTATATTAGTATTAGTTTAATTAATTAAATACATTTATTTTTAGCCTAGATAAAGTTAGGTCATGACAAACGCGGTACTCGATAGTAACGACACCAATCCCTGTGAATACGATAACTCGATCTTTCATGATCACACTATACTAAAACTTTGACCTCGTACACTTACGAGTAGTCAACACACGAGCGCGTAACAAATGCTCTGCCATACAAATTTTTGGCGCCATTGTCGGGGATTGGTTGTTTGTCAAAATACAGTTTTCGACGATCACTACCAGGTTTTTGGTAACAATTGCCAGGGAGTGTATTTGTCGTTTATTATTGATATTGTGAGTCAATGACCTGATTTTACTTTAGGCATTTCTTTTATATATAATTTTTGTTTGTAGTTTTGTTTTTATTTCTTATACAGGGTACTTGCCGATGTTAGATCGATAGGTATTGATGCATCCCTTTCGACGGGATTTGAAGTTGTTTATTGTGCGGGGCCAAGCACATAAGCCGGTGAGGCGTTTCGTTGCAAAATTGAGCTGATCAAAGCAAAACCTCGCCAAGCTTGAGGGCGTTTTGAAAATGTCAAGTCGATGACATTAAACCACACGCTTCTTGAGAGGCAACCCAAGGTAAAAAATAAATTAAATCCGTCACAGCCGAATTTATTTGAAGGTGAGATTCTCTCGCCTCCCAGGTACGTGTTCTAAACCCCCTTCGTCAACATGCTTAAATTTCATATGTTGAGAATGATGATTGAGTTTGCTGAGGACACTGTCCATTTTGAGTGAGTTTGGTGGTGAAGTGTAGTATAATATGTTTTATGTTTTATTGTTTGTCCATGTGCATATGTGTTTAGGTTATTTTATGTTTATTGTTGTTGTTATATGTTGAGTTTTGCGTTTATCTGGGTCGTTACCCGATGATGATATTACCCCCTGGTTATTTTCGAGGTCAAGGGTAATACCCATGCATGTGTGTTCTGTGTGCTTAACCATGCGTTTTGGTAAAAAATATTGTAGATTCTAATTTGTACGAGCACATAAAATCAATGTATTTCTATTCAATTAATTTGAGGACGATTATCGATTAGCCAAATTCATGACAATTAAGGATTCTAGAACCTGATTGAGGGTTAGCTTGAGGTGAAATCCTAGGCGAGGTAGTTCAGGAGACGTGATTTAGGCATTCTTTTTGTCGCTTGAGCCTTTTTAAGCCTACCTTGTTATATGATTGTCCTTCATTACCCTGTCGAAGCCTAAAATGACATTTAATTTCTGAACACACAAACAAATACCCTGGCCAAATGATTTTTTTTCCAAACCTTAATCGTTGAATTTAAAGGCGCATTTAAGTGAATCAATCTAGCAATTGCAAATGCTACTTGATGTGAGCGATTGGGTTTAGGGCGAACTTCGAATTGGTTCGGTATTTGAGCACTCATTTGTCATCTTTCTTTCGTTTTAACCACACCTGTGAAATCATACTAATTGAATAAGTTTGGGTGTGTGGTTAGTTAAAAAAAAATTACGTTTCTTTTGACAAGTGAGTACGTCGGTCTAAATTGATTGTTCAGGATTGTTTTCCAATCTATATATAGGGATTCGAGAGTGAATGTACCAAGCGTTGAGCCTTGGATAACATTAAGTTAACAACGTTAACCCGGTTTCTATTCCAAATTACCCTTGGCCAAATATTCTAAAACCAAACCAAGTCTTTCTAATCTTTCTGAACTACTCAACCTACATTAGTGGAGAGTGGACCCCAATCAGATATATGGATATCCTAGCCCTTCATGGTCTAAGTCATGAGTTTCGTTGGGGGATAATCCAATCCGATCGTTGTATAGTTATATTATTGAGTCTTGCACTAACACGTTTACAAGATCTAGAATGACGTTCACCATCATTGCATGTCAAAATTCTAGAACTACACATGATGTGTTTTTCCACCTGAACTCGATATAACTGGCGGTTGTTGAGGGAAAACATGACTTGGTCGTTAGAAGAATGTAAAACTCGCATATCGTTATGTTTAGATTGTTTAAGATTGTTTGTTATTTTAGTTCGTTGTGTTTTTTTTTTTTTTTTCATTTTTGTGTGTGTGCTTTGCTCGAGAACTAGCAAAACTCCAAGTTTGGGGGTATTTGATAGGTGTGATCTATCTACATATTTCCAAACCAGTTTTGTTAGTTTTAGAGTATTTTTATAGTTATTTTTATTATGTTTTAATTAGTTTTTATAACTTTTTATATAAATCAGGTGTGTGGGGTGAAAATGTATGAAATTGGAGCGTAAACGATCAGATCGAATCAAGAACAGTTGAAGAACGGTGGAAAAACAAAGCACAGAGGCAATAATCAAAACATCAGCCCATCGCCTAGGCGTCCAAACCACTGCCTAGGCGGTGAAAATGTAGAGAGGGCCTAAATCTGCTGGAAGCTCACCACCTAGGCGGTGAAACTGTAGAGAGGTCACCAAATCCACCGTTGTCCTCACCGCCACGGTGATCAACCAACCGACCTACTCACTGCCTAGGTGGTGAATCCCACCGCCTAGGTAGTGACCCTCTACACAGCCTAAGATATTTTTAGGATATTTTTTAGATATTTTGCTTATAAATACCCACTCTTCTCTTCTCTTCTCTTCTTGCTCTCTCTTGGCATTTTGAGCCTCTTACAATATATATAAGGGTAGACTTAGGAGTTTTAGAGGGAGAGCTCACATCCCAAAATGGAGGAAGACGGCGAAGCGATCGTTGAGTGTTTTTAGCAGCTAATCTTCGGACGAGGCTAAGTTCTTCGATTTCTTTCCTTATTTCTTTAAATTAGGATTTTGTGAGCATGTTTAGATCGATGGTTATGACCACGAGTTAAATGTGGATTGTATAAGGATAACACTAAATTTATAAATATGTGTTTGGATGATTTCGGTGTTGTGTTTATGTTTATTCTTCGTAGTTTGATTGTGTTTATCTTATTGTTTGTTTATTATGCTTAGTTAGATACATGGAGAATACGGGGTTTGACAAATCTTGGATTTAGATTAGGGTAAACAAACGCTAAGATCCAATAACCCGGTCGGGGTTAGGATTGTGGACAATCGATGACGTTAGGGCAAGACTCACATGACCTAGGGTCATTAAGACGTTGAAGGGGACTTCTTTATTAACTTGAAGTCATGTATTCCCCTATCTTACACTCGAGAAAAGTGGCGGTGGAGTTTTAGAACTGAGATTATCGATAGGGTAAACACGATGCGACGATCTAATGACCCAGTCGGGAGTTGGATTGTGTTCAATGAATGACGTTGGGGGCGAGACTCATGTGACCTAGGGTCGTTAAGACGTTGAGGGCGAATTCTTCGTTGACAGGAAGTTGTGTTATATCCCCCGTCTTACACTTGGGAGAGGTGGCGAAGGAGTTTTAGATACCGAGATTGTCAAATAGGTCGAACATCGTAAAGGTGAGTAAATCGAGATCGAACACGTATTTATAAACAAGTTAATCCCTAGGTAATTCTTTCCCCTAAAACATATTAGTATAGTTAATTTAGGTTATATTAGTATTAGTTTAATTAATTAAATACATTTATTTTTAGTCTAGATAAAGTTAGGTCATGACAAACGCGGTACTCGATAGTAACAACACCAATCCCTGTGGATACGATAACCTGATCTTTCACAATCACACTATACTAAAACTTTGACCTCGTACACTTACAAGTAGTCAATACGCGAGCATCGAATCCTTTGTCGTATAGTAAGCCCACAATATTCCTGGTAGTTCTTCCACCCACTTGCCTTCGGCGTTATCCAATTGTTTCTTGAGTGCTTCCTTGATAAAATGGTTTGTCACCTCAGCTTGTCTATTAGCTTGTGGATACGATGGGCTAAACGTTCAGTGCTGAATTTTTAGTTTATTGTACATCCATGCAACTTTGCCGTCAGTAAATGGTGTTCTGTTATTAGATATGAGTATCGTTGGAATGCCAAAATTACAGATCACATTCTTCCAAAGAAAGTTCTTCACTCCATTTTCTCCTATTGTCATACAGGCTTCAACTTCAACCCATTTGGTGAAGAAGTCAATTACCACAAGTAAGTATTTTTTGTTCCCTAGCGCTAGGGTGAACGACCCTAGTACATCTATCTCCCATTGAGAAAACAACTATGGGCTGGTTATCGGTGTTTGCTATTGAGCTAAGACTTTGATATCATTGGAGAACCGTTGGCACTTATTACATTTCTTGATGTACTCTTGCGCATCGATGCGCATTGTAGGCCAATAGTATCCAATTCTTAGTGCCTTGTGCACCAAGGTTCTTTCTCCTTGATGATTTTCGCAAACCCTTTCATGGATCTCTTGCAGGACATTAGTGGCCTCTTTTGGTCCTAAAAAAAATAATAGAGGTTGGGAAAAAGATCTCCTATACAGTTTATCATTGGCCAATATATACCTTGACACTTCATACATGATCTTTCTGGCTAATTCTTTGTTGTCTAGTAGAATCTCTTCCTTTAGATATTAAATTAAAAGGGTTCTCCAGTCTTCTTCCTAATCCAGCTTGCCTATGCATGTGTAAAGATTGACTGGTGCTGCTATGGATGGTTACTTAAAGAACTCCACCGGTTCAGATTGCTAATTAGATCCGAATGAAGAAGTTAGTGCTGACAATGCATCTGCTTTCTCATTTTCAACTCTTGGAACAACTATGAATTTGCAGCTTTAAAGTGAGGAGGTTAGCTCTTTCACTTTTTCCACATAAAGGCATAATCTTTCTTCGTTCACTGTGTATACTTCATTTATCTGGTCAATCATCGATTGCGAATTTAATCTCACCTACAGATTCTGGGCTGCTAATTCTTTAGTGAGAGTCAGCCTAATGATTACCGCTTCATATTTTTCTTCATTGTTGGAAGTTCTAAAACCAAGCTGCACTACTCTTTCGAGCTGATCCCTTTCAGGTGTTTCTAGAACTATGCCTATGCCATACCTCTTCATGTTTGAGGCTCCATCAATCCATAGCTTCCACGATGTAGCTGACTGATTAGGACACTTTCCATCTTCCATTGTAGTTTCTCCTGGGGGAGTCATCTTAGCAATAAAGTCTGTCAGTGCTTACCTTTCGATTGCAGTTTTGGGCTTGTAGTTGATGAAGAACTCATGAAGCTCTACTTCACACTTCATGAGACGCCCAGAATCCTCTGGTATGTGTATTACTATTTTGAGGAAGTAAGAGGTCAGCACGTTGATCTCGTGTGCTTGAAAATACTGTCTAAGCTTTCAAGATGAAGTCACTAGAGCCAAGGAGAACTTTTCCAGTTCAGTTTAGCGAGTCTCTACTGGGACTAACGACTTGTTTATATAATAAACTAGTCTTTTCCCTCTTGGGTAATCTTTCACAAGTGCTGCACTTACTGCAACTAAGGTCACTGCTAAGTATAGGTAGAGCTTATCGTTTGGGTTTACTTTAGCTAGTGTTTTAATTGAGCTCAATTAGTCCTTGATAAATTTCAATACTCGTTCATAGTCCTCATCCCACTGAAAGTTCTTGCTTCCTTTCAATATTTTGAAGAAAGTAACACACCTATTAGTAAACGTGGAGATGAAATTGTTTAGAGCAACCAACTTTCCTGTTAGCACTTGGACTTCTCTTATGGACCTATGGTTGTGGGGGGACTTCATGTTTTGGACAACTTCTATCTGCCCAAAATATACCATGATTTTTGATTGGTTCACCACGAAGCCCAAAAATGTGCCAGATGCTACACCAAAATCACATTTTTCTGGGTTCAATTTCATATTGAACTTCCTTAGTATAGTGAAAGCTTCTTCCGAATGCCTCAGGTGATCCTCCTTATTAAAGCTTTTGATTAGCATGTCATCTATGTAGACCTCCATAGTTGTACCAATTTACTCTCGGAACATATAGTTCACCAGTCGTTGGTAGGTTGCTTCTGTATTTTTTAATCCAAATGGCATTACTTTGTAGCAGTAAGTACTTATTGGAGTGATGAACGTTGTCTCTTCCTCATCTGGCTTATCCATTCGAATAATTATAGCTTGAGTATGTATCCATTATGGTTAACTGTTGGTGCCCTACTCTGCATCTACCATTTGGTCTATCTTTGGCATTAGGTAGCAGTCCTTTGGGTTTTCCTGGTTGAGGTCGGTGAAGTGCGCCCACATTCTCCACTTCCCGTTCTTCTTCTTCTTAACAGGAACTGGCTTGGCTAACTATTTTGGGTATATCACCTCTCTTATGTGGCCAGTTAAAAGCAACTTCTCTACCTCAGATTTGATCAGCTCTTTCATTTTAAGGTTGAATGTCCTCCTCTTCTGCCTGACTGATGGGTAGGACTCGAAAATGTCACGCCGGTAAATTGCCACATCAAAGCTGATACTCTTCATGCCCTCTAGACACCAGACAAATACGTTTAGATTTTCTTTTAGCAGCCTTTTGATCTCCTCTGCCTCAGTCTAGCTCAAGGATTCTCCAATCATTAGCTTATGAGCTCATTTTTTGAAGGTGACTGATAGGTGTAAAATACATATCTAATTCTAAACCGAATTTGCTAGTTTTCGAGTATTTTATTGAAGTTTGAATATCTTTTTAGCTATTTTTATTAGTCGGGAGAAGGGACGTAAATAATCGGCAAACTGAGCGAAATGGTGGAGAAAAGGGTAGCCAAAAAGATGAAAAAATGAGGTTTCAAAGAACAGCACAATTCCGCCTAGGCGAAGTATCCACCGCCTAGGCGGAAATTCATCAGAAAGTTGCAAATGCTGAAAAGTTAAAATCCGCCTAGGCGACGTTTCCACCGCCTAGGCAGAAATTCGTCAGAAGGTTGCAAGGGCTGAAGTATTGAAATCCGCTTAGGCGAAGTTTCCACCATCTAGGCGGAAATCCATCAGAACGCTGGAAGTACTGAATAGCTGTAAATCTGCCTAGGTGAAGTAGCTACCGCCTAGGCAGAATTCTGTCAGAAAGAAAGGGGCCCAAGAAGTTAGTCCTCCGCCTAGGCGAAGAAACCATCGCCTGGGTAGAATTTTAACTGACTTAAACTCCGCCTAGGCAAAGATTCTACCGCTTAGGCGGAATTCGCAGAACAGCCCAAAATATCTGTTTAGATATTTTTGAACCCCTAGGCCTATATATACCCCTTTCCCACGTCTGAAACCAGTTATTGAAGAACCCTAACCCTAGTAGAGAGCTCTTAAGCTATATTTTGAAGATCAAGAAGGAGGTTCATCATTCGGACAAAGAATGATCACTTGTGGATCGATCATTAGCGATAGTGAACCATTTCACTTCTAGATTTGATCGTTTCTCTCTTATTTTTATCTTTGTAATCACTTTCTTATATTTAAGAATGTTGAATACCTCTTATTTTTTTATGGTATATGGCTAAGATCTTATAGTATTAGTTAAATGTTACTTAGGTGTAATTGAAATCATGTAATTGTTAAGTTGAATGAATTAATGTTACTTTAATATGTTTTTTGTCTAAATCCGATTGTGTTTACCATTATTCTTGATATTATGCTTGTATTGATAAACTGAGAATACGGGGTTTGACACTCGGGAGAGGTAACCTTGAATTCGGACTAGGGTAAATACAACGTGACGTTCTAACGACCCGGGAGGGCGTTAGAACGTATGCAATCCATGACGTTGGCTAAAGACTCACACGACCTAGGATTATAAAGGCGTTGAAGGGGACTTCTTCGTTGACACAAAGTCGTGTAATCCCCCGTCTTACACTCAGGAGAGGTAGCGGAGGAGTTATCGATACAGAGATTGTCGGAATACATAGAAAACCATTATAGCTAACTTAATGACTTCGATTATGCATTATGTGAAAGAAATCAATACCTAAGTAATTAGCATAATTCTAAATTCATAGTTGTCGTTTATCTTAGTATATTAAATAGAAAACAAACAAAATTTGATTAGTCGAGATAATATGAAACTATCTATATCGCAATACTCAACCGAATTACCTGCCAGTCCCAGTGGAACGATATCCGATCTTACAAGATCCATTATATTAAAACTAGACATCGTATACTTTCAAGTAGTCAATTACCGCGAGGACGATGGTTGTGAATCCTCGTGCGTACAAGTTTTTGGCACTATTATCGGGAACGGCAATGTGTTTTTCAATTAAGTTGATATTGTGATCAAGTAGTTGAATATTAATCACGATAATTCTTTTGCTTTTAAATTTTATTCAATTTATTTATTTATTTGATTTATCTATTTGATTTGAGCAGTGCATGCGGCGTAGTCAACGTATTGCTAAACAGAAAGAGGAAAAAGCTATCGCTATGGCCGGGGGACGTGAAAATGTTCCACAACCACCGGAGCCGCGCACACTTTAGCCTCCAGAGCAGAAGAGGCCACAACGTGTCCTTAGGGACTATTATCGACCACTCATGTTGGATAACTATTCAGGGATCCAGAGTCAGCCGATCCAGGCAAATAACTTCGAATTGAAGCCCGCCTTAATTAATATGGTTCAGCAAAACCAGTATGGCGGGAACCTTCACGAAGATCCCAACGTCCACTTAGCAACCTTTCTCGAGATCTGTGACACTGTGAAGATAAATGGAGTTACTAAATATGTCATACGGTTGAGGTTATTTCCGTTTTCTTTACGAGATAGAGCAAGGGGTTGGTTTCAGTCGATTCAACCGGGGAGCATTAATACTTGGGAGGACCTTGCACAAAGGATCTTCAATAAGTTCTTTCCACCTTCGAAGACTTCTCAACTCCGAGGTGAGATTGCGCAGCTTCGCCAGAGAGACTTTGAGCTGTTGTTTAAGGCATGGGAGAGATTCAAGGACCTATTGAGAAGGTGCCCCCAGCACGGGTATCAAGATTGGTTTCAAACCCAATTATTTTACAACGGGTTGGATGGCCAGACTAGAACGATAGTTGATGCAGCCTCAGGGAGATCATTGTTGTCCAAAACCCCTACCGAAGCAAATGCATTATTGGAAGAAATAGCGGCTAACAATTATCAATGGCCGAATGAGAGAAACACGGGAAGACGGGTCTCTTCTATCCAAGAATCTGACCATATTGCAACGTTGTCGGCCCAAGTGTCAAAGCTCTCAGATCAATTGGTCGCCTTGTCTACAAAATGAGCTTTGTTGAGTCAAGGAGAGGAGATAGTAGCAAGTTGTTCTCAATCTGGATTAGATAACGAGTTTGAGGAATGCTATTTTCTAAACAATCGTGCCTACACTTTTAGGCCGGCTACCAACATTCCGACTTATTACAATTCTAGACTTCGTAACCATGAGAACTTCTCATATGCGAACAATTAGAACACTTTGCAGCCATCTCCGGGTTATGAAAATTAAGCTTCGGGATATCCTATGCAATCCAATCGTCCAATGAAACAACCACCAATGCACAATCTGAAGTCAAGTTTGGATGAAGTTTTGGGTTCATTATGACGGAGACTCAGACTATGATACATGAGACGCATAATCGGCTGAACAAACATGAAACACGGCTGGACTCGATCGATACCACTTGTACAAATGCTAACGCCACGATGAAGGCTTTAGAGACTCAAATCACATAGTTTGCTAGGGCTATTCAAGAGCAAAAAAAGGGGAAGTTTTCAAGCAACACGGAAACCAACCCTCGGGAATGCAAGGTGATTAAGTTGAGGAGTGGAAGAGACGTGGAAGTGAGCAGGCTTATGGAAACCGAGCCGGGAGTGAGTCGTGAGTTTTCGCATGATAAACCAAGAACAAGTGCGGAGGAGGAAGTTGAAGCAAAAATCGATGAAGGAAAGAAGAAGCCGAGTGAAGACTTAAATGAAGATAAAAACCAAGAGAAAGTCGAGAGGAGAAAAAGAGATGAAAGGGTGATACAGGGGCGAGTAACATTTTCAGAGAATCCATCGATTCTAGTAATCCCATTGCCATATCCTCAAAGATTCCAAAAGAGGAAGTTGGATGCCCAATTTGAGAAATTTCTTGAAATTTTCAAGAAAATCCACATCAACATACCTTTTGCGGATGCATTGGAACAAATGCCCAACTATGGCAAGTTCTTGAAGAACATCATAACAAAGAAGAGGAAGTTGGAGGATTACGAAATGGTAAAGCTAACTGAGGAGTATAGTGCAATACTACAAAGAAAGTCACCTACCAAATTGAAGGATCCCGGTAGTTTCATAATTCCGTGTACTATCGGGAAATCTCATTTTGATAAGGCGCTTTGTGATCTTGGGGCGAGTATTAATTTGATTCCTTCTTCCGTTTATCGGAAGTTAGGAATTGGATGTGCAAAGTTGACAACGATCTCTCTTCAAATGGCGGATCGTTCGTTAACTTATCCGAAAGGTATCATTGAGGATGTGCTAGTGAAGGTAGACAAATTCATATTTTCAGTGGATTTCATTGTGCTTGAAATGGAAAAAGATAGAGAAATCCCAATCATCCTAGGAAGACCTTTCCTTGCAACGGGAAAGGCCTTGATTGATGTGCATAACGGAAATCTGACGTTAAGAGTCAATGATGAAGAGATAAGGTTCAACATTTTTAGAACTATGAACTTTTCGGATGAACCTCTCAATTGCAATCGAGTTGACATTGTGGACTCTTGCGTGAAGGAGTTCTTTCTTGCAACTATGGAAATGGATTCGTTAGAGCATACACTCACCAATTCTTTATCTATGGGGGATCTTGGTGAAGAAGGCTCTACCACGGAACTTGAGGTTGTGGACTACGTGCTGACATTGGATGCTCAATCTAAAGACGTAGAAGATCCTTCTCATGTGGCGAAGATTGAAGAAGTTGAAAACTCTCCCGAGGAATTAAATCCGCCTCACGGTGGATTATTACTCAAGCAATTACCGGAACACCTTCGGTATATCTTTTTGGGAGAGAATTTGACCGATCCGATTATAATTTCATCAACTTTGACAGAAGAAGAGAAGAGTAAGTTGCTGAGAATCTTGAAGAGGCACCGATCCACTTTTGCTTGGTCTATTTCGGATATAAAAGGAATCAGCCCCTCGATTTGTATGCATAAAATTTTGATGGAGGATGAGTTCAAACCCTCCATTGAACATCAACGACGGCTAAATCTGGCTATGAAGGAAGTGGTGAGAGCGGAGGTGTTGAAGCTCTTGAATGCGAGAATTATATATGCTATATCCGATAGTGAGTGGGTTAGCCCGGTGCAAGTGGTGCCCAAGAAAGGAGGTATGACGGTTGTGAAGAATGATAAAGACAACCTTATTCCTATACGGACTATCACGGGATGGTGTTTATGCATTGATTATGGAAGATTGAATAAGGCGACCAGGAATGATTATTTTTCTCTTCCTTTCATTGACCAAATGTTAGATCGATTAACCAGATATGAGTACTATTGCTTTCATGATGGCTATTCAGGTTACAATCAAATAGCCATTGCACTGGAGGACTAAGAGAAGACTACTTTCACATGCCCGTATGGAACGTTTGCTTATCCACGTATGCCGTTTGGCCTTTGCAATGCGTCGGCAACTTTTCAACGGTGTATGATGGCGATATTTTCTGATATAGTGGAGGAGAAAATAGAAATCTTCATGGATAACTTCTTAGTCTTTGGGTCGTCCTTTGATTATTGTCTCTACAATCTGGCGTTTGTTCTTGACCGATGTGAGGAGAAGAATTTGGTTCTAAATTGGGAGAAGTGCCACTTTATGGTTAAAGAGGGGATCATCTTGGGTCATCGAGTCTCTTCCAAGGGGCTTGAGGTGGACCGAGCAAAGATTGAAACGATTGAGAAGCTTTCGCCACCGATTAATGTGAAAGGAGTTCGAAGTTTCTTGGGGCATGTCGGCTTTTACCGGTACTTTATTAAGGACTTCTCGAAGACGGTGAAGCCGTTATGTCACCTTCTTGAGAAGGATACCTCATTTGAATTCAATGAGGCTTGCATGGAGGCTTTCAAGGCGATAAAGGAGAAGTCGATCACGACTCCAATAATGGTCGCTCCGGACTGGGAGATGCCATTTAAAATAATGTGTGATACGAGTGACTATGCCGTTGGCACAGAGTTAGGCCAACGGAAGAAGAAGATCTTCCGCTCAATCTATTATGCAAGTAAGACATTGAATGATGCCCAGGAGAATTACACCACGACTGAGAAAGAAATGCTAGCGATGGTCTTTGCTTGTGATAAGTTCCGATCTTATATCATTGGGTCAAAAGTGATAGTCTACACGGGTCACACGGCTATCCGGTACTTATTTGCAAAGAAAGATGCCAAGCCGAGATTGATAAGGTGGATT
The DNA here is from genome assembly GCA_016647705.1 of Eucommia ulmoides. Lineage (NCBI taxonomy): Eukaryota > Viridiplantae > Streptophyta > Magnoliopsida > Garryales > Eucommiaceae > Eucommia > Eucommia ulmoides. The sequence goes on from CM028339.1 coordinate 34,100,401, forward strand.
CTTCTATTGCAAGAGTTTGATGCTGAAATAAGGGATAAAAAGGGGAGTGAGAATGTTGTTGCCGACCATTTGTCGAGGTTGATTCAAGAAGACGTTGGTGAGGAGTCTAGCATCACAGAAGTGTTCCCTGATGAACAACTATTTTCAGTGGAAAATGCACTACCTTGGTATACAGACATTGTGAATTATCTTGCATGTAACGTGTTACCACCTGAGTTGACGGGAGCCCAAAGGAAGAAATTTCTTTTTGATGCAAAGTATTATCTGTGGGGCGAGCCATTGCTATTCAAGAAATGTGCTGATCAGGTGATCCGAAGATGTGTTCCGGAGGAAGAAATGGCTAGTATTCTCTACCATTGTCATTTATCACCTTGTGGCGGCCATTTTGGTGCGACTTGGACAGCATCAAAAGTACTTCAATCAGATTTTTACTGGCCTTATTTGTTTAAAGATTCATATACATTTGTGAAAACTTGTGAAAGATGTCAAAGGGTGGGTAACATATCGAGAAGGCATGAATTGCCACTGACGTCAATTCTTGAGCTTGAATTATTTGATGTGTGGGGCGTAGATTTCATGGGGCCATTTCCACCGTCATTTGGCAAGAAGTATATTCTATTAGCGGTGGACTATGTGTCTAAATGGGTCGAGGCCGTAGCAACACCTACCAATGATGCCAAAGTGGTTTTGAAGTTTCTTCAGCACAATGTCATGACACGGTTTGGGACACCTCGAGCCTTAATCAGTAATGAGGGAACTTATTTTTGTAACAAAATGCTAAGCTCTTTGTTGGCAAAGTATAGAGTTAGACACAAGGTGGCGCTACCATATCACCCACAGATAAATGGCCAAGCTGAAGTTTCAAACCGAGAAATCAAGCTAATTCTGGAAAAAACGGTTCATACTAATCGCAAGGATTGGGCGGTGAAGCTTGACGATGCTTTATGGGCTTATCGCACGGTTTTTAAGACACCAATTGGCATGTCTTCGTATCGATTGGTGTTTGGGAAAGCATGTCATTTGCCCGTTGAATTGGAGCACCGTGCATTCTAGGCGATTAAGAAACTCAATTTTGACATAAAAGCTTCTGGTGCGCAACGTCTCCTCCAATTGAATGAAATAGAGAAATTCCGGCACGAAGCCTATGAGAATGCCAAGCTTTACAAGGATAAAATGAAGAGGTGGCATAATAAAATGATACTCCGGAGGGAGTTCAGTTCAGGCTAACAAGTTTTATTGTTTAACTCAAGACTGAGACTCTTTCCCGGAAAGTTGAAGTCCCGGTGGTCTGGACCGTTCCTGATCAAGCATATTTATCCATTTGGTACTATCGAGCTAGAAGATGAAGACGGACGAACTTTCCAAGGCAACGGGAAGCGGATCAAGCACTACTTCAAGGATGAAGAGCGAGTTGTAGTGAACATCTCCCTCGTTGAAAGATAGAGCGGGAATTCATAAACGTCCATGCTAGGGACGTAAAACCAAGCAACATCTTTTGATATGTCATCGAGGGTAACGAACATTCCCAACTTTTATATAAATTACTTTTGGAGATCGTATTGATCTCGTAATACTACTTTTTGTGGTGAATTGATGAGGCTAAACACTTAGGATTGATTTGCATGCTAAAACTCGTTTGAGGAATGAAGAGGAAGTAAAAGGTATAGAGCAAAAATGTGAAAACCTGAAGGAATCCAGCTAAAGTCCACACTGGCGTAAATTCGCCTAGGCGAAAAAACCACCGCCTAGGTGAAAATTGGACAAAAGGTTGAGAAAACATACTGGCGTAAATTCGCCTAGGCGGAAATAGGAAACAAAAGTCTAAATTTATACACTGCCGTAACTTTGCCCAGGCGGTAAAACCACTGCCTAGGCGAAAAAATGAAGAAAAGCTGAGTTCCTACACTAGCGTAAATTCGCCCAGGCGGAAAACCCACCGCCTAAGCGAATTTACAACAAAATCAGGGGTTTCACACTGGTGTAAACTCGCCCAGGCGGAAAAAACCACCGCTTAGGCGAATTAACACCAGAAGGTTTTTTTTTTTTTTAAAAAAGATGCTACTTCGCCTAGGCGGAAAAACCACCGCCTAGGCGAATTCACGCGAACCCTGTTTTTAAATACAACAGTCCTCTTCGCAAATGACATTTCCCTCCTAAAAATTTCAAGAAACCTCTCAACTTCACCATCCCAAATCCCTTCCTCCCGTTAAAGATTCATCCTATATTGCTAAAAACTTGGATTTTCACCAAGAATCTTCGTCCAAACGTGGAATTCCTCTTCCCATTCTCGAAAATTAGGGTTTGAACGGTGAAACAGTGCGAGATCGCCATCCTCCAGTGATTTGATCAAAAATTTTCAACTAGTAAAGTGGCGTTTGGTCAGTGTTCCCACTTTTCTGAACCCAACTGGAATGGGTTGGGATGAGTTGAATTGGGTTGAGTTGAGAATTTTGGGAACAAAATTGCGTTTGGTAACGACAATTTTTGTTTTGTGCTGAGAACAAAATGTGTTTGGTAACGATTTTATTCTAAAACTATTTTTTTTTTTTTTATTTTTTTTTTTTTTTTTGTGTTTGGCGGCAGGGGTGGTATCAGACGGTAGCAGTGGTGGCCGGCGACGATTGCCGATAGGTGGCGGACGGTAGCCGGAGGTGGACGGTGGCGGCGTGGACGGTCTCCGGAGGTGGACGACGGCGGCGGAAGGTCACCAGAGGTGGCTGGAGATGGCGGTCAGTTGCCGGATGGCAGCGACAATAGTTGTCGGACAATGGCCGGCGGTGGCGGACGGTGGCGAGTGGTGGTGGTCGGCTGGCAGATGAAGACGGAAGTTGAGAACTTTGGGTTGAATTTTTTGGGCACAAAAAGAAATAACTTTTTTTGTTTCTGGTTTCTTTAGAATTTTGAGAATCAATTCCTATTTTTTGGGTTGGATTGGGTTGAGTTTTGTATTTGCCAAACGCATTTCCAAAAATCAAACCCAAAATTTTTGGGTTGGGTTGGGTTGGGAACACTAACCAAACGGAGCCTAAATGTCAATGATCCTATTTTTCATTTAGTTGTTGAAATATTTGCTTCATTTGCTCATTTATTTCAAAAATCATTGAATTTGGTTAGAACCCTAAACCCCTTTAAACCCTAAGTTGTGGTTTTCATGCTATTTGGAATTGAGGAATGATTAATGGTAAATCCTATCATGTTTTTGTGTTGATATACAATGTGAATCATTTATTTTATGCTACATTGTGACAAAAATGTGATTTGGTTATGGTTGGTGGGATATCTTGTGAAATTTGTATTGTTTGGCTTTGGTTGGCATATGTTTGATAAAATAGGGCATTGTGTGTTCGCTGACAAGGGTTTGAATTGCGTGTTCTATTGTTATTATTGTGGCTGGTGTTGTGATTTTGATTTACAGGGAAAATGGCAAAGCGTCATGCAGCCAAGCAACCACGAACAGACGAACCTCCGGCTGTTTCGGATTACAACTCCCTAAAATTTGTCTCAAAGTAGGCTGAGGACCGTTACAAAGAGCATGAAAGTAAGCATCCTGGAATTCTCCAGTAGGGGTTCGGACCTTTGAATGAACTCCCGGAAGAAATCAGGACTGTTATTCTACAAAGACGATGAGAACAGTTATGTGCTCCACCCCCACCAGGGGAGTTGGCCCTTGTACGAGAATTCTATGCGAACATTACGGAGGCCACGGGATTTCAGACAAGGGTCCGGAACATTCCCATTCTATTCAGTGCAGACCATTTCAATAAGTTGCTGGGATTGACGGGGCCGGAAGCCTCCAGAGATTTATCCGATGCCACCACACCTACTATGAGTACGGTGATTCAGACCCTGACAACGGGAAACGCCCAGTGGACGAACACATGGCAGGGTCAGGCAATCTTCAAGTCGCGGTTTCTGAAACCGATCCCAAAGATTTGGCATTCATTTATTTGCGCCAATCTACTCCCTACCACCCATGTGTCCGATGTTTCCAAAGAGCGAGAGTTTACGCTCTACGGCATTGATAGAGGGACGCTCGTCAACATCGGTTGGCACATTTATTCTTCAATAATTCATACTACCAGGACGAAAAATGGTGGCCTTCATTTTCCCTCTTTCCTCGCCGCGCTCTTTGAACGAGCTGGAGTTCGTATCACGTCCACAAGCCCCTTTCCACCTATAAAGCCACTTGATCTTGCAATGATTAACAGGGTATGGAAAGGCAGACCAGGTGAAGGAGAAGAGGGTCAAGAAGAGGAAGACGCGGCCCTTCGGAGCCACTGACGCCCACAACCAGCCGCGACCAACTCATCCAAATTTCACAAGATGTCCGTAGTCTCCAGTTCGATATGAGCCAACTTCAAGCTAATTTGGCTCGGATAGAAAACTACATGGATTCCTACATCCGGCAACAAGATCAAAACCAAAGAGTTATATTTGAACATCTCAGAATTGACATAGCGCGTTATACGCCCGTGCCGCCTTCTGAGACTAATGAGCCGCCACCGCCATCTCCTCCACAATGAACGGTAGGAGGTTAGACTTGTATGTCTTCCCCCCTAGGTATGTGTCCGCCCTAGTTTTCAATACGTATTTTTCTATTCTGCTATTGGGTTCGCTGCTTAGGCAGTGATGATATTGCCTCGTTCAAGTTTGGGGGTATATGATATACAATGCAAGCATGTAATTTTTTATTTTTTTTTTGGGGGGGGGGGGGGGGGGGGGGGGGATATAAAGGATGACAATTTTTTTGATGTAAAAAGGGACAAAATTCTTTTTGTGTACAAATTGTTGTTTATAATGATATTAATGTTAAAAAATTTTGTAATTTTTGAAATTCTTTTTATTATGCATGTGTAATATTTAGCTATGCATGTGTAAGGATCATTAGCATAAGTAATGTTAGTCTGTAGAATTAGAGTAGATTTGTTAATGAATATAGTTGTACGTGCATGCTGAGTTTTTGAGTTCGCCCGAACCATGTCCCGATGATTAAAATTACCTCCTAAATTGCATATTGAGGTCGGGGGTAATTCCATTCACGTGTGTTTTGTGTGCTTAGCATGTCGATTAGGTGAAAATTGTTTTGATCCTAAATCGCACGATCGCATAAACTCATTGTATAACTAGTTAAACGATTTGACGTCGATTATTCAATAATAAGCTCATGACAGAAATAAGGAATCTAGAACTTGACTGGGGGAGGCTTGAGGCAAAATTATAGGTAAGGTAATTCCGGAGGCATGATATAGGCCTTCATTTTCATCGCTTGAACCATTTAAAACTAACCTGAAAAGTTATTCCCTCGTTCTCCTGTCGAAGTCATAAATTTTTTTCACTTCTGAACTTGTTTCTATACTTTAACCAAGTAAATCTTTCAGAACCATTGTCGCTAGGAATAAAAGTGAAAATTGAGTGAAAACAAGTAGCATTAGATAATGCTAACTTGAAGCAGGCAATTAGGGTTTCAGTTTAAAATGTTTTTGGTTAAGTATAAGAGTATTCACTTGTTAATCCTTTAGTTGTATTAGCATACCCCTAAAATTGTTCAAAATTGAATAAGTTTGGGGGTGTGTGTAAAAAAGAAAAAAACAAACAAAAAAAAAAAACTATGTGAATATAGTGTTTAATTTCGGTTGTTGTGACAAGTGAATACAAGTTTACTAAATCTTGTTCAAGGTAATATCTTCAAAGATAAGGGGGTTGTGAGAGAGATTTAGCGACAAGCGTTTGTACCTTGGGTATCGTTAAAATTAAAACGAGTTTCTATTTCTACGATACTCTTGGCCGTTCTCCAAAGCCAAACCAAGCCCTATTGATCTCGGTGAATGCCCGAACCTACATTAGTGGATAGTTGAGCCCAGTCAAGCATATGGCTTTCCTGAATGTTTTAACAAGTTTAAGTTATGACCTTATACATTGAATAATCCAATCCGGCGTTTGATTAGTTATATATCTGAGTTCTCTCACAAACACATTTTAATAGGATTTAAAATGATTTTAACTGATATTAAGTGTTGAAATTCTGGAACACCACGTGGTGTGTGTTATTCCTTAACCGGATCTGATTACGAGTTGTTGAGGGAAGAATAGCATGGTTTCTTTGTCTAAACTTAAATCTCACAGGTGTGTACTTCTTATTTGTTAATGATTCCTTATTTGTAGTTTAGAATGTAGCTAATTAGTGTAGTTAGTGTTATTTAGCATCAGGGTGTTTTGCTCGAGAACTAGCAAAATTCTAAGTTTGGAGGTATTTGATAGGTGTAAAATATCTATCTAATTCTAAACCAAATTTGCCAGTTTTTGAGTATTTTATTGAAGTTTGAATATCTTTTTAGCTATTTTTATTAGTCAGGAGAAGGGACGTAAACAATCGGCAAACCGAGCGAAATGGTGGAGAAAATGGTAGCCAAAAAGATGGAAAAAAAAGGTTTCAAAGAATAGTACAATTTTGCCTAGGTGAAGTATCCATCGCCTAGGCGGAAATTCATCAGAAAGTTGCAAATGCTGAAAAGTTGAAATCCGCCTAGGCGACGTTTCCACCGCCTAGCCGAAAATTCGTCAGAAGGTTGCAAGGGCTGAAGTATTGAAATCCGCCTAGGCGAATTCCACCGCCTAGGCGGAAATCCATCAAAACGCTGGAAGTGCTGAACTACTGTAAATCCGCCTAGGTGAAGTAGCTACTGCCTAGGCGGAATTCCGTCAGAAAAAAAGGGGCCCAAGAAGTTAGTCCTCCGCCTAGGCGAAGAAACCATCGCCTAGGAAGAATTCTAATCGACTTAAACTCCACCTAGGCAAAGATTCTACCGCTTAGGCGGAATTCGCAGAATAGCCCAAAATATCTGTTTAGATATTTTTGAACCCCTAGGCCTATATATACCCCTTTCCCATGTCTGAAACCAGTTGTTGAAGAACCCTAACCCTAGTAGAGAGCTCTTAAGCTATATTTTGAAGATCAAGAAGGAGGTTCATCATTCAGACAAAGAAGGATCACTTGCGGATCGATCATTAGCGATAGTGAACCGTTTCACTTCCAGATTTGATCGTTTCTCTTTTGTTTTTATCTTTGTAATCACTTTCTCATATCTAAGAATGTTGAATCCCTCTTATTTTTTATGGTATATGGCTAAGATCTTATAGTATTAGTTAAATGTTACTTAAGTGTAGTTGAAATCATGTAATTGTTAAGTAGAATGAATTAATGTTACTTTAATGTGTTGTTTGTCTAAATCCGATTGTGTTTACCATTATTCTTGATATTATGCTTGTATTGATAAACTGAGAATACGGGGTTTGACACTCGGGAGAGGTAACCTTGAATTTGGACTAGGGTAAATACAACGTGACGTTCTAACGACCCGGGAGGGCGTTAGAACGTATGCAATCCATGACGTTGGCTAAAGACTCACGCGACCTAGGGTCGTAAAGGTGTTGAAGGGGACTTCTTTGTTGACACAAAGTCGTGTAATCCCCCGTCTTACACTCAGGAGAGGTAGCGGAGGAGTTATCGATACAGAGATTGTCGGAATAGATAGAAAACCATTATAGCTAACTTAATGACTTCGATTATGCATTATGTGAAAGAAATCAATACCTAAGTAATTAGCGTAATTAGAACTAACTTCATAGTTGTCGTTTATCTTAGTATATTAAATAGAAAACTAACAAAATTTGATTAGTCGAGATAATATGAAACTATCTATATCGCAATACTCAACCGAATTACCTGCCAGTCCCAGTGGAACGATATCCGATCTTACAAGATCCATTATATTAAAACTAGACATCGTATACTTTCAAGTAGTCAATTACCACGAGGACAATGGTTGTGAATCCTCGCGCATACAGTGACCTCCCTTACTTGCTTAGCAGGTTGGAGAACACTAGGGTGTTCTCTGAAATTATCGATCTCCTGAGCTGAGTTGTTCAACGAAGCTTCTTCCTACTCCAGTTTTAATTTCTATAAGGTCTTTTTTTTTCCCTTCATAGCTATTGCAAAGCACTGCCTAGATATTATCTGATCTTCACGTATTACTGCCACTGAGCCATGTTTTGCATACTTGATGCATTGGTGATACGTCGATGCCACTGCCTTCATTGCATACAGCAATGGTCGTCCCAATATTGCGTTGTATGGAGATGAGGAGTCCATCACTATGAACTCGATGGCCTTTGTATACCCATTCTTTTCTTTGTTAGCTGTGACTGACAAAGTGATCTTTCTTCTAGGAGAACTGAGGTCTCCGTTAAACCCTACCATGACTGTCTGAGTCGAGCTAATATTTGAGCTGGGCACTCCTATCTGCTTTAATATGTCCACAAAGATGATGTTAGCAGAACTACATGTATAAACCAAGATTCGTCTTATCTCGAAACTGGAGATCCAGGGGGTGATGACTAGGGCATCTTCGTGGGGGGTGCATTATCCCCTTGTAATCCTCATCAGAGAAAGCGATGACTGGTCCTGGTTTTGCAGTAACTAACATTGCTTCTCTATAGCAACACTCCAGTGCTGTCTCACGGATTTTTCTCTTCCTTTCACGGTTGGTTTCTCTAGTGGCAGGTCTAGTAGTGTTTATCATGTAGATGACCTCACAATTATTGCTGGGACGATCCTCTTTGCGCTCCTTGTCATTATTTTTGTGACGGCTTTTGCTTTTGGATCTCTTCCTGTCCCTTGAACACTCCTGTAAGTAGCCACGTAACTGACTCATGCCAATTAGTCGCTTAATCTCCTTTTTGAGCTCCTAGCAGTCGTTTGTGCCATGACCATAGTCCTTGTGGAAATCACAATACTTGGACTTGTTCTTTTTGTTGGACCTCGTGTTTTGATTAGGAGGCCATTGAACCATCTCAAACGACCGTATTTCATGTAAAATCCTAGAGATTGACATCCGTAGGCCTGGGAGGTTTGGTTCGTGATGCTCATCCGGTCTGGAACCTAAACTTCTGGGACAATTTTTCTACCTGTCCGAGCTGCTACCCTTTGTTCTGTTGTGGTCCTTCTCGCTCTGTCTAGGATAATCTACGGTTGATCCTCTTCCTTTTCTCGCAAGTTTGACATCCTCCAACTTTATGCAGGGCTTAGCTTTCTCCATCAGCTCAAACATGCTCTTCAGGTTATGCTTGGTGAGTGAGTCTTAGAATCTGCCATGGCGCAACCCCGAAGTAAATGCATTGATTATGAGGTTTGAGTCACGACCGTCAATGCATGTCAGCTTCTCATTGAATCGGTTCATGTACTGACGCAAGGACTTTTCTTTCTCTTGTTGTAAGACCAACAAATAATTAGGTCCCTTCATCAACCTCTAGCAGGTTATGAAGCGATTGATAAACATATTTTCAAAATCTTTGAACAATGAGATGGAGTTGGGTGGAAGCTTGTGTAACCACTCTAGGGCAGAGCCTTTTAGGGTCGTAGCGAAAGCTTTGCACAGCGCAGAGTCGCCTGTTCTATAAAGGGCCACGACGTGCCTGAACTGGCGGATGTGGTCTACAGGGTCTGCTTTCCCATCGTACTTCTCCAACTTTGTGGGGTCAAACTTCTTTGAGATTGGTACAACCAAGATATCTGAGGTGAATGGCATCTCAATTCCTTTCAATAGCGTATCTAGTTCATCCAGGGATAGATCTCTCTCCTCCTGCTTCTAGGCTGCTGATGTGAATCAACGGTCTTAGTTCTGCCGATCACCTTTCTCCCCGGTGGTTGGTTGCTAGTATCTCCTTAGATAGCTCTTTCCCCTTGGGATAGTAGGTCTGCAACTCTAGAGACTCCATTTCTTTCCCCAAACCATTATTAATTCCAGGGGGTTGTGGTGCGTTCTTGGCGATCAACTGTGCCATCCACTTGATCACGTCCATTATTTCTGATATTTTTCCTGTAAAGACATAATTCACATGTCTATTATAGCATAATTCACACAAATATATGTTATATAAGTACCTAATATTATATTAAGAGTCCTATAATTCATATTGTATATATAAGTGTATGATAATGAAAGAATATATAGGTAAATATAGGAAAAAATAGAGAGAAATGAAAAAAATATTATGAATCTATATGACTCGATATGTTATGTTGATACTTATAAAATAGTGAGTATGATTATATTGAAATATAAAGATAGAGAGAAGTGATATTTTGTTAATATGTATGTATATTATTTATTTGATAATTTACAAATAATATAGTTCGCGGTCGGTTTAATATAAGGATGACAACTTTCATTTTGATTCCCTAGATCATTGGATCTTGAGAAAGGTTCATCATTCAAACATACAGAAAACGTGTATATTTTTTTTAACAATGTTTACACGTCTTAACCCATCATATATGTAATTTTTTTATATTTTTTGTTTTATTTTATTTATTTAATTATTGATATTTTTAATTATTTAAAAGAATTGGAAATACATGTGATGTTTATTTATTTTTCAATTTATATTTATATAATTATGTAAAATGTTAATCTTATTTTCGTGAATTATTTAAATGTTAAAAAATATTATATCAAAATATATTCAATATAAGGTTAAAATTTGTTTCTACTTTTAGTCGAATCAAAATAAGATATTCGGGGGTAAATAAGGGAACAATCATTGGCCCATTAGGAAACTCGATCGAGACGGACTCCCTCAAATGACAACTATACCCCTCGATTACTCTTATATATATAATTCGTTTATTGCTCCAAATGCAAATAATCCAGAGAGAGAAACAGAGAGAGAGAGAGAGAGAGAGAGGAGAGGAGTTCGGTAAGGTTTGCGAACGAACTAGAGGGAGAAACCAAAGGAAGGAGGGAGAGGGAGAGGGAGGCGCAAGGGAATCGATCTTTATGCAACCGACGCACCATCAACCGATACTGGGCTCGATTCATTGTTTCCGATTTGATATTCATCGAAGCGATTGCAGATTATGAGCTGGTTTGACAAGCTCCGGTGTTCTTCCAATCTCAGCCGTTTCGTGGCCGGCCTTCTTATCTTCATGCTCTATCATTCATTCCAGTTAATTTCCAATTTCTTGATTCCTATACACCCTTAAACTGCAAACTTTCTTCGACTCTTTCTTCTTCTAATCAACCGAACCGAAAATTTTCCGACTTCGACGACTGCTCCGTTTGATCATTTGGTAATGGAAATAAAAGAAGCGATTTCCAACAATCTTTTTGATGGTTAGTATATTTTTATTCGGTTTTCATGTGATCCTTGTTGTTTTTATACCGTCTTCGGGCGAATCGTGGTATTACCGCTTGAAATGTTGAATTCCTAGTCCCCTTTACAGCTGTGCATTTTTCATTCTATGTTTCTCCATGCATTTTATGAATATTGGCTGATTGTTCGGTTGGAATTGGTTTTCAATATTATATTTAGTCCTATCTTCTTACAATTAGCATATACATATATATTAGGATTCCATATTGAGTTTGTGAGAATTTCCAAAGTAGTATATATACGATAGGAGTTGCTCCACCTGTATTCAAATGGTTTTATGTTGGAACCTCTAAATATGGTACGGACCGGGGTTGGAAGCCTCTGATTTTATTTTTTCCTGCCTTCTTTTAATGTCTCTCTTCTTTGATGTCTGTCGGATTGCAGAACGGCTAAGGGGGGGGTTAAAATCCACCTATTGAATTTGTGAGATTTCCCAAAGTAGTCAATATATGTGAGCTATTCTATACATAGTCATATGGTTGTAGGTTGGAACCTTCTGGCAATATATAATGTGACAACTTGCACTCATTACCTATAAATAGATAATAAGAGCTGGGAATTTATTGATTTGGATGGTAAGAGTAATATGTCAATGTTTGAATATGTTTAGCAGCATTGTGGTTATTGAAATAGTATATTTCTGAAAAATTTGTATTCCGAGATCATCAAACTGTCGATGGGAGGAAAGTTAAAGGGCCATTTGGTTGTCCTTCAATTTTCTAATTGTACTATTTTTAATTTCTAATTATACTATTTTTAATTAGTGCATTTATGAATTGTTATAGTTTAGCGTTTGGTTGTAAAAATTAAAAACACTTAATTTAGCCAACTAACCATTTTTCTTCCTGTCTAGGCTATTTTTTTTTTTTTTTTTTTTTTGTAATTGTAGTAAAATATAACTTAAATAATTTATCTAAATTGAAAAAGTTCTATGTTTCTTTGTTCAAATAAACAATATGTAAATTTGATTAAATCATAGGAAGATGAAAAATATAGAAATCAATTCATCAAAAATAAGATAATTAATAAAATAGGATAATTTAGACAACCAAATGGCCTTAGTGTTATCCCATTTGTACACAAGTTTCTCTGCACATGTTTCTTTTCCCTCGAAGGTTTTTTTTTTTTTTTTGGCTTCTTTTTCTCAGTTTATTACCCCACGGAACCTTCTTGCCCTGCTGATTCTTGACTTCTCTTGTGAAAAGGTTCTTTTGCTTCGCAAATCGAAAGGAAGCATGGTTCACTCCCTGGGAACTACCCTTCTGTCATTGTGATTGGTGCCGGTATTTCTGGGATAGCTGCTGCACGTATCCTCCAAAATGAATCTTTTAAGGTGTTAATGTTATTGACAATAAGAATTTTTGCAAGTAAATACTCATTATCATTCAATGTTTGACATGGGTTTTTCTTCCCTTGTTCAGGTGACCTTGTTGGAGTCTAGGAATAGAATTGGAGGCCGCATTCACACTGACTACTCTTTCGGTTGCCCCGTAGATATGGGTGCATCATGGTAAGGACTGAATGCTTCAGGCAGCCTTATACCTCATTGTCATCTTCTCCCCTTCTCCCAAAACACCAACCTTGAAAAAAAAAATGTGCACAACCGAACTCAAACAATTGTTGATTCTCAATTGCACCCATGAAAATCACTTAAAGAATAAAGGGAATAAAATCAAGCTTCATTGGCAAAGGTTTCAATTGTGTTTTGAAACAAAATTTAAGACTTCGCCTATATTAGTATTTGTGCATAATTAAATGTGTTACCTAAGATTTTCTGTGTGTAGATTGAGAAGTTCCTTTTAAAATTTTAAGTAGCATAATTATTAAATAGAATCCTCACTTGTGGAGGTTTTTGTTCCTCGGGTACCTTGTGCTGTGGGCCTGTGGCCAACTACCTATTGGGTTCAGTGGTCCCAAATTTCCATGTCTATTATAGCTAAGCGAAATGTGCTAAAACAGTTTGGTGAAGGGAAATACTTCTTGTCACCATTCTCATTGTGGAATATCCAAATATGCCAACTCCCTACTGGTTAAGTGGTCCCAACATTCCACGTGCATACTCCATATAGTGGGTACATGAGAACAAGTTGGTGAAGGAAAATACTTTCCGGCCGGTTGCCGCCATTAATGTAGTGGAGTATCAAAATATTTGATTCTTTTCTTCCGTTTATATATTATATGAACTAATGACCTGGTTGATTTTAACTTGTTCGTGCCTATATCTATATTTTGTTATTAGTTGGTAATTAGATAACTGGTAAAAATTAAGAACAACTTGGCATTAAAATCCAACAATATGCTAAAATTTTATACACTAATAGGTATTAGCTCTTTATGATGTTCCACTTGAGAAATTATATCAACCATTTATGTCACTTTCAAATCAAATGTCCAATATATGTCATATTTTGTAACCCATGTAGACCTCTAAATTGATTAGATTCGGGCTTTTGTTTCGCTCCTTGTCATCTTAGTTCATTTTTTTATAACTTGTTTTCTTATTCTCAGTCAAGTAATATTCTCTAGTGTGCACTGATAAAAATAATAAAATTTAAAGTAGACGAATTTCTTTGTGATTATTTTTTATTGAACATGTTCAGGCTACATGGCGTTTGCAATGAAAATCCTTTGGCTCCACTGATACGTCGTTTGGGACTGACATTATACCGTACCAGTGGTGACAACTCTGTGCTATATGACCATGATTTGGAGAGGTAATCAATGGTTGTCCAGTTATGTTTTGCAGTAAATTTGAGCATTGATTCATTACTTGCGGAGTGTCTATCATTAGGTACTATACTTGAATTCTTGTGGTATTTGAAACTTCATTTTTTGTTTGAGCATTTGATGTTTTTTAATCCTTAAATTACTTGTGTTCTCTTATTATGTAATCATCAAATGTATTCAGAATGGTTAGTTATTTTAGTATTCATTCTGTTCATACCTTGTGATAACTCATAAGTATTTCATATTATCTTAGTTACTTGTTACTTGTTTATTGTTTTTGATTAGTCAATGAATGTACTTAATGTGGCTAGTTATTGTAAGATTCGTTTTTCTTTGTAACTTGTTTAGATTTATCCACTTATTTCATCAATGATTATCATCAACAGTAAAGTAAATCTAAGATTACGGTAAACCTACTACAGCTGTCACGACTCCCGTGTACAGTTCATATGTGGAAATGTCTCCCATTCACTTGAGCCAAAGGAAAAGGTTGTGCATTGTTCTGCTTGTTAGCTAACTAGGAGGTCGTGGCACCAGCCACTAAAGTTGTTTTCTATTCTTTCTGCTTTTTGTTCTAGTAGGTTCAATTGTTTATGCAGAACACATTATCATAAGGGGCTTTTTAACAATTGTTTAACCCTAAACCCTAAAAACAATTTGTGGAAACAAGTTTTTTTTTTTTTGGCTTTTTTAAGGTGTGTCTCTTCTGATGTCATGTAGTTATGATTCTTATGCACAAATGCACAATTGTTTTTGATAGATGACCTGCAAATTTTTATCGTGGGTACACTTTTGATTTCAAGCCACAAATTGACATTTTCAAGTTCGTTATGCTTGGCACCTGAACTTATATAGATGAAATTTGATTGTCAACAGTAATTCATAGGCTCGATTATATTTCAGAAAGCTTTGGCTGTAATCTGCTAGTAAGGCACTAGAACTGTTTATGCTCAAAGTGCGTTCTGACTGGCCGTGTATTGCTCGCAGATATTTTATATATGGTCTGATGAATTTTATCATATTGTTTCTGTATCTTTACTATGTAGTGAGACGTGTAACAATAATGGTGTATTTTGCCATTACAGTTGTATACTTTTTGATATGAATGGTCATCAAGTTCCTCACCGGACGTTTGTTGAAGTTGGAGATGCATTCAAGAAAATTCTCAAAGAGGTAGCTACTTCACTCTAGATGATTCTGGGAAGACTTTTTAAGTATTTATGACTCTTTTTTGGTCATTGGTAATTTGCAAATGCTGAAAAATGATTGCCTCCTCCAGACAGATAAAGTGAGGGATGAACGTCATGACGACATGTCTGTTCTGGAAGCAATATCGATCGTGTTGCACAGGCATCCTGAATTAAGGTATAAGAAATAAAAGAACTTGAACTCGACCAGATTCATATTTTTCATGTTTTCATTTGCGACTTGTTATTCATGAAAACAACATATGTTCAATAGACAAGAAGGGCTAGCACATGAGGTCTTGCAGTGGTACATATGCAGAATGGAAGCTTGGTTTTCTTCTGATGCAGATATGATATCTCTGAAAAGTTGGGATCAGGCACGTTTGAGTTCTTTCTTTCATTCTTTCTTTCTTTTTTGTTGTACTTGTTTGGAATCATATTTGAAAAATTCAGACAGCATAACTCATGCACGCACACAAACATATATGTTCTTACAAGTACATGAGAAGACTCAACTTTTTACATGTGATTTGATGTAAGATTGCCACATCATACTTGTTGAAAAGCATTAATACATATCCAATCGTTCATGTTCTTTAAAATAACTAGCTTTGCAATTAAACAAAATCTTTGTGGTGTTACAAGTAGGATTATATTTTCTTGTTACCAAGCAAAATGGTTGAGGTTACGCCTTGATGTGCAGGAACAAGTTCTCTCAGGTGGACATGGACTTATGGTGCAGGGTTATCACCCCTTAATTAGAGATATGGCAAAAGACATTGATATTCGCTTGAGTCATCGGTATGTTTTTCCCCTCCATTCAAAACTCATGTAAATGATCCATACCTAATTAGCAGGATCATACATGTTGCTGGAGGAGCAGAATAAGATCCAAGTACTTCTATTATTTCAATGATTTGAGGCTAAATCGCACTTTGTACCCATAGGGTGTGTGTACGGTCTCACTTTACCCCGTGACATCTTAATTGTTGCAATGTGCCCCCCTAAAGTTTGTTTTTTGTATCAATTTTGTCCAATTAACTTATTTTGGCCAACTTTTTACTGGATTAAGGACATAGTGTAATAACACTCGAGATTTAATTGTGTAGAGTGCAACACAATATTTTTTCATTTCATTAATTTCCAATTATTCAGAAGTAACATACTAATATCGGCGATAAAATTGATGTGTATCAGGCCATTGGATCAAATTGCTACAAAAAAGTAAACTTAAAGGGGCAAATAGCAACAATTAAAATATTAGGGGGCAAATTGAGACCACACTTAAAACATTAGGGTTGTAAAGTGCGTTTTAACCATGATTTGATCCTTAACTTTTAGGGTGTGGGATTTGGGGAGAGAATTTGATTTTGATAAGTTAAAAATCCTTGTTTGGCTACTTTAGAAGGAAGGGGTGTTTTTTGTCGGTCTTTCCGAATGAGTCATAACTCTCCATCTCGAGGTGGAATTAAATTTGAAAAAATCCCAAATAATGAATTTACAAATGATGGAATATTAAAATTCAAAATGTCAAAATCCCATTATTTCAAAATTCCATGAATTGTTCGTCTTTCTTATCAAAGGCATTAGTAGGAGTGGCAGAAGTGTGATTTCTTTTCTTGGCCCTTGTGATTAGGGTTACCAAGATATCCACTGGGTTCAACAAAGTGATGGTCACAGTTGGCGACGGGAGGGACTTTGTTGCAGATGCTGTCATTGTAACTGTGCCCCTTGGGGTTCTCAAAGCCAATTTAATTGAGTTCGAGCCAAAATTGCCCGAGTGGAAGGTTTCTGCTATATCGGATCTTGGTGTGGGCAACGAAAATAAGATTGCCTTGCAATTTGATAGTGTATTTTGGCCAAACAAGGAGCTATTCGGCACTGTTGCACCAACTTCTTATGCTTGTGGCTATTTTCTTAATCTCCATAAAGCAACAGGCCATCCTGTTCTTGTCTATATGGCTGCAGGAAGATTTGCTTATGACCTCGAGAAGCTCTCTGATGAATGTGCTGCTAACTTCGTAATGTTGCAGCTCAAGAAAATGTTTCCTAATGCAACTGAACCTGTAAGTTAAATTGGTTTTAGCACATTTTGGTGATGGTCGTTTAGGTCATGTTTGGTTCGGTTTTTTAGAACTGTTCTCTTTTTTTCGAAAACACAAAATACAACTATTATTCTTTTAAAATAGAACTCAATAAGGCTTTTACAAAACAATTTGTACAATGCTCAATTTATCTCTCTTTTTCAACATCATATTTCAATCAATCAAATAACTTTGCCAATTTATCTCTCTTTTTCAACATCATATTTCAATCAATCAAATAACTTTGCCAATTTTTAACACATTATATGTAAATATATGTAATTTTTTCAAACAAATTCTCACAATTTGCAGAAACTGTTCAAATTTTTTGAAAGCTGTTTTTGGAAAACAAACCAGGCAGGCCCTGAGTATTTTTGTTTCCGTCCCCCCCCCCCCCCCAAAAAAAACTTGGAATGTAAACAGGAATATGGAAGGAATATTGTTCTGTTTCCAGAAATTTGTTAAAAAATCTTGGAACAGAACATAATTTTTTTGTCCCATATTTTTTTTCCAGTTTTAAGGCGATAGAAACAGAAATCTGGGAACAAATGCCATCCTAAATTCCCATAGCATTGCTAGATGCATCTAAAAATCCTGCTTTTCAAGAAAAAAAAAAGGTAAGAAAGAAAGAAAAGACATTTCTTCATTGGCAAGTTCCATACCGGATCACTAATGCTAATATTACTGATTAGGCCTTGGTTGATTTTCATTCGCTCTCATAGTTCTGTTTTTGTTCCCTGTTTTCTGGGAACAGAAACAGTAAACAAGTGGGGCCTTAAAATCCCGAAGCATTGGTAGATGCTCCCAAATCCTGCTTTTCGAAATATAGAGATGCATCTCTTGATACTGATCCAAACTTGGTTTGATCCCTTGTTTACAGGTTCAATATCTTGTATCGCGTTGGGGATCAGACCCTGACTCTCTTGGATGTTATTCCTACGATTTGGTCGGAAAACCAGAAGACGTGTATGACAGACTCCGAGCACCATTGGGAAACCTCTTCTTTGGAGGGGAAGCAGTAAGCGTGGAGCACCAGGGTTCAGTTCATGGAGCCTACTCCGCCGGAGTAATGGCGGCACAAAGTTGCCGGAAACATCTCATGGCAAGGCTTGGAATACTGGAAAAGATCCGGCTTGTTTCTTGCAGCGAGGAAATGCTTGAAGCCACCGTTCCTCTCCAAATCTCAAGGATGTGATTTGAAGAAAAATCTCAACGTTTATTTTATAAACCATGTTTTCTTTTCACTTCTTTTATATGTTGGACGAATTTGTAAAAGTCAAATCTATTTTGAAATAACAATCATTGTCACTCAATGTGTAGATCTCTACAGAATTTGCGAATTGATTGTTATGACGCTCCAACCTAAAATCACATGTTATTAAGAGTATTAATTTCTTTCATGCAATTTTGGGAGTTTCTTCGATTTGGGTTTCTTATATGAAAAGAGTGTCTAATATCATATGAGCTTATATTGAAAGTTTGAAACCTCCTAACTTGGTATCGTAAGTTAAGTTTGGAGAGTCTTGGAAAGCTTCGTTTGTTAGTTCTCGATTGTTTGAATGTTTGTCTTATTTTTTCTGTTTGTTTGATACATCATGCTCAAAGTGGGGTTACATGTAATGATTGGTGTTAGAACTTCATATTGAATTTGTGAGGTTTTTTAAAGTAATCCATATATGAAAGAAGTTACTGTAGTTGATAGCATATTACCACATGTTTTGAGGTTGAAATCTCTAACGGCATGCTTGGTTAGACGGAATGGGAGTGTAATGGAATTGTTATTCCTCCTTCGATTCCCATTCCGTTGTTTGGTTAATGATTTCATTGGAATGAAAACCCAAAGAATGAGATTTCTTTTAAAATGAGTTAGAATTAAGTTCAACCTAATGGAATCAAAACTAAAATTACAAAAAAGTTCATCGCTAATCTAGCTCAATCTAGAAATTAGAGAACAGAAACAGAGATTAGAGAATAGAAATAGAAAATTGAGAACAGAAACAGAAAGTTGAGAACATAAATTGAAAATTGAGAATAAAAACAGAAACAAAAAATTAGAGAATACAAAATTGAGTACAGAAATTGAAAATTGAGAATAAAAATAGAAATTAGAGAACAGAAACTGAAAATTGAATGAAATAGTGAAATATAATAAAATAAAAGAAGATATAAAATAGTGAAATATAATAAAATTTTATTATAAGGGCATAATGAGAATTTTATTATCTTTCATTATTCAATTAATTTCCTCATTCCATACTAACCAAATAAGTGAATGGAATAGTGATTTCATTGACAATTCTATTTCATTTATTCTCTCATTGCATTACTTCTTCCGTTCCATTTCACCTTCATTCCATTCCGTCCAACCTAACGAGCCGTAACAGTTATCTTCAAGTTGCATTCTGACTACTCTCAAGTGCTCTTCAAGTTCTACCCAAGTAAACATTGGAGGTCGTTGGGCATGCCGCAACACTGCGGAATTAGAGTTTAGTCTGATTGCGTTTAGCTGGAATTGACAGAATAACATTATTAGGTGTTGTTTGATTTACAATATACACATTTTCCCCCTAAAATAGTTACACAAAAAAAAAAACTTCAACTCTTTTGGTTTCTCTCTCTCTCTCTCTCTCTCTCTCTCTTTTTAAAAAATTTCTTTGAACTCAAACCAAACATGCTAATAAATTTTTAAGAATTATTTCAAAAGGTTATTTTAGAAAATCATTTTAAAATTAAGATTTTTATTATTTAGTCCTCCAAATAACTTAAACTATTTAAAAAACACACACATTATTATAATTAAGTTTTTATCCTCTAAGACATTTTACTAAATAGTTCTCCCTTTACATTTACCAATTAGCCCTCTTTGACCTTCAAGTTAGAAATTAGGTCATTCTACAAAACCTCTAATTGTCGAAATAAAAATGGAAAGTCCATTAAATCATAGAACAAAGCTGGTCTAAATAAACCAATATTGTGAATGTTTCTAATGTTAAAAAAAATATATCATTTTAATGTACAATTCATGCTCTTCACTTTGATATATATATATATATATATATATATATATATAATATAGATTTGTAAATGTTCACACTGTCAATTTCGACGATTTTTTTAGAGATTATGTTTTCCTAAAATATTTCAAACCCATGTTCCCCACTCATTATTCTCTTCCAATCGAGACTTATTTCCTTCCTAAGGTTTTAGATGAACTATTACTTGGGTATGTGAATATGTAGTAGAGTATTGTTAGTTTTTGAATACGAACATAAATGTGTTCTTTGTTACCGCTTTTGGATATTGAAATAGGTTATGTTGGTGTTTGAAAATGGAGTGACCAACAGTATGGTCTGATCAGTGTCTACGTGGAGAGTGGCTGGTGATCTGGAAATTGCTTTAGGGAGAAACTGAGTTTCATGAGTCTTTTTTATCCTTGGATTTGCAAATGACGTGTTGTGCTGGTATTGTCTAATCTGATCTTCAGGTCGGTACTTACACAAAGGACTTGTCGGGGTTGGCCCGATGTATCCCCTCCAACGTGAGAGTAAGAGCTCAAGTGGAAGAATTTAAGGATTGTTTGAATATACTAAAGCTGTTACCTTTTTCCAACCTGTTGAAACATTTGTCCACGCCTTTCTTTTATACGCTAAAATCTTATTAGCGTCCCTAGAATTAAGGCCTTAAGCTCGGTTATCCATCTTAATACGATGCATGGAGGAAAAAAAAAATGGGCGCGTGAAGGGATTAGAGTTATGGGCCTGGGCCCTACGACTGTTGACGAAGGACTCCATGGGTCGCGCCATGGGGATAGTAGATGAGCCGACCCGGACACCTGCGAGGACGCCAAGGTGAATATACCGACCTGAACTTCACTAATTGGAACCTCCATATTCGTAGACAGTTCTCAACCAGCGGTCTAAGTCCCGCTAAATTACCGACCTGATGAGACACATGGCTAATCAAGCCGTTTGATGACGTGTCCTGTGCTGGTTTACGTGGCAGGCCAAGGTGGCACCACTTGGAGACCGGTTTATTTTCACCCACATCAGGTTATATTCCATTATTCATATTTGTTAGCTTTTTGTGAACACTTAAAATCAAATTGTTGTAATGAGTATGTGAATATTCATATTTGTGATTTCTTTGCATATGCAAATGAATGTCTTATTTAATTGTGAACATTTACATTTCTTTTGCCATTTTGAACAATTAATACAATAGCTACAATAATTAACGTGAACTATTGTGAATGTTCATAATACCTATGAGAATTTTCACACCTGTGATTTCTTTTGACGACAAAAATCAAATTGTTGATGTTCACAATACCTTACTCGAAGAAACCTACTCTAAGTGGTACTCTTTAACCAAACTACAATACTTACCTTCATAAGCTTCCCAGATAACTCTATCTCCAAACACCCTCCTCCCCAAATCCCTTGTTTTTCTACCGCCTGACCATTGGAAATGGACAAGGGCTCCTCCATTTTTGGCGGTGTAATAAAAAAGATCCTCTAGCCTCGCACTGTCACTTTCGAGGCGACGAGGTTGGTCATGATTTAGATCTTGCTCACCTCAAAAGGTATCACACTTAACTCCGTCGCCTCTCTCTATTGCGTTGTTCCCTGTTGCTTCGTGTTCCAGTTCTTTCACTATATTTTCGTTGAATTCCCCACTTATTAAGTTGCGATTTGAACGATGTGTGTTAGCTAAATAACAAAAAAGAAGTATAATCAGTTAATTGAAGATTGACTTGTGATTTCCGTGCACAAACATAAAATTTCTCAGTCGTTTTCGTAATCAAGAAAATTAAAAATGGGAGAGGAAACATGATATTCTGGGAAGTATAAAATGGAAAATACAAAACTTAACTGAAACATAATTTACTTTAAAACATTTTCGTTGTTATTTTCACGATTTACGCTAGGGAATCTTTGTCAGTTCCTGGCAATTAATAAACCATCAAGGATTAAACTTTGTTGGCCCAAAAATCTATCTAATAGGGGGTGAATTGGGTAGTTTAAACTTTTTTAATCTTGATTAATTGCGAAAGCGTTTAAACCAAACACACACAAACAAAGGGATAGAGAAATTTGACACCATATATTTTATAGTAGTTCAGTAAATGAAATCTGCTTCAACAGATTAAGAGTTTTCAGATTTTTCAGATTTTCTCGCAAAAGTCCTAAGAATTTTTCAGATTTTTTGCCATCCTTATTTTTATCTTTCTTATAACACTTGAATTTAAAAAATTCCACACTTTTAATCTGAATATTTTAATGGAAAAACACAACTAATTTAAGCTCAGAATCATATCACCTCCAACAATTAGTTTTACGTGAGATTTCCCAATTTAAGCCTTGGGATCCTAACCTTTTCGCCCTAGATTTTCTCTACCAAAATTCAACCAACTAACTAATAAATAAGGATTAAAAATAATCGAGGTTCAAGTCTCAAATCAGTTAAAAAATCTGGTCACAAATATAGGTCATAAGGTTTTATCGAAAGAATTACAAAATCAGAAAGTTTGAGGACAAATTTATGTAAAAGCCCTCACTTTCAAAAAATGTTTCACATATTTTTTTTGAAAAATATTTCTAATAAAATATATTCAATTAAGAACATTTAAAAAAAGTGATTTAGAAATATTTAACGTTAAAACCGAAGCAAAAATATTTTCGAAAAATGTTCACAAAATTAAAAAAACATTTCAGTCCATAATCCAACCACTCATTCGACTGTTTTGAGTAATTTTTCAAAGGTTCTGAGAACCTAATTCTACCAGTTTACTATTTCATCAAAATGGTCGACTTAAACAGTTAAAAACCCTAAAAGATCATTTCTCGGCATCATTCGGTCGTCTAATTATAAATTCAGTCGACTGAAATTTACAACAAATCACCTTATATTTCAAATGTGCATAACTCTTTCGTCTAAACTCCGGTTTAACTATATGACTACTCGTTGAAAAGATTAAAGAGTCTATTTTCATATAAAATTTGTTTTAGCTCAAATTTTAACTTTATAAAAAGTTGTGACTCAATAATGCCCAATGATATTTCATAAAGAGGCCAAAAACAAGGATTTTTAACAACACAAGTTTTTAATTTTTCTTAACACCAGTTGATTGATTTGAACCCCAACACCTCTAAATCTACATGGAAAGAATCTTAATACATTTAAACACTCATGCATGCATACTTATCACTTAATCACACACAATAACATTTAGCACATATTTAAGTGTAGTGCATGTATCTAATCGGGATGAAACGAATTTGACAAATATAAATGTTATTTACCTTAGGAAATATAAAAAATGATTTGTCAAAAGGCCTTGTTCTTCTAATTCATTTGCTTAGCATGATCGATCTGGATTCATTATCATTACGTTACGTACTTGGTTCATTATCACATCACTAAATCTGGCACATATCTTGATAAACAAATTAGTCTAGAAAAACATCAGGTTATTGTTATCATCAAAATCAATGTTAATGAAATTAAACTATTTAGGGCTAACAAACTCTAAAACACTATTTACGCAGGGTTATTTTAGAAACAAAATTTTTATTATTGTTAATTAACTCATAATATATGTAAAACAATTTAAATCTCTTTAAAATTCTAAACTAGGACAACTTTAGGCTTAGTTTTCAAAATGAGTTGTTGAAAAAAGCTATTAAAAAATAATTGTTGAAAAAGAGTTGTAAGTTGTGTGGCAAATTTATCAAAAAATATTGTCGAAAAGTAGAAGCATGTAATAAGTCCTTTGGTAAATATTTGTGTAGAAACATAAAAAAAACTATTAAATTATTTTATTATTTATAACGTTAACTAAGTATAAAAACAAGATAAGAATAGAAGAAATATTTGCTTGTATTAACCTATGACTAATATAAACTTGTACAAATAAAATATCATTTAAATATTACAATTTAAAATAAATAAAAAATTAAATATCTTATATCTTGTAAATAAAAAATTAAAAAATCATTAAATAAGAAAAAATAAATATCATTTTGTCATTAAAAAAAAAAATAGGGACAATTTTGTCACACAATATTTTATCAATTAAAAAACTCCTCTTGCCTTTTAAAGGTACTATTTTTCTGTCTTTTAAAATAAATAAATAACTTTTTTGGTCCCTCGCAAATGCGGTCGGTATTCAATTGCCCCCCGTATTTGAAAATAGATAGTTTGACCCCAGACATTTTATTTTTGGTTTCCAATTGGCTCGATTGACAAATCAATTAAGTTACTTTAATGGTCAACGTTAAAGTAAGGTTGCGTTTGGGTAATGGATTTGGGTAAGGGATTTGACAAATCCAATGAATTTGTAAGTGAAGGGATTTCAAAATCCTGAATTTTGAAATCCCATCATTTAAAAATCATTTGTTCGGATAACTATTTTAGGTGAAGAACTTCATCGTGTAATTTTATAATTTCTTTATTTGGATAACCACCATCACAACAGTAGGGGTCAGCGGCGGTGGATGGAGGTGGTTGGCGACGATGGGGGTGGAGATCGGCGGCGACAAAAGGCGGCAGTGGTTGGCGGTCGACGGCGACGGTCGACGGTCGGCGGTCGGATCTAAAATCTCTCCTTAGAGGGATTTGCAAATGACACCTAGTTTGAATGTATTTTCAAATCCTTCATTCACCACTATTTTTTAATTGAAAGGATTTTATAAATCATTTCTCATAAATACACAAACAAGGTATTTATCAAAAAAGGATTCTGAAATCCCTTACCCAAATCAAATCCCTCCCCCAAATCCCTTACCCAAACATAGTCTAAGGATATTTTGGTCATTTTTAGTCAATGGGATTAATTTAAAAAATCATCTAAAATTTAGGGGTCAAAATATTTTTTCCTTTTTCCACCCCCTTACACTATGAACAAAGGGAGCTTCAAAGTACCAAAAATGGTTTAATTCAATCTCATCCTCACTCTCCTCTTAAGCTTCACATCGTTAATTCACTCCGCTACCACCAGTGGTGCCACTACTACCACCAATACCCATCTACTCCACCATTACGGTTGGATCCTCTACCAACCCCTCTTCCTCGTTGATAATTCCCAGAGGCCTAATCTTAATAATCCAAATACCCATTATCTTATTCCTCCTATTCAATCTCACTGCCCAGCCCCCATATATCTTCTTTCATCTCCATTCTCTCTCTCTAAATACACACACACACACACACATACACACACACACACACATACATACATATATATATATACATACATATATATATATATATAAAGTGAAAGAGAAAGAGAGAGGAGAACAAAAGCGTGACTGAACGGCCGAAAGTGTACAAAATTGCTTCTCATGATCTGAGTAATCCAATGAGGGATCATACCAATAATTTCGCCCGCGAATATGCAAATTTATTGAGGATGGGACTTGTTGATGCGATCGAATGAGTTTGATTCTCTCACATGGGTTTGATTCCTTCCTGTGATTATACGCCGTTGCCGAGGAATTTGGTGCCGGAGCATAAGCCGGTGTTGATGGAGTTCATCGGATTGCAGGACTCAAATTTTTTCGCAGAGTTGCCGAGATCGGTGAAAGAGGAGACGAAGAATAAAGGGGAATTGGGTTTGGGTTTTGCATATTTCTGAGATTGAGTAGAGAGAGAAGAGATGAGAGAGATTGAGGGGTTGTACAAGAGAAAAATATAGAGAGAGAAATCTTTACCTTAAAATTACATTTAAGATCCTAAATTTTAGGTATTTTAAAATAAACTCCATGGAGTAAAAAGACAAAATTATCGTAAATTTTGGACATGAAAATGACCAAAATAACCTTAGTTTAACGTTGACCATTGACCTAAACGATTTCTCAATCGGGCCAATTGGAAACCAAAAATGAAATGTCAAGGGGTCAAATTGACTATTTTCAAATACCAAGAGCCAATTGAATACCGACCGCATTTGTGAGGGACTAAAAAAAGTCATTAACCCTTTAAAATAGTCTCTAAAAATGTATATTTGTAATTTTTGAGATAAAATAATTTATCAAATATATTTATGTAAATTTCTCAATTTTAAAACCAAAAAACATTCCAAAAAAGAGGGCCAAATAAAAATAGGTAAAAACTTCAATACATCTATGTATCAATACATTCCTTAAGGAATTGTAAGTTCTTAGATGAACTTGCAACTTTTTGGAATGAACTTGCAACGGGTCCGTTGCAAGTTCTTTGATGAACTTGCAACTTCTTTGGGGGAGAACTTGCAACGGGAAAGATGTATCGATACATAGATGTTGATCCTAAGATTTTGATAGACAATTAAATGTTACTATTTTTTGTAGAACTAATGAGTTTATTGAGGGTTTCAGTGATAAAATTCCATTGATGTTTTAATCATGAAGAAATTATTGAAGATGATTATGGATGCAAGAGACTGATAAAGAGAAGAGCATTAAGAGAGTGAAGATTTTGAAGAATCTAGAGGAAAACAACTCAGATTAATTTTTACTATTAATTTTGTGATTATGTGTATTTTTTATGAGATCCTAATTAGTTAAACATATTTGCTCCTATGTGAAATTGAAGAATAAATATTGATTTAAGAAATATTAGAAATTAAAGTTGATTTAAAGTGTCAATTAAGTTAACTGAGAAAATAAATCGTCTAAAGGGACAAAAATGTTAAAGACTTGAGTTAAAAATTGATTAAGGAAGGAGTTCCAATAGGATCGGTCAACTGACCAACATGGTTTGGTCAACCGATGAGAAGGAGCTGGGAAACGGTTCAATCTCTAAATCGTTCGGTCGACAGCTAGGTCGACCTGTGGCCAAAGATGAAACTCTTTAAATCGTTAGGTCGACAAACCAAAGTGGAGCGGTCGACCTACCATAGCTAGAATTTGGCCTGGGAAACATTTTGAATCGTTCGGTCGACAGACCAAGGAGTAGCGGTCGACCGACGGACTAGAACTTTTGGCTTGGGCTACAACTTAAATCGATAGATCGACCTATGGTGATTGGTCGGTTAACCGATGTTTAGGTTTCAGGATTAAAAAATTTCGTGGATTTTTCTAAAAGTAATCGTTACTATCCGTTTTATGGTTAGAATCTGAGAGTTATTTTAGGGATTTGATGGTATTTTAGATATGATATTGATATTTTGTTATCCCTATAGATATGGTTCATATATTTTGATTATTTCTCAAATTGGTTCATATAATTCTTTCTATCCTATCTAATTGAGGTTGAGAAAATATTTGAGGGACTAAATTGAATATTTTAAAAGTTATAATTGAGTAAATTATATAAGGATTGAGTCATAATGATATAAGGGATCTATTAGAGAAATTAAATATTATGATAAGTGGAAACTAGCCGTTGGAGGACTTGTTTCAATTCCATATAAATAAACCTGTGTTTTTAAAATTCCAATAATCCCAATCAATCAAGAACTAAGTATTCATGAGCTTTTTGAGAGTTATCATTCTATCAAGAACCTTGAGTTCGTGAGCTTTCTGAGAGTTATCATTTTGAGATTATATTGAGTCATTAATCATGAGATTTTTTCTTGAGAAAAAGTGTTGTGAATTTTGACGTCACCGATCTAAGCTTTGTCATTATTCAATCTTCATTCTTTCGGTAATATTTTGGTGAGATTGTTTCATGTTTTAATTCTTTGTTACGATTAAATATTATTTTGCTTTTTAAATATTGTGAAATTGTTTTCTGAACTTTAAATTGCATACAAATATTTTTTTAAATGATCTTTGATGAAAATCTGATTACGTACTTATTTGTGTGCTGTCCATATCTATTATAATCAGATTTTTATGTTTTCTAAGTGAGATCGTTCCAAACTTATTGTCAATTGAATTTATTGTTATTATCACTTACTCAGTTAATTGATCGTATGGGAAATTATTTTTGAACTTTAAAAGCATAAAAATCTTTTAAAATGATTTGTTTGATAATCTGATTACATGTTCAATTTTGTGCTACCCACATTATTTTTATAATTAGATTTGTGTTTCCTCACTTCATTTTATCACTAGTAATTATCGAGATATTAATTGAATTTAAATTTAATATGAGGTGGTAGAAGCTCTGAGTGGGAAGAACTTATCAATTTCTTGTAATTGGTGAGTTGTGTGCAAATTAGATACTATTGGGAGTATCTAATCAGGGGTAGCTGGGTTTCAATCTCTTTCGGTAAAAAGATTGAGGTTTGATCTTTACCTAAGTACAAAAATGTTAGCTTACTCTTTTCCCTTGAAAATAGTTAGGTGTGATTATTCCTGATTAGGATCAATTGTAAGTGAATTATAAATACTCGATCCTTACCTGAAAAAATGATACTTGGAGTGTTTCTGTGAGGTTTAATTCTTAGTCTAAGGTATTAAAGAATTAAGTTTGATCCTTAACCTATGAAAGGATTAGATTAGTCTTGAGCCTGAAAAAGATAAGGTTATTTTAAAGCCTGGGAAAAAGAAAAGGTTATTTCTGAGCCTGGAAAAATGAAGTTGTAAAGGTTGATTTTGAGCCTGTGAAAATAATCATTGTGTAAAGGTTTGGTTCTTACCTGTTTAAAGGAATCTGTTTAGTGGGTGCGAATCTCCGTGGGACTCAGAGGACTGGATTAGCTAAAATTAACTTGGTGAACCAAGATATATCGGTCTGTACTGCATTGTTTATTTTCTTTATTTTATTTTATGTTGTTTAGATGTGCACCTAGAGTTTATAACACTTATTCACTGCTATAAAGAGATAATAATCGATTTAGTATAAATTGATTAATTGATTAAATTAATTGTTTGAAAATTCAAGTGTTATAAAGATAAATAATTAATTTAGAGTTAAATTAATTATTTGATTTTTGAAGTGTTAATAATTTGAATTAAATTTTATAACTACCCAATTCAACCCTCTAAGGTAGCTCACTGGGCCAACAATAGATGTATTGTAGTCTATCCCATAAAAATATTATTCCAAGAGAATGAAAAAGAAAAGAATTAGGATAAAAAAAAAATTACGCCCTATATTTTAACTAATTATCACTTTATTAACTCCACTTTGAAAATTTACATTGTACCTCTTACTCTTAGGATATGTTTGGTTGAAAGGATGGAAAAAAAAAAGACAGAGAGAGAGAGAGAAAAAATCTTTATCCTTTTAGGGGAAAAATTATTTTTCGTAGGTTGTTTAGTTGGAGGGATATAAAAAGAAGGAAAATAATATTTTATGTTTATTAAAGAAAAAAAAATGATATGAACAACTTTAATTTACTATTTTACCCATATTACATATTACAAAATAAAATAAGAATTTTACCATAAAATAAAGGGGTATAATGGTAAATTTCGTATATTTTTCCTACCATCCCCTCATTTTCGGCCCATATTTGGGCGGGGAAAAAAAGTGGCGGGAATAGGTAATTTTCACTCCATTTTCTTTTTCATTTTCATTTTCTCCTCTTACCAAACATATTTTTTTTTCTTTTTCCACCCTATTTTCCACCCAACCAAACATACTATTAGGGTATGTTTGGTTGGAAGGATGGAAAAGAAAAAGAAACAGAGAAATGATTTTATTTTTTTTATCCTTTGTGGAAGAAAAATCATTTTTCTTAAGATTGTTTGGTTGGAGGGATAGAAAAAGAGAAAAATATAATATTACATGTGTAGTAAAAAAAGAAAAAGATAAGAAAGGAAAAATATATACTCATTTAATTTACTATTTACACTTACATATTATAAAATAAAATATAATGTATTTTTAATAAAGAAAGAAAAAAAAAATTGTGCCTGTAATTAATTTACTATTTTACCTTTACATATTATAAAACAAAATGAAAAATTTAATATCAATATTTCAAATCATGTAAAAATAAGTAATTCACTAACTAATAATGATGTTGCTAAAAATCTCCAACACGTGCAAAGGATTAAATACGTGCCAAAAACCTTAACAATCTTCTTCTTCAACTTGCAAAACCGATTAGCTCCAAAAGATACTGATGTGGTGTCGGCAAAAAAACCTCCATTATGAGAATAAATTAGTTTACTTTTTGAGTGAAAGATCAAGTACTTGAATCATAAAATAATATGTTGATACTTTTCCTTTATATATACTTCTTTATTTGTGTCGTTATATTAGTGAGGTCGCCCTCTCCACGACTCCTCCTATTTGCATGGGATTTGGCGATGATCTCGCTCACAACTAGTTAATTAGTTACGATTCTCCTAATGTTATTGGGGTAGTGGAAGTTCTTGGGTTGATCTCTTCTTGCCCTTTCCACTGTGAGTTTTGATTACCCATGATTGGGCCAGCTTACCAGGTCTTCTCTTGCTTAAGCCTTTTTTCCAGTGGACTGGTGTATACTGCCCAATATGATCACTGGGTAACTATTTTGTTGATTGGATTACCTACCCGACCCGACCCATCAAACCTTTCAAGCCTCTATTAAACGTGGGCTGGAATGTCTCCCATCTCATTTGCCCTCTTGACTTTCGTGACAATTAAGAGAAGAGAGACGAAAGATCACATCTCCGTTCGTGTAAGTCCTTTTCTTTTTTCAATCTCCTGATTATGTAGTTTGTTTGCACCTGATTTTTTATTTTTGTTATTCCATTTGAAATATCATTGAGTCCATCAAACAGTCCGGCTGAGGCTGGTTCATCGTCGACTCCTCTTGTAGAGCAGACGACGTCTACCAAAGCCTGTTTGTCCACTGATTCCCCAGTTTACAGGGGAGATCATGGCGCTAGTTCATTCTTGGAGGAGTGGCTCGAGCCATTCCGAGAACAATACAGTATTCATTCGTCGATTTCTATTAGGTCCAAGGACGAACATCCCTATAGTACCAAAGATGATGAAATATATATATCTTTGTGTGGATGTTTGAATACAGCCTTAAACTTCATTTTATTTCTTTCCTTCACAATTTTTTTTAGTAATTAGAGATTACCCCAGCCCAATTAGCACCCAATGGTTTTTGTCAGATCATGGGAGCTTTAGCCTTTTCTCGGGTGAATAATGTTTCCCTTTCTGTAGATATGGTTAGGAGTGCATGTTCCCTTAAATTTTTTCATGATACTGGGAAATTTTATTACTCAACCATCAAGAAGTACTCATTCCTTACCGACCTTCCTGTTGCGGTGAAAGGAGATTGGCAGAGGCGATACCTCTTCTTCAAGGCTAATTGGGAGTTCTCTTATGATGAAATAGGGCAGCCTCTAGTCGTGCTGAAGCACTTTAACTTCTCAAGTAATTTTTTTTTCTTTTGCAATTGAATTCAAGAGTTTTGCTCTGGTGGTCTTTACATTTTCTTGGATTATCTTGCGTAGGTGAAAGTGCCTGCAAAAGTTTTCGCCTTACACCTAAGGTCGAGGACAAATTGAAGAGTCTTCTAGTACCAAAAAAGAGGTTTTACAAAGTTCTTTCTTATAATCCATTTGTATTAACCAGAGATGGATGAGTCTGGAGTTAGCCATTTACATGACTTAGCTTTGGGAAAGAAGAAAAAAATAGCAGTTAAAAAGCCTTCTAGGCCATCTGGGCAACCAACACCTCAGCCAGCTGCCCAGCTTACTACTCAACCCACTATTCGGCCTCTTGCTCAACCTGCTATAGCTCATCCAGTAGCTTCTCAACCTCCAACAACTCGATTCATTCTTCCCATGTCGTCTGATTCTGACGATTCTCAACCGTTGAGCAGACGTTGCCGTGGTGTTGTCTCTATGCCAATCTCCAATGCTCAAGTTCTAGTTCCCACCGAGATTAGAGGGCTGGGGCTTATCACACATGTAGTTGGAATCCCTATTATCCGCGCTTCGGAGCCTGCTTCGACGATCACTCAGCCACATCTTCCTGCATCAACTGCTTCCAGCCAGGGGATGTCTACTTCTCTAAGCAGTCGAGGCATGTCTCGTGAGCAGATGTGACCTCCACTGAAGGAGACAGGCCCTTCAATCCCCAACCGCCAGGAGATCTTCAACAACGTTATCAAGACTTTGTTTGAGCAGTCCTGGACAAGAGTCGGGCCACAATTGGGGAATTGCAATTGAGTAGAGCTCTTTCGGATCCTTATTTGTTCATTTTTTTCAGGTAATTTTATTCTCTTTCAGTAAGTTTTGGACCTTCCAGAATTGTTATGTAGGTTTCTGATCAATTGCTATTGTTTTACAGAGTATCCATATCTTCTCTGCGTTGGCAGGGAATGTAGACACGGCATTTTGACCGCCTCGCAAAAAAATCATACTTTATTTTATAGTTACTTTTTTTTTTTTTTTATTTTGTTTTGATTGTACCGTATTTATGCGGTTTAATACTGCTAAATTAAGTTTTATTAATCTCTTAAGTAAATTAAATATTAGTAATTGATTTTTTTTTTATTATTATTATTTTTTTTTTTTTTGGTTTTGTAGATTTTTCAAAGTGGAATAAAAACGAGTTAATTCGGAACAAAATGGACGAGAAACAGACGAGAACGAAAGAGGCCTGGACCGAACGCGGGGGGGGCTGCAAAAGGGTCGCTGGTGCGACCAGTGGGCTGGCCGCACATGCGGCCAGCAGGGGGTGTTCCCCCCTGCTTTTGGGTGCACCGAATTTCGGTGCACCCACCCCTTTTTTTAATATTTTTTCTACTTTTTGGTTTTTTTTTTTGTCGGCAAAGTCTCACATTTTTTTCCTATAAATAGATAAAGGATGTTTTGGAGAAGGGGGATTTTGGAGGGAAAGAAATTTTTTGAGAGGAATTTTTGTAAGGGAGAGGGGAAATCTGGAGAAAATTTTTGAAGAAAATAATATTATTTTCATTTTATTGTAATTTTGAAGAAGAAAAATCTCCAAGAAGGTGATAAATTTTCATCTGTTGTAAATCTTACTCTTATTTTTTTAAGTTGTTATTATACTAATTTTTTTTTTGTAAATTAGATTTTTTTTTTCCTTCCTTTATTATTTATTTATTTATTTATTACTTTTTATTTTCTTTTTATTTTTCTTTTTTTTTTTTTTTTTTTGAGTAAATAATATGAGGTGGAAAATTCCCAACCTTCAATTTGAATGGCTAAAATTTAGAAGGGAATTACTCCCCTCGATGCGTGTGTGCGGGTGTTTTATTTAATTTGTATTAAATATAATGTGCTAATAATACGAGGTGGAAAATTCCCAACCTTCAATTTGAAAGGCTAAAATTTAGAAGGGAATTACTCTCCTCGATGCGTGTGTGCGGGTGTTTTATTTAATTTGTATTAAATATAATGTGCTAACAATACGAGGTGGAAAATTCCCAACCTTCAATTTAAATGGCTAAAATTTAGAAAGGAATTACTCTCCTCGATGCGTGTGTGCGGGTGTTTTATTTAATTTGTATTAAATATAATGTGCTAACAATACGAGGTGGAAAATTCCCAACCTTCAATTTGAATGGCTAAAATTTAGAAGGGAATTACTCTCCTCGATGCGTGTGTGCGGGTGTTTTATTTAATTTGTATTAAATATAATTTGCTAACAATACGAGATAAAAAATTCCCAACCTTCAATTTGAATGGCTAAAATTTAGAAGGGAATTACTCTCCTCGATGCGTGTGTGCGGGTGTTTTATTTAATTTGTATTAAATATAATGTGCTAACAATACGAGGTGGAAAATTCCCAACCTTCAATTTGAATGGCTAAATTTAGAAGGGAATTACTCTCCTCGATGCGTGTGTGCGGGTGTTTTATTTAATTTGTATTAAATATAATGTGCTAACAATACGAGGTGGAAAATTTCCAACCTTCCATTTGAACGGTTTAAATTTAGAAGGGAAATTATTCCCCTAAATGTGTGCGTGCGTGTGGGTGCGTGTGTTTTCTTTAACTCATATTAAATATAATGTGTTAACAAGATGAGGTGAAAAATTCCCAGCCTTCCATCAGAACGGTCTAGGTTTAGAAGGGAAATCACTTCCCTCAATGTGTGTGTATGTGTATATGTGTATATAAGGAGGATTTAAAAATAAAATAAAAACATTCGGATGTAAATTCTAATTGAACTTAATCGGATAAGGTACCATCTTTGGACGGGCGTCTTGGGGTGCTTGACACCTTCCCCGAGCGTAACTGACCCCCGAACTCTTTAAACGAATCTCTGGTTAGACCATATTATTTTTGGAGTCAAATTTTACTTAAGCCATTTTTTTTAAATTATTTTCAAAAAAGAAAAATATGGTGACCTAGCACATCATTTAAACCCAATGCTAGGTGGCGACTCCTTTTTCTAAAACAGGCTTAAGTATATTTTAATGAGAAAATCAACGTTTTTAAAAACCCTTCTCGTTTTACCAGCGCCAAGCATATAAACATATATCTATGTTTTTTTCTGATTTTCTCTGGAAAATCGGGGTGCGTTCAGCTGGCGACTCCGCTGGGGAACGGCTGAGGGTCGAGCCCAATATGTCTGAATAAGTCCAATTAATCTAAAGTCCGAATGTTAAATTTTATTTTATTTTTTCCCTCAATTCAGTAAATAAGTTGTGATTTTTTTTATTTTTTATTTTTTTTTATATCATTTATTTTTATTTTATATATATATATATATATATATATATATATTTTCCTTATTTCCTCTCAGGCCCTTATATCGTTGTAAATCCTCTGACAAAAACAAAACTGTCTTGTATCCATATTATCCCCTCAGGATTCTATGATACAAGACGAGAAAGGGATTTTTTTGTACTTGATGGATTTATGACGTCTGGGGAAGTCCTAAAAAAAAAAAAAAAACAAGTTCGAAGTTTTCAATATCGGTAGGGAATGACAAAAAAAAAAAAAAAAATTAATAATAATAATAAAAAAAAATTGTTTTAATTAGTTGTTATCGAAATTGAAATCTTCGAATTAGAAAGGGCTTTAAGGCCACCTAAGACCCACGTGAACTAAAAAAATGATTTTTTTTTTTTGTAGGTGAAAAAGAAAAGGACAAGACAAAGAAAATTGGTCCCAGAAAAGCAAATCCAGTTTCCCCCTTTCGAAGTCTGATCTTTACACGCGATCGAGCACAGACTCATTCCAGGATGACATCAGAAAGCAATCCCGAATCTCCCCGAACGACCCAGATAGCTCAGATGCAGGAAACTATTGACAGGTTGATGGAAAGGATTAACGAACTTAGTCGACCTCAGGAGGTGCCTATTCCTCCGTCCAACGGGACTCCTGTGACTGAATCCCCAAATGGAAACCCTGCCAGTATCGGGATGGAGAACTCAGGGCCGAATCCGAACCACGTCGGCCCGAACTTTGCAGTACCGGTCTACTATGGACCTCAGATGGGCCCTCATCCTTTCGCCTATGGAGCTACGACATATCCCATCCAGGGGCATGTCTATCAGGCCTCGCCAGAGGGCTCGGCCCCCGCCGCCCCGCAGATCCTCATTCACCCGGAGAGGGTCGTTGCTCCACCAAACAATTCAAATGATAGCCAACCAGCCCCGACCATTGAAACTGAAAACAAAGAAGAGAATGGCCCTCCACCGGCTTGGCTTCTGAAAATGGAGAAATTGGAAAAAACTATGGAAGAATGGCAAAAGAAGAAGCCGTCCAGAAAAGCAACGTACAAGGAGTTGTCAGCACCACCCGGGATTGTGTACCCGGAAAATTTCGTGGTTCCAGAATTCACAAAATATGATGGCACTGGCCCTCCAGAATGGCATGTCAGCATTTACAAAGAGGAGTTAGGAATTCATGCTCGGAACGAAGACATTTGCCTAAAGATGTTTCGGAGATCGTTGAAAGGGCCGGCTCTCAACTGGTACATGACCCTGGAGCTATCACAGATTAAAATATTTGAAGATCTGGTAGAGGCCTTCTGTGAGCAATATGTGTACAATAGGGATGCCGCGCCAGACCGCAATACCCTCTACCAGATACTGAAAAATAAAGACGAAAGTTTCCGGAGGTATACTGCTCGTTGGAGGGAAGAGGCTGTCAAAGTTGTCCCTAAGCTGAGCGAGGAGGCTCAGTTAGAGATATTCAAGTCAATTCAGTCACCGCCATTCTATCGAGATCTCTCAAGCATAGCAGTGGTTTCTTTCGGCGATGCGATCAAACAGGCCGAGGTGACGGAAGAAGGAATAAGGAGCGGAAAAATTGAAGGGGCCCAATCCAATCTGACGAAAAGGTTAGCCCCGCCAAAGATGAAAGAAAATGAAGTAGTTGTTGTCGTT
This sequence comes from Eucommia ulmoides, assembly GCA_016647705.1. Taxonomy (NCBI): domain Eukaryota; kingdom Viridiplantae; phylum Streptophyta; class Magnoliopsida; order Garryales; family Eucommiaceae; genus Eucommia; species Eucommia ulmoides. The sequence continues at coordinate 34,136,798 of CM028339.1, forward strand.
TCCCCTCGGCAAACCCATTACCAGAACTACCCCCAAACTTCTTGTCCCCAGAACTACCCGAACTAGAACAACCAATATCACAACTACCCTCCTCAAAATCGCCAAAACCAAAATTATCCTCAAAACCAACCCTATTCCCAAAGCCGCCCTCGCTATTACCAAAATGTACCTCCCCCTTATCAAAACCATATTCCCTAATATTACCCTCAAGCCTACCCAACACCCTCTTACCATACCTATCAACCACGCCCGAACACCCCACCTCAAATTCCTAACCGCATTGCAAGGTCAGGAACCCAATACCACCAAGACCTTCTACCTCATGCTACTGGGGAAAATTTCCAGAACGACAACAGAGAGCTACAAGACCTTCCGGTCTCGATCACCGAGTTGTACCGGAATTGTTTGAAGCAGGGGATGCTGACGCCCCTTCCATTCTACGAAGTTAAACCTGGGAGTAAAGCAGCTTCTTCAAATGCTTTCTGTGAATACCACTCGGGAACCAGAGGACATGCGACTGAGCAATGCTTTCAGCTAAAAGACAAAATTCGGGAGTTTATACGGACTGGAGCCATCACGTTTCCTAAAAAACCTGAGGCCGGTACGCCAAATTGTCAGCAAAATCCGTTGCCTGAACACGCCTCCTTAGGAAGTGGCGTCAATCTAATTTTCACAGAGGAGGTCGAAGAAGAAGTTGATGTGATCGATATCGGTGGTGTTTATTTACACCCGGAGGTTCTCTACGGAGGGTTCGAATTACATCTAGAAAGGGTAGCCCAAAAACTGGAGAAATCTCTAGTTTTGTCTTTCCCAATCCAAAAGACGGTGGAAAATCTCAATAAGGTTCCGTGGAATTATGAGATCGTCGCTAAAACAGGATAAGGAGAAGAATTGTCAATCTCAGCAGGAGAAACCAGTGGAATCACTCGGTCTGGAAGAGTGTATACGCCACAGGATTTGATCAGGATTCCTGTAAGGGAACCAAGAGGGGCCCTGAAGAAGCCAGTGTCAGATCTGGAGGCTCACGACTTCCTAAAGGCAATGAAGAATTCAGAATACAAGATAGTGGAGCAACTCAGCAAAGCACCAGCGCAAATCTCGATGCTCTTACTACTCCTATCCTCAGAAGTACATGGACAGGCACTGCTGAAAGTCCTAAATGAAGCCCACTTGCCTAGCACGATCTCTCCGGAGAAGTTTGTCACTCTGGTCGAGCAGGTCCTAGGATCTAACACCATCACTTTCACAGATGACGAGATGGACGATGATGGAACAGGTCACAACAAGCCTTTGAATATCACGGTCGAAAGCCATGGAATGTTCATAGCTCGGGTGCTGATTGACAATGGATCGGCACTAAATATCTGTCCTTTGTTGACCCTGGAAGAAATGGGGATAGATCTATCACAGGTTCGATCGTCTAAGACGGTTATCCGAGCATTCGATGGGGCTAAGAGAGATAGTGTTGGAGAAATTGACCTGCCAATTGAAATTGGTCCAATACAGTTCAATGCGAAGTTCCAAGTGCTCGACATACCTGCTTCGTACAACCTGTTGTTGGGGAGGCCATGGATCCATAACGCTGGGGCAGTGCCTTCATCTCTACATCAGAAGATCAAGTTTATCATTAATGACACACTGTACGTGATCAGGGCTGATTCAGATATCATACCTTTCCATCAAGCGATACGTCGGCATGTCCCGTTAACAGATGACGGAAAGGAGAAGGAGAAGATTGAGGCCTCCTATCACGTGTTCAACGTTGCAAATGCTACCTTTGTGAAGGAAGGAGGACACGAGATGACACCATTACTGTCTAACACTGTGGCCTTCGTTGCTAAAGAAATTAAGTCTCGGGGTTGCATTCCTGGGAAAGGTTTGGGCAAGAATCTAGACGGAATTACAGAACCGATAGAAGTCAAGAAGAAGAAGGGGAGATTCGGATTGGGATACGAGCCAACAAAAGCAGACAGGGCGAAGTTCTTCCGGAAGAAGAGAGATGGATCCCCAGACAACCAGCCAATGAAAATTCCGCATATCCGGGTCACTTTCCCCTATCCAGCAGAAACCATCAACAAGGGAAAGGAGACCGCAGGATTCAAGTTGTACCCTGAGAGAGTAATGATCAAGGAAGCTGTGAATGTAATCATGAGAGACGAGGCAGGGCCAAGTCATGGGTCTGGTATTCGAACCAAGGGAAAAGAAAAGCTGCAGAATTGGGATTCTTGTTCTCTCCCAATTCGCCAGGCGTTTCGGTAAACTTAGGGAGATTTTCTGTTGGTCATCCCTCCATCCACCTTGCCTTCTAGATGGAAAGGGATTTTGCTTTGTAATGGTTTTTTATATTTAATGAATGCAATTATGTTTTATCCGACATATGGTTTAAATGTTTAAATTTTATGATTTCAGGATGTCTAAAACACCAGTGTATGATGCATGCGATATAACTGAGCCAGAGTGCGATAAGTATGATTTCAATGCAGAACCAGACCATAACTCGATGGGAGTGGAAGCAGAAGATGACTCTTGCCAGCCAGACGATGGTGAGATCTAAAAAACTTTCACGGAGTTCGAGAACAAGCTGATTCCCAGTAACGATAAGACCGAGTTGATAAACTTGGGGACCTCAGAAGAGTTGAAGGAAGTAAAGATTGGATCAGCCCTCATGACTCTGGAAAAGAAAGAGTTGACAACGCTCTTAATTTCCTACCAAGATATCTTTACCTGGTCCTACGATGACATGGTAGGACTGGACAATAGTATCGTTGCCCACAAGCTGCCGCTAAAGTCGGGGAGTGTACCAGTCAAACAAAAGTTGAGGAAACTGAGGCCCGCTGTCAGCCTCGAGGTCAAGGAGGAGATCGTGAAGCAATTCAATGCCCGAATTATTGAAGTCTGTAACTACAGTGAATGGCTCTCAAATGTCGTTCCCGTGCCAAAGTCCTCAGGAAAAATCAGAGTCTGCGTGGACTATCGTGATCTCAACCGGGCGAGTCCAAAAGATGATTTTCCACTGCCAAACATTCACATCATCATCGACAATACTGCGGGGCGAAAGCTCTATTCTTTCGCCGATGGGTTCTCTGGCTATAATCAGATTTTGATGGATGAGAAAGATCGAGAAAAAACAGCCTTCACTACCCCATGGAGAGTCTTTTGCTATAGGGCGATGTCTTTCGGTCTCAAAAACGCCGGGGCGACATACCAAAGAGCAATGACGACCCTCTTTCATGATATGATGCACAAGGAGATGGAGGTATATGTAGATGACATGATCGTTAAATCACAGGAGAACGAGGATCATCTCTACCATTTGAAAAAGGAGTTCGACAGACTTCAAAAGTACCAGCTCAAGCTCAATCCAGCAAAATGCACGTTTGGGGTGGCTTCCGGAAAACTTCTTGGTTTCATGGTAAATTGCCATGGAATCGAGATTGATCCTGCAAAGATGAAGGCCATTCGTGAGATGCCGCCACCGAGAAATGAGAAAGAAATCCGAGGTTTTCTGGGGCGATTAAATTTCATAGCCCGATTCATCTTCCAACTCACTGCCACTTGTGAGCCAATCTTCAAGCTACTTCGAAAAGAAAGTGACGGGCGATGAAATGCAGATTGCCAGAATGCCTTGGAGAAAATTAAAGTCTATCTAACGAACCCTCCCGTTCTAGTGCCGCCTCGGGAGAAGGTTCCGTTATTACTATATTTGTCGGTTCTCGACTCCTCCATGGGAGCTATTCTTGGACAACTCGATAAATCTGGAAAGAATGAGCAAGCCATCTACTACCTCAGCAAGCGCTTCACGAAGTATGAGGAAAATTATACCTTGCTAGAGAGGACCTGTTGTGCATTGGCTTGGTCCGCTCAAAGACTGCGCCATTATATGCTCCCACTGACTACCTACTTGATAGCCAGGATGGATCCCTTAAAATATATCTTCGAGAAGCCGATTCTATCAGGAAAAGTTGCAAAATGGCAGATGCTGCTGACGGAGTTCGATATCATCTACAAGACCCAAAAGTCAGTGAAGGGTCAGGCGATAGCAGATCAGTTGGCTAGTTGTCCAGCTCAAACGGATAACCAGCCTCTTGAGACGCTATTCCCTGACGAGTCGATTCATGCGGTGGATGAAGAAAATGAGGAAACAGTCTGGAAAATGTATTTTGATGGAGCAGTGAACTCTCGAGGGGCTGGAATCGGAGCCGTTCTGGTTTCTCCGGGCAAACAGCATTATCCAGTGGCTTCCAAGTTGAAGTTCCAAAGCACAAATAATCGAGCTGAGTACGAAGCCTGTATTCTGGGACTCCAGCTGGCTGTCGATATGAAAATCAAAGAATTGCTAGTGTTCGGAGATTCTGAGCTGATAATCAATCAGGTGACGAATAAATATGCCACGAGAGATCCGACCTTGATAGCCTATAACAATCACCTCCTAGAGTTGTGCGAGCAATTTACAGTAATAGAATTTGAAAGCATACCGAGGCTAAAAAATGACTTCGCTGATGCCTTAGCTACCTTGGCATCTATGATATCTATCACTTGAGAGGATGATGATATCATTCCGGTGGTGATCCGAGTTCAACGCCGACCGGCCCACTGCTGCCAGCTTGAATCTGAGCCAGCCAAAGACCCGTGGTACCATGACATAAAGAACTTTCTGAAAAACCAGGAGTATCCGGAAGGGGCATCAAGTGTTGACCGGAAAACTCTCCGGAGGTTAGCAGGCCAATTCTTCCTAAGCGGGGAGACACTGTACAAACGCTCCCCTGACATGGGCCTGTTGAGATGTGTTGGAGTCGAAGAGGCCATCCAGTTGATGAAAGAGGTCCATGGCGGCATATATGGACCTCACATGAGCGGCTTCATGCTTGCCAAGAAGATCCTGAGGACCGGTCATTTTTGGCTAACGATGGAAAGCGACTGAGTGCAGTTTGTTCGAAGATGCCATAAGTGTCAGATTCATGGTGATCAAATCCATGTCCCACCTTCGCACATTCATTGCTTGGCGACCCCATGGCCCTTCTCAATGTGGGTTATGGACGTGATTGGAGAAGTTACCCCTAAGGCGCCGAGTGGTCATCGCTTTATCCTGGTGGCAATTGATTATTTTTCCAAGTGGGTAGAAGCCGTTTCCTTAACCCGAGTGACTCAAAAGATAGTAGCTCGATTCATCAAAGAAAATATTGTGTCAAGATACGGTTTGCCGCAAACATTGATAACCGACAATGCTAAAAACCTGAAGAGTTCAGAAATACAGAAAATATGTCAGCAGTTCAAGATCGAGCACAAAAACTCAGCGCCTTACCGTCTAAAAATGAATGGAGCAGTGGAAGCCGCCAACAAAAATATAAAGAAAATTCTCCGGAAGATGATTGACAAATATAAAGAGTGGGATGATATGCTGCCATATGCTTTGATGGCTTACCGAACCTCGGTTCGGACCTTGACAGGGGCAACCCCCTATTCTCTGGTCTATGGCACAGAAGCGGTGATACCAGCCGAGGTGGAAATTCCATCTCTACGAGTGCTCATAGAGGCCGAGCTTGATGAAACTGAATGGGTACAACAACGGTTGGACCAACTTTGTTTAATCGATGAAAAGCGGCTAACAGCGATATGCCACGGACAGTGTTACAGACAGAGGATTACCAGAGCTCATGATAAACGGGTATACCCTAGAGTCTTCAAGGTCGGTGAGTTAGTATTGAAGAAAATCTTTCCTTTCCAAGATGAAGCTAAGGGTAAGTTCGCGCCAAATTGGGAAGGTCCTTTTGTTGTTCATAAGGCTTTGAGCGGTGGAGCATTGATTCTCCAGGATATGGATGGTGATGTATTTCCCGAGCCCCTAAACTCGGATTCTGTAAAGAAATACTTTGCCTAATAAATGTCCTTATTTTCTAAGTAAGTTTATTTCAATTTGTGATTATCTGTTGCTTCCCAAAAAAAAAAAAATACGGCTCGAACATGGTGAAAACTCGAAAGGGCGCTATGAGAAAAATGTAGAGACCGTGTCGCAAAAAAAAAAAAAAAAAAAAAGAAGAAGAACAGTTAGATCACTCCTAGGGGCATTTTTGGAATTCCCACTACGGTTGACTTCCATTGACCGTAAGACTTTTCTGTGTTCGAAACTTGATGGATTTGAGCAAGAGTTGGAATCTGTGAAAAGGAACATCGAATATGGCTCAAATTTGCATTGAAATCATACTTGTCAAACAATCCGGCTTGAAATCTCGCAGTCAACATATCTGGTGATAAAGATACCTGTTTGGGGTAAGGTTTTACACGTTTTTCCCATATTTGGTTAAATCAGTTTTGCAGGATTTGAAAAATACAAAGCAAGCAGGAGTATGTGATTCTCCTAAGCACTGAGGATGCCTAGTAGAAAAGAGAAAGTGAGAATCGGTGGGTGCAGAGAAATAAAGGCTGATAGGGATGTTGTCCAAAAAACCAGACCCTGCCAACAACCCGGAGAAAACCTCCAGAAAGTACATCTCTAAGATTGACGGAAGGACGAGACGAAAAAATCTCCCGATACTGTCCCGTGACCTGAGAAAGTCAAGCGCCATCAAATGAGGGATTGCGACGGAAAATGGGGGACGGAATTGCGAGTCGTAAAGAGTGACAAGTTTTTTAAACTAAATTTTCGTGTTACATGTGTTTTTTGTTCAATTACAGGGTTTTCAAAGGACATGGAAGCATGGATTTCTCTCTCACAAAGACTTCTTACCTTCCGGTTGGCGGAATTGCGAGTCGTAAAGAGTGACAAGTTTTTCAAACTAAATTTTCGTGTTACATGTGTTTTTGTTCAATTACAGGCTTTTCAAAGGACATGGAAGCATGGATTTCTCTCTCACAAAGACTCCTTACCTTCCGGTTTAAATTAGAAACTTTTATTGCTGAAAGTTCCAAAGCTCTAAAATGAGCGTCCAGGTATGCGTTTTGCCCTGAAAAGAGTAAAAAGTGAACTACGCTAAACTTGATCCTCGGCATAATACTAAGGTACGCAGGCAATCTATAAATGTTCGGTCATCTGAGAGTTCGGCTGGGGCACATTTATATCTTTGCTCTCTCATTCTGGCTCAGTCACAAGTTAGGGCATATTTTATACTCTTGAACTTTCTTTAGGCCCCTGGTCAAGAGGGCTGGGGCACGAATAATTTTTATTACTCTAAACGGACACGTGTTCGTCATGAGTATCGTCAGGAGTCATTTTTTTTTTACTCTAAACAATCCTCTAAACAGACACGTGTTCGTCATGAATATTGACAGGAGTCATTTTTTTTACTCTAAACAATCCTCTAAACAGACACGTGTTCGTCATGAGTATCGTCAAGAGTCATTTTTTTATTACTCTAAACGATCCTCTAAACGGACATTTGTTTATCATGAACATCGTCATGAGTCATTCTTTTATTTTTCTAAATGGACACTTGTTCGTCATGAGTCTTCTTTTATTACTCTAAACGTACGCTTGTTCGTCATGAGTCATTTTATTTTATTTATTCTATTATTAAAAAATAAACTAAAAAAAAATAAACAAAATAAAAAATGGGACAATCAAAATGACGTGGTCTTTTATCTTTGTCAAGCAAGTGGAACTTGCATGACAAAGAGGGGCAGCTGTAGACACGGCATTTTGACCGCCTCGCAAAAAAATCATACTTTATTTTATAGTTACCTTTTTTTTTTTTTTTATTTTGTTTTGATTGTACCGTATTTATGCGGTTTAATACTGCTAAATTAAGTTTTATTAATCTCTTAAGTAAATTAAATATTAGTAATTGATTTTTTTTATTTTTTTTTTTTTTTTTTTTTTTTTTTTGGGGTTTTGTAGATTTTTCAAAGTGGAATAAAAACGCGTTAATTCAGAACAAAATAGACGAGAAACAGACGAGAACGAGAGAGGCCTGGACCGAACGCCGAGGGGGGCTGCAAAAGGGTCGCTGGTGCTACCGGTGGGCTGGCCGCATGTGCGGCCAGCAGGAGGGTGTTCCCCCCTGCTTTTGGGTGCACCGAATTCGGTGCACCCAAAAGCTGGTGGGTGCACCGAACCCTTTTTTTAATATTTTTTCTACTTTTTGGTTTTTTTTTTGTCGGCAAAGTCTCACATTTTTTTCCTATAAATAGATGAAGGATGTTTTGGAGAAGGGGGATTTTGGAGGGGAAGAAATTTTTTGAGAGGAATTTTTGTAAGGGAGAGGGAAAATCTGGAGAAAAATTTTAAAGAAAATAATATTATTTTCATTTTATTGTAATTTTGAAGAAGAAAAATCTCCAAGAAGGTGGTAAATTTTCATCTGTTGTAAATCTTACTCTTATTTTTTTAAGTTGTTATTATACTAATTTTTTTTTTGTAAATTAGATTTTTTTTTTCTTCCTTTATTATTTATTTATTTATTTATTTATTACTTTTTATTTTCTTTTTATTTTTTTTTATTTTCTTTTTATTTTTATTTTTTTGAGTAAATAATACGAGGTGGAAAATTCCCAACCTTCAATTTGAATGGCTAAAATTTAGAAGGGAATTACTCCCCTCGATGCGTGTGTGCGGGTGTTTTATTTAATTTGTATTAAATATAATGTGCTAACAATACGAGGTGGAAAATTCCCAACCTTCAATTTGAATGGCTAAAATTTAGAAGGGAATTACTCTCCTCGATGCATGTGTGCGGGTGTTTTATTTAATTTGTATTAAATATAATGTGCTAACAATACGAGGTGGAAAATTTCCAACCTTCAATTTGAATGGCTAAAATTTAGAAGGGAATTACTCTCCTCGATGCGTGTGTGCGGGTGTTTTATTTAATTTGTATTAAATATAATGTGCTAACAATACAAGGTGGAAAATTCCCAACCTTCAATTTGAATGGCTAAAATTTAGAAGGGAATTACTCTCCTCGATGCGTGTGTGCGGGTGTTTTATTTAATTTGTATTAAATATAATGTGCTAACAATACGAGGTGGAAAATTTCCAACCTTCAATTTGAATGGCTAAAATTTAGAAGGGAATTACTCTCCTCGATGCGTGTGTGCGGGTGTTTTATTTAATTTGTATTAAATATAATGTGCTAACAATACGAGGTGGAAAATTCCCAACCTTCAATTTGAATGGCTAAATTTAGAAGGGAATTACTCTCCTCGATGCGTGTGTGCGGGTGTTTTATTTAATTTGTATTAAATATAATGTGCTAACAATACGAGGTAGAAAATTTTCAACCTTCAATTTGAATGGCTAAATTTAGAAGGGAATTACTCTCCTCGATGCGTGTGTGCGGGTGTTTTATTTAAATTGTATTAAATATAATGTGCTAACAATACGAGGTGAAAAATTTTCAACCTTCCATTTGAACGGTTTAAATTTAGAAAAGAAATTATTCCCCTAAATGTGTGCGTGCGCGTGGGTGCGTGTGTTTTCTTTAACTCATATTAAATATAATGTGTTAACAAGATGAGGTGGAAAATTCCCAGCCTTCCATCAGAACGGTCTAGGTTTAGAAGGGAGATCACTTCCCTCAATGTGTGTGTATGTGTATATGTGTATATAAGGAGGATTTAAAAATAAAATAAAAACATTCGGATTTAAATTCTAATTGGACTTAATCGGATAAGGTACCGTCTTTGGACGGGCGTCTTGGGGTGCTTGACACCTTCCCCGAGCGTAACTGACCCCCGAACTCTTTAAACGAATCTCTGGTTAGACCATATTATTTTTGGAGTCAAATTTTACTTAAGCCATTTTTTTTAAATTATTTTCAAAAAAGAAAAATATGGTGACCTAGCACATCATTTAAACCCAATGCTAAGTGGCGACTCCTTTTTCTAAAACAGGCTTAAGTATATTTTAATGAGAAAATCGACATTTTTAAAAACCCTTCTCGTTTTACCAGCGCCAAGCATATAAACATATATTTATATTTTTTTCTGATTTTCTCTGGAAAATCGGGGTGCGTTCAGGGAATTTTGATGATGTGGCTGAGTTGGGATACGCAACTCATGTATCAGTTGACTAAGTCCAGCCTCCTAGAAGAGGACTTTCGTGTTCTTTAGGAATAGAAGGTTCTCTTGAGACTAACTTGGCCATGGAAAGTTCGTATAACAAGAAGTTTGAAGCTAACCTACATACTGCCAACGCCCAATGTGAAGCATTGCAGAAAAGCAACCTGTTGTTTCTTACAGAAAATAATAGGTTTCTGGCTGAGAACTTTGCACTGAGGGAAGAGATCAACTCAGTATGGTCGGAGGTAGATCTTCTGAAAGCTGATCTCCAGACCAAGGATGCTACTCTTCAGGCCAAGGATGATGCCCTCTAGTGCCTGGAGAGCAATAAGAGCCAAGTTTCAACTGAGTTGAACAAGGAGAAACTCAGGATTGTTGGGCTAGAGATAAGGTATGCCAACCAATCAAAGATAGTGGAGAAGCTAACGGTAGAGATGGCACAGACAAAAGAGGGCGAAGAGAAAATCATTAAGCTCTGGGATCATTTTGACTCTTTGAAAAAGAGTATCCAATTGGTTGGCTACTGTCATTGCCAAGGCTTGGTGATGAGGAAGCATCTAGAGATTAATTTCTCCTTTCTAGATAGGGAACTGGAGAATGAAGAAAAGGTAAAATATATTACTGCTGAAGGTGAGGTGCCTTCTGCTCAGCTAGAAACCCCTCCACCAGAGGTCCCCACATCTGTGGCCGAGGTGCCTATTAGCTCAGACCCAAGCTCTTCTGGCCAGCTCATTTCCGATCCAACTCTTTCTCCAATATTGAAGTCCTCAGTTCAACCAACAGATGATCAAGTCCAAGCTCTGTCTAATGATGTTGTCTCTACTCTTGTTGGGTTTTAGATTGCTGGCTAACCAGACGTTACAGACCAAACTTCGATACCTTGATTTGACGATTGTGTTTTGAATTTTTAATGCCTGCAGTTTTTTTGTAATGATGATATTTTTGTAATTATGACTTATTTAAACAGTAGCCGCCCCCATTAGTATTGAAAATACGCTTTCATAATTACCGTACACCTTTTGTCAATTCACGTCACTTATTTGCCATAAATGCACATTTTCGACGATTCATTTTCACTTTTATTTTTATTATTATTATTATTATTATTATTATTATTATTATTATTATTATTATTTTATTTTATTTTATTTTCATCAGTTTGGCTATTTAAAGCTAAACTATGCATTAAGGTTTTACATACACTCAATGTTTTTTTTCTTCTTTGTTTGAAATTTCACAGAGCCTTTTTTTTTTTTAATTCTTTACTCTCCCATCCATTTCCTCTCATAGTTATGTCAACGCCATCCTCATCCTCATTCTCCTCTTTTGAGGCCATACAGAATGAAAGAAAACAGGAGATTGAGTTAGGTGAGAACTTCCGTGCCTTGATGACAATGGCGAAAACCCTCTCTAAAGAGCATCCACGTCTCTGAGCCATTGAGGATGCTTGAGCTATTTTTTATGCCATGGAGGCTGCTCACTTTCGTGCCATTTTCCAGCTCCAAGAACTTAGGGATCATCTGAAAAGGGCGAACAAGGAGATCGTGGGCTAGCGGGTTACGTGCATCTCCATAAGGAGTACGCCAACCTAATTAAGGAGAGGTGAGATAAGCTCTAGGAGAAGAATGAGAAGATCCAAGAGTTGGTCCGTAAGATCAACCGATATGAAAAGCATGACTTCTACCATTCCAACTCGGATTCTGATGAGTTAGGTCTCCTCCCTTCTCCTGGGTTGGATTGACACCACATAAATCAGCCCAGGTTTCATAAAAAAAGTTTTTAGACTTCTTTTTTTTTTCTTTTTTCTTTTTTGGTTTTTGATGTGAATAGTTTTCTGGGTTTTTTTTTATTTTTTATTTTTTATTTTGAAATGATATACCTCTTTTTTTCTTTTTTTTGATTAAATCAAAAAATGGGTTCTGGTATCTGTCTGTCTTGTTTTCAGTACTGCTGTGTATGTTCGTTTGTTCTTTTTTTCCTGCTCTTCTTCATAACTTGGTAGTGTATGAAGCTAGTTATGAACCAACATAGGCTTTGAATACGAACTTTATTCACAGTAAGCTAGATCAGTAAATCTTTTCTTCATATTGTCACTTGATGATTTTATCTTGAAGTCTTCTTCATCATTTCACTGGTGACTTTTCAATGCAAATTTTTTGTTGATGTAACTGTTCAACTTATTAGGTATTTTACACCAAGTGTTTATTACCCAATGTTATGCATTAAGCCGGTTGCTAGATTTTCACACTTAGTTTTGTTCACTTAATGTTTGTGGTGAGATGACCTGTTTGTCTCACCCTTTATTTTGACACTTAATTTCAAATACTAAATGTTTGAAATATAAGCTAACCTATTTAGCTCACCTTTCGATTTTACACTTAGTTTTTTATTCTAAATGTCTCAATCAGTGAGCTGATCTTCCCAGCTTACCCTTCAATGTTACACTTAGTTTCTCATACTAATTGTTTCATCGGTGAGCTAATCTGTTTAACTCATCTTTCAATTTTACACTTAGTTTACTCAGTTTCAAACACTAACTGTTTCAACGATGAGCTGACCTATTCAGCTCACCTTTCAATTTTACACTTAGTTTTAAATATTAAATGTTTAAAGGGTGAGTTGATTTGTTCAACTTATCATCTAGTTTTACACACTAAATGTTTAAACGGTGAGCTGATTTGTTCAACTCACCTTTCAATTTTACACTTAGTTTTAAACACTAAATGTTTCGTTGGTGAGTTGATATGTTCAGCTCACTTGTCGATTTTACATTTAGTTTTAGTACTAAATGTTTCATTGGTGAGCTGATCTGTTTAACTCACCTTTCATTTTTACACTTAGTTTTGTATACTAAATGTTTTGTTGGTGAGTTGATTTGTTCAACTCACCTTTCGTTTTTACACTTAGATTTCACCATTAAATGTTTAGGGGGTGAGTTGATCTGCTCAGCTCACTTTCGTTTTTACACTTAGTTTTTAGCACTAAATGTTTCATGGGTGAGCTGATATGCTCAGCTCACTTTTGTTTTTACATATAGTTTTTAGCACTAAATATTTCGTGGGTGAGCTGATCTATTCAACTCAACTTTTACAATTAGTTTACACCACTAAATATTTTGCTGGTAAGCTGATATGTCATGAAACCTTCAGTTTCAACCCACTTGGTGAAGTAATAGATTACCACTAGCAAGTACTTTTTGTTCCCTGGTCCTAGTATGAATGGCCCTAGGACGTCTATCCCTCATTGAGCAAAAGGCCGTGGGCTAATGATTGGCGTCTACTCTTGAGTTGGAACTTTGATATCATTTGAGAACCTTTGGCACTTATCACATTTTTTTATGTATTCTTGCGCATCACTGTGCATTGTTGGCCAATAATAACCAATTGTGAGTGCCTTGTCCGCCAAGATTCTTTCTCCTTGATGATTTCCACAAACTCCCTCATGGATCTCTTGTAGGATGTAGGTGACTTCTTTTAGTCCTAAGCAGAGCAATAGAAGATGATTAAAAGACCTCTTATACAGTTTGATGTCAGTCATAACGTATCTCGACACTTTGTACAGGATCTTTCAGGCTGATTCCTTATCGTCTGGTAAAGTTCCTTCATTTAGATATCGAACTAAAGAGGTTCTCCAGTCTTCTTCCTGATCTAGTTCGCCTATGCATGCACAAAGGCTAGTTGGTATTGCTATCAAGGGTTGCTTAAGGAACTTTACCATTTCGAACTGTTGGTCCAGTCTGAAAGAAGATGCCAATACGAAAAGTGCATTGGCTTTCTCGTTTTGAGCTCTTGGAATAGCTTCGAATTTGCAATTTTAGAGTGACGTGGTTAGCTTTTTTACTTTTTCTATGTGAAGGCGTAACTTTTCTTCATTCGCCAAGTATATTCTATTTATCTTGTTAACCACCAGTTGTGAGTCTGATCTCACTTCTAGATTCTGGGCCCCTAACCCTTTAGTGAGAGTCAGTCCAATGATTACTACTTCGTACTCTACTTCGTTGTTAGAGCTTCAAAATCCAAGCTACACAGCTCTCTCGAGCTGATTTCTTTCAGGTGTTTCCAGGACTATGCCTATACCACACCCCTTCATGTTCGAAGCTCTATCGACCCACAACTTCCATAGCGCAGCCGACTGATCAAGGCATTCTCCATCTTCTATTACTGTTTCTCCTAGATGAGTCAGCTCAGCAATGAAGTCTGCCAAAGCTTGTCCTTTAATTTCAGTTCTGGGCTTGTATTTGATGAAGAACTCACCAACTTCTACTGCTCACTTTATGAGACGTCCTGAGGCCTCTAGTCTGTGCATTACTACTCTAAGGAGGTATGAGCTCAGTAAGATAATTATGTGTGCATGAAAGTATGGCCTTAGCTTCTAAGCTGAAGTTACCAAAGTCAAGGCGAGCTTTTCCAGTTCAGCATAGTGAGTCTCAATTGGAACTTGTGACTTGCTTATGTAAAAAAAATGGTCTTTGCCCTCTTGGGTATTCTTACCTTAGCCAGTGTTTCGACTAAGCCCAAGTAGTCTTTTATGGACTACAAAGCCTGTTCTCTATCCTCGTCCCACTGAAAGCTCTTTCTCCCTCTTAAGATCTTAAAGAAATTAGCACATCTATTAGTGAATTTGGAGATGAATCTGTTTAGAGCCGCCAACCTTCCTGTCAGTACTTGAATTTGTCTTATGGTTTTGGGGGACTTAGTGTTTCGGACGGCTTCTATCTGTCCTAAATCCATCATAATTCTTGACTGGTTTACCACGAAGCCCAAGAATTTGGTTGACGTTACACCGAAGGCGTATTTTTTTGGGTTCAATTTCATATTGAACTTTTGTAGTATTACAAAAGCTTCTTCCAAATGCCCCAAGTGATCTTTCTTTTTAGAACTTTTGATGAACATATCATCTATATAGACCTTTATGATTTTTTGAATCTTCTCTTGGAACATGCAGTTCACCAATCGTTGATATGTTGCTCCTGCATTTCTCAAACCAAAAGGCATTACTTTGTAACAGTACGTACCTCTTGGAGTGATGAACATCATTCTTTCTTTATCTTTCTTGTCCATCTGGATTTGATTATAGCCTGAATAAGCATCCATCATGGTCATCCATTCGTGCCCTGTTGCTGTATCTACCATTTGATCTATCCTTGGCATTGGGTAGTAGTCTTTTGGGAATGCTTGGTTGAGTTCAGTGAAGTCCATGAACATTCTCCACTTCCCATTCTTCTTTTTAACAAGAACAAGGTTGGCTAACCATTTTGGGTATACCACCTCCCTTATTTGGCCTATTCTGAGCAATCTCTATACCTCATATTCGATCACTTTTTTCTTTTTCGGGCTAAATGTCTTTTTCTTTTGCTTGACCGGTGGGTAAGACTTGGAGATGTCGAATCGCCACATCAGGGTTGATCATTTTCATGTCTTCTGGAGCCCATGCAAATACGTCTAGGCTTTCTTCTAGTAATCTCTTGATTTCCTCTGCCCCTGTCTGGCTTAGGGATTCCTCTATCATCAGTTTCTTCGTTCCTTCCTTGAAGGTAATCCCCTTGTACTTTCTTAGCAGGTTGGAGAACACTGAGGTGCTATCTGAACTCATCTATTTCTTGAGTTGAGCTGTTCGATGGAGCTTCTTCCTGCTTCAGCTTTAATTATTATAAGCTTTATTCCTCATGTTCATAGCTATAGAGAAGCACTATCTGGATGCTCATGGTCTCTACGTATGATCGCCATTGCGCCATCTTTCGCATACTTAATGCACTGATGGAACGTCGATGCCACGACTTTCATTGAATGTAGCCATGGCCATCCCAATATTGTATTATAGGGGGATGTAGAGTCCATTACTATGAACTCTGTGGCCTTGGTATACCCATTCTCCTCCTTATTTGTCGTGACTGATAAGATGATCTTTCCTTTGGGAGAGCTGAGGTCTCCGTTAAACCCTTCCATAGCCATCTAAGTTGAGCCAACATCTGAGCTGGGCACCCCTATTTGCATTAGTACGTTCACGAAATTGATTTTGGCAGAGCTGCCCGTATCAATCAGGATTCTCCTTACTTTGAAGTTGGAGATCCAAAAGGTTATGACTATGGTATCTTTAATGTGGATGCACTATTCCTTTGCAATCCTCATCAGTGAAGGTGATAACCGGCCCTGGCTTTATAGTTACTGACATTACTTCTCTCTAACTACGTTCCAACACTGCTTCTCGGATTTTCATTTTCTGTTCGCAGTTGGTTTCTCCAATGGCAGGTCCAACAGTGTTTATCATATAAATGACTTCACGATTGTTGTTGGGACCATCATTTTTTTGCTCCTTATTAGGATTTTCGTGACAACTTTCACTCTTGGAGCTCTTTCTCTCCCTTTCTCGCTCTTGCAGATAGCCACGTAACTGACCCATGTCAATTAGCCACTTAATTTTCTTTTTGAGATCCCAACAATCATTTGTGTCATGGCCACAATCCTTGTAGAATTCACAATACTTCGCCTGATCTTCCTATTGGACTTTGTGTGGATTTTGGATGGCTACCGAACTACCTCGGATGAACGAATTTCATGCAGAATCCTGGAGATTGGCATCCATAGTCCTGGGAGGTTTGGTTCTTCATGTGCATCTGATCTCGATCCTAAGCTTCTTATATAATCTTTTTGTCTGTCCGAGCTGCTACCTTTCGTTCTGCTGTTGTCTTTCTCGCTTTGTCTAGGGTTATCTTTGGATGACACCCTTTTTCTCTAGTAAATCTGACATCCTCCAGCTTCATATAGGGTTTAGCTCTCTCCATCATCTTAGTCATGCTATTCGGAATGTGTTTGGCGATGTAGTCTTGGAATCAACCATGGTGCAACCCTGAAGGAAATGCATTTATTATGAGGTTGGTGTCACAACCCTCAATACACGCCAGCTATTCGTTGAAGCGATTCATGTACTAGCTCAAGGGCTCCTATTTTTCTTGTCACAAAGCCAGCAGATATTCAGCCTCCTTCATTAACCTTTGGCAAGTTATGAAGCAACTGATGAATTGTTTCCCAAAGTCCGTGAACAATGAGATGGAATTAGGTGGAAACTTGTGCAACCATTCCAAAGCATATCCCTTCAAGCTCGTGGTGAAAGCTCTGCACAACGCAGAGTTTCCTGTCCCATATAGCTCCATAACATGCCTAAACCGGTGAATATGGTTAATTGGGTCTATTTTTCCATCATATTTTTCGAACTTTGTTGGGTCGAACTTATCCGAGAGTGGCACCTCTAATATGTCAGAGGTGAACGACATCTTAGTTCCTTTCAACAGCGTTTCCAGTTCATCTAGGGGTAGATATCTCTCCTCCCTATTTCTCGGTTGCTTGTGTGAATTGACGGTATTAGTCCGGTTGAGTACTATTCTTTTGGCTGGTTGGTCGCTAGCATCTCCTTTGACAACCCTTTCTCCTTGCGATGGTGGTTCTAGAGATTATGGGGATTACGCTTCTTTTCCCAAACCGTTATTAACGGGAGGGTGTTGTTGTATGTTGTTGGTGATCCGCTGTGCCATCCACATGATTACGTTCGCCATTTCTGATATCTTCCATGTCAGAGCATCGATCCTTGAAGCGGTGGTTTGCACCTCTGGCGGAGGATTAACGTGAACTTTTTCCAATGCTTCTATAGGAACGTTAGTACTGGCTGGCAGCGGAATGTCGCTACTTTGGATCGAACCTACTCCTCTTGCTTGTAACTGCCTCATTGTTATGACGATAAGATTTTTGTTCAGTTTCCCACAGACGGCGCCAAATGATGTTTCCAAAAATCCCCAACATGTGCAAAGGATTAAACACATGCCAAAAACCTTCACAATCTTCTTCTACAACCTGCAAAACCGATTAGCTCCAAGGGACACCTGTATGGTGTTGGCCAAAGAACCTCTGGCGTGAGAATATGTTAGTCTATTTTTTGGGTGAAAGATCAATTACTTGAATCATAAAATAATATGTTGATATCTTCCCTTTATATAGACTTCTTTATTTGTGCATGGGATCTCCTCCTATTTGCATAGGATCTGGCAATGATCTCGCTCACAACCAATTAATTAGTTACGATTCTCCTCATGTTATGGGGGTAGTGGGAGTTCTTGGACTGACCTCTTCTTGACCTTTCCACTGTGAACTTTGATTACCCATGCTTGGGCTTCCTTACCAAGCCTTATCTTGCTTAAGTATTGGGTCGTTACAGTCTATTTTCCAGTGGGCTGGTGCATACAACCCAATATGATCACTGGGTTACTGTTTTGTGGGTCAGATTACCTACCCGACTCATCAAAGCTTTCAAGCCTCTATTAATCGTGGGTAAGAATTTCTCCCATATCAAATAAAAAAATAATTAACTAAATGAGGGTTATAATTACAGTAATCATCATTCAAGTTTAATACAATATATGTAAATTATTAATCAATAAAATCTAAAAAAAAGTATAGAAAAGGTAGATAGCATATATAAGGACGATGACATAATTGTAATTTTGATAATTTTTTCTCAAACTTCAACCATTTCCCCTCCATTTTAATCCCAAATTTGAGAGGAAAAAAAAGATAGAGGAAAAGTGTTTTTTTTCCCCATCATTTTTCTTTTTCATTCCATTTTCCTTCTTTGCCAAACACACTTTTTTCATCATTTTCCACCTCTTTTTCTCTTTTATTTTTCCATCCACCATTTTTTCTACCCAGCCAAACATACCCTTAGTTAAATGAGAAAAGAGGATTTGTTTTTTAAATTAAGTGAATATACTGGAAAAAAAATTACAAATTTTCATCCAATTTTTAGGTCAAATATGAAATTAACCCTTCATTTTTATTTTTCATTAAATTTTTGTATTATCATAAATATTATCTGAATTTTGTGCACACCTATCTCTGACCAGAAACTCTTCCTCTAATGGTGGGTTTAACAAAGGGGATTACTCGAATTTTGGCTTCGATTTCAACCATCACCATGTGAAATCAAACAACAAAATTTTTCAATTGAATTAGAATGAGATTAAGAAGAATTAGGATGAGTTTGTTCATAGCTATTTGGGTAAAAATAGGAACAAGAATAAGATCAACAAATAGAATAAGAACACACACAACATTCACCTTTTTGGAATGAGTTAGTTGGATAATTGAAAATAATTAACGTGGAATAAAGAGAAAAAAATAAAAGAAAAAAAATACAAAATAATTTTAGTGGGGACAAATCGTCGTTTTCATTCGAATTAAGAGGGTAATTAAATTATTTTAACAGAAGGTGAGTTTCTTAGTTGGTGAAATATAGGATTTTGAAGTGGAAGGCAGTAAAATGATAATTAATCAAAAGGGGGGGGGGGGGCAGAAAAGTCAATTTACACAGAGAATTTTAGGAGTAAACGTATTTTAGTCACACGCGTCTTTGTTCATCATTCTAAGAAGGTTGCGTCGTCCTCTAAAGACCGGCTCCTGAATTACGACTCTACTTTTCGATCTCCGCAAAAATCTGTATTCCCCCTCCCTCTCTCTCAATTCCCTGAACCTCCACCGACTCTAAATTCCCCGAACCTCCACCGATCGTAGTGATTACCAAACAAATGGCGACGATTGGTCACAACAATCTCAACGCGAAGCTCGTAAGTCCAATTTTCTTTGAGTAGTTTGTTATCGGAATCTCCGTTGGATTTTATTTTGATTTTGACATTTTTATTTGGATTCCTAGGTTTTGCTGGGCGACATGGGAGCTGGTAAATCGAGCCTGGTAGTGCGATTCGTCAAGGGCCAATTCCTCGAATTCCAGGTATCTACCATTCGTTATTCTCTACTTTTGATTTGGATTGTTACTTTTTCCTGTGTTTTAGCATGTGCTTATCATTGATGATCGGTGACGAATTATTGTAGCGAAAATTGAAATGTTCTTTGTTATAGGAATCGACAATCGGCGCTGCGTTCTTCTCGCAGACGCTGGCGGTCAACGACGCCTCGGTGAAATTCGAGATCTGGGATACGGCCGGCCAAGAGAGATACCATAGCTTGGCTCCCATGTATTACAGAGGCGCTGCTGCTGCTATAATCGTCTTCGACATCACTAGCACGGTGCTACTGCTAATACTATCCTTTTGGTTTCATATATTTACCCACATATTTCAATTTATTTGAATTGCTGCCATTTCTGTTGTAATGATTATGTGTTGAGTTACCCTAGAGGTTTAGTCCGCTTGGCAAGGGAGGTGCTCCTTTTCTTGTCAACTAAGATTCGACTCTCTTATAGAACACTCCATCAATTAAATCTTGAATTTAGATCTTGAATTTAGGTGCTCGTAAGTCGGCCCGGACACACCTTCTCATATAATAATAAATAAAAAAATTATGTTTTGAGGCATATATGAAGAGGAGTAGATTGTGAGGTTATTGTACCATTGATTTGTTAGTTCTTTTGGATTTTGCATTGCTTCTCAACTGTCTTTGCTGTTCATTACATCATATTAAAGTGTAGGGAGTTTTTAGAGAGTGTCCAAGCATAGGAGCTGTTAGCATCTGGTATGAACCATTGAGTTAGAGTAGCTTTTGTCTCTTTAAAACCTTTGCTGCATATCAATCTGGATGTGATAACTATTGTTAGTATATATATATGGGTCTTGGCCTACTAGGTTAACCAAAACCTAATCCAAAGCCTAATCTTACTAGGAAAGCCCTAGCCAGTCTCTATATATAGATTCTTTGTATATCTCTGTTAATTGATCTTTTCACATATATCAATACAATCATCTCATATTTTCTCTCAATTTTTGGCCTGTCAATTATTTCAACACAAAGCTATTTGTTTACCATAATCAGATATTGTCTGTTTTTTTATTTATCCTTTGCAAAATATTTGTATACATGCAGTCTTTATATGCGATTTCTCCTGTCATTCTCTTACTGATTATATTTTTTCTTTCTTCTTTATTGTTAGGAATCATTTTCGCGAGCTAAGAAGTGGGTACAGGAACTTCAAAAGCAAGGTGATTATGCTTGCAACTGTCAATGGTTTACTTTTTTCTTCATCATTAAACTCTTATAATTGAACTGGTGGTTTGGGTGTTCTTTTCGGTGACACAAGGAAAAAAAGGCCAAAAGATGGTAAACATGGAAATTAATTGTTGCAAATTTTTCATTGATTTTTTTCTGTTTCATTTTCATTGATCTTTTACGGTCCATTTGGCTGGGGTAGTTTTAGAAGATGTTTCATTTCGAGGAGGGATTTGTAATTTTTTTAAAGAAATTTTGTTAAAGGAAAATTTACAAATTCCCTATCAAAATGAAATGGCTTTCCCAAATGCACCCTTATGGTTTATGGAAGCATATCTCTTCTTTTGTCTTTTGGCAACATTTATGTGGGGAAACTTAAAGAGGGATGGATAAACTTTTTTCAATTGCGTGTTGAATTGTTTCTGTGGGTTTTAAGGTAATCCAAATATGGTAATGGCACTAGCCGGGAATAAGGCGGACTTGGAGGACAAGAGAAAAGTGACCGCAGAAGTAAGTATTTTAAGTATGATTTTTCATATCTTAAGTATTTTAAGTATCACTTTTCGTATCTTCTTTTATACTTTAGAGTTAGGTGTATAGTTCAAGGGGGGTTGATGACTTTATGCATAGCAAAACCCCATGAAGTCAAGGATTGTTGTCGGGTAGTGTTTGGAAATGCGAAATTGGACCTGGAGTTGGAATTTGAAATGAGCGCATGCAAAAAAGTGGAAATTTACACTCGTCCATTTTTAATTCCATTTCCAAGCCCCCAATTCCATAAAAACCCAAACATTACCTTAGTGTGCTTCTAGGTTTTATCATTTTTCGGCTTTATTCTTAGCTGCATTAGAAGTATTGCGGCCTTGAACACAGGCATTTCTAGCTACTTTTCTGTTTTGAAGTTCTAGTGTGCCTTTTCTACATCAATGTGAATGTTAAGCTCTGATCAATATGCTATATAATTATGCTACTTATCGCTTCTTCTTTCAAGGCTTCTGGTCAATATGCCTTAAAAATTGAACTTCATTTAAGAGGACTCACTTAATGTGCTGAAAAAATAAAATAACATTTATCGTTTTTTAATAATTTTTTCATTTGTTAGAAGTCATGACTTTCCTCCTTTGAGCAAAACAATGAATGAATTTATTTCTATTTTGCTTGAAACTGACTTTTTATTTTTTTGTTTAATTCTCTCTATTAGAGTTAAATGCGTACTTATTTTGCAGGAGGCACGCGTGTATGCTGAGGAAAATGGTCTTTTCTTCATGGAGACCTCTGCCAAAACCGCTGTTAATGTCAATGATATGTTCTACGAAATAGGTCTGCAAAATTGTATTTTTTTCTTTTTTCTTCTTTCTTCTCTTGGGTATCTTGTAGTGTATAAGGCATCATTTGGTAATGCCTTTTCAAGTACTTTTTAAACTATTTTGACAAAAAAGTATTTACTTAAAAGCATAAGCAAAAATCCAAGAGTTTGTTTGATCATGTGGAGGTAATATTTTAGTATTATCCCTATTTATGATATTTTAATGCAAAAAGGTTCATAGATTGAAATTTTTTTGGTGAAGAGGTCCTAGTTCATCAATCTCTTGTAATATAAAAATCAAAAAACAAAAAACAATTATTTTTTTGTTTTTTTGAAAATATTACTTAAAATAGTTTTTAATTTTTTAATTTTTAAATATATTTTTTCATGTGCAAAACAAATCCTGCTTTTAAAAATAAGCCATCATTTAGTAACATTTTTTTTCAAGTGTTTATGATTTTTTTCTGGATTAAGAGATCACTTGTAGCCTTTTTTTTGGTTAAATTAACTTTTTTGCTTTTAAAAAGTATTTTAAAAAAGCATTACCAATTGGTGCCTCAGTATTTTTTGCTTAAAAGTAGAAAAGTACTTAACAAAAGCATTACCAAATGGTGGCTATTTGGTATGTATACAATGCATGGTGAGTGCATCTGGAACTCATTGAAAGTTCAATACTTACCAGCGCATTTTTCGCTGCCTAAAAAATTTCTTTTTCCTGAATTTCTTCACATAGACAGACGTGCATTTTGTTTTAATTCGATTTAGGCTTTGGGTGGTTTTTCGTTGAAGTAAAGAATAAAGAATAGGAAGAAAAAGACAGCTTGACTACTATATCAAGCTCTCCCTCTATATATAATAAAATATGAAAACAATACATAAACCCTAAATAAAAGGAAATGATAGAAATACCGTCTAACACGGATTTACATGCAAGTATGCCTTGCCGACCTTTATGGGAATGAACTACTATTTTCTGTGCCTT
This sequence comes from Eucommia ulmoides, assembly GCA_016647705.1. Classification (NCBI taxonomy): domain Eukaryota; kingdom Viridiplantae; phylum Streptophyta; class Magnoliopsida; order Garryales; family Eucommiaceae; genus Eucommia; species Eucommia ulmoides. Next base: position 34,160,064 of record CM028339.1, read on the forward strand.
TTTATCAACAGGATGCCCAAGTTCCATGCTTTAATCAGAAAACAAGTAGCTATTCATCAAATTTTTGTTCAAATTTTTGCGATTTTAAAGAATCACTGAATATCGATTTTGGTGTCTAACAGCGAAGAGGTTGCCGAAAGCTCAGCCTGCTCAAAATCCATCAGGGATGGTTCTTGTTGACAGACCAGCAGAAGGATCTCGGGCTACATCATGCTGTTCTTAGGTTATGATCTTTTTATCCCTATGACTATGTTCTTCTTGCTGCTTTTAAATTAGGGTTACTTGACTTCTACCCCTTTGTACTTTGGTCTTGTTTCACTTTGTTCCCTCTACTTTAGAAACCGACATTTTACCCCCCTTCTACTAATAATTAATTGGAAAACTATTTTCTTTTCAAACTTAACCGAATAAGCCAAAAAATGGATGAAATTAAAAATTTCATCTAAAGTTTACATGAAATGGACAAAATAACCCTTTGGTTAATTTTTTATTTTATTTTATGTTGCCTTTGCTAAAAGTAGTAGAGAGAAAGAGAGGGAAAATGTTAGTTTTTCTCATTTATTACCTTTAAATATTAGACGTAAATTAAAAAATAAAGGAAATATTGTTCATTTTATTTACTTTTGAATAAAATATAAAAATATAAGGTTGTGTTTGGGTAAGGTAATTTAAGGGAGGATTTCATTTGGGAAAGGGATTTCACAAATTTTGTTTAGAATTTTTTTTGTTTGGGTACTATGAAGAGAAATTATGAAATTCATTCATTTTTAAAATAGGAAAATAAGAGGGATTTGCAAATTCTTTCAAAATACATGTTATTTTTAAATCCTTAAAGAGAAAATTTGCTAATTTTCGATTTCTCATCCATTTTATTTCAATCCCCTTTTTTATTTTGTAACTGTATGAATTTTAAAATTCTCTCTTCTCTCTATATATTATATGATAAAATTATATTTGTAAAATAGGTATAAAAATCATAATATTAAAATAGTTATGTATAATTAAAGTTATATTATTAAAATCATATATTACTAAAATAGGTATAAAAATCATATCATTAAAATAATATCATTAAATTACTAAATAAAAATAATATTATGAGATATATTTTCACATAATTTTTTTATTAAAATTTAATAGATTTCAAAATTCTACATACAATTACTTGTCAATCCAAATAAGAGAATTGTGAAATTATACTATCAAATTCTTCATCTGAGAAGGTTATTCAAATAAAGAATTTGTAAATTATGGGATTTCAAAATTCTTTAAAGTTATCGAATCTCTTATTCAAACACAACTTAAGTTTTTCCATTCAATCAAGTGCAGAAGGGGGTGTGATGTGTACGTTTTTAAAGTAGAGTGATTAAAATGAAGCAAGGTCAAAGTAAGGGGGTGAATCATATGCTTTTAGCCATGCCCAATTCTGCAATTCATAAATTTGAAATTTGGTATTATAATGTTGTTGGACAGGGATGTTGGGGGAACAAAAACAGGGGTTATTATTTGCGGTGAAAGTTGAAAGGGTATTCCTTGTGATCTTCAAAATCTAGGGAGAAAGTTTTGCCAGTTTGATGGGTGCTCCTCTTCAAATTTGTATATCATTGATTTTGCTTTGTTACTGTTCTTTTTTTCTTCTTCAAAAAACTGGCTTGATGTGAAGATGACATTCTACTTCTCATTCCCTTGTATATTGTTATGTCTTATTGTTGGTTCTTTGATATTGGATAATCCTCTCTCTCTCTCTCACGACAAAAAAAAAAAAAAAAAAGTAAATTTAGTTTGAAGTGTTTTTCTTTAATTATGAAGAGTTGAACAACTCATCAGTTATTACAAAAAACACAGCTCTAGCGTGCTCGCCATCGTGCTAGCTAAATTGCCAAGCTTTGATTTCTCGTGCTATGTCTAACTTAAGCTTTGTATGCTCGGAAATTGTGGACGCTCAAATTTCATGACAGTTGGTCTTCATCTTTGCCTTTTATGGTGTGGATCTTGAAGCTTGGTATTGTCTCTCTCTTGGGTTATTTTTTTTCTCTCTTTCTTCAGCAAAATGTCTAATCAAAATGTTATTTGGGTTGGGGTAGATACATGGTTTTTTGTTAGGTAAATCACCATTCGAAAGTCATTTTTAAATTTTGACTCCTTACATGATTCTTACGGTTGGAGTGCTTCTAAGTTAGTTTAAAGTTTTTAATGCAGTTTTACTACAAATGCATATTTTTGTCGGGGTAGATTTATATCAGAGTTTATGATATTTTGTATCCTTGAAATTTCAGTAAAACTAGTTTAGACGGGCGGTTTTAAAAAAAAAAAATTATAATAAATTTTTAATATTAAAGCACGAGAGACATGTGAATTATTTGGTTATTTTGGTAGTAATATCTGAGAGCAGATAAATAAATTTTATTAAGTAATAACATTTTATAAATACTGAAAGTAAATATACTATTAAAAATTACATAAATAATCATAAAAGTGAAATAATATTTCCGCAAATTAACTTTTACTAATATGCTACAAAATAATAAATAAATAACCATAAATTAAGATTAATTTTATCAATTTTTACAAGTCTAATAAATTCTAATTTAATTAATTTATATCGTTTCTAATTTATTTTTGGTTGAAAATATTTTTTCAACCACAATTATTTTTTTAAGTAATTCTAAATGTGTATATGAAAACTAATCATATATTTGTGCATTAATTATAAAAAAATTAAATTTAACTAAAATAATAAAAAAAGAAAAAAAAAGGTTATAAAAAAAATTAAATGTAACTAAAATAATAAAAGGGAAAAAAAAGACGAAATTGAGTAGATCACTCATTATTTGATATATAAAAAAACATAAAAAAAAATAAGTAAGAACTCATCAAAGTACTTGAAAGATGCATTCTCTAATTTAATTAATTTATATCGTATTTAATTTATTTTTGGTTGAAAATATTTTTTCAATCACAATTATTTTTTAAGTAATTTAAAACGTGCTTCAGGGAAATTAATCATATATTTTTGTACTGATAAGAAAAAGAAATTAATCATAACTAAAGCCAAAAAAAAGAGGAATAAATTGAATAGGATTCTTATTATTTGATATATTAAAAAATTTAAATATATATATATATACACACACACACACATAAGAACTCACCAAAATGCATGAAATAACCATTAAAATCTTCTATCTCATTCTACTTTTAAGTATTAGATTAGATCAGAATAGATATTAGATTAGATTACATATTAGAAGGGATTAAAAACAAATAATATATATATATATAAAGAATTATTTCTTAAAATAAAAAATAGAAAGTCTAGTAAGTGAAATATTTATAATTGTTTGTCATATATTTATTTTTTTAAATTATATTTTATATGAAAGGAATATAATTGTCATTCTATGTAAAGAACAAATTATAAAAGTGTTAAAATTTCAAATAAAATTAAATGTCATCTGTTTGTAGGAGTTTTGAGGTGTCGTTTCTTATTTAATTATAAAGATGTTAAAGAGATATAAATTTGGCAAAATCGAGAAATAGAAATTTTTATAATTTAATGTATTTAGAAATGGAGAATCAATGAGAGAACAAATATTACATTTAGTGATCTCTCATTCATTTCAAGATAAAGTCTTCTAATTTTAAATATTAGAATTAGTATTAAATATTATAATGGACGAGAATATATATATATATAAATAGAAAAAAAAATAGAATCATTTCTTAAAAGAAAAAAATAGAAAGTCGAGTAAGTGAATCATTTATAATTTTTTATTATTTTTAAAAATATATTTTATTTGAAAGGAATATAATTGTCATTATATATAAAGAATAAATTATAAAAGTGTAAATATTTCAAACAAAATTAAATGTCATATGTTCACATGAGTTTTGAGGTGTCGTTGGGTTTATAAAATGACCAAGAGAGCAAAAATATCTTTTTTAAATGAAATGATGTGTTTTTGTAGGTTTTTCCAAATGACATGGATGTTAGTGAAATTTATCCATGAAAATATTCATCAAATAAAAGAAATTAAAATTCATTCAACATATTATATTAATAATAAATAATAATTGAATTTATTAAATCACTAATTTATGGATAAATTGTAAAACCCAAATTTTGTGCATACATATTTCTAGTTGCATTTTAGAATACTTAGAAAAATAATGAGGTTTATTGTGCTAGTTAAATTTTACTCTAAAAATTTTAGGGATTATTGTGGTATTTAAAAGTTTGAGTTTAAAAACTTTAAGAGTTAATATATTAATTTTAATTTTGAATTTTAAAAGTTTAGGGATTATTAAATTATTTAAAATATGATTTTAAAAGTTTTGGGGTATAATTAATATATTTTTTTATTTTTTATTTCAAGAGGATAATTAGTGTAAAAAAAAAAAAGAATAATAAAAATAGTGCGGTGGAAATTTGTTTCTTTCCTTGACAAATTTCACACCATACATATATTATATATATACATATGGCGTGACACGTGTCAAGCAAGAGAGAGAGAGAGAGAGAGAGAGAGAGAGATAATTTAGCCTGCAGGTATTCTTTTTCTTTCTTTCATTCATATATATATATATGCATATGTATGTGTGTACATATGTAGCTAAAATAAAATAGTTATCACGTCTGATTTAGGGACTATCTATACGGACATTAAACACGTATATTTATATGTCAAAAATATATATATATGTGGATTCGAGAAATATATTGGGTATAATTATACATAGATATAATTAAATTGTGAGGAATACAATTTTAAAATAAAAATCGTAAATTTTGTTAAAATGATAAGTCTAGTACCACATTGACTAATAATATTTTTGATAATCAATTAACATTTTCTGTAAATTAAATTATTAATAAGAAATTTTTTGTAATCATTGTTATAGTAATTTTTTACAGTTAATATTAACTTAAGAAATTAAACGTTTAATAACTTCGTATAATAAAAAAATTTGGAATGGAAAAATTTACATTTTAGGGTCACGTATCGCATATTGTATTTATTTAAATAAATTCTTAGTTTAGGTTATTTTGTTGTTAGGTTCACAGACGACACCGACCACGTCTGTATTACAACAATAGTGTATTTAGTAGCGCAAAAATCGAGGTGAATGTCTTGTTGTCTATGTAAATTGTCAAATTATATTTTAAGACTAAATTGTGGAAAATAAAAGATTTACTAAAATAGACGGTTTTATAATATTAAATGGATCAAGTAAAAAGTTGATTGTCAAAAAGTGATTTTTTATTATTATACCTATATGTCATAGTGTGATCCCAACAAGAGGGGATTCTTACAATATATTGTTGGTCCTTACAGGAGGACATATCCTGCAAGTGGTTGAATATATTGTTGATATGTTGAAACCTGACAAGAGGGAAAGTCCTGCAGGTAGTTGAATATGTTGTTGATATGGTAGTTTATACCATATGTTGCTCATACCATTGGAGATATTGAATGACCCTGACATTGATAGCAACCTTAGATTGCACAGTTGTACATGTTACGGTACTGTCGTAACTCTCAATTGTGAGGTGAAACGATCATGTGACTAGTAGAAAATATGTGTGCCGTATTTTATTATATATCAAAATAATCTGATTGATTAATTTAAATGCATTTGTTTTATTGTAATGATAGTAGTGAAATTTTATTTCGTCTCAATGGCTATATTTATATTCTATTTTGAAAAGTGGTGTTTGATAAATATATTTGATTTATAAATTATTTTTATATTATGAAGACAAGTACACCGATAAAGTGAGTGCATTGTCTTCTATGTAAATTGTCAAATTATATTTTTGTACTAAAATGTAAAAAAAAAATGTTTATTAAAATAAATTATTTTATAACGTGATGCGGATCAAGTAAATTTCCAAATGCGAAAAGTGATTTTATTATCCAATTATGCCATTGTATGATCCCGATAGGAAAGTATATCATGTAGGATGTTGTTGGTCCTAACATGAAGGCATGTCCTGTAGGACGTTACATTGTGACCAGGTAGGAGGGGCAAGTCCTGCAGGGTGGTTGATATTTGTTGTTGTTGTCGTTGTTGACGATGATGATTATCATCATGATATGGTGGTTTATACCACGTATTGGCTCCTACTATTAGAAATATTAAATGGTCCTGACATTGATTGCAACCTTAAATTGCACAGATGAACATGTTACAATATCATTATAACTCTCAATCGTGAGGTAAACGATCCTATGGTTAGTAAGGAAGTATGATATTTTATTATATATAAGTGAGTTGACTAGTTGATGTAAATTCAAATATTCTATTTTGATGATATTTTATTGGGATTTTGATATTGCCAAGTGAGATGCTATATTTTGTTGGAAAGTAGATTTTGAAAAATTATTTGATCCATAAATTATTATTATTTTTTTATTATGAAGACAGTACATCGATAAAATATTCAGATAGATATTGGTTCACTACTAGTGATAGGTAAGATCAAAGTGTAAAATGATTGTTGAGTTTTTCTTGAAAAACTTTATATAGAAATTATTGTCATTTTTATCAGAATAGCGCAGCGGGAGTATGGTGGTGACTTTCAGTTATTATTGTTTAATTGAGAGTGACTAACATGACAATGTTGTGCGATTTTGAATTATTACTCTTTTGTACAAAATTTCAAGGATAAAATTTATTTAAAGGGGATAGATTGTAATACCCTGAGAAATTATATTTTGAAAATATTATTTTATACAAGTTTAATATTTTTTGGATTATTTTGCAAATTTATGATATAAATAATATTTAATAATTTTGGGAGTTAAATGTTAATTTTAAATTGACTTTTAAAAGTTTTGGGACTATTGTATTATTTAAAATATACTTTTAAGAGTTTTAGGATATAATTAATATTATTATTTTTTTTTTATTTTAAGAAGAGACATTGTATAAATAAATAAATATATATATATACGTTTAAAATTGATTCCTTCTAAAGGAAGGAATCAAACTCAAAACCATGTATATTTATGGTTGCATATGATTACACGTGTATATATGTTATTAATAATATATATATATATATATTTGAAAGTTGAAAGTTGTAGTACAATGATTTTGAATGTTCTTTTTGAGTATTTCGATTCCAGTTCGGGTTTTGACTCGGATTTCAGGTAGAATTTCTAACTCTTTTAATATATGTATTTAATCTCTCTTTGAATTGTGTGATTTATTCTATTACTGTTATAATTGTTATTTTTTATAAAATATTATGATCACGTATTATGTGAAAATTATGTGAGATATACGTTTATGTATTTATTTGGGATTCGATTAGATGCACGTATTAGAGGGGTTGAAATTTTACTGAGCATTGGATTACAACTCCACAATTTTAATTGCAGGACCGGTGAGAATGAAATTGCGCCGAGTCACGCTAATCATTTCCTTTCATCTCATTCCAGCACTAAGTCCTCATTTTTTTACTATTGACCCTTAGATTTAATTTTTTAATCACATTCAACTAATTTTTCGGTGATCGATTTATTTTTTAAATATTAAATATAAATTAAAAATAGAGATAATTAAGTCATTTTATACCTTTTAACGTTTTTTTTTGTCATGACCCCAAAATTTACAATTTACTATTTATCCAAGCTATTTAGTATAATATTTTTTTGAGAAATCCAATAATTTTGTTGAAAAATTAGAATCATTGCATGCCACAAAAGTAACTATAATTTTTCATATAAAAAAATTACGGTAACTTTTATATGGTACAATAACTTTGATTTTATGAGCCTGGACAAAATTTTTAATTTATTCACTAAGAACTTTGGCTAAGTGACATTAAAAGGCAACTAACCCCAAGTTAAAATTAACTAATTGTTAGTAATTTAAAACTAATTTTATAGACAACTTCCGGTTCCGGGAGAGCCGTGGAGCAACTAAATCCACGCTCTTCCCAGCCAAAATCCGGCAGAGCCGAGCGAGCGGGAGAGATAGGGAGGGGAGAATGAGAATTTTCGGCAAACACGTATTTCCTGGTCAGATCGCACTCTTTGCTTCCGGGTATGAACTTCCACTACTCTCTCTCTCTCTTGATGATTCAATGGATCAATCACTGTTATATTTGCGTTCTTCTTTTTGTTGTTGAATTTACAGACTTCTTTTCCTGGCTTCGACGACGTACGACGTCCACCGATCCATCAAGAACAATCAAACTCCCCCTTCCAAAGAACAAATCGTAGCCCTAGAAGATTACATCAACTCCGTACGCCGCCCTCCTTCCTAAACGGCCGGCGATGGACCTGCCACGTGATTATCCTCCTCCTCCGCTCCACCGCAGGGTAATCAGGTTCTGAAGTTGTCTAGTGTTACTCCCTTAAACGAGTAATCAAAACTATGTATGAGTAAAAGTAGATACGTACAATTGCCTATCTCGTTATTTATTGGTGTTTGATAATTTATCTGTAATCCCTGTATATGCAATTTGATAATCCTTTCTGTTCCGGACAAATTACATGACCATGATTAAATATCTTTCTAATAATTTTGCTTTACTTATATCTAAAATGTTCAAATGAATTCTGTGTATTTGGTGAGTTCATCAATGGATGACAACTTGTTGCTCATGACATAGCCATGTTGGTACGAGAACTTGGAGCAATAATGTGTGTGTGTGTGTGTGAGAGAGAGAGAGAGAGAGAGAGAAAGAGGGAACAGAAATACTGAAAACTGAGCACAAAATTCTTAGATCAAGCTGAAGAAATACAGAAAGAGTTATATATCTTCTATATAGGACTAATCTAATCCATCATTAAAGAAAACACAAATACTGAAAACTGAGCACAAAGTTCATAGATCAAGCTGAAGAAATACAGAGAGTTATATATCTTCTATGTAGGACTAATCTTATCCATCATCATCATTACTTTCTTCCAAGCAGGACGGCCTGAAATTTCAGTCCACCATGAATTCACATTCTTCCTCTCTGTTACCAAGCTCCCAAATCCACATTCATTCGTCAGATACCTAATGCCCGGGAGGTGACTCAAATCGGCAAGGGTGAAATGGTCTCCAGCCAGGTACTTACTCTTTGACAACCTGTCTTCATACACATTGAGCACTTTTTCGAGTTTTTTCTTGCAATCATGAACCAATTCCATGTTGCTGAATTCTCCCATCTGAGGGAGAACCAATAGCTGAAGAACAATGGTGTATACCAAGTCGTTGAAGTTGTTTGATTCAACCTCAAGCCATTGATCAACAAGGGCTTTCTCCTCGAGAGTGGTTCCTACTAGGTTGGGACCATAATTGGCGTATTTCGCTGCATAGTACCTAATGATTGCTCTTGACTCTGCAATCAAATTCAATGAGCATATTGCATAACATGAACTTGCCAATTCTTCAAAGGAATTAAGAAATAATACACTTAGGCACCGTTTGATTACGCTTTTTTATATTGTTTTTATTTTCATTTTTAAGAAAAAGTACTTAAAAATAATAGTGTTTGCTTTGGGCTTTAACAAAATACTTTTACAAATCAAGGAAGTACGATTACTTTTTCTTTTTTTTGAAAAAAAAGAAAACCAAAAAATCTTGTTTTTTATTTTTACATTTTAAGATGTTGATGAAGTTGGAGATCTCCATCCAACCCTCCATGAAAATATTTTAGATTAATAAATCATTATACATATAACACTAAGATATCATGTTTACTTCATCAATTACACTTAAGTTTTTAGCATTTACTTTGTCCAATTTAGAATTAGTTTAAAAAAAAACGTCACCAAACAGTGCCTTTAAATTCTGAATCCTACCAAAAAGCCGGAAATCACCATCCTCAACTACAGGAAGTTGTCCAAAGGGCTGCAAATAATTCCATATTAATAGCAGTAGGGAAGAAAGAATATCAGGCTATAAGCTATGTCAAGAGTCGAATGTAAAACTAGGGTGGTGGCTGTTTACCGTTTCTGTTTTTGTTTGAAGAAAATTTGGTACAGAACAAAAGAAATCTGTTTTTTTTTTTTTTTTTTCAGAGTTTTTTGGAACCAGTTATGAGTTTGTGAAGTGTTGCATCTTGTTGACTGTGTAAAACTGACCTGTAGGAGTAGGAACTCAGGCCGTTTATGCTCTCCTGATTCGAGGTCAACATGAATAAGCTCGAAATCAACTCCCTTTTCCAGAAAGCATGCCATCACCCTCTGGGGACAGGCGGCCCTTACTGAACCATATACTTTAACCGTGTTCTTCCCCATGCTCTCTCTGACTCTATGAAATTGTATTTAAGAAACTGAGGAAAATTGGTATGTTTTTTTGGGTGTGTGTTAGACAGTGAAGCTTGCTTTCCTCCTTAAATAGGAACAAAAATCACTGTGCGGGGGTTGACATGTGTGTACTTTCCAGGTAAATATAGATTTGTTAATTTTTGCCTCTGTTTTATGTAGCCTTGAGGATGCGTACTTTCCGGGTAAATATAGATGTGTTTTTGGGAGTTGTCACATGCCAGGATCTGCCTGGTGGTTGAGAGCGAGCGAGAAGAATGACCATGCTACTACAGAGAGAGAGAGCACTCACCACTCATATCTTGCATAGAATGACTATTCTACTAGAGTAGAATTAGAGAGAGGGTTGGGGGGGAGAAGAATGACTATGCTATTTAGGGATGACAACGGTTTTGTTTTGGGCTGGTTTTACTAGAAACCAAAACAAAAACCGTTCATTAGGCATATATCAAATCCAAAACCAAATCCAAAACCATTGTTTTTTTTTTAGATAACGGTTTTAAAACCGACAGTTTAATTTTATGCAAAATCAAAACCTCAAAACCGTTACAGTTTTAATTTTATATAAAATCAAAATCACTACAAAATCGTGAATTATAAACAAACATATAATTAAAATATCGGAAGAAATTATAAAACTCCTAAAATTAACCCAATTAACCCTATAACACACACACACTAAAGGTCAAAATGTAAAATAAATAAAAAAAGTGAGGATAACATGTATAATAAAAATATATCTAAAATGCTAGTTACGCAATTTGGTTTTACGATTACTATCACATAACCAAAACTAAAACCAAAATTGTTTTGGTTTTCAATTTCAAAATTAAAATTGTAATCAAAATTATTTAATCGATTTCAAAACTGAACTGTTCGGTTCAGTTTGATTTGGTTACATGTCACTTTGGGTTGAATTGCCATCTCTAATGCTATTAGAGAGAGAGAGAAAGAATGTCAATGCTTTTAGAGAGAGAGAGAGAGAGAGTAGAATAGCTATTAGAATAATTGAGAGGCGAAATACTGAGAGAGAATATTGAATGATATATTGATATGTGCAAATCCTACATAATATAGAGATATAAGGAGGTGCCTATAAATATGCATGGATTAAGGATTGGTCTATTGCATTCTAGGTAATCTACTATATCAAGACTCATATATCCACATTAACATCCTTCTCAAACTCAAAGTGGTAAAACAGAAGTGAATTTGAGTTTGAAAACTAAAGTGTGAAAGCATCCGACTGGATGAACCTTGATGAAAATATACATATTTTGATTGATATAGCTGACTGAGTGAATACAAACAATATTCTAGAGAATGTAATGATGGATGAAATGACAATTAATTTCGATGTGTTTGATGAGCTTATAGAAAATGTCATTGTGAGCAATCTGAAGAGCACATCGATTGTCACAATTTAGAATAATAGTTGGAGGGGAGGAGACTCTTATATTATACAATTTAGAATAATAGATGGAGGGGAGGAGACTCTCATGTTATAGAGGAGCCAATGAAGCTTGTGTTGCGTTAGTGATGGCCTGATACTCAACTTCAGTACTGGAACAGACAACCATAGTTTGTTTCCTACTACGCTAGGAAATGAATGAGTCGCTCAAGAAGAAATAGTAACTAGTGGTAGAGTGTTTGTCAGTGGGATCCCCGGCCAAATCGACGTTAGAATATGCCTGTAAGATATGAAGTGCATCTTGACATATTGAAGAATGCGAAGAATGACCAAGTAGTTCGAGGAGCAGACAAGAACTACATGACTTGATCAACAACATATGACTTCTAGACGAGTACCAATGAGATATGCCAAACTTCCAATCAATCTCGATGTGTTTAGTGTGCTCGTAAAAAATGTCACTGTGAGCGATCTGAATAGCACTCGGATTGTTATAATTTAGAGTAATAGTTGTAATGGAGGAGACTCGTGTCAGAGAGGAGCCAATGAAGTTAAAGTAGGTTCTTATGTTGCGTTAATGTTTGGACGAGTAACAATGAAATATACTAAACTTCGAACCATTTGGCAATAAAGAGTGACATTTGGGTGAGGTGGGCCGTCTGAGGGAGTAAATATGATATTGAACTTTAGATGAGTGTTGGCTGGAGTCATTGATGTCAGTCTTGGATAGGAGGTCAGAGGTATATTTGGCCGAAGACAAAAAGTATCAATTTGGACCGAATGAAACATCATCTCCATTCTCTCATAGTCAAATCATCCATGCAAATCGGGGATTGCACTTAGGTGTGGGTATTTAACTTTCTGTCCCACATCGATCACTTGAGAGTATTCCAACCACACTATGAGCCAAAAGAGCTACTTTACTAAAAACCATATGGTACTAATGAGTAGCTCATTTGGTTGTACAATGGTTTGGACACTTTTATGTAATCCCTATGGGACAATAATTTAATACTCCTCTTTAAGTGCAATCCGCGATTTGCAAAGATGATTTGAATATGAGGGAAGATAGACGCATTTTCATAATTTTGGTTGTGATACCATGTTAGAATAATTAAGCCTTAATATTGGAAAAGAATATTGCAAGATACATTAATAATGTGTGAATCCTATGTTATACAGAGATATACAAAGATATTAAGAGAGAAGAGAGAGGTGACCATGCTAGTAGAGAGAGAGACTAGAATGACTGCTACTATAAAGAGAGACTGTGTTACCTAAACATGGGCAACTTTCTGCACTAGCAAAATTTCCTGATGTACATATACATTTACCTTTTTTTTTTTTTTTTTTTTTTCCCAACAGTATGAATACAAAGCATTTTGTTATGTTTTACAAGAATTTGGTGATATGTTTTTTTTTAACTTCAAGCTTTCGCCAAGGAAGAAGATGTTCTTGATGATGGGGGCAAAACAGACTTCGCATATGCAATCGGCAAAGCCAGTATCTTCTTCGGTTTGCTCACGTATGCTCTCTTTGTGAAATTGTTGTAGTCATTGGCTTCAATCTCATCCAATATTTGTCGATACAACAACAGAGATGCCCACACCTACAAAAAAACAGAGTAACCAAATCATACTTCAATATCTCTGTTTTTTTCTTCCTTGTCTGAAACAGAGTTATCAAATCATACTCGTCTCTTTGTTTTTTCTTATTCTTGTTTTCCAGAAACAGAGTAATGAGAGTAGTTGACTGCTTGGTGCTTACCGGCCATCTACTAGCAGAGCTGAGCTCGGTCACACCTTCTTCAGCCTTGTCAAAGAACTTCCTCGCTCGCCTAATTTGCTTCTTCATGAAATTTCTCCATTTATCGGTCACTTTCCCGGCGAATATATCCTCATCGGAAAGCCCTGCCTGCGCTAGTTCATCTTGCGGAAGGTAAACCCTTCCTCTTCTCGCACTTCAGCCAAAAAAAAAAAAAAAGTTTAGAAAAGCTTTGCAAACTATGCCTAAATTTTAATAATTGTGAATTTATTTCGACAGCCACGTGAATACTAATTGGTACTTACTCTTCTCCGACATCCCGGAGAATGTTGGTCAATTGATTGGCGATCCCCAAATCGAGAGCGGCATTATAAACGCTCTCTGTTGTTGCCTGCGATTTTGGTTCAATTCCCATAATCGGAACACTCATCAATCCTACAGTTCCGGCTACATAATAGCAATAGAGATAGAGCTCGTCAAAGCTTCTGTATCTCGATTTCTTCAGGTCCATTCTCATTCCTTCAATCATATCTCTAAATGGCTGCAAATTTTATTTTAAAATTATATTAGATTTTGTAAAAATTAGTAGTGTAATGTGATAAACATATAAATTAACTAACCTGAATGTCTACTGGAAATTTGGAAACAGTGTCTGAGAGAGCGGCGTCGAGCATATCAAAGGGACGGCCTCTGAAAACATCTTCCAATCTCGATTCCCATCGATCTAAAGCCGATGGAGTTATGTGGGATGCGTTTGGCCCGTCAACGAGTTCATCTGTTCGTCTACACCATACTGTATCCACAATAAGGATTATTATTATTATTTTTTTCTTTCGAATACAAATGATTGAGAGAGAGGATTTTAAACGCTCGATCTCTCACTAAGGAGGTACACTAGATAACCAGCATCTTGAGTTGATAAGAATTATTTTTTGAACCAGGAGGATAGTAATTTTGTTTTCAAAAATTGTTTTGTAGAATAAATATTTTATTGTTTTGTTATATAATTGTTGTTCGGATTCTGGGGCATTTTAGACTATTCACTTGATGATAGGGTTTGATTTATATTTTTGATTATATGGTTTCGTATTTCGAAATGTGTGTATTAAATTTAGTTAATTTATTTTAAGTAATATTCAAGTTCGGAGTTCACTTTTTCAATGAGCTGGATGAATTTATTTGACCTTAATTTTTTTAAATAAATTAATAATAATTAATTTTTAAACTCAATAAATATTTAAATACTATATTTTTCATTTTTAAATATGTCAAAATGTTTTTCATGACAAATAAAAACTATTGGAGAATGGAGATACTCAAATATTGAAAATTTCAAAATTTCAATTTATTATTTCATGGTAAAACTATAAAATATAAGAGCAATTTTAGCCCAAATAGCATTGATATTAAATAACATTGATATTAAATAGGTAAATTATTGATTAAAAGTTTCTAATTATTTTTAGCTAGTCTCTTAATTTTAGGTAGAAATGACTCTTAAAATAACTATTAAGCAAAATTGTTATAATTATGGCTTTGAATTGGAGCTGACATAGGTAGTGGGTTAGAATTGCTCTGAGAGAGTGTTTACATTTTTTTTTTTTTTCTTTTTTCTTTTTAATGTGTGTGCGGGCCTGCTTATAAACATTTAGACTAATCACCCTACCGAATGATTTTAAGGACTCATTCTCCCAAATCGGCTTAGTGTATTTAAAATTTAATTTTGGGAGTATTCTTTAAAAAAGTCTAACTCTGACTAACAAAAACCAAACGCATTCTTTTGCCAACCAAACTAGGACTGTGTTTAGTTTTTATGCTATTTTAGATGTTGATTACCAAATCACCTGGGTTTAAATAAAAGGTTCAGCTTGTTAATTTATAAAACAAAAAAGACATAGATCCTCACCATATATTGCCCAAATAGCTCTTCTTCTTTCTGGGGTCATTAGAAGTGTTCCTGAAACAAGAACAACGAATATAAAACACTTCAATTTTCAAACACAATGCTTGCCATATGAAATTAATTAATGTTATCTAAAATAAATTTAATTTTCTGAGCTAAAATTTAAAAATAAAGAAAGGCTAACCCAAGTAAAATGTCTTGGCATACTCAGCACACACTTCGCCGCACCTGTCATAAGCTTCACTCAACAAACTCAGAGTCCCCGGAAGAACCATTTCCGGCATGGCCTCCGACACCCCTCCCTTAGCCCTCAACTGCTCCTTCACCAACGCCGCCTGCTTCAGAACCACATGGTAGACCTTCTGCTCCGACGAAACCGCAATTTCTCCGGCGGGATTCGCCATCAGAGCCGAGAGGACTGAGAATTTTCCTGGTCTTCTCTCTCTAGAGGAGGAGGAACGGCATGAACCGGAATTCAGAGAGCAAGAAGAATTGCAGCTCTGGTACTTGGCCTTTTTGAATCTTCTGCTATCACGAGTGATAGATCTTGATGAATCAAGTGGCCTGTTTCCCTCTCGAGTTGATTCGAGGAACCCAAAACAACTGGGTACTTCAGAATTGGGGGAAACAACCCACATGGAAGCTACAGACATGCTAACCGAAGAACTTCTTCACCTTACTCTGTTCTTTTTTCTTTCTTTTTCAAAATTACGCAAAACCCAGTAAGGAATTTCACTTTTGAGCACAACCCATTTCACTTTTGGTGCAAAATATGAAAACCCAGCAACCAAAATCAAGGAAGACGATGAAACAGAATCAACAAAAGAAGAACAACTTAAACCTCCTGAGTACCCAAAGACAAGAAGCTATTTTCCGGGTTCCTGTGCACAATCAAGCAAAAGAAACAAACAACCAAAACATTAAACCACACAAAATCCTAGGAGGAAATATATATACAGTACATATTTTGAGAAGCAACTGCTAAATGCGAACAGCAAAAGAAACAGGGATTACCTTGACAATTGTTTGATAGCAGCAAGAAGGATAAGCTCAAGGAGAATGGCTGGCTATCACTCTTCTCCTCTGGGGAATGGGTGCTTTCTATTTTTAGTTAATTTGATTAAAATATGATCACTTCCACACACAGTTCAGACACCCTTGAAAGAGGAATGACCCCAAAAGAAGGGAAAACAATTGAATTCAAAGAGAGGAAGGAGAGAGAGAGAGAGAGCTTATTGGTCTCTCAACCCATTCCAGAAGAACCTTCAAGTAGTTGAATGGGGTTCAAAAACATCATCATCAAGTGAGAGAAAAGTGGCCACCAAATATCCAGCACTCCTTCAATCTCTGCCCACCAGACTGTTCTATCCCACAACCACACAGTTTATTTATTTATTTTTTGTTTTTTTCCCACAATTTTCCAAATTTATATTTTTTTTGGTTATTGAGTCAAATGGAAAAAGACGAAAATGTACAGACAACATGCATGCATGGTGTCCACACGTACGTTCGGGTGACAGACATTTTCGAAGGTCAGATCTTGAACACGTCGACGTTTTGCACTTTCCCAATGGCTTTCGTCTCTTTTTGTGCCTTGTCAGCAATTTGGGCCCACAAACAAAGAGTAATGGAGTTGTTTACCCAAAAATTATACAATTAAAAAAAAAAAAAAAACTAAAAACATCCATTTTCATCACTCGGGATCGTGATCCCCGAGTATTAGAACTCGGGGTTAACAACCACAGATACAATTTTTTTTTTTTTTTTTTTTTTTTAAACCCGAGGTTGTGTAACCCAAGTTCTGTGTAGAACCCATGGTACACAATCCCGGGTTTGTCTCATTTTCAAAAATAAAGAAAAAAACCAAAAAAAACTCGAAGTTTCCCAAATGAATTTTTAATATTTTCAACAATTTTGAATTAATTATTGGTGGCCCATCGGTATTTTAAATAAATATATTTTTTTTGTGCATAAATTGCATTCAAAATACTCCATAATGTTTTTTACAATACTAAAAACGGACAAGTGAATGATTTTTAAAAATCGCCAAAGTTGGCTAGATAAACTATTTCGATGACGGTGTAACTTTTTCGTCAATTTGAAGTTAATAAAAGATGACCTATCCGTAACAGAAATAAGTTCATTTTTTTTTTTTTTTTTGTATATAAACTTTGTTCATAACACTACGTAATAAAACTTAGAATGCTAAAAACGGATTAATGAATAATTTTTAAATAATTGTCAAAGTTGATCGGATGAGTTATTTCGATAACGATTCAGTTTTTTTTGAAAATTTTGAGTTAATAAAATATGGTTTATTTGTAACAGAAATGAACCTATTTTTTTTTATACAAATTACGTTCATAACACTAAATAATAAAATCGAGAACACAAAAAACGGATTAGTGAATAATTTTTAAATAATCATAAAAAATTGATTGAATAAAGCATAATATTTAAGAAATAAATAACCAACAAAAACTTCTTAAATAATCAGTTTGTCCATCAATGCTTATTTTGAAAGTTTGGTCTGATATGAGTCATTACTCTGGCTTTCGAAGATTTCAATTTTACCAATGAGATAAGACGCACGCTCATGACAAAAGTAACAAATTTAGTCACCTAACACTTCAAATCCAAAATTGAAAGTGAAAACAAGTTTTATTTGAAAAAATAGTCGACCAAACCGCCTACGAGGGTTTGTCACGTCTAAATCTCGAAAAAAATACCCAAAATCAAAAAATAATTCGCCCCCAACGGACCACCGAGCGCAAAGTTATGCCTATCTAAACTTTAAAGAGTAATAGAATATTTTTGAAACTTTGAAGGGCAATAAAATGTTTTAGAATTTAATGCCTAAAACAAAATAGATGTTTCAAAATAATAGAGATGGTTCAATTATCAAGGTAGACCACAAGATATGCCTATTTTCTCCCTTAAAAAATGAAGAATAATAACAGAAATTGCAGTACGAAAATTGGAAGCATATGATAAAAGGAGTGAACTACACTAATTTTTTTGGAATTTTGCAGCCCATGATTTGAAATTAAAAAAAAACTGACCTAATACTGAAAAAAAGAAAATGATCTGAGGACCAGGAGAACACATGACATAGTTTGTAAACAAAACTATGTCATGTATACAACTCATCCGACCAAATTTGACGATTATTTAAATTTTTTTCACTAATCCGATTTTGGTGTTCTCGATTTTATTATTTAGTGTTATGAACGTAATTTGTATACAAAAAAAATAGATTCATTTATGTTATGGATATACTATATTTTATTAACTCAAAATTTTTTAAAAAAACTGCATCGTTATCGGAACAACTTATCCGACCAATTTTGACGATTATTTAAAAATTATTCATTAATCCATTTTTAGCGTTATAAGTTTTATTATATAGTGTTATGGACATAATTTGTATACAAAAAAATTGGGTTCATTTCTGTTACGGATATGCCATCTTTTGTTAACTCTAAATTGACGAAAAAATTACGTCGTCATTGAAATAGTTCATCTGGCCAATTTTGACGATTTTTTAAAAATCATTCACTTGTCCGAAAATATTAAAAATTCATTTGGAAAATTTTGAGTTTTTTTTTTTTAATAAAAAAAAAAAAAAAAAAAAAGACAAACCCGGGGTTGTGTACCCTAGGTTCTACACAGAACCCGGGGTACACAATCTCGGGTTGTGAACCCCGGGTTGTAATACCTGGGGATCACGACCCTGGGTTATTAGTTTGGTAAATAAGATGAAAATGAGATGTTTTCAGTATTGTTTTTTAAAAGTATAATTATTCGGTAAATAACTCAAGAATAATGGATCTCTTTAATTTATTAAATTAAACAATATTGTCAATTTAATGAGAAAAAGTATAATAATATTTTTTTTACATACTCATTTTTTTTGGGTTTCTTTTTTAGAGGTCCCAAAAGTGAGGACTATCACATTTTAAGGACCATTCAAAGGCAAAAAAAATCACTTGGATGGTCCTCTACAAAATGGTGTTTTTCACTTTTGGGACCTTTGAAGGAATTTTTTTTTTTAAATTACTTAATTAGCCTAAAAGTAATTACCTATTACAGATAAATGCCAATTAGTATAAACCAAGAACTCACATCTGGTAGTTTTCACAAACTGTTTGATCCTAGATTAAAAAACATCCGATTGTTAGATAACAAATTCACCCTCTACGAGTTTATAGAGATTGAGAGTTTCCATATTTAACAAAATTATTTTATTAAAATTAAAATAATTATTGTTGTATGTATTTTTTTTTTACAATCTAATTATATATTCGAATTCGTCTAAATAAGATCTACACAACGATATTAAATTGACTTTTTTTTTTTTCCCATTAATTTCAGTTTTCACATTCATGTTACATTCAAATGATATTTTCAGAATTTTTAGTTTTCGCATTTCATATTGTATTCAACATAGCACTTTTAGAATTTTCAGTTTTCAGGTATTACATTTAACATTAAAGTCACATTTATCAGTAAGTTATGTTACATTCAATACACATATAATTTATTTTATTATCAACATTAATTAATGTTATTTTCTATTACATTAGATATGTTCAACAATTACAGAGAACACAGAATGTAATGATGTTAATGTTAGATATAACATCCACATGCATATCAATTTAGAATTCCCAAAAAAATATTAATATTAATCATCGACCGTTACATTCAACATTTGGTGTTACACAAACTATAAGATGTTACATGTTACATTTACATGAAATACGATTCATATTTCCAAAACAAATTATTAATATCTCATTATAAAGAAAACGATCCCCCCGATAATTATTGTGTAAAAACAATTAATTTTTCAACAATAGATTCATGATAAAATCACATGTCTCACGTTCAACTTTTTTTTATTGGAAGTTACCATATTTGTTTTTACGTTTTTAGGAGTAATAAAAATGGAAAGTAGTGTAAGGAATGTAACCGCTTATTAATGAGGGGTAAATTAGTCCTCGAATCCTTAAAATAAAATAAGCGGGTGTAATCAATAATTAAAACCTCAAAAAAGGAGTGCCCAGTTCCGTCATTTTTTGAGGCTGGTTCTCGATAGTTTCGAACTCAGTGTTTCCAGCAGCTCCTATGTTAGCCAAGTAATTCGCACACTTGTTGGCCTATTCGGAATGAGTTGTAGCATGTAGCTGTTGTTGACCAAAAGTCTTTTTTCATTCTCCACCCAACATTTGAATCAATGGGTTTCCGGCCATCCTTTCAATATTATATCCATAGGGAATTTGTTTCCATAAATTTCCCTAGATGAGGCAATGCGAATTTCAACATGAATGCTCCTCAACTCCGATTCTAGGCTAGTGCATGAAGTCATAAACAAAAGAAACACCTCCAATGCCAGGATCACCTTTAGCTCAACCATCTACACTCAGTTTGTAAAAACTTGCAGAAACTTTATACCAATTAATACGGTAAACAGAGATACTCTCGTCCAAGATATGTGGGTTAAGACATACACATTATGATGTGCATGAGAAAAATATTATTTTTTAGCATTTTTTAATTAATTAAAAACATTTATTTTTTAAAAACAAATACTCGTAATTGTTAGATTCACGTCCTATTGATTCCTTGAGAATGTCTAGTCCATTCTTAAGTAAAAAAAGTTAATACACTTGCTACAATCTGCCTTTTTGTTAGGACCCTCTAACATGGTATTAGAGAAAAGATTATGCGAATATAACCCATTACGCCTTTTTCCTTGTTGAAGAGTTTGGCTGTCCATTATACAACCCAAAGGGCGTTGATTTATGGGTGGCAAAATTAGTGGCTTGTTCGGATCTTTGTTTTTAATTTTAAGTATTTTTATCATTTTTTTTAAATAAATAATTTAGATATATAAAAATTACGAAGAATACACAATAAATAATTTATTAGTGTATAAAATTAGTCCAAGGAAAGTTAATAGAACGCGACTATAGTGTAATAAACTAGTTTAAGGCCCTAATGTACCTCCAATCAATTAATGGGCTTTAATTTATAATTCTGTTTTTATTTCAAAAAACCAAATTCATAAATTATCATGCCTTCTTTAGAAGTGCTTTGTGGCCAGGGCTGACAATTTACCTAAACTAAGGGATAATTGAATCAAATCGTTTGATTTTGAAACCAATTAAATAATTTTGATTACGATTTTAGTTTCAAAATTAAAAATCAAAGTAATTTTAATTTACAATAATAATTGTGAAATCAAACCGCGTAACCAAACTGAGTAACTAAGGGCCCGTTTGGTTAGTATTCCCAACCCAACCCAACCCATCCCATCCCAAAAAAAATGGGATTGATGTTTGGGAATGTGTTTGACAAACTTAATTTTGTTCTCAACTCAACCCAAAAAGTGATAATTGATTCTCAAAATCCTAAGAAAATGAGAAACAAAACAAAAAAAAAAAATTGTTTTATTTTTTTATTATTTTTGGCCATCCCTTCCCATCCTAAAAAAAGACACGCTCAAAATTTTCATAAATGTTAATGAGCCTCTCTTCAACTCTCGTCAAACTCAATCACGTATTTTTTTTCCTTTTTCCTTCGCTGTCATCGTCTTCTTCTACGTTGCCATCGTCTTTCGTCTTCTTCGCTGCCATCGTCGTCGAAGATCTCGTGCCATTGCAATCGTTGTCTATGTAATCGTCTTCTCGTTGTCTGGCCGTCATCGTCTCGCCATCACCTTCGTCACCATCGAGGCTCTCATCGAACAGAAGGTGAGAGATATCGTCGACGAGCAACAACAATTTCGATTAGGGTTTTAGGGTTTCAATTTCAATTTCATTACTGAAATCGATCACGAAATCGAACAGAAGGAGGGAGATTTTGTCGGCGAGCAACAACGGTTTCGATTTCGATTCGTTACTGAAATCGATTTTGATTTTTGATTTTGTTTCGATTTCATTACGATTTTCGATTTCGATTTCATTGCATTTTTTGATTTCAAGTTTGATTTTCCATTTCGATGTTGATTTCAATTTTGATTTCAATTAGGGTTTAATTTCTTGATTTTGGTTTAGGGTTTATTCTTGATTTCTCGATGATTTTTTGATAATTTCTCAGAATTAGTGATCTTAATTTTCGGTGTAAGTTTAAAGAAAAAAAAAACAATTGTGAAGAAACAATTCTATGATAATATCGTTAGCAAAAGCGATTCTGTTCCCAGAACAAAATAATTTTTTGTTGTTACCAAAAGCAATTCTGTATTATGAATATTTCCTATTCCTGCAAAGGAATATTAAGAATATTGCATCTCCAGAGTCAACTGTGACCTCGAAAGGTTGTGGTCCAAGATGAGTGTTTCTAATCGACCATCATCTTGATGGGGGCGTATTAAGAATATTTACTATTCCTACAAAGGAATATTTTTTTTCTTCTTATTTTTCATTATGTTATTTCCTTATTTACTTTTGTGTTTATGTTGTTACCTTATTTACTTTTGTATTTCTTTTTATTGTTCATCTCTCCATTATATAAATATTGAAGGTTGAGATTAATAAAATACATGATCTATAACTTTTCCTTCCAACCTTCAATATTTATACAATAGAGAGATTAGCAATAAAAGGAAATACAAAAGTAAATAGGGTAACAACATAAACACAAAAGTAAATAAGGCAACAATATAATGAAAATTAAGAAAATAAAACATTCTTTTTTGTAGGAATAGGCCCTCTCAAGATGGTGGTTGATTCGAAATACTAACCGTGACCTCGAAAGGTTGCGGTCTAAGATTGGTGTTTCTAATTGACCATCATCTTGAGGGGGCGTATTAGAAATACTTCATTTCTTAATTTTTATTATATTGTTGCCTTATTTACCTTTGTGTTTGTTGTTACCTTATTTACTTTTGCATTTTCTTTTATCCTCTTCCTAGAAGGAAACATAATTATCAACTTAATCCATCACATCCTATCCCAAGTAGGATGGAAAAAGTGGAAACACTAGCCAAACCCTACCTAATATTTTAGATATATTTTTATTATATATATATTATTTTATTTTTTTATTTATTTACATTTTGACCCCTACTATATGTATATATATGTACTAAAATTGTTTATTTATTATATTTTAATATAGTTAAATCGGAACAATTAATAACTTTTTAATGTGATTGTGTTGTTTGAAATTTATGTTTCATATTTTAATTATATTTTTGTTTATATATAAAAAATAATTTGCAGTTTTGCAATTTTGATTTTGATTTTAATTATATTTTTGTTTTTGGGATTGGTAATTGCCTAACAGTTTTGATTTTGGTTTGTAGTGAAATAGGCCAAAAACTAAACCGTTGCTATCCCTATTTGTAGCCTATGAATTAGGCTAATTGTTCTTCAAAATTCAATTGAGATTAGAGAGAAATGGATCAGAATTCTGGCTTGGTTTTTCTTTGTAAAGAGAGAAAAAAAGAATCACTCAGTATAATCAGTGTTGATTATCTGGGGAAAAAATCATCACTTCCATCTCTCACAAGTTTGATTTTTCTTCAATTAGCCAATGTAAGCCAAAAAAAAAAAAAAAAAAAAGAAGCAAGATTAAAGGACTAAGAACATAAGAGATCTAATTCAACAGATTTATACTCCGAAATTTGATATAAGATGAGTCTAAATTGAAAAAACATGTATATATGTAAGCAGATGGATTAGAGTTCTGGCTTGGATTTTTCTCATGGAAGGGAAAATTTAAAAAATGAGTGCTTAGTAATATTAGCATCGATCATATGGGGAAACACTCATCACTTTCCATCTATTTCATAATTCCAGATAACAAATCAATATAATCTTATTTTTATAGCAAACTGAGAAGAACATCAAATCAATATCAATTGTTTTCTTACCATAGAACAATGTAGGCAAACTTTTGCTAAAAAAGATCTCGGATTCGATTAAAAAATGAGTCACGAAGACAATTTATTAAAGATTAAAATCAAGAAAGAAGTTACATTCCGAATCAATAGCTTCAGAAGAGAGAGATTAGCATCGAGGAGGAAGATAGAGAAAGCAACAGAATAATTTTGAGAATGCGAGACGAGGCGATGGCGAGCGATATGATTTATAGCAGTGCGGTACGAGTGAGTGAGTAGGTAGGGTTCTCAAAAACCCTAATTTTGTGAAGTGCTGCAAAACTGAAATGTCACATGATTAGCATACGAGTTCGTAAATTCTCGTATTTGATTATTTCACCCTTTTTAGAATTTACAAAAAACAAATGACATTGGTATTTCCTAGCAATTAATAATTGATGGAAAAAGACCAGTTGGTGATTCCTTTAGGCCCCTTTGGTTACTGTTTTTCGCTTCCAAAATTTTGAAATACATTTAAGATTAATACATAGAAAAACAAGTTTTTATTTCTAAAATTTTGGGAGTTCTAACATATCATGAATTTCTTAAGAATGTGAGAAATAAAAAAAATATTGAATCCATCTGCAGCCTCGATTTCTCCAAATTCATACCATATAGTATACTTTGTTGTATATTATTGATTCTGTTCAACAAATGATGTCCGGGGGTTACATTTCTTCGATTATTCTAATGCCAAAGAGGGTTTACATCTTACCTCCACTATTATTACCATCTCTATTGCAAATATTATTTCACTCTTCCACCAAATTTTCTCTAAGAATGGTACAAAATTTTCCTTTGCTTTCATTTATTACAGGTAATTCTTCTTAGTTTTTTATTCTGACTGTTGTAATCATATGACTACTGATTACAACATCTTATCATCCAAATTATCCGCTATGAATACCCCTAGTATTCATACCGCTGATAGTTCTCAAATGTGTGTTACCTATACCAGTTAGATTTCTACTTTATATCTTTTTATTCCTGACACGTATTTAATTTCGAAACTCACCTTAAATCTCTTATCTGATGAGCAACTCTGTGAATTAGGATTTAAAGTCATATTTTCTAATAGTGGTTGTCTTGTGCAAAATCACCACCCTATGTCCTGTGGGACTGGTCTTAAAATTGGATGCCTATTGAACTCAGCAGTTTGCACCTGTTAGCCTAAGTGGTTTTAATCATAGGATCTCTAGAAAATGTGATTTTGACGATAATGTCTCATTTGACGTTTTAAATGGACTAAAATTGTTTTTAAGTATAGATCATCCAAACATTATGAAAATACAGCATGGAGATGTATTCAAGTCGAAAGATGTGATTTAAATAATGTAATTTTTCATTTCGACAACATTACTCAAGATATTAAACTCGAAACTCTATAGGTTGCACACACACACACACACACACACACACACACACACACACCGAGGGTGCATATATTTGTGGTGTTTTATTTCTAATATGTAAAATATACCTAAATATCCCAATGCGTATTACATGTTTGATAATATAATGTAAATTTATAAAATTCACATCTTGATCACAAATGTGTTTAATATACTTCAACTTGGATTTAATGTGATTAAATAGTATATTGCATGATCTTAAAGTGAAAACACTTTAAATATCATTGATATAATATTTCGATTAGGTCCATATAATTATTATATTATGATTCATGCAATAAGATTATTCATATCTTATTCAATTGAAAATTTCACATTTTGATAATAAAAATGCTCAAATTGCTTAAACTCGATTTCTATGTGATCATAAGGTATATTGTATAGGGAAAAGTACAATTTAGACCCTCTAACTATTGACACATTTCTAAGTGGTCCCTCTAAATTTAAACGTTTCATTTCAAACTCTCTACGTATCATAACGTTTCAAATTCGTCCCTCCGTTAGAGATTCCGTTAAAACTAACAGAATCTCAAGGGCAAAATGGTCTTTTCACGTTTTAAAATTTTTTTAATCATTTTTAATTAATTAATTTATTTATTTTTATCTCTCTCCGTCTCCCTCTTTCCCTCTCCCCGCCACCTCCCTCCCCCTCTCCCTCCTTTTTCCCTCTCTCTCTCCCACCCCACCCCTTGCAACAGAGGGTGGGGTGGGGTGGGAGGGAGAAAGGGGAAGGGGAGGAAGAAAGAAATGGAAAGGGAGAGAAAGAGGGAGGTGGCGGGGAGAAGGAAGGAGGGAGAGGGAGGTGGCGGGAGAGAGAGAGAGAGAGGAAGGGGAGGAAGAGAAAGAGAGATAAAAAAAATTAAAAAAAAAAATTAAAAATGATTAAAAAATTTAAAAAACGTGAAAAGACCATTTTGCCCCTAAATTCTGTCAGTTTTAAATGATTTTCTAACGGAAGGACGAATTTGAAACGTTATGATACGTAGAAGGTTTGAAATAAAACGTTTAAATTTAGAGGGACCACTTAAAAATGTGTCAATAGTTAGAGGGTCTAAATTGTACTTTTCCCTATTATATATTTGAATAATCAAAACACTTTGAACATTATTGAAATAATATTTTTAAGCTGTTTGAAAAAATAATGATTATAGACATTGACCAAAACCAAGAATGGGCGAAGAAAAATAGAATTGTGTTGAAAACACTGTAGCAATCAACTATTGCTATCCAAAAAATCAGAATGAACATTTTGTAGTAAATTAGTCATATCTCTCTTATTACTTGTCCAAATCTGATGAATTTTATATGATTAAAAAGATAATTCAAATATATTTAAAACCATATAAATTTCATATCAATCCACGTTGGTTTCATTGTTCAAATTTTAACATTTCGGAAGAAGTCAGTATCTGATTTTTGTAAAAAAATCTGTTTAAACCTTTGCTCACTCATTTGATCCTATCTCACTCATTTGGGGTCCAAATGAGGTGATTCTTTTTACTGTGGAACTCTAATGCAATAAACTTTATTTATATGCATAGTAGAATTTTTTTTGATATGTGTTTCCTATAAAAAAATAACCATTTGTAAAAATGTCAGTAGCCTTTCTCTCTTCTGCCCTGTTTTCGCTCTGTTTTCGGATTGACGTTTTGCTGATATTTGCTTGTTTTAATTATTGTATGATGGTTCCTATATATTATATTCGATGTATGACATCTTAATCATCATTCAATTTGATCAAAATAATACTGAATTTAAGAGAATTGATCAAAACATTTTGAAACTCTTAATAACTCATTTTGCAACTTTTTGTCATGAACTAAAAATTTGATTTACATATCAAATCTTATTCAAATTTTTTAAATCATGTTATAATATGTTAGCTTAATTTGAGTATATAACATATGCATGATCAATTGATATGTTCAACTTTATATCCATGTTTAATTGACAAATTGGTTGAACTATTTTGAAAATTCTGTTTTTATGCAAAATGTGATTAAGTGTTGGAGCATGTTTAGAATTCTTCTAAATGATCAAATTTGTTGTATTCATATATAAATGTGATTATACATCATGTATTTGATATATAAATTAGTGGTCCTGGTATTATACACATGAAATACATTATCTTAGGTGGCGTTTGGTAACCGTTTCTATTTCCATTCCAGCAGTGGGATGGGAATGGGATGGGATGGGATGAGAATTTTGTTTTCTTTTTGGGAGTAGAATTGCGTTTGGTAACAATAATTTTTTTTTTGTTTTGGGAAGGGAATTGTGTTTGGTAACGATTTTATCCTAAAATCTTTTTTTTTTTTTTTTTTCTCTTTTCAGTTTTGGCCTGACGGCGGTGGCGCCGTCGCCGGCCGGCCGGCGGTGCTCCGGCAACGGCCGGCGATGACCGGACGGCGATGGCACCGTCGCCGGCGACTGCCGGAAGTGGCCGGAAAAATTCCGGCCGGACGGTGACCGGCGACGGTCGCCGAAGATGACCGGCGGCGGCGAGCGGTGGTCGGCCGGTAGGTGAATAGTGACCATGGGTTTTAGGAATGGAATGGGAATAATGAGAAACAACTTTTTTTTGTTTCTCATTTCTTAAGAAAAAAGTGAGCACAATTTTCAAATGGGAATGAAATGGAAACGGAAACAAAAATTACCAAACGCTATTCCCAAACAGAATTCCCAAAAATCTGGGAATGGAATGGGATGGAAATGGTTACCAAACGGGGCCTTAACCAACATGTGTAAGTGATTAGAGTATTTAATGCATGCCTACTTTATGGTAAGATTGGCTAATTGATATATGTCATGCTTTGTCCCATGCCAATTACATTTATTTATTATCTTGATCATAATTCAAATTGGAAGAACCTTACCTTTAATAATTCTCATCCAACTTTGAATATCTCCATCATGATTTGTCTATATGCTTTAAATGTCTACCATACTTAATAAAATCTATTTTGAATATATAAAATATTTACTGTATTTTTCCGCTACTATCATGATAAAAAATGAACAAATAGTCATATGCATTTAATTAGATATATCTAGCATTTATGGTGTTGGAAAAAATGGTTGAAATCTTGACAAATCTGCAGAAAATGAAAGTGGAGATGAGCCTATGTCTTGACACTTGAAGAAATCATACCTAAAGGTCATATCCTCTCAACACTTCAATTGTGAAATCCTCTCAACATATATATAAAGAGGAACATTGTTGGACGTATGACAACTCACCAATCAATCAAGTATCATTCTTTCAATTGAGCTACAAAGATCACAAAGATACTACTAAAGTTTCTAAGCAAATTTATATGCAACAAAAACACTTCATTTCTTTCTTGATTTATTTCTTTTGAGTGATTGTTGTATTTTCTTCATACACATAAATTATTGAGTTTTATATCTTGTGAGTATTGAAGATTCACTTTGTAAAACAGTGAGAATTTTGATTGTAAATCTTGAGTAAGAGTTTTGCTCAAGATGAGAGATTTGTAAGTGAAACATATTCACTCTAGATTATAAAATCCTAAGATACGAACTTCTTAAGCGGTAACTTTAAACGGTTTGGTCTTCACCTATAAGAAGATCAAAGATAGTGAAATCCTCGAAGGAGCTTAGGGGACTAGACTAGGCAAAGGGTGTTTATCAAACTCTACTCTACTCTCTAACTCTACTCTTTATATTTTCGCATTTATTTATTTTTGTGATTATTGCTCTTATTTGAATATCTGCTGTGCACTTGACACAAACCACATAAACACTTAGTTAATATTAAGTAGATTTAATTAATTTTAAAATTTGCCAAAACCCAATTCACCCTCCTTCTTGGGTAATTCTTGGGCCATCAGCACCTTCTACCTCAAATCTCACCATCACCACCCCATATCCCTTCATCAACCTGTGCAACCTCACCACCACCATCTTCCTCATTATCCTTATCCTTATCTCTGTCGCTGTCATTGTCGCTATCACTATTCTATATTTGGCATTCTCGGTTAGGTTACACCTTTTTCAGCCAACTCAAATTACTTATCTCTACCAGTCAGTTAGGTTCAGTTCAGTATGAGTCCTTCAAATGTATCCATTGCTAACTTACAAAGCAATCAACCCTACCTTTCAATGAGAGTCATTCTATTTCTCTTGCACCATTTGATTTGGGTTATTCTAATGTTTGAGGGCCTTCTCCTTATGCCACAATGTGTTTTTTTTTGTTATTTTGTTATTTTTGTAGACAATTACTCTCGACATACATGGTTATTTGTTATGAAAAATCGATCTGAATTATTCCAAATATATTCTGAGTTTTCTTCTATGGTTTAAACTCAATTTTCTCGAAATATCAATTTTTTTTTTGCTCTGACAATGCAATGGAATACAATGATCGTGCTTTCTCAACCTACTTCACAAAAATGACATACCCCCCCACCACTCGTGTCCTGGTTCATTCCAACAAAATGGACGAGCCGAATGCAAAAATAAACACATTCTTGACATAATTCATGCTCTTCTAATTTTTTTCTCTTGTCCTTAGCACTTTTGGGATGAGGTTACCCTAACCGCAGTCTACACAATAAATTGTATTTCATCCGCAACAATTCAACATCAATTTTCATTTGAGCGTCTTTTTGGTAAACCTCTCGATTACTCTGAACTCAAAATCTTTGATTGCACTTGTTTTGTTATTCTCAAACCATATAAATTCAACAAGTTGGAGCCAAGGGACCACATATGTTGCTTTCTAGAATTTGGCATTGAACATAAAAGGTATCGGAGTTGGGATCCCATTTCTAAAACTCTTCGTGTCTTTCGTCACGTCATTTTTTGGGAACATCTAATATTTTCTTCCTTAAGATCCTTTGATATATCGACCCTTATTAACTCCAGATTCTTCACAGATTTATCTCTTGAGTTATTTCCTGAGGACCCAATTCTAAGTATTGTTGAGCTCACTCCAACACCACCAACTAAGTCCAGTCTCACACTTTTCGCTGAGTTCACTCCAGTATCATCAGCTAAACCCACTTGAAAACCACTACTTGAACCCATTCCAAAATCATCAACTGATTTCACCCCTCCAATTCCATCGACCATGCCTGAGACTTCTCATATGACCGATGATTTTGCACCAACTGCCTCTGAGATCTACCCTCCAAATCACTATTGTCACTCTAACAGGGTAACTTATCCTTCATCTTGTTCATTGATTATCATTGCTTTTCTACCATACTTAATTGGCATGAGCCTTAATCCTATAAGGAGGCTAGCGCTAATTCTCTTTGGCAGAAAACAATGGACGAAGAACTTCAGGCCCTAGCCAAAACTTACACCTGAGATCTTGTTAACCTCTCCCCTGAGAAAACTCCTATTGGGTGCAAGTGTGTATTTAAGATCAAAATACTTTCTGATGGTTTCGTTGAATGCTATAAAGCTCGATTTGTTGCTGAGGAATTTGCTCAGGAATATAACATTGACTACGAAAAGACATTTGCTCCAGTAGCGAGGTTTATATTTGTCCATACACTTCTTGTTGTAACCACCATTAAAAAATGGATTATTTTCAGATAGATGTCAATAATGCATTTCTCAATGGTGATCTTCTTAAGGAAGTTTACATGCATACTCCTCCTAACCTAATTGCTCCTCGACATAAAGTTTATCGCCTCCGTTGTGCCTTATATGGTCAGAAACAAACTCCACGTGCCTGGTTCGCAAAATTTAACACTATCATTCATCAATTTTGGGTTCACATCTAGAGCTCATGATTCAGACTTGTTTATTTGCCACATTGATAATGGTATTATCCTTATTTTATTATATGTGAATGACATGATTATTATTAGGGATGATTTACACAGTATCTCTGAACTCAAAAAGTTTCTTAGTAGACAATTCGAGATGAAAGATCTTAGCGTGTTCACCTATTTTCTTGGTCTCGAACCGATTCAGATGGATATTTTATTTCTCAAGCTAAATATGCCTCTGAACTCTCGTCCAAAGTTTGCATAACTGATTCCACCACTGCTACTACTCTTCTAGAGCTGAATATTAGACTCAGTCCACGGGATAGTTCACTTCTTCCGGATGTCACTTTATATGGCCAGTTGGTTGAAAGTTTGGTACACCTCACTATCACTCACTCGGACATTGGGTATATCGTCCATCAAATCAGTCAGTTCTTGTTCGCTTCTCGAACCACTCATTACTCGACCGTTCTTCACATTCTTCGGTATGTCAAGGGTACATTATTTTGCGGACTTCATTTCTCAGCCCAGTTTGCTCCTTCTCTACAGGCTTATTCTAATGCCTATTGGGCCAGAGATCTCAGCGATAGACATTCAATTTCTTCTTAGGCAACTCTCTCATTTCTTGGTGCAGTAAGAAACAAACTGTGGTTGCTCGTTCTAGTATTGAAGTTGAATACCGTACAATCGCTGATGCAACACAAGAACTACTTTACCTTCGCTGGCTCCTCGTTGACATAAGAGTCTCTTCTCCTATTGCCACTGTTCTACATTGTGACAATAGGAGTACTATTTAGATCGCACATAATAATGTCTTCTTCAAGTGGACAAAACACATAGAGACTAATTGTCCTTTTATCCGTCACCATATTCACTAGTTAACTGTTCATCTACAATCCGTTAATTCAGCCAATCAAACAACAAATATTTTTATTAATAATCATCCATTGGTACACTTTCATACTCTAGTTTTCAAACTCAAGTTCACGTCTCATTCACCGTCTTGAGTTTGAGAGGAGATGTTAATATATGTATATGGCTTGACCTATTAGGTTAAAACCCTAATTCTAGGATTTCTCTAATCTCCTATATATATCTCCATTGGAAAGCTTTATCATTGTACTTTTCCTAAATATTAATATATCATTCATGTTCGCCTAACTTTCTGTCTCTCAATTATTCTAACACTATTCACTTTCAAAAGAAATAATTTCAAGACAATAGTCATTACCAAACATATTTTTATTTTCGGAATACTCCAGAATGAAACAAAATTTTCATCTTATTCAATCCCAATTTATTTGAAGTAGAAACAAAAAAACATAAACACTAACCAAACGTCACTTTAATTGTCCTTCATTTTGAATCATTTTATAAGTTATTATATTCCCAACCCACCGGTTGTTATAAAAATTAAGAGTAAAATATTATTTTTAAATAGGGGTGTTAAAGAATTTTTGAAAAAAATAAAAGAATAAAAAATATATATTTTTTAAATAAGAGAAGACATTTATGTTTTCTACAAAGGGGCGAAAGATATTTTTAAATGATATGAGAAACTTGTGATTTTGAGAATAATGACAAGGGAGATAAGTGGTAAATACTCTATCAATAAATAACCTCAACTTTTATTTGAAAAAAATAATAATTTAGATTTTATTTGAAAATAATAAAAAAATATTTTTTTTTAAAAAATAAGGAAGGACATTTATATATTTTTTTAAGGAGTGACTGATATTTTCCAAATAAAAGGGAAGTTTGTAATTTGGGATAAAATAATATAAGAGATAAATTTATCATTTCATGAAATTTCGTTATTTCATAGGGATGTAAAGTACAATTCGGTCAAATTAAAAGAGAGCAAAACAATTAACCCTTAGAAAAATTAAGATGTCACCAAATATATAACGCAAGGGATGAAAATATCTTTCAAATTGAATTATGAGATTTAATTTATACTTCAATTAATAAATTCAAGTCATTCTATTGAAAAAATAATAATTATATGAAATTCAGATTGCCTTGATTTATAATATAAGTTTTAAAAATAAATAATTTAAATTATCCTTATCCTTTGTGTGAATTATCCTCAAGTGTAAAAGGCCGATTAATAAGCGAGAAGTCTTTTTTTTTTTTTTTTTTTCTTTTTTTTTTTTTTAACTATGATTCGATTTTTTTTTGTAATTACTTTATGAATTTAATTATAAATTAAATTTTGAAGGCATCAAATGGAAGAGACTAGAGGTGCTAAGATGTCAAAAATAAAAATTAAAAATTAAAAAAAAATTTAAATTTTTTTTGAGGTAATGAATACTTTGGTTCGAGCGATTGGTCATACATTGTAGAGTTTGGATGCCTTAAGGTCTTTGGTTACATTGAAGAAACCAAGCACATGTAGCCATTGATCCCACCTCTTGAGCCGGTGAACCGCCACCGTCTTCGGTATAAGCTCATGCGAGCACCTCCCGTTTGTTCCCGGATAATCGTACATCGCCGGCTTATCAGTAAACCGATTCTTCGCTTTGTTCCCCATTTTTAACCATTTTCCGACCATCTTATCCTCCGGCCCGTACGTGTCGTTCGCCGGAATTTCGGACTCCGATATCCACTCCACGAGGTCCCACGACAACACGAAACCCATTCCCGACATGTAATCTACGTACGGGTTGGTACTGGGACACGGAATCACGAAGCCGTAGTACAAGTCCGATCTGGGAAGTCGCCGGAGCGACGTCGCCAGCGGCGCGAGTCGGATGAAGACGTCGTCGTCGGCCTTCATGACGTAGTCGTAACGGCGGGAGAGGAGGCGGGGGAGCGAGGAAAGATACGTGTAGGTCTTGCCACTGTTCATGTTCTCGGCGCAATCGAGGATGATGACGTCGTCGAATCGCATGATTTCGAGGGCGACGAACACCCTCTGTTCGTGCTTGGTGAGGTTGCAGAGCACGAATTTCACGGCGATATCGGCGATCGGAAAGGACTGGATGCCGTAAACGAGCCGGAGGAAGTGGCGACGGTCGTAGTTATCCGCGCGGGTCAGGATTCCGATCAAGAGACTGAACTGCGGTTGCAATCGAGGGGCTCCGACGACTGTGATCGTGGCGTTCGAAGATGCAAACAGGGGAGGTCTGAAATGGATGCTGAAGAGGACGAAGAAGACGTAGAGGACGATGGCAAAAGCGGGCATGGAAGCAAGAATTAGCTGTTTTCTTAACATTATATACGAAAATGGCGTTTTCAACTTGCGATTATGAAGAAATTTGCAGGTAGTTTTGGGTAAGGGATGTTTGGGTGAGATTTTTACAGAGAAAAATCATGATTTGCTCGTTTGATTCATTGGTGGGTCTTCAGTTCTTATTGGTTTGAAAAACTCAACAAGGATTTAGAACGTGAACAAGGGTGTCTGAAGATGGTTTTCCTCGTGCTTGCTTGGGTGAAGCACCATTTTCACAGAGAGAGCAACCATTGAGGAGATACTTTGCACCCCCTAAAGTAATAATTGTCACAATTTTCCCCTCAAAGTTTTTTTTTTTTTTTTTTATCAATTTGGATCAATTGCGATTCAAATTAATTTTATAGTAAAAACAAAGTCACGTGACTAACACATGAGAGAAAATTCATGCAATAAAAAAAATATTACATTGACTCAATAGAGTCAACATCCCTAGAGTTTGAGTGACATTACTCTTTGCCACTTACCGTGACAAAATATTGACATAAATCAGTTAATTGGAACAAAGTGATACGGAAAAAAATAAACTATAAAGGGGTACATTATGACAGTTAAGGCATTAGGGGGTAAAATGAGAATGAGATTGCAAACGAACATTAGGGGTGCAAAGTGCAATTTAGTCCAAAAATTATGAAAATTTTTATTGCTAGATTACCAGACTTGGGTTAAAAAAATGTCTTAGTGAACTTAAGGTTAGATTAAATTTAGAAAAAAAATGTTGTCCAAACACAAAACTCAATTATTTGATCGCATTTTTGCCCAGAATTTAACATTTACAAACAACGATTAAAATTTTAAACCGTGATTTTAACAATTGTTAATCGTGTTCCAAAATAGGGGATTAAAAGTTCAATCTCATTACAGGCGTGTCTATTGAGAAGAATAGGAAGTGCTAAAATTATTACCAGATTTGTTTGTAGAATGAATAATAATTTATCTACTTGCAGGCTACAATGGTGGGATCCATGGCGGTGGAGCTATCTCTATCACACATCTCCGGGCTGATCATAACGGCCTCTTCTCCCTGCATTGCCCGCCAAATGAAATCAACATCAAAATAATAGAAAAATAAAACTTTTCCCCCCGATTTCTAGTTAAAAAAAAGGCATACCTTTGCAAGATTTCTCAAATACGCAGTCGTGTAATTTCCAGACGGAAATAAAGCTTCAATAAGGTCCGCCAGAACCAGTTGTGGCTGCGAGATCGCTCCGTCATACCAATCTTCATATAAAATAAACGACAAAGAATAATTTAAAAAAAAAAAAAAATATTACCAAACAGTGTCTTATATATGAAATAGGGTTGCCCCTAGGTCAAAGTCACCAAGCCATTGATTTCGGCCCCAATTCAATAGGGAAATCAATTTTTTTTACCCCATGTATGTAATTTTTTTTTTTTAAATAAAAAAATACTTACTACCTGCATGAACTTGTCCCAAATTCCTTAATTTGTTTTAAGAATAAAAAGAGCAGTCCGATGCTACAAAACTGCCGCTATGCGCGGGGTCTGGGGAAGGGTTGGACCATTTATGTCTATTGTACGTACCTTTACCTTGTTTTTTTTTTATAAGAGACTATTTTCACGACTCGAACCCGTGACCTCCAGATCACATGGCGACAACTAATTTAAGAATATATCACATAATAATTAGGGTTAATGGCACTTTACCTCCTTATGGTTTAATCGAATTGCACTTTACACCCTTGTGATATTTTCATTAATAATTACCTCCTTATGGTTCAAATTAAAGTGCAATGATTACCTTTTCTGACTGAAGTTAACGGTCAAATATCAAAAAGTCAAAATTAATAAGTCATTTAATATTAATTGACATTTACACCTCTAGGTAGTATCGGATTAGATATAAGGATAAGTTATTCATCTCGTGCAATTTTGTTAATTATTTAACCCTTCTACTTAAATCTAAACCACATAGGGTAAGTGATTAAAAAAATACTAAAAGGGTATAAAGTGTAATTCGGCTAAACCGCAAAGAAATAAAGTGCCATTAACCCTAATAAGTACATAGTTTTTGTTTTGAAGGGCGCCAATTTAATATTTTGCTTCAAACCACCCGAATACATAGGGCTGACCCTAAAGAAAACATAAACAAAATATTTATTTTAAGTCCAAGGAAGAATGACGGACCGAGAGTTGTGAAGTTTATAATTCTTTTGTCGTATCTCCATAAGCTCTGTTTTGTAAGGAACGCGAAACATGATTGATCTTCAACATTAGTGTTTTCTAAAAATGTCGAGACACTGTAGGCTGAAGGATCAGAAGCATATGTTTCATCGATCACCACTTCTACTGTCTGCAATCCAAAATAGGATTTAGATATAATGTTGTATATTGACTTGCAATACAATCCCAAAACTTTCTTATATTTTGAAACAACTTACACATAGAATAGCTTGTAGTTCTTGCAAATCATCTGGTATTGAGATGTTGTATGTGATTTTGTTAATGGAGGTATCAATATTTTCTCCTCCTGCGTCTTCCACCAACTGCACCCAAGCTCATTCAATAAACAGGAATTAAATGCTAAAGAACTCATCAAAGAAGGGATTCAGCTTGCCAATGGAGAACATTTAAAAGTCCATTTGAGAAAGATTTTAAAAAAAGAATAGCACCTTCAATTTGTATGCTTCATTTGTGAAAGACCATACACACTGCAAAAAAATAAAAATAAAAAATTAAGATGATTGTTATTGTTAGTATCTTATGACTTGCTTCTCCATTTGTGATGTTTGCTATCCGTTTGGTGAACAGTCCACAGACTTAAAATTTTAACTCATGCAGTCTATACGTTATAGTAATTTTTCTAAAACTTCAAAACTATTGTATTAAATAAAAGTCACTGTAATTTTTCTATGTAAAAAATTGCAGTAACTCTTGTATGTCGTACAATGATTTTAGACTTTTGACAGAATTATTGAACTTCTTAAAAAATTATTGTACTTAGTGGATTAATGAATGGTTATGACAAAAAAAGCCCGATAATTAGTCACATTGGTAGATTTCAAAGAAATAAAAATAGGCGTATATATTAATAGAAAGATGATTAATGAAGTAAATGAAAAGATAGTTGATTGGTTTTCATACATCATCGTACTTCATCCAAGCTACTATTGGCTTGAGAGTTGTCGCCTTGTTTGCGGCTGCTTTACTCTGGCACATATAGTTCTCCTTAATCTGCAATAAATTTCACAAATTTTCAGCACAAAAATGGATAAAAACACAAGTTAATACATTTTAATTTCGAAGATTAATTACATGTTAAGTAAGGAAATGTTGTCTTAAGAAGAGAATCTTGAGATTAAGAGATAAGTATTCTTAACCCAAGAGGTGTTAGTTCGGTTGACAAGAGAAGGTGTCCTCTTTCTGTTGGGTTTTCACTCCACTAATTGAGGTGATCTCACCAACCCAATAAATTCCACAAACAAACAAAAGGAAAAGTATGCAAATTTGGTAAAAGCACGTAGAAGAAATCAAAGCCAGCTCACCAAAGAAGAAAATGGAGAAACTGCATCTCAAATCTTGAACCTTCTCAAGATTTGTTTAGACTGAAATCTACTCAAATTTCCTCTATAAATAGAGGAGATGAGGAAGGAGAAATTCACAAGTTCTTTACACAGAAAATTGTAGAGAGAGAAAGTTAGAGAAAACCCCAATTTTTTGAAAAATTAGTGAGAGCCAATTTGTGAAGTTTTACCCACAAATTGAAGACACATATTTTTGTGTATTGTCCGAGAGATTCACCAAAGTGTGAGGTTTATAATCCCATTATTTATTATAATGGAATATTTAAATAGTCTACCGGTCCCGTGGTTTTTACCTTCAATTGATGAGAGTTTTTAACGCTAAAATCCGCTGTTTTATTTCTATTCTATTTTGATTTGGAAAAAACGTACAGGGGCTGTGGAAATATCATCTTTTCACTAAATTATCCGGTCACCTTTCCCAACAAAGTATATCAAAGCTGGGAGCCCAGTATAGGAGAAGATCATATACGTAGTATACTACACCAGTATATACGTATATATGCGCACCGTTCATACATACGTACGTATACGACACTATTCACAATATTTATACGGGACGTATACGGTGTGTATACGATATCTATAGGATATGGTTCACACGACACTATTCACACATACGGGTACTATTCATATAGTATTGTACGCGGTACTATTCATCAGAGGCAAAGTACTGGACCCAGTGAAATCTGTTGATTCGGATCTGTGATCGAGATGGAGGAGAGTACAGGCAACATGATCAAATTGACTGCATTTAACTATGCCATTTGAAAGTCGAAGATAGAGGATATTTTGTACATAAAAGATCTATGGAAGCTCATTGTAATGCCTACACAGGAGGTGACATCGACAACGGATGACAAAGCCGGCGAAACAACAACAACATCAACCACGAGCACATCGACAATCTCATTAGACGCTGACTCGACCGTGCAGAACCGAAAATGTGCTGCCTAAATCCGACAATGAATTGACAAGAGCATTTTTCAAAATTTTGCTAATGAACATGATGCTTATGTTCTTTCGTAAAAGTTACAGAAAATGTATGCGAGGAGAACCGTACAGAATAAAGCAAATCTGATGCGACGATTAGTCAATCTAAAATACAAAGATAGAAATAGTGTATCGGAACATATGAGCAAGTTTCAAGACATTGTTAATCAACTCAATTCTATGAAAATGACCGTAGATGACGAGTTGCAAGCGTTGCTGATGTTAAGTTCTCTACCGAAGAGTTGGGACACATTAGTCGTGTCAGTTAGTAACTCTGCTCCAGATGAAAAGCTTACCATGGATATGGTAAAAGACAAAATGTTGAACGAAGAGTTCAGATAAAAAGACGAAGGATACACTCCTGAGTTTGAAGCACTTGTATCAAAAAAGCAAGGCATGCAAGAAAGATGTGGGAGAAATAGAAGTCGAAATCCTCACGATCAAGGAAGAGGACGATCTAAATCCAAATTTAGATCTGACAAGAAGTGCCATCACTGTGGCAAACCCGGACATTTCGTTCGAGAATGTCGGAAGTTGAAGGCGGAGCAATCCCGAAATCAGGAAGCCGGAACCCGAACAAATGACACCGCGACTGTCATTAATGAAGCTGCCATTATTCGATATGATAACTATGTCAATCTTATATCCCAAGATTCCACCTGGGTCATTGACTCAGGCAATTCCTTCCCTGTCATGCCACGACTAGATTTCTTCTCATCTTACACTCAAGAAGAATTCGGACGTGTGAAAATGAAAAATGATGGTGCATCTAAAATTGTTGGTATCAGCAATGTTTGTCTCAAAACCAATCTTTGGATGCAAACTACTTTTGAAAGACGTGAGACATGTCCCTGATATCCGTCTCAACTTAATATCTACTGGGAAGCTTGACGACAAGGGCTATAACAATTACTTTGGTGAAGGCAGATGGAAACTTACCAAAGGTAATTTGATGATAGAAAAAGGCAAGAAGGACACCTCTTTCTATCTCACGGAAGCCAAGTTATGCAGAGGAGAAGTGAATACAACCAGGAAAGAAGTCCCCACCGAGTTATGGCACAAGCAGCTCAGACACATGAGTGAGAAAGGTCTTAAAATCCTTTCCAAGAAACAGCTCTTGCTAGGAATGAAAGGTACACCCTTGCAAACCCGTGTTAATTGTGTTATGGGAAAGCAACACAGAGTTACATTTCAAACTCATCTACCATCTAGAAGGAAGAATATTCTAAATCTGATACACACAGATGTCTGCCCGATGAGTCATAAGTCACTGGGAGGTGCTCTTTATTTCGTGACTTTCATTGACGACCACTCTAGAAAAGTATGGGCTTTTGCCTTGAAAACCAAAGATCAAGTGGTGGAAACTTTCAAGCAGTTTCATGTAAAAGTTGAGAGGGAAACTGATAGATATTTGAAAAGTGTATGTGCAGACAACAGTATGAATACCATGGACCATTCGAAAAGTACTGCGGAAAATTCGGCATCAGGCTGGAAAAGTCAGTATCTAAGACACCTCAGCACAACGGTGTCGTAGAGAGGATGAATAGAACATCTGTGAAAAAGTCATATGTATGCTCAGATGCAAAACTGCCGAATTCCTTTTGGGGGGAGGCAATGAGGACAGTAGTTGATTTAATCAACTTTTCTCCATCAGTTCCACTGAACTATGATGTACCAGAAAGAATCTGAACGGGAAAAGATATTTCGTACAAACACCTAAAAGTGTTTGGCTGCAAAGCGCTTGTTCACATCCCAAAAGATGAGAGGTCCAAACTGGATGGAAAGGCAAAGCAATGCATTTTTGTGGGATACGCCCATGAAGAGTTCGGCTATAGATTCTGGGATCCTATCAGCAAAAGGATCGTCAGACGTAGAGACGTAGTATTTCTTAAAGATCAGACAGTTGGAGACTTTGAGAAACCAGAAAAGCCACAACTAGATGAATTTCCAATAGATCTCAGACCTAACTGTTCACCAACAAATTCTGGTGATGGAAGAGCGGTACTAGATCCTACTGATATTGCTCCACCAGCTGGCAGTTTAGAACCATAATTGATTCCGGAACAAGATGAATTTCTAGTAGATCTCAGACCTAACTCTTCACCAACAAATTTTGGTGACAGAGGAGCGGTACCAGATCCTAATGATATTGCTCTACCAGCTGGCAGTTCGGAACCATAATTGATTCCGGAACAAGTCACAAATTGGCATTCACTAATCTTCCCAAAAATTGAAGTTTTCTCTCATTTTCTCTCTCTACAATTTTCTGTGTAGAGAACTTGTGAATTTTTCCTTACTTATCTCCTCTATTTATAGAGGATATTTGAGCAGATTTCAGTCTGAACAAAGCTTGAGAAGGATCAAGATTTGAGGCGCAGTTTCTCCCTTTTCTTCTTTGGTGAGTTGGCTTTGATTTCTTCTGCATGCTTTTACCAAATTTGTAGACTTTTCCTTTTGTTTGTTTGTGGGATTTAGTGGGTTGGTGAGATAACCCCAATTAGTGAAAACCCAACAAATCTCCCCCTCACGACCAATTTGGGGTTGAAATCAAGCCTGCAACTTCCTTGCAAACTTCGAGCTTTTCTCTGGGTAGAGCTTTCGTCATTATGTCGGCCCCTTTATCATTGGTGTGGATCTTCTCAAGTTGTTGGACTTGTTACAAAATCAATTCAGGTTTCGAAATGCCAGTTGGTAGAGCAACAACATCAGGATATTGTACCGCTCCTCCGTCACCAGAATTTGTTGATGAAAAGTTAGGTCTAAGATCTACTGAAAATTCATCTGGTTGTGGCTTTTCTGGTTTCTCAAAGTCTCCAACTGTCTGATCTTCAAGAAACACCACGTCTCTACGTCTGACGATCCTTTTGCTGATAGGATCTCAGAATCTGTAGCTGAACTCTTCATGAGCATATCCCACAAAGATGAATTGCTTTGCCTTTCCATCTAACTTGGACCTCTCATCTTTTGGGATGTGAACAAGCGCTCTGTAGCCAAATACTTTTAGGTGTTTGTACGAAATATCTTTCCCCATCCAAACTTTTCTGGTACATCATAGTTCAGTAGAACTAATGGAGAAAGGTTGATTAAAACATTGTTGTCCTCATTGCCTCCGCCCAAAAGGAGTTCGGCAGCTTCGCATATGAGAGTACACATTTGATTTTTTCATAGATGGCTCTACTCATCCTCTCTGCAATACCGTTGTGCTGAGGTGTTTTAGGTACTGACGTTTCCAACCTGATGCTAAATTTCCTACAGTACTCTTCGAATGGTACACGGTAGTCACCACCGTTGTCTGCATGTACACAATTCAAATATCTGTCAGTTTCTCTTTCAACTTTTATGTGAAACTGCTTGAAAGTTACCAGGGTCAACAAGATCGAGCACAACCCAACCATGGTAGATCCACCATTATTGACAAGTCTTCATGCACTGCTTAGATACTTGATTCCGGAGCATCGGATCATACGACGTTTGATGCAAATGATTTTTCTCAACACTTCAATCCACGGCGAACTAGCATTGTCAATGCTAATGGAGGCAT
Organism: Eucommia ulmoides; assembly: GCA_016647705.1. Lineage (NCBI taxonomy): Eukaryota > Viridiplantae > Streptophyta > Magnoliopsida > Garryales > Eucommiaceae > Eucommia > Eucommia ulmoides. Next base: position 34,202,767 of record CM028339.1, read on the forward strand.
CTCTTCGGTAACAGGAACTGGGACTGTGATGTTGTCACCAACCCTACCATTGTCTAATACTTTACTCGTGTCTTCTCTTTCTCACAAGTTACTATTTGTGAGTCAAGTTACTAAAGACTTGAATTGTGTTGTGCTCCTATATCCTGAGTTTTATCTTATTCAAGCTATTCTCAGCAAGGAGATCATTGGACGTGTTACTAAGAAGGAGAGGCTCTATTATATGGAAGATTTCAGTGTAGGCCAAGCACACCACATGCACCGCCCAAATGACCTCAAAGTGGAGTTGATGATGCTTTGGCACCATCGGTTAGGCCATCCGTCGTTTGGCTATCTGCGACATGTGTTTCCTAATTTATTTTCAAGTTTGTCAACTTTGGATTTTAAGTGTGAGACCTGCATTTTAGCTAAAAGTCATCGAGTCACTTATCCGTTGAGTATGACTAACAACGATGTTCCTTTCGCTCTGATTCACTCTGACGTATGGGGTCCTTCCCCAAAATTTACTATGTATGGTGTTCGCTGGATTGTGATATTCGTTGATGATTGTACTTGAATGACTTGGCTTTATCTATTGAAACATAAAAATGAGGTTTTTCCTATGTTTCAATCATTCCATAAAATGATTCAGACTTAGTTCTCTGTTAAGATTCGAACTCTTCGATTTGATAATGGTGGAGAGTATGTAAACCAAGAGTTCCGTGATTATTCCAACAACATTGACTAATTCATGAGGCCTCATGTCCCCAGACTCCGCAGCAAAATGGTATTTACTAAGCGCAAGAATCGCTTCATCCTCGAAATTGCTCGAACTCTGTTAATTGGAGCTCACATACTTAGCCACCACTGGGCTGATGTTATTACCACGGCCATCTATCTCATAAATCGCATGCCCTCAAAAGTTCTTGGATTCAAGACTCCGCTACAGGCCTTGTCCACCTATGTGTCATTAACCACAATATTGATACTTCCGCCTCGTGTCTTTGGTTGTGTTGCGTTTGTTCACCTCCACAAGAACCACTACACAAAGCTTGATCCCTGTACCATTCGTTATCTCTTTGTGGGATATGGTGGCCACTAAAAAGGATACCAATGCTACGATCCAACTACTCGGCACACCTATGTGACTATGGATGTCACGTTCCTTGAATCTGACACTTCTACTCTCCTGACACATTCAATTCTTCTCTCTCTTCAGGGGGAGACACGAGAAGAAGAGATGAATTGGTTGACATATGACTGGTTCAAAGACACTGATACGACACCGAATGATCCTCAGTCGATCATGGAGGAACTTAATCCAGAGCCTACATTTCTAGAAGCTGAAGCTCCAGAGCCGACATCTCTAGATGTTGAAGTAGCAGTACCTCCCCACTCTCCAGTATCCAATGTCCTATCTACTAAGAATATAATTGAGGAAAGCTCCCTTACTACACCTCACATTTCTAATGACGTGAATACTCCTGTTGGCTATGAATTATCTTTCAGGCACAATCGGGGTAAACCACCAAACAGATATTCTCCGGAACTGGAGAACCCAAGATCGAGATATCCAATTGCCAATTATGTTTCTAGAAAGAAGCTGTCTGAACCCCTCAAGAATTTTGTGAATGAATTCTCCTCACATCATATTCCCACAAATGTTGAAGTGGTTCTGGAAGACCCTAGGTAGATCCAAGCTATGAAGGAAGAAATTGAGGCATTGCTGAAAAATGAGACATAGACTCTTGTTCCCCTACCAAAAGGTAAATAAATAGTGGGGTGCAATTGGGTATTCTCCATCAAGTACAAAGCCGATGGATCGGTTGAAAGGAACAAAGCAAGACTGGTGGCAAAAGGCTATAGGCAAACCTATGGCGTAGATTATCAAGAAACGCTCTCACCTATGGCCAAGTTGAGTATTGTCAGGGTTCTACTATCTCTTGCATCGAATCTTGATTAGCCATTGCACCAATTAGGGATGCCCGCGGTCCGGGTTTAGCTCGGTTTTATACAAAACCAAAATCAAAACCGTGAAACATATATAAAACCAAAACCAAAATCAAAACGACTGATTTCTTTTAAACGGTTTTAAAACCGAACCATTTAATTTTATCCAAAACTAAAACCGTGAAACCGTTTAAAATTTTTAAATTTTATAAAAAAACAAAATCAAAACCAAAATTGCAAAATCGCAGACCATTATTTCTTATATATGAAAAAAATAAAAACATAACTAAAATATAACAATAGTCTCCAAATCATTCTCATACAATTAATTTTTAATCTTGCAAAATTAACTGAATGATTCTGAAGAGGAAATATGAGAAATGAGATTTGAGAACCCTACCTATAACCATATATTTATACTAAGGTTAGTGGGTAAAAGGGTTAACTTATAAATAAATTAAAAAAAATAGAGATTAAACTGTAAATTTCTTATTTATGTGTGTGTGTGTGTGTGTGTATATATATCGGTTACAAGGTTTGGTCACATGGTTCGATTACACGGTTCGGTTACACGGTTATTATCCCAAAACCAAAACCAAAACCGCTTCGGTTGTTAAATTTAAAACCAAGACCAAAACCATTTAGAACCTGGACCATTCGGTTCAGTTTTTCTCGGTTACCTGTCAGCGGTTTTTTTGGGCATCCCTAGCACCAGTTTGATGTTAAAAACGCCTTTCTCCATAGAGATCGTGAAGAAGAAATCTACATAGATGTCTGATAGGTGTGAAAAACTTATCTATTTCCAATCCGAATTGGTTAGTTTTCGAATATATTTATAGTTATTTTTATTATGTTTTAATTAGTATTTATACTTTTTGTATAACTCAGGTGTGTGGGTCAAAAAGATAGGAAACTGGAACTAAAATGACGAGATCGAACCAAAGCGGTTCGAAGTTATGGTGGATAAACAAGCTCGGAGGCTAAAAGATGAAACAAGCCCACCGCTTAGGCGTCCAGACCACCGCCTAAGCGGTAAAAATGCAGAGAAGAGCAAAATGTTACTGACGGACGACCGCCTGAGCGGAAATTATACCGCTTAGGCGTAAATGCAGCAGAGGACGTAGAAGGGCTACTGACAGCCGCTCGCCTAGGCGAAAATCCAACAGAATGTTCCCCAGTCTACCGCCTACTTCACCGCCCAGGCGATCAGACTTAACCGACCTAACTCCGCCTAGGCGGAATTTCCACCGCCTAGGCGGATTTGCCCTGCACAGCCTTTAGATATTTTTAGGATATTTTTGCTATAAATATCCCCTCTCCTCCCCCTTTGGCCGATCTCTCTCCTCTCTCTGGCATTTTTTAGCCCTTTAGGCTATAGTTAAGCCTAGGGTTAGGATTTTTAGGTGTGGAGCTCACATCCCGAAGTGGAGAAGACGGCGAATCGATCGTTGAGCGTTCTTAGCTGTTTATCTTCGGACGAGGCTAAGTTCTTCGATCCTTTTTCCTTATTTCTTTATCTTTGGAGTATGTGAGCATGTTTAGCTCGTTATTTTCTTGTATATGCGGCTATGGCCCCGAGTTAAATATGGATTGTAGTAGGGATTAACAATATAATTTATAAATACGTTGTTTGGGTGATTTCGGTGTTTCGTTTGTGATTGTTCTTCGTAGTTTGATTGTATTTATCGTATTGTTTGTTTATTATGCTTGGATTGATAAATGGAGAATACGGGATTTTGACAAATCCCGGATTCGGAATAGGGTAAACAAACGCCACAATTCTATAACTCAGTCGGGGTTTGAATCGTGGACAATCGATGACGTGGGGCAAGACACATGCTACACACGCTACCTAGGGTCGTTAAGACATTGAGGGGGACCTCTCCGTTGACTCAAAGTCGCGTTATATCCCTCGTCTTACACTCGGAAGAGGTGGCGAGGAAGTTTTAGAACGGAGATTGTCGATAGGATAAATACAACGCGACGTTCTAATAACCTGGGAGGGAGTTGGATTGTGTGCAATCAATGACGCTAGGCGAAACTCATGTGACCTAGGGTCGTTAAGACGTTGAGGGGGAGTTCTCCGTTGACTTGAAGTCATGTATTCCCCCGTCTTACACTCGGAAGAGGTGGCGGCGGAGTTTATATACCGAGGTTGTCAAATAGGTCGAACAACGTAAATGGGAGTAAATCGGAATAGAACACGTATTTGTAAACACGTTAATCCCTATACAATTCTTCACCCTAAAACATATTAACATAATAGTGTAATTAATTTAGGATATATTAGTATTAGTTTAATTAATTAAATACATTTGTTTTTCGCCTAGATAAAATTAGGTCACGACAAACGCGGTATTTGATAGTAACGACAACAATTCCTGTGGATACGATAATCCGATCTTAACGATCACACTATACTAAAATTTAGACCTCGTATACTTGCGAGTGTAAGTAGTGGCGTGTTTTTCCCGCACTACCAATGTCCCTCCAGGATATATTGCAAACTCTAAAGTTAGGATTGTGTGCAAGTTACAACGAACTTTGTATGGCTTAAAGCAATCTCCTAGAGCGTGGTTTGGACCCTTGAACTCGGCAATGAGGAAATATGGCTTTCAACAAAGCAACTCAGACCATACGCTATTCTTAAAGCATCACTGGAGTAAAATAACATCTTTGATAGTCTATGTAGACGATATAATCATTACAGAAGACGACCTAGAGGAAATAGCAAGATTTCAAGAGCAACTGGCTACAGAATTTGAGATGAAAAATCTAGGAGGACTCAAATATTTTCTGAGAATTGAAGTTGCTAGATTAAAGCAAGACATATTCCTTTCCCAACGAAAATATATCCTAAATTTATTAACATAAGTTGGATTACTGGATTGTCACCAAAATCATAAGTTTGGAGAATACCCAGATTAAGTGCCAACAAATAAAGGAAGGTACCAGAGATTAGTTGGAAAACTCATTTATCTCTCTTATACACGGCCTAACATTGCCTATGCAGTGGGTGTAGTAAGTCAATTCATGCACTGTCCAAGTGAAGATCATATGAGTGCGGTGATTAGGATTTTCTGATACCTAAAGTCTTCTCCTGGAAAAAGACTTAAGTTTACAAGAAACAATCACCTACGAGTAGAAGGTTACACATATGCTGACTTGGTAGGAAATATTACCGATAGAAAATCCACCTCAGGCTATTTCACGTTTGTTAGAGGGAACTTGGTTACATGGAGAAGTAAGAAGCAAAAAGTGGTAGCATTATCAACTGTTGAAGCTGAGTTTTGTGGCATGGCTAAGGGCCTTTGTGAACTTCTCTGGCTTCAGAGACTATTAACTGAGATTGACTTTGCTCCAGGCTGCGAGATAGATCTATTCTGTGATAACAAGGCTACAATTAAAATTTCTCATAATCCAGTCCAGCATGATCGGACCAAACACGTGGAAGTAGACTGACACTTCGTCAAACAAAATCTTGAAGACAAGATAATTCGATTCCTGTTTATTAAATCCGAAGACCAGTTGGCAGACATTCTTACAAAAGTTATGTAGCCGAAGCTTCTACAACTCAATTAGCAAGTTGGACATCTGAGATATATATGCACCAACTTGAGGGAGAGTGTTGGCGTGAGTTGAATGTCAACAATTTCAACTCAAAGTTCACTATTCACTTTCATGCTCAATCCCTGTTCCCTTGTCATTCACCGTAAAACCAATTAAATGCTAGATACCCATTAAATACAAGATTTTCTAGTTTGTCTTCGATTGCATATATATACGTTGTATGTTATTGTAATGAATGAATGAAAAATGATAAAGATATGAAATGCCTTATCAACTTGGGTTCGATTTTTTTGGAGAGTACTCCAGGAATTAGATATTGAATTTAATCATGAATGCATCAGGCTTATGTGAGGCAGTATGTCCTTAAGATCGTGCTCACCGCTTCATAAACTGAGTTTGCTCTGGTCTCCATATTTGCATAAACTCCCAAGAATTTGATCCACTCTGCTTTCTGAAAATGGAAGGGCAAAAGTCAAACACACCTCCTACAATGAATACTTGCAACCAAACACTACCCCAAACATTTGTGTTTTCTCACACTTTGCACTCTCGTAATGTTTAGGTGAAGCCTCATTTTGCTAGCATGATGTTTTAATTGTTGCAATTTGCCCACTTAAACATTACCTTTTTTATCAATTAGGTTCTATTGCTTGATTCAGAGCAATTTTATTGCCAGAATTTGTATGTGACTAATGCATGAGAGAAAATTAAGGCAATTAAAAAATGTTACCTTTCACTATGTACCCTTAAAGTTTGAGGGACATTACACTTTGTCCCTTATTCCAACCAAAAAATGACTGAAATCAATTAATTGAACCAAATTAATACAAAAAATAAACACTTTAGGGGGCACATTGCAACAATTAGAACGTCAAGGAGTAAAATGCGACCGTACCCAAACTTTAGGGATGCCACATTTGACCTTTAGATTTAGGCTTAGTGTCAATTTGACCCAATTATTAACTATCAATTAAAATATATACGGAAATGGCAGATGTTGTAGAAGTAATACGTCACCGGCTGACAAGCAATGGTGACTGCCGGAGTTACAAAGGAGAGAAACAATAGGATTTTCTTAATAAGGAGAAGAAAATGTTACATTTTGTACAATTTATTACAAGAGTCTAAATTGTCCCTAAGAAATTAGTTTTACCTAGAGTAATAAAATTACCAATGAAATTAATGTTACATACTTTGCACGTTCACATTTTTGTCCACATTTTAACAGACTGTTAACAATTGAACTAAACTGACACCAAGCCCAAACCCTAAATGTGATTTTCACACTATTGGAGACAGTTAAACACCCACACCAAAAAATCTTTAAGGGTAAAAAATGCAATTTCCTTTGTTTACCTTGATGATAATATGTAAACGAAAAAAGAAGAGGTTTTTGCACTTTGAACCCTCAAAGTTTTGGAGAAATCCAACTGTAACCTATGCACTTTCAATTTAAACATATTAAGTCTGAAGTATCCAGATTGTGTAAAATCAGTCTAAATCAGTAATTCTGTTATTTTTTAGGGTATCTTGTTGAGAGGTCCCACAAGTGAGGATCATCACTTTCTAAAGACCATCTCAAGACAAAAAAAATCTCTTGGATGGTCCTCTACAAAATGGTATTTTTCACTTGTGGGACCTTTGGAGGAATTTCCCTATGTTTTATGATGGAAATAAGCCACATGTCAAATACAGAATCATCTATGTGAGTGAATTCTGTCATAAAAAACGACGGAAGGATTGACTTGACGCGATTTAGATACTTCAGCATTTAATATGTTCAAATTGAAAGGACAGGTACTAAAGTGGGATTTCTTTGAATTTTAGGGGTGCAAATTGCAAAAAGCTCTTAAAACATAAAGGATATTGGAAGAGGCATTTTTTCAAACACCTGGAGGGGGGTTTCTTCCGCGGTGGGAAGAAAAGTAGCGAAATTGCATGCCTGGGCTTGATCGGTGTTGCTGATGAAGTGTGCCGCGTATTGCTTTATCTGCTGTGGCTCAGTCCTGTTGATGATCTGTATTTGGCCGTCGTTGCATAGTTTGAGCACGCATTCGGAAGCCACCAGCTCCGACGTGATTCCCTTCAAATTTCCCAGTAATCCCAGAAGCTGACCCAACGCGATTCTAGTAAATTTTATTTAGTAGTTCAAGAACATGTTTGGGTTAAGCAGTTTTTTATTGTAATTTGAGAATGGCGACTTACAGAAGCCTGTAATCCTCACCTCAAAGAAAGAAACTGTTGATCCAATTAACAAAAAAGGGGGGAAATGTCAAATTATAAGAAGAAAATAGAATAAAAAGGGATTAAATTAGGATGAATAATTCAGAAATACCTGGGAAGAAATCGGTGTCAACTGAATAGTTTGATAATGGGATGACAAAAGATTTGATTCTTGTGGTGCAGTATTTAGTCCTTGTTGCCATTCTTGAGTTGTTCTGTTCGGACAATAATTCATTAAATCAGGCATTTGAACTTTTAGGACCATTTGGTTATTGTCCATTCCATCTCTCAAAAATTTGTCCATTTACTAACATGTTTGATAAATACATTTTTATTATCAAAATTTTAGATGTCTCAAATTAGTTAAGAATCTAAGAAAAATGTATTTATCAAACGTGTTACTATACCTTAATCTTAAATTTTTGAGATTTCTACTTCCATTCTGTTGGCCACGGCCACTACCGCCGATTAAGAAATATGTATATTTCTAACATACATTTAAATAAAAAAAACGAGAACAAACACTGTTATGTGCTATGTTCTTATGTTTTCATATTTTAAGTTCCACAGCAAAAAGGACTTCAATTAATTTGATATAAAATGCGTAGGATAGGCTTGGACCATTTTTTAACTTAAAAGCTAGTATAAAATTTTCTTTCACACTTATAACTACTTTACTACCATCAACTCTTTCTACATTGGATTTAGCATAAATCCAACAATTTTCTAAGCCCCGTTAATCCTCACTCACTATTTGTGACTATTGAATCAAAGTTATTCCAACCAAAAGTGGAATAAACCCCCTGGGATAAACCCAACAAAATGCACCGACAATAACCAAATGATTCTCAAATTAGATGAAAACAGAGTACGGAATGCTCTGCTTTTCTTAAACAACGCGTGTGAGAGAGAGAGAGAGAGAAAGGTACCTGGATAAGGAGATAGCTCTTGCCGTCCATATTGTTCTTGATGACTTTGAATGTCTGGCCGTAGTAGATGTGGAAGTAAGCAGCATCCTCCACTTTAGAAATATTTTCAACTTTCACAGCAGCATCCACGCCTTCAAATAATGAACAGGAACAACCCCATAACAAGAACATTTGCATAAACAAACCACAACCAAATGATATATACAAATATGAATACATCTTCTGCGAAAACCAAACAAAACCCAAAACCCTTCTCTCAATTAACACCAGTTAAATATATATATATATATATATATAGAGAGAGAGAGAGAGAGAGAGAGAGAGAGATGCAGGTTTATGAATGGTGGAGTACTGAGGGTGAGACAGAGGAGCAGTGGAAATGGACTGTTTGTTTGTTTATGGATTGTGCAAAAGAAAATTCGGACCCGTGAACCATTTTCTTTTCCTTTTTTTTAATTGTCCTCAATTTTTGTCATCTTCTTTTCATCTGTTTCCCCTTTGTTCTCTCTCTACTATTTCCAATTCTACCACCCACCCTTCATGTGCTCTGCACCCATCCACCACCACCATTTTTTTTTGGTTTCCACCATCCTATGCTCTTTCCGTTTTGGAATATTTCAAACATAGAAACAACGATTATTATCTTAATTTTTTTTATTTTTTTTTTAATTTATGAAAACAAAAACACTGAAATACTTTTAGTTATAATATTTCTTTTCTTTAAATGTATAGTGGAGGCGGAGGAATGGTGGTGGTCGGCAACGGAAGGGTGGTGGTTGGCAGAGGGATAGTGGTAGTCGATAGGATGGTGATGACCGACGGAATGGTAGTGGCCGGTGGAATGGTAGTGAAAATAATTTTGTAGGGATAAATATGAATTAACATTTTTTTTTTTTTTAGATTTTAATAAATTCAAAAAATAGTTTCAAATTATCCCAAAATTTTGAGAATAAAAACATGTTTACCAAATATGTTTCTGTACATGTCCCAAAATTTTGAAAGCAGGAACAAAATTGAGAGAACAAAAACAATAACCAAATGCGACCTAATGTCTTAAATGCTTTTAATCTTATTTTATTTTAACCTCTCTATTTTAAAAATTTACGTACCGATACCATCCCTTAATTGTATTTTATTCTTAATTAAATTCATTATTTAGTGATATAAAAAAAATTAACATTTTTCTCTCTGTACCTCTATCTTTTTTTATTCTTTTTTTTTTCCTTAAAAAAAAGAGAGAATTTTGTCTAAATGTTTTTTGAGTTTTTTATTATATAATCTTTATAGAGAGACCATTAAGAAAAAAAACAATTTCATGTGTTTGGTTAGGATTCAGACCAAACAGTACAATCAATTAAGTTTTTAATCTTTAGATTAGACAAAATAGAACGTAAAAAGACACATATACCCCTCTATCTCGTTTACGTTAACAATTTATGTTAATGTACTCTATGATCCTCCTTCACATTTTATTATCTCACATATTATCAGTAAGGGTCACTCTCTCTCTCAACCTAACACCACTGTTCTCTCTCTCTCTCTCTAAAATCGGTGGAGGTGAACGGCCAGATTTCTTGCGCTCTCTCTCTCTCTCTCTCTCTCTCTCTCTCTCTCTCTCTCTTTCTCTTTCTCGTCACCGTCGCCGGCTAGATTGGCCGGCAAAAAATAAGATCTGGCCTGTCGTTCAACCGTCGGTCCTTGACGGAGCCACGAGCTCGTGCTTGAGGGAGGAGAGATTGGAATGGAGCTCCGAAGGTCCAGAGATCGGCGTAAGAACTGCAGTCGAAACCCTGGTCGGGGAATGAGGAAGGCTTGAAGGAGTGGGTGGGCATCGACGGGATCTCCGAACTCCGAAGAGGTCGGTGGTCGATTGCGGCGGCGTCGGTTCTCCACCGAACGCTGTCGTCACTGGCGGTGGCGTTCGCGTGGCGTTCTCCGATGGTGGTGGGTGGGTTTCCAGATTTGAAAAATTAGATCTAGAGTTTCCAAATCTGATTTTTCAGATCTGGAAACCCAGATTTGGTTTTTCGTCGGGGGGTTTGTCGGCGCTGTGTGTGTGGTGGCGAACGGCGGCGATGGTGGCTTTCCAGAGCTTCGACGGCGGCGATGGTGAGGGAAAACGCGAAGCACGGCGTCGGATCCGGACCTCCCTCCACTTTTTCTGTATATATATATATATATATATATATATATATATGTTTATTTCTGATTTTTGGTAGTGATGAATTTTTGGTAGTGATGAATGTTGTTCGTTTTGGTGGTGTTCTTCGTCGGTGTTGATGTTTGATTCGGCGTGTGTTGTTGGCGGTGTTGATGTTCGTTTCGGACAACCATCAGCCACCACTAGCCAGATCCGATAACTACCGCCGACCACCAGTCAGATCTGGACCTCCCTCCACTTTCTCTATCTAGTTTATGAGTTAACGTTAACGTAACGCACAAAAACAGACAGATTGTGAGATGATGGCGTTAACGCAATCATAACCCAGCACATGTAATTTAATTATATTAACGTTAACGCAATTATACCCCCAACCTAATAACTAATTGCGTTAACGTTAACGCAATTACAACACACACATGTAATTTAATTACATTAACGTTAACGTAATTACAATTCCAAATTCAATAACTAATTGTGTTAACGTTAACGCAATTACAAACCAATATATGTAATTTACTTGTGTTAATGTTAGCGTAATTACACTCCAGTCCAATAATTAGTTGCGTTAATGTTAACGTATGTATAATCTAAACTATTTAAATTACTTGCATTAACATTAATGCAATTACAATTCCAACCCCAATGATTAACTATGTTAACGTTACCACAATTATAAACCAGTACATATAACTTTATTACGTTAATGTTAACGCAATTACACCCCAAACCCAATAATTAATTGCGTTAACGTTAACGTGTTTACAATTCAGTCCATTTAATTTATTTGCGTTAATGATAACACAATTATAACCCAACCACATAACTAATTACGTTAACGTTAACGTATTTATAATTCAGTACATTTAATTTACTTGCGTTAACGTTAATGCACACAAGACAAAACATGCACTATTTGTAATAAATACAAAATTACTCTATATGCAATGAGTATTACTTATGTGTATACGTTAACGTTAGTGTTGTGACTGATTTTTATTTCACACATTTTATGGACAATATTAAATGCATTAACGTTTAACATAGAGAGAGACAACAAAATGTGAATTAACGTTAACGCAAACTCACTAAAATGCGTTAACGTTAATGCACACAAAATAAATAATGAAAGAGACGATAATATGAAATACAAAAAAAATGTATTAACGTTAACGTATTGCACAAAACAGACAGATAGGGGAGATGATGCGTTGACAAAAAAAAATGGATTTAACAACGTTAACGTCAATCCCAATGTAATATTGTAATATAGGTAAGTGACATTTACTTGAACAAGTTACGTTAACGTTAACACATTTTGTTGTCTAAATTTGTCTTGTTGCATAATGACAACATGGCAGACTTATAAATAAATGTTAATAGGGAGGGTTATAATGAAGGACTTTTTTCTAAAAATTTGGTAGAGTCTGAAAATTTAATTATTCATGTCAGGAGGTCTTTTTTCTCTATTAGGCCTCTATAGAGGACTAAAAAATTAATTACCTATTTTTTTTTTTCATGTTTATTTCTTTTCCGTATCTTAGAGAACGTGTAATTACATTTTACATTAAATTATAGAAAAAAATACATTGTACACCTCAAATGTTTTATTTTTTCATTTTAGCCCTAAAATTTTATATTTGTGTTAGAATCCATAAAATAATTGTATTGTTAAGTTCACATTTTCTTGTGCATAACATAGCATGGATCAAAAACTGTCTATTTTATGGGATAAAAATTGAAATATAAGCTTGATTGTAACCAAGGCAACAAGAAATTCATGAGGGATCGAAAATGGATTTTTTTTTTCTCTCTGAAATAGTAAATGGAAACATATCAAAGTTTGGTGAGGTTATCCAAAAGTAGGCAAAGGTATGGTGTAGGCACGTCCATCCCACCCCTACGTATGCTTTTTGGTCACAAGCTAAATAGTGCTCATGTTCCCTATAATAAATTAGTGGGTTGCAGCTACGTGATTAAATCGAATTATACTTTTTTATATCCATGTATCATTTTCGTTGGTATTTACACTTTTTTTTATTTAAGATTTAAGTGTAACGATTAAAAATTTAACAAACTTAAAGGTAATTGCAGCAATTCATTTCAACATTAAAGATAATTTCATTATTTTTTAAAACTAATTCAATGGAGTCCATTTAAAAAATTATCCAAATTTAAAGGATAACAATATTTTTTTTTCTTTCATCCTCCCTGCTCATCTCCGGTGCCCCCACCCCCCTTCTTTGTTCCTATCCGGCAAACACCACCAGTGCCGCCACCATCGGCAAATACAAACCTCTCTCTCTCTCTCTCTCTCTCTCTCTCATTCATATACATACATATATATGACTAGAGATGAGAGAAGAAGATAAAGATGTGTGATGGTGGTTATGGTTCAGCGTGGTTGTTGTGCAATGTGGTTGATTTGTGGTGGGCGGCATGGTCGTGGTCCGTGAAGAAGAAGGAGAAGATGGACATTGAAAAAATTACATTATTGACCCCTTAAATTTGCATTAGTGTTAAAATAATTCCTATTCAAAATTATAAAGAGTATAAATGTCATTTAATATTAAAGGGCGCATACGGGGGGTCCTTTTTTAAGGTGGAAACTACCAATTCAACCTATTGGATTTTATTTGCACCGATCACTCATTTTTCCATTTTGTGGACTAATATACATTTATTTAATGACATTTTAAGTTCCTAATATGTGTGAATCAGATCTGCTAACTTTCTAAATATATGCGATACTATAATTCAGTTTTAATTATTCCTTAAAACGCGGAAATAAATTTGATAATTTCCGATCAAAATAGTTGAACTAGAAACATGCAAATTTTATCACAAATCTATTTGCCGAAAATTAATTTGTTTTACACAATAATCATCAGGGGATTGTCCTCTTTAAAATGAAATATTAATCATTTTTTGGGAGATGTGAATCGTATTTCATGTAAATGTTACATATAACATCTTATAGTTCGTGCGACACCAATGTTGAATGTAACATTCGGTAATTGATATTAATCATTTTTTTTAAATTCTAAATTGGGATGCATGTGGATGTTATATATAACATTAAATGTGATGTCAATACTATATATAACATCACTATATTCTATGTGCCCCATGATTGTTGAATATAACATCCAGTATAATAGAAAATAACATTAATTAATATTGTTAATAATACAAAATATATGCATGTTGAATGTAACATGACTTACTGATAAATGTGATTTGGATGTTAAATATAACACATGAAAACTAAAAATTCTAGAAGTAACATGTTAAATGTAAAAACTGAAAATTCATAAATTACCATGTTGAATGTAACATGAAATATGAAAACTAAAACTTCTGGAAGTATCATGTTGAATGTAATATGAATGTGAAAATTGAAACTAATGAAAAAAATAGTAAATTTCATATCGTTTTGAAGATCTTATTTAGACGAAGAATATATAATAATATTGTTGAAAAAATGTGTACAATAATAGTTATTTTGATTTTAATAAAATAATTTTGTTGAATATGGAAGCTCTCAATCCCTAGTATCCTGCAAGGGCAAATCGGTCCACTAAAAATAAACATTTTTTGAATTTGATATTAAACGGTACATAAAATCTGACTAATGAGAGTTTTTGGTCTAATGTAAACTACTTGAAATGTATTGGTAATAAGATGTATAATATAGACTTAAGCCGTAATTTTCTCTATTATTAATGAACTTATTTTCTTTGACTTTTATCTGCTGATCGTTAAAATTAATAGAAAAGTTAACCATTGCACTTAAATCTTAAGTATAAGGGTGTAAGTTCCGACGAAAATAACATAGGGATATAAAGTTTAATTTGATCTAACCCATAGGCGTGCAAAGTTTAATTTACCCTAAATGAGTTTTTTTTTTTTCACACTCCAAAAATCTGTTTTTTGGGTTAATAGCATTTTGCACTTTAGATCGTTTTGCATTTTGCACCCATGTATAATTACCAACACTTACACCTCCTGTACTTGAGACTTAAGTATTAAAAAAAAAATTGAAATTAATTTTTGGTATTGGTGGTCCACATATTTAAGCTTAAGTTACAACTGTTTTCTTTCTTAAGTTACCAATATTTCTTAAGTTTTTAAATTTAAGTTTAAGTTACAAATATTTTATTAAATTTTTACATTTAAGTTTAAGTAACAAATGTTTGCTTAAAGTTTTTACATAAAAGCTTAAGTTACAAATATTTTCTTAACTTTTTGTAACCATTTTTATGGCAACATTAAGAATGACCATTAAAGTTTGATGGACGGTGTCGGGTTACTGTGTTTTGAAGAAACTTCTTCCTTTTGGAATCTTTTTGAATCCTTTTTGAATTTTGTAAGAAATTTTCGTGTTCAATCTCAATCAAAAAGGGGAACAATATTTTGATGCAGTTTGGCGTAAGGGCAGAATTAGCGTTTATTCCTAGTAAAGAGAAGGCAGAGGATGCCTAAGGGGAATCGCGAGTCTAGAAAGTTGTCGAAGGTTCGCTTACAGAGTATTTTGGGTAGCATCTAGGCATCATCTCAACTAGGCTAGGAAATGTTTATTTTTATTTCTGGTGTTCTGTAGCTTTCTTAATGAGGCATAATATTTAGTGTTTTATATGTTTGTATGCCTGTATGTCTTCGTGTATTGGTGTATATCGGGCCTTTGGATTGCCCATGTGATAGCACGTTGGCTGTGGAGGAGCTCCCTGCTACGGGATAAGAGCTTTTGTTTCTTATAATAGTTGGTTTGGCGAGTCTTGTGGACTACATAGCAATTTTTTTACCGTATAGTAAGGAAAACTCTTTCTTTTAAATTCTAATATAATCAATTGCTTACCAAAAGAAAAATCAAAATGAAAGGTATCAAAGTGAGATAAAGGTCAAACATTCAAGGTGAAAAGTGCCAATATCCCTAATTTAAAATACTTATGACAAACATATAAATGAGCAACATTATTTTATTTTTTTGGTTTATTAAATGAGTAACATTATGATATTACTCAATAATATATATAACCAGACAGATAACCTCACGATTTATCTAGTGTGTCTATCTAATAAGAGATCTAGTGTTCAAAATCATTTCCCACAACATTTGTAAAAAAAAAAAAAATATATCAATTATAAAATAATTACTCTTTGTGGTTGAATTGAAAATTAAACTTGTTTCGAGATACATTAGATTTCCCATATCAGGCAAGGCTACTTGATTATGCCTCTCCTATTTATATATTAAGAGAAAAAGAAAAAAACTAGGGTTAGTGTCTTGAAGTTTACATATCATAAAATTATGAAGAGGAAGGCACAACATGGTTCACCCAAATGCTAAAAAGAGCCAAAACAAGGTTGAGGTTATATGGCTCTATCTTCTTCAAGCCCACAGTAAAAATGCTCCCTCCTCCCACATGATTTAAAGTGAAAATTTCTTCTCTCTTCCCCACAGTTTTCTCGATAGTCTCCGAGCCACACCTAAACTTTTCATCCTCCAAATTTCGCCCCAAAAATTTGCAATAAGTGAGTAGAATCGCGATTACGCTAACAACCCGGCTAATTAGTTTCCTCCATTCGCGATTCAAATTAGTTTTTCGGGGATTGAGAATTTCCTTTGTGAATCCATGGATCATAATGGGGTACAGATGGATCTTGACAGTCTCTGAAGGGACAATTTGATGATAGAATGTGTTAGCCTCTTGGCGAGTCGAAACGAGCATCCCTTGATTCATTTCGATTTTTTCGTACACTTCAAAGCTTGGAGTACTCGAAAAATTATCCATATCCCCATCTTCTAAGAAGTTATCGCTAGGGTTTTTGTTTGCAAATGCTAAGGAGAATTCGTTTTCTTCTACGGTGTTGTTGAATTCGTTGAAATTACTCGTTTCTCCTGAAGAGAAAAATTAAATTTTGGGTATTCAATAAAACATGAAAAAATAAAAGTTCACATAAACATGAACTGTAGAAGCCAAAGTTTAATTATTATTTTTTCATACCTTGAACCTCATTGTTTTCTCTTTGAAAACATGAAATATTCTCTATTGGAACTGCCTTGAATTCTTCTGAAAAAGTCTATCAAATTCAACAAAAGAAAAACTTCAAGCTCAAAACCAAAATTGACTTGAAATGGATCATTATGAACTATATATAATACAGTGATTCTGTAATTTTTTTTTACCTTGTCAAGATCTTTGTTTGACATTCCAACCCATCTCAAGTTCTCCACCATTCTCTCCGTATCGAAATCGTCATCCAAACCAGCAATCTCTATGGGCCTCGAACCCTGTTCTTCTGTGGAATTACCCTCAAATTTGAAGGAGTTCATGAAGTACTCTTGGAGGCCGATTTGGGCATTGTTTGGGAGGAAAGAAAAATCATCAGAAGGAGTGTAGTTATTTCCACCCCATGGATTTGAACCCTGGGCAACAGAATGAATTCCCTCCATAATATTTCCATTTTGATTAGCATTTTCATGGAAAAAATAAGGGCTTGTTTGGGGAATTTTCGAATCTCCATGGAAGTGAACTTGGGGAAAGTCATGGACCTCCAATGGAGGCATCAAGAATCGATGTTGTAGCCTCGCACACTCCACTGCTATATCGACCTGATCAATATCAATGAAAACAGTGATTGATATTATTAAAAAAAATTGTCTGGACAGATGTTGAAAACAGTTCTACAGATTTTACCATTATCTTTATTGACCGTTAACTTTACTCTATCACACTTTAAACCTGGTATGTTTTACAATATTTTTAAATTGTCCTTATGTTAATATTTTCCGTTAAATTGGATGGAAAATAGTAATTTGCAATACACATGATAAAATTTAAGGGTAAAATAGGTAACTTGAATGTTTATCCTTAAATTAGGTCATGTGTACTACACATGACAATTTTTCATCTAATTTAACGAGATTTTTTTTTTTATCAGAATGACAATTTGAAAATGTTGTAAAACATACAAAATTTCTTGAAGTGTGATGTACTAAAGTTAGGTGACAAAAAAAGACATGGTCAAATTTAATAGGTCAAAAGTGTAATTTGTCTTGTATATAAAGAGGTATACCTTAGATGGGGGATAGTTCATGGTCCCATAATTTGGGAATGAAGGATTATTGTTTAATCCGAAAGCGTCTTCCGACAAGTATTGCATCCATCTATCATCGTTTGAATGGCCGTGATTGATGCTTTGGGAGTTATTTGGTGGTGGCAATGGCATAGATGGATAATTGGAGGAATTATCATAATCTAATTCATTATCTCTGATTCCATCTGAATATAAATCAACGCTGGAGGAATGATTGCTCGTGGTGGCACCGTAGTGATCTCCGATCTTGGGGCTGCCGGCGTTCAAACTCTTCTTGAAGATGCGGCAAAGCGCATAAGCATCCTGCAACTTATTTTCCGAAAATTAATCATTTTTTGGATGAATTATAGAGGAGGAAAAATCTACATATAAATTATTTTCTAATGTATTTTTTAGTTGAAACCCATTTCTCTGATTTTTATTTTTATTTTTAAATACGAGGATTACGTATATCTAAAAAAAAAATCTAATTTTTCTTTATTTATTTTTTTCAAAAAAAGGAAAAAAAAAAAAGTGAAGTTGTGAAATTGAAAATGAAGTGAGATAAAAATTTTGTAGTAGAGAAGGGAAGATTGAATTACTTGCAAGCCGGAGGCGGTTTCGCACTCTCTCTCATCGAGCCGGTATTCATGCATAACCCAGCCAGTTCGAGTCCCGTGAGGCGCTCTCCCTCTGTAGTAAACTAGGGTTTTCTTCGTCCCCACAGCCCGGGTTTGAGAGTTCACTTTTCGATCCTTTCCGGTGGCCTTCCAGTAACCGGCTTTGGTTGCTCGATTCGTTCTTGATCCGTTTGGGTACTTACGATCTCGTGGGCTGAAGAAATACCACTCTAGATCTTTGCCTGGCAATAGTGATTTTCCTGTATAACAAGTTTAAAAAAAAAATAGTAATGCTTGACCAAAAATAAATAAATAAATAAAACTAGTAATTTTACATTTGCAGTGTGTGTGTGTATATATATATATATATGCTATAAATATTGTCTTAGTGTTGGATTCATCTTGGTTTTAAATGAACGGAAATATAATATATATTTCATCAGGAAAACCCTTTGTCCTAGCAGTGTTTTTCTTAATTTTCCTTAAGGAATTGCATCATTAATGTTTAATATCTCTGGTCCTGCATAAATGTGTAATTTATTAAAGAAAACTTGTTTGTTAATCATTTGATCATATCCAGGGGGGCAAAGCAATCCATATTCTTTATCCTGGCTTTTTGACTCTCTCTCTCTTTCTCTCTCTCCTTCATCATAACAAATAAACATTTTTGTGTTCAAATAGGAGATCAAAAGCGGTAGGACCCATGACCTAAACACCCTTTGTGATCATATGCATTATTGGATTACATAAGAAGATATATCCTTTATAAAAGCAAATGACATTTGACTAACAATAAAGCATGTTGAATATATGTCCCACCTTATTTCCATAATAACAGTACATGTATAAATTATTTTATTATGTAAAAAAAGAAAAAATTATGGTGAATCCATAAGGAACACTATATAGAAAGCAGCAAATATATAATTTCATGCACCTTTAATCAAAAGAATGGAGAGGAGAATAGGGCAAGAGGAAGGTATAAATGGAATTTGCTTTTGCTTAGAGTTTCACTCAAACTCTCTTTAAAGGTTTATATGAAACAAACTAAGCAAATTTTAATCGACTTTATGGTCATTAATTTGGTATAATTCAGCAGTTTATCAATACTCTAAATCATATATTTTTTGCAATATATATTTCATTTTTCTATCCAAAATAAAGAAATAGTGATATATAAATATTTACATTTCCAAAGCATGAATATGAATCTTATTTCAGTTTCACCTTCTTCTTCTTCTCATTATTATGGAAATATTGCAAGTTTTTGAACATCCAATCAATTAAAACACAAGAGCCAAATACCCAAAAAAATTAATAATGCAAGAGCGTGTAACAAATAAGTTGTCGTCTAAACATGGCCTTAGTTGTTATTGTTTTTCTAATCTATATTGGTATTAAACTATTAATAGCTATATATACATGAAAATGAGATAAGAATATGTATATAAATGTACACACACGTATAGGAGAATAAGAAGGATATATATATATATATATATATACCTGGTAGATCCCACGGCTCACACTTGTAGAGATCAACTTCAGGGATGATCTCAAGTTCGATCGTACGGCCATTAATCTTTCTCTTGAGATAGTAAGTGACGAGCTCTTCGTCGGTGGGATGGAATCGGAAACCAGGAGGCAATGAAACAGGTGCCATAAGTCTCTCTCTGTCGTTAACTTAATTGGACCTTCTGCAATATATTAATTTCAAAAAAACTGGAATAAAAAGATGACCCTGCCCTGCAGATGCTGCTAGCCTTGTGCGCAAACAAAAAACGAGGGAAAGACCAGCCTTCGTAATTGAAGAACTGTACACTGCACCCAAAAGAAACCCTAATTCAAATTAGCCATCCAAAACCTTTTGATTAATTCCAAAAAAGAATAATAATGAAAACAATGAGTTCTACATGGAGAGAGAGAGGGAGAGAGAGAGAGAGAGGGACCTCAGAAGAAGAAGATCCAAACTAAGGATTGGAGAGAAGTTAAGCTGGACAATGATGTTGATCAAGGGAGAGAGAGAGATTGAGGAGTTGGTGTGGGGGCTGATGGGGGTTTTTGATATGAGGACAAAAAGTAAATAAGGGATAAAAAAAAGCAAGTGGGGGGAGGTTGCCACCCACCTGTGCACTTTTATGTTAAAAAAAATTGTTTTTAGCCACACCAACGAATGCTTTTTTAATCTTTCTCCTTAAGCTCCTCTCTCTCTCTCTCTACAATTCAATAGTAGGGCAGGGGCTAGGATATATAGCAAACAGGTCTCTCTCTCTCTAGATTGTTTGTACGTAATTATGATCCCATACTTGAGATGTTGCCCTTTCTTGGAATCTGAGCTTGCATGTCAGCCTGGAAATACGTGATTTGATGCATTACCCTTACCCACCTCAAGCTCCCTGATTTATTTTCTAGTTAACCTGTTTTGCGGCGTTCATAACTGAAAAACGGTAAAGAATGTTCCTTTCACATGTTTTCCGATCGCCCAAAATATATATATGCTGATTATTCGTGAATAGTTAGACTATATATTGATCACTAAGCAACGAACCCTTTAATTTGACATTAATTATATAAGTTTATGAATAATATAAACGTTCAATATAATTTGACTTAATATATGGAGACAAAACCAAGCCATTACAAATATTATGTATAGAAGTAGATCAAGGTCTACATTACGATAGTAAAAAGTATCAAAAAAACTAAACCATTGGACATATTGTTTTATGGATTTTGTATGTAAATACATCTTTGCATATTTCAGAAAATATTATACATCTGATTTACTATAATAAAATGAAAACCCATTTAGGACATTCGTTTTTAGCCTAGTACATCACCTCATTGATGAAATGACATATTTTCTTTGTTCCAAACTTATAATCACATTTAATTTTACATAAATTTTTAAGTATTTGAATATGTTTTATTTTATCATATTCTTATTGGAAAGGATATTAAAATATTTGAAAAAAAAAGTTGAATGTGCAATTGAAAAAAGAATTATTTTGCAAAAAGTATAGTGTCAATTAGAGAGTTTAATTCATAATTTATTCTATTTTAATTTAAATTTAAATATAAATCCCTTAATTATATTTTGACTTGTGTTTTATTTAGTTATTACTCACTTGTGCCTCTAATCAAATGCTTCCAATTAAGATATGTATCATCGACCGTCAACGCCATTTTCCATGGCCATCTGCATTGGACCTCAGGCTTTAGTTATATTTTAGTGTATTTTTTAGTTATATTCATGTAATTTTTCAGTCGTCGACATTAAAAAAATTAGTTGAATGTAATAAAAAAATGTAACTTAAAAGTATATTAAAGAGATGTATTAAAAAATTAGTTGAATATTAGTAAAAAAAAATCCGGTGACCGGTAATTGGAATTTTGGTGATCACCGGTGGTGGCCAAAATCCGGTGGTTGGAGTTTGGTGGACGGCGGCGGGTGGGCAGTGATTGGCAATACAACCCTAATTGGAACCTAATATTTTCATGAACCCTAATAGATGAAACTAAAACTACAATACTTATTTGGTTTCGGAGTGTTATTATTAGTTACCTCCCACCAACTATCCCTAAAATATGTTAGTCAAAAAATAAAAATAACAATTAATATAAGATATCTAAAATATATATATATATATATATATATATATAAAATAATAATAATAAATTGCATATATTCCATCTTCAATTTTACAAACGATAAGTTGTTCCATTAAAAAAAATGATGCATAATCCCACCAACAAAAATAAATCCGCAATTTATCCCACTTCGAAAACAACATTAGCCACAATACGTTTTGCATTAGTGGACCTAAATACTCTTTATTTGCTAATTTCAGTTTTCTTAAATAGGTCTAAATATAATAATGATATTTTTATTATTCAACCCTTATTTAAGATTTACTTTAATAAAAAAAAAAATTAAACAATTGTATTGTAAATTAGTTTTTTTTCCAGAAATATTCTTAGTCTACCGTCCTTTGACCGTTGACCAAATTTATTAAGAGACGTTTATACCATTATATATATATATATATATATATATATATATATATATATATATATATAATGTTGAAAACCCTAAATATCCACCTCACTTTCTATCCCTCCCATAGCCGTCGCATCTTTGTTCTCTCTCTCTCTCTCTCTCTCGTTCAGCCGTCGGTGAACCCTAGCCATGAAGAAGACATCAGTGGAGATCAAAACAGGACACATACTGCTCGCTCCATCGCCGTCTGCCCTCGCTGCCGGTCAGATCGTTGATTCACCCATGCTTCGCCGCCGTCTACCCATCAATGTCATCTACTCTCACAACCATTCAGATCGCTCCACCGTCATGGGGCCTCGCTGCCGGTCAAATCGATCGTTCCAACACTCTCTCATGAATGTTCTTCCAACGTCGATTTGTTCTTCTTCCGACATTGTTCCAAATCTGCCCAATTTGTTCCTTTTTTTTCAGTGCCTCTTTCTCTTTCTCTCTCATGCTCACTCACCATTCAGATCTAAATTATCAAATCTGGAATCAAATCCCATATCTGGAATCAAATCCCAAATCCTGACAATTCCAAATTTATTTTGATTTGTTTTCTTGTTATTTTGGTTGAGTTTTGTTTATTGAGTTGTGGTTGTTCTTGTTTGACGTTGTTTTTTGCTACTATTTTTTATGTTCTCAAAAGATAGAGAAATAGAGCTACATTTTCGAATATTCATGTTGATATGTATTTTTGGTTAATGTTCACGTGTTTTGGTGAAATGTTCACTGTTTTATTTTTTGTTAATCTTAGTTTTTTTTCTATGTTTTTTATTTGTTCTTGATTTTATTTACTGATTGTAATAGGGTATTTACGTTAATATTCACTCATTAACATTTGCTCACGTAAATGTTTATGTGAATGTTTTAGATCAGTGAAATTGATTTTTTTTTTTTTCACGTGAATGTTCATATTGTGCCGTGAATTTACAGACTAGTCAATGTTTATGTGATTTTTTTGTTGATTTGTGTAGAGTTTTTGTTTATTCACGATGTATTTTGATTGTTTCTCAAATATTAAGTGAATGTTTACACAAAACGTGTGAACTATTGTCAAGTGATTGAGTAAACTGAAATATTATTCTAAAATATTGAGTGGACATTCACACAAAAAGTGTGAACCATTGTTTGAGTGAAAATATTTGAGTAAAATAAAATAATTATTTATGAAATACTAAGTGAATATTCACACAGAACGTGTGAATCATTATTTGAGCAGAAATTGAGTGAATTAAAAATGTTGTTCTGAAAATTTGAGTGAATCTTTACATAGAACACGTAAATCATTATTTGAGTTAACTAATAATAATTCTGAAATATAGAGTGAACATTCACACAGAACTTCCAATGACACGGTTTGTAAATAAAAATAAACTGGGAGCGAGCACCTTTTTATGTAATTTCTGTAAGGACCACAAACTTTATTTGAATCAAAGGTCTATTTTATAATTTTACCATCATTAAAAGACTAAATAATAAATTCCTCTATAATAAGTATATATTTGACTCCCATTATTTATGGTAATGAACACATTAAATATCATCAAAGAATCCAACTTATGAATACTTTAGCTATAAAATTACTAGTTTTGGACTACAAATTGGTGATGTGCATTAAAAGTCGTTCAATATATATATATATATGGAATTTTTAATGTTTAGCCCATATCTCATACTCCCTCTCCTCAATAGACCCGCAGAACATGTTAGAAATTGATCCTTTGATATTTATATTTACTTGTAAAGAAACACTTATACCCCTATATAAATATATAACCCTAAATCAACTCTAATTCTCAAATCTACAATTCATTTTATCCTCTCTCTTAGACCACCATGTGCACAAAAACATTGTTGCACAACCATCCACTCAACAACGCCGCCACACTGTGCTTTGTTCGACGACGGCGCCACCTTCAATGGATACCATCAAGTCTTTCAAGGGCTACGACAAGGTGGACTATGCCGAAGAGCAAGCTTTTCAGCGAAAGAACCGAAAGCGACAGTCGACGTCTCAGTCGGCTTCTTCTTTTTCTTCTCCTGCGTCTCAGACAACGTTGATCGAGGCAGTTTGCGATGTGACCCAATACTGGGAATAGGAATCTAACAGGTGACAACAAAAATTGTAGATCTAGAAAATTTCTCTCTTCTTCAATCATTTCTCTCTCGCAGATATGTTGTTCCCTCTCTCTTCCAGATCTGGGTTTATTTTCATTTGTAAATGTTTTTTTTGGTTTATTTGTCAGTGAATCGATTGGGTTTTTTGTGAATATTCGTTGTGGTTCAGTGAACATTCATACTGATTTTCAATTTCGGGGATTTCAATCGAGATAAGATCTGAATTTCTGCTTTTAGAAATTGGAGGTTTTCTGAAGTTGAATAAATATCTGTTATAGTGTGGACCTTTTGGGGTTATTTGAAGGCTTTTTTAATGTTCCAGTTGTTGATTCGTTCATGAATGAACATGTGATTTTCGATTTGTTTTTTTTTTTTTTTTTGTTTTTTTTGTGAATATTCGCTCCAGTTTTCAGATTGTTTTGATTTTGTTGGTCTTTTTGATTTAGGGGAGATTTTGGTTTATTTTCATTTGTGAATGTTCTTTTTTGGTAATTTCGGAGTGAATATGCATATCAATTTGATTTTTTGGTAAATGTTGTTGTGATTCGATCAACGTTCATATCGATTTTTAGTTTTCGAGATGAATGTATCATTATGATCGGCGAATGTTCATTTCGGTTGTGCTTTTGATGATTTTGTGTTTCTTATTTGATTTTTTGGTGAATTTTTATGTGGTTTAGGGAAATTTTTACTCCGATTGTTTTTCATTGATCTTAGTTCTTTAAGTTTTTTTATTTGTTTTGGTTTTTGAGTGAATGTTCATATCAAGTTTGTTTTGTTGATCTTAGGTTTATTCAATGTTTTTGATTTGTTATTCTTTGGATGTTTTCATATTTATTTTTTGATTGGTTTTGTTTTGTGATTGTTTACGCCTTTTCTTTTCTTTTTTTGGGTAAATATTTGATATCGGAGGGTTTTCAATGTCTTTGATTTGGTGGTTTTTAGTTGTTTTGGTGAAAACTTGTGAATGTTTTTGGGGGAATGTTCATATCGAGTTTGTTTTGTTGATCTTAGATTTATTTTCAATATTTTTGATTTGTTGTTATTTGGTTGTTTTCAGATTTAATTTTTTGATTGGTTTTGTTTTGTGATTGTTTGTGCCATTTTTATTTTTTGTTTGGTAAATGTTTGATATCGGGGGATTTTCAATGTCTTTGATTTGGTGTTTTTTGGTTATTTTGGCGAAAACTTGTGGATATAAAAAAAAACATAATTTTATTCATACAAAAAAAATGAACATTCACGTCAACAGAAAAAGTGAATGTATCAAAATGTTTTAAAAAAAAATGTGAATATTCATGTTTGATTTTTTTTTTCTTTCACAGAATGACATTGTATGTGATGTGTGTAAAACTCCCGCCCCAAACTGACCTAGGTATAAAATCCTAAACGGGTCGAATTTGTTATATGGACTCCGAATTGGAGTCAGGTAAACCCGCCTATTAAGTGGGCTGGGACAACATAAGCCCATGATTCAAACACTGATTTGATGATCTCTATGAATACATGGGCGACCACTTGATAAGGCCCATATTTGGGTATGTATACGCCCAAGGTGTCAAAAGTCAAAGAGAAAGTCAATCATCTCAGAGTTTCGGTCAAACCTGTATACGTTAAAATAAATCTGAATTGACTGTAAAGGCTCGTGAGTAATAGAGACCGTTACAGAGATTTTCCCATAATTACGGGGATAATGGCTATTATACGTAACGGCAGGGAGATACGAATAACTGAATGATCTCTCTATTCATACGGAAACCAGCTAATCACTCTATAAAAAGGGTAGAAGGTAATTGATAATATGGGCTTGGATTGAAGTGTGCAATTTATTCTCACTATATTCAGATTAACTTATTCTCACGCCGGAGGTTCTTTGGCTGACACCACACCGGCGTCCCCCATTAGAATTCACGGTTTTGCAGGTAAAGAAGGAAAACGAAAGATTTTTTGGTACGTTTGGAGCTTGACACGTGACTGAGAATTTTTTGGCTACATCAGTATGTAAATAATGAAAAAAATATAGTTAAAGAATAGAAGACCATTTTCTAAAAATCTGTGAGGACTAAAATCTTTATTATAATTGTTGGGGATTCATATTATCAGTTCCATATCTCTTGAAGTTTATATATTAAAATTCATTTTAAAAATTTACAAGTGTGTTAATTTCAACACAGTATTGTATATATGATGTGGAACAAATGTGCATAACACGAGAATATAATTTATTAATATTTTTACGGATGTATTAATTTCAACACAGTAAGGTACAAAATGAACATGCATAACATGAGATCTTATCTCTTTTCAAATAATGCAATTGATTAATAATTTTGCGCGTGTATTAATTTCAACACAATGTTATATGATACGGAATGGATGTGCGTAACATATGATCTTATCCCTTTGAAAATAATAAAATTTATTAGTAATTTTACGTGTATTAATTTCAACATATTGTATGATATGGAATGAATATGCGTAATATGAAATTTTATTCCATTTCAAAAAATACAATTTATTAACAATTTTTTGAATGTGTTAATTTCAACATAGTATTGTATGATACGGGATGAATGTGTGTAACATGAGATCGTATTCTTTTTTCTGAACCGCCATTTTTTTGAACTTTTTCTTGACAATTCGACGATGTTTATTTGACTTTTAATTATGAAAATACAAGGAATGGTGATCATATTAAGAAACTTACCCATACCAAACACACATTCCATTCTTGATAATCAAATCAAAACCTTTTTAGAACTCAAAATACAACCCTTTCTAGAACTCGACACCTTCGGCGGCGGCGATGGTGATTACGCAACGGAGCTATGTGAAAAAAATTAGACTCGAAATTCATAAAAACACATAATGGGTGGTAGGTGCATTTTTGTGCACGCCTACTTACGCTCGCAAGTATACGAGGTCTAAAGTTTTAATATAGTGGATCTTTGAAGATCGGATATCATTCCCACAGAGAAAAGTGTGAATAATTGAATTGAATACCGCAATTGACGTAGTCTCGTGTTATCCTGACGACGGAAAGCGTGAATTGAAATTAAACTAAGCTAAACTACAATTAGTGGGTTAATTCTAACTAAGTTGATTAATTAGGGATTGATTTCATTCACTTAATACACGTTTTATTTCGTTCGGTTAACAATAACGGAGTTTAGGTATCCGACAATCTTGGTTCGTAAACTCCTCCGCCACCTCTTCCGATTGTAAGACGAGGAAATACGTGACTTCGAGTCGACGCCGAGGTCCCCCTCGATGTCTTAACGACTCTAGGCCGTGTGAGTCTTGACCCAACGTCATCGATTGCATACTAACCAACGCCGTCCCGGGTCGTTAGGTCGTAACGATGTGTTTACCCTAGTCCGAATCCAGGGTTACCTCTCCCGAATGTCAAACCCTAGATTCTCAAGTCCAACCCTAATACCGTTATAAGCATATTAAGATCATCATCAAATGATAAGCACAATCAGACTTAAAATAACAACCGTTAAAGAAACGTATATTAAACCAAACGAGTATTTACACAACTACACCTTTTCCTAACTAATCTCTAATTTACACTAACATGTTCTTAGCCAATACAACATTTAATCAAGAGGAGATCATCATTACCAACTATAAATATTAAATACAAAGATGAAAACAAGGGAAGAAAAGTCAAATCTCAAAGTGGAGTAGTCCACTTTCGCCAAAGAACGATCCTCCCGAGCTTCCTCTTTTCCGTTGATGAACTTCCTCTTTTGGCTCTTCAAGGATTGGCCAAGAACACTCTTTACAACTAATCTAATCTACTTCCTAAACTAATCTAATCTAACTAAGGTGGAAGAGAGCTCCCAAGAACAACCGGAGCCTCCTCTCACGTCTAAGGGGTTCTAATCTTTTTAGCAATTGGGGGAGAAATGGGTTTTATAGGCAAGGGTTGGAAATATCTTCAAAATATCTAAAAACAGATATTTCTGTGCAGAGTGTCACCGCCTAAGTGGTGGTTCACTACTCGGGCGGTGGACTTAAGTCGGTTAAGTTTTGTCAGTAACTTCGCCTAAGCGGTGATTTTTCCGCTTAGGCGGTGGCTGCTGGCAAGATATTCTGTTCTTTTCTCGCCTAGGCGGTGGTTCAGCCCTTCAACACTCCAACATTCTGCCTCTTTTCCGCCTAAGCTGTGGAACTTCTGCTTAGGCGGTGGTCTTCATTCACCGAAACCCTGTTTTACACATTTTCTTCACCGTTTCTCCATCGTTTTCACTTGTTTCTCGCCCTTTGAGGTCCTTTCCCTGTTCTACACTAAAACACACTAAAATATAATTAAATATAACTAAAATGCTTGAGAACTAACAAATCCGATTTAGAAATAGATAGGTTTTTCACACCTATCAATGGGTCTGAAATGAATAAATAAAAATGTAAAATATGTGTGTGTGTTGAAATCAACAATATATATATATATAAACAACAAAAAATTGTTACATTCTTAAATAATTTTTGTTTAACTCTTTCACAGTTGAAAAAAAAAAACTCAATTACTTGGTAGAAAAATAATCAATCTCCACACTTTAATCTATAAATCTTATTCTCCAAAAATCGTCGGTGATAATACAGTGTGTCTTGAACCAAAAAAAGTAAGAAAAATGCAAAAATAATTATAGAAAGGAACTCATAAATTTTTGAATTTAGAAATCTATACTTTCCCAAACTATAATATTGATATTAAGGCTAATTGGTTACCAAATATATATATCAACAATTTCAGAAAGTTTATATATATGATATTGAGAATATTTGACTTTCTAAAATAACCGAGTATTTTTGGGAGGGTAGAATTGACATTCGAAAATTTGCATTCTAAAAAAGGGGATTAAGATCATTACAAAATTAGGTTTCAAGGATTAAAACCGGAATAAATTTGTTTGTAGGATAATTTATGAATTTTGGATGCTTAGTTTGATAATTAATAGATTTTTCGAATGTAAAAAATGATTCCACCACTTAACCAAGTTGTATTCTAACCATAATGCAAACTCGATTCTTGTAGATATATTAACAAATCAGGATAACTGTTTCAAAGAGTTAATGAAATAATTTAAAAAATATTGCCTAAATTTTTTTTATCTCCACTTTCAAAGCAATCGAATTAAATTGTTTATATACACCAAAATTTGAATTTCAGAAATGGTTGTTTATAAAGAATTGTTTGGTAAGTCTTCTATGAATCCCGATCCATCTTCATTCATGTTGCCTATTTCGTGGGATATGGAGTAAAAGGTCGTTATTTCAAAATTGTAACCGCTCTTTCCATAATTAGAAGGTCGTTATAATTGTTTCCGAGCAAGGATTTCAAATAGCAAGCATGCGTCGGGGTCACCATGCTCGGGATAGTTTATTAGAGTCTCTCTCTTCTATTCTTTCCACCGCTAGATCTAGACAGAAGAGCCGCAAGGTCTGGGGCAATGGGATGAACATTCAAAATAGATCATCAACAAGGTGAACATTCAGATCACTCTCTCTCTCTAAACCAATGAGCTCTATCTAAATCGACAAGCTCTCTCCGTCTTCTCTCCTCAAATCAGGTTCTGGAAAATCCCAGATTTGAAATTTTCCAAATCTAAGTGATTTTTCAGATCATGAACCGTTGTTCTCTCCATTTAAATTTTTAGATTTGAATGTTCATATTCAGATTAGATAAATGTTTATACTTGCTTGTTTTTTATTGATCTTTTTAGGGGTTTTGTCAATGATTTTTCAATTTATTTTTTGTGAATGTTTGCATTGAGTTAGATTTGGTTGAATATCTATATCGAATGGTCATATAAAATACCCAGATCTGAATGTTCATTTTCGATATGTGGTTTGGTGGATGTTAATTTGCGAATTGTGAATGCCGATTTTGTTAGATTTGTTTGTGAATATTTGAATTGGGATAGATCTGGTTGAATATCCATGTTGAATGGTCATATGAACATTCATAAATTCACATTTTTATCTAAAAAAATTACAAATTATATCATTAGAAAGATGATTTTTTTCTACATTAATTTGATGTATATATTTTTATTTTTTGAATAAGGAATTGGTTCATAGCAGCGGGTTTTCCACACAATGGGGATATATTTGGGAACTGTACACTTTTCATAAATGCAATGGTTACACAACTTGGATGACATGGTTTTGTAAATACAATATCATTTAGTGGTAAATGTTAGAGACTATTTTATAAGATTTAAAAAATTTATTGTTCTATTGAGGGATTCATTTTATGAGTTGTATATTTCTTAGGGTCTATATAATAATTTTTTTTTTTATAAAATAGAGAAAAAAAAGAATATAAACAATAGATATTATTTTTAGAGAGAGAAAAATTAAATGCAGAGCTCGGGCAGGGAACCGACGGAAATAAGAGAGTATGGTCCACAATTTTTTCTCGTGATGGCGCCACGTGAAGCCCCAAAAAAAGTTTCCTACGTGGCACAGAAGAATCACTTCCTGCAGGCTTGTCCCCCCCCTCTCTCTCTCATGCTTTTCCTTTTCATCAATCAAACATCTTTTGGTGCTTTTCTCCTTTTTGGGGTTTTATGCTTCTCTCTCTTCCTAACATTAACAATCGTTGTGTCATCCAAACGTATCACACTATTTACCTTAAACGTTATTATTGTTCAGACTTAAAGCTCACACCCTCTACTACTAGTTTTAAATCCGTATATTTATAGCTCACAACATCAAATTTTTTATTAAATTCAAATTTATATTAATAATATTTCAAATTTGACTGTTAAAATCATAATATTATTTTTTTTAAAATAATACATTTCGAACAAAAAAAAAATAATTTAAATCACTCTCATTCGTTTTCATATCTAAAAATAAAACAATAAAGAATTAAAAAAATTGAAGTATTATATATAATTTTTTAGCTTTTAATATGTGTTTGAATAATAATTTTATTTATTTATTTTTGAATTTTGTTTTTAAAGTTAGTTTTTAAGCAATAAAATAATTCCCAATTTGTGGTGGTTAATAAATATTATTATTAAAAATTTTATTAATGATTATCAATAAACAAAAATCTCAATAAAAGAGAAAAAAAAAATAGAGAAAATATATTTTTTTTACAAATTTTATGTGTCATATTTATTAAAAATAATAGACATTTTGAATTGAATGAAAATTAATAAACTACTTGAATAATTATTATAATGAATACAATTAATATAACTGATGAATTAATCTTGACCTTCGATTTTGGTAAAAGTAAGGAGATGAGAGTAAATGACAAATCTCAATTGTGGTTATTTTGAAGTTTCTATCTTCCACTTTTAATATTAAATAAGATTTTCATATTTTCTCTTTCCCTACTTTCGTGCTAGTCCGGTTGGTAAAAAAATATAGCATTTTCCTTATTAATCAAAGTTAAATTCTCATACACTTTAAAAATTAAATATTGAATTTAATCCTAAATACATTAGTACAATGTGGGAAAATCCACCTTTATAATCGTTTGGGGATATTAGTCAAAATAAACGTAAGCTGGCCTGAACACACGTTAATGTAAAAGCAAAAAAAAAATCTTTATTGTGAACATCATTGCCATTTTCATTGTACATCACAAAGTGAAAAATGAAATAGGATGAGAAAGTGAGGTACACTATCTAAGAGGTGTTAGTCTAGTTGACAAGTGGAGATGACTCATTTCTTTGTTACCTAGGGTTCGACACTCCTGGAGAGTACTCCAAAAATTAAATTTTAAATTTAATTCTAAATACACTATGACGATGTAGGAGAGTACGCTCTTATGATAAACCGGAGAAGTGATTTGTTGAGGTAATTTTGATCTTTGATTGAATTTTAAATTCAAATTTGTTTACCAAACATGTTTTAAGTACTAGTTTGTATTTTGTTTTTCATGATTCATCAATCAAATTTGCCCATATAATTTCTTATATTCAATCCAATAATTTTATCTAATCCTTATTGGTCAAGACCAAAATTCAATTATAAAAAATCGCTTATTGTTGCACAAATTTCAAAAATGTTAATAGGATTACTACACTGTTGCCTAAAATTATTTATCTTGAACAAAGTGCTTTTATGTAAGGTAGAAATATTTTGGACAATATTCTGTTAGTACAGAAGATGGTGAAAAATTTTAAGGACAAGGTGCAAGGGGGAAACATTATTGTAAAACTCGACATGGCTAAAGCGTATAGCCGTGTTTCTTGGTGCTTTCTGACAGCTGTGCTAAGGAAATTCGGATTCTGTGAAACGTGGATTGACATGGCGTATAGGGTGATTTCGAATAATCATTTATCTGTGCTTGTAAACGGCGGGTGGGTACTTTTTTTAAATCTCAAAGAGGGTTGAGGCAAGGGGATCCCTATCCCCCTAGTCTATTTATCATTGTTGCTGAAGTTTTTCCAAGGTCTTTAAAATTTATTAGCTAAAGGAGATATTTAATCTCAGCCGGCGAATGAAAATTTGATTTCGTATCTCTCTTATGTTGACAATGTTGGTGTTTTCCTAAATGGAAAGAAAAGTCCATGGATAATTTGATGAAGTTCTTGGAAAAGTTTGAGGCGTGTTCGGGCCAGATGGTGAATGTGGACAAAAGTCATATCCTCTTACTAGAAAATCTAGTTTCTTTCCACTGTCACTGGATTCTCAGGCATATAGGATTCAAGCGAGGTAGTTTTCTGTTTAGCTACCTGGGATGCTTGATTTATGAAGAAATGAAAAAATATGTTATTTTTTATAACATGCTCAGGAAGTTGAGACAAAAGGTCGTTAGTTGGCAAAGAAAGTTGTTTTCTAGTGATGAGCGTCTAATTCTATTAAAACATGTGTTTTAGAGTATAACGTTCTATTTGCTCATGGCGATTTCCTCGCTAATTTATGTTTTTCGAGAAGTGGAAAGAATCTTGGCCAAATTTTTCTTGGGATCCAACCCTAAAAAGAGTTTAGTTAAATCATCGGTTGAATTACTCAAATAGTAATTTGCTTAAGGAAAGAATTTTTTTTTTTTTTTTTTTTTTTTTTTTTTTTTTTATAATACGATAAGATATATCCAGGTCTATTTATATGCACTTTAACTAATCATTTTTTTAGTAATCACTTTTTTAGACAATCTTAAAAACGCACTCCCACCACCAGTCTGGTCTATCAAGATTAAATTGAAAATTTTATGATTCTTTATTATTATTATTATTATTATTATTATATGGTGAGGTAAGGTGCGTCTGCACCAACTTACGCACATTTCAATTAATTATCTTCTCGGACAATCTTAAAAGCGTATTTGACATCGCCTTGGTACATTCAAGATTTATAATCTACTACTAGTTCAATCATTGAAGCACTGGATACAAGATAAGGCTAATTAGAAGAGAATGAAGGTAACAAAATTTAAAAAAGCAATGACGTAATCATAAACTTTCGACGAATTAATTTCATTAAACTAATTCTTTTAATGTTATTAAATTAAATTATGAGAATGAGACCACACAATTCCGGCCGGAAGGGAACCTCAATACATTACTACTTCATTGGTCTGAATGCTCACCATAAATATCTGTTGTCCGAAAGACCAAAGTTAGAAAAACATTGAGGAAGAAATTATACATAACTGTACAAATTCAATAGGCTTCTCTCACTTTTAAAAGACGTCTTATAAGATGAGAATCACCCTAGACTTTATACATAGCTTAAGATCAGGTAAAACAAACGAGGTTGGATCCAACAACAACAAATTATCGCCATTTTTTATTTAAAAAATAAAAAAACTTGTTTTGTTTCCAATTAGCTAAAGATTTCCAAATCTTATTTTGTGCAGATAAATTTAAAAATCCAAGAGAGAGAGTGAAAGAGAGAGAGAGAGAGAGAGATTCTTATTGAAACTATACAATGGATGAAAAAAACTTTGATCATAAACCACATTGCTAGATGGGAATATCAATAAACAATTTTCTCTTTATTTTTCCCTTTTTTTTTTCTTCTTTCCCACAAGGCTTCTAATTTTTTTTTAAAGAAAAATGGCTTTCTTTAATGCGGTCACGGTCTAACCTCTTCAGATAAGAAGTTTAATGTCAGTGCACAACGGCCCCAACATTAAAGGATCTGAGAAGAGTCAAATGTATTGTCTTCATCGTCATTAAATATTAGAGGGTGGAAAAAGGAGTGTTAAATTAGCAACTCATCTTAATCTTGGTTCGAGCTTACGTATCCTTCAATCCCATATTTGTGACACACTCTTTCCTGATTCTCATCCCACCATCTTTGCGCTTCTTTCGTGCTAAATTTTCTCCGACTGCAAACAATAAAGAAAGAAAGAAAAAAAGAAACTAAGATATCTTTAAAGACATTACAAGAATTTTCAGAAAATGCCTTTGTTTTCGAAATTCAAAAGCCACAATTTAATGGTTTTACAGTGATTTGTCATTTGTATACACAAGAATCCACACATGCACTAACTACAAGGTTATTGACATAGAAACACAACATGAAACTGACACAAAATTATCGTGTACGGGTCTAGTTTTAACTAGTTTAAAGTCATTATTGTGTCAGACACGATAAACACGAAAATAAACAAGTCACATTTCGGGTTTACCTACTAACTAGATAATTGACACAAAATGACAAGATAATTTTGAATCGTATTTGTGGATTAGCCATTGATAGGTTCCATATTCAATAATTAAAATAATGTATAATGGGTTAAATAGAATTTGTATGAAACGATTAATTATCATTGCAGTGTCATTATATCGTGTTCTTAATTATCGTGTCATGTTCATGGTTCAATATTTTGACACGATATGTTACTGTGTCTTGTTCGTATCAGTGGACAACACAACCCGATGACATCAATTGCTAGCCCTACATGCGAGTAAGGATTTTCAGTAAAGAGACCGGTCTTATGGCTATTATGAGAAGCCATCTCAACTTGGCATACTCAGACATATAACTCATCGATCCAAATATAGACATAAACCACAGCCAGCTTCCCGATCTTGCATCCTTCAACCAGCCATCAAAGCCTATGCTATGGGTCGTTCAAGACCATGCCGACTCGTTTTCTGAATGATCTCTGCTCATTGGTCATATATACACACCCATATATATATATATATATATATATATATATTAGTATAAAACCGTGAATAGAGAAATTATACCTGAATCGAAGTCGCTTGAGTGCCTTCTGCCCATCTGAGGTACTTGTTAATGTTACGTACACGCCTGATTGATACTGTTCGACCCATTCTGATTTTGAGGGTCTCAGTTCTCTGTGTTCATAATCGGTTTTTTCCGCCAAATGAATCCTTAGTTTCTGATCCCACGCCATCATAGTACGCATCGCTTGTCAGCACGGATTTCAATGTGTTGGAGAACACGATCGGAGAATTACACACACTGTCGACTTTTCTGTCTTCTACTTGTCCGGTGTTTGGATGCAAGGGCATGGCAACAAAGATTGGGTGCCTCCCTCTTGGGGTCGGGCTAACTGTACGAATTGGAGTGATTTTTGATAGATTTCCGCCGAATTGATCTTCCATTTCCTTAACTCCAGAGAATTTCTCAGACATTGTATGAAGCTGCAAAAATAAACATGTCTAGGATAAGTTATAGGATCATTTTGCTTAAGGTCTATTTGATTAAAGAACCATATCCAGAAACAATGTTTTTGGAGAACAAACCAAACAGGCCCTTAATTTATTTTAAGGAAAAAAATAAATAGAAGAAGAATTAATTACCCTGGTTGATAAAGCTTTAATAACCTCCTTTGCTGCTTTGGATTTTTCGGCTTCCGCCTTAGCTAGAGACCAAGCTTCCTGAGTTCTTTGTCGACATTGCTGAATTTTCTCCTCTCTTGTTTCGCACAGCTTCTCCAGCCTTTCCGCCTATCAATAGTACACAGAGAGCTCAGTTTTTTTTTTTGCTTTTTTTTTTTTTTTTTAATAACAATCGTTTTTAGGACCCGTTTGGCGTACAATTTTTTAGACCTAAAACTGCGATTTGGGTTTTTAAGGGATAATTGGTCAATAGTCGAATTAGACAGTCTAATCCATAATTTATCCTATTTTAATTTTAAGTTAAGTATAAATTCTTATGTTTTATATTGTGTTTTAGTCCCATAGTCAATGCTCTCTTATATCTCTAGTCAAATACTTTCAATTAAAGTTTTCATCACCGGCTACCGACGCCACCCTCCGTCGCTGCCACCTCGATGTTAGACCACAGGCTTCCTGTCGCTGAACTACAGCCACCGACCACCAATTTTTTTTTTTAATTACATATAACTATTATTTTTAGTGTATTTTTTACTTACATTTTTAAGTGTATTCTTTAGAGATAATTGGCCATTAGTCCCAAATAATAAATGTAATTTTAAAAAAACCTCGCTTAAGACATAAGTTGTGATTTAGTCCCTTAAGTTGGTTTTCGTTTGAGTATAGTCTCGCATGTGCAGGAATTGTAGAGATAACTTTGATGAGTAAATTCGTATTATAGTGAATATTAATTACATATAACTAATATTACTTACAACTTAATAATTAACTATATTTACGTATATCTGTGTAATATTAGTTACAAATACTTGTGTAATATTAGTTAAATGTTACAAATTATATGTATTTGTGTAATATTTGTGACATTTAACAAATATTACATACATAAATTAGTTTAATATTAGTTACATATATTTGTGTGAATTTAGTTGCATGTTACAAATTACATGTATTTGTGTAATATTTGTTACATTTAACAAATTTTTACACACAAATTAGTTACATGTTAGAAAATACAATAATATTTGTTACATCTAACAACAATTTTACACACAAATTAGTTACATGTAGTTGCGTGAGTGTAGACACGGGTATTAGGTCTTCCGCCTTTTTTTAATAAACGGGACTAAAACACAAGCTAATTCCGCCCATGTGATTTTTTTAAAATTAAGGGTAAACTAAGGGACTTGCTACCAAATGCCCCTATTCTTTAATTACATTTTAGTATATTTTTTAATTACATTTTTATTGTATTTTTTAGTACAGTATATTTTTTAGTTATATTTTTAGTGTATTTTTTAGCTCATTCATGTGATTTTCCGTTTACCGATATCTACAAAATTAGTTGAATGTAACTAAAAAATATTATTAAATTTTTTTTCTAAAAAATAGTAATGTAACTAAAAAATTCAGAAACCGGCGGTGGCTAGATCGAAAGGCCAGAGTCTGGCAGCCGACTACGGCAGGGTGTCGGTTGGCAACACCGCCCTAACTAAAATATTAGTTTGCATGAACTCTAATAGCTGGGAATAAAAACTAAAATATTTATTTGATTTAGGAATTTTTATTACCTCCCACCAAGTATCCCTTTGTTAATTGTCCGGCAAATGGGCAGTAAAAAAAGTAAATAACAGAACAGTCACCTGAGCTTTTAATTTCTGAACTTCAACAGCTAAAAATTTGTTCGAGTCTGATGTGCAGTTCTCTACCGCTAGATCAACCGAAGTCACATTCTTTGGACGAATCATTTTGCGTAATTCACCGTCTTTTCTAAACAACAACGGGCAAGGAACATGTCCCCATCTAGTCAAACTGCCAAACAAAGAATAATCAGTGTCTGAAGGCTGCTGAAAAAATCGATTATTCTCGCCATTTTCACTCTCTCTTTCATCAAAAATCGATTTTTCTCTGACTATCGTCGGTCTCGGGCTATGTTTTTCGAAACCCGAATGTGAAGCCCTCTGCAGTTGGATAAAACATGGGTCGCAAACCCGAAAAGGCTTGCCTTTGTCAGGGGCTAAGGAAGCATTTGGCGCCTTTTTGTTGCTACATACACCGCAAAACAAGAGACCGCAGTTATAACAGTTATGTTTCTTCCTCGAAAATCCAAATGGCAAGGAACATCCTCTGCAAGCTGATTGGTCTGTACTAGAAACCGATTTGTGTACACAAATCGCAGCCGTCGAATTCGATCCGCAAGTAACCGCCTCGACCACTCTATCTTTTAAAGCCTCCACTAAAGTCGGAGAGTTTCGATCCCTTGTATCACCTAATCCTAGCTGTCCATTCGATCCTTTTCCCCACGTGTACACGCTTCCTGCCGCCGTCAAGACAACAACATGGTACGATCCGGACGAAACATCCTTAACAAACTCGTTTTTGAGATGAACAATCGTGATCGATTTATCCCGGGCCCTCGAATTCCCCAATTGACCGTGCGCAGCGCTCCCCATCGTGTAAACCGTGCCGACATCCGTTAATCCAACAGTCACCGTTTCGCTGCACGAGACCCGGACGAAATCGTGATCGACAAGGGGCGCGACGCAAGTCGGCAACAGCTTCCGATCCCGATCACCGTGGCCAAGCTGGCCTTTGTCCCCGTCACCCCACGTGAACAATTTCCCACTGACCGAATCATCGGATTTCACCATCACGTCGACGATAGCGGCCGTGTGCCATGGCCCGCACGCGGACAATTTTACCCTCAAACCTTTCAGCAATTCGACCTCTTTCGGTTGAGAAACACTCTCAACATTGCCATGGCCGAGGGCGCCAAAAGTCCCATCACCAAAAGTGAATAGCCTTCCGGTCGATGAAACAATCGCAGTGTGCCACTCGCCACAAGAAATGTGAGAAACGCGGACCCCGTCAAGAGCACTAGAAAGCCTTCTCGGAAGCCAAAAGCTTCGGTTTATATCCTCGTTATCACCCCAAGTGTAAATTTCACCCGATCGCGTAAGAACGCATGTTTGATATTCGCTACAGACAACATTTTTCAAAGGGATTCCGTTGAGGGAATCCACAATTTTCGGGTAGGGAACATCGATACCGACTTTATGCCCGGGTCGCCCTTTCTTTCCTTCACCCCAACAAAAGATTTCGCCCTGTTTGGTTATGATCGCAGCGTGTTTTCTCCCGAGCGAGACCTTTGACACGTCCAACATCAAGGTGGAGTCAGGGATTTTGGGTAACAATGCATCCAAACACCCCCCTTCAACGCCTTCTCCCCATATGAAAACATCCCTCAAAACGCTTTTCTCGGAACGACTAAGCTTGGTGTTCGCATCTCGTTCTCTCTTTACGAGATCGTTCTGTTCTAAGAAATCAGTTCCGTTTTGGATACTAGATGGGCTTGATGCTGAGTAAAAGCTGTCTGAAGATTCGGAAAAACATCTTTCTGAAAATGACTGTGGTGGGCTTCTAGACAGGCTTCGGGCCTTCAGAACCAAAAAAAAAAACAGAAACAAATAATTAATGAAAAAAAGAGCGAGAAAAATTTAACGAAAACGAGCTTATTTCGCAAGAAACTGATGAAGAGAAGTTAGGTTGTGTTTGGTTCCATGGAATAGGAATTAGTATTTACATGAAGGAATTTGGGAGGTCCCTCGGCAAGTCCCATGTTCTGCTTTCTTCGCATATAACCGGCCGGGCTATGGATGCAACTCTGCGCCCCTCTTCGGGCTTTTGGTGTCCCAAAGGCCCGAACATGGCGATATCCCGACATCACGGCCCGAAGGCCCAAAATCCATGAATCAGCCTGTGGTTTATCCTTGCATATCTATAAAAGGAAGGAAGAAAAACATGTCAAGTTCATATATTAATATCAGATAAAAGATAAAAAAAATTAAGTCAATGTTAAAAAAAAAAAAAAAATACCAGATCAAGAGATCGTTCACCGCTAGAATAAATGAGCGAAAATGACTGACTTTCTCTTTCAGGTTTGAGTTGCCTTTGATTATTAACCTGTAACGAGCAGTAGAAACAAAATTTAATCGGGAATTATTTAATTATTATTATTGTAAGTAATTAAAGGTTGAAATTAACACATAAAATGTTATTTACTTACGGTTTTTTGGCCACGGATAATATCAGTGATTGAGCCTATTCTTATTTGTCTTTCCTCCTCACCCGAATACCAAATCAAAAATTTCTCATCCTGAAATCCAAAAATAATTTTTTTTAATTATAAAGTTTTTTTTTTTTTTTTTTTGGGCAAAAAGAAAAAAGAAAAAGAAAGAAAAGATTGCTTGAAACAGAAATAACAAAAGAACCCTTTGAGGCAAAACATCAAACAGGTTATGAACAAACACAATGAGGCAATTTTAGCAGGTCATAAATTATGGGATTTCATCACATGATGCCTTAATTTCATAAATTATGATAATTATTATTATTATTTTAGCAAAATTGCCTACCGTGGAAAGCCTGAAAGGGCAAAATTTGGGTTTCCCCCTTGATCCGTACTTCAAAAGATGTGCCCCTTTCTTTAAAGAAACAATTGCCTGTAAAAAAATAATAAGGATTATAAACCTAATGCTACATGAAAATAAGCACAAACAAGACTTTTTTAGCACATCATTCAAGAAAATAAATTAAAATTACTCTTTTTTGAACTGATTAAACAAAAAAAAAACGAAATTTGAGTTTCCTAGTTCTTTGAATCGTTCTAAAAGTTCACACTAAATTATTCAAATTACAAAAAAAAAAAAAAAAAAAGTGAGATTTTAAAAAGGACCACATCGGGATAAGCGAACGACAATGATCTTTAATTCATACTATTTACAGAAACAGGGGAAAAAATAGAAGTGAAGAAATCAAACCCATGAACATCAACATTTGGACGAAATCGAATTAACTGAAACAAATTGTGATGAAGAGAGAGAGAGAGAGACCTGTTCAACTGCTCTGTCAGATGGAACTACCGCCGCCGTGGATGCTGCTACGGATTCTTCACCCATTTTCCCGGAGGGTTTTACATGAGAGAGAGAGAAAAGATGGGCGTTTTGTTTCCTGATGAGGGAACCTTAGGAACAGAATGTGAAGACAACTAAGAATGCTGGAAGGGTTGATGCATTATGTGCGTTGCGCAGAGCATAAGACTGACAGAAGAAGAGAGAGAAAGTGAAAGAAAATTCGAGTTCCTTCCTTCCTTCCAAGGTTATAGAGAGAGAAAGCAGGGATCAGATCAGCTTCAGTTGGTTTCGCTTCGCCCTTTGATTGATTCTCTCTCTCTCTCTTCTCTTTCCAAATTTTATTTTAGTTTAGTGATCCTATTCTATTCCATCATGACTATTGTTCACTTCGTGTGCCGTGCTTTGAAATACGAGTCATTTTACACAATGCCAAATTACATTTTTCGACCCTTAGGTTTTACCAAATTAAACATTTGTTACATTGTTAATAAATTTGCACAAAAAGTAAATTATGCTCAGCACGCGATCTTTTAATAAAAATAGATCTCGCTAAAATTTAAGATATTTTTTTCTTTCAACGATTCAATCTTCTATCTCATTCTTAAGAGGAATTATTGTTAAATAAATATTAAAAGAAAACAAGATAGGCTTTGTGGGGTAATACAATTTTCATTCAAAATCATTAATAATATTTTTAATTATATGAAATTGAAACAAATATAAAATTTAAAGGACTAAATATACTATTTAACAAACTTCAAAGTTGATATAAACACTCATCCCATATTTAAAGGATAAAAAATGTAATTTTATCTTTACTCAAAACATTAGGTCCACTTTGTTTACCATTTATGTTTTCAAATCTATTTTTTTTTTTAAGAAAAATACATTTATTTTATGTCACTAGTAAATTTTTAAAATATTTTAAATACAAAATTATTACATTTTTGTATCCCTTTTTTCTAGCGATTTGATTAGGAAAAAAATAAATGAGTTTATATCGGTTAATGAAACCATTACTTACTAATTAAAATATCAAGGGTCGTGTTTCTTTGATAGTAATAGGAAAAAAAATAGAAACAATACAAAAAAATAAAGATTTTTTCATTTTATATCCTTCAAGTTAATTTTACTTTAGTTCTTACATTTCAATTTAACACATTAAATGTTGAAGTACTCAAATCATGTTAAATCAGTCTTTCTATCATTTTTTAAGATGGAATTCACTTACATGAATGATGTTGTATTTGACACGTGGCGAATTTCTATTATAAAAAATAACGGAGAGACTAATTTAGGTATTTCAAGGTTTAATGTGTTGAAATTAAAATACATGAGTTAAAATGATATTTCTCCAAACCTTTAGGGGTCCAAAGTGCAAAAATCTTTAAAAAATAATATTTAATGTCTTCTTACTTTTTTGAACGATTATCAATGTATTCTTCAAAAAAATATTGAATATGATACATTTGAGGAAAAAAATCATATAATAATACGATATGAGGAGTTTTCTTTTACCAATTTATTTTTTTATTCCTTAACTACTATTTCTTCCGTTTTAGATTTATTGTCACATGTGAATTTACACAAATTTTTATATAATCTTTAAATTTCT
The DNA here is from genome assembly GCA_016647705.1 of Eucommia ulmoides. Lineage (NCBI taxonomy): Eukaryota > Viridiplantae > Streptophyta > Magnoliopsida > Garryales > Eucommiaceae > Eucommia > Eucommia ulmoides. The sequence continues at coordinate 34,245,756 of CM028339.1, forward strand.
TTTTAGAAAAATGACCGAATTATCTTGATATGGACTCAAATCTACCCAGTTGTCCTACAACTTTCTAATTGAACAAAATAAACTTCATTATCCGAAATTGTGTTACGAATAGTCCTAATTTCAAATCCGAAATTAAATTCGGACAATTTTGCCCTTTCGCAATGTTGAATATAACACGAATGTCAATTTCGTGTTGAATATAACACGAACGTCAATTTCGTGTTGAATATACCATGAATGTGAATTTCGTGTTGAATATAATACGAATGTAATTTTTTAATTAAAAATGATGAACGAGATATCATTTTGAAAAAAAAAATCATACAAATCTGAATATATAATTAGATCTTGAAAAAAAATACCATGTTGGATTCAACATGACATGGAAAACTACAAAAGTTCCGAAGGAGCATGTTGAATTTAACACGAATCAGAATTTTTGATGAAAGAATGATGAATGTGATATCTTTTTAAATATCTTATTCAGACGAATCTGAATATATAATTAAATAATAATTAAAAAAAATACTATATAGAATTTAATACGATGTTAAAACTACAAAAGTTCTAAATAATATTTTGAATATAACATGAATGTGAAATTTAAAAATTCTGAAAATATCATGTTGAATGTAACACGAATCTGAAAACTAATAAAAAAAATATTGAATGAGATATCATTTTGAAGATCTTACTAAGACGAATCTCAATATATAATTAAATTGCAAAAAAAAATTATAAAACAATATTTATTTTGATTTTAATAAAATGATTTTGAATACCTAATTTTCAGGAAGTTATATATCAAGTAAGTAGTTAAATGGATAAATATGAATAATTTTAATGAACTATTTGATAACTAACTAAAAAAATAGTTTGTTTGATAGTTTTACTCCCTTACGAGGAGTGCCGCATAACTGCCTCTATTTTATTTTTATTTAACTTTACGGTTGTTATTGAGAATGGTATTAAGTTATAAATCTTTTTTAAATTTAAAAATGTAGTTGAGAAGAGGATAATTTTGAAAAGACTAATAGAGTTTATTTGTTAAAAGAAATAAAATATACCACCATTAATTTGGGACATCAAGTAGGACAATTAATTTGGGATCGACAGAATAATATTTTTAATTATGATATCAAATAAAAATTAAATATTTAGTTATTATTAACTTGATAAATTTAATGTAGTTAATATTAAGTGAAAAATTAAAATTTTATCAAAATAATGAGAAAAAATAAGAATAAACAAATTATAAATAACTCATTTAAATAAAGGATCATCTAATAATTTATTGAAGAATGAAAAAGTGGTTGTTTTTTTGTAAATTAAAGACAAGCATCATGCATGGGTGTGGGGACACCCGTGAGTACACACAAAAAAAAAATAAAAAATACTATTGATAGTTAAAAAATATACAGTCATGACTCTCTCTCTCAACCCAAAAAGCTAATTCATGAGGTTTTTCTTTGCACTTATAATTTGACCACTAACATTTTCTATATCCAATGTAGAATAAACTCAACAATCTCATCCTCACACATCAATTTGTGGTTATTGGGTTAGACTTATTATAACATGAGCTTTGATACAAGTGTAGGGTGGTATTGGATCTCTCATAATCTAAAAAACTAACTTAAAAGGTAAGTCTTTTACTCACACTTATAACCTAACCACCAGCTCTTTCCATATGCGATGTGGGATAAATTCAATAGTATTAGAGCAATTCCAACATAATATGCATTTAAATTAGGCAAATTGATCAAATGCCTCTATGAATAATATTTGCCTACTTGAAAACATGTTTTTAACTCAAATAGCAATTTACTTAAGTAACACTCTTCAAACTTTCAAATATCTTACATTTGACCGCTAATTTTAAAAAAATTAGGGTTCATTAATTTTTCTATAACGTCAACGCTCTCCAAATTTGTCTCTGCTTTTGGGTATAGATAAATTACCTTTTCAAATGATTTTTGCATTAAATTTGGTTAGGCAAATTGACAGTTAATAAATTTTCCAAAGTCATTGGATTGCTCTTGTACTTGTACAATTTTTTTAGAATAATAGAATTAGAGTGGCATTATAAAATTTTGAGGTGGCAAAATAAAATTCAAATGGTTCCAGAAAAGTTAGGGGGGTAGCAAAAAGTCATATAATCTGCTCAAGTCCAGTCAGTCTCCAGTGCATGTAGGGCCCCCAATGTTCAACCCTTCCCTCCCTTTTTTTCTCATCATTTCATTTCACTCCTTCCAATTTAATACCAACCTTAATTATTATAACTACTCAATAACAATAGTGGAATTGTACTTATCTAGGGCACACTATTACATGAACTCAATTGAAAATTAATAAAATTGTGGGCTATATCCTACAACTCTATGTACCTTATTTTATTTAACATTACTTGCATGTGCTAAGCATATGTGTTAGATTGGCTATAAAAGTCTTCAACAAACATCATCAAAATTGCTTCTAACCACATGAAATAAAGGGACAACCCTAGCCTCTCTATGGGTCACTTTCTACTTGATAGTGTGGTCCTCTCTACAATTGCAGAACTCAAATGTGTTTTTATATGTGTGTGTGTGTGTGAGAGAGAAAAAAAATAATATTTAATTTTCTTAATTGTTTGACGTACATTTGGATGGCCCGGTTTGTCGGACCAAGACCAAATCCTTAACCAGATTGAGTTCTATATTTGATCGAAATTGCAATTAACCCAGAGAAATTTGGCTTGACCTGCCGAACCCGGACGATTTTTGGGGTCAACTAGTACTAAATGTGACTAGATCAATCACTTTCCATAGCCATTATGGGATAAACCTATAGATTTCCCTCTCACACAAGGGGATTTTGATTGGCTAAATATTTAAACACTTTCGTGACTATTGTGTCAGATATATTATAATTTGGTTTCTAATACTAGTGTATGGTGTTCTTGGATCTCTCTCAACCCCAAAAGTTACTTTATTAGATGAGGTTTTCCCTCATATTTATAACTTGATTACTAACTTATTTTACAATCAATATGGGATAAACCCAACAATAAGGTCGAGGGGAGACTCAAATCTCCCTCAACTTTATAAAAAAAAAAAATCATTAACCTTATATTTTTAGAAAAAAAATCATTAAAACCTTTAGATTTTTACATAAGTCCCTTAATTTATAGAAATGTTTAACAAATATTTAAAGAAAATTAGTCCTACTCAATCTTAAAAGTTAGCTCATGATGTGACATTCTCCCTTGTACTTATGAATTGACCACCATCTCTTTCCATAGCCGATGTGTGATAAACCCAACAATCTTCCCCTCACACATTTGTCTTTGGATCAACTCAACTTTCAACTGGTCTTTCTCTTTGTGACTATTGGGTCAAAGATGTTATACTTTGGACTCTGATACTAGCGTAAGGTGATCTTGAATCTCTCTAAATCACATAAATTATCTCATTAAGTAAGACTTTTTCTCATACATATAACTTAACCATCATTCCATTCTACAACCGATTTGGGATAAAGCCAACAATAAGGTCGAGTGAGATACTAAAACGGGTGTTTCTATAAGTATATCTCAGTTTGCTAGATGTAAATTCATTTTTGATGATTTTTTTATTACAATTTTACCTGTATGTTAAATTACCATTAAATGTGTCAATAATTAAAAATAAATAAAGAAACATTGCTAAACATACACCTCTTTCATTTATAATATTTACACCTCCCCCCCCTATATTTTTTTTTCTCTTTCAAACCATATCCATCCAGCATCTCCTTCAACAACCAACCTTCAATCATCTTAACATCATTTGTGACAAATTTTGAATAGATTTTGAAGAAATGATGAGTACTAAACAAACCAATATATCAATTTTATGTTTTTAGTCATTTTTTTTAATATATTTATCAATTTTTTCCCAAAATCTTCGAAATATGAAAATCGCAATAGGTACCAATTTACAGGCCAACGCAAATGAGCTTTCCACGGACCTATAGGTCAATGCTAAGCTCAATTTCATTGACCTCTAGGTTCGTGCCAAGCCTAATTGGGCAGACCTACAAGCACGTACCCCTGGTAACATTGTCAAAAAATTTGTTGGGCATCATTTACGTTTTACTTTAAGCAATATTTGGTTCTATGAAAATTGAATCTTTAGAATTCGAATTTAAAATTAACCCGTGTTGAAATCACCTTATTTTGTATATACTAATATCACATTCTTCTAATAATAAACTTCGTTAATTTATAAAATCGAACCTATTAGTGAATTTATAAACTAAGAACTTGTAAATGTTCACGCCAATTTACATTGATGATAATAGTGAATGTAACATTCAACATAAACTAAAAAATTGATAAATTTCATAAATTTTACGTGGATGATAATTAAATTTCACAAAAAAAAAAACATCGTCCACCAAATTGAATTCCACGTTAATAAACAACAATGATGAACAAAAGTAAATATAACATCCAATACAAAATAAGAACTTGGTAAACTAATTTGTCAACAGTTAAAAACGATGTCGTCTATAACTTTAAACAACTAAAGCCGGCATCTCCTATGATTATAAACTTGATTTTCTGTTCTCAAGCTCCTCAATCAGTGCAATATCTTAACGTTTGGGTTGATATCTTGATTGACTTCTCCAATTGAAAATGGTACGAGGAACACGATGCGTCCTAGATGTTTTTGTGTTTATGGTCCAAGTAAAAAACAATTATTTATAATATGAATAAATCGAGTAAAAATATAGTAGTATAATATGGAATCATAATCATAAACATAGTCATGCATGCACATGGTTTAAAATATTTTTTCCATTTTAGACCTTTCCTACATTAAACTATCTTATAATAATAAATAAAAAAATTACTGGTCCGCCACAATAGGTTCTCCACGTACTTGTAGGTCTGCGTAGAACCTGGATCCTTGGACTTACAGATCTGAGCATCCTTAGCGACAACGGACATGTAGATTCACACATCTAGGGTTTGTACAGACCTATAAGTCTGGTGACAGCGAATTTGAACCAACATTTCAGGAAAAAAATCAAGTTGAAGAGGTGAGAAAATTGATAAAAGCACTAAACATCGTAAGATCTATATATAAACCTAACAACCAAATCACTACAAATAAATTAAAAATTCTAAGATCTGATACTAAGAGTGAAGGGAGTTAAAAGAAAATCTGACCTCTTCCAATGGGAGTGAGAGGGAGGAGTGTTAACCGGAAGGGAAGGGTTGTAGAGAGAGGGGGTGTCACGGGTCACTTGGAGTTGCAGAGAGGGGGAGGGCCGCAAAGGGTTGGCCGGTTGGGAAGGAATGGGAAGAGGAATTGAAAATTAGAGATGTACATTTAGAAATTAGGGTGAGCATTGTTTATATTTTGTACAAAGGGGCATAATTAAAATATTCAGTGTTTACATTTAGTAACCAAATCTAATTAAGTATTTTTAAAAATATACGTTTAAAAATTTAATATAATTAGCACAAAATGTTGTAAATATAGAATTACCTACCCAAATCTCCCTTATTTTTTTTTAAAAAATAAAATAAATCATTTTTACCATTATATATATTTTTTAAAATAAATAAATAAATAAAACCTTTACAATTTAAAAAAGCCAAACACCTTGGCTAAGATCCCTTGCATGCATGTACAACTCTTGTGTAAACAATTTTACATATATAATTATTATTTAATTAAAGCAAGTAGAATAAATATAGTTTTGATTTTATTTCAATTCAACCAGTTAAACCACCGGTTAAATCAATGACGCGTGACCTTTTGTCTCCAGACCAGACCAGGTCTAATAAATTATGATTTAAAATCTCTAAATGGTTTGCTAATTGTGATTCATTGTGTTTTTGTATTTAGAAAACCATAGAATCAAAATATATTTACGTGTATATGAAAAGACATCAACTTTTCAATAATAAAGGAGAGCACTCTAACATATATATGTGGGGTGTTGAAAATTGTAACACAATTGATATTGTTGTTGGATCTTATGAAGCATATAAGTGAGTTGGTTGAAGGATAATAAAAACAAGTGTGTGTTTTCACAAGGGGAAAGAGTTTGTGGGAAATGGCCATATGGGTGGGGGATGGACCATTTCCTCATGTTACAACTGACACTGGCCATGCCAGTTAGGTCCATATATTCATTGTCAATTTGTCATATCTACAGAGAGAGAGAGAGGAGATGCCTACAATACATATTGGTGTTTTTGGCATGGCTTAATTCACACAGAGTGGGAGTAGACATGGTATTAGTTGCTTACAGTACCATGTTGTTGTAGAGACTGCATCTTTGTAATCGTCCGGCGAGATAATTAATCAAAATATACGTAAATTGACTTAAACACACCTTACCGTAAAAAAAAAAAAAAAAAGTTTTCTTCATGTTAATTAATTAAGAAAAGTCAAATATATTCTTTAATTAGATTAAACAATCCTACAAAAATTAAAGATTGGACCACTCAATCCCGTATTTGAATTAGGCGCAAATTAAGTGACGAAAGTAGTCACCGTTTTTTCGGCTTTAGAAGTTCAAGAAATCTTTCAATATTAAGTTGAATTTTAATCGGTAATTGTTTTCCTTAAATAAATATAATAATGATTCATGATAATCAAGTATTGAATCCCATAAAGGTTATTTTTGTTTACTAAAATGGTTGATTGGGGTGTCATTTTTTGAAACTCTTATTTAGACAGATGTGTTTTTGTAATTAAATTAAGCAAACAAATAATTGATATGTAGTTATTTATGATGATTAATAAAATTATAATTGATAATTTTTCCTTATTTGCGGAATATATATTTTGGATTGCACCGGTATTTACGATATGTAACGGCATTAAATGAACGTAAATTTATCCATATATTGCAAAAGGTGTGGAATTTTAATAATAATAAAAAAAAAAACAGTAGGATAAGTTGGTCGTTTCCTTCTCCTTATGAGAAGTCTTAAGTTACGTTTGGGGTAAGAGATTTGATAAATTCTTAAAATTTGTAAATGACAGAATTTCAAAATTCTGAATTTTGAGATTCCATCATTTAGAAATTTCTTGTTTACATAACTATTTTAGATGAAAATTTTAGTATAGTTTTTATTTTAATGAATTAATAATATAGTTTTTATGCCTATTTAATAATATATTTTTTTTAATAATAAAATTTTAGTAATGTGATTTTAATTATACTATTTTTAAACCTATTTCAATTATATTATTTTTATATTTATTAGATAATTTTAATTATACATATATTAGTAGTATGATTTTAAGTGTATTATTTTGATTATAGTATTTTTATATAGCTAAGGAGGGAGGGTGTCATTCTCTCATGCATGTCCACATGCCCTTGGAAGATGTTACAAAACATAAGGTTCCCCTAATTGACAAAGGGTGGGGTACATGCTATAAAGCTGCCTCACCAACCACCCATATGCTATGCTATTTCATTTCTTATTTTTATTTTTAGAATTACAAATATTCCTTCTTGGTACTTAGAATACGGGCTAATTGTCAATAAATCAACTTATCCATCTAACTTCATATCATTTGATTGCCTAATTTGTATTAACATGGCGTGATATAGAGTTAGTGGCCAAACCACATATTATTTATAATATTTTTTTCATCAATCAGGTTCAATTCTTGAGAACTTTATGAATTAAATTTTAAATTTAATCTTAAATCCGTCAGAGTAATGTTAGGGAATGCGTTCTTGAAATCGCCCGAAGAGGTGGTTAGTCGAACTGTGCATAAGTTGACCCAAAGACAGTTTATCATAAAATAAAAAATAAAAAATTATAATTTTTGGGTGTTTTATGTAATTTATATATAACTTTTTAAAGTTCTTTAAAATTGTAAATTAAATTATTTAAGAGAAAAACAATAGTAGGGGCCAGGGCCAGTCCCAGTCGAGTTCCCTCTTGGCTCGAGCTATCTTTTCTCCTCGTCATGTAATGAATGCTACCAATATTCATGAATAGATGGATGTATTTATCCAGATGCATTGGCGACCTAATTTTTTGTTTTAGAAGTTTATAATTTGTTTTTATGCCAAATGCCATTGGCTTATCCTCGTTTTTTTTTTTTTTTTTTTGACAAGTGGTGTTTATCCTAAACCCAACCCTAGCTTTTATCTGTTTCTACTTTCAATAACTGGATGTAAATATTTCAAAAATAAAAATATTTTGGTAACATCGTTGTCTTGAAATTACTTCTTTCAATTTATGGGAACAAAAATAAGAAACATATTTTGTTGCAAAATTTGTTTTTTCTTTTAAATGTATAGTGGCCGGCGGGGTGGTGGTGGCTAGTAGGGTTGTGGTGCCGGCGGGATGGTAGTGGCCGGTGGAATGGTTGTGGAAAAAGTCTTGTGGGAGTAAATAGGAGTTAACATTTTTTTTATTCTCAGATTCTCAAATAAATCAAGAAATAGTCCAAAAGTACTCTCGAAATTTTAGAAACAGAATCGGTTTATCAAACACATTTCTGTACATTAATCCTTAAATTTTGAGAGCAGAAACATGAATTAGGGAACAAAAACAATAGCCAAACGGGGCCTTAGTTTACTATTTTCACTTTCCTAATTTTATATAAGAAGGAGAGAGAAGACTTGAACGAGGTTAGAACCTCCTTCAACCATTTTCATGAATTCTCATACTTTTTTTATTTTTTATTCTTGATTAATTACTATCTCCTCTCCTTAAGTTCTTATACCTCTTTTTCTTTTCTTCATTTTTTCATCAACAAACCTTATTGGCCTCCACCACCATCCATAATAATTAATGTGGACTCCACCGTGTGTTCTTATATCAATGTCTATATAAGAAACTAAAATTAGAAGAATAGACTTGAGAATAAATTAGAGCTTACCAAAACTCCATCTCTTGATTCTCTTCCAATTTGTTTCCTTCAACATTTTATTTAAATGAATTTTAAACATTATTTATCATTAATATTGATAATTTGACTGAATTTAATTGTTATTTATTATTAATAGAGTGGGTTGAATGATTTTTAATTTTTTTTTGTTTTAATATTTGAAATATTGAGATTTTCAATACATTGATATTTTGGTAGGTAAATTTTAGGGGTTCTTATTGAGAGGTCCCACAAGTGAGAACCACCACTTTCTAAGGACCATCCCAAGGCCAAAAAAAAAAAAAAAAAAAAAAAACTTGGATGATTCTCCCATAAGTGGTGTTTTTCACTTATAGGACTTTTAGAAGAATTTCCCTAAATTTTATATTATCCCTTCTCATTCGAAAAATATGACAATACCCTTTATCATTTGGAAACTATCTTAGCTCCCTTGTCATTTTTGAAACCGAACAACGACAACACAAAATTCTTGCAAACGGATGACATCTAATTTTGTTTGATATTTTTAACCTTTTATACTTTAATTATTGTTTATATAATATTCTATCCCTTTTAAACAAAATATTTTTTAAAAAAAAATAAATAATGAAAAACTATATATGTTTCGCTTAGTAAACTTCTTATGGTAAAAAATGATTATTTTCTTTTTCAATTTTTTAAGGATTTTTATTGTTTAATCCTTATTTAAGAGTTAGTTTAATAAACGAACTTTTTAACACTCATGTTGTAATTTAGTCATTTTTCAAAATATTCTTAGTGTATAATCATTGTTAGCTAACAAAAAATGGTGGATGGACATTGATACCTTGTGTATATAAGGGACAAACCCTAATGTGCTGTCTCTCTCCATCATTTTATTTTTTAGCCGCCACCTTCTTTCTTTCTCTCTATTTTTCAACTGCAAACTCCCACCATCACCACCGCCAAAGTTGAGGCCAAGTGAACCAACGTCATCGCCGTCGTGGAATTTTTAAGATTTGGAAAATTTCATATCTGGTCTGTCGTTCGTTGCTACTTTATCGTTCATAATTCGTCGTTCGGTACTGCCGTTCGTTGTCCACCCTTGCCGTCATCGCCAACGTTGCCGCACCTCTAGAATTTTCTAGATTTAGAAAATTAGATCTGGTCCGCTGTTCTCCGCTGCTTCGTTGTTCGCTATTTGCTACTGCCTTTTGATGTTTGCACTGTCGTTCGCTGTTCGCCCTTGCAGACATTGCCAACGTCGTTGCACCTCTGGAAGTTTCTAGATCTGGTCCACTAGTGAGCTCCGACTCCGCCGTGGCCACCATTACGGGTTCTAGAGTTGTGATTTGGTAGATTTTTTTATTTGCTATTCTTGTTGATTTTGGTGGAGATTTGTTTATTCTTTGTGAATGTTTTTATTGATTTTTTATTCATCGTGAATGTTCTTACCTGTTTTGTTTTTGGCGAATGTTCATTGTGGTTTGGTAAATGTTCATACCAATTTTTTTTTGCGAATATTCATTGTGGTTTGGTGAATGTTCATACAAGTTTTGTTTTTTCGAGTTCATTGTGGTTTGGTGAATGTGCATATCGTTTTTGTTTATATATATATATATATATATATATTTTATTCAATATTGTGATTTGTGGTTTGGTGAATGTTTATACCGATTTTGTTTTGTTGATATTTTATTCAATATTTTGATTTGTTATTCTTGATAGATTTTAGTTTTAACTTTTTAATCTTTTAGGGGCGTTTATTAGGGGGGCTCTTTTAGACCCAAAACTACGTACCAAACAAACTCCAAGTTTTTTCCATGAACTAAGCAACTCTATTGGAATATATGGCTAAATTTGCCCATCAAAACAATAGTTACATTCTATATTTACAACCCCAATAATATCCACAAATATATATTCTAAAATTTGAGGGAGTTATTATAATCCATCAATTTAAAATGTTTATTGCAAAATCACTCAATTAATCATTTTATAATTTCTCTTTTCACCAACAAATTATATTGAAATAATAATCTGTTTTTTATCTTCAAAATAATATCGTGATTGTGTGTTTTGGATCGAAGAAAATAATCAATTTTATGTTGAACTCAACACAATATATTTGTTTTACTGGTTGAATCCACTTATGTTGAATTCAACATATTAATTCACATTTACATAAAGTTTGTATTTGTTTGAAATGTGATTGTGTTTCTAAATACGATTTTGTTGAATATAATACTGAAACACAATAAACATATAAGACAAAATACAACATTATCACGTTGAATATAACATCATATACCCCCATCTGTTATTGGTTTTGTATCCAATAAAACATGACGATTTTAAACGTGTTTGATGCTGTTTGCAAATGGAAACATAATGAATTTATAATTGTGTTCCCGTTATCCTCCATTCCTTGCTTCTAAAAGTACCTGCACAAATTCTTAACACCAGGCCCAGGTGGATCCTAGCGAATAACCTCTAACGTGAGAGTAATTACCCGCTTGGAGAGAGAGTGTAAAGCCAATTGTGAATATCAAATTGTGCGTATCTGAGCTCGCGCTTACACAGATATTTACACAACTTTTCAGCGGGAATAAAGAAAGAGAGGGTGTGCAATCATCAATCCGTTATTGGCATAATGATGATTATGTTATTTGCCCATCCTTCACGCCATGCAAATATTCTCTGGTTATTTTGTTGTGACTCACCTTTCGCTAACGAACTTCTCGCTCGATCCTGCCCACGGGTCCGGTCCTCGGGTAGGTTCTAGGCTTCTGGAGCTTACGAGCTTCTTCGAACACGTCATTCTTTCGCCGGGAGTTAAGCCCATTGGCAGGGGTGGACCTGAGCCCATGTGACCTGTGTGCATCCCAGACCATTTTTCTTGGTTCCTTGGGTTTTTTGCTAAGCGGACCATGAGCAAATCCACCACCATCAATGTTGAATTCCACATAAGCATTGAATTCTACTAATTAAATTTTTCTAATTAACTGATCATGTTGAATTTTACACAAATTATTAAATTTAAAACAATCGTGAATGATTAATTTTAAATTTCATAAATAACTTAACGTGTTAAATTCAACCTGCCCATCCCGGTACCCTTGTTTTTAGGTCTTGGGCTTGAGTTTTAAGCTCAAGGGCAGGGTTAGGACTTAGATTTCAATGCCCTATCAAATTTAAGGCTGGGTTTGGACAAGACCAATTTTTTTTAGGCCCTGCCTCGCCCGACCCAATCATTAATTAAAAATAATATAAATATAGTCATTAGAAACAAACCCTAGTATATAAGATATTGTCTTTTCATGTAAACTCATTAATATGGAAGTATGGATGAATGTATTTTATTTTATTGTGGAATGTGGATTAATGTATTTTATAATTTTTATTTTTTATTTTAGTGTCAATGTTTTAAATTAAAAAAATAAAAATAAATTATAAGTTCTGACTAGGGCTTGATGTTTTTGGATAGGGCCGGATTTGGGAATAAAAGTAGGGTCCGATCATAGGGTCAGTCGGGTTAGGGCCTAATATTTTTTTGTAATACCCTAGGTAAAGCCCGACCCAAACCATGACCACCCCTAACAACAGACGATCACGGTTGTGTAATTTAATCATGTAAAAAAATAAAACGAAATTAATTTATTGCGTGATTACTTGTAAGAACTTTTAGTATATAACTGAATATGGCAAATGTTTTTTTTTAATAGATATTCCAAGAATATTTCCATTATCTTTATTTAAGGTAATTGTTTTATTTGAATTCAACTTAATAAGGAAATCTTAATCACATGTCAATCTCAAAAATTAGTAGTGGGTATTTTTGTCATGCAAAAGTAAAAAGATTGAAAAATTGGATTATTATGTTCAAATTGTCAAGTCAATGGCATTATTTGGTTTATTTATATGTTATAGGTATCATTGCTAATTTGTACCCCATAATAGGTCTTGGCGGTTGTTTTTCCAATTTTTTTTAATCCCATCTTGTCCATCTATTCCCCTTATAGATATTGATTGTTAATTTATGCCCCATAATAGGTCCTAATGGTTATTTTTCCAAATTTTTATAATTCCATCTCGTCCATCTATTCCTGTTAAATTAGGGATGAGCACAAAACTGGCCCAACCCGCATAACCAGCCCTGTGACTGGGCCGCCCAATAGACCTGCATATTGTACTGGTATTAAGCACATAAACTCAATATATCCAAGACAGTTGAAGGGTTGCGTTTTAATTTATCGGGTGTAACCCGACCCGCCCAATACTTCTAAACGATATCGTTTAGTTAACCCCCCTCCCCCGTATATATATATACTCTTGCTCTTATGGCTAGTGCGAGTAAGCTTCAACAACTGGAGTCCACTAAGTCAAATCAAAGAAAAAAGAGGTGAGCTCCAAGTTCATAATACAAAAGTGCTCTAGCTCTGTGGAGTCACCGATGAATATGCAAAGCTGAAGCGGAGTGCATAACATGACTAGTTGGGGGTCAATTCATCAGGTCACAACATCGTTTTTTATTTCGAGCAAAATCTCTAGCGAAAGCACGATACATAACTTAATGACCCGGGGTAGGATTGCCTTACCGGAGGAAGGACTGCTTAATGACCTAGGGCTTCTCCTATTCATTAGTCATTGCTCTCGCTCGGGCATTCTGAACCATCCATTCGCATAGCTCCCTTTACCAACCCTTCAGATTCAATCGGAGGAGGTCTTACATGAATTCGAATGCAACAATGAAGAAATTACTAAGCTTATTTCTACTTGGGAACTGATCCATTTAAGCTACAAGGAAGAACAGAGAGGTCAACCATACCTTTCTTTACGGCAAAGGTACTTCAACAACTGAATGCGAGATGGCTTCTTCCAAAATCCATGCATAAGGGTAAGACACTTTTGATAAACTAATGTGAATGGGTGTAAGCCTTGATGCTTGGAAACACCCAGTGCCGACCACACTGAGAGACACAAAAGTTTAGGTAAAGCCAGTTGGCGAAGTGGAGTTAGGCATCCCTAGTGATACAAAAAGAAAGGTCGTGATGATATCATCTACGTCTGCCAAAGGTTTCATATCTGATTCCTCTCCAATGGTTCACTAAAGGGATTAGATTCTCTAGATGCTTTTCACTTTGCATGACCGCATAACCTTCTTTTGATGTTTCCTACCGTTCCTAGCGCATAACCTACGTTGCTTTTGTTGCTTGTTGGACAACTTTAACTAGACGATGCAAGAAACGACACTACTGGACAAATAATGGAACATTTCGCACTTATATATATATATATATATATACACACACACACACACACACACACACCCATCTAAGGGTTAAGATTTCATTTCATCGTCTTCCTCAAAACACTTTGTGCTCGCTTTCTCATCTCTCACCAGCCACTACCATGCCTACTTCTCAACAAGAAAGAAGCTTATTCAGATGAATGATTCCGGCTCAGGTGAACGATTCATGAGCATCGACTCAAGTGCTCAGGTGAATGATTCCGGTGCAATCGACAAAGGTGAACGATTCCTACTCTTTTCCGTCCTTTCTTTTCTTAGTCTCTATGGGGGAAAAACGCCTATGTGCCTTAACTACTGTTTCATACATGATTCATTGTTGATTTGCCGATTTGAAGTGATTTCGTTGTTGATTTTCTATTTGGTTTCAAGAGGACATGTCTTGCTTCGAGTTAAATCGAATGTTCGCCTGACCAAACCTATTTACTTTTGGTCAGAAAATGATATTGTTGGGAGGCTGACGAGGGCCTATTCGTTTACCCGAACTCTCTTGGTTCAGCTCACGGATTACCCCTAACTCGAAGAAACTTGCCCATTGCACACTTCTACCTTAAATCAATCTCAACCCTTAATGAAAACACATCATTGAAAATCCTCCTAATTTATTATAGGGACAGTTACTAGCGGGTCCTATTAAGAAAGTAAAACTACCAAATAAGCTTTTTTTTAGGTGGGTTACCAAATAATCATTTGTGATTATTCGGCCAGATTTGCCCCTATAAGCAGTTACTTGATATAAACTTCCTTGAAATAGAGATTCAAAATCATATTATTAAAATCAAAATAACTATTGTTTTATATATATATTTTTTCATAATCTAATTATATATTTAAATTCGTTTGAATATGATGTTCAAAATGATATCACATTCATCATTTTTTTCATTAGTTTTCAGATTCGTGTTGAATTCAACATAATACTTCCAATTTTTTTTATAGTTTTCAAATCTTTGTTGAATTCAACGTGGTACTTTAAATATATGTTGATTTGAAGCCAATGATATCAAGTTCACCATTTTTCATCAAATTTTCACATTCATATTAAATTCAACAAAAAATTCATCATCGTGTTGAATTTAACAAAACATTAAATCTTATAGCAAAATATATACAAATAGATGTTATTTTGAAGTCAATAACCCATTGATCATAAATCTGTAATCAAATCAAACAAACAATATATCCACAAAAAAAAAAATATCACCATTTTAAGAATATAAAAGTAGTTTATTTTTAATTTGGTAATTGTTCCTACTTTTATGGCATGAAAATATATGTTATCAAATATATGGTTCCGAATTTGTAGGAGGCATTATCGTGATTTTATTTTGTTCGGATTTGAAATTGGGACTAAACGGTAATGATTAAAGCGAATTTGAGGGTTAAATGGTTCAAATAAAAAGTTATGAGATATTTTGATAGATTGGCTCTTCTATAAGACGATCATGTTATTATACCTTTATTATTATATATGAATTATTCCAAATTTTTAAAATTAAATGTTGTTGAACAACTACAAGATCACTTGCAATTTATGTCACCAAAACTGCCAAGGAAGAAGAGTAGAGGAAGGGAAGAATAAAGATACATAATACTAATATACGTGATTCAAATCGTGAAGGATTTGACATCTTAACATTGACACAACTTCGAAAAAAATAAAAAGGAAGAACACAATGACAAAGTGTTCTCATTTTGATCCCTTCCTTTAACATAAAGGAATATCACGGGATATGACTATTTCCCTTTTATTTAGCCCTTTATTTACAGTACAACTCCACCTTAAGCAAGTGATTGCACCGTACAATCATCCATCGCACTTGAAAAGATTAGGCAATATGGTTCTGCTGGATGCCATGCATTTTCCTGAGCAAAATAACGAAGTCGTAAACCTTCTCCGGCGAAGGAAGGGTCTTGGCGACGCTGTCTCTGGCCATGCACCTCTCCATCCATGCAGATATTTTAGGACAGTGTTCCTGAACCTTTAAACCTCCGAACTTCTCGCAAGAATAGAACCAGGAGGTGAGAGGGAGGGCAATTATGTCCACGAACCCGAATTTATCGCCGCCGAAGTAGTCTTTGTCCCCCATGGCTCCCTCCAGCTTCTTCAGTGTGTCTATGAAATGTTTGGTGGCCGCCTCCAATTCATCCTCCCCTTTGCTCTTCCATATGTTGCTCCCCTCATCAAACAGCTGCGCACGTATATATATTCACCATTGATTGTTGACACATCAAGAGGAAAACCATAAGCGCGCGCACATATATATATGGGGATTATACAATATGGGTTTGTTTGATTCGTGATTATAGAACAGTTTCCTTTTTTTTTTTACCCATTTTAAAATTGTTTCAGAACCTAAAGTGACATTTAGTGGTTTCTCATTGTACACAAAAAGTTGCTATGTTTGATTCATAGATATTTTTCCAAAAAAAATTGATTTTTGTACAAGTGCATATTAAATGGGAAAAATTAACAATTCAGCCTAAATTAAGTATCAAACTAACAATTGATGTCAACTAGTTTAAAATGAACCAACCACTTCCAAAATTGTCTGAACTTTTTAGTTTCAATTTCAAAAAACTTGAAAATTGGCAAGGCTAATTTATCCCTTCGTGATTCGCAGAATTGAAATCTTCCATATTCAACGGTTTCACAAAAAATCATTTATTAAAATCAACATAACTGTTGTTGTATACATTTTTTTTTTACAATCTAGTTACATATTCAGATTCGTCTGAATGAGATTTTTAAAATGATATCATATTCATTATTCCTTTCATTAGTTTTATATTTGTGTTACATTCAACGTAATACTTTCAGAATTTTAGGTTTTCACATTCATGTTACATTCATCATAGTACTTCTAGAATTTTCAATTTTCTTACAAGTAATAAGGTCTTATACATTATCAAAAAAACAATTGAGTGTTACATTCAACATTCAAATCACTTTTATCAGTAAGTCATGTTATATTCAACACGCATATAATTTGTGTTATTATCAATATTAATTGATATTATTTCTATTACATTAAATGTTATATTCAATACTCACAGGGACACAAATTGTAACGATGTTATATATAATATTAATATCAAAGTTAGTGTTATATACAATATTCACACGCATACTAATCCAGAATTCTAAAAAAAAAATTAATATCTCATTTTGAAGATCATGATTTATAGATCATTGTGGTGTAAAAAATCATTGAACAACAATCAAAATTGAGAGATATTTTAAGTTTTGTTTTAAGTTTCATTGGTAAGTTATTACCATATTTTGTTTGCGCATTTTTAGGGATGCAATGAATATAAGGAAGGTATGGACTCATTTAAGCGTGGTAAATCAGTCCGCGATATTATAGGAGTAATCGGTGCATAAAAAATCAATTGGGTTCAATTGGTAGTTTCCACAACAAAATAGGAGTGGATGATCAACACCCCTATTAAATGTTGAAATTATATTATGTTTTCTTAATTGATGGCAACTAATGAGATTCATTGAAAATTATTACACTACATCCGATATAATTAAACCCAAGAGGTGTTAGTTCAATTAGCAAGACGAGGTGTCATCTTTCCTTGTTAATCAGAGTTCGACTCTCATAGAGAGCACTTTAGAAATTAAATTTTGAATTTAATCTTGAATACACCAGGCCGATGTGGGAGAGTACGCCCTTAAGATTGCCGGAGAGGTGATTAGTCGAGGTGTGCGTAAATTGGCCCGGACAACACCTTACCGTAAATTAAAAAAAAAAAATCCAATATAATTAAGTTAATGATATTAAGCGTTATAACATAAAAGTTCAGGGATATGATGGTCAGAAGGCCCAACTTTAAAATTACAAAAAAAAAAAAAAAGAATAAATGACATCTGTTGAGAGAAGGGCACATTCTCTCCTATATTTTATCAAATGTACTTAATTAAATAATTACTTAACACTATCCTTGTTAAGTGTTGACTGGGTTATGAAACAAACCCTTAGAATTAATTGTTTGATATGTATCCTTACCCTTAATTATTGTTGTGGTCTGAGATCAATAATTCCTATTACATCCATATGTTCATTTTTATTTCTTCATAAATTAGAAATACAAAAAGGATAAAATAGAAGCAAATCAAATATATTAATGTTCTTCATTTTTATTTCTTCATAAATTAGAAATACAAAAAGGATAAAATAGAAGCAAATCAAATATATTAATGTTCCCATTTTCATAAAGAAAATAAAAATAAATAGGTTTAAATTTTTTGGTTTTCTTGTAGAACAAATTATCAAAAGCCAGCATAACTTTCCACAACATATCCCATCCATGCACTCAATTCAATATAAAATAAACATCATATAAAATAGGATCAAAATAACTTTTCTCATAATTTATAGTGTGATATTTATTAAATTACAATTGTTATATTTTTGTTAAAGTTAACAGTCAAATCTCCAAAAGTCGAAAGGAATGAATTATTTAATATTGGTTGATATTTATACTCTCTATTCATGGTCAGATTGGGTTATATAATATTCGTTTCCCTTTTTCGAGTCAGGTCAGATCTGGTTTGGCATAAAGGTTGATTTGTCATTTTATAAAATTTTAATAATTATTTAACAATTGTACTTAAATCTGAACCATAAGAAATAAGTAATATGAAAATATCACAATGGTGTAAAATATGATTAACCCTATAAAATAAAATAAAAAAAGAGTTGAATAGGAAACCTTTTTGTCAATGAAGTCGGCCCAGAACCTGGCGCGGGATCGGCCGTAGGCACAAGGGGGCAAGAGCGGGGGTGAAGGCCAGGCCTCGTCGATGTAGTAGACAATGTTGGTCGACTCGCAAATGGGTTTTCCATTGTGCAGCAAAACCGGCACTTTCTGGTAAATAGGGTTGGAGTTTAGCAGCAACTCACTCTTCCCCCCAAACAGGTCTTCCTCTTGCGCCACATACTCCACCCCTTTCTCTGCCAGCGCTATTTTCGCCCTGAGCGCAAATGGGCTCACCCAGAAGTCCAACAGAACAACCTCCTCCGCCTTCGACATCTCTCTCTTTCTCTCTTGTTTTCTGAATGATGATGATGAAGACAATGGGTTTGCTATATATATATATATAGAGAGAGAGAGAGAGAGAGAGAGAGAGAGAGTAGGTCAACTAGGAAGAAATGATTGATACTCCAATGGAGATGGTTTGGTTGCTCCACCAAGATCACATCGTTGTTTACATTTCTTGCTCCAACAAGATCACCTCGGTGTTTACAATTCTTGGGTTCGATTGGAGGGTTGTTTTGGAAGTATAGTGAGTAATGCCGGCATTGCCGGCAACATTTTGCTTAATCAATAAACAAATCATGGAAGCAAATTGTTTTAATTTTTTTTTTATATAAGTTAACATCTGCCATTTCGATTAATGCCAACATCACTTTTATAATTTTTATAATATTTCAAACACCTCTTTTCATATTTTATTAATAAAAATACTTTTATAACATATTTTTTATTTATTCTTATTTTTTCTAATTTTTATTCTTATTTTTTATTTGTTACTTTCTCTTTTTCTCTTATTTTCTATTTTTTATATTTATACTTTTTTATTTCGTCCGGTATTTTTTGTTTTATTTTATTTTATTTTTTATATATGATGTTTATAAAAAATAAAAAAAATTAAAAATTAGAAAACAAAAAGCATAAATGAAAATAAAAAAGAATATTATTTTTTACTTTATTTTTTAAATTCATATTTTATTTTCAAATCCTAATTTTAATTTTTTTTTTTTTTGCATTTTGTTTCGTAGATTATTAATTCAATCTTTTTTAATTTTCTACGAATGTCATACAAAAAAACAAATGAAATAAAAAAAAAACATAATAAAAGTAAGAAATTTAAAATTAAAAAATATAAAATGAGAGAGAGCGAGTAGACAATAGAAAATAAAATTTAAAAAATATAAAATAAATAATACAAAATATTATGTTGCGAGAGTATTTTTGTCGATGTAAGGTCTCTTGACCTCTCGGATAATCAAACTGAAAAGAAAATGGATATTTCAGGTATTATGAAAATGACAGGTTATCCTTGATATTTATCAAAATCAAAGGGAGTGTCTCAGTTGTAAAATCTTTTTTATAATTTTTGGATTTTTCATTGGGCATTGATTCTCCAAATATTATGCATTTTTCCCCGGTAAAATTTACGATTACCGTTTTATTATGTGTTCTGACCAAACTACTAGTTGTGCTAGTTATGTATCGCTTTCCTTGAAAAACAGAATTTAAATTTACGGTTGCACTTGGTAAGGCCATGTTTGATAAAACTGAAAATGAAGTGTCAATAACTAACAAGTGTACTGAATTTTACGTTATGAAATTGAAGTGAAAAATTATTAAAGGGAAAATTCATGTTTTAAATGATAATCTTTTCTAACCTCTTGTGTAATGGAAAATTAAGAAACAATCTCATCTTGAATTTAAGACCCATTTATTGTGTCAATTCTACCCTTAGAATGAGTTTTTTTTTTTTTTTTTTAATTCGTGAGTATCCTCCTACTCACAAAGAGTGAAAGATTAACTCGTTTAGGATATGTGGTTGTCCCTCTCAACAAATACTTTTTTGTAGGCTCGAATCTCTGACCTTACAGAGGTCCCTCAACTGCTTAGTTGAAATGTGTCTTGCCACGTGAGATACACTTTGTTGATTACGTGTAGAATGCGTTGTGATAGTTATTATTTCTATCCATTTGCATTATCCCTGATTTTTCAACCTTATGTTTACCTTAATTTCAGCCTAATAGTTATATATATGAGCAATAAATGAAGATTAAAGACCTAGTACATGTCTGTCTGATAAAAAAAATAAGTACTTAAAACTGATTATATTAAATATTTAATTAATTAAGTTTGTTTGATAAATACAATTAGTATCACTTAATTAATTAAGTTAATTTAAAAATTAAGTAAAAAATTAAGTCAAGCCCCGTTCACTTATTTCATTTTGCTTAATGCACTCCATTATTTTTCACTTAAAAAAATTATGCTTTGACCATTTTACCCTTAATCTTTTATGAGAGTTTAATTAGGATTATGTTTACTGAGAATTGGATTAATTTTAGATTATTTTACGATTTTAATTTTATTTTATATTTAAATTCTTATTATAATTTAATTTAAGCAATCAAACTGCATAAAAAAATACATAATATTATATGTTTTTGAGTTAATTTTTATTTTTAATTTTAATATAATTTTTTTTTTAAAAAATGACACCCTGATTTTATTGTTTTGGACTCAATTTTTTCTCTCCATATTATCTTAATTCAAATGTAGTTATATAAATTAAACAATTTTAGTATACAAATTTTGTACTTATCAAACAAAAAAAAATTCAGCACTTAAATTTTCAACACAATTTTATCAAATAATCTTATAATATTTTCAGCACTTAACTTAAATTTTTAGCACTTAATTTTTAATGGTTATCAAACATGTCCCTAATTTTTTTTCGATATGCTCACTGTATCTTTACTCCTAACAATAATTTAAATCACTTACCCAAAAAAAATATTGATTTACATCTAGCAGTATTAGTAACAATATTCTGGAATTATATCAACAAAAAAATGTTAAAACCAAAAAATTAATTGTATATATATTTATATATATATGAGGCTTATTTGGATTTGAAGATTCTATTATTAGCATTAGTCACAATTTCTATTAAGAATTTTGGTTCTAATGGTCGGAAAAATTACTTCCATTGACTGGATTTTTCTAATCTTTGAAATGTTAGAACAAATAATCTCTCATTTCAGTTGTCATATCATGTACAAAAAAGCTATTTGATTGCGTCATGTATTATTGTTACTTTGCGTCGCTGTGACCAACAACTTCGAATTGATTAAATATTTTTTTAAAATATTTTTGATTTGAATAAATTTATATTAACTTCGAATTGATTAATTTTTTATTTCTTTTTAAGTATTTTCGATTTGAATAAATTTATATTTTTATAGCTTTCCAATTCTAAAATTTTTCTTACAACTCCATCTTTAAGAAAAAAATTCATTATTTTTTTTGGATAGTTGGTGAGAGATCATAATAATGACATCAAATTAATAAAATCCCAAACCAAATAATTACTTTAGTTTTAATCTTATTTACTAGAGTTTATGAAAATACCAATGTTGAATCCAAGATTTTAATGAACAATTAAGTATTGATGTATTTAGTAAAATTAATGATTTTATCAAGTATTTTAGATTTATAAGATCCAAAAATGTAATTAAGAAGAAGACCTCGTGAAGAAAATATAAAAAGTGCAAGATGGACGCAATGAAGATATGGAGAGTTTTTAAAGGCCTTGAAGAAAAATAGGTGGAAACAACTCTCTACTTATATACTCTTAACTTAATGCAACCCGAATTTGGATCACACCCGACACTTTAAATGAGTCATTTTTATGCATGTCTTGATATGAAATGATAGAGTTTAAAATCCTAATTTAAGATATTGAATATATTTCTTACATGAAATTAATTTGATAATTGATCTAAATAGAAAACATGTTTGAAAATATAAAAAGTGAAGTATTTTGGTCAAATCGGTAAATCGAGAAAAGCAATCGGTCAATTGAATTAAACAGTGAGTTTTGAAGATGAAATGAGGTGTTACTGATCCAGTCGGTCAACCGAATTAAAGAGGTCTGTCAACTGTTTGAAACAGTGGTTGAATTGGCGAAGGAAGTGAGCACACTGATCCAATCGGTCAACGAATGAAATGGGTCAGTCAACCGTTTGAGTTAGTTAGTAAATCAAAGAGAAATTGGAACAGCCTGAACCAATCAGTCAACCGGCTGGGCTGAAAGGCAACGGTAGGATTCAATTCTTGACAGGTTGGTCAACCGACCTGTAGGGCTCGGTCAATCGACTGAGGCAGTTGGAAAATCGAGAGATTTGGTCTCTTGGTCCAAATCTATCCATTTTTTAGGATTCCAAATGAGATATTTGGGGGATTTAAACCTAAATGAGATATTATCTACCTATTCTATTATCTCTATTATTGGGATTTAATCCCTATATAGATATGAATCTATAAACCCTATATAGCAACATGTCAAATCACCCAAAGTTTATAAACACATAAATCGCGTACGTGGATCCATTACGAATGATTGCCAACTGTTGCGGAAATACTACAACAATTGATCTAAAATGGGACGCGAATCGAGAGCACGAACGGGGTGGTTTATGGTCTTCCTCAACCAAATATCACTAGTTCCTCAATGGGATCTTTGTCTCTCTTCCAAATGGGAAGAAGGGAAGATTGTTTGCAATTTGGTATATTGGGGACCATAACCCATATTTTTCTATATATATGATGTAATTAGGATTCTCATAATCCTTTAATCACCTCAATAAAAATTGATATCCGCACATTCAACCCACATTATTTTTGAGTTGTGTATGGATTTACCCAAATTAATTAGGGTGGCGTTTGGTTAGTGTTCCCACTTTTCTGAACCCAACTGGAATGGGTTGGGTTGAGTTGAATTGGGTTGGGTTAAGAATTTTGGGAACAGAATTGTGTTTGGTAACGACAATTTTTGTTTTGTGCTGAAAACATAATCGTGTTTGGTAACGATTTTATCCTAAAACTAATATTTTTTTTTGAAATTTTTTTTTGTGTTTGGCGGCAGTGGTGGGCGGACGGTGGCCGGCAGCGACGATGGTGGTCGGACAGTAGCCGAAAGTGGCCAACAACGGTCGCCGGCCTGCGGCGGTGGACGGTGACCAGCGGCGGGTGGTCGTCGGACGGTGGCCGGAGTTAAAAACTTTGGGTTGAGTTTTTTGGGCAAAAAAAAAAAAAAAAGTTTTTTTTGTTTCTCATTTTCTTAACATTTTGAGGATCAATTCCTATTTTTTGGGTTGGGTTGGGTTGAGTTTTGTATTTGCCAAACGCATTCCTAAAAATCAAACTCAGAATTTTTGGGTTGGGTTGGATTGGATTTGGTTGGGAACACTAACCAAATGGGGCCTAGATTACTTAATCTCAACCCATTAAATTTAAATAGCTAATATAATTGAGTTAATAATATGTTGCTCAATATAGATTAGGAAATGAGATTTCCTAACAATCTCTTACTTAGACTACATATTATTCCTGAAATAATTATATCACAAAATTTCTTAGGCACACATTCATATGCTATTTATCCTTAGACTTCTCCTTAAACAATCTGATCCATCTCATATACCAGCAATGAAATTACCACAACCTTTATCACAATACAATCATGACTAAACCACGATAATTACCATACCAATACACTCAATGACATAGATCAAATATAAATGAATAGTATGGAAATTACATGGAATGTGATCTCAGACATGCTCATTTCCAATTGGTCCTTCTTTAATTTATAGTGAGATCAATCTAAAGTCCTTAATACAATGCGAACATTACACACAAAAAATAATAAACCATCAACTTTTTTCTGTAGAAAACTTAAACAATCCAATGTCTAAAGTAAAACATATAGAAAAAGTGACTCCTACTAAATCAAGGTATTACTAGAAATAACAACCATATGAGCGGTGTGCTCATGAAAGATTTTAGGGGTTAAGCCCTTAGTTAACGGGTCCGCTAGCGTAGAATCTGTCCCTATATGTTCTATAAAAATTTGCTTATCATGAACTCTCTCCTTAACAACTAGAAACTTGATCTTGATAAATTTTGACTTCGTCGAGCTCTTATTGTCGTGCACCGTTGAGTTATTGTCACAATAAATCTTCAATGGCCTTTCAATGCCATCTACCACATATAGCCTAGTGATAAAGTTTAGAAACCATATTCCATGGTTGGAAGCCTCATAGCAAGCAATGAACTCCGGGACTATGGTTTAAAAAGCTATGAGAGTTTACTTAGCAGACTTCCATAAGATAGCTCCTCCAGCCAACATAAAGACGTAGCTTGATGTGGAGCACCTGCTATCTTAGTATCCCGCAAAATCAAAGTCAGAGAACCCGATGATCTCTAAAATGTCTAATCTTTGATAATTGAGCATATAGTCTTTTGTTATCCTCAAATAACGCATCATGCATTTCGTTGCCTTCCAATGTTGCATACCTGGATCACTCAAGTATCTGCCCAAAACTCTTACTATAAATGTTATGTCGAGATGAGTACAGACTTGAGCGTATATTAGACTCTCTACTGCCGACGCATAGGGAATCATCTGCATCTCTTTCATTTCAAGATCATTATTGGGGCATTGTTTTAGACTAAACTTGTCTCCTTCAGTCAACGGGCGTGTCTCATAGTTTGCTATCTTTCATGCCGAATCTACTTAGGACCTTTTCGATATTACTCTTTTCTAACAATCCAAGGATGCCTCGAGAAAGATCTCTCAATATCTGAATACATAATACAAAAGAGGCATTACCAAGATCTTTCATCTCGAATTTATTCGTCATAAATTTTATTGATTTCATGCAGCAAGCCTATATCCCTACTAGCGAGCAGAATATCATCGATATATAATACTAGAAAGATGTATTTACTTCCACTGAACTTGTGATATACACAGTCATCAATGACATTCGCCTCAAAACCGTACGAGGTGATGACTTGATGAAATTTGTGATACCATTAACGAGAAGTCTATTTAAGACCATAGATGAATTTCTTCAACTCACAGACCATATATTTTTGGATCTCCTGATACGAAATTTTCTGGTTGTACCATATAAATTGTCTCATCAATGTCTCCATTGAGATACGTAGTTTTGACATCCATCTGATGCAGCTTTAGATCAAAATGAGCCACCAGTGCCATTATAGTTCTAAAAGAGTCTTTCAAAGATACCAGAGAGAAAGTCTCTTTGTAGTTTATGCCTTCCTTCTGAGTAAAGCCTTTAGTGACTAGACGAGCCTATATCTCTCTACATTACTCTTCGAATCCCTTTTGGTTTTAAATATCCATTTACAACCAATGGGTTTCGCACCTTTAGGCAACTCGACGAGATCCCAAACGTCATTGCCTTTCATAGACTTCAACTCATCCTTTATTGCATCAATCTACTTCTGAGAGTTAGAATTATGTAAGCTTGACAGAAGTTGATCGGATCATCATATGTTAAACTAACGCCATCCTTATGTTCTTAGAGAAAGACGATATATTCATCCAAAAATGTACTTTTCCTCTCCCTAGTGGATCTCCTTAATGGCACTTCTTGAGGTTGTTGAGTTTTTTTAATAGGTTGTGTTTGAGGAAGAATCTTATTATTGTCTTGGTCTAGAACGATGTCAGGAATAGAAGCCTGAATATTATTATCTAGAGTCAGAACTGTGTCTTGAACAACAATAGGTATAGGGACCTGATCACTATCAATAACAGATCCTACTTTGAAGAAAACTATGTCTTGAACAACAATAGGTACAGAAACCTAATCAACGTCAATAACAGATTCTTCTTCAAAGACAACATTCCTTATGTTTCTTCTCCCTCAAACTCAACACCCTCAAGGAATCTCGTATTTCCCGTTTCAAATAAGGATCTTGATTTGAGATCATAAAACTTGTAGTCCCGAGAGCATTCAGTGTAACTAACAAAATAACAGCTAACCGTCCTTGAGTCCAGTTTTCTTTCATGTGGCTTATAAGGCCGTGTCTCAGCTGAACAACTCCAAATGTGCAAGTGCCTAATGCTAGGATTCTTGCCTGTCCAAAGCTCATAGGGGATTTTGGCAATTGCTTTACTGGGTACCCTATTAAGAATGTTCACTGTGGTCTTTAAAGTTTATCCCCAAAGTGACTTCGGCAAGGCAGAATGACTAATCATACTCCTTACTATATCCTTAAGAGTTTGGTTTCGTCAATCTACAACACCGTTTATGTTGGGTTTGCCTAATATAGTGTATTGCAGAACAATTCCAAACTCATTGAGGAAAATTAATGGGTCTTGGACATTGTTCTCCTGATCCGTCATTTCTCCCATAGTATTCACCACCACGGTCTGATTTGACAGTCATAATTTGTTTTCCAAGTTGAAGTTCAATTTCAGCTTTGAAAGACTTGCGCATGAATCAAATATAGGTACCCATAATGAGAGTGGTCGTCTATGATTGTAATGAAATATTGTTGTCCATTCTATGAAGCCTTAGGGAATGGACCATAAATATCCATATGTATTAGTTCTAAGACATTTGTAGCTCTCTCAACACCTAATTTTCTATTGTTTGATCGTTTTCCCTTGATGCACTCGATACAGACTTGAAAGTCTGTCAGATCTAGGGGTTCAAGAATTCCATCCAACACAAGCCTCTGAATTCTATGTATAGAAATATGACTTAAACGTTTGTGCCATAAGGTGGCAGAATTCTCACTTAATTTTTGCTTTGTACCACGTGAACTTGTTTGCAGTATTTCGTTATCGGAACTAACATTAAGCATATACAAATTATCAATTAAAGGATCAGAAACAACAAAATTTGAATCTTGATAGAGACTAACTTTATTATTTTTGAAAGAACAAAAAAACCCTAATTTGTCCAAACTAAAAATAGAAATTAAATTCCATCTAAAAGACGGTGAAACAAATGTCTCATACAAATATAAACAAAATTCAATTTTTAAGTGTAATCTGAAAGTCCCTACAACTTCCACTACAACTTTATTGTCGTCACCTGCAAAGATGAATCTTTCAGTATTACTTGGTGATCAGTTCCACAAGCAACCTCACATAGTCAGATTTATGTGAGTAGTAGCACCAAAATCTACCCACCAAGTATCCTTAGGTGCAGAAGCTAAATTAACTTCAGAACAAACCAAAGTTAGAAGTATACCCTTCTTTGCACGCCAGACGGCGTACTTGAAATACTCATTCATGTGTCCCGTCTTCTTGTAGAAGTAGCAGGTAAATTCCTCATCCTGCTTCTTTAATTTCTTTTGCTGAGAAGATCTTTCCACAGTAACCTCAACTCTCTTCCTTTTCTTGTTCTGGGAGATTGAGGCTAAGTGCGCACTTTCAATCTTATCTCATTGTTACCTCTCTTCTTCTTGCACACAGTAAGATAAAGCTCATTGAATAACCATCTGAATGTTATAACTCACTTTGAATTACCCAAAGCGTGCAGAAAAAGAGATCAAAACTAAATGCACAAGCAAGTCATCAGACAGCTCTAACTTAGTGCCTTTAATTTCGACGCAAGATGAGACATCTCCATGATGTACTCCTTTATGCTCCCTTTACCCTTATACTTCATCGTGACGAGTTTACCCAAAAAGGTTACTTGCCTCCAACTTTTCGTTCTTGGAAAAATATTACTCAATTTCCTCTAGAAACGTTTTGGCACTCTTATTCTCAATAATAGAGCCTCGAAACGCTTTCGGAATGGAACATTTCGTGATCAAAAAACACATCCAATTAGACCGATCCCACTTTTCAATTTTAACCTCATTGAGGTTTTTCAGAGTAGCAGTGGGTTCATCCTCCCGAAGTGCTTGATCCAAATCCATACAGCCGAGGACAATCTCCACGATTTTTTTTCCAAAGTTTGAAGTTCGTTCTGCTCAGCATTGGAATATTGCTGACTTGGGCAAAAACATTCATGGCAGTAGTAATAGAAACTGTATAGTGAACAAAATAAACAAGTATACTCACAAGTAAGACAAATAAATAAAATAAGACATGAAGAAATAATCCAAATTGGGAGACCTATCTCAAGATACCTAGTACAACATTAATTCACAGTCTTTGGATAGAAGAATTAACTGTAAGTGATACTCTCAGTGTAGTAATCAAATGTTGATAATAAATCCTGTCAAGTAGTAAGCCTTTCTTTGGACCAACTTACTGTTCACATGGAAACATGATAATCTTTGGACCAACTTACTGTTCACATTGAAACTTGATAATCGTGACACTTTTATTCCCACATGTTCGTTTATTATTTGGTTAAACAATAACCTTCCTTTTGGGCCGATTATTAATTGCATAAATAATAATCATACTAATATCAAAACAATGTTTATCATTTAGTTAAACAATAACCTTCATTTGAACCGGTTATGGTTCGCATAAACAACAAACACCAATACTTATTATTCAACCAAACAATAGTCTTCTTTTGGGCCAGTTATTGTTCGCATAAATAATAAATATCAACATCTTAGTATCCCAAAATAAAATAAACTATACAACTGAGATTACTATGGTAACATATTGTTTTATTTTAATTCATTTCAAGATACAAGATTTTATAAGTCAACTATCCTAATGGTCTGTTGATCGAATGTCGTGCAACGGGTTAAAGTTTCTAACGTTGGGGCATCCAATCAGTCGTCTAGTTCTAAAAATCCGGTTGAACGAATTAGACAGAGGCCAATTGGCCTTTATTCTGAAGCAGTTGGTCGATCGACTAATAAGGTTCGATCGACTGAATTGGCCAAAATTAAAAATATGAACCCTTGATTGATTTGATTGACTGATTTTTAGTAGTTGGCTGACCGAATCGGTCAGTAGCCGAAATGCCAAAACGGAGACCCTTTTTTGACTGAATTCGTTGACCGATTTTGGGTGGTCGGTCAACCAATTCGGTTAAAACCCAAAATCGGCAAATCCCTCTACTCGAATCGATTGAGCAATTTTTAGGGTTGGTCGACCAATTCGGTCAAATCCAAATTTTGATCATTTTCTTTATTTTTCTGTAGTGAAAATACCCAAAAATTCCTAAAAAATGGATTTTTTCTTTCCTTAGATCCGTAACAAATCTATAGTTTTTAGTAAAAATTAAATCAAACCATATAAAATCTTAATGTTTTCACCCGCGATTCCATAAAGAATCAAACTTTAATAGATAACACAAATCTTTGATCCTATGAACTTGAAAACCTTAAAAACCCTAATGATTCAACATGAATCAAGCTTTGGTATCACTTGTTGGGATTTAATCCCCATATAGATCTGAATCTATAAACCCTATAGCAACATGTCGAATCCCTAAAAAGTTCATAAACACATAAATCACATACCTGAATCTATTACGAATGATTGCCAACTATTGTAGAAATACTGCGACAATATATCTAGAACAAGACGCGAATCAGGGGCGCGAACGGGGTGGTTTGTGGTTTTCCTCAACCAAATCTCTTTAATTTCTCAATGGGACCTTCATCTCTCTTCTAGATAGGGAGAAGGGAAAACCGTATGCAATTTGGTATATTGGGGACTAAAACTCATGTTTTTCTATATATATGGTGTGATTAAGGTTCTCATAATTCCCTAATCACCGTCAATAAAAATTGGTATCTAGATATTCAACCCACATTATTTTTTAGCAGTCTACAGGCTTACCCAATTTAATTAGATCACTTAATTTATTTTCATTAAATTTAAATAGTGAATATAATTGAGTTAATAATATGTTGCCCAATATTGATTAGGCAATGAGATTTCTTAACATCTATTGATTTGGTCCATATACTTTGAGATTCTCCTAATTGAAGTGGATTAATACTTCCTATTTGTATGGTTTTAAATTGAGAATAGTTTTAAGAAATTATTTGAGATAATCGAAAGTTATTTTTAAGTGAAATACTCATAAATTGAAAGGTTATCACATATGGGGTCTAAAAGTGTCTTTTAGAGGTATATATTTTGTTGACCCAGTAGAATACCCAAGAGGGGGGTGAATTGGGTAATTAAAAATTATAAGAAGAAAATTTAATAAATCAAATAATTAATTTTAAGTTTAAATTAATTATTATCTTTATAACACAACGGAATAATATAATCAATTAAGTGCACACCCAAACAGCAAAAATAGCAAAATAAATATAGCAGCATACAAAAGATTTATACTAGTTCACCAAGTTACTCTTGGCTAATCCAGTCCCTCGAGCTCCACGGATGTCGCACCCACTAAAACCAAGATCCCTTTAAAGGTAGGAACCAAACCCGCACACCGATTCTTTTACTGTCTCGGAATCAACCTTTACAATATCTTTTTCTTTAATTAAGGAAGAACCTCTACTTTTTACAGGTTAAAGAATAACTTAATTCTTTTTTAACACTCAGGCACAAGAATCAAAACCTCTCAAAACACTCCAACTATCATTTTCACAGGTAAGGATGGAACATTTATAAATCACTCACAATGCAATTCTTATTAAAAAAGAATCACTCTCTCAATCTTTTTACAGGAAGAGACTAAAACCCAGTTACCCCTGATTAAATACTCCCAATAGTATTTAACCCATCACACTACTCACCAATACAAAATAATAAGTATGAAATCTCACTCAGAGCTTCTACCACCCCAGATAAATAATAACTCAATTAATATCCCAAGTCTAGTGATAGAAAAACGTGAGATAGAAAATCTGATTTTAACAAGATGTGGGTAGCAAATTTGAGCACGTAATCAGATTCAAGAAATTGTTCGTAAAAATATTTTTTTCAAAAATCAGAAACAATTTCTAAGATCAATTTCCAAATATAGAAAAATAAACAAATAATAAGCAATATGGAAAGATCTCACCCGAAATCCACAGAAATAATGATTAGAACAATGTAACTTCAAATTCGGTATCAACAAAAATTGATCACAATTGATTCTCAAATTCACTCTTAGAAAAGCTCATAATATCGTAGAATGATAACTCTTATAAAAGCTCACAATTTATATAAACTCTTTTAGCTATCTCTCAATGAATGATTAGTCTTAAATAAAATTCGCAGGTCTATTTAAAGGAATATGTAATCCACATTTTAACGACTAGTTTACATGTGTCATGACAAATAAAAGCTCTTATAGACCCCTTATATCATAAGGATTTCATTTAAATTCAATTCCACTTAAAAACATCTTTCAAATCTCTCAATTAAACCCCCCAAAGTATTTCTCAATCTTAATAAATAAGTATAGAATCTATTTCAAGTACCAAACTGAGAAATGTTAATATTTAATGAACCATATTAATAGGATTTAATTAGTATATGAACAATATCTTAAATATAGATAATATCTCCTAAATATCTCTAAAATCCCAACAAAAAATGGTTATTTTTGGATATAATCTCAGATTAAATAGTATCCTGAAACAATGCGTTCGGTCGACTGCCCAGTTGACTGCCCAACTCAGGTTGCAGCCAAGCTATCGTCATGCATAGGTTGACCGCTCGGTCGACTTACATATTCAGAGAGTTCAGCCTTTCTTGGCCGGTCGACCTGTCGGTCGACTTAGAGATACATAATGTTATAGCTTCTATGTCCGGTTAACTCACCAGTCAACTGTTGTCATTAGATCTCTTCTCTAAATACGTTTTTAATTTATTTTCTTTTACAATTTCGTCCCTTTAACCATTTTCTTCTCTTGATTAACTCCACTAATATTTTTATATTTTATTTTAGTCATTCAAAATTATTTCTTCTTATTTCATATAGGAGCAAATAATTTAACTTAATCAAAACACACATAAAAGATAAAATATATTTTGTGACATGTGTGTGTTCCTAAATAGGATATTAAGAGTTAAGATTCACCTGGGTTGTTTTTCCTAATTTCTTCAAACTCTTAATTCTTCTTCATCATCTTAACATCTTCATTTATCATCCATTTAATTTGACGTCTTCATTACTGAAACTTTAAATCAAAAAAATACTCAATAAAACATTAGTTCTATCAAAATATCAATACTTAATTGTTCATCAAAATTTTAGAATCAACATCTTTGAAAAACTAAACGTTGGAGGGCTTGATATTTGTTTATTAATATAGACCTCCAGGAATTGAGATCAACACATCAAGAACAATCAATTCAAGTTGTTTTAAGAGTTATATTTACACTGAAATTTTTGTGGGATATTTATTCTACGTTCTTGATCTAAAGCGATTTGGCATCACCGACCTGTGTTCTATTGGCATTCTATCATTATCTTATATGTTTCCCAGTAAAATCTTTCCAAACTTTATTATTTACTTTGAATTTATATTTTTATTGATTGCTTGGTATAAGATTGCTTAGAAAATTGTTTTAAACTTAAAAACCTGAAAATCTATTTTAAACAATTTTATTTGAATATCTAATTACGTGCTTATATTGTGCTACCCACTTTATTAATTAATTAGATTTTATTTACTTCACATTGTATCTATCACGTAGTAATTATTTAGAATATTAATCGAGTATATTTGTATTGAGGTAGTAGAAACTCCTTATGGGAATAAACTTACATTTTTCATATTTGTGAGTTTGAGCGAATTAGACACGTTTGGGACGGTGTCTAGTCAGGGTAGTTAGGTTTATGAAAAATATTAGAGTTTGATCTTTATCCTGCAAAAATGTTAGGTTATTTTTTTCCCTTGAAAAGAATTAAGTTTTAATTCTTCTGATAATTGAATTGTTATTTTGAGTGAATTGTAAAGATTTATCCTTACTTGTAAAAATGAGAGAGTGTTAGGTTAATCTTTGGTCTGGTAAAAAGATAGGGTTCATCATTGACCTAAGCAAATGGTAATTTGTAAATGTTGATTATGTGCCTGTAAAAGAATTATTGTAAATGTTTGGTTCCTACCTAATAAATGGATCAAAGGGGTTTAGTGGATTGTCAATTTTCGTGGAGCTCGGGGGAGCACGATGATAGACTAGTCGTTTGGGGTGATATAGATTTACCTTTACTATTTGATTTTGATCCCTTTAAATTCCATATTTGCAGTTGCGATCGAATTGTAAAGGTTTGGTTCCTACCTAATAAATGGATCAAAGGGGTTTAGTAGATTGTAAATTTTTGTGGAGCTCGGGGGACTGGACGTAGGAAAGACTAGCTTGATCAAACGAGAATATATTGTTGTGTGCTGCATTGTTTATTTTCTATTATATTGTTTACATGTGCACTTAATATTAAACACATATTCTTTACGTGACTAAGATAATAATTAATTTAGAAAAATTAATTATTTGATATTAAGTGTTTAAAGGAATTAATTGTTTAAATTTCGTAACTACCCAATTCACCCTCCCTCTTGGGTAGCTCTTTGGGCCAATAAATAATATTTCAAATAAGATTACGCTGCTAACCATTGCACCACCATCATCGACCATCATATTCTGATTGTCGAATTTTGGCCACCGCCGTTAGCCATAACTCCGGTCACTGAACGTCGTTTTTTTTTTTTTTTTAGTTACATTTAACTAATTTTTTAATATTATGTTTTTTAATTACATTTAACTAGTTTTTCAATTGTCAAACGTTGAAAAATTATATGAATGTAATTAAAAAATACATTAAAAATGTAACTAGAAAGTGCAGTTAAAAAATAGTTGCATGTGACTAAAAAATATACTAGAAAAAATAGTTACATGTAATAAAAAAATACACTAAAAAATAGTTACATGTAACTAAAAAATTCCGATAGCCGGTGGCCGAAATTTTGCAACCAGTGGCTTGAGGTCCGACTGGGTAAGGTGGCGAGGTAGTAGGTGGCAATGGAGAGTGATATCGGTAGCTCACGATGCAGATCTTAATTAGAAGTATTTGATTGAATATATAAGGGATAATTGATCATGGAATTAAAACACAATGTAAAACATAATTAAATGATTTATACTCAATTTAAAATTAAAATAGATTAAATTATGAACCAATTATTCTTACTTTCTTTTTCTTGTTATTACTTTCTAGAATTTTATTTTATATTTTTTCTCTATATTTTTTAATTTGTTCTAGTTTAATAAAATGGGTATATGCTATTTACCTCCCGTCTTTTTACCAAAAACTTCCCGTGTCATTTACTAAGTACCAATCAATCCTTATAATTTTTTTTTTATCAAAGTCCACTTAGTTCCCCTATAGATAAAAAGTTACTAAATTTTTTATTGTAATGATGACTCTACCATTAGACATTTAAAAATAATTAAACAATTAAAATTAAAATTCATAAATATCCCTTTAAGTTTTTTTAAAAATATTTTCTCCTTTACCTTTTTACACTAACATCCCTATTTTACCAAAAACAAAAAAACAACACTTTTTTGTTGGCCCAAAGAACTATCTAAGAGGGGGGTGAAGTGGGTAATTATAAAATTTAAACAAATAATTCTTTAAATACTTAATATCAAATAATCAATTTCCCTAAATTAATTATTATCTTATGCAGCGGATAAGTATTTAATACTAAGTGCATACTCAAGCACAATATAAAGAATATAACCGATGCAGCACACCAAGATATATCTTGGTTCAGCAAGTTAATCTTGCCTAATCCAGTCCTCCGAGCTCCATGGGGATTCGCGACCACTAAACCCCTGGTTCCTTTACCAAGTAGGAATTAAACCCTTACAATGATTATTTTACAAGCACAAAATCAGTCTTTAAAAATTTACCCTTTTACCAAGTCAAGGATGAATTCTATTTTTTACCAGGCTAAAGATTAACATCACCACTCTCTCACTTATCATTTTCACAGATTTAGGAAGAACCTTTATAAATCACTCAAAAATAACAATTTAATTGTCGGAAGAATCAAAACCTAATTCTTTTCAAGGAAAAATAATAACTTAACATTTTTACAGGAGATAGATACAATGTGAGGCAAATAAAATCATATTAAATAATAAAGTGGGTAACACAATTTAAAGCACATAATCAGATAATCAAATAAAATAGTTTTAAAACGATTTTCAGGCTTTCAAGTTCAAAAATAATTTTCTAACAATCTTATAACCAAGCAATCAATAATAACAAAATTCAAAATAGAGAACAAAATATTGAAAAGATCTCACCCAGAAAACACCGAAGATAGAAACAGAATCGTAATAGAGCACAAATTGGTGACGCCAAATCAACAACACTTTAGATCCAGAACTTAACACAAATCTCTCATAGAAATCTTAGCGTAAAAAATTAATGTTATAAAAGCTCAAAATTGTTTGTTCTTGATATGTTTTCTCTCAATCTTACAGGTCTATTTTTATAGACAGATATCAAGCCCTTCAACGACTACTTTTCAAAAGATATGCCTATAAAAGACACTCTGAGACTCCATATAACAATATCTTCCATTTCATGTGTATTTCACTTTAAAATATCTTTTAAATCTCTCAAATAAATCCATAAAATAATTCTCAATTTAAAACCATAAAGATAAGAAGTATTAATCTACTTAAATTAAGAGAATCTCAAATTATGTGGACCAAATCAATAGGAATAATAGAATAGGTATACCATATCTCAATTACGTTCAAATCTCCCAAATCTCTCCCTTGGAATTCTAAAAAACGGTTAGTTTTTTACCAAGAGATCATGAAATCACAACCAACACTGTTAGTTGATTCATCCCCAGAATTCGATTGACTGATTGATCCGGGGTCGCGAAACCCAGCCTAAACTCATAGGCCAATCGGTTGACCGATTGGTATAGGATGGTTCACTTTCACCTCAAAAAACACACTGACTCAAACGGTTAACCGATTTTTTTTCAATCGGTTGATCGACTACTTCAGAATGTCCACTCCCTTCACCAATTTAGCCATTGTTTCAAATGGTTGATCAACGTCTTTAATTCGGTTGACCAATTGAATTATTAACACCTTAATTCTACTTCGAAACCCATTATTTGATTCAGTTAACCAATTATTTTTCTTAGTTAACCAAATTAACTAGAAAAAAAAAATCTTTTTGTACTTTAAATCAAAAAAAATTCAATTAGATCAATTATCAATTTCATTTCACATAAGGAACACATATAAAACCATTAATTAGGATCTTAAACTCTATCATTTTAATATCAAAACACACATAAATATAACTCATTTAAAGTGTCATGTGTAATCCTAATTAGGGTTGCATTAAGAGTATATAGGTAGAGAGTTGATTTCATCTAATTTTTTTCAAGGTCTTCAACACTCTTCAATTTTTCATTGCGTCCATCTTTGCACCATTTATGTTTTCTTTTGATCCTAAGATTTTGATGGACAATTAAATATTGATATTTTTTGTGAAACTAATGAGTTTATTGAGTGTTTCAGTATGAAACTTCCATTATTGATGTTATCATGAAGAAATTGTTAAGGATATTAAAGATGTAAAGAGGCAGACAAATAGATGGACATTAAGAGATTGAAGAGTCTAAATAATTGATAGGTGTAATTTATCTATCTATTTTCAAATCAAACCTATTAGTTTTCGAACATGTTTATTACATTTTAATATTTTTTTATGTATTTTTGTATAAATCAGGTGTATGGGGTAAAAAGAGAAGAAAACGGATCATAAACGTTCAAATCGGATTAAGAGCGGTGAAAGAACGGTGGAAAAAGAACAAAGAGGCTAAATTTCAGAACCTGTAGTCCACCGTGTCAGCGGTCAAAATACAGAGAAAGGCCTAAACTTTCTGCAAATCCACCGCCGCAACGGTGAGATCCATCGGCGTGGCGGTGAAACACCAGAAACTCTCTGCTTCTACCGTTGTATCCACTGCCATAACGATGACACTGCCGACATGCCTACCGCCGCGACGGTCACTCTGCATAGATTTTAGATATTTTTTTTTAGATATTTTGAGCCTTATATCTTTTTTTTTTCTCAATTTTTCGGCCAAGAGATAGCTCGTAAGATTAGAATAGAATAGAGAGAGGTTTTGGGGAGTACTCGACAATTCTAAAGGAGAAGAATACAATACGAAGAAGGAGAAGCGATCGTTGAACGGTTTTAGTGGCAAATCTTCGGATAACGGCTAGTTTGTCTCATTTATTTCTTTATTTTCTTAACTTCAGTAGTTTATTGAACATGTTTAGCTCATTTCTTGCTGTATAAATAGTTATGGCCATTAGCTAAACTAATTTTGTCTAGAGATTAATATAATTTATGGAAATATGGTTTATTTGATATCGGTATTTTGTTAATGGTTGTTCTTTGTTATTTGATTGTGTTTACCCTTATTCTATATTTATATGTTTGTTTAGATATATTGAGAATACAAGATTTGACACTCGGGAGAGGTAACCCCAAATTCGGACTAAGGTTAAACACAACGCGACGATCTAATAACCTAGTAGAGAGTTAGAAAGTGTGCAATCAATAACGTTGGGGCAAGACTCATATGACTATGTGTTCTAAAAAATGATAAAGAGGGACTTCGACGTTAATACGAAGTCACATATTCGCTCGCTTTACACTCGGGAGAGGGAGTGAGCAAGTTTACGATGCAGAGATTGTCAAATAAGTCGAACACCATTAACGTAAGTCAAACAATTCAAACACATTGAAGTAAAAGAATTTAATCCCTAAATAATTCATCCCCCCTAAACATCTCGATTTAGTAATATAGTATAATTTGATAAATTAGTATTTTAGATTAGTATTTATTAATTAAAAACTACATTTTTTATCACCTAGATAAAATTAGGTTATGATAATTACAGTATTCGACAATAATCTCAATCAACCCCTGTAAATACGACAATCCTAACTCTTCCTATTATACTAAAACTTGACCCGTACACTTACGGTGAAAATGGTGACGTAATATTCCGCCACCAAGTTTTTGGCGCCGTTGGCGGGGATTGTGTTTTAGATTATTGTTAATATTGTTGAGTAAATAACTTGATTTTAATTTAGACATTTTTTTTAGTGTTTATAATCTTTTTTCTTTGTAGTTTTTGTTTTTTATTTCTCCTGAAGGGTACTTGGAGATATTAGATCAACAGGTACTTATGTAATTCTTTCAACAAGATTCCGAGCCATTTTATTGCGCTTGGGATTGTTATAATGAGCTGCTATTCTGGTTTCCAAATCATGGGTTCCCGAGGGAATGTCAACTCCTGAATTTCCTCGACGGGTTATCAGCCGCAACCAGAACATGGGTGGAAGGAGAAAACGGTACCTCCTCTTTGTACGACTTAACTGCGGACGAAGCCATTTAGTCGTTGGAGGAACTGGCGGCCT
This sequence comes from Eucommia ulmoides, assembly GCA_016647705.1. NCBI lineage: Eukaryota > Viridiplantae > Streptophyta > Magnoliopsida > Garryales > Eucommiaceae > Eucommia > Eucommia ulmoides. The sequence goes on from CM028339.1 coordinate 34,284,866, forward strand.
ATGATTATCACTGTTGGAATTATTCACGAAATCACCAAAACTTAGGGGATTGTTCCAACACTACAGCGCTATGGATTGACACTCCGGTTCAAGATTTGGAGTCTTCCCTTACCTTAGAAAATGTGTTCGCTACAGTTATGGGAAGAAACTCAAAGATTTTTTAGGGAGACGAATGACCAGATCAACGAGCACGAGGATCGTTTTGATTATATTGAGATGGTCTGCGCCGACATCGATGCAACCGTAACATCTCTACAAACGCAAATCGATCATCTAATCTGCTGCGTTGAGGCCAAGTCAGACATGATGGCACTAAGAGAAGAGCATGCCATATCAAATGATAGCCACTATGAGAAACCGAATACGAACAGAAGACACTTGGGTGAAATCGAAGACGATCAAGCTAATTGGGAAAGAACCCAAGTGTGGATTGGCGATGGATATTCACATATTAATCGTTGTGAGTTTTCACCATTTGAATTCCAGTTGGTGATGCCGCACTTGATCCAAGACGATCGCATCTATGAGAATCCGATGTGGCTTACCTATCCTACCATGTTTCCAGCTCAGTACATTCATGCTGACCAAGCACATAGTCCGAAGTTGAGTCATGTTGAAAGATCGAGCTGCTTAGAGCCAAATCTTGCCAGTATTGAGGGTGTACTGAATCAAGATCCGTATGTGGTGTTGTATGACACGTACTATGGGCGGAAGCCGCTCTTTGACAAGCACTTCTCTGTGTCAAACTAAAAACCTTAAATCAAGCGCTTCTTGGGAGACAACCCAAGGTAAAAAATAAATTAAATCCGTCACTGCTGACTTGATTCGGAGGCGAGATTCTCTCGCCTCCTAGGTACGTGTTCTAAACCCCCATCTTTAATATTATGCTTTATGCTTTCATTGGGATCAGTGTTGGGTTGTTGAGGATACTGTCTGTTTTAAGTTTGACGGTGATGTGTAGTATGTAGTATGTTAGTTATGGTTTATTGTTTTCTATGTATGCATGTTTATTTAGGATTAGTTTGTTTAAGTTAGTTATGTGCTAAGTTTTGACTTCATCTAGGCCATTACCCGATGATGAGTCTGTCTCCTGGTTATTTATTGAGGTCGAGCGTAAAGCTCATTCATATGTGTTCTGTATGCTTGACGTATCGTTTTAGTAAAAGTTATTGTAGATCCTACTAGCACGGGCATGTAAACTCAATATATAACTATCCAAATGATTTAAAAACGATTATCCGTTAGCCAAATTCATGACAATAGGGATTTTAGAACTGGATTTTAGGGAAATTTGAGGCAAAATCCTAGGCGAGGTATTTTGGGAGATATGATTTAGGCATTCGTTTTTATCACTTGAGCCTTTGAAGCTTACCTTGTTAAATGTTTATCCCTCGTTATCCTGTCGAATCCTAAAAATTGTTTCAATTCTGAACACTTAACTAATACCATGGCTGATAAAACTTTTTTGAAACCTATATCGTTGAACTGAAGGCACAAATTTGAGTGAAATCAAGTTAGCTTTTTGCTACTTGATGTGAGCGGTTGGGTTTAGGGTGAACTTTTAATTGGTTCGGTATTTGAGTACTCATTTGTCGTTTTCCGTTCACATTTCACACACCCCTTAAATTGTACATACCGAATAAGTTTGGGGGTGTGTTCGTTTGTTTGGAAAAAAAAACATGTAAATACGGTTTTATTTTCCGTTTCTTTTGACAAGTGAGTGCCACGTTTTTAAATGATATGTTCAGGGTTGTTTCAATTTTATCTATAGGGTTTTGAGTATGAGTGTGCCAAGCATGTGCCCCAGGTATCGTTAAGTTAACGATGTTAAGCTATTTTCTATTTCCCGATATACCATTGGCCATTTTCCTAAAATCGAACCAAGTCCTACTGATCTTTTTGAATTGCTTAGCCTACATTAGTGGAGAATAGAACTCAATCAAGCTTATAGATTCGCTATACCTTTTTGGTTTTAGTCATGAGCTTATTTGGTGGGTAATTCAATCCGATCGACGGATAGTTGTATACTGATCTTTTTGAATTGCTTAGCCTACATTAGTAGAGAATAGAACCCATCAGGCTTATAGATTCCCTATACCTTTTTGGTTTTAGTCATGAGCTTATTTGGTGGATAATCTAATCCGATCGACGGATAGTTGTATAATTGAGTTTTATTACACACACTTTGATAGGATCTAGAATGGCGCTTACTATTATCGAATGTTGAAATTCTAGAATACCACATGTTGTGTTTTATTCTGGAACTTGATAGGATTGGGGGCCAATGAGGGAAAAATTGTTTGGCCGATAAATGATATTCAAAACTTGCACATTATTATTTTTAGTGTTTTTCATTTTTTTTAGTTTTTAATTTTATAATTAGTTGTTATATTTTCTTGTATTGTTTGGGTATTTTGCTCGAGGACTAGCAAAATTTCAAATTTGGGGTATTTGATAGGTGTAATTTACCTATCTATTTCTAAACCGAACCTATTAGTTTTCGAGTATGTTTATTATGTTTTAATATATTTTTATGTATTTTGTATAAATCAGGTGTGTGGGGGTGAAAAGGGATGAAAACGGATCATAAACGATCAAATCAGATCAAGAGCGATGGAAGAATGGTGGAAAAAAAGCAAATAGGCTAAATTTCAGAACCTGCAGCCCATCGCCGCGACGGTCAAAATACAGAGAAAGGCCTAAACTTTTTGCAAATCTACCGCCGCGATGGTGAGACACCAAAAACTCTCTACTTTCACCGTTGTATCCACCGCCGCGGCGGTCACTCTGCATATATTTTAGATATTTTGAGCCATATATATTCCTCATCACCTCTATTTTTTGACCAAGAGAGAGCTCCTAGGATTAGAATAGAATATAGAGAGATTTTGGGGAGTGCTCAACAATTCCGAAGGAGAAGAACACAACACGAAGAAGGAGAAACGATCGTTGAACGATTTTAGCGGCAAATCTTCTGACAACGGCTAGTTTCTCTCGTTTATTTCTTTATTTTCTTAACTTTGGTAGTTTGTTGAACATGTTTAGCTCGTTTCTTGTTGTATAAATAGTTATAGCCATTAGCGAAACAAATTTTGTCTAGAGATTAATATAATTTATGAAAATGTGGTTTATTTGATATCGGTGTTTCGTTAATGGTTGTTCTTCGTTATTTGATTGTATTTACTGTTATTCTATATTTATATGTTTGTTTACATATATTGAGAATACAGAATTTGACACTCGGGAGGGGTAACTCCAAATTCGGACTAGGGTTAAATACAACGTGACGATCTAATAACCCAGGAGTAAGTTAAAAAGTGTGCAATCAATGATGTTGGGGCAAGACTCATGCGACTATGTGTTCTAAAAAACGTTAGAGGGGGACTTTGGCGTTAACACAAAGTCACATATTCGCTCACTTTACACTCGGGAGAGGGAGTGATCGAGTTTACGAAACAGAGATTGTTAGATAAGTCGAACATTGTTAACGTAAGTCAAACGATTTAAACACATTAAAGTAAATGAAGTTAATCCCTAGATAATCCACTCCCCTAAACATCTCAATTTAGTAATATAGTATAATTAGATAAATTAGTATTTTAGATTAGTATTTATTAATTAAAAACTATAATTTTTATCGCCTAGATAAAATTAGGTTATGATAATTATGGTACTCAACAATAATCTCAACCAATCCATGTGGATACGACAACCCTAACTCTTCCCATTATACTAAAACTTGACCCGTACACTTGCGGTGAAAGTGGCGATGTAATATTCCACCACCAAGAATTTATGTGAAAACAACTCAAGTTAATTTTTTAATCTTAATGTATCCCGATTAGGATCACACACGACATAAAAATGATTTATATTTATGTGTGTTTTTATTAAGGTCCTAATTAGTTCACATATTTGCTCTAATGTGAAATTGAAAAAAAAAATTGACCTAAGAAATATTAGTATTTAAAATTAATTAATAGTGTAAATTAAGTTAACCGAAAAAATAAATTGATTAAAGGATCGAAAACGTTAAAGATTGGAGTTGAAATGAACTAAGAAAAAATTATTCCAGCATTGATTGGTCAATCGACCAAGTAGTATCAGTCAACCGACAGACGTAGGCTAGGAATTGGAGAAGTCTCCGAATCGATCAGTCAACCGACCAAGAGAGATCGGTCAATCGATGGATTAAAAGTGAACTTTCTAAATCGATCGGTCAACTGACCAGGGCTAAAAAATGGCCTGGGGAGCATCCTGAATCGATTGGTCAACCGACCAATGGGGGATTGGTCGACCGATAGGCGTGGCTTGGGCTAAAACCTAAAACGATTGGTCGACTGATAGTGGTTTGGTCGATCAACCGAATGTGCAGTTTCAGAATTTGAGGATTTCGAGGATTTTACCTAAAAGTAACCGTTACTAGCCCTTTTTTGGCTGATATTTTAGAAATATTCTAGGGATTTGAATATTTTATAGATATATAATTCTTTTTTAGATATCTTTATAGATATGGTACACTTATTTTGAGTGTTTGTCAGTTTAGTCTATTTAATACTTCTTCTTTTTTTATTTGAGAATGTGAAATATTTTGAGGACTAAATTGAATGATTTAAAAGTTATAATTAAATGAATTGAATCAGGATTGAGTCATATTAATATATGAGGTCTATATGAGCATTTAAATATCATATTTTGTAGGAACTAGCCATTAGATGGCTTGTTTCAAATTAGTATATATAGACCTGTGTTTTTCACTTATGAAGAGATCATTCGATCAAAAACAAATCAGTTCTTGAGCTTTCTGAGAGTCATCATTCTGATATTATATTGAGAGTTTATTGTGAGATCATTCTTGAGAGAAGTTCTTGAGAATAAGTGTTAAGAATTTTGTTGTCAACGATCTAAGTTTTACTGTGATTAAGTTTTCATTCTTTTGGTTGTATCTTGGTGAGATCGATCCAAACTTTTGTTCTTAATTGTTATTTGATATTATTATTGCTTACTTGAATTATAGATTGTTGTAAAATCGTTTTTGAACTTTAAAGTACATAAAAATAATTTTAAAACGATTTTTGTGATAATCTGATTACGTGCTCAATTTTGTGATACCCACTTATTTTATAATAAGATTTTAAATTTTTTACTTAATTCTATCACTAGTATTTATCGAGATATTAATTGAGTTTAAATAGAATTGATGTGGTAAAAGCTCTGAGTGGGAAGAAACTTATTAATTTATTGTAATTGGTGAGTTGTGTATGAATTAGATATTGTTGGGAATATCTAATCAGGGGTAACTGAGTTTCAATCTCTTCCGATAAAGAGATTGAGGTTTGATCTTTATCTAAGACATAAAAAGGTTAGGTTACTCTTTTCCGTGAAAAGAGATAGATGTTAATTCTTCCTGAATAGAATTAGTTTGTGTGATTTGTAATGGTTCCTTCCTTATCGGTGAAAAGAATACTTGGAGTAATTTTGGTGAGATTTTATTCTTAGCCTAAATACAAAAGAATTAGGTTAATCTTTAGCATGTTAAAAAGATAGAGGTTTTTCCTTAGCCTGTGAAAAGGGAATTGTAAATATTAATTCTGAGCCTGTGAAAAGAATCGTTGTGTAAAGGTTTGGTTCCTACCTGTTTAAAGGAATCTTAGTAATTTAGTGAGTGCGATTCTCTGTATGGTTAGGAGGACTAGATTAACCAAGAGTAGTTTGGTGAATTAGTATATATCATGGTGTGTTGTATTCTTACTTTATTTATTTTTTGTTGTTTGGGTGTGCACCTAGTTTATATAACACTTATCCACTGCTATATAGAGATAATAATTAATTTAGGATTAAATTAATTATTTAATTTTTTAAGTGTTGAAAGATAAATAATTGCTTAAATTTATAACTATCCAATTCACCTCCCCTCTTGGGTAGATCACTAGGCCAATATTTTCTTCATGAGATCTTCTTTTTAAACAATTATATGGAACTATTTTCTAAAATACTCAACAAACATACTAGTTCCACTAAAAATATCAATACTTAATTGTCCATAAAAACCTAGGGTTTAACTTTTATTTTTTAAATAAAAAAAATCCCACCCGTTTCTTCTCCTCCCAACACTCCTCTCTCCCACTGCTACCATCTCTCACGCATTTAGGCTGTCTTCGTCTCCCCTCTCTCTTCTCTTCATCATCTTCTCTACCAAACCCAAGACCCTTTAAACTCTTATTCTCCCTGAAGAAAACCCTAGCCCTTGTTGCCACCTGTAACCTTTTCATCCATATAACCTCTTCCATTTCTTCTGTCGCCCACATCAGAGGCGCGAAAGAGGTAACGATTGTGATTGAGGAAATGGCGGGTTTTGGTCGAGGCTATTTCGTTCGACAACCATTGCCTAAGATGGCAATTCTCAACCCCAAGAATGGTACCCTCTCTCTCTCTCTCTCTCTCTCTCTGCTCCAATGCATAGATCATCGTCGATTTGTGTGCCGAAACACAAATCTTTGCTTTGCTGCGTAGATCGGCACTGTAGAGAGAGAGAGAGAGACCGATATAAAAAATGGAGCAGTGGAGGAACGAAGGAAGAGAAGAAGATGCTGGTGGGGGGTGGCGGTGGGAGAGTGGGGTGGTGGTGGCAATGGGAGAGTGGGGTGGGGGTAAAATGTTTTAAAAATTAGGGGTAAAAAATATATTTTAAAAAAATAGGATTGTTAGCGAATTTTTATAAAAATGAAAGAATAAAAAGTACATTTTCTTAAGTAACAGAAGGGCAATTATGTTTTTTACAAGAAACTATTGCTGAAAAGAGGTGACTGGTATTTTTAAGACGATAGAGAAAAATTATGATTTTTGACAAAATGATAGGAAAAATAAGTGATATAACCCTTTAATAAATGAGATAATTGGTTATTAGTTCCAAATAACAAATGTAATTTTAAAAAAATCCCATTGAAGACAAATTTTGATTTAGTACATTAAGTTGATTTTCGCTTGAGTTTTAGTCCTGCATGTGTAGACATTGCAGGGATTGTAAAGAGAATTTTGGTAAGTAAATTCATATTATGGTGAATATTACTTACAACTTAATAATTAACAAATATTTACATATATTTGTGTAATATTAGTTACATGTACTTGTGTAATATTAGTTACAAGTTACAAATTACATGTATTTATGTAATATTTATGACATTTAACAAATATTACACGCAGAAATTAGTTTAATATTAATTACAAATATTTGCGTGAATTTAATTACATATTACAAAATACAGTAATATTTGTTACATCTAACAATAATTTTACACACAAATTAGTTACATACAATTGCACGAGTGTAGGCCTGTGTATTGGACCTTCCGCCTTTTTTTAATAAGCGGGACTAAAATAAAAGTTGATTATGCCTATGGAATTTTTTTAAAATTAAGGATAAGACCGAATGCTTCTTAATAAAATTGTATAATTCTAATTGATACTGATAAGTTATCTACATATCACTCAAATTTTGAACCTAATTTCAAGTGACCTATTTTTGGTAAATAAGTTTGGTGGATCTTATTGATTAGGGAAACAATAGGCCCAATTTCAATATTTTGGGCTGACGCATTAGCCTGTGACGCCCAATATTATGATTTTTATAGCCCAAAAGGAAAAGGCTACGCCTGATATCTGAACCCACCAAATTCTCTCTCAGTCTCTCTCTTCTTTACCAATTTTCCATTTACAAAGCGCACGTAAAACCCTTCTCTTCTCTAAGCTATTTCCTTCTTCTTTGTCCTTCTGTTGCACCTCACCCATCAAATCGGTTTATACATCACTCTCTCTTCCTTCCCGGACCCAACCACCTCGCTCCAGATCTCTTGCTTCTTGCTCGCGAACCCCTTCACCCTTTTCCTGATCTCCCTTAGCCCTAAATTCAGACCCACCGGAACACGTTTCCATTTTCAACCTCGAATAATGAAACCCAATTTCTGAGACCTTGTATTTCAGATGGGTTTGCTTTTGTGATTTGAAAAACTAATCGATTTTTTCTGAAGCAGAAGGAAATGTTCGGGGCCGTCCAATTCGGCGTATTGGCGGCCTGTATAGTTCTGTTCGTGCCGATGGGAATGGCCGGCTGGCACCTCAGCCGGAACAAGATGCTCTTCTTCAGCGGCGCCCTCTTTATCACCCTCGCGGTTTGCGTTCATTTGACTCCTTACTTCCCCTCCATCTCTAATTTCGTCTCCTCCCTCTCCTCGGACCCCATTGTAGTTCTGGAGAGTCGCGATTCCTGCATTTCGTTGCTCCACGAAGTCGAATTCGACGTGAGGTTGAACACCAGTCGCGAAGTTTTCGATTCGTTGTCGAATTACGATAGGTCTTGGAGTTGGGTCAAATCCGAACCCCTAACGGCGTGTGGGTTCGAGAAATTGGACCGGTTCGACGCCTCGGATCTGCTCAATGGATCGTGGGTCGTCGTCGCTGGAGACTCACAGGCTCGTTTGGTCGTCGTTTCTCTGTTGAATCTGGTTTTGGAATCCGAAGCAATGGAATCTTCCCGAGCGGATTTGTTCAAGCGTCACAGCGATTATCAGTTCGTCGCCGATGAGATTGGGATGAAACTCGATTTCATCTGGGCACCATACGTGAAGAATGTAACGGATTTGATGATCGATTACAAGCGAAGCAGAACATACCCAGATGTTTTGATCATGGGTTCGGGACTATGGCATATGCTACACGTTACTGATTCGCTTGATTACGGTTTACAATTGCGTTCATTGAGGGATTCAGTGCTGTCGATGCTTCCCGTTACGGCTGAATTAGCAAAAGACGGCCCCGATTCAAGGTCTATTTCGATCAGATCACCCCATCTGTTCTGGATTGGGTTGCCGGAGCTGATAAACACGATGTTGAACACGGAGGAGAAGAGGGAGAAGATGACCGGAGCAATTGCGGATGCTTATGAAAACGAGGTTTTGAGCAGCAAGCTGCTGCATCAATCCGGCGGGCCTCTTGTCTTTCTTGAAATTCGGAAATTGAGTTCCACATGCGGGAATCTGTGTACTATCGATGGGATGCATTACGATGGAGTTGTATATGATGCTGCTGTTCAGATTATGCTCAATGCTCTGCTCATCCAATCTCATCAAAAGCTATGATTTTTAATTTTTTCTAATTACATTTTTGAAATTCATCTGAAAATTTTGAGATGGTAGATTTGAAATTACATTGTGTATGAATATGGAAAATACCCAAAACACGATTTTGTGATAGCTTTCTTTAGTATGAGAAATCATGAATTTTTGGATATTTGATAAGAAGAAAAAAATGATTTTTCTCCCATGAATTCTCTCCTTTCCATGAATGTTGATTCTCATCCTCATTTGATGATTGAAGTGAAGATGAACATTGGAATTTGGATCATCTTTTCCTTATGTTTCTCCTTTCAAAATTGTATTTTGTGCCTGTAAGAGCATCTCCAATGGGATTGCCATCCAGTGTGCCATCTTTATTTTGGCTATTTTGAACCGAAAAAATGGCTCCAACAAAGAGACCATTCGGTGTGATATTTTGGCACAGGTGGTCTGCCCGTGCCAAGGCAAAATGACCGTTGGAGTAACAAGGGCTACTCCAATCATCAGGAAATCAAAGAAAAACAGAAGAAATGGTCTGAAATCAGAGAAAAACAGAGGGCTATGCTATGAATCCTCTATATAATTGAACAAACAATTGAAGATGAGGCACTAAAAAACCTTTACCAGATCCTCGAGTTTTTCACTGTCGCCGAACGCCAATTCCTCATTGTTGCTGAACGCCAAATCCTCGTCGTTGCAGATTCTCGCCGTCGCCCTCGTAAATCCTCACCGTGTTCTCCCCAATTCGTTGGGTGCAGGTCTCTCTCCTCTTTGTTTATAATTGGGCGAGTGTGGGTTTGTAAGGGATTGTAATTGAGGGTTGGATTAACGGTTAATTTGGGTTGGGTTATTATTAATTTGGTTGAGTTAGGGTTAATTAGGTTTAATTATGATTGAGCGAAGATTTTATTAAATTTAATTAGAATTTCATTTTTGCGCTTTAATTTAAAACCAAAAATACAGTCACATTAAAATCTAAAATTTTAATTTTGACGCTTCACCTTAAAAGAAAAATCAAATTCGGCAGTTAAATTGAAATAAATAATTTTAATAATTGAAATAAATAAATTTCTAATTTTAACACACAAAAAAAAAAAAAAAAAAAAAAAAAAAAAAGAAAAAAGAAAAGAAAAGAAGGGCACACCATAATATAATAGCAACTTTCTTGGAGTGACCATTTAAATTTGACATGTCATATTAATTTTGGTGTGCTATGTGGGCAAATGGCACACCTAAAATTAACACTCCCTTTGGAGTTGCTCTAAGAAAGTCATCATGGAGATTCAACTTTGTTTATTGGTGAATCAATTATAAGAGCTATTGTCAATGGCATCAAAGTCTAATAATTGTACTCTTTTTTTTTTGTTTTTGGCTCTAGATCTTCCTTTTTTCAGTCAATAATTTGTTCAATTTTTTTTCTTTTTTGAATTATCTATTTTTTTTATTTAAAAAGTGGGTGGTCACGACATCGACGACAAACACTGTTGACTGACGGCTAACAATGTTCAATGGTGGGATTACAAACTAATTGTGGAAATTAATACTAGCCTACTCATGTTAAGAGCATAATTGCAAAAATGACAAAATATATTTTTAATAATTCTCCAAAAAAATTTATGACTAAAAATAGTAGGAAAAAAAAAAAAGAAGATAAAAGATAAAATAAGAAGAAGAAAAAACATGGGAGTTCGAGGAATTCTTCATACCAAAATTGTTTTTAATATTTTTTTACGGAAAGATGAGTTCTTTTGTAAAAATTACATACGCATCATAAGATGGGAGTGCTACTCCGAACCTTCATAAGCCGGGATTAGCATTCTCGGGTTTCCAACAACCTTTTTAGAAATAAAAAAAAAATAAAAAAATCAAGAATTAAATCAGGGTTGTAAACCCTGTTATACGGTGGCTTTTTTTTTGGGTTTAGTTGGAGGTAGCACATCTGACTCTGTAGGTACCAAAGTAGGAGATGTTACCTTGGCTATAATGTTTTAGGCCGGAGGTAGCACCTCTGACTCATTTTTATTTTTTTATTTACTTATCCGGAGGTGCTGCCTCCGGCTCTAACAATTTAGGGCCAGAGGTAGCACCGCCGACTCATTTTTTTTTATTTACTTATCCGGAGGAGCTCCTTCGGCTCTAATGTTTTAAGGCCAGAGGTAGCACCTTCGGCTAGTTCAACATCTTTTTTGTTATAAGCATGTCTCCTTTCCCATTTACTCCATATTCATACATCATTTAAAAATAAAAATAAAAAATAAAATAAAATAAAAAACTAATTTAAAAAAATTTCATAGACATTACACAAAAAATAACGTTTTTATTAGTTTAATTTTTTTGAATTAATGATAGTGTTAACAAGTCCATATATGAAATTTAATTATTTTTATTTACTTTAAATCTTATACTATACCTTACTTCATTAATGTTAAAAAAAAAATTGTCATTTTTTATCGCCATTAATGTATATATTGTTTAATTTATTAATTAAACAATATCGACATTAATATTTATTAACTGAGAAACAATATATACATTAGTTAACAATAATTTATTAAAATTTATTTTAGAAGTTATATAAAATAAAAAAAATTAAAAAAATTATATTCAATATAATATCCTATTTATTTTTATAGTATATCTAAAGACCTTAATTTAAAAAAAATAGTAAAGAAAATAAAAGAAAAAAAAAAAACGTTGCAGCAATAAATTTTAAGCAAAAAAAACATATTGAAATTAAAGGCAATAACAACTAAAAGTAATCATAAAAATAAACAAAAACATTAAATAAATAAGAAAATACATAACCCAACAATGAATTTTTTTTAGCGAGATAACTAGACAAGTTTATCAAACCATTCGTGATGAATAGCTTCATCTTCGTAATCGAAAAGTGTTGGGTCATCTGTGTACTGTAGATCGGTAAATTTTTTTGACATATGCATGTTTGCATTGGGAACATTGCTCTTCTGAATCTTGTGAAGTTGTTATTTCACATGAATCCGTTTATCCATTTATTTTATTTTTCGCTTCAATGTGCAATAAATTTTATCAATGTTATCCGGGTTTCTTCAAAATTTCGAGAGAGTGTAATTTTGGAATCTTGAGGTGGTACAAGTGACACATTGTCTCATATAGGTTTATCTTTTCCATTAGCGTTAGCCATCATAAATTTTTTACCTCTTCACTATCCTTACCCCAAGAGGTGTAGTTGTAGATCTCGTGGTAACGACAATTGACATAGCGAAAAATGTGTTTGAAAGGATCATCATGGACTAATAAAGTATGTTTTCGTGTGATAGGGTTCAACCATGTGTCAGAGACATCGAGTTATAGTTGAACACCTTGTTTTGAGGTAACAACATTCCACACAATGCGCAATGCACTGGGATTACACAACTTATCTCGGGCGTCATACATGTTAGGAAAATTCAACAATTAATTAGATTTTATTTTCTATCTTTATGTTATTAAAATAAGATTATCGATTTTAATACCCATAAATATTAACCAAGATAAATGCAAGTAACAAATAAAGTATGAGACATTATTTTTACGTGGAAAACCCCAAGGTGGGAAAATAACCACAGGACTGAAGTCCCATATCGACTTCCACTATCACAAAATAATAGGATTACAATCGTTCACACCTTCAAGAGAAAAACTTTTAAATCATCACATAAATATCATCGAAAACGATAGATACAACAAGAAACAATAAATATGAGTTTAGAGATGAATATTGGATCACAAATTGGAAAAGGTTACCGAAGATCAAGACCGATGGAAATAAAATACTTGATACCAAGAACAAACTCATGAAATTTCAGCCCAATCGGAATCTAAATCACTATCCGATTGTCAAGCCAAATTGTCATTCTTTCTGTTGTCTTCCTTCTCACTCTACCCACCACTGCATGTAATTGTGTTCTACAGCTATACTTTTTTCTTCTTGTTTTGGCCGACCAATACCATACTAGTCTTAAGTTAAGCCTAATTGGACTTTGGGTTAGGTCCACCCCACATGGGCTGGACCTACCCAACAATACCATACTAGTGGATATCGCAATTCATCTTTGCTCCAATACAAAACCTGTACCTGAGGTATCTGAATTTACACTATGAGTCAGTAATTGGGTAAAGTGATCAAGATGAGGCAAAAAATTAACCGTGATGAAAATCTTGTTCTACCACGACATGCACATCAACACAAAGAATTGATGACATCCTCGTATGTATTTAAAGTAATACATCTGATGCTACTTTGTCCACGACATAAAATAGCATATACTTAAAAATTTCAGACAGAAAAGTCATCGACATCCTATAGATTAACTTCAAATTTTCATTTACCACATCTTCAAAGACACCCAGTCATAACATTTCTATCAATTCATTTAAAGTAGTCTGCTTACGGACAAACAACAATTTTCGTGCAGGTATACTATAAGACACCCCAAAATCAGATCCGTCCAATATTCTACCATCTCAGTAGAATATCATACTAATGTCCTCCACTTTCAACAATTATTAGTTCACAAACCAAAATAAAATAATAAATCCAGAAAACATACTTAGCAATTATATTGAGAAACATTAAAAAAGTTCAAATTACGGATTACAACTCAAATTAACTAATTGTTAAAACCACAAAGGGTAAAAAGAAATTGTTCGATCTCAAATTAATTCACGATATTGAAATTTCAAAATATATTATTCAATTTCATCAAACTCTCTAAAATATAAAACAAATCTAAAGTAATTACCTAATTAATAGTCCAAAACACAAGAATATTACTAAATACACTTTTTCCTAAACCTCAAAACCTAAATTTCGCTTTTTACCACTATAGATTTGACTTAATTTAATTTGAATCATAAATTTGTAATTACTTTGTATTGCGCTTAGAAATTTCAAAATTGTTTCTAAGAGATAATTATATCATATTAACGCACACATAATTACGACATCAAGTCTACAAATAATTCATTTACTACACAAATTTACAAAAAAAAAAAAAACTTTACCTAAAAATATAAACATATATCTTGAGAATAATTACCTAAAATTCTAATTACGATAATCACCTAAACTATTGGCCCAGTGAGCTATCCAAGAAGGGGGTGAATTTGGTAGTTATAAAAATTTAAATAATTTAAAACACTTAATTAATCGAATAATCAATTTTATCCTAAATCAATTGTTATCTTATTTCGCAGCGGATAAGTGTTCAAATCTAAGTGCACTCCTAAACAATAAAATAAAAATAAAGTAAATCAATGCAGCACACCAAGATATATCTTAGTTCACCAAGTTAACCTTGGCTAATCCAGTCCCTCGAGCTCCACAAAGATTCGCATCTACTAAAAACCCAAGATTCTTTTAACGGTAGGAACCAAACTTTCACAATGATTCTTTTCATAGGTTCAAAATCAACCTTTACAATTTTCTTTTCACAGGCTAAGGAAGAACCTTATCTTTTTGCAGGCTAAAAACTAACCTAATTTTATTATAGGAAGAATGACAACCTAATCCTTTTACGAGGCTAAGAATCAAACCTCAAAAATATTCCAAGTATCATTTTTACTGGTAGGGATGGAACCGTTACAATTCACTCAAAAACGAACTCTATTCAAGAAGAATTCACACCAGATTCTTTTCAAGGGAAAATAATTACCTAACCTTTTATCCACTAGGTAAACATCAAATCTCAATCTTTTTCCCGGAAAAGATTGGAACCCAAGCTACCCTGATTAAATACAATCCCAACCGTATCCAGTCGCACAAACTCACCAATTACAAAAAATCACTAAACTTTTTCCCACTCGAAACTTCTATCACATCAAACCAATTAAATTCAATTAATGTCTCAACAATTACTACACGATAAAAATTAGCAATAAAAAATAAGTGAGGAATTCAATATCTGATTATAATATGTGTGGGTAGCACAAAATAAAGCTCGTAATAAGATAATCATAAAAATCGTTTTAAAAATAATTTTTATGCTCTTAAAGTTCAAAATCAATTTTAATACAACCTTATCAACCAAGAAAATATAGTAATATGATTTCACAATAAAGAATGATAGATTGGAAAGATCTCACCAGGAAAACACTGAAAGATTAAAATCAGAATAGCAAAACAGCACAGATCGGTCAAGCCAACTCAATAGTACGTTTTCTCAAGAACTTCTCACACAATAATCTCATAATAGATCTCTCGAATATATCTCAGAATAACAACTCTTAGAAAACTCAGGAACTTTGATAGTTCTTGATTGATTTATTATAATGATATGAAATTCGCAGATCTATTTAAGCTGATTTGAAATAGGTCATCTAACGGTTAGTTTTCTCAAGATATGACATTCAAATGCACTAGATATATCATAACCATTCATTCCTGGAATAATTTACTCAAATATGGTTTTTAAAATTTTCGATTAAGTCCACAAATTATTTCTCAATTTCAAATCGCATAGATAGAAAGAATTAAATGAACCAAATTGAAAGACACTTCAATTTTATATATCATATCTATAGGGATATAATAATAGATGTGATATACCTTAAATATAATCAAATCCCAAGAATATTTGAATCAGATATGCCAAAAATGGCTAGTTAACGGCTAGTATTTGATTTTATCCTTAAAAACCTCAAAATTCTAACGAGACAGTTGGTTGACTGATCATCAGCCATCGGTTGACTAATCAATATAGGTTGTTAAGCCTTTCAACCCTTAAGGTAGTCGATTGACCAACCCATCACTGGTTGTACGGCGGAGGATTCGATCCTCGCGTATTGACTACTCGCAAATGTGCGAGGTCAAAGTTTTAATATAGTGTGATCGTGAAAGATCGGGTTATCGTATCCACAGGGATTTGTGTCGTTACTATCGAGTACCGCGTTTGTCATGACCTAACTTTATCTAGGCTAAAGATAAATGTATTTAATTAATTAAACTAAACTAATATAACCTAAATTAACTATACTAATATACTAATATGTTTTAGGAGAAAAAATTGCCTAAGGATTAACTTGTTTACAAATACATGTTCGATCTCGATTTACTCACATTTATGGTGTTCGACCTATTTGACAAACTTGGTATCTAAAACTTCTCCGCCACCTCTCCCGAGTGTAAGACGGAGAATATAACGCAATTTCGTGTCAACGAAGAAGTCCCCCTCAACCACTTAACGACCCTAGGTCGTGTGAGTCTCGCCCCAACGTCATTGATTGCACACAATCCAACTCCTGACCGGGTCATTGGATCGTCGCGTCGTGTTTACCTTATCGACAATCTCGGTTCTAAAACTCCACCGCCACCTCTCCCGAGTGTAAGACGGGGGAATACTTGACTTCGAGTTAATGAAGAAGTCCCCCTCAACATCTTAACGACCCTAGATCATGTGAGTCTTGCCCCAACGTCATCGATTGTCTACAATCTTAACCTCGATCGGGTTATTAGATCGTGGCGTTTGTTTACCCTAATTCGAATCTGGGGTTTGCTAAACCTCATATTCTCTATTCATTTATCTAAGCATGATAAACAAACAATACGATAAATACAATCAAATTACGAAGAACAAACATAAACGCAACACCGAAATCATCCACACACATATTTATAAATTTATTGTTAATCCTTATACAATCCACATTTAACTTGTGGTCATAACAATATAAACATTGAAATCGAACTAAACATGCTCACAAAATCCTAAGTTAAAGAAACAAGGGAAGAAATAAAAAAATTTAGCCTTGTCCGAAGTTTAGCCACTAAGAACGTTCAACGATCGCTTCGCCGTCTTCTTCTCTTTCGGAATGTGTGCTTTCCCTCTAAAACTCCTAATTCCAACTCTAAGTATAGCCCAAGGGGCTTTAGTGGCCGGAGAGAGCAACAAGAGGGGAGAGGAGTGGATGTTTATAAGTAAAATATTTCAAAAATATCTAAAAAATATCTTAGGTTGTGCAGAGGCCACCGCCGCGGCCGTGGGATTCAGCGCTGCGGCGGTGAGTAGGTCGGTTGGCTGATCGTCTAGGTGGTGGAGAAGGCGATGGATTAAGAAAGAACATCCTGCATCTCTTGTGCCGCGGCGATGGATCTTGTGCTGTGGAAGTTCAGCAAGATATTGGTCTTCTCAGCATTTTTACCGCCGCGAAGGTGGACTTCTTTCACAATTTTGCCTCCTTGCTTGTTTTTTCACCGTTCTTCGACTGTTTTTTGTTCGATCTTATCGTTTTCGCTCTAGTTTCCTATTTTTTTGCCCCCACACACCTGTTTTAATACAAAAAGTATAAAAACTAATTTAAACATAATAAAACACTATATAAACGCTTGAAAAATAACTTAATTCGGTTTGAAAATAGATAGGTAGATCACACATATCACTGGTCGATTGACCGATAAATGGAGGTTGCATTTCTAGGCCAATTTTAAGCCCTAGTCGGTTGAACGATCCCCTATGGTCAGTTGACCGATTGATACAGAAAGTTTCACTTTGGGCAATTAGTTGACCGATCTTTCATGGGCGGTTGACCGATCGATTTAGAGACTCCTCGTTTTTCGGCCTTCGCGATTGACTGAACCTTCACCCGTCGATTGACTGATCATTGCTAGAATACTCATTTCTCAAATTATTTCAACTCCAAACTTCATCGTTTTAATCCCTTTAACCAATTTCTTTTCTCGGTTAACTCAATTGACACTAATATTCAATTTTAAACAATAATCTTACTTAGATCAATTTTTATTTTTCAATTTCACATTGGAGTAAATAATTTAATACTAATTATGATATTAATTTCATCAAATCAAACACACATAAATATAACTCATTATGTAACGTCTCGGTTTCCCAGGGCCCCTACTTGGTTTCTCTTATAGAGAATCAATACTAAAATCGAATGACTAATATCTCATTTTATAAAAAGAATCTAATAAATTCACAAGTTACAACAATAATTTTAATGAGATTATATAACAATACCTGGTATAATTATTGATATAATCTGGCACTTACCAATATCGTTATAATTCATTATCCCATCAAATAGATATTTAGCCATACTTAATATCTATCAGTCCCATAAAATATACTATGATATACTTATGATAAATTTGTTTGAAATTATTTGGGACTTAATATATTAATATTAAGTTTAATATTAATATATTTATATAGATATAAATTTATATTTATCAATATAAATTATACTGATTATTAAAAATATATTATATTTTAATAATCTCACAACTGTGTCATCTAATGTAACGGCCTGATTTTCCAGGACTGCCATGCAGTTTCTCTCAAGAAGAAATTACGCTAAAACTAAACGATCAATATTTTATTGCTCGTAAATCTAAGAAATTTGATAACGCTACGACGATAATTATACTAAATTCAACGAGTCAATTTGTTTTTCAAAGGCGAATAATAACTACAATTATTACGAATAGAAATTCATTTATAAATTCCAATAATAACTACAATTTTTATAAATTAAATAGAAATTTCAATATAACTCTCGGTGCCGTTTCGTTTTCACCAGCCCTGCAATCAAAACTGTAGGGTTGTAAGCCAACGCCCAGTAAAACCCCAACCCCTCTAATACGTGCATTTAATTATCACGACAAATAAATCACTTTGGCATGATTTTCACATAATTTTTACATAATCATAATTATTTCATGTGAACTAACAACGATAAATTCACTGACAATAATAACATAAATTACTCAATAGATAGATTAAATACAAATATTAGAATAATTAGAAATTCTACCTGAAATTCGAAGTCGAAATCTGAACCGAAATATTTTTCTCACTCAAAAATCATTCAACGTATATATTTTTGCATCAACAGAAACTATTTCCTGAGATTTTCATATATATCCATCCATATATATAAAGCCTAATATGCTGGTGCTTAATATACTTAAACTATTTTAATATCCATCTCTATCCAATTCGTAGCATCTCCATATGATCATGCTTGTTATTATTATTATTATTACTATATCATTACACGTGTCCAAGCCTTTAGATATGTGTGTGTGGCCGATTTTGTTTTCCTTCTTTGCGAAGGAAAATAATTTTTGGCCATTTTGTTTATTTATTTATTTATGTATACTAATTATTCATCTTAAAATAAAAAATAAAATAAAAAATATTAATTATACCACAAAACTCTTAAAAGTAAATTTTAAATAACACAATAGTCTCAAAATAATTAAAGGTCAATTTAAAATTAACACTTAACCCTAAATTTTTTTAAATATTATTTATATTAGAAATTTATAAAACCGACCCAAAAATGTTAAACTTATATAAACTAATATCTTCAGAATCTTCAATACTCTTCATCCCTTTAATGTTCATCTCTATATCTTGAATAATTATTTCATGATTTGATCTTTAATGAAACTTGTTATATTGAAACACTCAACAAACACTTTAATTCCACCACAAATATCAACTCTTAATTGTCTATCAAAATCTTGGGATCAACAATCTTCCTATTTTTTATGTTGACAATTTACTTTGATATTTTCTTCAAAACAAGAACGTAAACACGCTCTCCCTAAATCCGAGGACGAATTTTTTAACTCGTTAAAGTATAATCATGAAGATAATGTAATACATTTATCAGATATTTAACATAAGCGCAAACATCATCAATTCAATGAGAAGATAATTCAATAAAGAACAACATGATCATTTCAACAAAGTTCTCTCCTTTTATTAGTGTAATGCTTAGACGAACAAATCCTGAACATTAACTAACTCGTTTTAAGCGCAATAATGATTTTCTCTTTATATTTTCCCTTTTGTAAATCAATTCAATTCTTTAAATATATTTAATAAATATCAAATATATTCTCCCCTTTTTTCATCTCAAAAATTGAGGAAGGGGAACCAAAAACATCTTTAATTTCAAATGAAATATTTTTCTTTAAAAGCTTTATCAATACTTTTTGATTAAAAAGTAATTTTTAAGCACAAAAAATCAATTTTAAGCATCAAAACCATTTTCAATTTTTCAAAAGATATGTGTATTATCATAGAAGATAAATATTAAGCAAAACCGATCAAGTCTAGACAAACACAAAAAGCTACATACTAAGTAGCACAAATCCTAAATTAGGCTATTACAAACCAAAATACTTAAAGTGAGACAAGTTCAAGATTCAAAATACAACCGAGATAAAGATGAAGAATAAAGTCTAGTGAGGACCCTGTCCAGTAAATAGATAGTATGGTCCCAACGGACTAGTGGCTGGCTGTTGTGGTTACTAGACAACAGGTTGAACGCTCAAGGTCGAGGGTATCTACGGATAATATTGCATTGACGGCCCCGTTCCTGATGGCTCTGCTGCAAAAGATCCTCCCTAGGATTATTGCACTCCAAATGTAGTCTGTCCACTGTAGTGCTGCTAAGCGTTGAACTACTGTTGGGCTGCAAACTGCGAGATCTGCATAAACTGAAACATTTGTTCCACGTTGATTGAGATTCTGCCATCTTAGCCATACTGCTATCTAGATAGGACATCCGGTAATCCATCATATCCGCATGTAACCGGAGACCATCAACCTGATCTCAAAGCAAATTCATCTTCTGCTCTGAGCTCAACTCTTCCTCATCATCTTCGTCTTCTTCTTCTTCCACCATCATTCTCGGTCTCTCATCGCCTTTCTTTTTCACTCATCTATTCCTCTTAAATTTATACCCCATTAAAACAATATTACCTATATTTATCCATCTCAGGGTTACTGAGAAGAATTGTTTTTCTTCATGATCAGCTCTCACTCCAAAAATGGTTAAACACTTTTTGAAGCGCATCAGCATAGGGTCATACTCTAGAGAGTTTATGTAGATGGTATTTCATGTGATATCATGATATGGGCTTGGTCGAGTTTCCTTCTCTCAACAATCTTATTCAACAAATACAAGTCATATTCATTCACATTAGCATGACTTTCTCCTCTAGGCACAATCGTATATGGGATCATCAAATGAAGAAGACGGTGCTCAAGTGAAACCGATCCCACTCTATCGCCATCCAACCTAAACTTATCTACAATTTATTTTCTATTAAAGTTTATCGAAAGCCAATGAGGAGTATTGTAGGGAAACATATTTCCTCTCTCCAATTTCAAAATGTCACTTAGAAGGGCACTATTAAACCTGATTTCTTTCCCCTTAACAAACGATGTCATATATTCTTTATTATATGTAAGGTTGCTATAGAACATCCTTACCCAAATCAACATCCACTTGTTACTACTAGAGACAAAATTGGTCCAACCCAAAACACTAAGAAACGATTCAATATCAATATTTTTCTTCCTTAGACCATCAAAATTTATGGTTTGCAACATACAACCTTTCGATTAGCAAACTCCGCTTTATCTTTTTGTTACTTCTCCTTGTTCTGAAAATGAACTTTGTCAAACTTAGCTCTTGAGTTAGGCATCTTGATTCTAGGCATTTTTCTCACAATTTAAAGAACAACCAACCAAGAAAACACAACAGATCTAATCTGAGATGAAGCACAAACCAAAACCCTAGAGGAAAGATAGAATAACCAACCTTATATCGAAGAAATAGGTTTCCAAATCGTAGATCCAAGCCCTAGATCTTTAAATCGAAGCCACACCGTGTTGATTTCGTGGAGATTTAGGATGAAAGAAATATCCACAAACATCATTATGGCTCTCTTCCCTAACAAAAATATCTCCAAATATCTTTTAAACATGGCCAAAACAAGGGCCCCTTGGCGCATTCCCGTTAGCTATATGCTAAAATGACACCATGATATGATCTTGAGGAGACATTAAATCCATGCTTAACCCCTAAACTAATTTCCATCATGCCTATAAAAAGGAGAGCATACAATTGCTCAAAGGTACATAAAATTTGCTCACCACTTACTCTCAACTCTTCTCAGCAGTTATATTATAAATTCTTTCCCCCGTACGCTAATTCTCATACCGGAGGGGACACTCCGAAAAAACCCCAGCAAGTCCTTTGTTCAGGTTTTCAGGCACTCAATGTTCCAAGAACTGCTCAATTCCAAGTGTTGGTTCATCTCTCTGAGGACCATGAGGTATTCTGCTCCTCCCCTTCTCAGCTCAGAAGGTTGACGATCCCTTCTCAGCACCGGCTCTCCCCTTTCCTACAAGGGATTTCTCCATGGATAAAAAGCTACACGGATCAAAGATCTCCACTCTGGAACCCTCCAACATCCTCCAAGACTGACCGGGCCATACTATTGGTGTCGACCAAAATTTGACATTAACAGATCTAATTTGGTGGAAAATATTCTTCAAACAAACTTTAATGAGTTTATAATTTTTTTTAAGGAAGTTAATGTTTTAAATAAAAAATGTGTGTTTTATTGAGAAATATTTTTCAAATGAATTTTATAAGAGAAATTGTGATTTTTTAAAATTATTATGAACAATACTTCTTAAATATTTTTCCAAAATTGCAAATGAGTAATTGCTTATGAATTTTTTTTGGAAATAGATGTTTTTTTAAATCTTCGTCCTCACTTTTTGAGATGACAAAGGGGAAAAAGTTGTATGATATTTAGTATTTGTTCTCCTAAGCATTGCAACTATATAGGGGAAAAGTGTTTTGAAAGGGAATAATGTGTTATGCTTAAATTGAAAATCTTTTTGATAAATATTTTTATCCTTATAATGGTGCTTAAACGAGTTAACAAATCTGTCCTCAGATTTAGAGAGAGATTGTTAAACCTAATGTTTTGATGGACAAATAAACGTTGATATTTTATGGAACTAATGGTTTTATTGAATGATTTCAGATTAAAAGTTGGGATTTTTCGGGATAATGACATTTTTGGTCCCTGACAAATGACTTCGGTGCTCAATTGGTCCCTCGAATTTGGATTTAGACGCATTTGGTCTTTCACATTTCATTTTCATTCCAATTTGTCCCTTCTGTTAGGTCAATGTTGATGGTCAACTTGAAAGTAAGGGTATTTTGGTAATTTCATGTTAAAAATGGGTAATTTGATCTTTTTACTCTAACTAATTTAATGTGATCTATTTGAATATTTGACTAAATATAAAGGGTCAAAAATCAACTCTCACCATCTCTTGAAACTCTCTCTCTAACTCTCTGCAACTCACTCTCTGTCTCTGCAATCTCCTCTCTCTCTTTTCTCACCACCTCTTTCATCCACCATGTCACCATTACCACGCTGGCCACCCTCAACCCTCCTCCATTCCGATGTCGTGTATTCTTTCTCCCTCCCACGCCTTCAAAGTTGTTATGTTCCCGAACATGAATTTTGACCCATTCCTAATTCTCTCACTCTCGAGACAGCTCTGTATCGTTGCAACTTTGACGAGATTAAACGTCTGCAATGGAGGAGCAGTGATAGGTGTAAATTACCTATCTATTTTCAATCCAAACGTTGTTAGTTTTCGAGTATGTTTAGTACGTTTTAATATATTTTTATTTGTTTTTGTCTAAATCTGGTGTTTGAGGTGAAAAGGTATGTGAACGGATAAAAAACGATCAAATTAGATCAAGAACGGTGGAAAAAAGGAGAAAATGTGCAAAGCTGGTACAGGTGTTGTAACTTCAAAGATATTTAGGACTATGATGCAATCCGATTTTGGAAACACTCAAAACATGGAAGTTGTATATATTTTTCTTATCTTTCTATAGGTTTTTGAATCACCTCAATCGGAGTTTGGATGAAGACGTTACAGTTAAAACAAAATTACAAATGTGCAGTAACTTTACCTAGGCGAAAATCCGGCAGAAAGTTAACCAACCTTCCTGCAGTAACTTCACCTAGGCGAAAACCTCTGTGCCAGTTTACATATTATTTTAGATATTTTAGGATATTTTGAGCCTAGTTTTCTCCTTCTCTCCTCTCCATTAGGCTAGGGAACCTCCATAGACTTGAGGATGATAGATTGAGAGGTTTTGGGAGTGCTCATTCAAATCCTAAGGAGAAGATCACATTGCAACGAAGGAGGAGCGATCTCAGAATGTTTTTAGTGATAAATCTTCGAACTAGGCTAAGTTTCTCTTGTTCCTTCTTTTATTTCTTAACTTAGGTTTGTTGTTTGAGTATGTTTAGCTTAGTTTTCATTATATAATCGACTATGGCCATGAGCCAAACGAGTTTTTGTCTAGTGATTAATGTATTATTTATGAAAATGTAGTTTTGGTTGAATTTGTGTTTCGTTTATGGTTGTTCCTTATAATTTCGATTGTGTTGCCGTGTTTTCTATGATTATATACTAGTTTAGATGTATTGAGAATACGGGGTTTGACACTCGGTAGAGATAACCCCGGATTCGTACTAGGGTTAACACAACACGACAATCTAACGACCCGGGAGGGCGTTAGAAAGTGTGCAATCAATGACGTTGGAGCGAGACTCACGTGACCTAGAGTCATTACGACGTTGAGGGGGACTTCGACGTTAACACGAAGTCACGTATTCTCCCGTCTTACACTCGAAAGAGGTGGCAAGAGAGTTTACAAACTGAGATTGTCGGATAAGTCGAACGCCATTAATGTAAACTAAAACGAGACCAAACATGGTTTTGTAAACAAAAGTTAATCCCTAGGCAATACTTTCCCTAAACATCTCATAGTAATATTAGTATAGTTAATTTAATTAGATTAATTAACTTAGTATTAGTATAATTAATTTTATTCAATTTATCTTCGCCTAGATAAAATTAGGTCATAATAAATATGGTATTTAATTATAGTCAAAACCAATCCATGTGGACACGATAACCCTAACTCTCCCGATCTATACTAAAACTTGACCTCGTATACTTGCGAGTGAGGTAGCAGCGTATTTACGCGCTACCAAGTTTTTGGCGTCGTTGCCGGGGATTGTGTTTTTGGTTATTATTGATATTGTGAGTAAATTACCAGATTTTACTTTAAGCATTTCTTTTGTGTATAATTTTTTTCTTTGTAGTTTTTTTTTTTTTTTTTCTCGCAGGGTGCTTGAAGATGGTAGATCAACAGGTACTCTTGCAGTTCTTTCAACGGGATTCCGAGCCATTTTACTGTGCTTGGGATCGATACAAGGATTTGCTACTCCGGTTTCTGAATCACGGATTCCCGAGGGAGTGTCAACTACTGAACTTCCTCGACAGGTTACAAGCCGTAACCAGAATGTGGGTTGAAAGAGGAAACAATACCACCTCTTTTGACCAACTAACCCGAACGAAGCCCATTGGATGTTGGAAGACATGGTAGCCTTTGATTATCAGAGTTGCAATTCTATGGTGCCATAGATTGATACCCCGAACCAATACGTTGAGTCTTCCCCTGGCTTGGAAGAAATACTCGCTGATTTTATTGGGGAGACTTAGACATTTTGGAGGGAGACGAATGACCAGCTACATGAGCACGAGGATCGTCTCAACAACATTGAGACGATTTGCACTGAAATCGATGTGACCGTAACGTTTTTACAGATGCACATCGGTCAGCTTATCTGCTTGATTGAGGCCGAGTCAGACGTGATGGCACCCGGAGATTCACAAGCCAAATCCTATTGTGAAAACCACCACGAAGAACCAGAGACAAGCGGGAGGTACTGGGATGAGATTGACGGAGATTCATACATTAAGTGTTGTGAATTTTCACCTCTCGAATTTCAGTTGGTGACGCCGCACTCGATCCAAGCCGATCATATTTATGAGGATCCGATGTGGCTCAATAATCCTTCGCCGCCACTAGCAACGTTCTTTCATGCCCACCAAGTACATGAGCTGGTGAGGCATATCATTGAAAGATCGAGCTATACATTGTCACATCTCGCCAGTCTTGAGGGCGTACTGAACCAAGACCCGTATGTGGTGTTGTACGACACTTACTACGGGCGGAAGCCGCTCTTTGACGAGCACTTTGGCATGTTAGGCTGATGACCATAAACCAAGCGCTTCTTGGGAGGCAAGCCAAGGAAAAGAATATGTTAGATCCATCATAACCGATTTGATTCAGAGGCGAGAGTCTCTCGCCTCTCAGGTACGTGTTCTAAACCCTAATCTTCATTATAATGCTTTATCATGTCATTGGGATCGTTGACTAGGTTATTATGGGCAGTTTGAGTCAGATGTGATGTGTAGTATGTTTTTAGTATATGTTTTAGTTAGTATGTTTTATTGTTTCTACGTGTGCATGTCTGTTTAGGATAGTTGTTGTGTTATGTGCTGAATTTTGACTTCATCTGGGCCATCACCCAATGATGAGTCTGTCCCCTAGTTGTTTATTTAGGTCGAGCGTAAAACTCATGCATGTATGTTTTGTGTGCTCAACGTTATGTTTTAGTAATAGTTATTATAGATCCTACTTGCACGAGCATGAAAACTTATTATATAATCGTCTAATTGATTTGAAAATGATTATCTGTCACCTAAATTCATGATATTAGGGTTTCTAGAACTTGATTTGAGGAAAATTCAAGGCGAAATCCTAGGCGAGGTAGTTCGGAAGACATGATTTAGGCATTCATTTTCTCGCTTGAGCCTTTTTAAGCCAACCTTGCTAAATCATTACCCCTCGTTACCCTGTCGAAGCTTAATAGCCATTTCAATTCTGAACACTTAACCAATACCACATGACCGATTAAACTTCTTTCCAAACCTAAATCGCTAAACCAAAGGCACAATTTGAGAGAATCAAGTTAGCATTCATTATGCTACTTGAAGTGAGCGGTTGAGTTTTAGGCGAACTATTAATTTGTTCGGTATTCGAGTACTCACTTGTCAATTTTTTGTTCATATTTCACACACCCCTTAAATTGTACAAATCAAATAACTTTGGGGGTTTATTTGTTAAAAAAAAAAAAAATATCAAGTGCACATACGGTTTTTATTTTCTGTTCTTTTTTACAAGTGAGTACAAAGTTCTTAAAATTATGTTCAGAGTTGTTTCAGTTATATCTATGGGGTTTCGAGAGTGAGAGAGTGCCAAGCAATGTGCCTTGGGTAACGTCAAGTTAACGACGTTAACCCGTTTTCTTTTTCAAATTTACCCTTGGCCATTTGTCTTAAATCGAACCAAGACCTATTGATATTTTTTAACTTTCGAGCCTACATTAGTGGAGAATAGATCCCGGGTCAAGCCTATGGATTTCCTATACCTTCGGGTTGTTTCTGTCATACACTTATATGGTGGATAATCCAATCCGATTAACAGACAGTTATATATTTGAGTTTTTAAACACACACACACACTTTAGTAGGATCTATAACGACATATACTATTATAAATGTTGAAATTCTAGAACATTACATGATGTGTTTTATGCCTGAACTTGATAGGATTGGGGGCCGATGAAGGATATTTCGTTTGGCCGGTAGATGATACTCAAAACTTGCACATATTTGTTTATCGTGTTTTTCATTTTTTATTTTTAGTAGTTATATTTTCTTTTATTGCATGGGTATTTTGCTCGAGGACTAGTAAAATTCCGAGTTTAGGGGTATTTGATAAGTGTAAATTACCTATCTATTTCCAATCCGAACGTTGTTAGTTTTCGAGTATGTTTAATACGTTTTAATATGTTTTTATGTGTTTTTGTCTAAATCAGGTGTTTGAGTAAAAAGGTATGTGAACGGATAAAAAACAATCAAATCGGATCAAGAACGGTGGAAAAAGAGCGAAAATGTGCAAAGCCGGTACAGGTGCTGTAACTTCAAAACTATTTTGAACTATGATTTAATCCTATTTTGGAAACACTCAAAACATGGAAGTTATAGATATTTTTCTTAGCTTTCCATAAGTTTTTGAATTACCTCAATCGGAGTTCGGATGAAGAAGTTATAGTTAAAACAAAATTGCAAACTTACAGTAACTTCGCCTAGGAGAAGTTTCATTTGCCTAGGTGGAAATCTGGCAGAAAGTTAATCAACCTTCCTACAGTAACTTCGCCTAGGCGAAAACCTCTGCGCCAATTTAGATATTATTTTAGATATTTTAGGATATTTTGAGCCTAGTTTTCTCCTCCTCTCCTCTCCATTAGGCTAGGGCACCTCTATAGACTTGAGGAGGATAGATTGAGAGGTTTTAGGAGTGCTCATTCAAATCCTAAGGATAAGATCACGTTGCTACGAAGGAGAAGCGATCTCAGAACATTTTTAGTGATAAATCTTCGGACTAGGCTAAGTTTCTCTTGTTCCTTCTTTTATTTCTTAACTTAGGATTGTTATTTGAGCATGTTTAGCTTAGTTTGCATTATATAATCGGCTATGGCCATGAGCTAAACGAGTTTTTGTCTAGGGATTAATGTATTATTTATGAAAATGTAGTTTTGGTTGAATTTGTTTTTCGTTTATAGTTGTTCCTTACAATTTCAATTGTGTTGTCGTGTTTTCTATGATTATATGCTAGTTTAGATATATTGAAAATACGGGGTTTGATACTCGAGAGAAGTAACCCCGGATTCGGACTAGAGTTAACACAACACGACAATTTAACGCCCCGGGAGGGCGTTAGAAAGTGTGCAATCAATGACGTTGGGGCGAGACTCACGTGACCTAGAGTCATTAAGACATTGAGGAGGACTTCAACATTGACACAAAGTCACGTATTCCCCCATCTTATACTCGGAAGAGGTGGCGAGAGAGTTTACAAACCGAGATTGTTGGATACGTCGAACATCGTTAATGTAAACTAAAACGAGACCGAACATGTTTTTGTAAATAAAAGTTAATCCCTAGGAAATACTTTCCCTAAACATCTCATAGTAATATTAGTATAGTTAATTTAATTAGATTAATTAACTTAGTATTAGTATAATTAATTTTATTCAATTTATTTTCGCCTAGCTAAAATTAGGTCATTATAAACGTGGTAGTCAAAACCAATCCATGTGGACACGATAACCCTAACTCTCCCGATCTACACTAAAACTTGACCTCGTATACTTGCGAGTGAAAGTAGCGGCGTATTTACGCGCTACCAAGCAGCTACCGCAGTGTTTTGGAAATTAACCCACCTCTAGGAATCAGTGATGGACACGTCGGACTCGTTGTACTTAGGAATCATGGTGGGATTGAACTGGCCATGGTGGGTGGGGCTCGCCAGAGTAGAGATGGCGATGGCGGCAGTCGTGAAAAATAGGTGGAGAAATGGGTGTATCGAACCGCTGCCGCCTCCAACAAAGGCTTCCCAATCCCGCTTGATAGCAGATTCGCTCATCAGGGAGAAGAGAGGAGGGGTTACGGGGGTGCTATTTGAGATTCGAAGAGGAGAAAGAGAGAAAATGAGGATGTAAGAGTGGGTATTCGAGTCGTGCCAAGATAGGTGATAGGTGTGATCTACCTACGTACTTCCAAATCGAATTAAGTTAGTTTTCGTGCATTTATATAGTATTTTATTAAGTTTTAATTAGTTTTATTACTTTTTGTATAAATCAGGTGTGTAGGGCAAACAGATAGGAAATTAGAGCAAAAACGATGAGATCGAACCAAAAGCGATCGAAGTTACGGTGGATAAATAAGCTCAGAGGTAAAATTATGAAACAGGCCTACAACCTAGGCGTCCAAACCACCGCCTAGGCGGTGAAGAAGCTGAGAAATGACAAAAGGCTACTGACAACCCACCGCCTAGGTGGAAATCCAGCAAAAAGATTTCCAAGTCCACCTCCTACTTCTTCACCTAGGCGATCAGCCAAACCGACCTACCTCCGCCTCGGCAGAAATCCCTTCGCCTAGGCGGAGAGCCTCTACACAGCCTAGATATTTTTAGGATATTTTGTTTATAAATACCATCCCCTCTCCCCTCCTTGTGAGCCCTCCGGCCATTTGGACACCTTAGGCCATATTAGGCTAGGGTTTAGGAGTTTTAGAAGTGGAGCTCATATCTCGAAGTAGAGAAGACGGAGAATCGATCGTTGAGGGTTCTTAGCGGTTTATCTTTGGACGAGGCTAAGTTCTTCGGTTGTTTTTCCTTATTTCTTTATCTTAAGATCATGTGAGAATGTTTAGTTTGTTATTTTATTGTAAATGCGACTATGGCCATAGCTAAATATAGATTGTAGTAGGGATTAACAATAAATTTATAAATACATTATTTTGATGATATCGGTGTTTTGTTTGTGATTGTTCTTCATAGTTTGATTGTATTTATCGTATTGTTTCTTTATCATGCTTAGTTAGATAAATGAAGAATACATGATTTTGATAAACCCCGAATTCGGATTAGGGTAACAAACGCCACGATTCTATAACCCAGTCGGGGTTTGAATCGTGGACAATCGATGACATTAGGGCAAGACTCACGCAACCTAGGGTCGTTAAGACGTTGAAGGGGACTTCTTAGTTGACTCAAAGTTGTGTTATATCCCCCGTCTTATACTCAGAAAAGGTGGCGAGAGAGTTTTAGAACGGAGATTGTCGATAGGGTAAATACAACGCACGATCCAATGACCCGGTCGGGAGTTGGATTGTGTGCAATCAATGACGCTAGGTGAGACTCACATGACCTAGGGTCGTTAAGACATTGAGGAGGACTTCTTCGTTGACTCGAAATCATGTATTCCCCCGTCTTACACTCGAAAAAGATGGCGGTGGAGTTTTCGTACCGAGATTGTCAAATGGGTCGAACACCGTAAACGTGAGTAAATCAAAATCGAACACGTATTTGTAAACATGTTATTACTGGAGATTATTTTGATGTTATTGCTGGATAAATGCGATAACAGCTCAAGACTTAAGTTTTAGATAGGAGAAGCAAGTGTATCGTATTGCCGGGGATTGGCGAAGTTGGTATTATTGATATTGTGTGTAAATGACTTAATTTTACTTTAGGCATTTCTTTTGTATATAATTTTTGTTTGTAATTTTGTTTTTGTTTCTTATGCAAGGTACTTGGTGATGTTAGATCGATGGGTATTGATGCATCCCTTTCGACGGGATTCCAATCCGTTTTATTGTACGGGGCCACGCACATAATCCGGTAAGGCGTTTCGTTGAAAGATTGAGCCATCGAAAGTAAAACCTCGCCAATCTTAAGGGCGTTCTGAAAATATCGGGCTAAGAAAATTAAACCACGCGCTTCTTGGGAGACAACCCAGGGTTAAATAAGTTAAATCCATTACATCCGACTTGAATCGGAGGCGAGATCCTCTCGCCTCCCAGGTAAGTGTTTTAAACACCCTTCGTCAGCATGCTTAAATTTCATATGTTGAGATTGATGATTGGGATCACTGAGAGCACTATTCGTTTTAAGTTTAGAAGTGATGTGTAGTGTAGTATTCTTAGTTTATGTGTTATTTTTTTTCCGTATTGCATGTGTGTTTAGGTTATAATATGTTTATGTTTTTGTGTTGTTGTTTGCATACTGAGTTTTGCGTTTATCTGAGTCGTTACCCGATGATGATAATTACCCCTGGTTGTTTTCGAGGTCAAGGGTAATACCCATGCATGTGTATTCTGTGTGCTTGACTATGCGTTTTGGTTAAAATTATTGTAGATCCTAATTTGCACGAGCACATAAACTTAATGTATTTATATTCAATTGACTTGAGGACGATTATTGATTAGCCAAATTCATAACACATTAAGGATTCTAGAACCTGATTTTGGGGAAAGCTTGAGCGAAATCCTAGGCGAGGTAGTTCAGGAGACGCGATTTAAGCATTTTTTTTGTCACTTGAGCCTTTTAAGCCTACTTTGTTAAATGTTTATCCCTCGTTATCCTATCGAAGCCTAAATGCAAATTCAATTCTGAGCACATAAACTAATACCCTGGCCAGTTGATCGTTTTCCAAACCTATATCGCTGAACTAAAGGCACATTTGAGTGAATCAAATTAGCAATTGTAAATGCTATTTGATGTGAGCGGTTGGGTTTAGGGCGAACTTCTAATTGGTTCGGTATTTGAGTACTCACTTGTCGTTTTTTATTTGTATTTCACACACCCCTTCAATTATAACAATCAAATAAGTTTGGGGGTGTGTTCGTTGAAAAGAAAAGAAAAAAAAAATCAAATGTAAATACAGTTTTTATTTCTGTTTTTTTTTTTACAAGTGAGTACTACGTTCTTAATTGTTAGTTCGGGATTGTTTCCAATCTATCCATGGGGGTTCGAGAGTGAATGTGCCAAGCGTTGAGCCTTGGGTAACGTTAAGTTAACAATGTTAACCCGTTTTCAATTCCGAAATACCCTTGGCCAACTATTCCTTAAACCGAACCAAGCCCTAATGATCTTTACGAACTATTTAACCTACATTAGTGAAGAGTGGACCCCAATCCGGCTTATGGAAATCCTAGTCCTTCACGGTTTAAGTCATGAATTTCGTTGGGGGATAATCCAATATGATTATTGTATAGATATATTATTGAGTCTCCCACTAACACGCATACAGGATCTAGAATAGCGTTCACCATTATTGCATGTCAAAATTCCAGAACCTCATGATGTGTTTTACTGCTTGAACTCAATATGACTGGCGGTAGTTGAGGGACAAAAATAAAAAGGCCTTTAGAAGAATTTAAAACTCGCATGTTGTTATATTTTTAGATTATTTTTAGGATGTTGGTTATTTCAGTTTGTGTATTTTCATTTTCGTGTGTGTATTTGGCTCGAGGACTAGCCAAATTCCAAGTTTGGGGGTATTTGATAGGTGTGATCTACCTACGTATTTTCAAATCGAATTAAGTTAGTTTTCGAGCGTTTATATAGTATTTTATTACGTTTTAATTAGTTTTCTTACTTTTTGTATAAATCAGGTGTATGGGGCAAAAATATAGGAAATTGGAGCGAAAACGATGAGATCGAACCAAAAGCGATCGAAGAACGGTGGAAAACAAACTCAGAGGCAAAATTGTGAAACAATCCCATCGTCGTGGTGTCCAGACCACTATTGCGGCGATGAAGATACTGAGTAAGGAAAAATGCCACTAATGGACCACCGCCGTAGCAGTGAAGAAGCAGAGAAACAAAAATAGGCTACTGATAACCCACCGCCTAGGCAAAAATCCAGCAGAATGTTCTTCCTAAGCCACCACTATCTTCATCGCCGCAGCGATCATTGAACCAACCTATTCACTGCCGCAGCAATGAATCCCACCGCTGTGGCGGTGACCCTCTACACAACCTAGATATTTTATTTAGATATTTTGCTTATAAATACCCCTCTCCTTCCCCTTCCTTTGAAACCCCCCCGCCATTTGGGTACCTTAAGCTATATTTAGGCTATGGTTTAGGAGTTTTATAGGTAGAGCTCACATCCCGAAGTCGAGAAGATGGTGAATCAATCGTTGAGCGTTCTTAGAAGTTTATCTTCGGATGAGGCTAAGTTCTTCGATTGTTTTTTCTTATTTCTTTATCTTAGGATCATGTGAGCATGTTTAGCTTGTTATTTCATTGTAAATGCGACTATGGCCTTAGCTAAACATGGATTGTATAGGGATTAACATATAATTTATAAATACGTTGTTTGGATGATTTCGGTGTTTCGTTTGTGATTGTTCTTCGTAGTTTGATTGTATTTATTGTATTGTTTGTTTATTATGCTTAGTTAAATAAATGGAGAATACGGGATTTTGACAAACCTTGGATTCCAATTTGGGTAAACAAACGCCACGATTCTATAACCCAGTCGGGGTTTGAATCATGAACAATCGATGACGTTGAGGTAAGACTCACGTGATCTAGGGTCATTAAGACATTGAGAGGGACTTCTTTGTTGACACAAAGTCACGTTATATCCCCCGTCTTACACTCGGGAGAGGTGGCGAGAGAGTTTTAGAACAGAATTGTCGATAGGGTAAATACAACGCACGATCTAATGACCCGATCGGGAGTTGGATTATGTGCAATCAATGATGCTGAGCGAGACTCACGTGACCTAGGGTTGTTAAGACATTGAGAGGGATTTATTCATTGACTCGAAGTCATGTATTCTCCTGTCTTACACTCGGGAGAGGTGGCAGTGAAGTTTACGTACCGAGATTGTCAAATAGGTCGAACACCGTAAACGTGAGTAAATCGAGATCGAACACGTATTTGTAAACATGTTAATCCCTATGTAATTATTTACCCTAAAACATATTAGTATATTAGTGTAGTTAATTTTGGATATATTAGTATTAGTTTAATTAATTAAGTACATTTGTTTTTCGCCTAGATAAAATTAGGTTATGAAAAACGCGATATTCGATAGTAACAACACCAATCCCTGTGGATACGATAGCCCGATCTTTCACGATCACACTATACTAAAACTTTAACTTCGTACACTTGCAAGTAGTCATATACGCGAAGGATAGTAGAATCATTCGGTGTACAGGAGGTGAGATTCTCTTACCTCCCAGGTACGTGTTCTAAACCCCCTTCGTCAGCATGCTTTAATCTCATATGTTGAGAATGATGATTAGGATCGCTGAGGACATTGTCCATTTTGAGCTTGGCAGTGATTTGTAGTATAGTATGTTAGTTTATGCGTTATTGTTTTCTTGTGTGCGTATTTGTTTAGGTTAGAATGTGTTTATTTTTGTGTTGTTGTTTGCATGTTAAGTTTTGCATTCATTTGGGCCGTTACCCGATGATGATAATTACCCCTGGTTGTTTTCGAAGTCAAGGTTAATACCCATGCATGTGTATTCTATGTGTTTGACTATGCTTTTTGGTAAAAATTATTATAGATCCTATTTTGCACGGGCACATAGACTCAATGTATTTCTATTCAATTGACTTGAGGAAGATTATCGATTAGCCAAACTCATGATACATTAAAGATTCTAAAACCTGATTGAAGGGAAGCTTGAGGCCAAATCCTAGGCGAGGTAGTTCAGGAGATGTGATTTAGGCATTCTCTTTGTCGCTTGAGCCTTTTTAAGCCTACTTTGATACATGTTTATCCCTCGTTACCCTGTCGAAACCTAGATTCTAATTCAATTCTGAACACATAAACAAATACCCTAGCCAGTTGATTTTTTTCCAAACCTTAATCGCTAAATTTAAATGCACATTTGAGTGAATCAAGTTAGCATTCATGTATGCTACTTGATATGAGCGGTTGGATTTAGGGCAAACTTCAGATTGGTTCGGTATTCGAGTACTCACTTATCGTTTTTCTTTCATTTTAACCACACCCGTGAAATCATACTAATTGAATAAGTTTGGGGGTGTGGTAAGTTGAAAAAAAAAAAAAAAAAAAACACTAAAACTATGTTAATATTGTTTATTTACGTTTCTTTTTGACAAATGAGTACGTTGGTCTTAAAATTGTATATTCGGGATTGTTTCCAATCTAAGTATGGGGGTTCGAGAGTGAATGTGCCAAGCGTTGAACCTTGGGTAACATTAAGTTAACAATGTTAACCTGTTTTCTATTCCAAATTACCCTTGGCCAAATATACCAAAACCGAACGAAGTCCTTCTAATCTCTACAAATTGCTTAACCTACATTAGTGGAGAGCGGACCCCAATCAGGCTTATAGAAATCCTAGTCCTATACAGTTTAAGTCATGACTTTCGTTGGGAGATAATCCAATCCGGTCATTGTATAGCCATACTATTGAGTCTCGCACTAACACATTTACAGGATCTAGAATGGGGTTCACCAGTATTGCATGTCGAAATTCTAGAACATTACATGATGTGTGTTACTGCCTGAACTCGATATGACTGGCAGTTGTTGAGGGACAACAATAACTAGGCCACTAAAAGAATGTAAAACTCGCATGTCTTTATATTTAGATTATTTTTAGGTTGTTTGTTATTTAATTCAGTTGTGTTTTTCATTTTCGTGTGTTTGTTTAGATCGAGGATTAGCCAAATTCCAAGTTTGGGGGTATTTAATAGGTGTGATCTACCTACGTACTTTCAAACCGAATTAAGTTAGTTTTCATGTGTTTATATAGTATTTTATTACATTTTAATTAGTTTTATTATTTTTTGTATAAATCAGGTGTGTAGGACAAAAAGATATAAAACTAGAGCGAAAACGATGAGTTCAAACCAAAAGTTGTCGAAGTTACGGTGGATAAACAAGCTCGGAGGCAAAATTGTAAAACAGGCCCACTGCCTAGGCATCCAGACTATCGCCTTGGCGGTGAAGAAGTTGAGAAATAACCAAAGACTACTAACAGCCCACCGCCTGGGTGGAAATCCAGTAGAAAGATTTCCAAATCCACCGCCTACTTCTTCGCCTAGATGATCAGCCAAACCGATCTACCTCCGCCTAGGCGGAAATCCTTTCGCCTAGGCGGAGAGCCTCTACACAGCCTAGATATTTTTATGATATTTTTAGGATATTTTGTTTATAAATACCATCCCCTCTCCCCTCCTTGTGAGCCCCCCGGCCATTTGGGCACCTTAAGCCATATTTAGGCTAGGGTTTAGGAGTTTTAAAGGTGGAGCTCATATCCCGAAGTGAAGAAGACGGCGAATCAATCGTTAAGCATTCTTAGCGGTTTATCTTCGGACGAGACTAAGTTCTTTGGTTATTTTTCCTTATTTCTTTATCTTAGGATCATTGAGCATGTTTAGCTTGTTAGTTTATTATAAATGCGGCTATGGCCATAGCTAAACATGGATTGTAGTAGGGATTAACAATAAATTTATAAATACGTTGTTTTTATGATTTCGGTGTTTCGTTTGTGATTGTTCTTTGTAGTTTGATTGTATTTATCGTATTGTTTGTTTATCATGCTTAGTTAGATAAATAGAGAATACAAGGTTTTGACAAACCCTGAATTCGGATTAGGGTAAACAAACGCCACGATTCTATTACCCGGTCAGGGTTTGAATCATGGACAATCGATGACGTTGGGGTAAGACTCACGCGACCTAGGATCGTTAAGACGTTGAGGGGGACTTTTTCGTTGACTCAAAATTGCATTATACCCCCTGTCTTACACTCGGGAGAGGTGGCGAGGGAGTTTTAGAATGGAGATTGTCGATAGGGTAAATACAACGCACGATCCAATGACCTAGTCGGGAGTCAGATTGTGTACAATCAATAACGCTGGGCGAGACTCACGTGACCTAAGGTCGTTAAGACGTTGAGGGAGACTTCTTCATTGACTCGAAGTCATATATTCTCCCGTCTTACACTCGGGAGAGGTGGTAGTGGAGTTTATGTACCGAAATTGTCAAATGGGTCAAACACCGTAAACATGAGTAAATTGAAATTGAACACATATTTGTAAACACGTTAATCTCTAGGCAATTTTTGACCCTAAAACATATTAGCATATTAGTGTAGTTAATTTAGGTTATATTAGTATTAGTTTAATTAATTAAATACATTTGTTTTTCACCTAGATAAAGTTAGGTCACGACAAACGCGGTATTCGATAGTAACGACACCAATTCCTATGGATACGATAACCTAATCTTAACGATCACACTATACTAAAACTTTGACCTCGTACACTTGCGAGTAGTCATATACGCCGAGGGTGCCAATCCTTCGCGCGTACAATGGGCTTGGGAAGGAAGAAGATGATGGACTGGCATGATAAGAAGGGACTGGACTGAGGAATGGAAAGGAATAAGATGATGGACTAGCATGATTGCAAGAAGGAAGAAGATGATGGACTGGCATGGTGGATGGTGGCAAATGGGAAGAAGGTTGGAGGAAGAAGAATAGTTTTCAAAATACACATTTAACCCTTAAGTTTTAGATAGAAAATAAAATGACCCCAATTAAAAATATTTAAAAGGTATAAATGTAATTTAACATTAATTAACAAAAAACTTAATAAAAAGGCCAAATTTGAACGAAAATGAAATGTGAAGGACCAAATGTATCCATATCCAAATACGAATGGTCAATTGAGCACTTGAGCCATTTATTATGGACCAAAAAAGTCATTATCCCTTAAAAGTTCCATATTTGAAATCAGAAAAATAATTAGTCAAAAAGATCGTTGAAAATTTACAAGTCGAATAATTTACGGAGCAATCATTGAAGACTCAAAGAAATTTCTAAAAAAATTTAAGATGGGTGCAAGATGGAGATAATGAAGATTTTTAGAGCATTGAAGATATTGAAGGTATTTAGTTAAAAACAACTCATTACTTTTATGCTCTTAATGCAACCCGAATTAGGATCACACACGACACTTTAAAATGAATAACTTTATATGCGTCATGGTCAGAAGTGATAAATTTAAGATTCTAAATAATTTTTATAAAGTGTTAAACCATAAAAATATTTTTGATAAAATGTTTAAGTGAAAAAAAAATTGGTCTAACACATAAAATAATGGATTTTTTGGTCAATTTGGCTAACTGACAAAATGGGTCAGTCGAAGAATGAAAACAGTAGCCTAAGGGAGTTAAAAGGGTGAATCTACTCACCAATTCGATCAACTGACAAGATAGGTCGGTCGACTACGAATCCAATAGTTGAAACAAATAAATAAATAAAACACTACAGGGCAATTCGGTCAACTGACGGAGAGGTTAGTCAACTGACGGGAGTTAGAATTGACCGTCGCAGGGGAGGTCGACCAAACTGAGGTCGGTTGACCGATGGTGGCAGACAGTCAAAGTTTGACTATTTCTATTTTTAATCCAAATCTCAATGTTTTGAACGTTTTAAAAAGGGATTTTTAAGAGATTTAGGTATATTTTATTATTATAATCGTATATTACTAACATCCTATCTATTTAGTCCATATATTAAATTATTCTTTGAATTGAATTGGTAAAATTACTTTCTATCTTTAAGCGTTTTGAATCTAAAACGTTTTGGGGACCAAATCGAGTTTTCTAAAAGTATTTTTAAATGGAATACACATATTTTGATAATATATGATATATGGGGTTTTAGAGAGAAATTTTAGGTCTTGTAATTTAAAAATTAGTCGTTATAAGTCTAGTTAAAAATCTATATAGGAGACTTGTATTTTTCGAATTAATCAATCAAGAACAATCAGCCTTTGCTATTAAAAGAAAGTGATTTATGCTAAGAAATTTATAAGAAAGTATTATTAAAAGAGTTCTTGATCGAGGAACGAAAAAAATTTCATCACCGTTCTTTATTCTATATTGAGCTGTCATAATTATTTTCATAAAATCTCGGTGAGACCTTTCCAAGTTAATTAAAGTATTTTCTTAGATTATTTATTTAATTACTTGGATTAAGTGTCTTAGAAAAATCATTTTCAAATCTAATATCTTGAAAATATTTTAAAATAATTTTTATTTGTGAAATTTGATTATTTATTATATGTGCTTTAAATTGATTAAATCAAATTTGTTCCTCACGTAGATTCTATCACATAGCTTTCTAGACATTAATTGAGCATAATTATTTTGAGGTGATAGAAACTTATGTGGAAAGAAACTTGTGAATTTTTTATATTTGTGAGTTTGAGTGGATTAGACATATTTGGGACGATATCTAATCAGGGTAGTTAGGGTTAATTTTTAGCCTAAGAAAAATATTAGATTTTCACCTTTAGCCTGTGAAAAAAGATTAGGTTAATCTTTAACCTTTTGAAAGATTAGGTTTTGATTCTTCCTATAATAGAATTAGATTAGTCTTAGTCGAAAAAAAATAAAGTTCTTCCTAAACTTTTGAAAAGAATAAGTGTAATAATGTAAGAGTGTAAATGTTTGATTATGAACCTGCGAAAAGAATTAAGTTAATCCTGAACCTGTGAAAAGTATTGTAAGGGTTTGGTTCCTACTTGGGAAGGGAATTAAGATTAGTGGATTGCGAAATCCTTGTAGAGCTTGGGGGACTGAACATAGGTAAGAGTAGCTTACCGAATCAGGATAAATTATTGTGTGCTACTTTGTTATATTTTTGTTATTTGGGTGTGCACTTAGTTAAATACATTTCCGCTGCATAACAAAATAATAATCAATTAGAGAAATTAATAACTTGTGTTTGATTTAATTGTTTAAATTTTTATCACTACCCAATTCACCCCCCCCCCCCCTCTTGGGTAGATCTTTGGTCCAACACAAATCATTTTTCAATAAAAAATATTTAAAAAAACTAATTACTTAGTGATGAACCCAGAGTTTGAGTTTCCTAGTAATTTTTTTTTTTTTTTTTGGTACAAAGAATTTCATAGTATATGAGAGTAAAGAATTACATCCTCAAAGTATTTGACGGTACAAATATAATTTTTCTAGTCTAAATTAAATAATTCCAAACGAAAGGACCACATAGAATAACAATAGTAAATTAAGAAGTGCAATTATTGCAAACTCAAGTTGGAAAGCCACATAAAAAAGAGTTTACTAGTTGGAGGACAAAAGTTTTTCCCTTTAAATATTTTCAATATGATTATGTTTGTATCTTTATTTTTATTTTTTTACTTTTAAAAGTTCACTTAAAACTTGATCTCTCAAAAAATTTCTCTTTATTTTCTCTATTTGATTTAATAATTCCCCATAAATCCATTACTTAATTCACACAACTTTTTAAAGACTATTAATTAAGATAATATACAAAAATTATAATTAAATAAATTATTTGTTAAACAACTACTAATAATTTTATTGTAAAAATTACCCCTAAATGCAAAAAATCGAGAATCAGAACTTCTTTCATACCATTAATTCATTCTCTTTCCCTACCTCTTCATGTCATACCTTTCCTCGATGTCGATCTGTCTCCACCACAACCAGGTCAT
Source organism: Eucommia ulmoides (assembly GCA_016647705.1). Classification (NCBI taxonomy): domain Eukaryota; kingdom Viridiplantae; phylum Streptophyta; class Magnoliopsida; order Garryales; family Eucommiaceae; genus Eucommia; species Eucommia ulmoides. Next base: position 34,325,619 of record CM028339.1, read on the forward strand.
TACTTTTGCCACAGCCACCAAATCTACCTCTACCATCGCTAGTGGTTGCCCCATCAAATTTGTCTCCACCACCGAGAAACACACATTGTAGATCTCGGAATACATATCGCCAAGCTTGTGCGTATGGCAGGTCGTTTCAATGGAGTACAATCTGTTGAAGTTGTTGCCAAGAAAGGGCATCTCGAGGAAATTATCGCAAATGACTTAATAGAGAGAGTTTAGACCAATTTGACTCGGTACTCATTTGTAGCGGTTAAAACTACTTACACCCCCCTCAACTCTTTTGATATTTCATATATACCCCCTAACTTTTAAAACTACGATGGCAACCCCTCGCCAGAGCTTTTTTTTAATGAATTTATCATTTTTTCCTTACTAACCCTATCATAAAAAAATAAAAATTATATATATATATATATATATATATATATATATATATATATATATATATATATATATGAGTTGTGCAATTACCAAGTTGCCCTTAACCCATTTCTCTTACTCTCAAAGACATCGATCACTCTCTTGGAAAGCCAAACAACAGTTGGAGAGAGTTTGAGAAAACCACACACGAAGACGACGATGATGGAGTGAAATTTCAAAGGTTTTCGAGCCCAAGATGGAAGATTTTTGCTCGATTGTGCAAGATTGTCGCGTAACTGTTGTTGCATTCAAGGTACGAAACCTCCATCGTTATTTTTGAAAACTTTTTTATTTTTTCATTTTGCACTTCAAAATTGAAATTTTTAAGATTTTTGTTTGTATTTATGTTTAATCGTGTTGAATACGTCTGGTTCGTACCATTTGTTGCTCTAATTTTTCTATTTCGGTTCTAGGGTTTTCTGGATGCATGTTCGTTTGTTTGTTTTTTTTCTTTTTTCGTCTCTTTATGTTCTTTCGTTGTGTAACGTTAAAGGTGGTGCTATTTGGATATTTATTCTGTTCAAGTGTTATTTGTGCTTTATTTTGCATTTGTATTGTTCCTCAGTTGGTCAGTTAGGGTTTTGGTTTTACTTGGAGGTGTGTTTATGTTATTTTTTTCTTCTTCTGGTAATGTTGTCTTCTTTTTGTTTGTATTATGCATGGTTTACATTATGTAGAGTTATGGATTTGAGATTTCAGTTGCATTGTCATTATATGACTGAAATTAGTATAATTGGTAATGTTGATGCCGATAAGTTTGCCTTGTTTGATCTGTTAGATGCCATCGATAAACTGTTTGTTGGCATGATATTCATTGAACGAGGTGTTGCATTAATTGCTTATATTAGAGTGCCTAAATCTAGGGAAAGAATGCAAGTAATGACTGATGGAGCTATTTTAGAAATGTTTGACTTATATAGTAAACATGGGATTACTGATATTGATTTATTCATCGAGTTACAATTGAATGTGCCTTTAAATGTGGGTCCACCAGAAGTTGTTGAAGTTGAAGAGATAATCGTGGACAATGATAGTAATGAGAGTGATGGTAGTGTTGAAGAACAAGCCAGTGAGAGTGATAGGGGCAGTGGGTTTGAGAGTGAGGTTGAAAGTGGTGATGAGAGTGGTTGTAGTATCGAATTGTGGATTGTTGAAGAGATAAACGCAAACATTAGTGAAAATGAAGAAATTAGTTATGATGAGGAGGATTCTCTAGACAATTATGGAGCCCAAACTTATGCAAATAACTAGTATAAGGATGATGAATCTGGAGGTAATGGTAATGAGGAAGATGTGTTTGGCCTTAGTTCAAATTATGAGGATGATGAGTGGATGCCTGAGGGAGAACTTGGGTTGTCAAACTCAGAGGAATTAGAATTAGAGCCAGAAAATGCAAAAAATATTAAAAGTAGCAATGATGATCAATTGTCTAATTATGAGTCAAGTGATAACTTTAGGAAGGAAAGTGATGAGGAGGATGAAGTTTGTACTAGCAGTGGTAGGAAACCCTACAAAACAAATGGGTGGTGGGATACTTCTAATTGCCCGATGTTTCAGAAACTAGGGGATGGGAAAACACTTGTTTTTTCTATAGGAATGTTATTCACCAGTATTCATGAAGTTAGGGTTACCCTTACTGGTTATATGGTGAAGGTTAGGTTCAAATTGTTTGGGAAGAAGAATTATTGCTAACTGCAGTGAGAAGGGCTGCCAGTGGAAAAATTTATGCTACCCCTATTCTTAGACAATCTTTATACATAATTAGAACTTTAAAACCATATCATACATGCATTAGAAACAGGAGTCGTGTGGTTGAGGCAATTTCAACTTGGATTACAAAGAAAATGCTTAAAGAGTTTAAAAGTAATCCAAACCTTGACAATGATTGTTTACAAGCCAAACTGAAAGAACTATGGGTTATTGAGGCATCCAAGAGGCAACTATATAAGACTAAGGCAAAGGCAATGGAGATTATTGGGGGTAATTATGTTGCATCTTATGCTTTGCTACCTAGTTATGAAGTGCAAGTGAAGAAAAACAATCCTGGAAGTGCAATGAGGATACAATATTTCAAACCATTAGTTGCAGTATCCCTTATTTTCTGCCAGTTGTTTCTTTCCTTCTATGCTCAGTGGAGGGGGTATTTGGATCTATATAGGCCTTTCATAGGAGTGGGTGCATGTTTTTTAAAGAATCCACATGGTAGTGTATTGTTGTCAGCTGTTACTTTGGATGGTAATAATGGTATGTTCCCATTAGCAGTTGGTGTAGCTAAGGGAGAGTCAATCCAGACATATATTGGTTCTACCCAAATTTGAAGGAAATGCTTGGAGGACCTGCAGTTGGGGCTCCTTTCACAATAATGTCTGACTGGCACAAGGGATTTTTACCTTTGAAAATTTAATTTCTATTTAATGTTTTGTTTAATGCATAGCTTAATGCTCTATTTAATACTCTGTTTTATTGTCTCAAGAAATTGAAACCTCAGTTGGTAAAGTTTTTCCTCAAGCAACACACAGAAGATGTTACCAACACCTGCTAGGGAACTTTTGGAAGAGACACCCTGGATTACATGAGGAAGCTATTTTGGAAGGCTGAAAGGGTATATAATGAAAGAGAGTTCTTGGATGCTATGGAGATGATGAAAACATTGGATGTCAATACCTACAATTGGTTGATGGAGCACCCATTTTAGACATGGGCAAGGCACACTTCTGATAAAAAGGCAAGATGTGATCATATAACCAACAACCTAGTTGAATCTTTCAATAGTTGGTTAGGATCTCTTAGATGCAAGCCTATTTTGAGTCTACTTGAGGGAATTAGGCCAAAGCTGATGACCAGACTGCATAAAAGGTATGAGAAGGCTATCAATTGGGAGGGTCAAATCCACAATAACATAAGGAAAAAGTGTAGGGCAGCAGTGGATGATGGGTAGAAGCACTGTAAAGTTTTATGGGCTGGTGGTACTGAATTTGAAGTAAGTGATGAGAAGGGTGTTGGACATGTTGTGGACTTGGAGAAAATGAATTGCATGTATGGGGAGTGGAAAATTAGTGGTGTTCTATGAAAACATGTTGCAGCAGCCATCACTTCTCAACATGCCAATATTGAAGACTACATTCATTTGTTCTTTGCCAAAGATACCTACCTGAGCATCCAACATAATATGATCCACTTAATTATAGATCATAAATTTTGGAAGTTTAATCCAAGTGATCCATGGAAGGCCCCACCAATTAGAAGGCAGCCTGGAAGGCCAAAGAGGAACAGAAAAAGGGGAGAAGATGAAGAACCTACAAGTGGAAAGAGGAAAAAAATGATGGTGATGAGGGACAATCAAATGGAAAGAGGGTGAGAATGAGGCAAACCATCAAGTGCAAGCTCTGTTTGCAATTTAGACACAACAAAAGGACTTGTCCAAAAAAGAGAACAAATAGAAGTAGTGATGCATCAGCAGCTGGAGCATCAGCAGATGCACCAAGTGGAAGAAATCCATCACAACTATATTGAGAGCTAACTCAAGCCTCTGAGCAATGAATGTGGTTGAATTTTAAGCTACAATTTTTATTTTATTTTTTTGTTCCAGGCTGCATTTACACTTCAATTTTTTGCATTCCAAGCTACATTCATTCAAGGCTGCATTTTTTGCATTCCAGACTTCATTTACACTTCAATTTTTTTAATTCAAGGCTGCTTTTTTTGCATTCCAGGCTTCATTTACACTTCAATTTTTGACATTCCAGGCTGCATTCATTCAAGGTTGTATTTTTTTTTTTTATCACAATTACACTTCAACTTTGTCCAAATTTGAGCAAATCAACTCCATTTTGTTTAATCACACTTCCAAATTATGCTCAAACTTTACAAATATGACAAACCAAAAACTTTTCTTCAATTTCAATTCATCACAAGTACACTTCAATTGCAATTCATCACAATTAGATTTCCAAAAGTACAATTTTCATCACATAACCAAAATCACTTGAAAACACCATTTTTATTACAAACAACAAACTTTAATTGCAAGAAATAAGAATACAACAAAACAAATCGAAATTCATTTATTCATCTTTCCCGCCGTCAATTCCAATTTCTTCAATCTCAAATTGTTTTCACACTTCAATGCAGCAACCTCCTCCATCAGTTCTAGATACAAATAATTTATTTTCTTAGAAATTCCATCATCTTCAACAACATCATCTTCTACTCCAATTGTCTTAATTGAATCCGGAACAAGTCAATCCCAAATTCTACATGTTTTGGTAGCATAACAATAATAGAGAAAACCCTTGGTAGGTTTCTCAGCTTGAACAACCCAAATCTCTGTTCTTTTTACACAAGCACAAAATTTGGGGAGAAACCGCATATCTATGTTTAAACCCCCCAAATTGTTGCTTAATCCACCAGATAACATACTATTGTAGGACATTGTTCAAAATCGGAGGAGTGGTTTAAGTTGTTCATTGTTGTGGGCTAGGGATGACGACCAAGAAGAAGGGGATCGAAAGTTGAGGATTTGAATTGGAGGTGAAGGTGAAAGAGAAATGGATGAGAGAGAGAAAAAGAAAAAGAGAAATGGATGAAGAAAAACCTTTGCCTTGTGATTGCTTAGGGACAACGACGAAGGAGATGATGCTTGGCCATGGACATCGACGGAGGTGAAGGATTTAGGGAGGGTATCGATCGTTTGAAATAAAGAGATGAAGAAGGAGAATGGTAATTAGGTCATTTCACATGTTTTCAATTGGAGAGAATAAATAAGGGCAATTTGGTCATTAAAAAGGGTCAAGATTGTCAATAATTAAAAAATTAACTTTCAAATGGTATTTTCAGAATAAAAAATGAATAGATGGTCTCAGTATCCTTTGACTAAATAGTTCAAGGGGTGTCCCATGTAGTTTTTAAAGTTGAGGGGATTCTCGTGGTTCTAGTCAATAGTTAAGGGGGGGTATAAGTGGTATTATCCCTTGTTTGTGGTGATTCCCATGATGTTAGCGCTAGCAGAGCCTCCGTCACCGACTCTACTTTCGACACCTCCACCACCAGCTCTGTCTCCACAATGTCACCACTGTTTCTGCCTCTGCCTCTGCCATCTCCAGATCGCTGAATTTTATGTAATATTTCATCTATAGTAATTTAAGTTATCCTCCTACTGCAAATCTAGCCATTTTGGGACTAGATCTTGCTTCATTTGTCTATTATTTTTCAGATTTATACGGTATTGTTTCAAATCTGATGATTTTTTTCCCTAAATTGATTTGTCTTAATTTTTTAGAATAATGGAAGCTAAAATTCAATGTTTTCGATCATAGAAATGATTTTTTAATATTTATGTGTGGATAATTTTTTACATAGTACCATGTGCTCGTTTATAATTTAGTTAGTTTTACATTAAATCCTTTAATTTGGTTGAACAGATAGTTTCTCCCAAATTTACTATTTCCGTGGTTATCTGTTTAATTTTGAAAGATTTAAAATATGATATGAAATTTGATTTATTTTTTGTGGATTTCACTGATTGTGGAGTTCTACTGATTGTGTAATTTTAAGTCGAATTTAAAATTTACATGCATTTACGGAATGTAGATACGAATATGTAAGATTTGTATATGTTATCAAATTGATTGGAACTTTTTAAATTCAGTCTAATTAAATACAGTAGAAGTGTTAATATTAAGTGATATTATAAAAATTCAGTAGAACCGTGTTTATTGATTTTTTGTTATTAATTTTTTTTTTTAAGTGGAATTTTGAATTACGCTAATTTAATATTTTAAAATTTTACAATGTTTCATAAAATAATTTTTAATGGAATTGTCATTAAAAGACTATTATTAAATGAAATCGTTATTAAAAATATATTCAGCGAAACTGTTACAAAAGTTTTTTTTGGAATTTTAAATGTTTTGCTAAAATGTTACAAAAAATATTATTCAGTGGAATATAAGTAAGGGAGTGTTTCCATCCAACCAAACGCACCCTATATGTCCCAAAAGGTGAGCTTAAATCTGAAATAGTCTGTATGATTTTGACAATATCAAGGACGCCTCCTGTCATTTTCGTAATAATTAAAAGACCAATTATCTTTTCAATATAGTTACCTAAGACACCCTCTATTATATTTTGTTGACAAAAATACTCTTACAACATAATATTTTTCTGCTTATTTTATATTTTTCATTTTCTACTCTTTATATCACTCTCTTGTTTTTTATTTTTTATTTTTTATTTTTAAAATTTATTACTTTTATTCTGCATTCTTTATTTTATTTTATTTTTATTTTTTATTTTTGGTAAATAAGAAAATGAAAAATAAAATATAAAAAATAAAATTCAAAAAGCAATTAAAAAAATCAACCAAAAAAGCAAAAAAAATAGAACTTGATAAATAAAAACGTTAAAATTTTCTTTTTATATTTTTTGTTTTCTAATTTTTTAGTTTTTTATTTTTTATTAAAAAAAATTAAGCACCATATACAAAAAATAAGAAAATAAAATATATAAAACAAAAATAAAAATAAAATAGAAAATAAGAGAGAAAGATAGGTAGTAAAAAAAGAAAAGAAAATAAAAACAAAAAATAGAAAAAAAAAATAAAAAAAATATTGTAAATATATTTTTGTCAACAAAATATGATCAAATAGAAAATAATTTTAATATTTATCAAAATAACGGTGATGTTTTAAATATAAACTCTCCAAAAATTGTTGTTGGGCCATAAACAAAGAGTGGTCAACCCACTCTATTTTACTATTAGCTTGGAGTGGATCAACATAAATTTACAAGGAAAATGGGACAAAGGGCCCAAAATAAAACTTCTCGCTGCCCAACCCATGTGCTCTTTCTATTTTAACAAGTATTTTTCTTATTATTTTTGGTTCAATTTGAAAATTATGTATTTTTTCTATTATTTTTGGTTAAATATAATGAAAATTATATTTGGTGATTTTTAATTTACAAATAATAATATTACTTTTTAATTTTTCAAAATAACTAACCTTCAGTTCAAATTTAATTAAACAGTTACATAACATCTAAGATTGAACACTTAATATTTTAATAAAGATAATAGTTTTGACCTAAGTTTAATTTGGCCCATGTGTCTTTCCAAAAGGAACTGCTAAATAATAAAAAAATTGAACTGTTAAATTTGTCAAAAAAAAAATAATTGTTGAAAAGAGGAAGCACACAATGAGCGTTTGATAAACATTTGTATCCCATTAAAAGATTATTCAATTACCAAAATAGACATATTATATTTATTTATTTCAAATATTAATCAAATAGAAAAAATAAGATATATATAAAATAAATATTTATGATTAATATAAATTTTATAAATGAGAATATGATGTTGGAAATTAAAATTTAAATATTATAAAACAATAAATAAATAATATATCTTACATCTTACAATAAAAATTTAAAATATCAATAAAGAAGAAAAATTAAAAATTATTTTGTAATAATAAAACAAATATAGGAATAATTTTGTGATACAAAATTTCATCAATTAACAAAGTTACTTTTTGCTTTTAAAAATAACATTCTCCTTGTTTATAAAATCAGCAAAAAAAAAAAAATCACCTGTAGTTTTTTTTTTAAAATTGATTATTAAACGCATTTAGACGGGCTTTTCCTTTTCAAAAGAAAGAGCATCCCAGCAAAACGAGCTGCACTAAGTCTATTTGGATGCGGATGAAAGTTTTTTATTTTTTAAAGAAAAATAAAATAAAAAAGATCCTAGGTTAAAGGTGAAGATTTTATGTACTTTGTTTATCAAAAGAAGTTAATTGGTGTAATATTTTAATAATTAGGTTTGCACTTTATTTGACACCTTCCTAAAATTTATGGTGTGAATTAATTGAAAGAAAGAGGGTGATTTATCTAGTTGAGATCACCACAAATAAATTATGTCCATATATTTTGATCCCCCACTTATGACTTAACCAAGTCACAATCTTTTATGACCATGCCCACCCACCCCCACCTTACTAATTGGGTGGCTTATTATTATTATTATTATTATTATTATTATTATTATTGATTTTTAATTAAAAAATAAATTGAAAAATAAAAATAGAATTTTCCTAGTTTTCTAATTTAAAAAGAAAAAGGGTAAATGATTAAAAAAATTAAAAATTTAATTTAATTTTGATATAAATATACATTTAAAAAATCAACATCCTGTTTTTACTATAACTACTAAAGTATCCACCCAAAACAGAATATAGAGCAGATATTAGATTTGGTTAAATTATTGAAAATTGTCTAAGAACATATAATATAAAAGTTAGCTTACTTCACACACTAATTAGGCCACGCCCACTTGCACTATATATTTATTTATATTAATAGTCATATTTATCGAATAACGAAGATATTTTTTATAACTTGAATAATATATTAGATATCTTTTATCATTTAATTAGCTTATTTAATATATTTTCCGATAATATTTTACTATCCAAAAGATAGTTGTACGGTATTTTTTTATTTTTTTTAATTACTCTGTATATCTTTCTTTTTTTCTTGTAAGGTGTTTAGCAAAAATAAAAATTTTATAAACCAAAAGAAAAGGCAAAAATAAAAATGAAATGATAATTCTTTTTAAATAAAAAATAATAATTTTTTTTATTTTCCTATTTTTTTATACACACCATAAATAAAATAAAAAATACGAAGTAAAAATAAAAATTAAAAACAAATAATAGAGAGGGGAGAGAGTAAAATATGGAGGAAAAAAATATATTATATTTTAAATGTGATAAAAAAGTAAGTTATGAATTATTGAAAGATGGAACCAAATAACAGTGATGTATTGGGGAAAAAATATAAAAGAATATAAAGAAGTATATAAAATAATTAGACCTCGATAAAGGAAATAAAATTAAATAAGCCAACCAAACCATCCTCAGCCAACCATTTCGATACGGCTGCGCTGTACGCCTGCATCCTTGCATTTTACGCAGGTTGGTGGCGTTTAGTAACCGTTTATGTTTTCATTTCAACAATGAAATGAGAATGAAATGGGATAAGATGATTTTTTATTTTTTTTTTCAGAAATAGAATTGCGTTTGATAATAATATTTTTTTATTTTTTTTTTATTTTGGAAAAATAATCGTGTTTGGTAACGATTTTATCCTAAAATTAATATTATTCTTTTTTTTTAGTTTTTTTTTTTTTTTTTTTGCCGGAAAGTTGCCGGCGGCGGCAGTGGCCGGACAGTGGGCGGTCGGCATTGCCAGAGATGGCCGGCGACAGCGGCGGTGACCGGCGGTAGCAGTGGTGGCCGATGGATGAATAGTAACAAATGGTTTTGGGAATAGAATGGAAATTATGAGAAATAACTTTTTTTTTGTTTCTAATTTCTTAAGAAAAAAATTGATACAATTTTCAAATGGAAATGGAATGGAAACGAAAACAAAAATTACCAAATGTTATTCCCAAATAGAATTCCCAAAAATTTGGGAATGGAATAGAAAATTTCGGAATGGAAACGGTTACCAAACGGGGCCTTATTTTTCATTTTTACAAAATTTTAATAAAAAGTATATAAAATTAAAAATTTCATCTATAAAATTCACAATAAAATTTTAATCTATACAATACACACTAGATAATAAAATAATTATCACGATCCATAAAAATTAATATAAATTTTTTATATATATAATATGTTGATGTCGAAAAATAGTGAACACCTCCAGTATGGTCAGCATAGAAAACACATGTGAATTTCTTGCTGGGATGAGAATGATGCACTCTAGAAACCGAGCTCCGAGCTCAATAAATGTCTTGGAGATCCTGAACCAATCGTTGCACTCTGAGTTGAGCTCAAACTCTAAGCACCTACACAAAGACCCACTGGGGTTGTGCTCGGTGAAGTCCCTCTTGCGTGAGAGTAAGTATCCAAGAAGAAAAGGTTAAAAGTGCTCTTGTAGGAGTAAGAAGCAATACCTGGTGGCAATGGATGCCTAGGAGTATATATAGGGAGCAAGGTTCAATTAGCGCTGTCGAATTAGGGATTTCAACTCAATTAATTGGCCTAATCCAGCAGGCAGCCAATGAGCTTGCAAATAAGAGCCTTAAGCACCTAAACTGGGTTTTTGGGCCTATTAGGATAAGTCCATGGGTCGTCCCAATAGAAACGGAGGCAAATAACTCATTTTGGCCTCTTCAGCCGAACATACAACTAATAGAGGCCTTTGGATGGATTTGGGCCTACTTCTGGCGATCAACCGAGCTGAGGGTGCTCAAAACCCGTTGTTCGGCAATGAGTTGTTTGGGCGATTTTACCCTTCTACTTTTTGATGTTGCCGAGCAGAGGGTACTCGGAGTCCGTTGTTCAGCAAGGGGTCGTCTCGACGATTTTGGCCTCTAATTTTAGTGATCAGCCAAGGAAAAGGTGCTCAGAGCCCACTATTCGGCAAAGGGGTCGTCTGGACAGACTAGAGCCTCCATCTTTTGATGTTGCCGAGTAGAGGGTGCTCAGAGCCCGGAGCTCAGCCAATGGTCATTCTAGACAGTTTTAGACCTTCCAATCTTGATGCTGCCGAACAGAAGATGCCTGGAGCCTAGAGCTCAGTCAAGGAGGCATTCTAAATGGTTTTAGGCCTTCCAATATTGATATTGCCGAGCATATGGTGCCCAGAACCCGAAGCTCGGCCAATAGGGCCTTCTAAACAATTTTAGGCCTTCCAATATTGATATTGCCGAGCATATGGTGCTCAGAACCCGAAGCTCGGCCAATGGGGCCTTCTAAACAATTTTAGGCCTCCCAAAATTGATGTTGCCGAGCAGAGGGTGCTCGGAGCCCGGAGCTCGGCCAGGGGGCCTTCTAAACGGTTATAAGCTTCCCAAAACTGATGTTGCCGAACAGAGAGTGTTCGGAGCCCGAAGCTTGGCCAAGGGGAATAGAGCATTCTGAACGGTTTTTAGGCCTTATGATATTGATGCTGCTAAGCAAAGGGTGCCGGGAGCCTGGAGCTCGGCCAATGGGGCCTTCTGAATGGTTTAGGCCTCCCAAAACTGATGTTGCCGAACAGAGGGTGCTTGGAGCCCGGAGCTCGGCCAAAGGGGCCTTCTGAACGGTTTTAGGCTTCCCAAAACTGATGTTGCTGAATAGAGGGTACTCGGAGCTCGGCCAAAGGAGCCTTATGAATGGTTTTGCGTCTCCCAAAATTGATGTTGCCAAGTAGAGGGCGTTTGGGAAGCTCGGCCAAGGGGAATGGAACCTTCTGAACGGTTTTAGGCCTTACGATATTAATGTTTCCAAGTAGAGGGTTCTTGGAGCCTAGAGCTCGGCCAAAGGGGCCTTCTAAATGGTTTTAGGCCTTCCATAACTGATGTTGCCAAATAGAGAGTGCTTGGAGCCCGGAGCTCAGCCAAGGGGGCCTTCTGAAAGGTTTTAGGCTTCCCAAAACTGATGTTGCTGAACAGAAGGTGCTCAGAGCTTGGCCAAATGAGCCTTCTGAATGATTTTAGGCCTCCCAAAATTGATGTTGCCAAGTAGAGGGTGTTTGGGGCCCGAAGCTCGGCCAAGGGGAATGGAGCCTTCTAAACGGTTTTAGGCCTTACAATATTGATGTTGCCAAGCAGAGGGTGCCTGGAGCTTGGAACTCGGCCAAAGGGGCCTTCTGAACGGTTTTAGGCCTCCCAAAACTGATGTTGCCAAACAGAAGGTGCTCGGAGCCCAGAGCTCGGCCAAAGGGGCCTTCTGAACGGTTTTAGGCTTCCCAAAACTGATGTTGCTGAACAGAGGGTTCTAGGAGCTTGGCCAAATGAGTCTTTTGAATGGTTTTAGGCCTCCCAAAATTGATGTTGCTAAGTAGAGGATGTTTGGGGCTCGAAGCTCGGCCAAGGAGGCCTTCTGAATGATTTTAGGCCTTCCAATATTGATGCTGCCGAGCAGAGGGTTCCTGGAGCCTGAATTTCAGCCAAGGGGGCCTTCTGAACAGTTTTAAGCCTCTCAAAATTGATGTTACTAAACAAAGGGTGTTCGGAGCTCAGTCACTTTTTCACACTCGAGATTTTGACTTTAGTTTCATTTTGAGGACACTCTCTCATACACATTGTGAGGGATTTTTGGACAGGTGACTTGGTATTTTTAAGTTAATTATTAAACTGGTGCTAAAATTTTAATTTTTTTGTATTGAATTTTCTTTTTCTTTTTATTTTTAACTGATAAACTAGATCCTTCAAAGTACGATGACACCTGGCAGTGCGTGAAGGCATTAATCTATTTGTCTGTCTTTTGAAAAAAAAAATCTTGTGGTCAGATTTTTTCAAGAAAATAATAAAAATATAAAATAAAATTTGCTGAATAGACATACATGTGGTCCAGATGCATCCATCACCCTTTTCTCTCTCTAGAGCTGTGTCCGTGTATCATTTTTTCTCTCCCCATGTCGCTTTCTCTAGTTGAACAGCTGTGTCGAAACACACGTGGTGCAAGCCCAAATGTGGGGCGGCGAGTGGTGATGACCTGGACAAAAGCGCAAAAGAGTCAGAAAAAAAGCACAAACTACCCTCTTTAATCTCATCCTCATACTTGGGTCCCACCTTACCCATCTTAAATCCACAACTCTCTACTCGAGAGGCTGTAGATATTTTCTGTTTGCCTCCACAAAAATATAAAGAAAAAAACTAAAATATATTGTAAAAAAAACATATTTTAAGAACAATTATTTTTTCTAAAATATTTTAATTTTTGAAAACAAAAAATAACAAACATGTTTAGTTATAATATTTTTTATTATAAAAAATAAAAAAAAATTATTTTTTATTTCTCAGATTTTTAAGAAATTTAAAAAGTAATGTTAAATTAATTTTAAATTTTGAAAATAAAAGCATGTTGACTAAATATATATATTTTATATATTAATTAATCTTAAAAATCAGGGGAAAAAAAATTAACTAGGCCTTAGTTTCTATAAATATACATATTTGAGGATATTTGTGTCTCTCTTATTGGATTGGCGGTTGGGGTCCACCACCAAGGAGTGGGATAAGGTTTTGCCCTTCAAATTCACACCTCAAATTATATGTATTTTGTATTATTAAATGTTAGTACTAAAATTATTTTTTGGTTAATTAAATTATATAATATGTTGCATATTAAATTAAAATAAAAAATTTAATTGATCACTTTTGATCAAAATTTCATGGGTAGTTCATAATCCTTTACTTTTTAAAAAAAATAAAAAATCTTTCTATATTTTTTTTTTAAATTTTAATTTTAATTTTTTATTTTTTTAATCTAATTAATAATACTTCGACAAATTCTTATAATTAATATTAATTGAGAATTCAAAAATTTATTTAAAAAATAATTAATTTTAAGGATAGTTCAATATGTTTTTTTAGTATTGAAAATAACATTCTAAAAAAATTATTTAATTTAATATTTATTATTTTAAAGTGTAATTTAAAATTATTTTTAATATCACTTTTATTAACTTTTTCAACTAATTCTTTAAAGAGTTTTTATTTGACAAATTATGAATTTTTTACTAAAATAGGGTGGATGTAAGATTAAAATTTTAAAACGCATAATTTGTTTAAAAGTATTATTTTAATATTTTTTATTTTTCTATTTTTTAGCAAAAATATACGTTTCTTGACACTTTATACCCTCAAAGTTTTACTATTATTTCACTTTGTCCCTTTAGTTTCAATTTGAACACATGACACCCTGAGGTTTCATAATGATCTCATTTAAGTCCAAATCAATAGCTCCATTATAATTTTGGATAACAAACCATTGCCTCCCATACACCCAACTATTTTTAAGAGGACCTTAAAGACTTTTTTTTTTTGTCCCTTTCTTTTGATTTTTATATTTTTTTCCCCAATAAAATAACTATATATATATATAGTTGTTGTTTAAAATCGGTGAACACCTCGAGTTGGTCTAGTTAGAAGTTACGTGTAAATTTCTTACTGAGGTGAGATGTTGAGTTCAGAGCTCAGGGGCAAGGGGCCTTTAAGCGCTCTGCGATCAATAATCAATCTTTTCAAAAACCGAGTTGAAATTCCAAGTTGATACCTACACGAAGACCCACTAGGGTTGTGCCCAATGAAGTCTATCTAGCGTGAGAGTAAGAACTCATGGGAAAATACTTTAGTATGCTTCAATTGGACAAATGAGTATTATGTGAGGCATTAAATGCCTGGGTATATATAGGAGATGAGCAAAATTAGCACCATAGAATTAGGGCCCTGAGCACCGCATAATTAGGTCCCAACTATTTTTAAGAGGACCTTAAAGACTCTTTTATCTCTTTCTTTTGATTATTATAATTCTTCTATAAAATAATTGAATACCTTGAGTTGGTAGAGTCAGAATCCATCTTTAATTTTCTTACTGAAACGAGGTGGTGTGTTTAGAGTTCAGAGATAGGAGGTCCTTAAGCGCTCCGCGGTCAATGGTCAATCCTTTCAAAATTCGAGTTGAAGCTTCGAGTTGAAGTTTTGAGCTAATACCTAGATAAAGACCCACTAAGGTTGTGCCCGGTGAAGTCCCTCATGCGTGAGAGTAAGAGCTAGTGGGAAAAAGCTTTAGTATGCTTTAATTGGACAAATGAGAATTATTTAGGGCATTGAAAACTTGGGTATTTATAGGATGAGCACAATTAGCACCACAAAATTGGAACCCTAAGCATGGTTAATTAAGGCAACTTGGCGCGTGGCTAATAAGAGGATGCATGGGGAGAGTATACTATTGGCTTAGCCTTCCGGCCCATCTTAAAAGTCCATGGATCGATCCAAATGACTTGAGGAGGTTGGGCTTGGCCTATAGGAATGGCGGGGCCTTCTCTAGTGGATTAGGTCCTTGGGAAGGGTGTCATGGTGAATAACTCTTTAGCTTGGAGGGCTAAGAGGAAAACAAATCACTAAGTTCGTCCCAATTCCAAGGAGGCCCACTGCAAAGGCCTCTACGTAGGGACATGAAGGCAACTCGGAAGACAATGAAGGCCCAAGGGTCTTACCCTTAGAGATCGTAGAGTAGAGGCAGCTCGGTCGGGCGCAGCTCGGATGAAAGCCTAGGGGTTTTCCCTTGGTAATTGTAGAGTAGAGGCAAGACGGTTGGACAGAGCTCGAACAAATAATAGTAGGTCTTATCCTTAATAATTATCATGCAGAGGCAGTATGAATTGTTGGTGTATAAAATTGGTATACACCTGTATGGTCCAATCGGGTGACAAGTGTCCTTTTACTGAGGTGGAGTCGGGGGTTGAAAATTCCTCACATGAGCTGTACTGGGTTCTGGGAGGACTGACCTGCTGTGTCCAGAGTCCTGCTTCTCGAGGAGTGGTACCTGCAGAAGGCTCGAACCGGGAATGTTCCCAGCGAAACCTCTCCGGCGTGAGAATAAGAGCTTAGAGAAAAGAGGTACAGAAATGCGTCAAGTAAACAAATGAACTCAAAGCCTTCGTGCGTAAAAAAAAGCGTACATCGGGGTTATATAGCCCTTGGTATATATAGGCATTGGATATAATTAGGTGGGCCTAAACATGGTTAATTTGGCGAAACTATGTGTTTAGCCAATAATCTGGGGTGTTTAGGAGATAACTGTTGGGCTTGGGCTTTTGGGCCCATTTGGCGAAGCCCGCGGGCCTCTGTCAAGCCTGTGGTGGAGATCCATGGAGTCTTGGAGGAGAAATAAGCTGGAATGGGATGCTGGTTGAGGTGAACGGCTAAGTCCCTTAAGTTGACCGTCTAGGGTATGGCGCAGAGCTCAGGGAGACATGTCCCTGTGGGGCACCTTACTCTTTCTTAGGTGTAAAAAAGATTCTAGGAAGGAGCCATGATCGGTGTATGTTCCAGCATAGCACTGTGGATTCCTGAATGTGTCCATATCACCACGAGAATGGACACGTGGCTGAGTCCCAAGTGCTGATTTAGTGGTACCCGAAAATACCCTCATTAGTTGCCCCCTAACCTTATGTACCGAGGAAAGCGAGATGGTTAAGGATATCAATTTCTAATTGGAACGGGTCATCCTTGAGACTTCGAAGCGTGAGAAACACCTCTGATCGACATTTTTCCAAGAGTTAACTTTTCTTGGAGAGTGAATTTGGAATAGGCCCCCATATGGCCGGGGTCTGGGGTTAGGTAGTATGACAGGGCGACCCCGAATTTCTTCGATTTTTAGGGCAACATTGAACAGTTAATTTTTTCTGAGGAGCTAATTTGAAATAGGCTTTTGTTAGCCCAATGAGCAATCCAAGAGGGGGGGGGGGGGGGGATGAATTGAGCAGTTCTAAAAATTTATGCAATTTAAATATTTCAACACTTAATTTATCAAATAATGAATTTATCCTAAATTAATTAGTATCTTCATCATGCAACAAATAAATGTTGCATACCAAGTAAAATGTAAAGAAAGTAAATAATGTAGCATACCAAGATATATCTTGGTTCCGCAAGCTAGTCTTGACTAATTTAGTCCCCTGAGCTCCACGGAGATTCGCACTTTTTTAATCCCTTGATCCCTTTAAAGGTAGGAACCAAACCCTTATAATGATTCTTTTCCCAAGCTGAGAATCAATCTTTACAATTCCCTTTTCCCAGGACAAGGAATAACCTTATATTTTTTCAGGTTAAAGACTAACCTAATTCTATTACAAGAAGAATCATAACCTAATCCTTTTAACAGGCCAAAGATCAAACATCACAACGCTCACAAATATCATTTTTTCAGGTAAGAATTGAACCTTTACAAATCACTCAAAATTAATTCTATTCAAGAAGAATTAACATCCAATTCTTTTCAAGGGAAAATAATAACTTAATCTTTTTATACCTTAGGCAAAGATCAAACCTCGCCTTTTTCTTGGAAAAGATTAAGACCCAAGCTACCCTGATTAGATACAGACCCAATCGTATCTAATCCGCACAAACTCACTAATACAAAAAAATAATGAGTTTCTTTCTACCACCTCAAAATAATTAAACTTGATTAATGTCCCGAAATTTACTACATGATAGAATTTAAGTGAGGAATTTAATATTTGATTATAACAAGTATGAGTAACACAAAATTAAGCACGTAATCAGATAATATCACAAAATCGTTTTAAAAAGATTTTTTATGCTTTTAAGTTTAAAAAACAATTTTTCAGTGATCTTAAAACCATGTAATAAACAACATATGAAATCAAATTTTTGCACAATAACTTGGAAAGATCTCACTAGGAAAACACCGAAAGAATAGAATCAGAATCGCAAGACAACACATATCAGTGACGCCAACTCAACAGCGCTTTAGCTCAAGAACTTTTCGCACAAAATGATCTCACGAATGATCTCTCGAATAAATCTCAGAATGATAACTCTCAAAAAGTTTAGGAACTTGATAGTTTTTTATGTGATATGATGTGATGTCATTAGATCTCAAATTCGCAGTTCTATATATAGTTATTTTAAAGAAGCCCTCCAATGGTTAGTTTTAACATGATAAGTCTTTAAAGGGCACTTATAAACGTCATATATCTTATCTTTTCAATTCTGGTATAATTTACTTAAAAACAACTTTTAAATCTCTTAATTAAGTCCACAAATTATTTCTTAAATTTCAATTACAAAGATATGAAGACATTTGCATATCTCTTTTTGGTATCCATTTCATTTTGGATCCATTCTTGTTAGACATAAGCTTAAGGTTCCTGAACGGACAAGATATTTTAAAATGTCCAACTCTATTGCAATAATAACATCTCAATTTTGATTGATTATCATAGATAGCACGAGACGTAAAACATGAATCATTTCTAATAATAGTAACATTACAATCATTGGCTTGTGATGAAGGATGAGACAATGAAACATATCCACGTTCATAAATTGTTTTAAAAGATGAAGAAATATTTTCAGAAGCTCTTGAAATAGACTTGAGGTCAGATTTTGATTTTTTAAAATTTTTCTTAAGTAAATCGATATTTGATTCAAGATCTGATATTTGCTTGGAAATCACTACAAAATCATTTTTTAAAACTCTATTTTTATTTTCAAGAAAATCCATTTTTCAGAGAAAAATATTAATTTCAAAAAAGACATCTGAAAACTCTTTTGTTCTACAATTATCATCCAGATGTACTTTAAATTTCTGAATACTTTTTCCTCCATTTGTAAAAGAATCAATTTTTCTTTTTAAATTCAAGTTTTCTTTAGCAAAAGAAGTGTGAAGAAAAATAATTTTTTCATGACAATATGAACATTTTTAATATCATCATCTTCATCACTACCACTAATACCACAAGAATCATAAACAACTTTCTCACTTACAAATCTATCACCATCAAAAGAGAATACACAAAAAACATTATCTGTAGTATGTGCCATGTGATCGATTTAGCTAGGGTTTTAACCCTATTGAACTAAAACCAGATCTGATACTAATTGTTGGCCCAGTAAACTATCCAAGAGAGGGGGTGAATTAGGTAGTTTTGAAAATTTATGCAATTTAAATCTCTCAACACTTAATTTATCATAAATTAATTATTATCTTCGTTACGCAGCAAATAAGTGTTTAAATCTAGGTGCACACCCAAATAAAATGTAAAGAAAGTAAACAATGTAGCACACTAAAATATATCCTGGTTCAGCAAGCTAACCTTGCCTAATCCAGTCCCCCCAAGCTCCACGGAGATTCACACACTCTAAATCCCTTGATTCCTTTAAAGGTAGGAACCAAATCCTTACAATGATTATTTTCCCAGACTCAGAATCAACCTTTACAATTATATTTTTCCAGATTAAAGACTAACCTAATTCTATTATAGGAAGAATCATAACCTAATCATTTTAACAAGCTAAAGATCAAACCTCACAACGCTCACAAATATCATTTTCCAAGCTAAGGATTGAACCTTTACAAATCACTCAAAATTAATTCTATTAAGGAAGAATTAACACCTAATTCTTTTCAAGGGAAAAGAATAAGCTAACATTTTTATATCTTAGGCAAAGATAAAACCTCAACCTTTTTCCTGAAAAAGATTGAAACCCAAGCTACCCTGACTAGATATATACCTAATTGTATCTAATCCGCACAAACTCACCAATACAAAAAAATAATAAGTTTCTTCCCACTCGGAGTTTCTACCACCTCAAAACAATTAAACTCGATTAATGTCTCCAAATTTACTACGTGATAGAATTTAAGTGAGAAATTTAATATTTGATTATAACAAGTGTGGGTATCACAAAATTAAGCACAGAATTAGATAATATCACAAAATTGTTTTAAAAAGAATTTTTATGCTCTTAAGTTTAAAAAATAATTTTCAATGATCTTAAAACTAAGTAATAAACAATATATGAAATCAAAGTTCAACACAATAACTTGGAAAGATCTCCCCAAGAAAGCACCGAAAGAATAGAATCAGAATAGCAAGACAATAAAGATCGGTGGCGCCAACTCAAAAACGATTTAGCTCACGAACTTTTCACGCAAATGATCTCATGAATGATCTCTCGAATAAATCTCAGAATGATAAATCTCAGAAAGCTTAGGAACTTGATAGTTCTTGATGTGATATAATGTGATGTCTCAAGTTCTCTAACGATTAGTTTTGACAAGATAAGTCTTTAAAGAGCACTTATAGACGCCATATATCATATCTTTTCAATCCTGGTATAATTTACTTAAAAACATCTTTTAAATCTCTTAATTAAATCTATAAATTATTTCTTAAACTTCAATTACAAAGATAGGAAGTATTAAGTTGCTAAAATTGAGAGAATCTAAAATTATATCTACCAAATCAATTAGGATATTAAAATAGATCTGTTATATCTTTAATATCTTCAAATCCCCCAAATGTCTCCATCAGATTTGCCAAAACGACTAGTAACAACCAGTTTTTTTACAGAAATCTTAAAATCCTCGAAATCTCAATCAACACAGTTGGTTGACCAAACGATTCATCATATAACATAGGCCAAACCCAAAAAGGCAGTCAGTTAACCGAATGCCCTATGTTCGGTTGATCAATCAATTCAGGTTGCAATCTAGGCCAAAATTAAGCCATGGTCAGTTAACCGATCCTACCACGGTTGGTTGACCAATCTCTCCAAGTCGGTTGACTAATCGATTTAGAGAGATACAATTTCCAGCCCAAAACCAATCGGTTGACCGAACCTCTGCTGGTCGGTTGACCGATCAATGTTGGATGCTCTCTTTTTCACTTATTTCAGCTCCAAAATTCATCGTTTAATCTTGTTAACCGATTGCTTTTCTCGGTTATCACAATTGACACTAAAATTCAATTTTAAACACTATTTTTACTTGGGTCAATTTTCATTTTTCAATTTCACATAGGTGCAAATATTTAAATACTAATTAGGATCCTAAATTTCATTAAATCAAACACACATAAATATAACTCATCAATTAGTGTCGTGTGTAATCTTAATTCGGGATACATTAATAGTATAAGAGTATTTGAGTTGTTTTCACCTATTCTCTTCGGAATCTTTAATACTCTTCATTTATTCATTGTTCATCTTTATACCCTTAATAATTCTTCATGATACAATCTTTGATTGAAACTCTTATACTAAAACACTCAACAAACACATTAATTTCATAAAAAAATATCAACTCTTAATTATATATCAAAACCTTGGGATCAACAGCCTCTTTACGGCCCGAGTTCGGGGTCAGGTAGCACAGTAGGGAGACCTCGAATTTCTTTGATTTTTAGGGGAAATTTTTCCCATGTTTAACTTTTTATGGGGAGTGAATTTGAGATAGGTTCCCTATATGGCCGGGGTCCGAAGTAAGGTAGCACGGAAGGACAACCCCAAATTTCTTTGATTTTTAGAGCGACAGTCATTTATCGTGAAAAAATCTTGAGTATGGACTCGCCTTCACCGCGGATAAAATAAAAGTGAGCCTAGGGGGGTGCACGCCGTGGACGAATAGGGGGGTGAGGAAAGCACAACCTTCGGGGGCACTAGGCATACATGGCGGGTGCCCGGTGGGCCATGGAGATAGACTGGGCTCTTTTGGGCCCCCCGCTAGACCTTAGCCAACCTATGAGGCCAGCTCACAGCTGGCTCCTTAGGCCCGCACGGCACTGGACCTCAGGCCAGCACCCTCAACTGACCCAAGTGGGTAAGCCCCAAGGGGGGCACTATTGGCCCAAGGTGGCTAGCACATACTAGCCCCCTCAGTGGCCATCAAAGCTGGCCTAGGGGGCCAGCATGTTGGCAGCCTGCTAGCGCACCACTTGTGGGAGCGTATGCGCGCCGGTGCGTGTGGTGTCGCCAGGTTGCCTTAGCTTGTCATTTTGGGGCCCCTAAGCTTTGGGCTCACCATTTTTTGTACTTTGCACAATTTTGGACACTTGGAGAAATTTTTGGCACATGGTATTTTTCACTGCTACCCTCTTGATGGGTGAGGCCTGAGGGGAGAACGTGTTGAGCAGATCAGGGTAGTGCTCACCTGGAACTCTGGTCGATATATTTGGAGAATACCCTTATCTGTGCCTTGTTGGCAGAGGTAGCACGATAGGGCGGTGGATGTAGGATAAGATGATGCTGGCCAGAAGAGATGAGGCGAAGCTTTTGGATGATGCCCCTAGATGACCTTTTTTGGGAAGGCACTTCTGAACGACGTTTTTTGGAAAGGGTCACCATCTAAACCTTGACGGCTATGAGTAGCATAGTAGGGTGGTGCCCGTCAAACCTGATGATGCCAGTTATGGGGCACTAAGAGTAAACCCCTGAGCGACGTCTTTGGGGAAGACCACCATGACAGTTATCCACTTCTTATCTTCTGATTTATCCATCGGCCTTGTGGGAATGAAGTTTTCAGAGATGGAGGAAGGTGCTACGCATAAGGACACCGAGCAGAGAGATGTCTGGAAAAATAGTATTGACGAGGGGGACCTTGAGGAGGGCGAGACTAACGCCACTTCTCTTCGCACGGACGCCCCTTATAACACGGGCGAGGAGAACTGAGCTTTGGACTGTAGTTTTTTCAATACTTAGGATTCTATAGACTCTTTTTTGCTTACTCCTATTTTTTTGCGCGCAAAAGTGTAAGCTTCCAAGTGGCATACCAGGGTACTTTAGAGTCTACTACTTCCTCCCGAAATTTTTTCCAAATCACTTTATGCTTGGTACTGTTTTCAAAGTTGTAAAATTTTCAATATTTTTTAGAAATTTCTTGTCTCTACTCAGGACCATAGACCACTATCCCCCCAAGTCTAGGACATGAGTTGATCGTGAGGAAATCGTGTCATGGACTCAGGATGAGGGTTTTCTAGGGTGCCTGGTCCTCTCGGTTTACAGGGGTGCAACACGATAGTTAGTACCACGTGGCCGGTCATTGGGGAGTTCTCCGAAGTCAGACTCATTCAAGAACCCTTTCAGGTTATCTCTATTTAGTCCATGCAGGAGCACCTTCCCCTTTAGAATACTGGACTTATAATCGACCGGTGGGGAGAGATACTTAGTTGCAGCCTGCAGGCCTTCAGACCTAATCAATGCCCCGCCCTTGACGGATGACCTTAGTCTTTCTCCGGGTATGAACTATTGACCTCTAGAGAGAGTCTGGTTGTCACCCTCGACGCTGAGCACTAGGATGAGGCTTGTGGAGAGTTACGCGTGATGCCGAGAGTTGGGATGTTGATTTAGATAATCATCCACAACTCAAGGGGTCAAAATGCCACTGTGGATAATCATTCGCAATACCGAGAGTCAGGATGTTAATTTGGAGAATCTTTAGCAACTCAGGGGGTCGGAATGTCACTAAGGAGAATCATCTGCAACACCGAGAGTCGGGATGTTGACCTGGAGAATCATCCGCGACTCAAGGGGTTAGAATCCCGTTGAGGAGAATCATCCTCAACGCTAAGAGTTGAAATGTTGATTTGGAGAATCATTTCCAACTCTAGGAGTCAGAATGCTGCTAAGGAGAATCACTCGTGACATCGGGAGCCAAGATGTTGATCTGGATAATCATTTACGACTCAGGGGGTCGGAATGTCGTTGAGGAGAATCACTTGTGATTTTGGGAGCGGAGATGTTAATTTCAAAAAT
Organism: Eucommia ulmoides; assembly: GCA_016647705.1. Classification (NCBI taxonomy): domain Eukaryota; kingdom Viridiplantae; phylum Streptophyta; class Magnoliopsida; order Garryales; family Eucommiaceae; genus Eucommia; species Eucommia ulmoides. The sequence continues at coordinate 34,349,104 of CM028339.1, forward strand.
CATTCGCGACTCAGGGGGTCGGAATGTTGTTTACCGGAGAGAACACAAGGCACATTGCACAAAACATCTTATTTATTCTGATAAGAAAAAACCATTACACTTTGTACAAACTAGAAGTTATTTACAAAGGTTGATGTTTTCCTATAGAAGTAGCCCTCTTGATGGTTAACGTTCCACGGGTGCCTGAGCGGCACACCCTCATCAGTTTCAAGATCATATGCCCCCAAACGTGTAACCCTGGTGACTTTGTACATCCCCGGAGCTGAATCCACCATGGATGAGGTTGATTTTACCATCCACGCACTGGTGATCATCCTCGGCCTTAGCCCCCCAGGGCGTGGATGGTTGCAATTTTTTATTTTTTTTTCTAGGCCCGAGGCTCTCCCTGTGGTTTATCCCCTTCAGACTGCTTCTGATTTCCTCTCTGGACATAGTTCCTAGAGAAATTAAAATGACTCAGGAATAACTGCTCGAGCTTTCTAAAGATGGATATGGATGTTGGCCTCAGACCCTAGAACTAGGACCTCACTGCACCTGTGAGGGTGATGGAAAAGGCTCTATATTGTAGAGTTACAGAGGCTACCTGCATGTTTATATGAAACTTAAACATGAATAGGCGCTCAATAGGATCTGATGTCCCATCATACAGACTCATCTGGGAGTGAGTAAAGAACCTTGGCACTACATCTTCCATAACTTCCTCTACGAACGGACACCTCATCTTTGAAATAACACATTGTCTTGCGCGATCTCCATTCACCTCTTGGAGCGGGCTTCAATGTCTGTCGGGCGATGCTTCACTGTACCCATTCTCAGAGCTCTCCCCGTATATGACTGCTTGCAACTCGTGCTAGAGAATGATGGGAAAGAGGCGAGTAGGAGTCTATTTCATGTTCGCGCCATCCCCTAGAATCGGACCTGGTTGGTCGACTTGACTGTCGGGGGACGCTGATAGGTCCCTAGCTGCATGCCTGTGCAATGGAGGAGGTAGGGATCTAAGCATTGCCAGGGGGCTTTCTTTAGTCTTGCAGACTCATGGTCGCGAGGCGGAGGGCGGTTTCTTTCCGTACTCTCATTCGGAGATTCCACAAAAAAATCGCGGTCTAGGGGTCACTCCTCGGGCCCTAGAGTCTGGAGAATAAGTCCCCCATAGGCGGGAGGCAACGGCAGGCGCGTGAGGAAGAGCTACACACATGACTTGAACTCGACCATCTGGCGCTCGATGAGATCAATCTGAGATGCCTTTGCGGTTCCCAAGGTCTATCCCACAACCCTAGCTGGCAGGGTAAATGGCCTTGCCTGGTCCTAAGGGGACAATTATCCTTGTTAATGGGAGCTGGGAGGTATGGCCTTGGAGTTTTCGACATTTCTGATTCTAATGTCCTATGTCTATCTTTCTGACCAAACCTTGTAATCATCCTGGCTTAGCTAAGGAGAGAGAAGTGATCAGGGAAAGGCTTTTTGCATGGTTCCCATAGATGGCGCTAAATTGTTGGTGTATAAAATTGGTACACACTTCAAGTATAGTCCAGTCAGGTGATAGATGTTCTTTTGTTGAGGTGGAGTCGGCAGTTAAAAATTTCTCACATGAGCTGTATGAGTCCTAGGAGGACTGACCTGCTGTGTTCAGAGTCCTGCTCTTTGGGGAGTGGTACTTGCAGAAGGCTCGGGAAGAGATTTATCCCGGTGAAGCTCCTCTGGTGGGAGAATAAGAGCTCAGCGAGAAGAGGTACAGAAATGCGTCAAGTAAGCAAATGAACTCAAAGCATTGGCACGTAAAATAAAGAGTACCTCGGGTTTGTATAGCCCTTGGTATATGTAGTCGTTGGATATGATTAGTCGGGTCTAAACACAGTTAATTAGGCGAAGCCATGTGTTTAGCCAATAATCTGGGCATTTAGAAGATAATTGTTGGACTTAGGCTTTTGGGCCCATTTGATGAAACTCGTGGGCCTCTATCAGGCCTACGGTGATGACTTGGTGGAGGAGAGTGGAGATCCATGGAGTCCTAGAGGAGAAACGAGCTGGAATGGGGGGTCGATCGAGGTGAACGACTAAGTTCTTGAAATTGGCCGTCAAGGGCATGGCACAAAGCTCGAGGCGGTACGTCTCTACGGGGCACCTTGCTCATTCCTGGGTGCAAAAGAGATTCTAGGGAGAAGTCGTGGTTGGCATATGTTCCAATATAACATTGTGAATTCTGGAATGTGTCCATGTCATCACGAGGATGGACCCGTGGCTGGGTCCTAAGTGTTGACTCAGTGGTACCAAAAAACACCTTCATAACGGCTAATTGGAAAAGGGATGGAGGCCCAAGGGTCTTACCCTCGGTGATCTCTGAGGAAGGGCATAATGGCTGATCGGATAATGGATGGAGCCTAAGGGTATTCCCATTGTTTATTGTCGAGTAGAGGCATCACGGTGGGATGGAGCCCTAATAAATGCCTAAGGGTCTTTCCCTTGGTGATTACTGAGCAGAGGTAGCACAGCTGAGGGGAACTCGGTTGGATTTCCTAATTTGTTGCTAATAGGACGCACAAAAATGGAAGGCCTTTTCTGTTGGAACTTACCGAGCTTAGGTAGCTCGGCTAAGCGGAGGATGGGCAATAATGCAAGCATCCCTCCTATTTCGATGTCTGAGCTCAGATAGCTCGGTTGGTTAGAGGCCGGCTAACAGTACCTGTCTGAGAAGATGGTTCGTTATGTTCTTTTGTGATGAGGTGGCCCATCTACCAAGTGTGCAATGTCACTAGCCAGGTGGACGACAACCAAAATATCCCATATCATCTATATATAATTTGATTTTTGAGTATTTGGATAGGAAGGAGAATAAGAGGGGGTAAAGGCAAAGACTAAAAACTATCCATAAAATCCCTTAAAAGAATTCACATCTCACATGCGCAACAAACAACTATTTTTTGTCCAAAATTATGATGGGGATAATGATTTGGACTTTAGTGGGATGATTAAAAATTTTAAGGTGTCACAAGCTAAAATTGAAACTCTATGGATCAAAGTGATATTTTTGTTAAACGTAAGGGGTACAAAGTGTCAAAAACTCAAAAATAATTTTCTCCAACCAAAAACTGAAAATAAAAATTATTGAGACAGCGGTGGTGTCTTTATTGAGCTGAAAAGGACACGTGTCTGGGCTGTCTTTTATTCTGAGCCACAAGCTTCCACTAATTTCTGGATAGTTCTCTCACAAATTTCAAAAATAAATAAATAAATTTAAATAAAATAAAAGAGGCTAAACGTTTACCGTCTGACGTGGCATCCCCTGCTTTCTGCTTTTTTCTCTACCCCCAAAAGTGTATTTCTATTCCTATTTTTCTACATCTTCTAACTCTCATCTCTTCAATCCTTCCGTGTTCATACTCTCTCTCTCTCTCTACTTTTCGCCTTCCGGCAAGACCTCGGTTTGATTCGTCTGGTTTTCCGGCGTTAATTGAACGGAGAGATCGAGTCTCCAGCTGTTGAGACATCTCTCCTCACGGGAAAACCTTTTTTTTCTTCATCTGTTTCCTCCAACAAACCACTACCTTCTATAATCGGTTTCGTTTTTCGGTTGCTTATCAATCAGTATTTTCATTTCAATCAGCTGTTGTTTGCCTCTCCTTTTTTTTTTTTTTTTTCGCTCTGAATCAAGCAGTTATATGATTTTTTTTTTGCTGGCTGTAAACAGCTTGTAATTTGTTAGACGGAATGTATAAATTAGCTGGCTTGAGTTGACGTTTTGATTTTCGGAGAAAGGATTCGTGTTTTTCGATTGTGTAATCAATCGCTAGATCGTTCTGTTTTTTGGTAGTTGGAGTTGGAAATTAGGTCAAAACAATGAAGGTGAAGTTTGATTTTTGCGGTCCTTTGTTCGGATCTGGTGCGTGTTTGTAGTTGTACGGAATTAATTGAGCTCCAGCAAGGAATTAGTGATTATTAGTTCTGGTGAAGGTGTCAAGAAGGTTTTTAGAATTTTTTGAAGAATTAACAATTTTTGGTGGTGAAGAAGGCGTCGATTTGAAGAAGCGATGGTTTCTGCAGCTATCGATGTTCAGGTATGCTATACACTTTCGCCTTTCTTTCTTTTTTGGTGAATATAGATGTAACCACTAAGCTTAAAAATCGCAGAAAAAAATGAAGAAAAACGGAAATGAATGATCGAGATTTCTTACCTTTTCCTGTTATAATACTTCAATTTTTTTTGCCGGATCACGAGTTATGCCCACCGTTTCCTTTTTGATATCGCAATTTTACAGTGATACTTCAAATTTGGCATGAAATTGCGAAAGCGAAGTTTAGTTTGATATCCAATCAACCAAACACTGCCTCTATGTTTCTAAATGAGCAGTAGATATGAGATTTGTGATATAATCACAATTATAATCCAATTCCTTGGATTTTGAAACTCGAAAATAGATTTAGCTTTTGCTAGTAGTTCTTGATGTTGAGAGAAACCTTGTGGTGCTGTCTTAATGTTGAACCCTTGTGTGTTTAATTCAGGATGAAAGTTGGGGAAGTGGATCAAACCTCTCAATGGACAATCAAGTTAAGGGTGTTCATCAAAAGGATCAATTCACTCCTGTGGACGACTATGCCCCTAAGGTTCATATCCTCTTTGATTTTTTTTCTTTCTTGAGGATACATCATTCATGGGTATGGGATTCTGAGCATATGTTATTGTCAACAATAGGTGAGAAAGCCATACACCATAACCAAACAGAGAGAGAGGTGGACAGATGAAGAGCATAATAAGTTTCTCGAAGCTCTGAAATTGTACGGTCGAGCCTGGAGACGAATTGAAGGTAAATCAAACACTACGTTTCCTGTTCAAATTTGAATTCCAAGCCTTTAATTCAGTGCTACCAAACACTGTCTTACCTTGTTCGTTTCTGTGTTTAATATGCATACTGAATTGGACTGTCTTTCTTACAGAGCATGTGGGAACCAAAACTGCTGTTCAGATCAGAAGCCATGCTCAAAAATTCTTCTCCAAGGTGATTTACTGCCCCCATTACTTGCATTTATGTATATGTTTGTGGGGGAGAAATTCATGATTAGGGTTCTGGATTATAATCGATATCGTTGTGATCTCTTTCCATTAGGTTGTGCGTGAGTCGGATACTGGTGATGTTAGCTCTGTGAAATCGATTGAGATTCCTCCTCCTCGTCCTAAAAGGAAACCCGTGCACCCGTATCCTCGTAAGCTTGCAGCTTCAGCTAAAGCATCAAACCCAACTGCAGAACAATCGACAAAGTATCCATCTTTGGAGCTAGAAAACGAATCCCCAACGTCGGTATTGTCTGCAGTAGGTTCAGATTCATTGTGTGCAGTGGATATGGATTTGCAAAATGGCAGTCCATCGATTTCATGTGTCAAACTCAACTTATCTATGGAGGAAAATCGATCACCATCACCGACCGACGAGAATACCTGTTCGACCCCATATGAGCCACTCCCGGAGGTGCTTACTCATTTACAAAACCTTGTATTTTTCTTCGTTGTTACATGTGTTGTCCTGGTTATGACATTTATTGTTTGGTCTGAATATCCAGAAATTGGAGTTGTTTCCTCAAGAAGACATGACTTCTGCTGAAGAAGATTCTTGTGCTGGTGGCAGTGTGTCTACCGGTCGGAGTTTGAAGCTTTTCGGGAAGACACTTTTAGTTCCGAAATTTGCAAATTGTGAAGTGGAGACTAACAATAACAATGATGACGATGATGTAATGCCTGTGCAAATGTTGCCTTGGAATTTAATTCCTGGGAACTTAAACGAAAGCAGTTCTACGCCATTGTCTTGTGTTCCTTGGTGGTCATTTGGAGGTGTACCTTTTCCCTTTCCACAGCTGCATAACCCTTTTCCGATTAAACCGCATCAATCATTTGAGAGTGATTTTGATAAGGAGATCGAGAAAGACGGGTCTTTGACTGGTTCGAATACCGGATCAGTTGTTGAAGGCGAAGGTGGAGAAAGCGATAAAAATATTGAGACCCAAAGTGGGAGTCTTGTTTGTGAGTCAAATGAACAGAAAAGGGGAGTTGTTTTCAACTCGAAAGAGAAATCGGCTTTTTTGGATTGGAGACCTAGATTCAGTAAGTCATCGAGGGGGTTTGTTCCATATAAAAGATGCTTGTCTGAGAGAGAATCGCTTACAATTTCATTGACGATCAATAATGGCGAGATGGAACAAAAACGAATTCGGGTTTGCTCGTAGGATTTCTATCCTTTGGAGAAGATTTTGTTTTTTGGAAGGTACAGTATGACAATCTTTATAAGTTTTTCAGATGTTGGATGGCCGGAAAGTGAAGAGGATTTTTTCGTCCGGGAAATGTGTGTTCTTGAGCTTTTCTGAGTGTCGTCCACCTCTGTTTTTTGTTGTGCAACCGTTCAATCTTAATTCCCCTGTTCCTTTACTAGTTTTTTTTTTTTTTAATTGGCTCTTCTCCTGTACTAGTGTTAATACTGTGTTTATTTAGAACTGTTAAATATTAGTTGTCTTTTTTCTTGACTCGATATTAAATTTTGTGCCCTTTCAGACAATAAACTGTTGTATTTGATTGGATTAGGTTGTGTTTGGGTAAGGGATTTGGAGGGGGGACTTAATGTTTTTTTTTTAACAAATCCCTCGTATAGGAATTTGTAAAATTCCTCTATGCCAAATTTAGGTGAAATGAAGAATTTTAGAATTTTTTTTGAAATAGCTGAAATTTGACGAATCTATCCAAGAGAGGATTAGGAAAATCAATCATCGATCATCTTCGTCTTTTGCTTCTGCTTCTCGTTCTGCTTCTTCGTCTTCTGCTTCTGCTTCTTCGTCGCTTCGCCTTCGTTCGTCTTTGTCTTTTTCCTTCGTCGTTGTCCATCGTCTTCGTCTTCTTCGTTCGTCCATCGTTATCGTCTACTAGTTCGAATTTGGTCCTCCTTCGCTGACAAGAGCTCCTCCTTCTTGCGATTAAGGTTTGCAATCGACGATTAGGTTCGCCGACGAGAGTTTCTCCTTCTTGCGATTAGGGTTCGCAATTGACGATTAGGTTCGCAATCGCCGACGCCTCATTCACGACAATCGCCGACACCTCCTTCAAGTTCTGTTTCTGTTTGCGTTCTTTTATTTTTTTATTTTTTTTATGTGTTCCCAGAAGTGGGATCATTAAAAAAAAAAAAAAAAAAACACAAACAACTACGATCATATTTGTGTGTTGTTTGTTTTTGAGGTTATGTTTTAGTTTCAATAAAATTGTTCTAATAATTCTGTTTTGTTTTCATAAATTCGTTTTTGAAATTTTAGATTAGAAGAAATATTGTTTACAAATACTTTATCTATCTAAATAAGGAAATTGTAAATTACACGTTCAAATATTTCAGTGTAAACAATTATCCAAATAAGAGATTTGCGAAATGAAAGAATTTCAAAATCCAGAATTTTGAAATCTTTTCATTTCACAAATCCCTTACCCAAATGCTTTTGGATGTCTCAAAAATGTGTATTTCGCGGATTCTAGCTCTCTCACATCGACTTGAGTTTGAAATAGCCAAATCTTAGTTTTGGTGGCTTAATAATTGAATTATTTAGGAGTTTATTTTGTTTAAAAATATATTTATTAATTAAAATTATTTTTTTAAAATTAATTATTTATGATTATTTAAATACTAACAATTTAAAATATAAGAATTATGTATATTGACAAATAATTTATTTAAATTATGTTATGTAAGATTGTACAATTAGGATCTTATTAGTTTTTAATATTTAATTTTATATTATTTGAGTGGGTCACTAAAATTGAGTTAAAATTGGGTCACATAAAATTTTTGTTTTTTTAATCTTTTTTACTGAAAAATGAGTTAAACTAACTTATTTACGAAATTATTCTAAGTCGAGTTATGAACCCCGACTATTGAAAACCGGGGTTCGTAACCCCAACTTTCGTTGAAAAGTGGCCATTTATAATTGGGGTTACGAACCTCAGTTATACGGTAGCAAAACGTACGGTTTTTTTTTTTTTTTTAAACCGGGGTTCACAACCCTAGGTTTAGGGTGAAATTTCAATTAAAACCGGGGTTAACAACCATGGTTTTATTGCAATTTTAATTGGGGTTGACAACTCTGGTTTTATTTGCAATTTCAATTAAAACCAGGATTGTCAACCCCGACTTTAATCAATCCTCGACCCTTCATATCCCTCTTATTTTCTCCTTTTTAATCTCTCTTCTCTTCCATTCCCTTCTTCCTCATTTCTCCCGTCTTCCCCATTCAAGGCTAATTAATTTTTTTTTAGTTATCAACATTGTAATTTATAATTATAAAGGTAATTTTAAAAATTAATATATTAATCATATGTAATCATTGTTTTAAAAATATATTTAAAGAATAAAATATTTAATATTTAATTGTGAAATTAAATGCGATAACAAGAACAAGGAATCATAAAAATAAAAAAAATATTAGATAAATTAGAAAATCATAAAAAGGAATTTTTTTTTTTAGATAAATTAGAAAATCATAAAAATAATTTTTTTTTAGATAAATTGGAAAATACTACTCATCATCGAATAGTATCGATAACTAAGTTTTATCAAACCATTTGTAGTGAATAGCTCCATCTTCGTAATTAGACAGTTCTGGGTCATCTGTGTGTCTAAGATCAATAAAGAATTTTGGTGTCTGCTCGTTTGCATCTGGAGCGTTACTCTTCTGAATTTTGTGAAGTTGTTGTTTGACATAAATCCATTTCTCCATTTGTTTTATTTCTCCTTTCAATGCACGATAAATTTTTTCGATGTTATTCGGTTCGTTTTTCAATATTTCGAGAGACCGTAATTTCATAATCTTAAGGTGGTACAGGTGAAACCTTGCCTCATAAAGATTTTCTTTGCCATTAGTGTTGCCCATTGTAAATTCTTTACCTCTTCACTATTCTTGCCCCATTTGGTATAGTTGTAGCTCTCGTGGTAACGAGGATTGACCCAACGAATAATTTGTTTGAAATGATCAACATATACAAAGAAAGTTCGTTTTCTCGTGATGGGATTCAACCATGCGCCAGAGAGATTAAGTTGTCGTTAAACACTAGTGCAATCTGTAATAATATCTCACAGAACGCGCAAAGAGTTGGGGTAACATAACTTATCTCGGGCGTCATACCATACTATTGGGGATCTCGGTTCGTCTTTACGTTAATGTATGACCTTTAACCAGCGTATCTAGATTTCATACCGTGTACCTGTCTTATCTTGATACTTAACATGGTCCCTCATTCCCGAACCTTCACTAGTGCAATGGATTTTCATTCATTTCTTGCCTTTGCCTTTACCCTTATCGTTTCTTGACCCGCTTGCCATTTGAATTGATTTTTTGAGTAATGATAATGGAGAAGAGAAATGAATGTAGTGTGAATGATAATTCTGCAAGTATGGATATATATATAGGCAAACTTTGTAGCCAAAAAAATATTTTTCCATCCACTTTCTCGCCAACAACTTTTTCACCAAAAAAAAAAAAAAAAAAAATCTCTCCAATTTTTGCACTAAATTCCCCCCAAACTATTTTTCTTCTAATTTAATGTATTTTTTTTCCCGCCAAACTATTTCCCTCCATTTTCTTCCCCATTTTCCTCCAATTAGCAGCCCATTTCCTACCCTAAAATTTGTATAAATAACAGCTATCTCAGTTCTCATTTTAATCACCTGAGTTACTCTATTTTGTTTTAGAAAAGAATGAATAGAATATATGAAGAAAACTATGGTAAATGTTTTCAATAATATATATATATATATATGTAAATCTATTTTTGTTTTCATTCTTAATTTGATTGTTTTTTATTTTGCAAGCAAGTATTTGGTAATTTTAGTGGCCAAATAACTAGTCCGCATGTCATGCATTGGGGGGGCTTATTAGAACAAGATCAGGTAACTGGTATGTTTTGCAGGGACATAGTTGTATTGCGGTGACAATTTAACAGAGTGTCAAATAAATGATGGCGTACGTAATATTCGCCAAGGCCTTTTTATGTTGCAGGAAATAATGTTCTCGAATTGCATCATTTACTATGGCTGTAAGGATTCTGTTGAGGAAGTGATAAACACTAGTAAGTTCGCTTAAACCCTAAATGAGACAGGTAGCACAGTGAAGTATTTATCGAAATCGATAAACAACTTGGTAGTTAGGATGACTTCAAAGGGTTGGGACGATTTATTTGAAGTTAACAAGTTTGTAGAATTTTCTGATGGTATATTTAAGGATTACGTGACTGCCCTTGAAGATATCGAAGCCCAAAGGTTTGCTGATTCGTCCTTCTAACAAATTTAATTTCAAAATTGTATTTTTTAGTAGTTGTATTTGTAATAGACTATGTGTTTCTTTTTACGTATTGTCTTGGTATTTTTGGAATGCAAATAAAGAGAAAAAATATGTTGTTTGGTAGGGGTAGCATTATTATAATTCAACGTAGAAATGATATATTATACTTGAAAACAAATACTTAGTTAAATTGCAATGCACTGATATAGGAACATTATACATTACTTTCATCATCCAACATTTAAATATCTGATTGATATTGAGATTCACTTAAGCATCTCATGTAAACATGCACTTCGCAAACCAAATTTTCTTGGAGACACCACATGCCATTATTTGAAGCTTGTGTCGATGCATTTGGTTATTTCTTCACAATAGCGATGTAACGTCATATGACGATCATGTGTTGTGTCTATTGACATTGTTTTGTCCAATTGACGAATTGTTGGAATATTGTATTGTCTGAATCCATCCACCATAACTTCTGTTTGGTTCACACGATAAGTGTATTCCTCTTGCATCCTTGCAACCTATCGTGGAGAGTAACAAACTCTTGGATATAAATAGTATGAGAATTCACCTTCTAAATGCCAATGACGTCCTATTCAACGATACAAATCCCTCACCGTATATATTTTTTAAAACTAAATATGCAAATTTCAAACTTCTATTTAAGGTGTGTTAGAGTGATTGCAATTAATGTAAATGTGTTTGTAGATTAACACATACACATACACACATATATGTATGTATTATAAAAACTGACATGAAAGGTCCCATCCATCGTACTAAAGTTAATTTGTTAATCAGTACTGACAACACTGATAAAAGTAGTACTAATTTGTCAAATCAGTTTTGATAATGGTTGTATCCATGATAAATGCTAGAAAAGGCTGACAAAGGCTGGAAAAGGCTGACAAATGATGGAAAAGGCTGATAAAGGCTGAAGAAGGCTGACGACGCATGGCCCGAAATGTTAATCAACATTGAAAAAAATGTTATAAAGGCATATCTAAAATCTAGTGCTCAAAGATGTCAGTCCACACTGAAAAAGCTTGACACGAAATTCCAATCAATACTAGAAAAGCTTGTTCTGAAATGTCAATCAACCATCACAAAAGGATGAGACTTGTCAATCATCTATCATACATGCTACTATAAAAGCTAAGTTTTGTATAAAAACTCTGAAATCCCATAATTTCGTGATATATCTTCAAATATTAATTCTAGTGAGTAAAGATCATATGGTATTTCAAGTGAGGAAAACTCATATGGTGTTTGAAGTTGGTCTAGATCTTGAGATCACTATAGACGTTGAGTTTTATAACCATATTATGATGACTATTAGAGCGATCAAGACACCAATATGATAAAGCATCGTGTTGGTCTATACCAAGAGTGGGAATACAGGGTGAAAGAGTCTAACAATCTTGTATCTTCTTTGAGAGCTCTTAATGCACCAGTTTCACATTGTCAAAGTCTTCAAATACCTCAACGATGTCAAATTGATGACACAACCGAAATTGAAGACACTATTACACGAATTCGCCTGGAGCATAATCAAATGTTGTTGCGAATGAGTTGAAATTATCTACTCCAACTAGCCAATAAAATTACCGCCGCAAGTAACAAAGCACTTTCTCCGAACAAATACCATAACGTGATGACCAACCATGATTCTCTGTCTAAGGGATACATGTCCAACGAATAATAAATATATTTGGCCAGTTGTATTGTATTTATTATGTGTTTTCATGTGACTATGTTTGTGATGTTATGTACTGTATTTTTTATGCATTGTCTTTGTTATGAGTTTTGTAATTTGTGTTATTATATTGTATTTGTTATGGAGTAAAAAATGCAACAAACAATTTATTCATTGCATAGTTTTAGGAACGTATTTTATGTTCTCATTGAACACATGTCTGAGGGATATATGTCTAATAATGAATAAATATGTTATACCTATCTCGAAGACGGAATAGAAAATACAACAAACATTGATATTGATTGAAAAATATCTGGTCTTATCAATGTACAATAATGTAGAAAGAAACACATATACATTCCTACAAACTATAAACCATATAACTAACTATGTACCGCAACCCCTATGTCTGACATTCCTCCGCCCTCGACATTGAGCAATAGGAGGTTCCTCCACCTTATCATGAACCTGTGTGGCCTGTCCAAAATTCATAGTAGAAGTGAATGGTTATTCCATCATCATCGGTGTCACATCTATGTCGCCCCCAGACACTGGCACTGGTGACACTTGTCTTTCCAATATGATGGGTTGGACAAATGTCACTGGAGTAATCTCGGCGGAAGTCAACAAAAATTCGTCCATCGTCAGAGTGACGAATGACGGTCGTACACCTAGTTGCAATCTGTAATCTAAATAAAAGTCATACATTTCGTACACAATAAATAATCCGGCATCACCCCTACTAACTGGACAATACACGTCATCAGTCCATAGCTCAGATACGACTACAGGCTCTGTCCGACAGTAATCAAGGGTTCCGGTCCGCAAAGAAAGCTCACTCAATCAAATCAAGTGCGATAGTTCTGGATCCTACAAAACACATATGATCGTAAGTAAATACTTGAATAATAACAAGATAATAAAACTCATACTAAACACATATGATCGTTAATAATAAAAACTGAATACATGAATAAATGCAACTCTTAGTGGAGTTGTTTACATAAAAAATTGTTTCTTTAATCGTTTTTACTGAAAAGTGGGTTGAACTAAATTATTTACAAAATTATTGTAAATCGGGGTTACGAACCCTTGTTATTGAAAATTGGGGTTCGTAACTCCGGCTTTCATTGAAAACTAATCGCTTATAACTGAGGTTCAGAACCCTGACTATACGATTGCAAAACTTTTTATTATTATTATTATTATTATTTTGTTTAGAACCAGGGTTCAGAACCCCCGGTTTAAGGTGAAATTTTAATTATAATATAATTTTATGGACATAAAGCAAATAGCCAAATTATAGAAACAATATTTCAAGAAATTTTATTTACATTGTGTACAAATTTCAACAATAGAATGGAGGGTTGTTAGTATAATTATTTAACAAGAATATAATTTTAATAAAATTTTGTGCCAGGCATTATGTATAAATAAGTTTGCTATCAAATTTTCACATTATAATAGGAACTTTAGGATGAGCAATTTCTGCAAACAATCCTAATCTTGGGTGATGCCCAGTGTTTTGCATGTGCCCCTCCATCATATTTATATCACTTTCATACATTGGAAACCAATAATAAATGAAACATGACATTTTCATTTTATTCACTTACTATTAGTAGAAAATTAATTGCCATCTTTGATCAATAATGCAACAATGAATGTATAGAGAGAGAGAAAGAGACTTAAAGCCACTCTTCTTTCTTATCATTCCCAACTCACAATCCATAAGAAGTAAAACTGGATTTTCAAATAGAAACCAAATTTTTGAGATTTAAAAAAGGTTCCTTACCTTAATATAAGAAATATATTTAGAGTCTTGCATACACTTGACCATCAATGTGATACCATCAGGCAATCTCTGCTTAATCTGAATGAGAATATTATTTTAAAGCCTCTTTCCAAGTAGAACCTGCAAAATGGTCATTTCAGTGGTTTAATGAAATTAATACTACCAAGATCTTCCCATTCTTCCTATGTTACATATTTCTTTTCTTTCCCTTGATATAATAAACCAAACAGAAGATAAAATATTCAATACTCTTATAGAAATCATTTACTAGAAATATATTCTTCTGATCATCTTATTCTTTCTTATACTCAAAATTCAAAATTAGGAAGTTCCAAAGCCACATTAAAAAGAAGGGTGATAAATTCATTAAGAGCATACATAATTGTTTATAATCTCTAGAAAGAAGATTTTAGGCATATTTCCTTTGCATAAGTAACTAAGAATTCTACCTCGTGAAATTTAGGCCCCGTTTGGTAACCGTTCCCATCCCATTTTCATATTTTTGGAATTTTTATTTGGGCGTAGCGTTTGGTAAATATGTTTCTGTTCTCATTCTCATCCCAAAACCAATAATCATTCCTATTTTTTCTTAAGAAGTGAGAAATAAAAAAAAGTTATTTCTCATAATTTTCAAAATAAAAAAAGGATAAGGTTGGTATTAATAGAATTGTTAATGAGGTTTAACCTTCAACTCTTGTAAGTCTTTTTTTCTTTATTTTTCTTCTTCGTGTTCTTCGCGTGGTTCGTCCTCCTCCTCTTCTTTCACTGTCGTCTGCTTCGTCTCCTTCGCCTCTGCTTTGTCTCCTTCGCGTGTTCTTCTTCATGGTTACAGTTTTAATTTTGAAATCAAAATCAATTTCTTCGCATGGTTAGGGTTTCGATTTTGAAATCAAAATTGATTTTTATTTCGAGGGTTTAAATCACAGCTCGTTCGGGAAATGATAATGACGACAATAAAGATGAATGCGAAGCATAGTCCGGCACTGAAAAAGGGAGAAAATTGCACACCTTCAACCGTTTGGAATGAATTTAGTTCAGTTGAGTTTAGGAAATATTATGATTTCGAGCTGTAATCGATTTTAATTTTGATTTAAATTTCGGTATCATTTTTAATTGAAGTTTAGAATTTTGATTTTTATTTCGATTTCAATTGGGGTTTAGGATTTTGATTTCGATTTCGATTGGGTTTATGATTTCAATTTCGATTAGGGTTGATGATTGATGATTTCGTGATTGTGGTTTAGGGTTTGATTGCTTGATGATTGTTTGATTGTGTTTTAAGATTCGTTCTTGATTTCTAGAATAAAATCGTTACCAAACGCGATTTTGTTCCCAGAACCAAAAAAATATTATCGTTACCAATTGTGATTCTGCTCCCAAGAATGAAACAAAATTCTTATTCCATCCCATTTTATTGCATGGGATGGGTACGAAACGGTTAACAAATGGGCTCTTAGATTTGAAGTTCAATTTTCATCTTAATATATGTCATTTTTCTATGTAATCACTCAATAACAATTTTTGGACTTTTTGTTATTAAATCGTAGCCACTCATAAACACATAACTATGAACATGACCTTTCATACTCACAATTACAATCCAAAAAAAAGTAAACAACTCCTTCAATGGAAATCATAATT
Source organism: Eucommia ulmoides (assembly GCA_016647705.1). Classification (NCBI taxonomy): domain Eukaryota; kingdom Viridiplantae; phylum Streptophyta; class Magnoliopsida; order Garryales; family Eucommiaceae; genus Eucommia; species Eucommia ulmoides. Next base: position 34,364,541 of record CM028339.1, read on the forward strand.
GTCATATTAAAAACGTTTCTTACATTGATATAACAAACATATATTGAGTGTTTCACGCACTCATTGTGGTGATACCATGTGATACTCTCAAAATTTATATTTTTAAAAATATTATTTTATATAAGTTTAATATTTTTGAATTGTTTTGTATATTATAAAAAATTATAATAAATATTTGATAATTTTGGGGAGATAAGTATAATTATTGGGTTTAATATGAATTATTTTATAATTATGGGGTGTTAAATATAATTTTACTAGTTAAGAAAATCATTTGTGGACTGAAATTAAAGAGAAAGCAAAGTCTAGACCACCACATATTTGGCGTTGGTATGTGTGTGATAATTTATAATAATTATAATAATAATAATAATAATGACTAAACTAAATAACTTACACGTGTATGTGTGTTTTTAGCATAATAATAATAATATAATAATAAAATAATAATAATAATGAATGAATCATATTGATTCCATGATAATATATATATTGACATATATATGCTAATGAATAGGTTCCAGTTTACATATATACATAATATTTTGAGTGAAAAAAAAAAGGAGAAATAAAAAAGGAAAATAAAATTTATACTGTGAATATTTCAGTTCGGAATTTCGACTTTAGATTTCAGGTGGAATTTCTAACTCTTTTAATATTTGTATTTAATATCTCTCTTGATTATGTGATGTTAAATTTTAACTGTTAGTTTTCATGAAACATTTATGAATACGTATTATGTGAAAATTATGTGAGATACACGTGTATATGTTTATTTAGAATTTGATTAAATATACATATTCAGGGGGTTAAAATTCTACCGAGTCTTAACTCACAACCCCACAATTTTATTGCAAGGTCGGTGAGAATGAAACGGCAATAGGAATTGTATTAGAAATTTTATTTGTAATAATGACAATTAGTATTTATTGTTGTAAAATTTAATCGAAGAATTCAATTAATAAAAATAATTGTATTTGTTATTTACGGTTGTAAAATTAAGTTGATAATTGATTATAATTATCATCGTCGAATTGTAAAATTTCTCAAATTTTTATTAATAATAGGAAATTGGTTGCTCGGTGTTAGTTTTAATTCTCCAAAGGGAGAAACCGCGTGGTGAACTTGAGAAATTGGGTTGTTACAAAGTTGGTATCAGAGTAAGTTTGTGATTATCCTGGGCTTGGGTTATGGTACTCATTACCCATAATAAGTGAAGTAATATTTGAAAATAGTAATTTTCGTATAACTCAAATTTTTTTTATTTATATTGATATGAAAAAAATTAACAAAATATCAATTATTGAGTATTCTAACACAACTTATATATCAAAACATTATTAATATAATTGGAGACAGTGTATAAATATCAATTATTACAATAAATATGTTTATACAAGTATTAATATATTTTATTTGGGTTATATTTTCACTAGATATTAAGAAAATATGTATATATATATATATATATATATTGATATTATGGATCAAGTAACGATATTATTGGACATATACTTATATATATGTGTTATCTGTAATCTTCATATTTGCATGGTTTGGTTCATATTTGCATGCATTGATACCTCCGTTATGTTTTTTGGTGGTTTGATACTTTGAACCTATGTATTGTTACCATTATTTCACTTTGGTCTCTACAGTTTCAATTTGAACATATTAACATCTTAGGTGGCGTTTGATTAATGCAACTTACCTATAGTAAGTAAAGTAAGACTAGGTTAGTGTCGTGTTAGTCGTGGATCATAATATATGTTGTTGAATTGAAAAGATTGACTTTAAGGTGTTTACTGTCTTCTATATAAATTATCAAATTATATTTTTGTATTAAAAAAAATGTTGATGAAAATGGACAGTTTTATGATGTTAAATGGATCAAGTAAAATTTGAAAGGTGAAAAAATTATTTTTATTATCCTACGATACCATAGTCGTCTGGGTATGTCATGCGATATATAGTTGGTCCTTACAAGAGGGTATGTCTTGTAGGACATTATTGTTGTTGTGACCTGACAAGAGGGTAAGTCCTGCAGGTGGTTGACTATGTTGTTGATATGTTGAAACCTAACAGGAGGGCAAGTCTTACAGGTTGTTGATTATGTTGTTGATATTGTAGTTTATATCATTATGTTACTCCTACCATTGGAGATATTAAATGACCCTGACATTGATAGCCACCTTAGATAACACAGTTATACATGTTACGGTACTGTCGTAACTCTCGATCATGAGGTGAAATGATCTTATGGTTAGTAGGAAAATATATGTCCGATATTTTATTATATATTAAAATAATTTGATTGGTTAATTTAAATGCATCGTTTTATTGTGATGATAGTTATGAAATTTTATTTCGGCTCAGTGTGTGGTTATATTTATATTAGATTTTAAAAAGTGGTGTTTAATAAATATACTTGATTCATAAATTCTTTTTATATTATGAAGATAGCATGTGCATTGTCTTCTATATAAATTGTCAAATTATATTTTTGTACAAAAATATGGAAAGAAAATGTTTATTGAAATAGATTATTTTATAACGTGATGTGGATCAAGTAAATTTCTAAATACCAAAAATGATTTTATTATCTGACTATGTCATAGTTCGTCTCGTCAGGAGGGTATGTCCTGAGAGATGTGGTTGGTCCTTACAGGAGGACATATCCTGTAGGACGTTATGTTGTAACTTGACAGGAGGGTAAGTCCTACAAGGTGGTTGATATCCGTTGTTATTGTTGTTGATGACGATGATGATGATTATCGTCATGATATGGTGATTTATACCACTTGTTGGCTTCTACCATTAGAGATATTAAATGGTCTTGACATTGATTGTAACATTAGATTGCACAAATGGACAAGTTACAGTATCGTTGTAATTCCCGATCGTAAGGAAAACGATCTTATGGTTGGCAATGAAGTATGATATTTTGTTATATAAAAGTGAAGTTCTTGACCAAATAATTATTTCTGAAATAAAAAAAATTCTGATAACTGATATATATATGAACTTATTTACCAAATCAATGTAAAACGCAGGTGGAAAATGCGTTTTCTTTAATCGCGCATAACTAATTTGCGTTTCTTTTTAAAATTATGAAAATAAAAATGCAAATATATAATGCGTTTCTATGACCAATTTTTTTTAAAAAAACTATCCAAGAAATGCAGATTCGATCTACATTTCTTAAAAACGCAGATGCCATCTGCGTTTCTTAAAAAACGGAGATAGCTTTTGCATTTTTAAAGGGCTGAAATTATCCCCACCCTTTCTTCTCTTTCATTTTACATAGTCGTCGATCCTCTTTCCTTGACTTTCGCAAAACGCCACTCCTCCGTCGCCATCGCCCTACTTCTCTGCCACCGTCACTTAGCCAACTTTGATCGTCGTCTCCTTTTGATTAATGTAAACATTTCAATATTTTTTTATTTTTTTTGTGTTTTTTCGTATATATGTGTGTATATATATACAAAATGTATGTGTGTATATATGGGTTTTTTTGTCTTTTTGGTTTATTTTGGGTTTTTTTCAATTTTGTTTTTTGGAAATGTAGATCTCGGTCCTCCATCTCCGTGACCTGCTCCTCCGTTTCCGTTGCCGATCTCGCTCATCCGCCACTTTCGTTGTCTCGTTTTGGTTAGTAAACCATTTTTTTTTTTTGTTTTTTTCTTTTTCGATTTTTTCGTAGATAATTAAGTTCAACAGTTTTTATAAAGTTTTAATTGGGAAATTTAATTTTTTTAATAACATGATTGATAATCATAATAATACATCTCATGTTTTGTTTTGATTTGTGAAACTGTAATTATTTGAAATGGAGAATGTTAGATTATATCTGTATTGGAGCAGAAGAATATCGAAAGGAATTGAGTTTGGGGTGTCGTATAGCATCTCTGCGGTCAAATCGTTGGATATTTGTTGGGGGATTACGTTAAACGAATTGATTGCGAAGTTACGACCTTATATCTTTGAGGATGGAGTTGATGGAACTTTAAAGTTAAATTGTAGGTTGCCGATAGCTACTATTGGGCTTAAGAATTATAGACACATGTTGTTTTCAATCGGTGACGACGCGGTATTAGACCATGTGCTTCATTTATCTTTTAAGGTGCCATCGCTACTTAGTGTTAAGGTGTATGTCGAGGTAGAGCGAGCTTTTGATCACACTCTATTATTTTCTTCCCAACCTGGTCTTTTTATCCAATTTTTAAGTCAGAGTTTCAATCCTCATGTTACCGTATTATCTGGACAATTTTCTTTGAATAATATTCTCATGTTCGACCCCCAAGTTGTTCAATCCAGTTATACTCACCGATCGCCCTACATCCCTGAAGAATATCATCCCCATACAGTGATTGATCGTGATGCAAACACTAGTTCTGTTGCTCCACATCCCCATAATTCACCAATTAGTCCACCGCACGACAACAATTACGGTAGGTATGATAGGACGTTGAGCCGATAGGGCAAGTGAGTGAACAGTTACTGTTGCATAGGGTTCTTTCATTCTATAATAAGTTGGAATAGGGTGATGATGATGACATAGCAAAGTATGAGCGAAAGTTGCAAAAGAATTTTTGAACCCCGAAAATGGACGAATTCAGTTGTGGCATGGTCTTTAAGGACAACAAACATGTTTAGAATGTTGTGAAGTATTACCATGTTATGAAAAATAAAGAGTATTGTTGATCTCAAGATTTTGATGAGCAATTAAATATTGATGTATTGGTGGAACTAATATTTGATAAAGTGTTTCAGTGATTTAAAGTTTCAATAATGAAGATGTCAAAGTGAATGGATGCTAAATGAAGATATCAAGATGATGAATAAGTATTAAGAATTTGAAGACATTAGGAAAAACAACCCTGTTAAATATAAACTCTTAATATCCCATTTAGGAACACACACACGGCACAAAATGAATTTTATCTTTTATGTGTGTTTTGGTTGAGTATATTTATTTGCTCCTATGTGAATTAAAAAGAAATATTTTTGAATGACTAAAATAGAATATAAGAGTATTAGTGGAGTTCATTTGAATATAAATATGGATAAAGGGGCAAAATTGTAAAAAAAAAGTAAGTTAAAAACGAGATCAAAGAAGAGATTGAAGAGGGGGCAGTCGACTGAGGAGTTGACCAGAGAAAGAAGATGAACTCTCTGAATCTACGAGTCGATAGAAAGGTCAATTGATAGAAGCTTGGCAAACTCTCTGAATCTGCGAGTCGACATAGCGGTTGACCGGTGGAAGCTTGACAAACTCTCTGAATCTGCAAGTCGACTGAGGAGTTGACAGGTCAAGTGCATGGGCTACTTCCAATATCCTTCAGTCGACGGGGTAGTCGACTGAACGCGCAGTTTCAGGATATTGGTTGATCCGATTTGAAATCCAAAAGTAACTGTTTTTGGTTAAGATTTGAGAGAGATTTCGGGGATATTCTTAACATTTGAGATATGGTTCATATACTAATTAAATCCTTTTAATATGGTTCATTAATTATTAAAGTTTCTCAATTTGGTACTTAAAATGGATTCTATACTTATTTGTTTTAATTGAGAAATACTTTGGGGATTTAATTGAGAGTTTTAAAAGTTGTTATTAAGTAAAATTGAACTTAAATGAAGTTCTCATGTTATGAAGGGTCTATAAGAGTATTTTATTGTCATGACACTTGTAAACTAACCGTTAGGAGGCTGATTACATGTGCCCTTATATAGATCTGCGAATTTTCTAAGAGAGCTAATCATTCTAAGAGAAAAAATCAGTTTATATCTTTTTGAGAAAGCGTTTATAAGAGTTATCATTCAACGATACTATGAGATGTTCTAAGAGTGATTCTGATAATCAACTGTGATCAATTTGTGCTGATACCGGAATTGAAGTTACATTGTTTTCATCATTAATTTTGTGGATTCCGGGTGAAATATTTCCATATTGATTATTACCTATTTATTATTGTATTTTGGAAATTGATCTTAGAAATTGTTTTTTATTTTTAAAGAAAATATTCTTTCAAACAACTTCTTGAATCTGATTACATGCTCCAATTTGCTATCCATATATTGTTAAAATCAGATTTCTGTATCTCACATAATTCTATCACTAGTTGGGATATTAATTAAGTTTATATATATATGGGGTGGTAAAAGCTCCGAGTGAGATTTACTTATTAATTTTTTTATTGGTGAGTTGCGACGGGTTAAATATCATTGCGGATATTTAATTAAGGGTAGTTGAGTTTCAGTCTTTTCCTGTAAAGAGATTGAGGTAGTGATTTTGGTGAGATTTTGATTCTTGAGCCTAAGTGTTAAAAGAATTAGGTTATTCTTTAACCTGTAAAAAGTAGAGGTTATTCCTTAGCCTTTAAAAAGAAAATTGTAAAGGTTGATTCTGAGCCTGTAAAAGAATCGGTGTACGGGTTTGGTTCCTACCTTTAAAGGAATCTTGATTTTAGTGGGTGCGACCTCTATGGAGCTCGGGGGCTTGGATTAGCCAAGAGTAGCTTGGTAAACCAGTATAAATCTCTGGTGTGCTTCTTTATTAATTTGTCTATTTTTACTGTTTGTGTGTGCACCTAGTTGATTGATTAATTCTGCTGTGTTATAAAAATAATAATTAATTTAGGCATAAAATTAATTATTTTATTTATTGATTTTTATTCTGATTATTTTTTAATTACCCAATTCACCCCCCTCTTGGGTATTCTACTGGGCTAACAAGTATTGTGTGGTGGAAACGAATCTTAAAATTTGGTCGATTAAATGCAAGCATGGTTGCGTGTGGAGGATGCAAGCGAGTCTAAAAAAGAGTCATAGAGTGTTCCAGATGACGCAGTACATTCTACAATTATACGACGTTGGATCATGAAAACTTGGATTCGGGTGTCATTTCTGACATGATACTTGGACAGGTCGAAGAGGATCCAGAAGTGAAGATGGATGTTATCGTTGTATCCGTGAAAGAGTCTTAGGAATTCACCATCTCCTATCGAAAGGCTTGGTTGGCTAGATTTGAAGCCATCGAGATCTTGTTTGGCGATTGGGATGAATCATATCAAAAGTTGCCAAAATTCAGGTCAGCATTGCAGCACTTTGATCTTGGGATGATTGTCGAATGGAGTATCGTTCTGACTGCTCAAGCTGGCTATTCGACGTTCGATATGGTCTTTTGGGCATTCCAACCTTCTGTGGTCGGATGGAGATATTGTTGACCTATCCTCACGATTGACGGAACCTATCTGTAAGGTAAGTACAAGGGAAAGATCTTTCTCGCTATTGGGATGACACCGTCCAATAAGTTTTATACTTTGGCGTTCGCGGTGGTACCGATGGAGGACCACTGCTGTTAGTCCTGGTTTATTTTGATGTTGAAAAACCATATTGTTAAAGATCGTTCGGAAGTCACATTGATATCTAACAGACACACTGACATTATTAGTGTGGTCAGAACTTTATGGCTTAATCAACCGAACCAGTCCACTTGGTATCATCGATTTTATCTGCAGCATCTTTGCAGTAATTTTAGCAACATGTTTAAAAATCAACAACTAAAAGATCTTAATTGGAATACGGGTGCTGCAATATAAGTTCGAAAGTACAATGCCATTATGGAAGAGATCAAAAAAACAAAAGCGGAGGCGTACACATGGTTGGATAATGTAACCAAAGAGAAATGGACTAGGTCACACGATGATGGTAAACGTTAGGGGCGTGTTCACAACCAACTATGCCGAAGTATTCAACAACTGTTTGAAAAATGCAAGGAATGTCCCGATTACAATAGCCGTTTCGATAACTTTCTATAGGTTAGTTAAATACTTTGATCTGGGTCAACAGGAAGCTATAAAGGACATGGCCATGGGTTTGGGATACGTAAACCATGTCGTTGAGAAAATTCAAAAATCTCAAACCAAGTCCAAATATTCAATCGGTAAGGTTTTTTTAACTTGTAATTTATTAATTATTAATTTTTTTAATATTTATAATACAAATGATTTAACTTGTCATCTATTTTGATGTATAAATATATTCAATAATAGAAAAAATGCATGTTACCACGTGAAAACGAGAAAGACTTTGGCCGGTGGTATTGTTACACACAAAGTTACTTTAGGTGATAACCCTGATTATACTTGTGGAAATATAAGGCTTTCAGATATCCATGCTCACACATACTTGCGGCGACGGAATATTATGGCATAGATGTGATTCGCTACATCGCTCCCGAGTACACAATATCTAACTTGCTGAAAGTTTGAGAGTCATCGCTTGAACTGATCATTCAAGATGACTATTGGCTGGTGGTTAATTTTCTGATCATTTTTTCTAACAAGAATAGACTTCAAGTTGTGAAGCGCGGGCGATGAAAATCCACTCGCATTCGAAACGAGATGGATGTGTTGCAGCAAATAATGACAAATCGGTGTGGATTATGTTCTTCAACTGGCCATGATAGGCAGGCATGTCCATCCCGACCCCAATGAGTATTCTCAATTAATTCGTACAATTAGTTTGTTTCATTGTAATGGATACAACAATTTTTATTTTTAATTGAATTTATGGTTGTAACAATATTCGTATTGTATTATATTATATTGTCGTTTAATTGATAAAAATAATGTTTATTTCGTATATTACTAGTTCATAAAATTTTAGTTTTGGATTAATATTTTTCACACTAGTTTCATATTTAAATTTTGCACAATTTGTAGACACTAATTTTTTTTTAAAGATTCTTGCAGTTATGGTTGAGCCTGATTCCGTGGATCAGTCGTTACTTTATTTCTAGAGAGACCATAGATCTGTGACTGTTTGGGAAGAACGCGGAGTGCAGGTTATACTAAAAAAAATATTTAGGCAGTGTATTAAATTATTTATTTTTTGTATTTTGTATTTTTTTAAATTAATTATCTTTTAATTTATATTTCAGTATTCTTCTCGACTTGATTGTTCCGGAGTGGGACGATTTTTAGGGCAATGGACGGAACATGTACTCGGTGGCGTGGTACAGTTGATAGAAGCCACCGGATTGTATGGAGATTTTCGGTTAAAGAAGAAATAGCTAGACCACGCATTGATTATCGCGTTGGTCGAGAAATGGCGTCTAGAGACGCAACGTATACGTTTCATTTTCTGACTAGCAAGATGACAGTGACACTACAAGACGTAACAGTGTTATTTGGACTATCTGTGAATGGATGACCAGTTACAGGGCCTAAGGACACATTACCAATCTCACGTTGGTAGGAACTTTACCAAGACCTCCTCGGCTACACACCCCTGGAAGACAAAATCAAGTTCGGCTGCCTAAAACTGAAATGGCTACAATTCACTTTCGATCGTGTACCCGCCGACACCGACTAGCGCATTATACAGTGCTATGCCTGGGCGTACTGCCTGATATTGATTGGCACAATGTTGATGCCAGATAAATCAAATAATTTGGTCAATACCACTGCTGTGCAATTTATCTGGGTCGCGTCCATATAGTTGGGACAGTGCCACGCTGGCAGTACTATACTGGGAGCTATGAAAGACATGTTGTAAGGAGACAAAAAAGATGTCCGGACCCTTATTCTTATTACAGTGTTGGGCATAGGAACGGCTCCCAAGACTACGTTACGTGTCTCTCTCTACGACTGGCGATTGGATGGTTGATCTACAAATGGGGGACTTGAGATTTCCAGGCGCCCGTTGGGGGTCTCGGTACGTTATTATATAATTAATGTCTACGCATTTCAAATGTTTCATTTCATTTAGTAATAATTAATTTTGTTTTCGCGTACAGTTGGAAAGTATCTTTTAATCTGGATAGCGAGCCGATGCACGTACTGATTGTATATCGTGATCAGTTAGATCGTCTACAAGGTGACGATGTCAGTTATAGAATTACATAAGAAGTTACTGATGTTTATTTATTTATTTATATTTATATTTATTATTTAATTAATTTATTTGTATGTTGTTTGCACGGTGATTTGGATACCATATCCAGCTGATCTCTTGGAGCGATTACTAGCATACTGTAAAGATGGCCAAGCCATTTGGATGGAGTCTGTGCCCCTAATCTGCTACGAAATCGTAGAGTATCATTACCCTCATCGTACGCTATGACAGTTTGGATTTCGCCAAGGGATTCCACGGCTAAGCGACACGTATAAGGAATTGCATTTGAATAGCCAGAGAGGAAAATTTGGTATAAACTGGTCAATAGTGCACGCGACACCTATATGGGCGTGGAATAGCTGAGGACCGCCTGATTTGAGTAACCTCTAGGTTGGTACAAGCGTATTTGATGATTACATACCCTAATACTAGGGAATCACCAGACGGTTCATAGTGAACCCATCTTATCGACCAAACTTCGGCTATCATGCAGTAGGAGGTCATCCTACAATAGAGGTATAATTTAATTAGAACATATATTTATTATTCTGTGTTGCTATTAATGTTTATTTACTTAAGTGCAATCAACTTTATGTTGCATGAACCAGATATTTCAGCCTTGATGCATATGAGTGAGCTTGCATTGCGAACCAGACAACCAGGCAACTTTGAACAGGCTGTATGCTTAATGTACAACACTTGTTCCCGGGCCTACCACCGACAACTACCATCCCAGATGCCAAGTGACGTTGCTCCAGGCCAGGAGCGCATGCCAGATCGGTCGTTGGATTCGTCTTCCAGGTTTGCGGTAAACCAGGATGATGACCTGTACCGAGCAGGCAATGCAGTGATGGAGGAGGCCAGTGTCGGACCATCTACGTACGGGATGGACGATTTCTTTTCAGAGTATGGCACCGACCTAGGTGTTAGTTGCGGACCGTCACTGGGTAGCACATTTGTCACCCTGATGATGGAGCATCCATCATCGAGCTCATCGCCTATTCCTAGTGTGACATGTGGTGTACCCAGAGAAATTCAAAGATAAGTGTCGTCAGTCCCTTGGGCGCCAAACAACGAACATTCATTGCTGATCATAGAGGAACCGTTATATCCATCTACCATGGATTTCAGACACATTACTCAAGTCGATCATCTTCAGGCAGATGAGATAGAGGAACTTCCACTTCCTTTACGGTGGCAACAGAGAAACATCAAACGTACGGGGTATAGTACATAGAGCCCAATGACATATATTATAATTTGTAAAAGTGTATTTAATTTAACATATACATTATGTATTAACTTATGGAATTCTTTAGAAAGTTGTTGATCTACACTAAACCAAGAACTTTCTAAAACGTACCATATGTAACATAACGAAAGTAGTGACGTGAAAACAAATAACAAATACAATACATAACAAATACAATACGTAATATCACAAAAGTAGTCACATGAAAACACATAACAAATACCATAGTCGTCATAATATGGTTGTAAAAGCAGCCGTCTATAGTGATCCCAAAGTTCAGGCCAACATTTCAATTTTCATCTGTCTTTTTCAGTTTTTTTCAGCCTTTCCCAGCCTTTGTCATCAATACAACCATTATCAGATTTGATTTAACAAATTAGTGGGTGTTGTTCAGTGTTATTAGTACTAATCGACTATTCAACTTTAGTATGACGGATTTGACCATTTAGGCAATCGTTTATCATTAATGCAGACATACATACATACATACATACATACACACACATATAGCAGTATATCAAACTTCAAACATATTTCGATCGATTGCAAATGTACACGATATTAGATATATCGTTAAATGGGATGCCACTGAATTTTGGAGGATGAATTCTCATACTTTTTAGATTCAAGAGTTCGTTATTCTCCGCATTGGGTTGCAAGAATGCAAGAGAAATACACTTTTCGTGTGAACCAAGCAGATACTATTATTGATAGATGCAGACAATATAATATACCAATAGTGCATCAATTAGCCAAAACAATGCCAATATACACACCACATGATCTTCAGATGGTGTTGCATCGCTACCGCAAAGAAAATAACCGAATGCAAATTCAAATTCTTTGACACGAGCTTCAATGATGGCACGTGAGCGTTTACAAGAAGGTTTGGTTGACGAAGCTCATATTTACATGCAATGCTCAAGGGAACCTGAATATCAGTCAGATATTGAAATGTCTGATTGTGAGAGTAACGTTTAATGTTTTCGCATTGATCAATTGCAATTTAACTATGTATTTATTTTCAAGTCTAATGTATCATATTTACATTAAATTATAATAACGCTACTTCTACCAAACAACATACGTTTTTTCTTAATTTAAATTCCAAAAATACACATACGATACCAAATGTTTACAATATTATGACAATACGTAGAAAGAACCACATAGTCCATTACAAACACAGCTACTATAAAATACGAGCTTGGAACGAAGTATTGTTGGACAGACGGATCGACAAACCTTCGTGCTCGGATATCTTCAAGGGCAGTCAGATATTCTATGAATAGATAATTAGGAAATTCTATATATCTTTAAGGTGCCAAAATTGCTTATATATACATCTATATTCTCAAAATTATCATTTGCACATATTCATTCCTATTCTCCATTTTCATTACTTAAAAAATCAGTTCAAATGGAAAGCGGGTCAGCAAACAATAAGGATGAGGGCAAAGACAAGGAAAAAATAAAGATCCATTGCACCGGTGATGTTTGCCCATTTGCATTTGGGGCATTGGCCTTCCGAATCTGGTGAAATTTCTGTTTAACATGAATATGTTTCTCCATTTGTTTTATTTCTCATTTTAATGCATGACAGATTTTATCGATGTCGTTCAGTTCGTTTTTCAAAATTTTGAAAGACCGTAATTTTGGAATCTTGAGGTGTTACATATGAGACCTTACCTCATAAAGGTTTCTTTTCGCCATTAGCGTTGTCCATTGTAAATTCTTTCTTCTTCACTATCCTTGCCCCATTCGGTGTAGTTGTAACTCTCGTGGTAATGACAATTGACCCATCGAACAACTTGTTTGAAAGGATCATCATGTACTAAGAATGTTTGTTTTCTCGTGATGAGATTCAGCCATGCGCCAGATAGATCTAGTTGTCGCTGAACACTAGTGATATATGTTATAACACTTCATGGACCGCACACGTCTTGTGAGTAACACAACCTCTCTCGGGCATCATACCATAGTAATGGCCGATATGGTTTGTCTTCGCTCTAATGTATTACCTTTAACTGGCGTATTTGGATTCCATACCATGTACCTATCTCATCTTGATACTTGGCATGGTTCCTTGTCCCTTTACTGATCCCAAATACACCGATGACCCAAAACTATTCGATTACGAAGACAAAGAGTTTTACTACGAATGGTTTGATAAAACTAAGTAGTTATCGATGCTACAAAACTTCAATAATGGGTAGTATTTTTAAATTAATGTAATGTTTAATCTTTTATCCTTTTATGATTACTACTTGTACTTCTTATCGCTTTTAATTTTAAATTGAAGTCTATCTCGGTTAGAACAACATATTTTTGAAGCCCCGTTGTCTGTTTCTTTTTTTTTTCCTCAATCCAAATCCAACATCATTTCTAAGTCACTTTTTGACAGTCCAAAAAGTGCCATCAGATGTGAGTCAAAATCTAAGTTATCGATGTTCGCTAATGTAGACTGCGAAATTTTTTCATTCCAATTAGTATTTGAAAATTTTATTTGATTATAAAATAACAATAAAAAAATATTTTATAATCAAATGATAAACACAAATTTAAGAAAAATAATTAATTTTATTTTTAAATTGAAATGAATATTAGCTAGATTAACGAGAAAAATATTAGAGTTAAAAGATATTTATACCCTTAAATATTTCAATAGGGTTTACGTTAACACTATTCTAAACTTAAAGGATAATAGTGTAATGGCAACGCTTGGCAAGCGAAGCTTCGGCCTAACATTTATTATTATTATTATTATTATTATTATTATTATTATGTGAAAACGCAAAACATATTTGCGTTTCTAGGAAACGCAAACATGTTTTGCGTTTTTTGAGAACAAGAAACACAAATTTTTTGTTTCAAAAAATGCAAATGTGTTTTGCCGTTCTTCAAGAAACGCAAAATACATTTGCTTTTTAATTGTGCTTTAAAAAAAAAGTGGGATAAACCGTATAAACGTCTTTCCTTTATGCATTTTTAACTTCTTCTTTTTTTTTCGTTTTGAAAACGCATATTCAAACTGCATTTTACGTGGGTTTTGTGAATAAATTTGAATATATTAGTTTTTAAAAATTATTTATTTGAAAAACATTTATATGGTAAAGAACTCTATAAAGTGAGTTGATTTGTCGATTTCAATTCGGTTGTTCCATTATGATGATATTTTTGTTGGGATTTGGATACTACCCAATGTGGTATATTTTATTGAAAAGTAAATTTTGATAAAAATACTTGATCCATAAAATATTTTGTTTTATGAAAACAATATACCAATAAAATATTTAGATAGATATTGGTCCACTACTAGCGTTAGGTAGAGTCAGAGTGTGAGGTCATTGTGAGACTATTAAGAGCCAATTATTATTTTGAGATATTAATTTGAATTTTTTAGCTTAACTGATATTTTAGAAATTTGAATGGAGACTTTATGTAATATTTTGTATATACATGTTTTGCTTGAATATTGAACTAGTCATATTACGTAAGTATTGAACTTTTGAGATGGAATATCCTCTATGTGTTTGAAACCTATTTCTATGTTTGAGATATAATTATGTGATTAAGATGTATTCATATAGTTGAGATGTATTTGATTTTTGTAGTTTGACACGTATTTATAGGTTTCGGGACGTATTTATGTGGTTGAGACATATTTGTGTGTTTGTGACATATTTATGTGTTTCTGGATATATTTATGCGGTTTGGGATATAGTTATGTATTTCGAGACGTATTTATGTGATTAATATGTACTTATGTGTTTTGAGACGAATTTATGTGGTTAAGGCATATTTATGTGTTTTGAGATGTATTTATGTGGTTAAGACATTTCTAATGTGTTTTGGGTCATACTCATGTATTTGAGGGGTATTTATGTGTTTTCAGACGTATTTAAAAAAAATACGTTATTGGAAGTTTAGATTGTTTTGATATTTATGAAAAAGTTTACGAGATTATTGAAATTTTAATGTGGATATTTAAATTGATATTAGTCTCATGGGACAGTCCACAAGAAATTGGTCTATCTATTGATTAAGATGTAGGTTATTGTGATATGTTGGTTTGAAATGTTAGATGAAAGTGATAAACGCTGGTTATGGGATATGGCAGTGGACTTGAAAAGTCAAGCCTAGTGGAAAAATTATTGAGGTCGTAGACCTATTGGAATTGAGATATACCGAATCCAGTGAGACTATAATGATATTTTAAAGATATACTATTATTTATTACTATTTTTTATCAGAATAGTATAGCGGGAGCGTGGTAGTAACTATCGATTATTATTTTTTAATCGGGAGTGACTAGTACGGTGCGATTCTGAATTATTATTATTTGAACGAAATTTCGAGGACGAAATTTATTTAAGGGGGGTAGATTGTAATATCCAAAAAATTTATATTTTTGAAAATATTATTTTATATAAGTTTAATATTTTTGAGTTGTTTTGTATATTATAAAAATTTATAATGAATATTTGATAATTTTGGAGAGATAAGTATAATTATTGGGTTTAATATGAATTATTTTATAATTATGGAATGTTAAATATAATTTTTCAAATTCTTAATAGTTAAGGAAACCATTTGTGGACTAAAATTAAAGAGAAAAAAAAAAATCAAGACCACCAAATATTTGGCGTTGGTGTGTGCGTGATCATTTATAATAATAATAATGACTAAACTAAATAACTTACACGTGTATGTGTGTTTTTAGCATAATATAATAATAAAATAATAATAATAATAATGAATGAATCGTATTGATTCCATGATAATATATATATTGGCATATATATGCTAATGAATAGGTTCCAGTTTATATATATACATAATATTTTGAGCGAAAAAAAAAATAGAAAAAAAAGAAGAAGGAGAAATCAAAAAGGAAAATAAAATTTATATCGTGAATATTTCGGTTCGGAATTTCGGCTTCAGATTTCAAGTAGAATTTCTATCTCTTTTAATAATTGTATTTAATCTATCTCTTGATTATGTGAAGTTAAATTTTAACTGTTAGTTTTCATGAAATATTTATGAATACGTATTATGTGAAAATTATGTGAGACACACGTGTATATGTTTATTTGGAATTTGATTAGATATACATATTAAGAGAGGGGTTAAAATTCTAATGATCCATGGCTTACATCCTTACAGTTTTGATTGGAGGATCAGTGAGAACGAAACGATAACAGGAATTATATTAAAAATTCTATTTGTAATAATGACAGTTAGTATTTACTGTTGTAAAATTAAATTGAAGAATTCAATTAATAAAAATAATTGCATTTGTTATTTACGATTGTAAAATTAAGTTGATAAATTAATTATAATTATCGTCGTCGAATTGTAAAATTTCTCAAATTTTTATTAATAATGGAAAATTGGTCGCTCAGTGTTAATTTTAATTCTCCAAAGGGAGAAACCGCGTGGCAGCACAGGAAAATCGAGTTGTTACATACCATGTACAATTTCTAAATGAGATTTTGCTTTATTCCTTTATTTCATGGCCTTCGTATGGGTAGAATATGTAAGAAGTCCCATAACCGTTTTTTAAATGATTTTCATATTACCATGATCTTCTAATATTGCTTTTATTCTGTCTTACTGTAGATATACCAATTTGTCATCCAATTCACCTCATTATTCTCCACCTACTGTCTAAACAAGATTTCAGATTTCAGATGTCTTTTCTTAGGACACAAATAATTTTTTTTTTCCAGATTTTCTCTTTACCACTTAGAAGTTTAAGTTCAGTCTTAGAATTGCAGTCAGGCTAATCAGAATAAAATGTTTAAGGCTCCATTTTAAGGCTCCGTTTGGTGCACTATCTGAAAACGTCTTTGTTAAATTGAATATAATCTTCTCAAAGCACAATTTGATGAAAATATTTTACCAGAATTGATGAGCTTCTTACTACCTTTTTTCAACGAGAATATTTCCTTTTTCCTTTTACAGATGTATCAGCAATTAAGTATATAATATCCTTCACATAAGCATCACTCTAACACGGGAAAAAAAATAAAATTAAAAGAACTAGTTAAGGAAATACTTACCAAAATTAGACTACCCTAGAGTCTTACGCAATCACTTTAATTAGAGAATAATTGACATCATATCACTAACAATTTGAGAAACAAAATAACATGTTTTCATCCATATATTGAATATCCAAAACAATAATCTATATACAAACTTAACCATGAAGTTTTACAATTATCTATGTTGATGTCGGATTTTAGGCGACGTCAATGGTATGGTCTGGTAATTTGTTGATGGAGATCATTGTCCTTTCTTACTGGAATGGAGATAGAGAAGTCCGGGATAGGCACATTCTTCGATGCCGAGATGGGAATGGAAAGGTCCGAAATTAGTCTTCCTGGCCTGAGATGAGCAGAGGAGTATTGACTCAGAATGGGCCCCGAGCAAGGAAGCTACCCGGTGGGTCTTCTAATCTGTGGAGTGGTCCTTGACCGGGAAAGGATGGTTCTGAGTTGGAACGAGCCCAAATGGATTCTGGTCCAAGAAGATAAAAGTTGGAATGCTTTATGATTTGAGAATAAGTGGTTCCGAGCTGGGGTGAGGCAGAGCCGAGATGGGGCAGCACTTCGACACCTGCACAAAGGACTTATCGGGATGGTCCCAGCATGTCCCTTTCAGCGTGAGAATCAGCACTCAGGGGAAAGATTTATAAGTAAGTTACCGAGAAGAGGGAGAAAATTTTGTGTACCTTTGGGTATTTGGTATGCCCTCCTATATAGACATGGAGTGGATTAGCTTAAGGGCTCAAGCATAGATTAGTGTCTTCTCAACATCATATCAATGTCCTATCTTGGCATGTAGCCAATGAGAGGGTGCCAAGGAGCATCTTAAGTTGGCCATGTTAGAAGATATTTGTAGATATTTGTGAATATTTGTAGATATTTGTGGTTGGGGAAGTGGGCTAGCCCATAATTCGAGAGGAATACTTTCCTGCTGTACCCGAGATGGGGAATTTGATCCCTGCCCTTCCCAGATAGCCGAAGACGGGAAATGAAGTTGTGTGGAGCTTCTTGCCCTTCCCGAATAGCCGAAGACGAGAAGGGGGAGTTGTGGAGTTAATTTTTGAGATGGGAAATGCCAATGTCGTGATGGGGAAGGATTCCCCATCCCGACGGCGGCTCGCCTGCCTTTCTTAGAGAGTGTTGTTTGTTATCTTTGGAGTGGCTGGTATGGGCTAAGGTGTGCCTCTTCTCGGCACAATTTTCACACTTAATTCTTGGTAGGAGTTGATCTTGGTAGAGAGTTGCGGATACATGGCGATCTCTGAGGGGGTGGCTGATAGGTGAAATTTATCTATATATTTTTAAATCGATTTGTGTAGTTTTTGAATGTTCTTGTTGTGTTTTAATATGTTTTAATTCATTTTTATTTGTTTTTGTATAAATCAGGTGTTTGAGATGAACATGAATGAAAACGGTTGAAAATCAAGCAAATCGGTGGGACGTCGGTGGAGAAAAGTTGAAAAAGGCCAAGTTCAAAAACTGAAGGCTCACCACTGCAGCGGTAAAAACCACCGTTGCAGAGATCAATCAAACAAAAATGTTCTGCTTGACCATAGCTGTAGCGATGGTCTCCACCGTTGCAGCAGTCCGACACCAGGTGGCTTAGATATTTTGGGATATTTTCTTAGATATTTTAGATTCCTTAATATACCCTTCTTCCCTAACACAATAGAGCACATTTTTGGGACTCCCTTGAGAGCTCCAAGGTATATTAACGAGGAGAGATCATTCATTTGAAGAGGAGAAATCAAGATCGGAGTGGGCGCAGAACCGTCAATTCTTCAGATAACGACTATTCTCCTTTATTTCTCTTTTTAATTCTTAAACCCTTGTTGGTATTTGATCATGTTTAGTTTGTTTATAGTTGAATATTTGGTTATGGCCATGAATAACTAAACATATATTGTCTAGAGTTTGATTGAGTTCATGAAAACGTTGTTTGTATAAATCTATGTTTCATTAACGGTTGTTCATGTATATTCAATTGTATTTACCATTTTATTACTTCCATAGTATGCTTGTTATGATATTGTGGTTGGTTTGAGAAATCGGGGTTTGACACTCGGGAGAGATAACTCTGAATTTGGACTAGGGTTGAAACACAATGTGACGATCTAATGACTCGGGAGAGTATTAGAAAGTGTGTAATCCATGATGTTGGGGTGAGACTCATGTGATCAATGTCGTTAGATGCTAGATAGGGACATCGGCGTTAACATGAAGTCGCATATTCATTCACTTTATACTCAAGAGAGGTAGTGAATGAGTTTTTGATACCTAGATTGTCGGATAGTTTAGATACCGTTAATGTAAACGAGATTGAAATGAACATGTTTAAGTAAATAAAGTTAATCCCTAGATAATATATTCCCATTAACATCACTATTAGTATTTTAGTTAATTAGTTTAGTTTTATTATTTCTATAAAAATCTAAATTTGAGTCACCTAGATAAAATTCGGTTATGACAATCGCGGTACTTAACGACAATTTAATCCAATCCCTATGGATATGACAACCCTACTTTTCCCTATTCTATAAAATTTGACCCATACACTTACGGTTAAAGTAGCGACGTAATATTCCGCTACCAAGTTTTTGGCACCATTACCAAGGATTGGCTTTTAAATTGTTGTTGATATTGTGAGTAAGTAACTTAGTTTTAATTTAGGCATTTGCTCTATTTATAATTTTTGTTTTTAGTTTGTTTTGTTTTTCAAGGTACTTGGAGATAGCGCATCAACAAGTCCTCTTAAATTTTTCTCAGTGGGATTCCGAGTCGTTTTATTGTGCTTGGGATCGATATAAGGAGTTGCTCATCCGATTCCCAAACCATCGCTTCCCGAGCGAGTGTCAATTACTGAACTTCCTCGATGGGTTACTAGCCGCAACAAGAAATTAGGTCGAAGGAGGAAATAGTACCACCTCATTCGACCAACTAACCGCGGACGAAGCCTATTGGTTGTTGGAAGACATAGCGTAGTTTGATTTTCATAGTTGAAATTATTCAACAAGCTACCAAAGCTTGGAGGGTAATTCCACCGTTTCGACGCCATGGACTGACACCCCGAACCAACATTTGGAGTCTTCTCCCACCTTGGAGGAATTGTTCGTTGAACTTATGGGGGGAAACGAATGACTGTCTCAACGTGCATGAGGATCATCTTGACAATATTGAGACGACTTGCTTTGAAATTGATGTGACTGTAATGTCTATTCAGACGCAAATTGGTCAGCTAATTTGTTTCATTGAGACCGAGTCAGAATTGGTAGTACTGAGAGACACACAAGTCACATCCACATGTGAAAGCCACCATGAGGAACCGAATACGAGTTGGAGGACATTGGGTTTGATCGATGATGAAGATCCTAATGAGGAGGAGGCCCAAAAATTACGCAACGATGAAGAATCAGAAGATAACACTTGTGATTATCCACCGTTTGAGATCCACGCTGCGATTCCGACACTGATCAAAGATGAACATTTCTATGAGGATCCAATGTGGCTCGCTTGTCCTCCACCACTTCCAACTCCATTCATCCACGCCTACCAAGCATAAAATCTGGAGAAGAATGAAGTTGAGAGTACGGGCCAAACAATGCCAAATCTCGCTAATCTTGAGGACGTTCTGAACCAAGACCCGTATGTTGTGTTGTATGACACATACTACAGGCAGAAGCCATTCTTTGACTAGTTCTTCTCTGTGTTAGGCCGGGGACATTAAAACAAGCGCTTTTTGGGAGGCCACCCAAGTTTTCAAATAAATTAATCCATCACTGCTGACTTCATTCAGAGGCGAGATTGTCTTACTTCCCAGGTACGTGTTCTAAACCCCCTTCATCCTCATGCTTTATTTCTATTGTTGAGATCGATGTTGGGTCATTGTCGACACTCTCTGTTTTAAGTTTTGGGGTGATGTGTAGTATTTTAGTATGCTTTCTTTTTGTTAGTTATGTATTTTAAGTTTAAATGTTGTTTAATTTAATTGTATGCAAGATTGTTTAGTTTAGTAAAATTATGTTTATATTTTTAGCTGTTATTGTTGTGTGCTGAGTTTTGTACTTCATCTGGGCCATTACCCGATGATGAGTCTATCCCCTAGTTATTTATCCAATCCCATCAAGTTACTTACTCACAATAGCAACAACAATCTAAAAGCCAATCCCCGGCAACGGCGCTAAAAACTTGGTAGCAGAATATTACGTCACTACTTTAACCGTAAGTGTACGGGTCAAGTTTTATAGAATAGGGAAGAGTAAGGTTGTCGTATCCATAGAGATTAGATTAAATTGTCGTTAAGTACCGCGATTGTCATAACCTAATTTTATCTAGGCGACTCAAATTTAGATTTTTATAGAAATAATAAAACTAAACTAATTAACTAAAATACTAATAGTGACGTCAAAGTAGCGACATAATATTCCGCTACTAGCGGCCTCGGGGCAGATCCTGGGACTCGAGGTCTGAGCTCAGGCATCCCTTTTTCGGCCATTCAGTCGAACTTGTTCATAACGACAGTCTGCATGTAGGGCTATAGTAGGGGTCTTTAGGGGTGACGAAATTTACCATCATCAATAGCCTCCCACTCCTTAGTAGCGAGGTACAGGGTACTAGGGAGTAGTGATTGTTGCGCTTAGTGTCGATGCCAAACCAGAAGTTAGTGGTCCTAGGTCGGCACAAAACTCAAACTTATACATTTCCATGGCACTTGTCCCTGGAAAAATGGATTCCCTCGGTAGTAGGTCCTCCAATGTTCTTTCTTTGAGGCGCTTGGTCGGAGTCAGATCGGTAAGGTGCTCGAGTACGAAGTTTAGCTTTTGCTCGGTGGATTACCTAAACTCATCTCGGAGATAGACATGAGCCTTGCTCGGTCATTTTTGTTGACTTGGACATTTTTTCTGTTATGTCCTTCTTTTGTTCTTTACCTTAGTTGATTGGATGCCCTATGTAAGTCTTCCTAATCTCGGCGATACTCTACTCTGGACAGACAATCCTTGTTACTTGTTTATTTTATTCATTTTTCTTTTTTCTCCTTCAGGTTTTTATGTTGGATGTCTTGCTAGGGGTATTCCTTTCCGGCGATGTCATTTAAAGTTTATCCTGAGACCAGCATGGGATCTAATCTCGGTGCATAGATGGGATCGGATCGTTGTCTGATCTTAGTCTTTTGCCTGATCCCAAAGGATACCTGATCTCGGTTCGTGCAGCCCTTTTCGTTCTTGGGTGTATGCTTATTTGATCTTATCTTGGTAATTCGTTTAGGAGGAAATACATTTGGGTCAGACCCTTCCCAGTCACGCCCTCGGGTCAGCTGTTACACTAGTGTTTGCAATTTTGCTCAAAATATTTATGCCTTTCTCGGGTTATTGTAAACCCTTTTGGCCAAGATGCCAGGAAGAGATCACGATCAAGCTTTTCTCTTCTCGGTTCATATTTTTTCTTAGCTAAGCCATCGTTTTATGTTATTCCACTATATCCATATCTTCCCTGCCTCCCAGCCTAGCATCCGAGCAGAGGAAGGCCCACATGGTAGGTAATACCTGAGGGGAGTACTCGCATGGAATCTAGCCTTCACAGTCCCTAGGAAGGTGACCTTAGTTGGCCCCCTATGGCTGGTCATAGGTGGGTTCTCCTTAGTGGGACTTATCCCTGAGCCTTTTCAGGTTGTTCCAAATTATCCTTATAGGAGTGTCGTTCTTTTGTGTCGCTTGAGCTCAGCTCTACTGTCAGGGGTCAGATGCTTAGCTACATGTCCTCGAACCCGATCGGTGCAACGTCATCGGTGGATGATAGCGATCATTACTCGGGCTAATACTATTGACCTGTGTAGGAGGTCCGATTACACCCTCGACGCGATATGCGGGGATAGGCTCCTTCTTGTAGATCACCCTCAATGTTGAGCATTAGGATGCTGTTGAGGAGAATCACTCGCGACGCCAGAGTCGGGATGAGACTCAGGGGGTCAAAATTCCGTTGAGAAAAATCACTCACGATGTTAAGAGTCGGGATACAAATTTGGAGAATCATCCACGACTCAAGGGATTGGAATGCCATTGAGGAGAATTATTCACGACGCCGGGAGTTGGGATATAACTCAGGGGGTCAGAATTCCATTTAAAAGAATAATTTGTGATGCAAGAGTTTGGATAAGACTCGAAATGCCGTTGAGGAGAATCACTCACAACGCCGTGAGTCGGGATGCGAATTTAGAGAATCATCTACCACTCAAGGGGTCGGAATGAAGTTAAGGAAAATCATTCACGATGTCAGGAGTCAGAATGTGACTCAGGGGGTTAAAATACCATTGAGAAGAATCATTCGTGACGCTGGAGTCGGGATGAGACTCGGGGGGTCGGAATGCCATTGTTGGAGATAGGCTAGAGGGTTGCTCGTCTCCATCTTAGATAGGACATAGGGTTGCTCATCTCTACCTCTACTCAACTCTTTCTTTTCTCAGCCCTTCCTTTTCTCGACTATTCCTCTTCTCGGTTCTATTTCATGGTGTCTCTAAGGTCTACCTCGTAGAAGCTCGTACCTCTGGCTAGAGCGGCAATCAAGTTGTGCGCGAGCCACGAGCATAAGCCATATGATAATCTTCGGTGCCTTAGTCCATCAATAAAAGCATTTAAGGCCACAGCGTCTGGAATGTCTTTGCAACACAGGCTTTCCCTCTGGAATCTAGCTACAAAATCGCCCCAAGTTTTCTCCAATAACCTGCTGAAGGGCGAGAAGGTAGGTACCTGTTTTGGGTCTTCTTCGGGATCAGTCGAACCTAGCCAAGAAGAATCGTTCCAGTTAAGTGAACATTAAGACCAAGGTTGGAGTCAATTCTCGGAACCAGGTACTGGCCATTCTAGTGAGGGTGAGAGGAAATGACTTACACCTCACTGCCACGAAGGCCGTGTGCATGTCCATGAAAAAAACAAAAATAGAAAGATGATCAACGGGGTTGGTATTACCATCGTAAGGAGCTATTTGTGGGCTGGAGAACTTGTACGGAACTACCTCGAGCACTATATCATCAACAAAGTGAGACCTTTTACCTGAAAGAAGTCTAGCAGCCCCTCCAGGGCCCCATATCTGCATAAGCGTTGCTTCCATATCTACAACGCACATTTTCAATGTAGCTTCTCCCCTGGGCGATGTTTCCATATAGTGATCCTATGTTCGGTGACCCCAGGAGGGTAAAGACGTCTAGTAAAAAGAGGCCAATGGGACCAGATCTCGCTTTCTTATCGGTCGGTCACGCGGGTGAGGAAGATTTATCGGGACGTTCCCTTTAGAGTAAATCACACAATCCTATTCTTTGTGGTGATAGTTACCCCTTGTATTCTGGAGAACCGATCCCCGCTGATCTAGGGCTGATGACAGGTGGCGCTTCTCTCTCCTTGTATTCCAGAGAGCTAGTACCTACTAATCCAGGGCCGGTAATAGGCGAGAGATGATGGCTTCAAGATAATATTTGAACTGACATACTTGGCGCTCCAAGTCTTCATTTCGCACCGCATCCATAACTGCAGTAACCGATCCAATGTAAACTTCTGCAAGTGGAGCTAACGGGCTTGCCTAGTTGGTGGGGGTGTATTTCTTTCTTCTGCCAAGATGCAAACTGAAGTCTAAACATTCGGTCTGGGGACTCTTGATATTTCTCTAGCCGGGTTGCTATCGACCGTGCTATTCGGGTCTCTCGGCCATGTAGAATGACCAGACCTTGTGATCATCAAGCCTCTAACTGAGATGGGAGCTGATGGTTCGAGGAAGGATTTTAGTAGTGGTTCCCACAGACGGTGTCAAACTGTTGATGTTGAACTTTGGACGACCTCAACAATATGGTCTGGTCACTTGTTGATGTAGATAATTTCCCTTCTTTACTAGAATAGAGATGGAAAAATCCAGGAGGGGGACCTTCTTCGATGTCGAGATGGGAATGGAGAGGTCCGAGATTAGTCTTCCTGGCCCGAGATGAACATAGAAGGAGTGACTCGGAATGGGCCCCTAGCAAAGAAGCTGCCCGGGGGTCTTCTAATCTGTAGAGAGGTCTTTGACAGAAAAGGGATGGGCCTGAGTTGGAATGAGCCCAAATTCCTTCTGGTCTGAGAAGAAGAGAATTAGAATGCTTTATAATCCAAGAAGAAGTGGTTTCGAGCTGGGGTGAGATGGAGCTGAGATGGGGCAAGACTTCGACACCTGCATAAAGGACTTGTCGGGATGGTCCCAGACTGTCCCCTCTTGCGTGAGAATCAACACTCAGAGGGAAGTTTATAAGTAAACTACTGAAAAGAAGGAGCAAATTTTTTGTACATTTAGGCATTTGGTATACCCTCCAATATATAGGCATAGAGTAGATTAGCTTCAGGGCTCAAGTATAGATTAGTGTCTCTTCAATATCACATTAATGTCCCATCTTGGCATGTTAGCCAATGAGAGGGTGCCAATGACCATCTTATGTTGGCCATGTTAAAAGATATTTGTAGATATTTTGTAGATATTTATAGATATTTGTAGATATTTGTGGATATTTATAGATATTTGTAGTTGGTGAAGTGGGCTAGCCCATAATTTGAGATGAACATTTTCCTATTGTACCCAAGATAGGGAATTTGATCCCTGCCCTTTCCAGATAGCTGGAGACGGAAAGAAAAGTTGTGTGGAGCTTCCTGCCTTGCCCTTCCCGGATAGTCAGAGACGGGAAGGGGGAGTTGTGCTAAGAAGCTTGTGGAGTTAATTTTTGAGATGGACAATACCGCTATGGAGAATGCTGAGATGGGGAAGGATTTCCCATCCCGGCGGCGGCTTGCTTGCCCTTCTTGGAGAGTATTGCTAGTTATCTTTGGAGTGGCTGGTATGGGCTAAGGTGTGCCTCTGCCCGACACAATCTTCATACTTAATTCTTGGTAGAAGTTGATTTGGTGGAGAGTTGCAAATACGTGACGGTCTCTGGGGGTGGCCTCTAAGCAGATCCTGGGACTCAAGGTCTGAGCTCGGCCATACCCTTCTCGGCTAACCCCTTCTTGGCCATTCAATCGAACTTGGTCAAAACGGTTGTCCGCGTGTAGGGCTCTAGTAGGGGTCTTTAGGGGTGACCAAATTTACCATCATCAATCTACATCTAAACTTAACCATGAAGTTTTTATTTGCCTGTATCTTTCGTTTCGTTCACTAGATATAATAAACCAAAGAAAAGATAAAATATTTCAATACTCTTATAGTAACCATTAACATGAAATATATTCTTCTTGTCATCTTATTGTAGCGAAAATTCACATAAACATATTGAAAATCGGTTCCTCTTATCATAGCAAATTCACCACTATATTCGAATTACTTGAGAGAGAGAAAGAGAAAAAAAAAAAAAAAAAAAGGGATTTGTGTTTCATCATTTGGAATCTTAAAGCATGCTCTTCCACATGACCATCCCTCTCGCTTTATCTTTCATACGCACAAATACATTCCCAAGTCACAATCCAAAACAAGTAAATTGCATTTCTCAATAGAGACCATTCTTGCGAGACTGAAAAAAGATTGCTTATCTCAATATAGGAAACCATACATGGAGCCTTTCAGTGGTGTGGTAATCAATTTACTATTGGTTGTGGTATTTGAATGAGAATCCCATTTATGCCTTCATTTCACAGCCTCTATACGATTTGAATCTGCAAAAGTCACGTATTACTAACCTAGGATCACTAATTAAGAGAAATTCATATAACCAATATGAAGGTTATATGGGAATTAGCCTCTCATTCCCTTGTAAATAAATCAACCGTGCAAATTGGGATTGCATATTTCTCATCATTCCCTCGTACTCAAACCATCCGTGCAAATCGCAGGTTGCGACAGATGTTAGAATTTTATCCCATATCAATTATGAGAGAGTTTCCAAACCATTTTATAAGTCAAATGAGTTACTCCATTTAAGATCATATGATTGATGAAACCTCATCACATTCCTATATTTCTTTCATTTAGCTTTTGCCTATATTTTTTTCTCTTATTTTTCTTGATATGCCCCTTCCAAGATAAATATCCAAAATTTCGAATGCATAAATCCCTTAATTTTCATAGAGATAGAATTAAACTTATATATATATATATATATATATATATATATATATATATATATATATATATGAATTTGTCTTCTCATTCACCTGATTTTTCTTTACTGCTGTGGTATATCATCCTTAAGAGCGAATAATGATTGTTTTCTAAATAGAATTTACACAACTGATTAGAGATAGAAATTTTCGGTTTTGAACTGGTTTCACTAGAAACCCAAACTAAAACCATTATGGATATACCAAACCCAAAACCAAAATCGACAATTTTTTAGAAGACGGTTTTAAAACCAAACCGTTTAATATTATTGTACGGCAGAGCGTTTGTTACGCACTCACGTATTGACTATTCGCAAGTGTACGAGGTCAAAGTTTTAGTATAATGTGATCTTAAAAGATCGGGTATCGTATCCATAGGGATTGGTGTCATTATTATCGAGTACTATAATTGTCATGACCTAACTTTATCTAAGCGACCAAAAATGTAAATAATTAATTAAACTAAACTAATATAACCTAAATTATTTATACTAATATACTAATATGTTTTAGGAGAAAGAATTGTCTAGGAATTAACGTGGTTTAAAAATACGCATTCGATCTCAATTGACTTACGTTTATGGTGTTCGGCCTATTTGACAATCTCGGTATCTAAAACTCCTCCGCCATCTCTCCCAAGTGTAAGACGGGGGATATAACGCAACTTCGTGTCAACGAAGAAGTCCTCCTCAATGTCTTAACGACCTTAGGTCGCGTGAGTCTCGCCCCAATGTCATTGATTACACACAATCCAACTCCCGACTGGATTGTTGGATCGTGCGTTGTGTTTACCCTATCGACAATCTTGGTTCTAAAACTCCATCGCCACCTTTCTCAAGTGTAATACGGGAGAATACATGACTTCGAGTCAACGAAGAAGTCCCCCTCAACGTCTTAACGACCCTAGGTCATGTGAGTCTTGCCCTAACGTCATCGATTGTCCACAATCCAACTCCCGACCGGGTTATTGGATCGTGGCGTTTGTTTACCCTAATCCAAATCTAGGGTTTGTCAAACCCCGTATTCTCCATGTATCTATATAAGTATAATAAACAAATAATACGATAAACACAATCAAACTACGAAGAACAAACATAAATGCAACACCAAAATCATCTGAATCACATAGTTATAAATATATTCATTAATCCCTATACAATCTATGTTTAACTACAGCTATAACCGCATTTACAAATAAAGAACGAGCTAAACATGCTCACAATATCCTAAGTGAAAGAAATAAGAGAAGAAATCGAAGAACTTAGCCTCGTCCGAAGATTTGTCACTAAGAACCGTTCAACGATTGCTCCGTCGTCTTCCTCCACCTCGGGATGTGAGCTCACCCTTTAAAACTTCTATACATATCCTATACTAAGCCCTAAAGGGGCTCTAATGGCCGGAGAGTGCAAGAGGAGTAGATATTTATAGGAAAAATATCTCAAAAATATCTAATAAATATCCTAAGTTGTGCAGAGCTCACCGCCTAGGCGGTGAGTAGGTCGGTTGGTTGATCGCCGCGGTGGTGAAGACAATAGTAGAATTGGTTTGACATTCTGCAGTTTCACTGCTTAGGCTGTGAGCGTTCAGCAAAAGTTAATCATTCTCTACATTTTCACCACCGGGGCGGAGGTCTAGACGCCGCAGAGGTAGGCTTCTTTCAGAATATTGCCGCTTTGCTCATTTTTCTGCCGTTCTTCGACCATTTTTGGTTCGATCTCATCGTTTTCGCTCCAGTTTCCGATCTTTTCGCCCCACACACCTTATTTATACAAAAAATATAAAAACTAATTAAAACATAATAAAATAAATATAAAAACTACTCTAAAACTAACAAAACCAGTTTGAAAATATGTAGTTAGATCACACCTATCAATTATACAAAATTGAAACTGCGAAACCATTAAGGTTTTTAATTTTATACAATACTAAAATCAAAACCGAGAAAACGCAAACCATTGTTTTATAAATATAAACAAAAACATAACTAAAATACTAGAAAAATTTTGAAAATCCAAAAATTAACCCAATTAACCATGTAACATATATACACATACTAGGTGTCAAAATATGAATAAAAAAATGAGGATAATATACACTAGCAAAATATATCCAATATACTGGTTAAGCGGTTCGATTTAATGGTTACTATCCTAAAATCAAAATCAAAACTGCTTCGGTTTTCAATTCCGAAACAAAAACTATTTAATCGGTTCCAAAACCAAATCGTTCATTTTGGTTCGGTTCGATTACCCGTAGATTCGGGTTGAATTACCATTCCTATAACAAGTTAGCTCTTATTATCAATTTTCGGTGAGAATCCACTATGAATGTCCTTTGTTAGTTGTATAAGAAGAGCGTATAAAACCTTCACATAACACAAATATCATTGTAATTCCAATTTTTTTAAAAGAATTTGTAAAAACTCAATGGAGCTAACTCACTCTCAAAAGACACATTGTAAAAGTATGATTCTCCTATACTTTATATATAGCTCAGAATCAAGTAACACATGTGATGTCAAATTTAACACACACCCTCAACGCAGGGTCGAGTTTGTCAAACTATCGCGAATACATATCGCAAGGAGGGGGAGGCAACATCGAAGTGGGAATCAACATGTCCCCTCACGTGCAGGGTGGACTTTGCCAAACCACTGCGAACGAATATCGGGAGTCCAACATTGATGTGGGATTCAATATGCCCAATATGAGACAAAAGACTTGCCTCCGATATCATGTCGAAAGAAACACAATGGGATTAACTAAGGTTTTAAATTACGGTATGGGTTACGTAACGATAACGGTCGTGATGCAACGATATCGGGATTATTGGTCTATCCGTAACAACAATCGAGTGAACAGTCATGAATTTTTTAAAATCACTAGAAAATACTCAAAACTTAATAATTGTAACTATTCTCCTCACTTAACCCTTAATAAACACGCTCTAATAGACATTATGATATTTAACTCAATATCCAAAACATTAAAAATCAAAAGTAGACGAAAAATAGAAAATCTGTCATACTGAACTATCCTTCTAATACCATATGTAATTCTCTTTATTACCAAATATAGGAATGATAATGATTATTCTATTCCATTACCATATTTATTCCAATCCTATTGTCATTCCATTCCATTCTGTTTCATTCTAGCGTACCGAACACAGTATAAGGGTATGTCTGGTTAGGTAAAAAAATGGTGGATGAAAAATAAAAAATAAAAAGGGGTGAAAAAAAATCTTTAAGGGAGAAAAATGTAATGAAAAATAAAAAATGGATGAAAAAAATGCACTTCCCCTTCCTTTTTTTGTCTTCTCAATTTTGGAAAGAAAAAATGTTGCTTGTCGGATGCGGGCACGCTCTATCTTTTCTTTAAGGAGGTCTAGGTTAAAATCCAAAGAGGAGTCGTTCTCATTCGGGTTGAAGACCACTACTGTCCGAGGAGAGGGCATGCCTATGTCTGCAAGGATCACAACCTCTGATCTAAAGGTCATCGTAAAATCGGTTTCTCCTGTGGGGGTCTTTGTTGTGGTGTAATATGCCCATAGAATGGGATACACGTCTTCAACCCATTTTCCTTTTGATTTATCTAGTCCAGTCTTGAGCTCATGGAGAATGGTTCAGTTAGTGACTTCCACCTGTCCGTTGGCCTGAGGATGCCCTAGAGAGGCAAAGTGGGTATGAATCCCCAGCTTGACACAGAATTTTGAGAAGAGGTCATTATAGAATTGCTTCCCGTTGTTAGAGAGGATGGTTTTGGGTATCACAAAATGGCACACGATACTCTCCCACACGAATTCTCCAATCCTTTCCTTGGAGATCCGTGCAAGGGGCTTAGTCTCTACCTATTTTGTAAAATAGTCGATCGCAACAATGAGGAACTTCCGTTACCCGGTCCCTTGAGGGAATGGTTCCAAAAGGTCAATGCCCCACAGGGAAAAAGGTCAAGTGCTCATCATGGGGACGAGGACGGTTGGACGCAGTTCGGGACAAAAGGAGAACCTTTGACATTTATTACATTTTTTCACAAATTCTATAGAGTCCTTATGTATGTCTAGGCAGAAGTATCCATGTCTAATGAGTTTGTGAACCATGAACCTTTGTCCTGAGTGGTTTTCACGCACCTTTTCATGAATTTCTATCATCACATAATCAGCTTCTTCCGGTCGCAGACAGCAGGAGTATAGACTCGAGAAGGATCGTCGGTACAATACTCCATTGATGAGGGTGTACCCTGCTGGTCAGAGGGGAGTGTTCTGTATAGGAGATAATCCTTTATCGGGTCCATCCCGGTCGGTCTATTGGAGAGGACACATATGGTGGATACTTGGTCGAAAACTATTGTGCTCGGTCCCTCCAAGTACTCGACGGGGACACTTCTCTTCAGGGTGCATTCCACCACAAAGGCCAAATTAGCCAAAGCGTTGGCGTGTTTATTTTCTTCTCGGGGAATATGGCTCACTTGCACATTTTCGAAATTTTCCATAAGTGACTTCACCCTCCTGAGGTAAGCAGTCATGTTTGGGTCCTTAGCCGCGTACTCACGATTAATTTGGTTTACCACAAGTTGTGAGTCGTAGAAGACTTGAAGATTTTTGGCGTTGAATTCTCTTTCCAACAGGAGTTCGGTAAGAAGGGCTTCATACTCGGCTTCGTTGTTGGTGATTCGGAATCCCAACCGGAGGGCATACTCGATCTCTTCTCAAGCCAAGGCTAACAGGACCATCTTAGCTCCACATCTTTTGATGTTTGAGGAACCATCCGTAAAAGGTTACCATTTATCAAGACTGAGGTCGTCGTTTGAATTGGGGTGAGATGAAGCTCCTTTTGGGACCGACGTCTTTGTCGGGCTGAGATGGGTCTCTTTCTGAGCAGGGTCATGGTCATCCGGGATGGGGTCTTCTAGGAAGGTTAACTTGGTAATAAAGTTACCAGGACCTATCCCTTGATTGCTGTCCTGGGCTGGTAGTTAATATGGAATTGGCTGAGTTTGAGGTTGTACTTCATGAGCCGGCCAAAGACATTTGGCAAATGAAGAACTTGCCTCAAAGGTTGATCAGTAAGAACAACGATCACGTGTGCTTGAAAATATTGTCTCAACTTTATCGACATGATGAGAAGCGTGTAGGCCAATTTCTCGAACCGCTGGTATCTTATCTCGGCATCGATCAGCACTCAGCTTGTATAGTATATGGGCCTTTGGATCATATCCTTTTCTCGGACTAGGGTCGCGCTAACTGCGGTGTCTGATGTAGCTATGTATAGGAATAATTCCTCTCCATCCTTGGGGGTACTCAGCAGTGGTGCCGAGGAGAGGTAAGTTTTGAGCTCTTGGAAGACGGTCTCATACTCTGTTGTCCATTCGAAGGTTTTGTTGCCTTGCAGAATCTTGAAGAGAGGAAGGCATTTCTCCGAGGAGCGTAAAATGAAGCGGTTTATGGTGGCCAACCTCCCAGTGAGCATTTAGACTTCCTTCTTCATCCGCGGAGAAGCCATTTTGAGAACGGCGTTGATCTGATCGAGATTGACATCGATGCCTTGCTTGGACACCATGTAGCCCAAGAACTTTCCCGCTGAAGCCCCAAAAATTCATTTTGAGGAGTTCATTTTCGTTCAATGGGTTCGGAGCTTGTCAAAGCAATTTTGAAGATAGGTGATGTGATCGAATGCTTTAGTGCTCATCAATGTAGACTTCTGTTGATGTCGAATTTTGGTCAACACCAGTGGTATGGTCCGATCAGCCTTGAAGGATGTTGGAGGGCTCTAAAATAGAGATCTTCAGTCTGTGTAACTTCTTGTCCAGGGAGAGATCTTTGGCCGGGAAGGGCCGGTATAAGAAAGGACCCAAAAATCTTCTGAGCCGAGGAGAAGAGGATCAGAATACTTTACGATCCTTAGAGAGATGAACCAACACTTGGAATTGAGAAGTTCCGGGAATAATAAGTACTTGGAAACCTATGCAAAGGACTTACCGAGGTGTTCTCGACGTGCCTCCTCTGGCGTGAGAATCAGCGTACGGGGGAAAGATTTTATAGTGTAATTACCGAGAAGAGTTAGTAGAGTTCATCTACCTTTGTTCGATTGTATGCCCTCTTTTTTCTAGGTAATGTGGAGATTAGCTTAGGGGCTTAAGCAAGGGTTAATGTCTCCTCAAGATCACATCATGGTGTCAACTTGGCATGTAGCTAATGGAAATGTGCTAAGGGGCCCTTGTTTTGGCCATGTTTAGGAGATATTTTGGTTAGGGAAGAGAGCCGCAATGATGCTTGTGGATATTTTGGAGATATTTTGGGATATAGGGAATAGAGTCAATCTTATAAACTGAGAAAGACACAACCCTATTATGGTCGGGATGAAGAGCTTGACTCTTACCCTTTGCGAATAGCCGATGACGGAAAGGGAAAGGATATGGAGCTTCTCTGCCCAACCCTTCTCGATTAATTGGAGACAAGGATGGGGTTTTTTCCTGAAGAGCTATTTGAAGTCAGCTTACGAGGAGAATATTGCTGCGATGGGGAACACCGAGATGGGGAGCAGTCGCCCATCCCAGCGATGACTTGCTGGACATACTGGAGAATATTGAGTCTTTTGGGGGCAACTGGTGTAGTTGGAGACGTCCCTCTTCTCGGTACATTCTTCATACTTAGTCTTTATCATGCTTTAAACTTTGTAGGGAGTTGTGGATGTGTGGCGGTCTTCGATTGGATGTGTTGTAGTGGCCATTTTTATACTCATCAACTTTCATCGTCAAACCAATCTCTTCCTTAAACATCTTATTTATGAGTCTTTGGTAGGTCACTCCGGTATTACGAAGGTCGAAGGGCATAACCTTATAATAGTAGGTGCCTCTGTCCGTAATAAACGAGGTTTTTCCCTTGTCCGGAGGAAATATAGGGATTTGATTATATCCGGCATAGGGGTCGAGAAAACTCAAGAGCTCATGCCCCACCATAGCATCTATGACCAAGTCTATTCTAGGCAAAAGAAATAAATCCTTGGGGCACGCCTTATTAAGGTCTTTGAAGTCCATATAGAGACGCTATTTGTTCCTGGCCTTGGGTGCAAGGATGATGTTGGAGAGCTAATCGGGGAACTTAACCTCCTCCACCACGGTAGATTTCACTAACTTGTTCATTTCTTGCTCAATAATTTTTTGCTGCTCTGGGTAAAATTTTCTTCTTTTTTGCCTCAAGGGTAGGTGATGAGGGTCAAAATGGAGACGGTGCATGGCTACACCTGGATCAATCCCAGGAAGTTCGTTGTGAGACCAAGTGAACACGTCGTAGTTTTTTCTGAGGAGATCGTTAAGCTCTTCCTGTTGCGTTGTGCTGAGCTTGGAACCTATCCAGATAGTCCATCCCTCAATGATGGAATGAATGGGTACCTCCAACAGGTCTTCAAGGGGCCACGGACGGGGCTCCTCATCTCGGGGGTCGTCGATCGGCACGGTTCTGGGATCAGACAAGGCCATGAGCTCGGCCTTACTATTCCCAGTACTGGCCATTAATTACTATTTTCTCTTCTCAAGCACCCCCTAGAACATGATCTGGCTATCTCCGAATCCCCACGCACTTTTCCCACCCATTTCTCTGTAGGGAACTTCAACGATTGGTTGGGAGAAGATAGGGGAACTTCATCGATTGGTGATAAGGAGAAGACACGACCTTAAGGCAGCTAAAGTCGTTCACCCAATGATCATGTTTTATGGAGAAAGTCGATCACGATGAGGAATTTGGCCCAGACCGTGGCCGAGGTGGGCTTAGTACTGACCGTGACGGGTAGGGAGATCCAACCGATGGAGCTCATCACGTCCCCACTGAAATCAACAAGGGGGAAGGTAGTGGGTTGCATGGAGCCTAAACTCATGCTCATTCTGTTGAATGCCTATTTGAAGATGATATCCGTGGAGCTTCCTCCGTCGACAAGAATATGTCCCACCTTGTAGTGGTTGATCAAGGCCGAAATTACCAAGGTGTCATCGTGAGGGGTATGCGCCCCTTGGAGGTTGGATTTGCTAAACGAGATGATATTGTGTGTGGCAACATCAATTGTTCTTACCTCATATACGTCCTAGTCGGCTTTTTTTTTTTGTTTACACTCGTACTTCTTCCAGGAAGAGGTTGTCTCATCTCCGAGGCCGAGGCCACTATGGATCACATTTATCTTACCGTCTGCCTGTAGGTTATCATTGTATTCTTTGACTTCTCTTCTCGGTGGGGGTCGACTACAGTTTTCTCATCTCGATTGGCCCCTACACTCATCTCAGCAATTGCCCTCCCTGGAGCCTGCGTTTTCCCTATGGACATAATGTCTAAGATGCCATATTTTTATTAGGGCCTCAATCTCATCTTGGAGCTGGAATCACTCGTCCATCGTGTGACCTCGATCAGGTGGAATTCACAGTATTTTCTTACGGATTTTCCTATAGGTTTTCCTCTGCGGAGAGGAGCAGAAGAGAAGAATCCTCTTCCTGAATTTTTAGCGATGATTATTTAAATGGACTCCATTAGAGGGGTCATCCCTCGGTGAGTCCCTAGGGGTGGATGAAGCCTTTGATCCCCAAAAAAGGGTCCCAAACATCCCTCAGCCTACAGCCTCTGAGAACCTTAAGCCCTGCTCGTCATCTCCTCTACTCGACCCTTCTTTTTTCTGAGTCTCTTCTCGATCTTACTTCACGGTGTCCTTGAGGTTCACCTCGTAGAAGCTCATACCCCTGTCCAGGAAAACAGTCAGGCTGGGCGCAGGTCAGGAGCACAGGTCATAAGATAACCTCCGGTGTCTCAATACATCAATGAAAGCATTTAAGGCTTTGGCATCTGGAACGACTTGACAACATAAACTTTCAATGTGGAACCTATTCACAAAAGCACCCAAATTCTCTTCAATCTCCTACTAGAGGGCAAGGACATGGGTAACAATTTTAGGCCTTTGTCGGGAGCAATTGAATCGAGTCAAGAAGAGTTGTTCGAGTTGGGTAAAGGTTGAGATCGAGGTGGGAGCCAAGTCTCAGAACCAAGTGCTAGCCATCCCGGAAAGGGCAAGAGGGAATGACTTACACTAAACCACCATGGAGGCCGTATGCATATCCATGAAGTCTACAAAAATGAAGAGGTGATTGACGGGGTCAGTAGTCCCTTCGTAGGGAACTATCTGTGGACTAATGAACCTGTACAGAACCACTTCACGCACGATCTCATCAACAAATAGAAACCTTACCCTTGAAGGGAACCCAGTGGCCGCCCCAGGGCCCCGTATCTGCACGAGCTTTGCCTCCATCTCAGCAATGCGCCTCTTTGAGGTAGTTTCTTTCTTGGGCGGTATTGCAACTTGGCTCGTGGCCGTTCTGGATCCCTACTTCCATCGGGAGAAAAGTGGAAGTCTTCTTCCTGAACACGACGAACTTTCTGCCTGGCATAGGTGACGTTGTTTTAGATCCTTGCTAGCTGGGACTCACTGCGGTCCTCTGTTCGATGACCTTGAGAGGGCAGAGACACAGAGTCCGAAGCAGCTGGTGGGTCTAAATCCCGTTCCCAGACCAAACGGTCACAGGAACGAGGCTTCTCCCTCAGGACATACTCTTCAAAGTGAATCACGCGATTCGATACCTGGTGGCGTTCTTCTCCTCCTGTATTTTAGAGAATCGATCTCCCTAGGATGGGGCCTGTGTTAGGCGGGAGAGGATGACTTCAAGGCAAGTTTTGAATTGGCCTAGCTGGTGCTCCAAATTATAAATCTGCCATGCATCCACAGCTCCAAATATTGATCCGACGAAAGCCCCAGAGAGTGGAGCTAACGGACCTTCCTGGTTAGCTAGGAGTATGTTTCTTTCTTTTTAAGGGACGGGGACTAAAGTCCTCATATCCGATCTGGGGACTCTTAACATCTCTCTGATCGAGTTGTTGTTTATCGCTCTATTTGGGTCTCTAGGCCATATAGAATAACCAGATCTTGTGATCATCAAGCCTCTAGCCGAGATATGAGCTGATGATTGAAAGAAGGTTTTTAGTAAAGTCTCCTATAGATGGCGCCAAACTGTTGATGTCGGATCTTGGACGACCCGAATGGTATGGTATGGTCATTACTGATGGAGGTCTTTTTCCTTACTGGGATAGGGATGGAGAGGTCCGGGATCAGTCCATCCAGCCCGGGATGGGCAGAGTAGGAGTGTTCGAGATGGATCCCGAGCGGTGAGGCAGCCTGAGTTTTCTGATTCATGGACAGTCTTCTTATCCGTGGAGAGTCTTGGTTAGAGAATGGGTGGATCTGAGTTGGGATGAGTTCGAGCTAGAATAAGCTCTAACTTGACATCTGCACAAAAGACTTGCCGGGATGGACCCAGCGTGTCCCCTCCGGAGTGAGAATCAACACTCAGGGGGAAGATATAAAAATATGTTATTGAGAAGAGTAAGCAAATTTGGTGTACCTTTGGGCATTGGTATGCCCTCTATTATATAGGCAATGGAGTGATTAGTTTAAGGGCTTAAATAAGGATTAGTGTCCTATCCTGGCGCGTGGCCAATGGGAGGGCGAGTGGAGAGATTAATTTTGTGGGCCTGGGCTTTTTGGGCCTTTTGTTGAGGCCCATGACCAAAAATATTAGCAAGTGGAGAAGTGGCCTGGCCCATGATCCGAGAAGGGCTCTTCTTGCTGCCCACGAGATGGGGAGTTACATCCTCTGCCCTTCCCGGATAGCCGGAGACGAGAAATGGGTGCTTTGTTAAGGAGCTTGTAGAGTTGATTTTCGAGATAGGCGGAGCCGGCGCAGAGGATTAGGCCGATATGGGAAGAGATTTCCCCATCCTGACGGCTACTGGCCTGCTCTTCCTGGGGAGTGCTACTGATGGGGTCTTGGAATGGCTAGCATGGGCTAAGGTGTGCCTCTTCCCGGCATAATCTTCATACTTAGTCTGTGGTAGGGACAGACCCTATTGAAGGGTTGTTGAAACGTGGCGGTCCTTCAATAGTTGCGTGGGAGTGCCCATTTTTACACTCATCCAATTCTATTGAATATTAGTTTGTTTTCTGCAATTCCATTATGCACTTGTGTGGCTATAAGAAATGGCAGGTCTCTTCTTTACCAGAAGAAGGGGAATCAATACACAAATATAAAAGATAAATATTGAAGTTGTTTTACTTTATTGCCTACTACAAATCATAATTCGATATGGACATAAAGCAAAATTCCAAATTATAGAAATAATATTTCAAGAAACTTTATTCACACTGTACGAAATCCAACAATAGAACGGAGGATTATTAGTGTATTTATTTAACAAGAATATAATTTTATTGAAATTTTGTACCAGGCATTTTGCATAAATCTCAAATGGAGTTAGTTATCCAATATCCACATTCTAATAAGAAATTTAGGATGAACAATTCCTGCAAACAATCCTAATCTTGAGTGATGCCTAGTGTTTTGCATGTGCCCCTCCACCATACTTACATAACTTTCATACATTGGAAACCAATAATAAATGAAACATGGTCTTTCCATTTTATTCAATTATTATTTGTAGGAAATTAATTGCCATCTTTGATCAATAATGCAATAATGAATGGATAAAGAGAGAGAGAGAGAGAGAGAGAGAGAGACTTAAAGTCACTCTTCTTCCTCATCATTCCCAACTTACAATCCATAAGAAGTAAAACTGGATCTCCAAATAGAAACCAAACTTTTAAGATTTAAAAAATGTTGCTTACCTTGATATAGGAAACATATTTAGAGTCTTGCATACACTTGACCATCAATATGATACCGTCAAACAATCTCTACTTAATCTGACTGAGAATCCAATTTTAAGGCCTCTTTCCAAGTAGAACATGCAAAATTGCCATCTCAGTTGTTTGATTAAATTAATATCAAGATCTTCCTATTTTTCCTTTGCTATATATTTTTTTTCTTTCCCTTTATATAACAAACCAAACAGAAGATAAAATATTCTAATACTCTTATAGAAATTATTTACTAGAAATATATTCTTTTGATCATCTTATTCCTTCTTATACTCGAAATTCAAAACCAGGAAATTCCAAAGACAAATTAAAAAGAATGGTGATACATTCATTAATAGCATACCATAATTGTTTATAATCTCTAGAAAGAAGATTTTAGGCATATTTCTTTTGCATAGGTAACTAAGAATTGTATATCGTGAAATTTAGATTTGAAATCCAATTTTTATCTTGATATATGCCATTTTTCTATGTAATTAGCCCTTAACAATTTTTTGTCTTTTTGTTATTAAATCTTAGCCACTCATAAACACATAACCATGAGTATGGTCTTTCATACTCATAATTAAAATCCAAAAAAGTTAAAC
This sequence comes from Eucommia ulmoides, assembly GCA_016647705.1. NCBI lineage: Eukaryota > Viridiplantae > Streptophyta > Magnoliopsida > Garryales > Eucommiaceae > Eucommia > Eucommia ulmoides. Next base: position 34,404,170 of record CM028339.1, read on the forward strand.
AGCCCCCTCAATGGAAACCAAAATTGTCTGATTAAAAAAGGTCATTTGAATTAATATAGCAAATATATATTGAGTGTTTGATGTACTCATCGTAGTGATACCAAGTAAAATTTCTAAATGAGATTCCTCTTTATTCCTTCAGTTCGTGGCCTTCATACGAGTAGAACCTGTAAGAAGTCGCATAACCATTTATTAAATGATGTTCATGTTACCATGATCTTTCGCATATTGCTTTCATTTTGCCTTGCTTTAGATATATCAATTTGTCATTCAATTCACCTCATTATTCCTCACCCACAATACAAACAAGATTTCAGATGTCTTTTCTTACCACACAAATAAAAATTATTTTGCAGACTTTCTCTTACCACTTAGAAGTTCAAGTGCAGTCAGACCGATCAAAATAAAATGTTTAAGGCTCCATTTGGTGCACTATCTGAAAACAACTTTGTTAAATTGAATATAATTTTTATTTGATGAAAATATTTTACCAGAATTGATGATCTTCTTATTATCATTTTTCAATGAGAATATTCCATTTGTCGTTTTACAGATGTATCAACAATTAAGTATATAATATCCATCACATAAGCATCACTCTAATTTTGAAAAAAAAAAAAAAAAAAAAAAAAAAATTGGTTAAGGAAATACTTACCAAAATTAAACCACACTAGAGTCTTATGCAATCACTTTAATTAGAGAATAATTGGTATCATATCACTAACAATTTGAGAAACAAAATAACATGTTTTTAGCTATATATTGAAAATCCATAACAATAATCTATATACAACCTTAATCATGAAGTTTTACAATTATCTACATCCAAACTTAACCAATAAGTTTTCCTTTGCCTGTATCTTTCTTTTCGTTCTCTAGATATAATAAACCAAAGAGAAGATAAAATATTCCAATACTCTTATAGAAACCATTAATATGAAATATGTTCTTCTTGTCGTCTTATTATAGCGAAAATTCACATAAACATATTTAAAATGGGTTTTTCTTATCACAGCAAATTCACCACTACATTCGAATTACTTGATATCCCCCCCAAGATAAATATCCAAAATTTCAAATACATAAATCCCTTAATTTCCATAGAGATAAATTAATTAGCTATAGAATGTTCGATTTTAAACCGGGTTCACTAGAAACCAAAACCGTTTTGCATATACCAAACCCAAAATCAAAACCGATGATTTTTTTTAAAAAACAATTTTAAAACGACCATTTAATATTATGCAAAACCAAAACCGCAATACCGTTAAGGTTTTTTTAATTTTATACAATACTAAAACCAAAACTAAGAAAACACAAACCATAGTTTTATATATATAAACAAAAATATAATTAAAATACACGAATAAATTTTGAAAGTTCAAAAACTAACCCAATTAACCCTATAACATATATGTGTGTGTGTACACACACCCACACCCTAGGGGTCAAAATATAAATAAATAAAAAACATCATGGTAACATATATATTAATAAAATATATCTAATATACCAGTTACGTGGTTCAATTTAACGGTTACTATCCTAAGATACTATCCTAAAATCAAAACCAAAATCGCTTTGGTTTTCAATTATAAAACCAAAACTATTTAATTAGTTCCAAAACCTAACCGTTCATTTCAGTTTGGTTCAGTTACCCGTCTGTTTGGGTTAAATTTCCATTAGCTCTTATTATCAATTTCCGGTGAGAATCCGCTATGAATGTCCTTTGTCAGTTGTATCAGCAGAGTGCATAAAAACCTTCAAATGACACAAACATCACTGTAATTCAAAAACGAAATTAAAAGAACTTGTAAAAACTCAATGGACCTGACTCACTCTCAAAAGACGCTTTGTAAGAGAATAATTGTCCTACATTTTTATATAGCTCAGGATCAGGTAACACAAGTGATGTTGAATTCAACACACCCCCTCAGTGTAGGGTCGAGTTTGTTAAACTACTAAGAACGAATATCGTAGTAAAGCAAAGGCAACATTGATGTGAGAATCAACATGTCCCCTTGCGCACATGGTGGACTTTATCAAACCACTGCAAATGGATATCGGGAGCCCAACATTGATGTGGAATTCAACACGCCCAACATCAAACAAAAGACCTGACTCTAATACTATGTCCCAAAAAACATAATGGGCTTAACCAAGGTTTTGAATCACGGTATCGGTTACGTAGCGATAATGGTCGTGGTGTAACGGTATCGGGAATATCGGTCTATGCGTAAAGACAATCGGCCGAACGGTCATAAATTTTTTAAAATCATCAGAAAATACTCAAAATTCAATAATTATAACTAGTCTTCTCGCTTAACTCTTAATAAATACATTCTAATAGATATTATATCATTTAACTCTATATACAAGATATTAAAAATATAAAGCAGACGAAAAATAAAAATAAGAACTGTCGTACTGAACTGTCATTCCAATGCCACATGTAATTCCTTTCGTTACCAGACATAGGAATGATAATGGTCATTCTATTTCATTACCATATTAATTCAAATTCTATTATCATTCCATTCTATTATGTTTTATCCTAGCGTACCAAACGCGGTGTAAGGATATATTTGGTTGGGTGAAAAAAATGGTGGATCAAAAGTTTTTAAAAAAAAAAAAAAACTTGTTTGATAGAGGAAAATGGAATGTAAAAAAATGGACGAAGAAAAAGCTCTTCCCGCCTTCCTTTTTTTTATCTTCTCAAATTTGGTTGAAATTTGAGAAAAAAACATCAGACGCCAACTTAGTCGTTAGAAGTTCGAAAGTTAACAATAATGGAGACTTGTGTCGTGGAAATTTGAAGTTCCAATCATTTTGCAATTTAAAATCAATTTTGGGATACATTATCTGAAAAATTTATCCAAACACGCCCTTAATTGCTTCTAATATTTCTATCTCATGCCAATACGAATTTCAACAATAGAATGGAGGATGGCTAGTGTTATTATTTAACAAAAATATAATTTTATTGCAGCTTTATGCATAAATCTCAAATAGAGTTTGCTATCCCATTTCTACATTCTAATTAGAACTTTAAGATGAGCAATTCCTACAAATAATCCAATTTGGGGTGATGCTCATGCTCTGCATGTGCCCCTCCACTACACATTTCAGCTGTCATAAATTGTAACCAATTTAGTAAAAAGCATTCTCCCCTCCTATGCTCCACAATCCTCATTCTTCAAATATGGAAAAAATTTACTACTTTGTCCTCTTCAATAATTTCCAAATGCTTTTGCTTCAATTGTGCAACCAACCCATACCCTAATGTTTTTGCTTTGGGTTTTACCGACGAGTTGTTCACCGAATAATAATTTTTTTTTTAAACTTTTTTTTTTTCTAAAAAATAGTTAAAAAACAAAAAACTTATTTACCACTTCCTTATAAGTGAGGGTTACTAACCCCGCCTATCCCATATTTTTTTGAAACACCAGTTAAAACTGGGGTTAGTAACCCCGGTTATATGGTGTTATTTTTTTATTTTTTTAATGACGAAGCTGAGGTTGGGAATCCTGGTTTTTAATATATATTTTTTTAATACCGGGGTTTCCAACCCCGGCATTATAACAGAAGTAATTCTCTCCCACAATTAATAAAGGGCTTCACCTCAAAGACTTGTTAGACTAATATCATATAAGCCATTAAAATCCTTGGTCATGGCACATTAATTTCTTTTGTTTATTATGGATAATAATAATAATAATAATAATAATAAGGGAATTTGGTTGACAATTTCCAAATCCTAAAAAACAACTTTCTAAGAATTATTCAAATCAAATTCATGTCAAAACTACATAGATAATTTCATTTCAAAATTACCTTTTCTTATATTTGTAAAAAATAATTTTCACTTAAATTTTTAAGTGAAAATTAAGGTGCATAAACAATAGTGCATGTTGGGACTCACTTAGGCATAACTTCCCTAACATAATAATTTCACCCCTAAAGATCCACGTGTGCACTAATAACATATTCCCAAACATAAACATTCATATTTTTTTGGACAAATTACTTTTTAAACTCTCTTAACTATTGACACATTTCTATATAATTCAATAAGTTTGTCGCACTTCAGTTTAAACCCTCTAAGTATGTAAGCAGTTTTAATTGGTCCTTCTGTTAGTTTTTTCATCCAAACCAATAGAAGGACCAATCACATGCAATGTACATGATTTTTTAAGGGTATTATAGTATTTTTAGGTTTTTAATTGATTTTTTTAGTCTTTTTATAATTTTTTTCCTTTTTCTTTATTTTTCTTTTTCTTTTTCTTTTTTTTTTTATTTCTTTCTTCTTTTTCTTCTCTTCTTCTCATTCCTTTCTTACTCTTTCGGTCTCCTTTCTATCTTTTTCTCTCTCTCCACCAGTAACAAACAGTGGACACCCACCATCTGTTTTCGATAGAGAAAGAGAGAGAGAAAAAAAAAGAAAAAGAAAAAAAAGACAAACGGTGCATGAATTTTCACCGGCAACGGCTCAAGACAGCTGTTAGAGCTTTAGTTGGAGTAGGCTTTCCACCAGGGCAAAGACATCGCTACCATCACCAAGAAACTCAAGGGAAGAGTATGATTTTCTATTGAACACTTATACACCTTGTTTGGCATATTTATAATTTTTTTCCGTATCCATTCAATAAATTTCTCTCTATGATTGCTTACACTTATTATAATTTTCCCATCTTGGGGTACTAGATTTGTTTGTGGTTTTTAAATACATTAATTTCTCTCATTGGTGTTTTTGCACACAGTGGGGAAAGAGTCCACCCTCTGTTTCTGGTAGGGGGAGAAAAAGAGAGAAGAAAAAGAGACAAAAAAAAATGAAGAAAAATAAAAAACATAAAAAGACTATAATACCCTTAAAAAATCATGTGTATTGCACATGATTGATCCTTCTGTTAGTTTGGATGGAAAAACTAATAGGATGGCCAATTAGAATCCCTTACATACTTAGAGGGTTTGAACTGAAACGCAACAAATTTATTGAACTGCATAAAAATGTCTCTATAGTTAAAGGGTCTAAAAGATAATTTGACCTTTTTTTAAATACAACATTACATAATCATCCCCCATACTTAGTTCTAACATTTTTCTCATTGTAAAGAATGAAAAGTTAAACAAGGGAACTGGACAACCTCATGTTGGAGTGGTTTGGGCTCATTGTAGAAATTCTTTGAATTGTCTCCAAACCTGTAAAATATGTGCATATATGGAAACAAAATACAAAAGATTAGGCATAACATAGATGTCCTTTAGTTCCATAGTATTATTTGTTTTCAGTGGGTTGCCTCCCACTTAGGGCTTAGTTTTATGTATTAAGCCAGACGTAAGAGGGACTATTCATAATGGAGCAGCCATTTTCCTACCTTTTTCTCTGTCACCTTCCAATCTACTATAGGTGACCCGCAAATAGCGTTAAAGCCCATAAATATTTTTCTAGGAATGAATCCCAATTTTTTTTTCCGAGGCTTCTTTGGTAATCCTTTTAGTAGGATTTCCAATAATTGATAATTATCATCAATCCACTCTAAATGACAATATTTAACCTCAATTAGGATTGACGGTCGGTCTACCTCATCAAGTAATTTTTATTAATTTCAAGATGCAGTATTTGTGGTGTCATGGGTGTTATGTTCTCTATATTAGGTTATGAGATTTGATTTTCTTCATAATTCTTTATCATGATATAATCCATAATATTACATCCTAAGATCACCAATTCATCATCACTCTCCTAACCTATCTGATGTTTTTTTTCCACCCCTAAAAATCGTGACAAACTCACCTTGATTCTCTACCGAAGTTCATCCATCAAGATTAGTCATGGAAAAACTTGATGATGCTTCTAACACCAACTTAGTTAATGTTTCATTAAGTTATCCTTATTGGTACTCTAGATGTTGGGCTTGGGAGTGGAAGTTGGACTGTATGGTTGCTAGCATACTTAATACCGTCTGCTCAAAATTGGGTAAATAGAGTGAAATTGGAGGGAGGGAAAGTGGGGGAAGTTATTGTGCCGCTAAGGATTCTATTTCGGCTAACACCTTTTCCTCAAAACCGGATGAATAACGTGACGCTTGAGGAGGATAAGGTGTTTGAGAATTACAATAATTTTGATATACGTTGGGTCTCATGGTCTCATTATAACAAGATAGTCTTTCTAAAAGAAGGTATTTGGATGTTGATTATACTCAATTGGCGGGTAAAGTGAAACATGACATGCTCATTATCGTATATAGGATATTGTTAATTAAGTGGGATTTGAATGGTGGAATTATATGTATTTTGATAAAAATGGATATGTTATGAATCACTTAATATTCAAAATTAATAACAATTAAAAAATAATAATAAAAATACAAATTAGAACGTTTAACCTGATTTTTGCGTAACTAAATTTAGAAGCTATGGCTAAGTATTCAGATCTGCAACAAGAAAAAAATCACAGGATAACAAATAAAAAAAATGACAATAAAGTATGGATATATACAAATAGATGAAAAATAAGAACAACTAATAATTAGCGTTCTCAATCCCCAACAAAGACGCTAAAATTTGATCGCTAAAAAATAATACTCTTATTTGCTACTGTGATATTGATGTAGTATAGTGTCCAAGTAGGGTGTCAAACCACAAGGATCAGCTTGTAATAATCAATTCCTTAATTATTTTCCTTTGTTTAACGAAAATGTGTTTTAATTTTTGTTTTGGATTTTTAAGTGAAAAATAAATATTAACAATGAAAAGAGATAATCGGGTTAGGAATTATGGGTTACGTTTTTTGGGATATATGTTGTTTGTTGCATTTTCTTTTTAACTCAAATTTATGCAAACTAGTGTTCCCAACTAAAAGTCGGAACTACTCAGAAAGATCGTATTGATTATTTATTTTCGGTATGTAATTTCTACGTTACTTTAATCTAGGGTGAATTAAAATCTAAGCATAACCATCCAATCCAATAATCAATCTCTAAGAATACAATTGCGTGCCCGTTAGATCTAGATTCTAACGTTCAAGAGTCTTTTGAAAATAAATTCAATCATAAATAAACTATTTCAAGAATAATATTTCATATCACAATTGTTTACACTAATTCAAAATTAAATTAAAACACAATATTACATAAACTCAAAATATTTTACCATAATCCTAACTTATTTGAAGTAAGATTAGCTGCTCATGGATGTGTTCTTCATGTTTCCCTAGACATATTCAACAACAGCTAAAAAAAATGAAGAATCTCTCCATCATTCGGCAAATAACAAAATTCCAAAAAGAATAAAAAAAAAAAGTAAAAAAAAATAACTCTGCATGAAATGCCCTTTGTGCTTTCCTGGAACATTTCATTGACCTAGGGCACGATCCTCTTTATCCTTATTCTCTCGCCCAGCCTTCGCCTTCTTCAGTGGCCAAGTGGAAGTTAAGGGGAAGGATCGAGCTTTATAGGTCAAAGGAAAGAAGAGTGGAGGAATCGATTCTTTATCAATTGCCCACCATCCACTGATAAAGGATTCCTCAAAAAGTTAAGGATTAGTAATCATTTTTAAAAATCGAATGGATTCGGTCTTATACATATGCGAGGAAAGTAATCATCTCGAGAAAAATATAAAGACGTTTAGCCAAAAATAATCCTTCTATAATTGCCAAAAATCCCCCATAATAGCCATTAAATGGTCAATAAATGCCAAATTTAACGATTTCTTCCTCAAGAAGGAATCGTTATAACTGACCCAGGGCGAGTACATTGCGCGCACACCTAGGCCAAAGACCAGCCATGCAAGGCCTTTGGCCCAAGCTTGATTCGCGGCCTAGGCCATACCTGGGCCTTGTTTTGTGCGATGCGCGTCTTGCAGACCTCCTAGTCTTGATCCAGAATACAGGTCGGGCTACGATGGGTTGGTTCACGAGTCACGTCTTATTTTCTCCATTTTTATTGTCTTTGCCAATTTTCTTCACTTGTTTTTTCATATTTCTTTGTTTCCAAGCTTCTTGAAGTGCCCTGTTTTTCCGAGAGGAAAAGAATATTAAATAATAATTAGCTTAAGGAGAGGGTGTTTTAAAAGCGCTGGTTTTCTCAAAAAAAAAAAATACTTAGGCCGTTTTAAAATTTGAGGAGTCACCATCTAGCATTAGGTTTCAATGATGTGTTAGATCACCGATTTTTTAGAAAATAAATTTAAAAGGCTTAAGTAAAAATTGACTCCAAAAAACATGGTCAAACCAAATATTCATTTAAAGGCTCAGGCGTCGGTTATGCTTGCGGAAGATGTTGGCACCCCAAGACGCCTGTCTGAACACGACACCTTATGTCCAATTAAATCCAATTAATTTAAGTCCGAAAATTTTATTTTATTTTAAAATCATTTCCTTCTTATAAAATATTTTTGGTATTTTTATAAACAAGGTGGGACAAGTTTTTAAATTTTTTGGAATGTTTCTCCGGTATAACCTCTTATTGAATATAAATGATTCGACAAGGATGGTCCCTGGGGGTTTTATGTATGTTTCTGAGAGATTTCTTTACTTTAAATAGGCAAACTAAAAATAGGTGAAGAGATATTTCTTTACTTTAAATAGGAAAACTAAAAATAGGTGAATAAGAATGAAAACATGAATGCAAAATTAACATCTATATGAATTTTATTTTTTATTCAAAAGCAACCTAAAAAAAATTAAAGAGTTTGGTTTAAATATGTTGATGCAAACTTGATATGAATATGAGAATTGAATAGGAAAATACTACATTAACTAACGTGATTATGCGTGACAATTATTTAGTTATTTAATAAATAAATAAATAAAATATAAGTGGTACACGTGTCATGACTAGATATGAAAAGTAATATGGATTCATGACATAAATGAAAAAACTATATGTATAAGTGATGAGAGTATTCTAAACATACTGTCTAAATGATACAAGAATTAAACATGCTAAGTGGATGCAAAAAAATCTACTTTGAGTTTGCCTGATTAATTTAAAGAAATCCCGTTTTGAAATTTCTTCGAATTCTATGAATTTAAGAATCAAGGGGCGATTCGTGGAAACAATTTTGTCGGAATTAATCTTCCCGAAACTTAAACAAAATCCCATGAAAAATTTACAGAGGGAAGAGATTTTCTAAAACCATTCGTTTCTAAATTCCACTCGAGTCGAGGAATGGAAACAAAGTTATGAAAAACTCTCTCATGATTTATCGAATTGTCGGATTCACGTTAAGGTTCATAAGGATTAATTCCTTATAACAAAGATTTTATTAGTTTTGGATTCTTTTTTTTTTTTTTTTTTTTTTTTTTTTTAGGGTTTCAATAACAAAATAAAAAATAAAATAAATACATAAAATAAACAATGAAACATCATTCACCTAACGCTCGGGGTTAAGCTCAACGCAAGAAACCTACATCAGGGTTACAAACAAACAAAAAAAAATACAGGAAAAAAAAATAAAAAAATCGGATGTCCTCATCTAAATGTTTAAAGGTTCAGATTGAGAATAGGGAACCTTATCTCAGCGTTTTTCATCGAGTCATTGGACAATTAAAAAAAAGGAAGCGTATAGGAATTTAAATTGCGAAAAGAATAAAAAAAAAAGAAAAAAAATTATTAAAAAATAGAAAACATACATGTTTTAGGCTAAGAATCTCGATGCTCGGATTTTTTCTCTCTCGCAGACAGCTTCTTGAAAGAGCTTACGATAATAATCAATTTCTAAGGGATTTTTCTCTCAATTTTTGAATGAATTAATTAAGAGGAGGAGTGTCATATTTATAGGAGAAGATTAGGCGTGAAAAACACTTAGGAAACCCTAAAAATTAGGTCTGGCCGCTAAAGTCCAGTCCAAGTTGGACTGAGAAAGAGTAAAATTGAGAAGAAAAAAAAAAACCAAATTTGTATTCTAGGGTTGCGGGCGCGTGTAACACACGCGCCCGTCTATTGTAGCCGTAGGCACTGCCACGTGGCAGTACCTCCGGTCAACTTTTGACCACCTACATGACATTGGGACCCTCTTGTTTCTCCTCTTTCTTTTCAATGACACATAGACACACACGAGTCCATGTTTTCCTATGCTCTCTCTCTTGGTATGAGTAACAAATGGTAGGCCCCACGGACTTTAACCACTCTCTCTCTCTCTTCTCTTTCACTCATAGTTTCTCTCTCTTTCTTTTTCTCTCTCTTTCTCTTCACGATTTTGACCAAAAAACAAAGGACCCATTTTTTCCCCTTTATTCCAATTTACTCCCCTTTTTCTTACTTCTTTTAATTCCACTCCTTTTTCTTCTTTCAATTTCCCATTTTCCTTTATTTCAACTTCTTCTTTTTTTTAATTGTATTTTCAAAATAAAATAAAATAAACAAAGTTAAATAAAACTAAGTTAACTATAAAATGAAATATAAAAAATTTTGCGGGGCGATCAAAATGTCATGTCTACACTTCTACCTTTCGGTTGTGTGCATTTGGGCACAGATTGCTCTTCTCTTTTTCGATTTGCTTCAAATATAGTATTTTTGCTCAAATTCTTCAAATCTACAAAAGAAAATGAAACAAAACAATTACACTAATTTTATTAATTAAAAATATTAATAAAAATTAGATTAATGGTATTAGATCACGTAAAATATGATACGATCAGCTAGTGCATTTAATCAGCCTTTGCATATAAATGCTATAGTCCAATCTTTCACTCAATATAATTCTTTACCCTCCACTCTTACCTTTTCTGCGTATTCTTCTCATAACTACTCCCTCTCTATTCTCCACTTTCAGTCTACTAACCAGCCCATTACCATCCCAGATATCCTTCTCTGGCAGATTTAAATCTCAGACTTTTCTATGGAAGAAGCAAAGTCAAATTTTGTTCTCCCTAAGAGGAGATTGTTCATCAACTATAAGTATTCTGGATGGTAGAATCGTTCAGACTAGTGGTGAGAGTGATAGACTCAGGGATGGTTCGACCTCTATTCTTGGAAATATTTGTGGAATTGACAAAGGCATGAGTCCAAAATCTCAGGAGGTGCAAGCTACTCTTCGATGTCCAAGGAATTGAACCACTCTCATCACTTTCCTTGTATTGTTCCATGAAGATTTTATTTTGGAATTGTAGAGGTGATAATTGGATTAATGATGATTCTCCCATAAATCTGAAACTTGTTAATTTTACTTCCAAGCTTAAGGAGTAGAATCTTAAAACATTTGGCAACATCTTTAAAAGTAAATGTATTATTTCTAAGAGAATTAAAGGCATTCAAAAAACTCAAGAACATGGTTTTTCTCATAATCTTAACCGTCTTGAAATTTAGCTCCAAAGGAATTATGGAGATATTCTTATTAAAGAGGAGATTCACTGACTACAAAAGTCGAGGATTCATTGGATTTCTCTCAGTAATGAGAATAATAAATGTTTTCATATCGTGGCTCTTCATAGAAAAAGAAAAAATAAGATTTTTATGCTTAAGAATGATAATGTGTGGATTAACAATCCCAATGATCTTAAATTAATTATTCACAATTATTTCCTTAATCTTTTTTTTTTTTTTTTTTTGTTGATGATAATAATGGGCTGGTTGGATGTATTAGGGATCTTTGCCTGAAAATTAATGATGATCTTCATTACTCCCTTTGTACTATTCCCTTTAGCCCTGAGCTTTGGGAGACTTTATCTGAATAGCTACCGACCTTTCTTTTTTAAGAGAGACTGGGGCATAATTGGTATAGATGTTGTTAATTTTGTGCAGAACTACTTCAGGAATATATCTATGCCTATTATTAATAATAAAGTCGTAGTTTCCCTTATTCCTAAATTTGATTTTTCGGAGTCAATTAACCAATTTAGGTCTATAAGTTTGTGTAATACCAAGTATGAGGTTGTTACTAAACTGTTTGTTTTCTATACTCAAACCCCTGTTAAATAATTTGGTTGGTCCTTTTCAAAGTAATTTTGTTCCTAACCGCATGACTACGGATAACGTGATCATAACTCAAGAAATTATTCACTCCCTTAGGAAATCCAAGAATAGATAAGGGGGCCTTATCATTAAAATTGATTTTGGAAAACCTTTTGACAGGATTAGCTAGTTTTTTCTTGAAGAAACTCTTATCAATTTTAATTCCCCCCCTCCCTTTTATATCTAGTTGATTATGTCATGTGTTTCTAATTATGCGCTTTCTATTTTTTAGAATGGGGAATCCCAAGAGGAACTTAAATCTACTAGGGGGCTTAGGTAAGAGGACCTCATTTCTCCTTATCTTTTTACTTTATGCATGGAAAGGTTGTCTCATTTAATTAATGAGAGTGTTAGGAAAGGTACTTGGAAAGGTTTAAGAGCGGGAAGAAAAAACCCTATCTTTTCTTTGTTGATGACTTTATCCTGTTTGCAAAAGCTAATGATAAACAAGTTAATAATATCCTTGATGACTTCCCCAAAGTCTTTAGTAAAAAAAAATCAATTTTGCTAAATATGAATTGTTTATTGCCCATATTATTCCCTGTTGGAAAGCTAGGGGCTTCCGTAGATATCTTGGTGTGAGCCTTATGATTGCCAAATTTAATAATCATATTTATGTGCAAAAACCTTGTAATGTAGCATTAAGAGTACAAGTGTCGAACCACAGTGGTTGGATTGTAATTATGAATTTTTTCTCTTATTTTTCGGTTGAATTTAATAGAAATTTGTTTTGGGATTTTTAATAATAAAATGGTAAAATAATTAAATACAACCAGGTTAAGGGTATGTATTTGTTCATCGATATGTATAATGAAGTATTTTAACTATAAGAAAAATTACAATGAAATATAATCATTTAATTGGCATGAACTATTTTTGGGATTAGATTCCCAATCTACGATGAACCAATCCCTAAGCATAATCCATCCTATCAAAAGTATCAGTTAATCATTCATTTAATCAGTATGGACTATTTTCGGAATTCGATTCCTCCTAATCTTGTCATAACCCGTTCCGGACACCCGTCATCCCGAGGCGGGCGTGACTACAATATGACATCACCATCACCCAAATTAACAAATGAATGACAATATACACCTATTGTATAATACAAACACCTACTATGGGGGACACACCCGTCCCAAAATTAAATTAACTAAAAGTATTTATTCATGAACCTTTTATAGGTTTGCTTTTGACAGCTTCTCTCAATCGCCTATATGACTTCATCACGTAGTTCTACCTAGTGCCAGTAGGGGATCGACTCCTAGCTGTTGTACCTGTGAGTGTACTGCCTTCTTAGTAAAATATTTTTAAAATATTACTACGTTCTAAATTTTTTCACAATTTAGTATGGATCAAACACAAGTATATAAGCAACAAAAATAATGCGATATAGATAAGTTCCATCTAGTACAAAATCCTACCAAACATTATAATAAGTAATATCAAATCAACCAATATACGTAAAACACCACATCTCAAGCACTAATTTCAAACACACACCTTCAACACATACACACTGGCCAGTCCTAGTGATCGTTTTAACCTCACGATCAGGAGTTGCAATGGTACCGTAACATCCGTAGAAATGCCTTCCTACGAAATATCCACACCCCCTTTTTGGGGAGAAATATAACCCACACCCCTTACGGGGGGAAACATAATCCACACCCCTTATGGGGAGAAACATAATCCACACCCCTTACGGGGAGAAACAACTATGGTATTGTCAAAATCAGATACAGCATCATGGAATCACAACCCAATAAATATCATCTAATTGTCACGTCTATCTCTTTTCTTTCAAAACCAACTTTTAAATCCAGAAATCATATATCACACTCTCTTTTAAGGAAAACGTTTGATTTTATTAAAACCACTTTTCCACTCTTTATTTTTAGAAAAACCAGGCATTTCTAGGAAACCGATATTTTCTATTCTCTTTTAAAAACACCGTCTGATTTCACCAAAAGCCAACAGAAATTCATTTTCACCTTCCTTTTTGAAAACCATCGAAATCCAATTTACCAAATTATTCAAATCCTACTTGATCCATATTATTTATAAATTCATACAGTTTAAATAATCACATATCTCATCACATATATTTATAGAAAAATAGTCTGGCAAGAAGACATTACACTCACCTCGATATCTGTTTTGCCAAACTGACACTGACCACACTTTATCTAGACGCCAGTGCCTGCGAACCTAATAGTGGCAGATTCTAAATTAATATCTTATCTAAAGCATCCTAATCATGCAATGGGGATCCTATATTCCGAATTATTACTAATTTTATGTACCATGTACTTAAAATTAATTAATCGTCACAAAATTATTATGATTTTAGGATGTGTAACACTAACTAAAATTTAATTTAACGAGAATTTATAATCGATTGGGGTTTCACCTGTTTCCGAAACGTTTGGTGACCACGAGATGGGTTTTGGATTTTCCTGGGGTGGTTTCTACAATTTTTCCTCTTTTTTTTTTCGTGGCTGTTCCCTGAACAGAACCAGCCACCGCCGAACAACCAGCACACCGTTGACTGCACACCTACCTTCGGAACACTCAGGCCACCGTCACCGCCGGAGGAACACCCACACACCGAACACTCTGCCGAACCAACCGAGCCGAACCTTCTTCTCTCTCTCGGATTTCTGGTTTCACGTCTCTGATACGCTGTCTTTCACCTCACCGATCGGCGGCCTCACCGTCGACGAAGACCCTTCCGGCCCATGCCCACAGGCGACTATACCGGCGATCACATACACACACACACGTCTTATCACTCCGCCAACGACCTGGACAGACCGACCAAACACCCACCTCACCAACCGGATGAACTCTCCACCGACTGAACCTCTCTCTCACCTAAGCAACTCCGGCGACCTCCCCCGCAACGATCACTCCCACCGGATGAGAAGAGCACCCCGGAGACTGCAACGATCACGAAACACACATACTCGTACCTGAACGGCCGACCGAATGCTCCCCGGATTACCAGTGACGATCACGCACCACCTTCGCCGAACCACCACCCTCTCTTCTGAAATTTGACGACGGCACCCTCACGAAGCTCTCCCACACCACCCCCACATGATCTCCGACCACCAAACACTCATTGGACGTCCGAACCTACTGCCGGTCGATCTTCCTCTCTCTCTTTTCTTTCTCTCTTCCATGTTTTTGCTTCCTTTCCCCTTTTTTTTTTTTTTTTTTTTTTCTCTTTTTTCTCCCGTGTTCAGGCGTGTGTGTATATGTGTATATATATATATATTCAATGTTATTTCCACGTGTCTCTTCCCTCACTTATTTGCTTCCAGGTGTGTGTGTGTGTGTGTGTGTATATATATATATATATATATATATATATATATATATATATATATATATATATATATATATATATATATATATATATATATATATATATATATATATATATCGTTTGATTTCCTTTGTCGAGAAGGAAGGATTAAAAAATTTTATTTAAAAAAATTATAATAACCCCCCCTCAATTTCCTTTAAGATTTAGTTAAACCCAAAATCTAAAATTAATATTTTTAAAATTGCGAATTAACCCCTAAAATTTGAAATTAAACAATAAATGACAAAGTCTTCCCCGTTATTTTTAAATGTGCTAAAATACGACTTAAATTGTGCATATGAAAAAAAAAATCAGGGTCTTACAAATCTACAGTGAATCAATCCCTAAGCATAACTCATCCTATCAAACCATATCAATTCCAATAAACATGAATTTTAAAATTGTTAGATCTAAATCACAAGTATTAGATATAACATTATAGATACAAATATATTCAGATTTAAATTTCTACAAAATAATTTAGATCTTAAATTTATTAAGATAAATGTTTAAGACCAAATCTTTGTTTTACAATCTTACACACAGATAAAATAAATTAAGAAATAAAAACTATAATAAAATAATTTAGAACAGTTGCAGTCTAACCCAGTTTTGTGCCTTAGCCATTTATGCCGGTTGTTCTTCCCTAAAGATATTCAATATAACCCATGAAGACAAGGCAAAATAGTTTTGACCGCAAGAAATATAAAAGAAAAAGAAGACTAAAAAAATAAGAAAAAAATGAGCAGTCATTTGGAAAATGAAACTAAACCTATATATCAACCTAAAAAAACATAAAAAAATAAATACCTAATGGAAATGGAAAAAAAAAAACAAAAACAAATTAGTTGTTGAAACAAAATCACAGGCCACAAATCAATGGCCAAAATTCCTCTTCATTCCCCTTTAATTCCACAATTTGAGGAACCATTACGTACTTTACAAGCAGGTCGCAGACTCAATTTGATGGGTCGTATCGTGATTTTGCTCCGTTTTTCTCATTTTTAAATTATTTTCTTTATTTTTTTTGTCATTTTTTTTTTATTTCCGAGTTTATTCCTATAAAAATAATAAATTGCGTTTTACTAATTAACAAAAAGACTAACAAAATTATAGATTTAAGGGAAATTTAGTACAAAATTAAGAACGATTAGCTTATTGATGACTTGGGTATTTATCTTGGGTTTTCGCTTATGCATGGTAGACTTAATAAATCTCACATGAATCATGTGCTTCAAAAAATGCAAAACTATTTATCTAAATTAAACTACTATGCTTTCAATTATGGGTAGAGTTGTTCTTATTCAAGCTGTGACGTCTACTATCCCTAACTATTCTATGCAAACTATCCCTATTCCTCTTAAGGTGTGTGATCAAATTACCAAAATTAATAGGAATTTTCTTTGGGGGCATAGTGATAGTAAGAATAAATTTTATCTTGTTAATTTGGATATCGTTTGTAGACAGAAAGATTATGGGGACCTTGGGTTTAAAAAGGCTAGATCTAATAATATGGCCTTCCTAGCTAAACTTGGTTGAAAAATTGCTTTAGATGATCAAAGTTTATGGATTACAGTTATTCATGATAAATATTCTATGGATAATAGTCCTACCTCTTAGAATAGGAAAACTGGGAGCTGGTACGTATTTTTGCTTCTAAGGATATCTTGAGGAAGGGATTAAATGGAAAATTAGAAATAGCAACTCCGATGGACCGATTGGTGATATGGTGATAAATCCCTTGGTAATCAAGAAACTCAGAATAATGTTGACCTTAAAGTAGTGGATATTGTTGATGATAGGGGTTCTTGGTTCCTCAATCATATCCTTCATCTTATTGATGACGAGACTACAAATTTAATCCTTAATATAGAACCACCAGTGTTTGATAAAGAAGATAAACCTTTATACAAACTGGAGAACTCTCGTCTGTTTTCTATCAAATCTGCTTACCTATTAGATGAAACTCCTAATAATAATAACTGGGAGTTGTGTAAAATGGAATTGGATATGGAAGCTAAAAGCCCCTGAAAACATAAAAAAAAAAAAAAAAAAATCTTTAGCTATTTTGCATAAAATGGCTTATTACTAATATGTTTAGGGCTTCTAGAGGTAGTGATGTTTTTAGTTTCTATTGTAGATGTCTAGTTGGGAATTTCACTTTCAGGTACAATCAAAATGCTTCAAATATTTGGGACTAGATCAGGAAAAATTTGAGAGGAAGTTTCTCTAAGGAGAACTTTTATTTATTTATAGCTACCATTTGAGAAGTTTGGAAAGATAGAAATAAGAAAGTCATTGAAGAAATTTGTAATCCTCCCCTAATTATAACCTCAAAAATTGCAAATTTCATCCAAGACTTATCTAATTATTTCTTGAAACCAAATTTTCTAAATAGAACTTGTTCTTCTCGTACTAATTGGTTTTCCTCATCTGCAGGTTCTTAAAAATTGAATATTAGTAGTAGTGCGAGAGGAAATCCAGACAAGGGTAGTATTTGAGGACTTCTATGGGACAACTACTAATCCTAGGTGCCTTAAAGATGGAATTTGGTTGTTCTAACTTCTTTCGGAGAGTAGAAAAGACCCACATACAGAATAAATAGGCTCTTTCGATCCCTTTCTCCAAGTATGGATGGTAGGTCTCAATTATGTGCACCAGACCTCTAGTTGTGCTATTGAACCTCTAGTTGTGCTATCGAACCTCTAGTTGTGCTATCGAAATCTAAATGCCTAATTCTTGCTTGCTTATTTTTTATGAATTACCAGAAAAAGACATATGAATAAACATAAAATAAAATAAAATTACCTCTAATCTAACGAATTTTATCTGTTTTCTTAATATATTTTTTAATTGGATCAAATTAGGACATTAGCGATAAAATGTCACATCTTTAAACATTCACTTAAAACTAAAAAGGACAAAAAATACAATTTCTCCCTAAGATTGTATGTAGTATATCTATATCTTATAATTAAAAGCCGAAGATAAGCCTTTGGAATGAAACACAATCAATTATTCTTCATCTCTCCAATCCTATTCTCCTATTACAATGAAGGGTTAAGATTAATTATATCATCATATCATTTAAAAATAATGATATGTACTAAAAAACATAATTGATATATAATTTAATGATACATTTAATACATTATCTTTTCAAGTATAATGATAGTGAAATATACTATTGCAATAAAATTTACAATAAAGTTAAACAATAAAATTTAAATACACATATTTAGACCACAATCTACTTAAGTTATAAATTAATAAAATAAATAATTTAAACTAAACAATAAATCATATGCATTAAAAAAAGTTGAACTATGTAAAAATTCAATATCCTACACGTTGTGCGGGTATAAACTAATTATATAACAAAAACTAAAAGTCAAAGTTTAAGCCTTCAAATTAATGAGAGAGACACCAACTCTATTTTTCTTAATTTTCATAATTTTGTATACATTTTAAGTAAGTATTTTGCAGTTGATTTTATTCTTATATTTCTATCAATTCAATGTGAGTCTGTTAGAGGTTTTCAATCATTTTATTGTCATAATTCCACTAAAGGTTTACATTGATTTCACATAATTTTCACCAATTGTTAGAATTCGTGATGACTCCAAAATGCTTTATATATAAGGGTTCTTCCTTTTTCACACCATAATTGCACACTTCTTAAAACAGTCTAAATGTTTTCATATTTTTTTGTTTATTCTTCAAACTTTTTCTATTATTTGAATTTGATAACTACAAAAATAATACCATGTCTACCAATATCTTATCATTCAATTGAAAAATAATTAGTTTGAGTTATGTGCAATTCTTGATACGAGGGTTGAGAGATTGAGATCGACGTCGAAACCGAAAGAACTTGATTATTAGTTGATCTATCGATTTAAAGGTGCAAAATTTATTCATCTTTTTGTTGGCTCAATAGAATACCCAAGAGGGGGGGTAAATTGGGTAATTAAAAAATATTATCAGAATATACTTGAATAAATCAAATAATTAATTTTATACCTAAATTAATTATTATCTTTATATCACAGCGGAATTAAAATAAATCTAAGTACACAACTAAACAACAAAAATAAACAAATTAAGAAAGTAGCACACCAGAGATTTATACTGGTTCATCAAGCTATTCTCGGCTAATCTAGTCCTCCGAGCTCCACGGAGGTCGCACCTACTAAAATCAAGATTCCTTTAAAGGTAGGAATCAAACCCGCACACCGATTCTTTTACAGGCTCAAAATCAACCTTCACAATTTCTTTTTCTCAGGCTAAGGAATAACCTGTACTTTTTACATACCAAAGAATAACCTAATTCTTTTTAACACTTGGGCTCAAGAAGCAAAACCCCACCAAAACACTCCAAATATCATTTTACTTGGTAAGGATTGAACCGTTACAAAATCACTCAAAATAAAAACGCAATTCTTATCTAGGAAGAATCACTACCTTAATCTCTTTACAGAAAGAGACTAAAACCTTGCTACCCTTGATTAAATATCCCCAATGATATTTAATCCGTCATAACTCACCAATACAATAATTGATAAGTAAATCTCACTCGGAGATTCTACCATCCCTGTCAAATAAAAACTCAATTAATATCTTAACTAGTAATAGAAATACGTGAGATACAAAAATTTGATTTTAACAAGATATGGGTAGCAAATTGGAGCACGCAATCAGATTCAAGAAATTGTTTGAAAAAATATTTTCTCCAAAAATCAAAAATAATTTTTAAAATCAATCTCCAAATATAAAATAATAAACAAGAAATAATCAGTATGGAAAGATCTTACCCAGAATCCACAGTATTAATGTTTAGAATAATGTAGCTTTAATTCCAGTAGCAGCAAAAATTGATTGCAGTTGATTATCAGAATCACTCTTAGAACAACTCACAATGACTTAAAATGATAACTCTTATAAAAGTTCTCTCAAAATGATATAAAGTGATTATCTCTGTTAGAATGAATAGCTCTCTTAGAAAATTCGCAGATCAATATAAATGCACATGTAATCAGTCTCCTAACGGTTAGTTTACAAGTGTCATGACAATAAAATTCTTTTATAGACCCCTTATAACATTAGGACTTCATTTAGGTTCAATTTAACTTAATAACAACTTTTAAAACTCTCAATTAAATTCCCAAAGTGTTTCTCAATCAAAATAAATAAGTGTAGAATCCATTTTAATTACCAAATTGAGAAACATTAATATTTAATGAACCATATTGAAAGGATTTAATTAGTATATGAACCATATCTTAAATATTAAGAATATCCCTTAAATCTCTCTCAAATCCTAACAAAAAATGGTTATTTTTGGATTTAAAATCGGATCAATCAATATCCTGAACCAGCACATTCAGTCGACTGCCCAACGCCGCTTGCAGCCAAACCATCACCACAACGATCATAGGTTGACCGCTTGGTCGACTCTCAGATTGAGAGAGTTTGTCATGCTTTCACTGGTCGACCGCTTGATCGACTTACAGATTCAGAGAGTTCAGATGTTTTCATAGGTCGACCGGTTGGTCGACTCTTCAATTCAGGATGTTTCATCTTCCTTCTCCAGTCGACTGCCTCCTTCTAAATGATTTCTCTGATCTCGTTTTTAACCTACTTTCTTTTACGATTTCGTCCATTTATCCATCTTTATATTTAAATAAGCTCCACTAATATTCTTATATTCCATTTTAGTCATTCAAAAATATTTCTTTTCCATTCACATAGGAGCAAATAAATATACTTAACAAAAAAACACATAAAAGATACGATTCATTTTGTGCCATGTGTGTGTTCCTAAATGGGATATTAAGAGTTAATATTTATCTGGGTTGTTTTTCCTAATTTTGTCAAACTCTTAATACTTCTTCATCATATTGATATCTTCATTAAGCATCCATTCCATTTGACATCTTCATTACTGAAACTTTAAATCACTGAAATACTTGATCAAGTATTAGTTCCACCAAAATATCAATACTTAATTGTTCATCAATATCTTGGGATCAACAATCTCTCCCTTTTTTATGATGACAATTAACTCTGATGTTTTCTTTAAAATAAAATATAACCGCACTCCCCCTGAATCCGAGGACGGGTTTTTTAACTCATTAAAGCGTCACAATGAAGATTTCAATAATGCAAAATTTTAAAATTTCTCCCTTTTTATTAAACCACAGTTTTAAAATACTCCCCCTAAATAAAACATTACTCATTTCTCCCCCTTTATCATCTTCAAAAATAAATTTAGGTAGGAAAGAGAAAATAACAAACATGTAGCTTACACTAGGCAAACATAATAATAAGCCCATTGGATCAACCTTTTTTTTAAAAAAAAAAATTAATCTTTTTTTAAGCATAAAACATTTTTTTTTATAAATAAATACTACATCAATTCAAATTTAAAAAATTTATCATATCAAAACCATTTTAACAAATAGAATGTGGATCATCATTAGAGATAATAAATCTAACCAATTGGATCAAGTCTAGGCAATTCATCAAAATCTAAACATTAACAGTTAATGAAATCCAAATAACCTAGATTAACTATTACAGACCAAAAAAATTTGTTGTGGATCATGTCTAAATAATAACACAGAGATAAAATCTAAGGAGGGCTCTGTCCAGAGAAATGATAAAAAAAAAGTCTTGTCAGACTAGTGGCTGACGGCTGCGGATATGGAACACCTAGCTGAATCATTGGTCCAGGAGTCATCTGCTGGTGGAATGGCATTGAAGGAACTACTCCAGATGGTCCTGCGCCTGATGGTCCTGCTGCAATAGGTCTTCCAAATGACTGTTATGCCCCATACATAGGATGTGCGGCAAAATGTGGTTGGGCACTATACTGCTGCTGGTAGGTATGATGAGAAGACTGCATATACTAAAACATCTATTCCAGATTTCCCATAATTTTTCCAAATCCAGCTTCTATGTTTGTATTCATTTGGACCATTTTATTTTCTAACCCAGTCATCCTCTCATCCATCAAATCCGCATGAATTCTCAAATCATCAATCTGATCATGAAGATAATCCATCTTCTGATCCAAGCTCATCTCTCCTTCATTTTCGTCTTCTTCCTCATCTGCAGCCTGCGCTCTTTACCTTTTCTGAGACTTCTTCTTTACCCATCCATTTCTTTTGAACTCATACCCTATCAACGATGTATTTTGCACATTAATCCACCCCGATGTCATTATCATAAACCTCTGCTCATCTAGATCAATCATTATTCCAAAGTGATCGAATATTTTCTGAAGTGCATCTGCATAAGGTAGTATTCCTGAGGGTTTGTTAACTTGATGCATTATATGCTCCATCATTATATGGGGTAAGTCTAGTTTTCTCCCTTCCACAATTTCATTCATCAAGTACAAATCAAAGTCATTCACATTAGCATAACTTCCTCCTCTAGGCACAACCGAATAGGTTAGCACTAAGTGAAGAAATCAATGCTCAATGGATAACGAGCTTGCTTTATCTTCCTCTAAATCAAATTTTTCTGCAATTAGCCTTCTATTAAAATTTCTTGAAAGCCAATGAGAAGTATTATATGGAAATACATCTCTTCTTGGTCATCCCAAAATGTGACTTAACAATACCGCATTGAAACGAATTACTGTTCCTTTAACAAAAGATTTAATTTCAAGATCATTGAAGGTCATATTATTGTAAAACATCCGTACTCATACTGGCATCCACTCTTCTTTTGGATTGACAAACTCAATCCATCCCAAATTTTTACAAATACGCTTCAATATCAATGTTCTTCTTTTTAACTCAACAAAATCAGTGGGTTTGCAGCCTAACACCCTTCGATTGACAAATTCATTATTGTATTTTCTCTCGGCCTCTTCACTTCGAAAGTGAACGGTGTCAAACTTAGACCTATTCGCATGACTCTTGATTCTAGGCATTTTTGCACAATCTCAAGCAACCAAACTAGAATATCTCAATAAACCAAAGCTAAAACAACCAACTAATCCAAAAATAAACAAACAAAACTAAGGTTAATCCGCAAGAACAGCCGAAACCCTACAATGAGAGAAGCCCAACCTGTTTCGCGAGAGAGAGAACACTTCTAACAGTAATCCGAGCCTTAGGCTTGTTGATTCATTCAAAACTTCTTCAGATCTAAGCCAAAATGGACTGATTTTGTGAGATTTAGGCTTAGGCGAACTTGAGAGAGGAGGGGTTTTGAGAGAAAAAGGGTTTTGGGATTTGAATGAAATGAATTAAAGAAGTCTGGTTTTTATATCCCGACACAATCGGTCAACCGCTCAGTCAACTGACTGAGTCAAAGTGACTCTTGGGATTCAAACCTGAAACCTTCGTTCGATTGATCAGTCGACTAGTTTTTTTCTATTTTGTTCGATTTTATGCATTTAAACCTAATTTGATCCTTTTAGCTCAATTTTTTACCTCCCATTTTGATCCACATATATTTTAAAGAATTTACTCACATATTTCAACACACACACACACACACACACACACATACACATTTGCATACGTCTAAATTTCAAAATGAACGAGCTCAGTTTTCCTAACAAAATTAACAAACTTAAATTTTAAGAATTTCGATATACCTGGATCATCTTTGGGAGCAAGTGGTGTATGTACCTTAGATGGATTACTAATTTATGATTTTACATCCTTTGATTTCACCAATACTTGATTTTTCACCTTGATTTTCTCCTTCTTAGAGACATTATTTCTTTCAGCTGATTCGGTAGGAATATTTTTGCCTTTATTTATTGCTTCATGCTGCTTTGTTGTTTGTTGTGTTGGTATTTTGCTATTTGTTGTGGATAAGCTTTGCCAGCTCTCACATATTGAGCTTGTTGTTGTTGTACTCTTGTATTTAGCACGTGCTTATTCTTCTTAATAGATACATTGAACCTTGATTCCTTCTTTGGCGTGACATATTCGTTGTACCTTCTTGTCTGTTCATATCTATTTGTCGGTACGTGATATTCATTATAGTTTTGTCTGAATCTCTGATTTGTACCTGCATTAAAAAAATTTCTTTTTGGTATTCAGTTATTTCTGGATCCGACAAGATAACCATGCAATAAATAACAAGAGTTTTTATAGTGACCAAATTTACCACAATATAAACACCTAATACTGTAAGTATGCCTCTTCGAATAGTCAATGTTTCTTACCGAAGCATAAGATTTTCTGCGATTTTGAGAATCGGTTTTAATAACTATTGATTTTTCAAAACATTTCGTACTTTCAACACCCTTGAATTTATTCATTTCTTCCCTAAGCTCCTTTTGAGTCTTATCAAGTAATCGTTCATTGGTGCTAACGTTTACTTGTAGACTAAAAAAAAATTTATGCATAAATTCAAGATCATTCTTAAGAATTTGACACTCATTTTCAATAGAATGAATTTTCAAACGAGCTCTATCAAACTCACACCTTGTATTGTCCAATTCAATACTCAAGGCCTCATTCAAAGTTTCAAGATTTTTCCTTTTAAATTCATTATGTTGAAGATCATAAAAATCGTTTTTCAAAGCCTCAGTCTCATCCTCAAGAGACTCAACTTTATCATACAACTTACTGATTTCTGATAAAGCGTTTTTAAACTCAATAGTTTCAAAATATTTGTCCAAATTCTTTTTCTTGAGAGATTTGATAGTACTAAACTTCTTGTTTTCAAGAGTTGCAATCTTTTGCTCTAATTTAAAATTCTCTTTTCCAAAAACATAAGTAAGAGCAGTAAGTGTCTCAATAGCTTTATCTGCATTCTCATCATTGCAAATAATATCAGACTCATGATCAGAACAATGACTATTAGGAGAGGCAAAGTTAATAGTAGTGCACATAATATCAAAATAAGGACAATCCATATGATCTTTGTTAGCTAATAAATTCGAACTAAACCAACTCTGATGCCAATTATTGGCCCAGTAGAATACCCAAGAGAGGGGGTGAATTAGGTAATTAAAAAATATTATCAGAATATACTTAAATAAATCAAATAATTAATTTTATGCCTAAATTGATTATTATCTTTATATCACAGCGGAATTAAAATAAATCTAAGTGCACACCCAAACAACAAAAATAAACAAATTAAGAAAGTAGCACACCAGAGATTTATACTGGTTACCAAATTACTCTGGGCTAATCTAGTCCCCCGAGCTCCACGGAGGTCGCACCCACTAAAACTAAGATTCCTTTAAAGGTAGGAACCAAACTCGCACACCGATTCTTTTACAGGCTCAGAATCAACCTTTACAATTTTCTTTTCTTAGGCTAAGGAATAACCTCTACTTTTTATAGGTTAAAGAATAACTTAATTTTTTTTAACACTTAGGCTCAAGAATCAAAACCTCACAAAAACACTTCAAATATCCTTTTACCCGGTAAGGATTGAACCGTTACAAAATTACTCAAAACAAAAAAGTAATTCTTATCCAGGAAGAATCACTACCTTAATCTTTTTACAGGAAGAGACTAAAACCCTGCTACCCTTGATTAAATATCCTCAATGATATTTAATCCATCACAACTCACCAATACAAAAATTGATAAGTAAATCTCAACTCGGAGATTCTACCACCCCAGTCAAATAAAAACTCAATTAATATTCCAATTAGTGATAGAAATACGTGAGATACAAAAATTTGATTTTAACAAGATATGAGTAGCAAATTGGAGCACGTAATCAGATTCAAGAAATTATTTGAAAAAATATTTTCTTCAAAAATCAAAAACAATTTTTAAGATCAATTTCCAAATATAAAATAATAAACAAGTAATAATCAGTATGGAAAGATCTCACCCAGAATTCACAGTATTAATAATTAGAATAATGTAGCTTCAATTCCAGTATTAGCAAAAATTGATCGCAGTTGATTATCAGAATCACTCTTAGAACAGCTCACAATGACTTAAAATGATAACTCTTATAAAAGTTCTCTCAAAATGATATAAAGTGATTATCTTTCTTAGAATGAATAGCTCTCTTAGAAAATTCGCAGGTCTATATAAATGCACATGTAATCAGCCTTCTAACGGTTAGTTTACAAGTGTTATGACAATAAAATGCTCTTATAGACCCCTTATAACATTAGGACTTCATTTAGGTTCAATTTCACTTAATAACAACTTTTAAAACTCTCAATTAAATCCCCAAAATATTTCTCAATCAAAATAAATAGGTGTAGAATTCATTTTAATTATCAAATTGAGAAACATTAATATTTAATGAACTATATTGAAAGGATTTAATTAGTATATGAGCCATATCTTAAATATTAAGAATATCCCTTAAATCTCTCTCAAATCTTAACAAAAAATGGTTATTTTTAGATTTAAAATCGAATCAAACAATATCTTGAACCAGCACATTCAGTCGACTGCCCAACGCCGCTTGCAGCCAAACCATCGCCGTAGCGATCATAGGTCGACCGCTTGGTAGACTCGCGGATTCAGAGAGTTAAGATGTTTTCATAGGTTGACCAGTCGGCCGACTCTTCAATTCAGGATGTTTAATCTTCCTTCTCCGGTCGACTCCTCAGTCGACTGCCTCCTTTTGAATGACGTCTCTGATCTCGTTTTTAACCTACTTTCTTTTACGATTTCTTCCCTTTATCCATTTTTATATTTAAATAAGCTCCACTAATATTCTTATATTCTATTTTAGTCATACAAAAATATTT
This sequence comes from Eucommia ulmoides, assembly GCA_016647705.1. Taxonomy (NCBI): domain Eukaryota; kingdom Viridiplantae; phylum Streptophyta; class Magnoliopsida; order Garryales; family Eucommiaceae; genus Eucommia; species Eucommia ulmoides. The sequence continues at coordinate 34,431,210 of CM028339.1, forward strand.
TTTTTAATTCACATAGGATCAAATGAATATACTTAACAAAAACACACATAAAAGATAAGATTCATTTTGTGCCATGTGTGTATTCCTAAATGAGATATTAAGAGTTAATATTTACCTGGGTTGTTTTCCCTAATTTCTTCAAGCTCTTAATACTTTTTCATCATCTTGATATCTTCATTAAGCATCCATTCCATTTGACATCTTTATTACTGAAACTTTAAATCACTGAAACACTTGATCAAATATTAGTTCCACCAAAATATCAATACTTAATTGTTCATCAAAATCTTGGGATCAACAATTTTCAATTTTTATTTGTTTTTCTACATGAAATTTAGTTCCAAAATTATGTATGAATCATTGGATTTTCTCTCTATGTGTTTTATTTGTTGGTTTAAAGTTGTTATTAATATTGTCATTTTATTTTGTTTTAGGAGTGCATAAATGATTTTATCAAAAATCATAACACGAAATAGAAAGATTTATTTTTTTATAGGTAACTATACATTTGGAATTAGGACACCCTATTACAATACATAAATTATGAATTGAATTCTATTTCTTGGGATTTTCATGTATTGGTAACTTACTAATGAAATCTGAAATATTTGCGTCTACTGGATATTATTTCGGTGCAATTTTTAAGGACTCGTATTATAATATGAAAAAGAAACCCACGTATTTGTAAAAAAGACTAAAAATTGAAAAAAAAAAAAAAAAAAAACAACTCTAAATGGGTCGAAATCCATGTGTTTGTAAAAAAACTAAAAATTGAAAGAAACGACTCTAAAGGGATCGTTGAATTCTTACCATAAAAATAAAAAATAAAAAAATAAATAAAAAGACTAAATAAATCAATCAAAACTTATAATAGATAGTAAAATTATAATAACATATTGCTTAACTAAAAATACATATGGAGGGCATACTCTAGACAAAAATTAATGATTAAATTAACAAAAAAAAAAAAAAAAAAGTCTTTAAGTTAAAATTAAGATAGACATATTCAAAAAAAAAAAAATCCATGAAGTAAAATTTTTATAAAAAAATAGTATATAAGGTCTTACTTGCTATTTCCTAAATTTAAGTAGAATATATTTTAAAATAACAATTCAATTAAAAAAATCAAATACAATAAAAAAATATATATATATGAATAAAATTTATAAATATAGAACTAAATGGCAAGCGCTACTCGCGGGCATAAAACTAGTGTTCAATTAAATCAACATAATAAAGTATCCTTTTACTGCCCTTTCTTTACAGAGATTCAATACCAACCCCATCAGAAATTAACAATTCTATTTTGTACCAAAAAACTTTCAGTCAATCCAGATCCGTACAATCCAGGACCTCTTTAATTTTCTGGACGGTGGAGCTGACGAGAGTGTTGACGGTGGCCACCGTCTCCATGTTCAGCTGCTTCGACAGCACGTTACAACACACCAGCACCTGAAAGGCCACGGTGACTAGCGAACCGCGTGACCTGCAACTACTACTACTGGCGGTGCTTGTTGAAGATCCGGCGCCTCTTTCGAGGCGCCCGTCGCCGGTGATCGTGAACCCCGACGGGAGTATGGGTATTTTCCCGGTGTCCTCGCCGTTGATAGCGGAAGTGATCGCCGGCATATCTATAGGGGCATAGACGACGAGGGCTCCCGATTGATCGATGCAGCTCTCTTGTAGCATCAGCATGCTGCTCTCCCTTGGCACGAATGGCTGTAAATTTGACACCCAAAAAATGGGGGAATTGCACAGTTTATCCTTCAGTTTTTATATTTTTTCAAATTGGTGCACAAAACTTTTTCTATCCAATAGATCTACATCATATCCTATTCTGGTGATTTTTGCAAAATTAACTTAAAATGATGGGTGAGCTACACAATTTATATGTATTTTTGTTAAAAGAAAAAAAATACAACATAGTAGGCAACATTTTAATGAATAAAATATTTCCATTACTATTAAACATTTAGACTAAGATCCATTTCTCATATTCTCTCTCTCTATATATGTATATATATAAATGAACTCAATCTGTAGATCGGATATGTTCTATTATATATATAGATAGATAGATAGATATGGAGAGAAAGAAAAAGAAGAAGAAGAAGAGAGTGAGTGCGGTTGGGTTTGGAGGGTGGTTTGTGCAAAATTTCAGAACATAGATAAGCGAAAAAAGAAAAAATAAGGTTATCCTACAAAAGATAAAAGAATAATTTTTAATAAATTTGATTTATTTTTTCAAGAAGAATGCGTATTTAAGAAAAAGAGGTGTGCTTTTAGAAGCCCTACAAATATATTGATCAATGAAATTTTGAGATTTTGGACAAATTTACCCCTATAACTATGGAAATTGAAGTTTCCTCTTTCAATGAGCCCTATAAACAAAATTAACAAATTGAACTTTGAAAAGTATTAAGAAAAAGATGGCACCTGAATGATTGATATACAATTCCCAGGATGAACTCCACAAGAGATGTGTGCAATCTCATTTACTGGATTTCCATTTGACAGCACATCCCACTATTCAAAAACCAAAAACATAAAAATCATTTTATTGAATTTTAATTGCATAAATTATAAGAATTTAAAATTATTTTGTAAATATATATTTCATTTCTTCCAAATTATTTGTTATATCTTTTGTCTGCACGTTCAAATTTCAAAAAAAAATTATCATTTTAACACGATTTTTAATAAGGATAACATGATATAAAGTCAAATATAACAATAATATTGAAACTAGGGTTATGAAGAAAATCGACCGAATCGAAAACCGAACTAAATTGAATAAAAGAAACCAAAACCCCCAAAAGAACCATCCGATTCGGTTCATGCCTGAGAAAAAATAGAGGGCTCCGGTTTGGTCCTCGGTTCTAGATAGATAATGGTTCGAAAAATAGAGGGCTCCGGTTTGGTTCTAGATAGATAATGGTTCGGTTCGAACCTACTCAAAACAATGTCTTTTGAGTAATATGTGTGTGCGCGCGTGTGCCCGCACGGCTTCAAGGTCCTTCCCAATTTCATCTCTAACCCTAGCAAGTAGCCCCCAATTCGTTGAACCTCACCTCATCCCTCCTCCCTCCCTCTCACGCGCAACCACAACATCCCATCGCACATCCTTGTAGTTGCAGCCATCGTAGAGAACAAGGGTCACAGCCTCAGCATGTGCTATTTGGTGTTGATTTGAATGATTTGATTGCTGAAATTAGTGTTTCTGTACTCAATTTCTGGTTAGTATTTTTGCTCCCGATTTTTCATATTTTTGTTAGTGTTTTTGTTCCCAATTTTACATACTTTTGTTCCCAAACTCAATAGCGCGAATCAAAATCGAACCAAAACGGCTCAGTCCTTTTGAGAGTATGAATCGAACCGATCGGCCTCAGTTAAGAGGATTACCGAATTGAAACCATCAGGTCACTCTTTTTTGAGGTCAAAGAACCAAGCTAAACCGAACCAGCACATCCCGAATTAAAACAAAGAGTATATATATGGAGAGGTAACACAATTCCTAATAAGGACGAAAACTTTATATAAAGTCAAACGTGACAATAATATTCATCAAGACAGAAGGAGTACATATACATATATATATAGAGAGAGAGAGAGAGATTGACCTTGGGTCGGGTTTTGTCATCTCTGAAGAAATCAAATAAGTATTGGTAAGGTAATGGAAGCCAGAGAGAGGTGGCGGCGCTAACAATGATGCCTTTGGGTTGACCTGCTTCGCTTCCCTTTCGAACCGAAACCCGAACCCCGGTGTTGTTGGATTCAAACAAGTGAGGGAAATCCAATTTATTGGACATGCTCAACATCCCACAGAAATTCTTCACCATCCTCTCTGAAAGATTCATTATGCTCCTCCTCCCTTCCGCCACTTCTATCACTGCCATCCCAATTATAATTTACAACAACAGCTTAATTATTTCTCAAGAAAAATGTAAAATTTAAAGAATCAAATGTACAATTTAACAAATTTCAGGGTCCACCTAGACATGCTTTGTCCACTCATTTTAAGGACTAAAGATACAATTTTTCTCTTAGTAAGAGTGAAGGTAAGTTTTTAAAGTATAGGAGTTAAAAAGTAATAAGACAAAGGGATAGAAAAATAGTTAACCCTAACAAGTAGAGTTTTTTGCATTTTGTGCATCTAAAGTTTTTGAGAAATTTCACTTTAATCTTTAGATTTTCAATTTGAGCATATTAAATCTTGAAATATCCAAATCATATAAAAAAAAATCTAAATTGTAACGCTATCATTTCTTATGATGGAATCAGCCACGTGTCAAATACGAAATCATCTACATGAGTGAATTCAGTCACAAAAAATGACAAAATGATTGACTTGACACAATTTTGATACTTCAAAGTTTAAAATGTTAAAATTGAAAAGACAGGAATTATAGTGGAATTTCTTAGAAATTTTAGGGGTACAAAGTGTGAAAAGCTCTAATAAGTATTACCTCCTTCTAGTTCATGAGTAGGTGCGATGCTTGAGGCAAGTGAGTATGCAATCCTCTCACACATTCTTTGAAGAGAAACAACCCATCGTTTGGCTCCATAAGCTTGACACCCGCATATCAAATCTCTATAAAGACGATGATTTAAGGATTTATCATCCACTTGAACATGTTCTACCCACGTCACCTACATCATTTTAATGATCAAATGGCAAAATTAATGAGAAAAAAAGTGCTAAAAAATATAGGTACGTATGTAAAATAATCCCTACAATTTGGGGTAGAAAGTGTAATTTAGCCTAAAATTGAAAATGCCTTGGATTTGCCAATATTGGACAAGTTCTGAATCATGCAACCAGAAGGCAGCCGCCAGCAGCGAGAAGGTGGCGCTTCTCCGGTGTCTCGAAAACAGTCGTAGGATACTTCTGCCACCACCCACACACCGAGATCGAGTTGCTGGCAATAACGAAGGAAAAACATTTCCCGCGGCGCCACCAGCGGTGATAGAATATGCATTTGTTCATACATCTGTACACACATGAATGAGTAATTTTTACAACCTTTAAATTGATTAACTAAAACGAAATCGAAATTCAAATTTACGGTAGTTTACCAGCTGCAGAGAACCTCCCAGCTCGCCGGGATTGAGTGTTTCAAGTGTTCTTGCGTTCGAAACAATCGTTGGAAAAAGGTCCGCCCATTTATTCTGTAGAATCAAACAAGTTGTCATGAGTCTTCTCCGGTGAAGAGAAAATCCGAAAATGATGAAGAGTAATCAGGGCTTACTGAATCCATAAACATTTCGACCAAGTTCGCGGCAGCCATTGAGACCAGACCGGAATCCTTGGACGATTCGGTCCTCGCGCTGGAGGTCCGGAAGTGATTGACCCTCGGAAAGAGCTTATCGTAGCTGTCCCGGTGAAGAACGTATCTCCCGTCGGCCGGGGATTTCACCCACAGGGGCTCGTTCAGTCGCAGGAGCTTCACCAGCTCGTCGAGTGCGGCGGTGGCCATCTCTACCATCAGAGATTTCTCCACCTCTTGTATGTCGTGCAGTCGACGTGGCGAATTGGGATCGTCGGAATTTCCCGGTACGTTGTCAAGGTAAAAAGCAGATGCTGCCGTCGCTTGAACCGGGAAATTCCCAGGCGGTGGATCGGAGGAGTAGTATACGAGGTTGGGTTGCATTGATTGAAGCTCTCCGTCGGATAGTTTTCCGGTCAAACCCCCAAGAATTGTGGACAGTCTCTCGTGCTGCAAAGATCATCTCAGACATTAATTGAGTAATTCTTGTTGTTTTTCACACACAGAGAGAGAGAGAGAGAACCTCTTGCTTCAGTCGTGCATTTTCCATCTTCAATTTCTGTATATTTCTCTGGCGGCGCTCCTCCCCGCACGGTGGCGGACCGCCGCACGCCGGACATATCACATTCTTGAGTGCCTCTCTGATTGCCATATTCTCGCAGTGAATCCTTTCGTTTTCTGCCTTCAGTGTGTTGTTATCTGCTCTCTCAATTTGAGCCTTTTTTAAACACATAAAAATCACACACACACACACATATATATAATTATATAATTGAATGAGAAAAAATAATTATTAATATTCAAAAACATTGGCCACTCCCATAACATTCCAAAAATTAAATATTAAATTTAATTGTGAATACACCCAAGACCGGTGCGAAAGAGTGTGTCTTTAAGATCGTCCGGTGATTTGATTAGCCAAGACCACGTTATAGTAAAAATAAAAAAAAAATTATTAAAAAAGTAAAGAAATACCTTTGTTTGGGTTCTCTTGTTCTGGAACCAAAACTTGATCTGCTTAGGCTCAAGCCCCAATTCTCTGCTCAATTGCCGCCGTTGATTTTCGTCCGGGTGTGGATACTCTTTGAAAAACCTTCATTTCCCATTTTTCCAAATTTAAAATAAAAATGAAAAAATAACTACAAATATAAATAAATTATCAAAAATTATTTGACATAAAAAATAATTTAAATTGCAATTTTAACTCCGTAAAACTTTATACGATATATATACATACACACATATATATATATAAAGGATAAATAGAGTGTAATGATGAATCATACGCTTCAAGTTGTGCGATTTGCTCAGCAGTATGACGATGATAAGCCTTCTTCCCCTTTCGAGAGTTGGAGGCTTCTTGGTCGTCGCTCGACCCATTCCCTCCTCCATAGCCTCCAAAATCCATTGATCAATTTGAAATAAAGATGCAATGGATGTAATTAAGAATTAAAGGCATATATAGGAATAGGATTATTAATGTATTTAACCTTGTTTCTTATATTGCATGTATTGTACAACACACATTATACTAACAGTGGTAGCAACTTTAATTTGTTTCCACAATTGGATATTTTTTCTAAACGTCAAGTTCCAAAGCGGTTTGGGGGGTTTCATTCTCCTTTTTCTTTTTCTTTTTCTTATCAGTTTAAAAATTAAATATATTTTGACCTTATTCAGATCGTAATTTTTTTATTTTATTTTTTATAAATTTCAAAATCGTGTTCAAAACCAAGTCAAAAGTGTAAGCCAAATATGCCTAAAAAGAATCAAAATAAAAAATAATAATAAATAAATATATATAACATATCTCAAAACACTTTGTACTCCTCGAATTGACCAAAATTTCATTTTGGTCCCTGTTGTTTCAATTTGAACCTATAACACTTTAAAGTTTCATAGTCATCCCACTACAGTTCAAGTCATAATCTCCATTATAAATTTGAACAAAAAATATACTTTTGGTTTCCAAAATATAGGATGGGTGTCTATGTGGACTTTAAGATTTGCCACATTTATATTTCGTCTCTTAAGTTTCACATTTGTTTCAATCCCGTGAAACTAAAGATATTTTTCACTAATATTTTCCTAATAAGATTCGCTTGAAGAATGAGAAAAAAAGAGGCCTGAATCGTTGTCAGGAAGAAACGTCTTAAACTTAGTGAAGTGATGAAATAACAAAAATATCTCCGCTAGAAGGTCACGCATGAACACAATTTATTTTCCATCCAAAATCATTAACAACATTTTCAATTTTACAAGATTGAAACAAATGTGAAACTTGAAAAATCTTAGGCCCCGCTTGGTAACCGTTTCCATCCCAGAAATTCCTATCTCATTCCTAGATTTTTGGGATTTCTATTTAGGAATAGCGTTTGGTAATTTTTGTTCTTGTTCCCATTCCATTCTTATTTCAGAATTGTGCTCACTTTTTTCTTAAGGAATGAGAAACAAAAAAAAATTGTTTCTCATTATTCTCATCCTATTCCCAAAAATTAAAGAGGGTCATCGCCACAGTTCATCCGCCGTCTGCCGCCGCCGACATCCATCTCAGGCAACTGTCGCTAGTCACCTCCGGCATCGCTGACCGCCCACCGTCCGACCACTGTCCGGCAACTTCCGGTGCCGGATACCGGCCATCGTCAGCCGCCGGGCGGCCACGTCAGCCACCCGCCAGTCACCGTCCGGCCAAAACAAAAAAAAAAAAAAAAAAATTTTCAAAACAATTTTTTTTTTTTTTTTTTTTTTTTTTAAAGGATAAAATCGTTACCAAATGCAATTTTGTTCCAAAAAAAAAAAAATTATCGTTACCAAATGCGATTCTACTCCCAAGAAAGAAACAAAATTCTCTTCTCATCCTATTCTTATCCCACTGTATGGGATGAGAACAAAAATAGTTACCAAACGCCACAAAGACATCAACCCTATACTTTAGGGGACCAAAAATATATTTTTCCTAGAAAATATTCACTTGTGGCGCCATGCGAGTGTTTTTAAGTTTTTTATGGACATGTGACAATTTGTCATCCAAAATTGTAAAGAGTTATTGATTTGGACTAAAGTGAGATCTCATAGTGTTATGTGTTCAAATTAAAACTATAGAGATCAAAGTGAAATAATAATCAAACTTTAGGGATTCAAAGTGTCAAAAAACCCTAGTATAAATATTGAATCGCCAGTTAAGTAATAGTAGAATATCTTAAATATTCTCAATTAATTACAATGGGTATCATATTCACTTAATCTGTGAATCAAGCAAAATGGGAAAGAGTTGAAAATGTTTCAATGATGTGTAGATGCTCATCTGTACTTTAATATATAGTAGGTTCACACTTGCCAAAGTTGGCACCTATTATGTTGGATATGAAAAAAAATAAAAAAGAGTCAAATATATGCATTAATATTCTCTAATATTTTTTCAAAAAAATTTCCACCTATTTTCATTATACGATGCGTCCAAAATTAATACAATAAGCAGAGATAACGATCCACAATGCCAAACTTGTTCATCATTATAATATGTTAGATATTTATTTCATAAGTTGTACTGGACATCCGTTTTATATGCATGTGAAAATTAAATTTGTATAATCTTGTAGCTCAATTTCTTATCTTATTTTACATCTATAAAAGTAAAAGTGTTAATATTTAGAGTGCTTATAAATCGTAAAATCCTAATTGATTTTGGCCTATGAGAAAACAACATTATATGTCGAATCTATATAATAAATTAAGACTATTTTTTAGAAATATATTTTTTATGAAGGGTTATAATTGATTTGAAAAAAAATGAAGAATGAGATTAAATTATGAAGGTTTGGCGAGTAAAAGCTTCATCAAAAAATTACATACCCCCACTTTTAAGACGGTTAAATTTAATTATATTTTATACTCTTTAAGTTTTGTATTTGTATTTAATTGGGTTTTTTTTTTTTTTTTAAATTAAAATTCAATGTAATGTCTTTAAAAATGGTTAGGCCCGTTTGGTTAGTGTTTCCATTCTAACCTAATCCAATTCAAAAATTTTGGGATTGATTTTTAAGAACGTATTTGACAAAACTCAACCCAAAAAATGATAATTAATTTTCAAAATGGGAAAAAAAAATAATTATTATTATTATTTTTTTTTCCCAATCCAACTCATTAAACTTTAGGGACACGCTGGCTATTAATTGAAATGTTAATGAGAGAATTGGTTCCTCCTCCTTTCCAAGTCATGCGATCGTTTTCCTCCTCTCCTTGCAACGTCTTCATTTGCCTCGCCATCGTCGTCTTCCCTTTGCCACCAGTGCTCTCCGCCATTTATTTCTCCATAACCGATGTTCTCTCTTCAAGCCAGCCACTGCAATCGTTGTCTTCTCCAGCCACCACCATCTTTGTCTTCTTCATCGCCATCATCGTCTTCACCGTAAGCTCTCTCTCTCTCTCTCTCTCTCTCTCTCTCTCTCTATTTTGATTTCGATTTCCTTACTGAAATCGATTTCAGGTTCGTTGCTGAAATCGATTTAGGGTTTAGGGATGAAATCGTTGTTGCAATCGATTTCGACTTCATTTTCAAAGTTGTGTTTGGTATGTTTGGTTGTTCAGAAAATCGATGGATATGGTGGCTATGGATCAGATGTGGGTGGTGAAGGGTCGTCGAAGCAGTACAGTAGCGACGGGGTCGAAACAGTGCAGTCGATAAGTTCTTCCTCTCCATCGCTCTCTTTTTTCTCTCTTCTCTCCATCGCCGACTAGGGTTTTCGATTTAGGGTTCGATTTCTTGGGTTTTTCAATAGAGATCAAGACAGTCAACTATGAATTCTTGATTGTGAGTTCAATTTCTCGGAATTAGGATTCGACTTGGGTTTGAAGACTACTAATTATCTAGTTCTTGTTTCTTTCTCAGCTATGGGTTCTTGTTGACTATTGATTATCTAGTTCAATTTGATATTTATTAGCATACAATTAAAAAAAAAAAAAAAAAAAAAACAAAAAAAACAAAAAAAACAAAACAAAAAACAAAACAAACAAACACAAAACAAAACAATTACAGAATAATTCGTTATCAAACGAAATTCTGTTTCCAGAAGGAAACAAAATTTGCCATTATCAAACGCAATTCTGTTTTCAGCACAAAACACAATTCTGTTGTTATTAAAGATAATTTAGTTCCTAAAAAGAAACATAATTCTCAACTTAACTCAATTCAACCCATCCCAAGTGGGTTGAGAAAAGTGGAAACACTAACCAGATATCACCTTAGTATTCCCAATCCAATTCAACCTAATCTATCTCATAAATTTTGAGATTGATGTTTGGGAATGCATTTGGTAAAATCAATTTTATTCCCAACTCAATCCAAAAAGTGATAATTGATTCTTAAAATCCTAAAAAAACGAGAAACAACTATTTTTTTCCCCCCCAAAAACTCATCCCATAGAAAATGACACGCAGAATTGTTAGTTGGTCCAGTGTTTGACTTTGGTTGAATTCATTTATTTTCTTTTCTCTTCTTCCGTCGCCATCGCGATCCTCGAACCCTAGCAAGCATTACCATCGCAAATCCTTCATCACAGAGGCAGAGAAGACCCTCTCATCGCAGATTCTCCATCGCGCTCGTTCTCTCTGTCGGAACCTTGCGGCTGCCCTACGGTATGTTCTCTGCCTCTCTCGCCGTCGTCAGATCTGTGTTTATTGTCGTATGTGAAAATTGTGAAATCTCTCATCTTATCGTGGTTGGTTTAAGAATTCTATCGATCCATGACAAGAGTATGATTAATGTTCAGTACTTTGATGGTGTTAAGACTATCTCATAGAGAGGCCTCTTATTGAACACGAGGGATTAAGAATTATATGATATGAAAGAAGACTGCATTTCTGCAATTTACATGAGTTTTCTTCTGCCTCTATATTGATGCTTGTAATTTTTGGCTGCGAAAATGTTGTGATCTCTACTTCGATCATTGGTTCCGAATTGATGTCGCATGTGAAAAATTGTGGAATCTCTCATCTCATTGAGTCATCTGTTTACGAATTCTAATGATCCATGACAACAATTGTGAAGAAACAATTCTAGGATAATGTCATTACCAAACGCGATTTTGTTCCCAGAACAAATAAAAATTTCGTCGTTACTAAACGCAAATCTATTCCCAAAAATAAATAAAATTCTCAACTCAACCCATCCCATCCTACGTGTGTTAGGAAAAGTGGGAACACTAACCAAACGCCACCCTAAATTTCACTTACGCTCCCTGTCATTTTCTACATCGATAAAGACACCACTCGTCCTTAAATAACATGAGAACTCCCTTCCAGAAATGTGATATGTGAATTTACGATTTTAAAAGTGAATTTATATTTATATTTAAAAAAAATAGATGTCAACAGAAAGATTATTTTATCCCTAAATATTTGTAGGGAAGAATTTAACATTTATTATTTAAGGGGTGGCTATATATATATTGATTTTAGGGTAAGGTGTGACTAGGTCAGTTTATGCGCACTTCGACTAATCACTTATCCGAACGATTTTAAGGGTACATTCTCCTACATCGAGGCCCTAAATATGTGATCCTAGGGTGCGTTTGTTTGGGTGAAAAATGATGGATAAGAAAATGAAAAAAAAAATATGATGAAAAAAAAAATCTTGTTTGATATGGATGAAAAATGGGAGAAAAAAAAGAAAAAAGAAAATAATTAGCAATTTTCAAAACAATTTTTTTTTCAACACAAATTTAGAAATAAAGTGAAGGAAATTTTTTCATGAAAGGTAGTAAAAATTATAATTATACTCTTGATGATATAATTTTTAATTTATTTTTGTATTACATGATAGTAAAAAATGAATTATCCCTCATTTCATTTTTCTTTCATAACCAAATAATATTATAGAAAATAATTTTTTTTTTCAGGATAAAAATATTATCCTCTTATTTTTCTTTTTTTCTTTCTTTATTTTTTTTTTCATCCTTCCAACAAAACGTACATTTAGTCACGATCATGATTGGATTTAATCATTTTTTTTTTCCGAAATTAATTGAGACTTGAATTAACAAATTATTTCCAAAATTAAAAAGTAATAGAAAAAGACATGTTTTTTTTTAAACAAAATACATTTTAAACAATGTAACTATTGATACACTTTTAAGTAGTTTTTCTAAATTTATGCGTTTCATTTTAAACCTTCTACATATGAATAGAGTTTTAAAAGACTATTCTTTTAGAAATTCTTTCCAAACTGATAGAATGAGAGGATAAAATAATAATTTTTTATTTTATTTTTTAATCAATTTTCTATTTTTTTTTCTTCCTCCTTCATGTCTCTCTCTCTCTCCACTATCTTCTTCTGCCACCACCACCATTGACACCGCACCACCACCACCATCGCCGCTACTGATGGGGGTGGTTCACCCCCCATGCTACAGGAGGTGAAGCACCCATCACTCCGTCAGCGGCATCGGTGGCGGAGGTGGTTGCATCGGTGGTGTCAATGATGATGGTGGTAGAAGAAGGTGATGGGAGAGAGAGAGGGGTTCGGTGAAGAGAGAGAGAGAGAGAGAGAGAGGGGGGTTTAGTGACAAGAAAAAGGAAAAGGAAAAAAGAAAAATAGAAAATTGATTAAAAATAAAAAAAATTACTATTTTGACTTCTAATTTTGTTAATTTGGATGAAATTTTTAACCGTAAGGTTCTTTTAAAATTTTGTTTATATGTAGAAGGCTAAAAATGAAACGCATAAATTTAATAAGACTACTTAAAAATATGTTAATAATTAGAGAGTTTAAAATATGTTAATAATTAGAGAGTTTAAAATGTATTTTGATGCATAAAAAAAGACCGGCTAATACTTGTTATATGTGGTCTAATTTGAAACCATACCTACACCTCATGATGCTTTCGAAACTGTAGGGACTAACTAGACATACACCCTAAAATTTAAGGGTTAAAAATATGATTTTCCGTGTAGTTGTAGCCGGCCGGACCGGTGAACCAGAACGGGTCATAAGGTATGCCCGGTCTTCGAGGTTGAGCGGCTGAGCCGTGTCTAGACTCTCTGTCTCTCCATTTTCTCTTGCCTGACGTTGCTTCAGTTCAGTTCTCACCATTACTACGAATTCCAGAGACGTCGCCTCTTGCTTGCCGACGCCGCTGCTGGGCTCCAGCTCCTGCTCAACGCCCTCCGCGTCACCTCCTGCTCTCCCCGTCGCCGTCGCCTCCTCCTCCTCCTGTTTCTCTTCAGGTCCGTTCTTCCAATTTCTTATGTCGCTGTCGCAGTTTTCTTTAATCTAGGGTTCTTCCATTAACCTGTCCTTGTCTGTTCCTCTAGGCATCCACGCTTGATTTTTCTGATATATCTTCGTTTATCTTGTTTTGGTTGCTAAAATTTAATTAGGAAAGGCTAAAGAACCCTAGGCTGGTGGTTCTAATGAATTTCTTACTAACTGTAGAAACTGGAACAAATGCACTTGAAGGAGAGTTATCAATTTGACCTATTAGTGTATATGCATAATTCCATCGGAGTGGTCCTGAAGTAAATACTTGAGGTGAGATGCTTCACCTCACAATAGATCTAATCTTAAGCTTGAACAGTGGAAGAAGAGCGGAGGAATGAATGTATATTATATTCGTCATCCATCCATTACAAATAGAAAACCTAGCTATATATATAGCCAAGCTGAAAGAAGAAATCGGGAAAATAGTTGTAACAGAATAACAAACTAAGCTAACTTCTACCAAGCCTAGCTAACTTAACTAACTTTAATACCCCCCCTCAAGATGGACTATGGATATTCTTAATAGCCATCTTGGATAAAGAAAATAAAAGGAAGAAGAAGGTAATGGTTTGGTGAAAACATCAGCGAGTTGATTCTGCGATCGGATTGGCACGAGGCAGATAACACCTTTGGATACTTGGTCTCGAACAAAATGACAGTCGACTTCGATATGTTTGGTTCGTTCATGGAAGATGGGATTAGAAGTTATGTGAATTGCCGCAAGATTGTCGCAAAAAAGAAGTGCTGGAGTAGGAACAACAATCTGAAAATTCTGCAACAATTGTCGTAACTAGATCAATTCGATAACAACCGCCACAAGAGCTCTATATTCGGCTTCTACAGAAGAACGAGAGACGGTTGGTGGTTTCTTCACCTTCCATGAAACAAGAGAATCACCAATGAAAAAACAAAAACCCGTGATGGATTTCCTGGAATCAATGCAAGAACTCCAATTAGCATCAGAAAAAGCCTTCAAGAATGTGGAAAACGAAGCCGAGAGCTGACTGTAAGTGAGGAACTCTAGGCGTAGATAAAAATTGGCTCAGTTTATGAACAACAAAACAAATATCCGGTTGAGAAATGGTGAGATACAAGAAACGTCCAATTAGCCTCCTATACATAGAAGGATTAGAAAGAAGTTCACCATTTTCATAACTAAGGCAAACCTTAGGATCCATTGGCAAATGTATTGGTTTGCAACCAAGATACCCAGCATCCTCAAACAACTGTAAAGTATATTGCCGTTGAGAATGGACAATGCCTTTAGCAAAGCGAGCAATTTCAATGCCCAGAAAGTGTTCAATGCAAGAACTCTAATCAGCATCAGAAAAAGCCTTCAAGCATGTGGAAAATGAAGCCGAGAGCTAACTGTAAGTGAGGAACTCTAGGCGTAGATAAAAATTGGCTCAGTTTATGAACAACAAAACAAATATCCGGTTGAGAAATGGTGAGATACAAAAAACGTCCAATCAACCTCCTATACATAGAAGGATCAAAAAGAAGTTCACCATTTTCAGAACTAAGGCGAACCTTAGGATCCATTGGCAAATGTACTGGTTTGCAACCAAGATACCTAGCATCCTCAAACAACTATAGAGTATATTGTTGCTGAGAACGGACAATGCCTTTAGCAAAGCAAGCAATTTCAATGCCCAGAAAGTGTTTCAACACACCTAAATCCTTGAGCTAAGCAATTTCAATGCCCAGAAAGTGTTTCAACACACCTAAATCCTTGAGCTTAAAACGATTGAGCAAAATTTTCAAAGCATAAAAAAATTGAATATTAGGTCCAGTGATTATAATGCCATCAACATAAACCAAGAGGGCAACAAACGAATTTCCATTCCCTTTGGTAAAGAGAGAATAGTTTGATTTGGACTGCTAAAAACCAAATTGTAGAAGAGGTTCAACGAATTTCAAATTCCATTGTCGAGATGCTTGCTTGAGTCCATAAATGGACTTATGAAGCTTGCATACAAAGCGAGAATTACGGGAAGACACCCCCTGACTTTTATATCCTAAAGAAAGATTCATATAAACTTTCTCAAAGAGATCACCATTAAGAAAAGTATTGTTCACATCAAGTTGAAAAAAATACCAATTGTTAGAAGCAGCTAAAGCGAGTAACACTTTAACAATCACCAAATTAGCAACGGGCAAAAATGTTTCGATGAAATCCACACCTTTTTCCTGAGTAAAGCCTTTAGCCACAAGGCGAGCTTTATGTCGATCTATAGAACTAGCAGATTGATATTTAGCTTTGTAAATCCATCTGCAGCCAATGGAATGTTTTTCAGCGAGGAGAGGAACAACTGAAAGTATGGTTGTTTTCCATGGCTTGCAATTCGTCCATCATAGCTTGTCTCCATTCAGGGTACTTAACATCTTGGTGATAAAATTAGGATTCAACTTGTGAAGAAATATTCATGACAAAACAACGAGTGTGTGACAATGAATTATAACCGAGAACTTGTGAAATGGGATACCTGGTAGGAGCGGTAGAGACAATAGAAGAAGAATTACAATAAAAATTCTCTAAATAAGAAGGACGTCTAGTGACTCGAGTAGATTGCTTAGGAATAGAAGTTTGTTGAACATCTTTATCAGTCACTAATCACTATTGAAGGCTCATGTCCAAAGAAATCTCCAGTTTGATCGGCAGGAATAGCAACAGGAAATCAATAACAATATCATTAGCAATAGAATTGGATGTGGCATTTGGTAATACCAGATCAAGAAAGGGATAGATCAAATCGCGTGACAAAACCACGGAATAAAAAGTCAACACACTCTTATGAAAGATAACATCCCGAGAAACAAAAATCTGTTTGGAATTTAATGTCATATAATTTGTATCCTTTTAGACCCGGTGGATATCCAGTGAAAACACATATATGAGCTTTAGGTTGAAACTTTGTGCGATGAACAGGCAAAATAGATGCAAAGGCCGAACAACTTAAAACTCGAAAAGTAGAATAATCCACTGTGGTCTTGTATAATAACTCAAATGGTGTTTTATGGTGAAGAACAGGTGAAGAAGTCCGGTTTATAAAAAAACACAGTCGTCAATATGCAATCATACCAGAATTTTATTGGAACTTTGGATTGGAAATAAAGTTCCATTAAGAAGATGCTGATGCTTTCTCTCCACAACCGAGTTCTGTTGAGGAGTCTCAATACAAGAATACTGATGTAACGCTCCCAAATGATTGAATAACTCAGTAAAAGCAAGCTCACGGGCATTATCTAATTTGAAAACCTTAATCTTAACTCTAAGCTGAGTATTCACCATTTTAAAAAAATTGGGAATAAAAGATGCAACATCAGATTTATGTTTAAGCATGAACGTTGAGGTAAAACGAGTAGAATCATCAACTAAAGTAGCAAAATATTGATAACCACCATATGAAGCAACACCATATGGACCCCATATATCACAATGTATCAAGTCAAAAGAAGATTTTGACAAATGATTATGTGATTCAAAAACTAAACGGCTTTGTTTAGCTAAATGACAAATGTAACAAGGTCTTGTTTTATGCAATTGAGAAACATCAACATGCAAACGATTTTTCAACAAAAGCAAGCTTATTGGAGACAAGTGGCCCAATCTATTGTGCCAAACATGAGCAGACACATTATAAACAGAAAAACCAATTTATGAATGTGAAGAAACTACACTATCAACTGTCTTGGCAATATCAAAAACATATATGCCGTCCAATTTTTCACCCTCGCCAATCATCCTTTTGTTGATGTCCTGAATAATGAATGAATCATGAAAAAAACTTATCGTCAGTTGTGCATCTTCAATCAAAGCACTGATGGACAACAAATTGAACTTGAATTGAGGAACATATAAAACATTTTTGAGGATCAACTCTGGACTCAACCGCACATCACCAACCATGCGAATTGAAATTTATGAATGATCAGGAAGAATGACACTGGTATGCTCAACAGGTCTTAGTGAAACAAAAACTTTGACATTACTGAAAATATGTCGAGAAGCTCCTGAATCAATTATCCAATATTGTGATGCAATAATAATATTGTGAAAAACAACAAAAAAACATACACCTGTGGCGCATGAAACAGTAGCCATTTCAGGTTGATCATTTTGTCCGTGAACAAAAGAGGCCAAATGAGTGGAAAACAAATTCACCAACTGCTGACATTGAGAAGAGTTGAGGCTTTGAAGAACATTCCCGAGAGAGTTGTGTGGATTGGATTGATGATCGGTGTTGGAGACCTAATTCATAAAGTAAATGTGTGGATCATTATTGCACTACTTTTTGTAACCTGGAGGATATCCATGAAGCTTGTAACATCGTTTCTATGGTATGTCCATGGAATCTACAGTGCATGCAATAAGAACGGTCTTTCTTCTTAGCATTACCACTGTAGTATGGACTTCCGATCTTCTTCATCGACTCGTTCTTGACAACAAATGGCATTATATTGGCTGTATCAATGCCTGAAAGACTACTGATAGATTTTTGCTTCTCTTCTTGTGAAATCAAGGCAAAAAATCGCTAGGGGGGGGGGGGGGGGGGGTAGAGGATCCATAAGTAGGAGTTGACCTCTATCTTGAAAGAATGAATCATGTAATCCCATAAGAAATGACATAATATACTCCATTTGATAATGAGAATTCAATTTCTGAACAACTCCCCAGGTACAATTAAGGCGAAATTGGCTTAACTCATCCTAAATGATCTTCAATTTTGTGAAGTATATACTGACCGAATTTTGATCTTGAGCTAAATTTTTCAGTTCATGATGCAATTGAAAGATGATAAGGCCATTGCTTTGCTGAAATCGAAACTTCAAATCGTCCCAGATTTCTTGCGCAGAAGTGGAGTAGATCACATTAACAGAGATCTCCTTGGATACTGAGTTCAATATCCATGAAATGACAATATTGTTGTTGCAGATCCACGAATTCAAAAGTTGTAGATCATCACCTTTAGGTTTCTAGATAGATCCATTGATGAAACACAATTTGTTCTTCACTTTCAAGGAAATTATCATGGCATGACTCCACGAGGCGTAGTTATCTTTTGTGAGTTGTTGTGATACAAGAACTAAGTCAGGACCATCAGAATGATGAAGGAAGAAAGGACTCGAAGGATCGTCAATGGCAGACTTAGCAGTAGTAACTTGCAAATTCGCCATTGAAAGGCAATAAAGCAGATTGTAGCAGCAGAATGAGAGAAATCGTTTTGACGAACACAAATCTTTCCTCACGAAGCACACAGATCGACGCACAAGCAAAGAAGTGATCTCAACAAACGACTTCACAAGATCTGATAAGGGTCGTCAAATTGGTTCGACTTCAAGATCTGGACAATCAACAATCGTGAAGGACTGAACAGGGCTTACAAAGCTGAAGTTTCTCAACTGATACCATATTAAGCTTGAATTGTGGAAGAAGAGTGGAGGAATGCATGTATATTATATTCGTCATCCATCCATTACAAATAGAAAACCTATTTATATATATAGCCAAGCTGAAAGAAGAAATCAGGAAAATAGTTGTAACAAAATAACAAACTAAGCTAACTTCAAACAAACCCAGCTAACTTAACTAACTTTAATATCAAATGATTGGTCTTGCTTACATTGTGGGTTCTTTTGTTGTGATATTGTGTGTTATATCCTTTAACAATTTATAAATGATGGATTTGAAATCCCACCATTTATAAATTCCATAGATTTATCTAATCCCTTTACCCAAATGCATGTAGTGTTTTGTTTTTTTTTTGGTTCTCAAGCATTTTTTTTCTCTGTGTAAGTCTCAAGATTTTTTGTTCTCAAGCAAACATGGTTGACACGAAATATGATACTCGTGTTCATTTCATGGGTGATATTGAACTTATTGAATGTGTAGACAGATATAAGTATTGTTATTTGGACATGGTTTAATTGACATAATCAGAACACAATGGACCAAGTTCAAATACACTAAAAAATTACGGGGTACAACCTGAATTTTCTCAATCAAAATAGGTACAAGTCGGGCTGTCGTTGCGAATTGGACAGAATCAACCTCCATATGTTCACCAATAGCCGGAGACAAGAGGAGCGGACGGGGAAATATGGAACTCCTAGGGTTCAATACCTTCAAGTAATTTGCCCACTTACCCTTCTACACAATCAAATTTTTCTCGTTAAAAGTTTCAATCTGTGCATGATTTTAGTTCACTTCGGTTGATTTGATTTGATTGCTTGATACATGTTATTTGCATTTTTTTTAGGAATTGGTGACTCAATTTCAGAACGCATCCAGCGAAGGTGTGTACTATGTCGTGCTGACATCCATAAATCGAGGAATTGTTTTTATTGCTAATTGTTTTGCTTCTGCAATTTTCGTTGATATTAATTTATAATTAAGTAGTGCTACATTTTATGCTAGGTTATAATTTGATTAATTGGAATTTCAAGGTTACAACATGAGCCCCTTGAACTTTGAAACTCGAAAAAAAGTTATATGGTAATGGTCCTAGTTTGTGATATGTGAAAGGAAACTCTGCCTATTAAATGTTGGTTAAATTCTCTCTATGTTGTTTGTTTACTTGATAAATAGGGTTGTCAAACGAATCGAGTTGTTCCCGAACAGCTCGAGCTTGACTCGAAAAAAGCTCATTTATTTATCAAACGAGCCAAGCTCGAGCTCAATTTTTTGTTCGTTTATTTGAGCCGAGCCGAGGTTTGTTCGCGAACAACTCAAATGGCTCGATTATGTTAGGGATATTCTATTATTATTTAAATTTAAAAATATAAAGTTATGTTTTCAAGTCTGAGCTCATGCTCGTTTATATTTCAAACTCGAGCTCAGCATATTTTACACGAGTTGAGCTCGAACTTGGAATATTGAGGTCGGCTCATTTAAAAATCAAAATAAATAAATAAGGTTGCATATCTACTACTCAGCTGGGCTTGTTTACCGCCCTACCAATGAACAAAAAAGAAACAGTTGAAATGGGTCTGAACTCTAAAGCAATGTATGCCACCTTGTTCTTTGTTGCTCTTTTTTGTGTTTAACATGATGTTTTTTTGCCAATCCGAACCTATGGCGAACTCATGTTTCGATGAACTAACTGATGCTTTATTGCGAGTGCAGAAAGCAAAGAAAAGATTGTTGCCAATTTGGCGAATTTTGCATACGATCCTTACAATTATACCTATTTGCGCCAGGTTCAAGGAGTGCAATATATTTTTTTTTCAATTAATAACTTTGTTTTTTGTGATGTTATGTCTAGAAAACCAATTACTACTGATTTGAAAACAGCTTAATGTTTTGGAACTTTTCATAGACTGCATAACAGAGCCCAATGAGAAGCTTGTGGAGTTTGGTATTGGTGGGATTTGCAATAGCTGTGCTGGTAAGTCATCGTGTAACCATTTTTTGGCTCTAATACCAAGGCACCCTTTGATGACATATTTGTTTGGTATAACGTTTGTTTTCTACTGAAAAAAGAAAAAGTTACTTCTTAAAAAAATAAATTTAAATACTTTTTTTGAAAAGCAAAAACAGTTTTTTTTTTCTTGAATTTTTATATTTTAAGAGATCGACACCTATAATTTTACCATGCTTTTGAACATACTTTTTGTTTTCTGTTTCTACTTTTAAATAGTGTTTGATTTCATGGAATTGGAATTAGAAATGAACGCAGGTAAAAAATTAAAAAATTACATGCATTCATTTTCAATTCCAATTCCAATGCATGATAAAGCTACCTTAAAGTAAGCCTACATTTTTAAATTTTTTTTTTTTTTAAAAAAAGGTTATCAAATGGTGCTTAAGTTAATCGTATAAATGCTCCCCCACACCGACCCCCACCAAAAGCATGCCTAAGTTGATGTGATTTTGGTCTGCAGATCCAGCAAATGCTGCAGTGATTACCAAGTGCGATGGTATCCCCCTCGTCATCCAGTGTTTATCGAGTCCTGTTAGAAACACGGTAAGAAACAACACACTTTTCATTCATCATTTCTCAGTTGTAGTGTATACATATTAAAAAAAAAATTACAACCTTATATTACAAATAGGATAGAATATGCATTTACCCACTGCTTCATTTCTGTTAAATTGTATTTTATTTTATTAAATTGTGAACGAAAATTAATAATTTCTGTTAATATCTTTAACCCTTTTTCTCAAAAATGGTTATCGAAATTTTATTTTGATTTTCTCCAAGGGTATGTTTGGTTAGTAAGGATGGAAAAAGTGGAGAGGGAAAAAATAAAAGGATAATATTTTTATTTCTTGTTTTTATGAAAGGGAAATTATTTTCCTATTTGTTTGGTCGGAGGAATATGAAAAAAGGATAACATAAGATTTCGTGTTTGGTTAGGAAAAAAAATGTGGGTAAAGGAAATTAATAACTTATTTAATTTACTATTTTATCCTCATATCTTACAAAAATAAATTAATGATTTTATTGTTAAGGGTGTAACTGTAAGTTTAATGTCTTTCTAAAGAATTCTCTCTCATTTTCCATCCATTTTCTCCCAAATTGGTGGGGATAAAAAATTGTTTAGGGAATTTTGCATTTTCCTTCCTATTTTTATTTCCCTTTCATAGAACAATCATTTTTCTTATTCATTTCTCATCCATTCATTTTTCCAACCAAATGGAAAAATGAAGAAGGAAAACAAGATATAAAATGAAAAATAAAATAAAAAATTGTTTGGGTATGGAAGGAAAATGAGAGAAAAATGCACAATTTCCTAAGTAAATTTTTATCCCCACCAATTTGGAAGGAAATTGAAGGAAAATGAGAGAGAAGTTAAAAAACGACACTAAAATTACAGTTATACGCTAGATAATAGAATATTTATTTATGCTTTATATTATATAAAGGTAAAATAGTAAATTAAATAAGTGTATTATTTTCCATCCTTTCATTTTTATTTTTTTTTTAAGCAAACATAAAATCTTATATTCTCCTTATTTTACATCCTTTTGATAAAAAATTACTAGGAAAAAAACTTTCCTTTCATGATGGATAACAATACTATTCTTTCTTTTCACTTTTTCATCCGTCCAACCAAATGAGCTGTAAGAGATTATTGTATTTGAGAGTGCAACTTTAAAGTTTGAATTTATAGGTGAATTATGCTATTGGGGCTCTATATTACCTGTGCAATGCATCCACCAAGAAAGAGATATTGAAACCGGAGGTGGTGGAAGCCATCCAAAGTTATGCCGCTGCCGGCGCGGTGAGTGTAAGCTTCAGCAATCTGGCCCAGGCTTTCCTAGATAAACACCTTTTCACGTGACGCTGGAATTACTCTTTACCACCTGTTTGGCTTTTCAATCCAGAATACCCAAGAATTGCCCCGAATTCATTGGTTGGGGTTTCAACACTTTATGCACTCAAGTTTAACCTTTATCTCAGCTTGGTCCTTGTGATTTCAATTTGAAGGGGGCGTGTGGGTATATAGCCTCTTTCTCCGACACCCATGCACAAATATTTTACATGTTAACAAGAGTTTTTATGTAATTTTTTATAAGCCCCTTAAAATAGTCATACCTACGACAAGTGATGGTTTGTTGACAAAAGAATAATAATTTGGAATAATTAGAAAACTTCAAGGTGTTACGTATTTAAATTGAAATCATGAGGGCTTAAGTGAGATAATGGTTAAATTTCACGGGTACAAAGTGTTAAAATACCTAATAGATTTCGAATTTTGACTTACAGTTTGTATCCTTAGAAAATGTTTTTCATTACAGTTGTTATCTGGGGTTACAATTTGTGTGCGACCCATATTTGTTGGTACAATGGGACTGGTTTATTTTTCTGACTTTTATTTTTAATTGTTAGTAAGTTTTTTTTTTTTTTTTTTTCAACTGGATAAATGTGGTACGGATTCATAAATATTTTTATTTTGTTTTATTTATTTATTTATTTATTTTTGCTAATATCTGGTTTTAAAATGTTAGGTCCCTCAACGTTGTTAGGTGAAAAGATGGATATCATTTTAGAATTGAACCCTCCTAGTTTACTCTTATTTACGAGATGCCATTTGTTGGATGACAATTGACAAATTGAGTTGAAAATAAGTTGTCAATTGATTAATAAATTTGTCAAAAAGTGATCGGTGAAAAAAAGAAATACACGATGAATATTTGGTAAACATTTGTGTAGGCTATTAAATTACTAAAATAAATATATATTAGTTGTATTTAATTATTTCTAATGTTAATTAAACATAAAAAACAGATGTAAATAAAAATAAATATTTGTTTGTATTAATCTAAGATATAATTAAAAAAATATTAAATAAAATTTTACAAGCAAAAATATTGTACATGTTAGAAATGAAAAATATAAATATCGTACATCTTACAAATAAAAAATTAAAATATAATTAAGTAAAAAAAATTAAATATCATTTTGTAACGAGAAAATAAAAATAAGAGTAATTTTGTCATATAAAATTTTATCAATTTAAAAAATTCTGTGTGTCTTAAAAATAGGCTAAAAATGAGAATTTTGTTTGTGAATCACAATTATGAGCTAAAGAAAATATATGGTTTGAATTTGTGAAGTGAAGGGATATTTCGGTAATTCAAGCGTATTCGTAGAGACCGAGAGTCCGTGCCCAACTACTCCACTCTTTTGGATTTGTCATCTCTCTTATTATTACACCCGCTCTCCACAAATCTCTCTCCTATATATTTCCTCTCAAATCTCAATCGGTTCAGTTTTTCTTCTTCATATCATATTCTTTAGAGAGAGAGAGAGAGAGAGAGAGAGAGAGAGAGAGAGAGAGAAATCAGTGATGGCATTCGAGAAGATCAAAGTCGCCAATCCCATCGTTGAGATGGACGGTAAGACAATCCGAAGCTATGCGTGAGATCAGTTTCATTTTCGATAGTGTTTTAAAGATCTGTTCCTGCATCGTTAATTGAATCTTTGTCGCCTTACGAATGTTCATGGGACCTGTATTGATAAGCATCTTCGAGAAATATTTAGTTAGCTTTACAATTCTAATAATCAACACATCATACTTATGCTCGCAAATGCCCTGGAGAATCTTGTTTGTTTTGTGATCTGTTCTTGGATAAAAAGATCTTGATCGGATTTGGCTGTTTAAAGCCTCAAGTGGTTTATTCTTTCTTAAACATCTGCTTCTAAATGAATTGTCTAGATCTGTGTACAGTGTAGTATAATCCCTATAATTTTCGTTATTTTATCATTTTTGTTTTATTGACGATCATAACTGTAAAGAGATTCAATGTTTCGCATGCTATTAGTTTGGTTTCTATGAATCACAAGTGGTGTCTCTTGTTTTTACCTGTGGCCATTTCTGGAGTTCGTTTTTCCTAACAACGATTGTAGTGTTATTGCTCATGCAAGTTGTGAGCACGTCAGCAAGAGAAGGGAGAGGGAGAGTGTGCATATTAAATAACCATCATAATTGAAGTTTTTGTGCAACTATGTGCAAAGGGCTGTCATGTTGTTGCATCAATTATGTGGTTGTTTATGTAGGGCTTTCTGCACCATGTGGGACCTTGTTAGTGTTCCATCAGTTCTTAAAACTTTTACAGGAGCAATTTATTAGGCTCCTTGATTGTACAATTGTTGTTGTATTGATAAAAAGTTCACAGTACGATGAAGCTGAAATGATTGATACATAATCAAACACACCTACTTGTTTGATTTCTACAGTTGTCTCTCTTTTTGCATCTTTTGAAAATTATGAGGATGACAGTTGCATGCCGTCACCTCAGTCTTTCAATTTATGGTTCTTTTATGTCTGCATTCTCTGGTCCCTACAGCAATCTGGTGCAAATAGACCTATGTAGCCGACCCTACCGAATTGGGGAAAGGCTTTGTTGTTGTAGGCTTTAATTTATTATCTTCTCATGGCTTACAATTTCTCATAATTCAATCATGCAGGGGATGAAATGACTCGAATTTTCTGGAAATCAATAAAGGATAAGGTAATTTGTTCTATCTTGGTTATTACTTGCTGGAATATGTTTTCTCAATCTACTTTCTTCTTAGTATTTTGTCAAATGCTGGCATAGACTTATGATTGGTTTTCTCATACTACAGTTGATTTTCCCCTTTTTGGATTTGGATATCAAGTACTTCGATCTTGGCCTTACTAATCGTGATGCCACTGATGATAAAGTTACAGTTGAAAGTGCAGAAGCTACTCTCAAGTATGTTTGAGTTTCAATTAATTACGATTTGCCACTGCTTGATAGTACAAAGTACTTCTGAACAAAAGTGTAATTGATTTTTTTTTTTTTTACATTCCTTTGGATTATGAACCTAACTTCTCTTTGTTTTTATTGCCAAGTATCTACCCGTTTGCTTTGTTTCTTGCACAATTTAGCTTTTCTTCAGTTGGCTTCTGTTTATTTGTTAAGGTGTAATGTTCTGATTTCATCTGTTGCAATGTTTCATTGTATTGAGGTCTGATATCTGTTGTTTGGTTGTAGGTATAATGTAGCAATCAAGTGTGCAACAATTACTCCAGGTACAGTGGTCGAGTTTGCTGTAAAAAAAAATTCAATTCTTTTAGAGCGATATGAGCAGTATGGCATTATTAAACATGATAAAAGCTTTAATATCATTTTTTTTTTTAATTTACAGATGAAGCTCGTATGAAGGAGTTTACCTTGAAACATATGTGGAAGAGCCCGAATGGAACAATTAGGAACATTTTGAATGGTCAGTGAAGTTGACCTAAAAAAAAAGCTTCCAGTACCTTTTTTCACATATTAATGAGTGCTAACTACTATTGATGCCTCGATGCAGGCACGGTTTTCAGGGAACCAATTATTTGCAAAAACATTCCCCGTCTCATTCCAGGTATTCACTGCATCTATTAGTTGATATTTCGTCTTCTATTTAATGCAATGGAACTAAATCTATTGCTACATTTTTTAGGATGGACAAAGCCAATATGTATTGGAAGACATGCTTTTGGTGATCAATACCGAGCAACTGACACAGTTATCCAAGGAGCTGGAAAACTCAAGCTTGTATTTGGTAATTTTTTAAAATTTTTTGATTGGCCTTTAAACAGATATTTTGGTGCATCTAATTGCTGATTCATACTATGATTCGACAGAACCGGAAGGCAAGGATGGAAAAACCGAGATGGAGGTTTACAACTTCACTGGTGCTGGTGGTGTGGCTTTGTCTATGTACAACACTGACGAGGTTTGGCTCACAAATTATTTGGTGGATTTGACGATATACTCATTTATTTCTCTACTCATGTTTTTTGTGGTACTACACAGTCAATTCGTGCTTTTGCTGAAGCCTCAATGAACACCGCTTATCAGAAGAAATGGCCACTTTACCTGAGCACAAAAAATACCATCCTTAAGAAATATGATGGAAGGTATGGTGCTTACTTTCTTGCTTGCAATTGCCAACCATTTTCATCATGTCCTGAGTTTGGTCTTTTTGGTTAAACTTTGTGTTTTTTTGTCATAACCCCAAATTTTGAGAAGTCTAATAATTTTGTCAAAAGTCCAAAGTTATTGTTCGTGATAAAAGTTACTGCATTTTTTTACATGAAAAAATTACAGTGACTTTTATGTAGTATAACAATTTTGGACTTCTTAAAAAATTACTATAGCGCGCGAACTGTATGGACTAAAATTTTAAGTTTGTGGAATGTTCATTGGAAACCCCTAAATTTTTTGCTGAGCTTGTTATCTACCATTTAGACTTTAAAATAAATAATTTTGGGTAGAAGGCAATCTTCACTGATTTTTATTTTTTTTTGGGTCGAAGATTCAAGGACATATTTCAAGAGGTTTATGAGGCTGGGTGGAAATCCAAGTACGAGGCTGCTGGGATATGGTGAGTATCTGAACTTGTTGATCTCACATCGATGGATTCTTCTTTGTGTAGTGATATTTAATTTGATTTACGCGAAGGCATGGTTAATAATGCAATCAAGCACTTAAAATTGAATGCATTAAGTATTTACCAAAAGAAGTGTGTTTCATAACAAATTGAAGGAACTCACTAGTTTCTTTAGTACTTATCACTTAAAGTCATTAAACATTTATCTACCACAACTACTATTAAACATTATTACTATAAAATTTTATAAGAAAAATTGACATCATTACTATAAATTTTTTAAGAAAAATTATATGCAAACAATTGTAGAGAAGGAAAATACTAAGTTGAAAGAAAATTAGAAATATTATTTTAGACACAAATTCGTAGGCATAATTTTTTTGCGGTTAGAAATATTTTTTTAAAAAAAGTATTTAATAACATTCACCACTTGACAAATTCAGGGACTTGGAAATTTTCACTTATAACTGTGATTGAATTTGTAGGTATGAACACCGTCTCATTGACGACATGGTTGCTTATGCTCTAAAGAGTGACGGGAGTTATGTTTGGGCTTGCAAAAACTACGATGGTGATGTACAGAGTGATTTCTTAGCCCAAGGTATAATGGGCTCTTATCCCTTTTTCTCAGTTTTGGGCTTTTTTCAATTCTTTTATCTGATCCCGAGATTTTGGCAGGCTTTGGATCACTTGGGCTGATGACATCTGTCCTTGTATGTTTCCTATAGTTTTACTTTCATATTTTTTGTAAATATTACAATTTGTTGTATTTATAATTGACGTGTTTTTCAGGTGTGCCCTGATGGGAAGACCATAGAAGCTGAAGCTGCCCATGGAACTGTGACGCGCCATTACAGAGTTCACCAAAAGGGAGGTGAAACTAGCACAAACAGCATTGCATCAATCTTTG
Source organism: Eucommia ulmoides (assembly GCA_016647705.1). Classification (NCBI taxonomy): domain Eukaryota; kingdom Viridiplantae; phylum Streptophyta; class Magnoliopsida; order Garryales; family Eucommiaceae; genus Eucommia; species Eucommia ulmoides. The sequence continues at coordinate 34,459,497 of CM028339.1, forward strand.
CTTGGTCTCGAGGACTTGCACACAGGTACAACACTACTTTTTTCTTTTCTTTAAAAGTTTGTGCCTAGAGTGAATTTTAAAGTAGTGCCCAATTTGTTATATTGTTTAAAAGGTAAATGCATTTAAAAAAAAAAATCAAAATGGGGTGGCGCTTACATAAACTTGTGTAAATATAAAAATGAGAAAAAAGGGTCAATTTTACAAGAACGAAAGACTAAAAAAAGTCAAGGAGAAGCCCTTTAGCACTCCCGAAATTTCTACTTGCGCTCCTATTTTCCAAAATAATAAATTGTAATCTTGATATCTTATGCTTAGTATCAATAAATTCTGAAAAATGCTTAATAATAATATCTTCTCCATTTATAAAAATTTAGGCCGTGTTTGATTTTGTTTTCAGATCCCGTTTATTGTTTGGAAAACAAAAAATTCCACTATTTAGGTACAATTTTATAAATCGATTTTTCTATACTCAATATATTGCATCATCTACTTTTAGTAATATATTTTTATGTATCTTCTTTTTTTTTTTTTTTTTTTAAATTTCTCTAAAAAATATATTCATTTGACATACATCATTATTCTCTCTTTTTCATTATATTTAATAAATAACCTTTTCTTTCCTATTTTTTTTCATAACTTCCTAGAACTAAATCAAGCAATTTTTCCCTATTAAAAAAAAATTGTTTTCAAAATATTGGAGAACTTTTTTGGAAAAGAAACCAAAAGGTCCCTTAGGTGGCATTTGATTAGTGCTTATGTTTCTGCTTCCAATAAATTGGGATGAAAATTTTGTTTCCATTATAGAGTATTCCGGAAGAGAAACATGTTTGGTAACGGCCATTGTCCTTAAGTTGTTTCTTTTATTTTATGAGAACAGAAACAAGAAACACGTTTGGTTTCAACATTTTTTTCTTTAAATGTATGGTGGCCAGCAAGGTGGTTGTGGGTAGTTTTGTGGAAGTGAATAGGAATCTACGCATTTTCTTGTTTTTTATATTCTTAAGAATTCAAGAAATAGTACCAAATTAATTCCAAAATTTTGGGGGCAAAAACAGGAGTCAGTCAGGGAATAGAAACAGTTAGCAAATGGGGCCTTGGTGTCCCGCTCTAAACTGAGACTTAGCTAGTGGACTCTGTTAGTTTAGTCAGTCCTATTTGGTGTAGATGAAGACATGATGTTTCCATTCTGAACAACAGGGCAAAGTTGGATGAGAATGCTAGACTTTTGGAATTCACTGAAAAACTTGAAGCAGCTTGCATTGGTACGGTGGAGTCGGGCAAGATGACAAAGGATCTCGCACTCATAATCCACGGCCCCAAGTAAGTGACTCATCACACCTCTCTCTGTATTATTGTATAATGCTTCTCTCAGGGAGGGTTTTTCTTGTGTGCTGAAATTACTTGTGGTTGGTGGGTGTAGGCTTGGGAGGGAGCACTACTTGAATACTGAAGAATTCATTGATGCTGTGGCTGATGCTCTTAAAGCTAGCCTGACTACCAAAGCATAACTGTTATCTATGTATGTATTACCCTGTTTGTTATTTTTAGGATTCGTTTTTCTTGGCTTTTCTAGGATTTTAATCCTACTTTCGATTTGGTTGCAGGCCCACTATGCATGGAATGGAACACGCAAAATTTTACTTCCGAGAAGAAATAAGGGTGTATTTTTATTTTCTTATCCAAGCATCTTTTTGCAAGGTTTTTTCGTTACAAGGGTTCTCTTTTTCCCACCAAAGGAAACACAGTTCTTATAAATCTTTTCCCTACCATTACCTTTTACAGCTTTATTTATTTTATTTTTTAATACGCACATCTTGACCAATTACATTCCTGAACGATCTTTAGTGCGCAACTAATAATTAAGTGTCAATAAGAAACAACACTGGTACAACACGAGAATTTGACAAATTTGAAAAAGGGATAATTGCTAATTGCTAACTAATTGCAGTTAAGACTTTTTATTTTTATTTTATTTTAAATTGAGTATAAATTTTTTCATTATAAAATGTTGTAGTTCTATGGTAAATGTTTTCTTATAGCTCAAATCAAATATTTTCACTTAAATTTTGCATCACTGGTCATTGGCATCATCCTCTATGCCCGTTGTTCCTCCGTCGAACCTTAGGCTTTCCAAAGTCCGATGACTTACTAGTTGAAATTTTTAGTTACTTATAATTTTTTAACTATTGTTTTTTTAGTTCCATTTTAAGTGTACTTTTTAGTTAAATTATAGTTTACTATATTTTTTATTTATATTTTTAATGTTTTTTAGTTACATTATAGTTTACTTATATTTTGAGTGTTTTTTTCAGTTATATTCATGTGATTTTTTTACCCACCAATAACTTGAAAATTAGTTGAATTTAATAAAAAAATATTACTAAATATTTTGTAATCTAACTGAAAAAAGGTTTCAATTGGAGGATCGGAATCCAGTTGGCGAAGTCTGGTTTGTAATCAGCAGAGGCGATGCTGGACAAAAATACATTTGCAATATAAACATTGCAATAATTATATTCTAGCATCTGTGCATCTTTATAAATAATTATTGATTTATATGAGCAATGAAAAAAAATGTATAAAAAATAACAAAACTAGTATTCTCATTTTTTGAAATTTACATTATCCCATGTCGAACACAACAAGCGTATGAGTGATCTAGATGAAAGGCCTATGAGCTAACCTTCAACTTCAAATTATTACATCAGCGCACAACAAAAAGACCACTCTGTAGCTGTTGACAATTTGGGAATACCATGATCATAAAAAGACATTTTGTTGAAAGATTATTATTTAATTTCTCAACAAATTATAAATCACCTGTTGGAAATGTATTCAACCATCAAATAATAAAAAATATCTCAAATAGTCGCCTGCTAGAGCTTATATAACCAACTTAAATACCTAACCCGATAAGCTAGTGAAGTAAGTACCTGTTTGGACCTTTTGATGAATGATTGTCGTGCACTGTCGACCCAAGAAAGAAACTGCAGCAACTCTGAGAATTTGAGATAATACAGAACACATTAGACATCATCCCTAGTAAGCTGATTACCAAATCAAGAAACAAGTTTTATGTGCAGTCTTACTCTTACCTACAAGCAGCCTCAACTGAAGGTAATTCACACTTGTCTGGAGTCTGGACAACATAATTTCCACCCATGAATCTGAAAACATGACCACACAAGTTTCATATGTGATCTACCAGTATAGGTTAATAAGACCACTAAAATAATGTTGCTTCCTTCTTTCTGTCCCAAGGCAACCACATATATAATTATATATATATATATATATATAGGGCTAAGCCCAAGGCCAACATTTTGCAGTAAATCTTCAAATTTTGAAAATTTAAATCTGGCAGTGCTTATTTTTAGTGCTTCTTTATAGTAATAAAAAAGGGGGGAAATGCATTTTTGGTCACTTAAGTTAGGTGTTGGTGTTTAAATGGATATTTGATCCTTCAAGTTCCGATTTAGTTGCAATCTAATTCAATAACAATTTATGTTAAAGAAATTGGATGGAAACAAATAAATTAGAGTTACTTTTGTAATTTCTCATATCAACTCTCTTAATGTCAGAATATTAAAATAAGAGGGAGGTAAATGTAATTTTTCCTTTCTTTTTCTTTTCTCTCTTATAGGCAAGCCACCTACCGCTTGCTCTCTCTCGTCTTGCTCACCCCCCTTCCCCCCCTCCCCCCCTCTCTATAACAAAAATTGATTGAGTAGATTGAAACCAAATCAGAACTTCAAGGATCAAATGTGTTACCTATGAAACCCCAAACACCGACCCCTAACTTAAGGAACAAAAGTGCATTTTTCCCTAAAAAAAAAAAAAAAAGGTCATTGGACAAAAAGGTATTTTCATTAAAAGCAAAAGCAAAAAACAAAAAATAGAGATGATTTCTTAGGATTATACTACAATTGTTTGCTTTAAAAAACACTACTTTTACTTGATTTTTGAAAGCACATTTTTAGCATGCAAAACAAATTCTACTTTTAAGTAACCTAGGTTATACCTAAATCTAATTCTTTACCAGCAAGATTCAAGATCTGTAGTATGCAATGAGGTTTTAAAAAATACCGGAATCAGTATTTAACTTCAGAGTGACGCCATATAATGCATAGTTAGCGTAAGATAGCAGACGGACACGTTGTGGAGCACCCAACTTGCTAATCAGAGACCTGAGTAGCCCGCTGAAATCGACAAACAAAAAATGGTCAGATATAAAGAACAGAAGTTACAAGATCAAAAGCTTCTATCGTTGGAAAAAGTTAAATAACCCAAAAAGAAAACACGGTTAAGATTCTTAAGAAATGTGACTTAACTCAGTACGTAATACTGTAAGAAAATCAGAGGGTAGAGATTCCATAAACGAAGATATGTCCTCCATTGTTAGATACTTCACTTCCTCCTTTAGCTTCTTTTTCTCTTCAGATGACATTCCCCTCCCAAGGGCCGATTTACTGCCAATCATATGAGAACAATGCAAGATCAACACCCACTAGAAAATATCCCAGTGCCTAGATTCACTAATATTAAGGTTCTTAACTATTATTAAACTATAGTTAAGTGAAAATGTAAAAGGGGGCGTTTGGGGTGAAGGTTTATATGCTTCATTATTCCCAAAATCAACTTAGCCTTTAAATTCCTAAAAATTTTAAAATCCCTACTTTTGTTTATTAAATAGAATATCTAATATATATTAGACAAATGATAGACCACCAATTAGGTACACCTATGCACGACGCAAGAAAGGAAATATAATAATTACCGTGATTTTAGGAGAGTTTTGGGAAATTTGTTTGGGTGAGAATAGGAAACGACGCAAGAAAGGAAATATAATAATTACCTTGATTTAAAGAGACTTTTGGGAAAGATATAATAATTACCTTGATTTAAGGAGAGTTTTGGAAAAGATATAATAATTACCTTGATTTAAGGAGAGTTTTGGAAAAGTTGTTTGGGTGAGAATAGGAAAGTTATATTAGCCTTATGGGGAGGAGTTTTATAAGGTAAGATGTAAGCAATAAGAGGGGCACAAGGGAGTGTGTAGGGGATATCCAGAATTATTTTCCAGGTCTCTCGAATTACCTGGGTGTTTGATTGTTCTCTTTGATTTCAATAAAACACATATCATTTCCCTCTCAACTTGTTTATTTTCATTACCACTAAACCTAGGGCTCATCATGTTAGAATTCCACATTGATTAAGTATGGGATTGGTTGGTGGGTTATAAACTCCTAGGCACTCTCCCCTTGTAAACCGGTTTTCAAGGGTGAGTTCTACCTACTGGTTTTGTAACCATTAGTTCGTACCAAGTATAGGCTTGGTTCATATCAGCAAAATGGATTTAAATCTTGAAAAATAAAAAATAAAAATAAAAGGAAAACAAATAATAAAGATAAAACAAAAGGAAATGATCTTTGCTTTTTCAGTTGGGTTGTACGTGCCAAAGACCCCAACAAACTGGGGGTGTAAGGACATGAAGGTATGCACGAAAATTAAAGACACGGGAAAGGGAGTCAAGTCGTGTTGGGCAGGAACCTATCTTTCCTAGAATCCAACACTCTTAACCTCCCTTGTTTTCTCAAAACAATCTAGACTGTAAAAATATATATTGAACAATTCAAAACCGTACGATTTATTATAGATGGTTTGTATAGCGCCTATAAACTGGTTAAAAACATTTCTTAACCCCTGTGTATTACAGTGCTCGGCAAATCGGGAAAGCTGACAATTATAAATTCTCATCATAACCAAAATACTGAGTAACTACAAGCAATAAACTTAGCACTCATAAAGCGAAGAGAGAATGAAAAGGAAATGGTCTTTTAATCAGTTGGTTGTGTGCACCAAAGAGCCTAACAAACTGGGGTTGTGTACCAAAGAGCGTTTTTGATTGGCAAACATATCTTTCCTAAAATTAAAGACTCAATCTTAACCCCTCGTTTTCTCAAAACAATCTACACTGTTAAAATGTCTAAAATAGGTAAAAAGGGCAGCCCAGTATACGAAGGCTCTCGCCATTGCGGGGTCTGGGGTGGGTCAGATGTACGCAGCCTTAGCCCTATTTATAGAGAAGTTGTTTCAAGGATTTGAACCCGAGACTTCCAGGCCACAATGGAGCAACCTTATCATTGTACCCAAGATTCACCCTCAAATGTCTAAAATAGGTAAGCGAATCAAAATCATATTGTTGCATTGCATGCGTGCGTACTGTGAACTGGTTAATATTATTCCTCAAATTAACATCTCATCCCATGTGCATGTAGTGGTTGGCTGATCCTGGAAAGCCGATGATAATCTCACCTTGAACCAGATTACTGATTAACTAGAAGCTAATAGAACTGGTAATTTAGCACTCATAGAGCAAATAGAAAGAAAGAAAAGAGAAACCATTTACCTGTCAATTGTTCTTCCAGTGAAAATCACGGGAAAGTATCTCGAGTATTTTCCAACTCCAAAGTGCTCGCCTAACTTCTGTATTTTGTCTGAGTCAAGAAGAATCAAAGCCTTCCAGAGTTCGCAATAGTTCAGTCTGAAATCTTCACTGAGTCGTTTATATATCCCATGATCTAAAAGAACTGCAGCGGGTAACCATACAATGAAAAATTGGAAGCAAGTCCCTTAGAGAGTCAATATTTGTTCTCTCAGAATGGATACTAAAGATATGAATGACGTACCCAAGGAGAAGCCATCAGGCCCTTCTGGAGATACTAAAATGTTACCAGGATGTGGGTCCCCATGCACAAAACCATGGAGAAATATCATTTCAGCAAATACGTCTACCAGTACTTTAGCAACCTGGAAAATGAAGAGCAAAACAAGGAAGAATGGAAGACCCAATGCAGTAAACTAACACGTGAAAACACATTCTGATAAATGGATTGTGGATAGTCTATAGAGACGTTGCACATAGGAAAAATGAACGAAGCAAAAAGAACAGGAAAAAAGTAGACAAATAAAATAGCAAGAAGCCAGCTACTAAATTTGTTAGTTTACTCGTCTATATACCCTACATACCAAGTAAATTAAAGTCAATTTATTTCCAATAGAAAACTCTTTCACAAGGTATAATGACCCACAACATGAACATACATACATATATAGGGACACCCATCACATGAACAAAAAATATATACATATACATATGCAAAGAGAGAGAACCCATCACATGAGGATATGAAAATAACTTCTGGTTTCGACCATAGTAATAGCAAGTGGAATACAATAATCATAGCATGATACGACTTGCGAGACCAAATCTCAACAGAGGACCAATAATTATGGTGGGATCTTTGAAATATAAGTAAACATGGGGGTGGGGAATCGTAAAATATCCCATGCCAATTTGAAAAACAAACCTTTATTGGATTTATTCCCATTTTGTTCAAATATGCCAAATCGTCAATCTGAAAGCCAAGCAATTCAATGGCAATCACGAGTAAGTCCAACGCCAAAACAATAGCTGAGATAGAACATATCATATACACAAACAATAGATCATATTCACAAACAATAGCTCTAATCTTCACAAGAATACACATTCAGAGAATTTTTAAGGGTTTCCACTAGTTAAATACTAGTGATACTCAGAAGAAAATGAACAAACAGAAAAGAACAGGAAAGTGGCAAGACCTTAATGAGTTAGCATTGATGTTGGATATCCAATATATGTATCCATAGAAGCCACCAAAAAAATTAGGGGTAAACAACATGTACGAAGCGATTGTTGTTTATTGAGCTATTATGACTGTGCATAATATGATCTTTCCTAACTTGAACATGTAAAATCAAAAGAGGGGAAAAAATTGAAGGCCATAAAAACCAGAGGATCAACTTTGACGATGTCAAACCATTGAAAGGCAGATATACCCCTGAAGACACCGTGCAGTACGCTAGATCTCATATTCCTATCAATATACCATGTTGATGTTTATATTAAACCCTCTTAGCGTGTAAAAATATTTAAAAACATTCAGAAGCTTGTTTAGTCAAGATACTACAGAAACAGTATTTATTGATTTTTACAATAATAATTAGTATGGGTTAAAGGCAAGAGAAATGATGCACATATCTAGAGGTGGCAATGAGAATCACAACTAGCTGGATGCAATCAACTCGCTCTGGAAAAACTTGCCCAACAACGGCAGGATGTAAATAGATAAGTTTCACAAGTTAACACCCAGCCAAACCTGTCTACTAGAAAGACAAGACAGATTTTGAATAGCATAACAGTGTCAGACAGGAATGCCCAGGCTTGGAATGAATATTACTCTATTCAAATCATATGAATGTGATGCGCAGTTACATAAGTAGGAAGCTTTCTCATAGTTGTTTCATGTGACATTGTAAGAAACAAATGGTCTATAATTGACCTTCCGCCCTCTGCAGAATTGCATTGTTAGAACCTGGCTTGTTGTGAACTCCTGCACGTGGAGACATAGTTTAGTGTTTGAATGGAAAATACTTCATATAGTACAAGGATGTTTACCCAAAAGACATGGGGCACTTTCACTGTGCTTTTGTTTTTAAAATTTTTCGCTGTTATCTCTGAGTTTTTTGCCTCCTGAATGAAATCTGCAAATCACCCAAAGGTGTAACTCAATTGCTCAATTAACTATTGATAATTGACTCTAAACACTTATAACATGCAAGTTTGAATAAATTTGTAGATGAGGCTACATCATTCATGATTGAATTTGTAGAAGGCCAAAAAAGCGGAGCAACACTGAAATCACACGGTACCAGGAAGGCAGGAAGTTCGAGAAAACGGGCAAGACTGGCCATTATGTTCATATGTAGTAATATAAAGATGGCTCTAGATGCTAGAACGAAGAACCACCTCCATTTACTCATTCCTATATCCTATGGAAAGGATAAAAAGGAAAGATCTCAAGATCCATGCCGACGAATAGCATGTGCCTAATAAAACTAAAATGTTCACTAGAAGTTGATTGATTTGATCTCCAACTCCACGTGTTATGATTACCAGAAAACACCAACATAGAAAAGGACAAAAAAAGAAGAACAATGATCCATAACTTTAATGCTCACCAAGTTCCAAACCAATCACCACTGCAAATTCTGATACCAACCACCCGAACCTATATTCAGGAAAAAACTGGAGAAAAATGACAAATAAAAACCTACTAATGCACATTAAAGAAAAATGGGGGTGGGGAAGTGAGCAAGAAAGGGGGGAATGAAAGAGAGAAATAGTTATATGCGCTTTCTGGGGTATTTGTCCCTCGTCATTTTTGTTTTTCATTTTCTAGATAAGTTTATTATCCAATAATTTAATAACCGTCTCAGTAATTTTTGTACAGAAATTTAAATAAAACTGCAATGTGGCAATGATATAATTGGTATGGAAGTGGGTCCGCCTCGCAGTTGCAGGGGCTAGCCAGACAACTTTGTGCTTCTTACTTGGACGTCCAACTCCATCCACATCAGAACCTCATTCCCATCAAAACAGAACTTAACATTAACATAAAAATAATTTTCAAATGCTTGTCCAACTTATTTTTCAAAGAATATAATTATATAGGAAATTTAGCAAAATAAGTAAAGGCAAAGATTTTTTTATCACAGCCGCTGCCACCGCAAATAATCGAAAAATCAACAACATATAATCAAAATCTATACAATGAAAATCACCCAACAATACAAAATTCAGTTTCAACATAAATAAAAGAAATAATAAAGTAACAATAAATTTTATAATGTTACAATCAATAGGAAATATTCAAATGATATTCAAATTCAAAAGCAATAATAAGAATTTTAACAATATATTTACAGCAAATTTGCAACAACAAAAATCCCAATCTAGTCAAAAAGCTTTAATAAACCGACAGCAAATATGTGATAAACCATGAGTAAAAAAAATTAAAAAAAAAAAAAGGGATCTTGAGAGAGAAGTAGAGAGATAAGGAATTTGAATAAAAATATAATGGAGGACCAGCGGGTGAGCATCAGTATGGCGCCTGTTGGTGATAGCATGATAATATGCCGAAAAAGAAGGGTGGGCATTGAACTTTGGAAATTCCGTGTAGGAACTTTGTGTAAGTTGAAATCAATCGAAGAAAAGTAATCAATGCACAACTAACTCATCAAAATCAACAAAAACAACCCTACCACCACCGTGAATCCCCATAGAACAACCAAATGCCATGGGCGGTATTCCATTAACCATCCCGGCACCAGAAAGTGTTCTAAAGTGCCACGCTGTGGTTCAGACTATTGCAGCCCCCGTCTCCACTGTTTGGTCCATTGTCCATGATAAGCCCCCATCTCTAACAGTACTATTCCACCGCTTCAGTGTCCTCCGGGATCTGGCCAGAGAGAGAGAGAGAGAGAGCGCTACAAAGTCCAATGTGTTCTACTTCTTAAAGTTCAATGAACCCATATTATCCCTGCTTTCTTGTTTCTTGCTTCTGAAGGGGCAAGTTGTCAATTCTACTCATTACATGACAAAATAAATCACTAGCACATCAGTTTTAAGAGTACGTCTTCTGAAATTTTTATTACCATATCATTATTGCTAATGAGAAGTGAATAATTATATAAACAACAGAATAAATATCGACAGAAAACAATGAGTTAAGAAGAGACTTGATTCGTACCCACGAAACACATTTGGATAAGACAGACATTGTTGTGAAGTCTATTTTCATTTGATTAGCTAAACCAGGGTACTGCACCTGTGCTTTAAAAAAAAAAAAAAAAAGGAAAAAAAAGGTTAAGCACATCCAATTCATTTTGATCCAGTTATTCAATATAGAGAAGGGGTAAACGCCAAACAGAAAGGAATTGGAATCCATCTCTTGACTTGTTGACACAAAAGTACACAAGCCTAGATGCAATGAGTTGACAATGTACTAAAAGGCCATTTCATAGATTAGCATAAGAATACCTTCTTGAAGCTGCCATCAGTTCAAGATCCAGTTTGTGGTACAATGTGACGGTAATTTTATACAATTCATAAAGCCACACGCTATTTGTATTTTGTATGTATAGATCATAGTTGTCAAAAGCACGTCTAGGCTCACCTTTTGCGCTTTGCTACCTCAGGCGAGGCACATTTAGTCGCATGCCTAGGGAGCCTAGGCACAAGGCTCAAGAAAGGCGTGCTTGATTGAAATTGTTCAATAAAGTTGTATTTAATCTTGTTACACCACTTATTAAGCGACTTGCAATATTCGACAGTATGCGTTAGATCATACCTAATACATACCAAGTTAACAAAAATAAGGTCACAAGTTCTCATGCATCTCTTAATTACAAAAAATTGAAACTCACTTTTTCAATTACAAAGTTTAACATATATACATAATTATACAGATATTGATCTATTAGACTTCACTTTGGGCATTTCAAACATATCTTTTCAAATCTTGATGGCTTATCGGCTTTAGTCTCTTATTGGCTTTAGTCTCTTGAACTTTTCGATCGTTGAAGATACTAAATGACTGCAATTTTGAAGTTGCTTCTTTTTTTAACATGATTCACTAGATATATGAGTGAAAATGGTTGAATGTATTATAATAAAATGCTATGAAATTTAACCAAGTATAATACTTAAAGTTTACTTGTTACATATAATGTACGTCCCACTTCGGGCACGCGCCTCACCATGTGCCTTGCGCTTATTGCTTAGGCACCAGAAAACCTTGGCGCGCCTTGAGCCTTTCTTACGCTAAAAATATCTAGATGATATCTTAGTTTAGGATGCTCAAAACAAAGTATTCTTAGTAATTAATCATCGGATAGTACGCACTCCTCAATCTACTAGCTGATATGTCACAACGAATGAGGACCTCACAAATATTTAATTATTTATATACAGATATATATAAAAAAAAAAAACCAACAAATAATTTGAATAATGCTATTATCTTCTGAGCAGATCAGGAGTTTGGACAAGAACGAAGGGAAGGCATCAATATTTATATGTTGTGACTTGTGACATGTATCAAATGGTAAAAGAAAAAATTATATAAGTAAACCGGATAATACTAGGACTCCGCAAAGCAAGTTACGAGGATGGAAGAGGAAAAGGAAAAGGGAGGATCCCAGAAAGCAATAACATAATCAAATAGTATAATCATAAAATTTCAACCAAATCTATATATAATAAATCAGCTCACTTATAAAGAGGGCCGTCGGATTAAGAGACAAACATCTAGATATTGGTAGCTGTCGAATCAGTTTTATCTTTTACACCACACCGAAATTAGGGGTTTGCTCATTCAGCAGCCTCGCCTCCCTCCTGTCTCCCTCTCTCAGCTTCTCCTCTCCCTATCGCGCTCTCCAATCGATCTCACCACCGCACCACTAGCCTTTGCCTCCTCATCAACACACCAGCCTTCGATCTCCACGCAGCCACCACCGATCTGCTGCACACAACCAGTTCAGTCTGTTCATTTCCCATGGCTATCTTTCGTCACCACCGAGTTCACTAATCAAAATCAGGCCATGGACTATTTTCAGGTACTCTTCTATCCCCCTCCCCCCCCCCTCACCGATTGAGGTCTCTCTTTGTTTTCTCGCATTAACCCATGAACCCTAGCAGAGGCTCTCTCTCCTCCATCCATAAGCGAATCTCCTCTCTCCCTCTGCCATCCCTTCGCCATCGCCACACCTAGCCCAGCCCAGCCCAGCCCAGCCCACCGCACCGTGCCACATTGCCGTTCAATCACCACGCAAAGCTTCATCGCCGCCATTCCTTTGTTGATCCCTAAATCACAGGTACTCTCTCTCTCTAAAAAAATCCGTGCCTAAATCTATTCATCGCCACGCAAGGCTAAACAACGGAAAAACCACCATCGGCGTCAAGCCTAGATCTTTGACTAATTACTGTTGAATTTTCTGATTTCAGGTTTTGAATACAAACACAATTCGGGCAACACTCCGAATCAAATTTCGCCAATGCCAGGTTTGAGGATTTTTTTTCTTTTTTTTTTTTGGGGGTGGTGGTGGTGGTGGTGGTGGTTAGAGATGACAGAGAATCAAATTTCAGAGTTTAGATTTTTTTAATGTTTATTTCTATTTATTTATCTGTTTTTAATTTCCTTTTTTTTTTTTTCTATTACTTGCCTACATTTAGAAGTTTAGACCCATAGCCTCGGCGCCGCCATCGTGCCACTGTCACCAGATCTATCTCCATGAACGACCTCTTGAATGTAAGCTTTACCTTCATTTGTTTGGTTTTTGTGTTCTTTTTTTTTTCCCCTTCTGTTTTTGGTTTCTTCATTGGTTTAAATCTGAATTTGTTTTTTTCCTTCTCATGCTTCAATTCATTATCTATGTTATCATGATCCTTTATTTGACTTATGTTAAACTTAAATTTTTTGTGTTTCATAAAGCCCATGTCATATGTTATGTGACTAATGTGAGTGTTAATATTTGGGTTTCATAAGGCCTATGTGATGTTTAGTGTTTCTGTTCCAATTTTAGAAAACAATTTTGGGAACAGAACAAAATGGTTTCTCCTAGAGTCGTTTGTTTAGTGTTTCTATTACAAGATTTATGTTTCTATTCCCAGAAAATTTAGAACAGGAAACAAAAAATGTGGGCTTCATAAAGCCTATGTGATGTTTAGTGTTTTTATTCCAATTTTGGAAAAAAATAAATTGGGAACAAAACAAAATGGTTTAGTGTTTCTGTTTCCCAAAAATCTAGAACAGGAAACAGAAAATGTGATTTTCAAAAAGCCTATTTGATGTTGTATATTGTTTTTGTTCCAATTATGGAAAAAGAAAATTGGGAACATAACAAAATGGTTTCTCTTGGTGTTGTTTGTTTAGTGTTTCTGTTAAAAGATTTATGTTTCCATTCCGAGAAAATTTAGAACAGGAAACAGAAAATGCGGGAACAAAAAGACCAATTTCTGTTATGTTTTCCAGATTTTTAGAGCAAATTTCACTTTATTTTCATTTATTACTATCTATTTTTTATTTGGTTAAAGATCATATTTGAAAATTTGTAATGGGATATTTTTATGTAAATCCTTGCTCAAATTAGTTTTTGTTCCCATATTTCTATTTGTCGGTTAACATTTTTTGTTCCCATATTTCTGTTTATTTGTTTTTCTCATATTTATATTCGTTTAGCATTTTTGTTCCCGAATGTGGGCGTACTTTTTCCTATTTTGTTTTATTTCGGTTATAGTTGTAATATTTTTTTTTGTTAATAAATTAGATGGATAAAGTGTGAAATATTGCTTTTGATTTATTCGACACTAGAATGTCATGAATTGAATTGCAAACGCAAATTTTTCGTTTGATTAATTCAAGTCCCATTAATGGTTTTCCAAAGTCCCATTAATGATTTTCCAAATGATTCTTCTGCAAAGGAAAGTGAATCATTTTTATTTTTTATTGGCTTTTTTTTTTTTTTTTTTTGTACAAAATAGAAAAGAGGAAAATAAATTATTTTTGACTGCTTTTTTAAATCATGTTAGTTTATTTGAGTTCAGTGGTGTAAATAGGTTTGAGGGTTTTTTATTGATTGCAGGCATTCTACATTCACACAAGCTGCAAAACTTAGGACCATAACAAAGAGAGAACTTTCGAAAACTATGGCTCTAATTCTCGAAATTTATACTATAGTTATCAAGTATGGTTGTTGTTTCGTAGCTGTTACATATTTTGAGTATATGTACGCAGTTACTTTATGTTCAATTTTAGTGGTATTGTGATACCATAGAGGAGGTATCACAATCAAAATTAGCTATAGTTGATTTGTTCAATACATATATTACTATTTTTACTTTAAAGTTTAATTGTTGAGTGGTGTAGTGTTTGTTATTCTTTTTCATAAATAAAGAGGACCGTTAATTTTATTTTATTTTTAATTTTAAAACACATTTCTTAAGTGGAGGTTAATACCCTTTAATGTATTATAGTTTTTGTTTGTGATGTATTTGTAATATAAATTGTTAGCTATAGCTGGTGTTTAACTTAAAAGAAGATTTGATAATTGTAGGGGATATTTTGTCAATTTATTTTACTAGACTATGAAATTGTATATTTATAAATTTCATAGCTTCTTTTTATTGGAGACAAAACAAGTGTTTTTTTATAATACCTTATTTTCTTGCTTTATTTGATCTGGGATACCGATATCAAAAGAAACTTCTCTAGCAGGTAAGGCAGTGCCTCTTTGTTCATTTTTGTCCACCCAAGGTTGACTAGCTATCTACCCCATCCATTGTTGGCCTACTGTCAACCAAATGAAGTCTAAAAATTTTAGTTTATTAAGTTGGCTTTTTCTCTATTTTTAGCATCGGTTTCTATTCGAATCTCTTGATTATTGAAGTTTTTTTTTTCACATTTTTTTTTTATATGCACTAATTATTGAAGATCTGATTGTAGAGTTGGTGTCACTCTCTCTCAAGTAATGCAGTTTTTTCTTTTCTTTTTATTTTCTGTTGTTCATTTCCTTTTTTTTTCCCTCCTGTTTTTGTGCATTGTTTTTTTTAAATTCGTTTATGTTATGCTTTATTCTGGGGTGTGTGTGTGTGTGTGTGTTCCAATGGAGTGGACTTTAAATGTCATTTTCCTTTTTTCTAATGCAAATTCATTGATGTAGAGAATATAGTTTGGTGGGTTGATTTTTTTTTCTCTTTTCTTGGCACATCTAGAACATATACTAGAAATCATTGTTATTTAAGGCGCGAGGCGGAATGACTGCCAAGGCGATGAGGCGCGAGGTGCAAGGTGAGGCGCGGGGCTTCTTTGAAGCGAGGCGCAAATTTTAAACATGTGCTTTTCTATTATCATGGACGCGAAAAATATTATTTACAAATATTATATATAGTTAAAAATATTATATACAGTATCGTAAGCACCGCAATACATGAATTTTTATTATTTTAAAAATATTATATATAGCTAAAGATACAAAAAAAAAAAATTTAAATATATATATATATATATATATATATGATATATAAATTAAAAAGCTGAAAAATGATGTAAATTCATGAAAATTTTGGGGTGCAAATAGAACTTGTAAAAAGTTGAAGGGAAGAGATCGGTGAATTCTGAAAATAGTGGTGCAATTTTGGTAAATTTTGGGGTAGCTTCTGTAATTTGGATAATAGGAAGCAGAGCGATCGATCGAAAAAAAATGTAGCAGAGCGATCGATCGAAAGAAAATGTTCGCGATCAAAGTCAGAGGCTAGGGCTTCGGGTTCGCGATCGAAGGCCGACCATGTTCGAGAGGTCGTCGTCGATTGGAAATCCAGCAGAGGAAGATGTAGCTGACTCACTTCGCAATCGAAGTCAAAGGCTAAGGATGGGGCTTCGGGTTTGCGATTGATCGAAAGAAAACAAAGGTTAGGTTTGCAATCGAAGTCAGAGGCTAGGGACGAGGCTTTGGGTTCGAGATCGAAGGCCGACCATGTTCGAGAGGTCGTCGATTGGAAATCCATGTTCGAGAAATCAAAGTTGGAGGCCGACCAGTAGAGGATCAAAGGCCATGTTCAAGATGTAGATGACTCACTTCAAAGAGGCGCGCCTCATCATCGCCCTACACCTCAGCTCTAAGGCGCGCGCCTCTTTGAAGTCGCCTCGCCTCACGACCGAGAGGCGCACCTTTCACAACAATGCTAGAAATAGTGAAATATATGAAATCTGAATATTTTGGTTTATTATGTTTTTATCTTTTTTCTTGCATCGATTTTTGCCTTTTCTTTTTAATTTTTAATTATGTTCTCTCTTTTATGCTTTCTTTCTTTTTATTTTCTTTTGTTCTTTTCCTTTTAATTTTTCTTTCTATTTTTGTGCCTTTTTTTATTTTTATTTTTTATGTTATGCTCTATTCCGTATGTTTTTTTTGTCTCTGTATTTGCGCCAATAGAAAGGAGGTTAGATGTTAAGTTTGTTTTTTCTAGTGCAAATTCATTGAGAAGAGAAATATATTTTGTTGGATTGATTTTTTTTTCTTTGCATATTCAAAACATAAATTAAGTGATATATAATCGAAACAAAGGAATATTGGAATAACTTGACGAAATCAGAAAATTTTGATTTATCAAGCTTCTTTTATGACGGAGACAACTATTGATTGTTATCACAATTTATCAATTTGATACGGTAAAATGAAGATATTAACAAATTTTTTATTCCAAGTTTCAAATGTTTTTCCTGTTAGAAGGGTAATTATGTCTTTCCAGTACTGATTAGGATTTCTCATATTGTTTAGAGTTTCTTATATTGTCCCCTAATTACTATTATAAATAGAGAGAGAATCTAACACAACTGTTAAGTCTTCTCATTCTTTTCACATCATCTTTTTACTTTAACATGGTATCGAGAGTAAGTTATGGGAGATTGATTCCATAAATCTGTTTAAACCACTCTTTTTTATTTTTTAATTTTTTTCCTCCCTACTGTCTAGCAGCCCACAAACCCTGGCAACGCCGCCTCCACCGCCTACCAAACACTCAGATCCACCATCGTCCAGGCCATTCCGTGCCTCCACCACCCATCGTCGTCCGCAAAATAGAGCCCTACCATCATCGCGAACCAGATCCTCCACTCGTAGTCCACTATCGACGTCGCCCACGTCGCCGCTGTCTCCTCTACTACCTCTGTCCAGATCTGATGGTCACACGAGGGTTTTATTCGAGAATGTTGTTCAGATTGTCCAGATTTGAGAGTATTATGGACCAGATCTGAGAAAATATTGTTCGTGACTACTGTTCGTTCGAATGTCTAGATTTGCGAAAGTATTCTAGACCAGATCTAATGTCCCAGATATTCGTGAGTATTGTTCCACTTACAATGTTCTTTATTTAAGCCCTACAATTGTTTGTGTTGTTGGTTTGTTTCCCTTGTCAAGTTGTTTTGTATTTGTTGTTGTATTGGCGGGAACTAATGTCGACGGTTATCCCTCAACCGTTAAGAACCCGCAAGTTGAATGAGACCAATTACTTACAATGGTCCAAAGTTGTACAAGTTGTTACCAATCAAGGGAAACGAGGTGACCGAGGAAGTAGTAGTAATGAATTTCGAGGGGGCCGAGGTGGTTATTGTCGCAGTCAACATCGTCGGTGCTCATTTTGTGACAAGGAAAACCATACTCAAGATACTTGTTGGTACAGTATTGGTCGTTCTCTTAAATATGTTCATGTGGCAACTTCTAATCAAGTTGATCCCGTTTCAGCATCCAACTCTTCAACTCCCAAGGCAAAATCTGATGATGAGTATGTTCAGTTCCTCCAGTTTAAGGCGTCCAAGCAAACATCTACCCCCATTACTTCGCTAGTTCAATGAGGTAATCCTACTGCATGTCTTTCTTTTCATCCTTTCACTTCTATACCTTGGATCATAGACTCCGCTGCCACCGATCACATGTCAGGTACCTCTTCTCTATTTATGCATATTCAGTCATCTCCCTCATTGTCCCCTGTTACTGTTGCTGATGATTCCACTGTCCCTGTTCGTGGTATTGGCACTGTGGAACTTTCACCCTCTTTCTCTTTATCCTCTGTGTTATATATTCCCTCTTTTGCTTTTAATTTGATATCAGTTAGTAAGCTTACTCAACAATTTCATTGTTCTGTTTGCTTCTTTCTTGATTTTGTCATTATCTAGGATTTGAAAACACAAAAGACGATTAGCGTAGGACGTGAGAAAAATGGCTTTTATTACTTCAACAATCACGACGAGACACCTATTATCTTGCCCACTGTTTGTCCTGCCGTTGCATCTGCCCACCAAATTCATTATCGCCTAGGTCATTCCTGTCTTGCCAATCTAAAGGAACTTGTTCCTAGTTTACGCCATTTGTTCTCCTTAGATTGTGAGTCTTGTCAGTTGGGAAAACATCATTGTACTTAATTTACTTCTCCGGCTTAGTTTCGAGCATCGAGTCCTTTTAGTTTAGTTCATTCAGACGTTTGGGGTCCTTCTCGTATTGCCTCTACATTCAGCTTTCGTCATTTTGTCACGTTTGTCGATAACTTCTCCAGGGTTACATAGCTCTATTTAATGAAAGATCGTTCTGAATTGTTCTCCATTTTCTCTGCTTTTTGTACTGAAATTAAAACCCAATTTAATGTGCCCATGCATATACTTCGTAGTGATAATACTCGAGAATATTTTTCTCAACCCTTTACTTCCTTCATGTCACAGACTGGTATACTGCATCATCTTTTTGTCCTTACACACCGCAGCAAAACGGAGTCGCTGAGCGTAAGAATCGACATCTTCTAGAAGTGGCTCGAACTTTGATGTTTGAGGTGAATGTTCCCAAACACTTCTGGGCAGATGCAGTTCTTACAGCTTGCTTCTTGATCAATAGAATGCCATCTTCTACCCTAAATGGCAGAGTTCCTCATTCTATTCTTTTTCCCCGATCGCCCTGGTTTGCTTTGCCTCCCCGTATCTTTGGATGTGTCTATTTCGTCCACCAGTTGACTCCCAACAAGAATAAGTTAGATCCTCGTGCCAAAAAATGTGTTTTCCTTCATTATTCTCGCACACAAAAGGGTTATCGGTATTATAGTCCTTTTTTACGTCGCTCTTTCATTTGTGGAGATGTCATCTTCTTTGAGTCTACCCCTTACTTTGCTGCCCCATCTCCTCGAGACGATGTGGATCAAGGTGTACCACTGACAAATTCAGCGCAATACAGACGGTTAGTTAGGAAGTTGAACTACTTGACGGTTACTAGATCAGATATTTCCTTTACCGTGAGTGTTATCAGTCAGTTCTTGAATTGTCCCACGATTTACCATTGGGATACAGTGATTCGTATACTTCGATATCTGAAAGGTTGTCCAGGACGTGGTTTGTTGTATTAGAACTTTGGTCACACTCAAATTAAGAGATCTACAGATGCAGATTGGGCCGGATCTCCCTCAGATAGGAAGTCTACTACAGGGTATTGTGTGTTTGTTAGAGGTAATCTCATTTCTTGAAAGAGTAAAAAGCAGACTGTTGTAGCGCGATCAAGTGCAGAATCGGAATACAGGGCCATGACTCATAGCAATTGTGAGTTAGCGTGGTTGAAACATTTGTTGGAAGAACTTGGATTTAAACACTCTTCACCCATAGATTTGGTATGCGATAATCAAGCAACACTTCACATTGCATCTAACCCAGTCTTCTATGAGAGGATAAACACATTGAAGTTGATTGTCACTTCATTCGAGAAAAAGTATTGTAGAAACAAATTGAGACTAAACATGAAAAGACAGTTAATCAGTTAGCTGATTTATTCACTAAATCGTTAGGGGATTCAAAGATAAAGTATATTTGTAACAAGTTAGGAGTATACAACATATATACTCCAACTTGAGGAGGAGTGTTAGAAGAGTAATTATGTCTTTCCAGTACTGATTAAGGTTTCCCATATTGAGTTTCTTGTATTGTTCTCTAATTACTATTATAAATAGAGAGAGAGAGTAACAATTGTTAAATCTTCTCATTCTTTTCATATCACCTTTTTATTTTAACATCTCCAATTAAAGTTGTGTTGTAATTATTGAATTTTTTTTTTTTTTTTCTTCATATTAATCTTTTTTTTAATATGATATATCGTCATTAAATTAAGCATTTTAATCATGATTGTAGTGAAATAGAACATAATTCTTTTGTTTGGCCATATTTTTTATTTTCAAAGATGGTTAAGGGATATTTCTTGAATTTAATGATATCAATGATGAATTTTATAACCTCAAGTCTCTTTTTTTCCATGTAATGTTTAACTTTGTTTCTTTTGTATTTTAAATGTTTTTAGGGAGTAGATGAAGTAGAAAATGGAATAATTTTTAATATTGGTGAATGATTTATTTTCTTTTGGTTTATTATTTATAGTATAATTTATTTATTACTACCATTTAACCTTTGTTATGTCTCCTTATTTATATCAGAACAAGTTTTAGTCTTAGTTTTCCATTATTATTGATGTTTAATTGTCGTATATATAGTATATTCAAAAAATGTGTTTAAATGAAATAGGTGTACTAGAATGTTGTATAAATAGCTTACCCAAAAAATATATTATATAAACGGAGATCATATCAAAAAAATCGAAACATTTTAATTTTTTGTTTGTTTTAAGGCACGGGTTATACGCTAGTGTGTATATATATATGCACATGAATACATATATGTGAGTTTGTATGTATCCATATGTGCCTCTGTGGTATGTATGTGTGTGCTCTATGCGTGTATGTAACCAGAGCATAGCCTCGCAGACTAACCTTTACAGCAACTTCTTGGTGGTCTTTCAGTATAGCTTGGTGCACTTGAGCAATAGAGGCAGCAGCAATTGGTTTCTCATCCAACGACAAAAATCTGATATTCATATAAACAGACTCCAAAGTCAATAGCAAACCCTGGGCTTCCAAATGGAAGCAAGCACGCATAAAGAGATTCTACGAGCAGATTTCACATAATGAAGAGTTAAGAATTAAGAGCTTGAAATGCAAAATCTGGAAGAATTTTCAATACTGGGATTCACGGAACACTTCTCTTAAAAAAGGGGAAAATCTAGATTTTCCCTTTTGCTTTCAAGACAATGTTGTGACATGATTTTTCCATACTATTCAATTTTAACATGAAATTTCAAGGAAATATTCAACTGAAAGCTGCATGGTTGCCTGAAGAATTTAATAATTTGATTCAATTAGACATGATCAGTGTGGTAAAAGGCGCGGGCGGGGGCACAAGGCGGGCGTTTTAACATGTCCCGGGCGGATATGAATTTTTAATATTTATAAGATATATAAGAATTAAAAAATATATAAAAATATTGTAGGAAAAAAAATATAAGATGGCAAAAGAAAAATAATGAACATGTAAAAAAATTTATGCTAAATTATTAACAAAGTAAAATAATGAAAACTTCTATAGGATAGTGGACTGGAAATAAGCAAAAATGCAAGTTCAATTCTCCCTAGAAATAGTTACTTAATCACCCAATCATATAATAATAGAATATGAGCATTTTTAACTACATTTTAGGGTTTTGTTTCGTAGTAACTTGAGTAATGTTAAAAGCTAACCATAGTTAAAAATTAAAACAACAAAATAAATTAATTTTAATTAACATTTAATTTATTGAAATAAAAAAATTAAAAAACACATTGGACTTCGCCCAATTTTTACGCCCAGGGTTCCGCCCAAAAGTATGGGGCGTACGCCCAAGGAGCATTTGGCCCCAGAAAACGCCTTTTGCAACACTAGACATGATTAACAACAAAGAAACACAAGAAACTCGATGAAAGTTTCAAAGAAAATGAGTCCCATAAAAATAGCAACACCAAATGCAATGACAAATGAGAATTTTCATGCCGAAGTAGAACTTCAAAAGCTTATAAATCTGTTTAGTTCCTTATAAGAGGATCTCTATCAAATGGGTCTAAAACAAGCCTCAATCTTTCAATCATCCAAGAGTATACATGATTTGGGAGCCAAAAGCCCCCAAAATAATTAAATAAAATAAAAAGTAGAGCTATTTGAAATAAATCATAGATTTAAGATAGAAAGTAGGAATAGGATGAACAGTTTGTGTCACTATTTTTCCATCAAATTACATTGACATCCAGTCAAACATTCTAGGAATAAAATAAAAATGGGGAGATTTGTAATGCCCATGCAGACCAAACTAAAATAGAGTGCTCAAAGAATTAGCACGACGAAAATAAAGCCACTTACAAACCAAAATCTCAATAGCTGATGCGGGATCTCAGAAATTAAAAACAATCTTTAAGGCACATTCCATTTTATATGAATTTCATACATTCACAAATCTCCAAGCACCACCCAATATAAATGATATATACATCATAAAATTAGGCCAAAAGAACGACTGAGGTGGTCCAGTCCTTTTTCTGGGCCAATAAGCCTGCTATGGGTACCAATACTAAGCGGGAGAAAAAAATTAAATTGGCAGACTGAAACACCTATTAAATGATTAAGTACATATGTAATCCATTAACATGTAATAAAAAGAAATATGATGGTAAATATTGAGCAGAAAAAGCTTACATCTCTGACAAATCTGGTCCTAGATTGCTGATTAGCACTTTTTTTATGGCTTTGAAATCACAAGGAACTGCCTAAAGCATTGCAAAAACAAACTAGCACAAATATAATTCGATAAAGATGATTACAAAAAGATAAATAATTAGTTAATGACAAATAATAATAATTATTTTTTAAAAAAATGTGACAAACAGCTCAAAACTGTTAAAACCTGATCTTGTAGTGATGAAAGGGTTGATGAGTATTCTTTTGGCACTTGACGCATGGCTGCAACAAATTGCCCCACTTTCACATAGAAGCCTTTGTTGGCCTCGCACATTTTTAAAATTCTATTTGCCGAACGCAGATGAACCTAAAATATGCCAATCAGTTAGAAGTTTAATACAAAGTAAAGCTGTGACATAACATCATGATTAAATGCTCCAAACGAAATTTTGCAGTAGCATTTTCATCAGGTTCTTTGCTATCTTCATGAAAAATACACTGGTTTCTAACATACATAAAATCGTAGAGTGCAAAAACTTATTTTAGAGAACCAAGGAATAACCAACTGCATTGCATAAAATGATTTCTTTCTATTTGCCAGATAATTGATCGGGTTGAGGCCAGGATTCATAATTGGTTAAAATAGGTATTTGTCATATGCTGGAAGAGTACAGTTAATCAAAACTGTTCCTACTAACTAGTATTCAAGCTGATGGTGGAGAGACGGTCGAGGATGTATCACGAGTAATAAAGGTCTCATGATCAAACAATTTCTCATGAAGCTCATCAAACGTAAGCGGGGAGTCTCGAGTTCAAATAGCCAATGAGATTTCCTTATATTCTGGAGAAAGATCTTGAAGAACATGGAGAGTGACATCATCCAGCGTTAGATTTGCACTAGATGCATTCAGGGTTGTAACAAGTTGTTTGATTTGATGGAGATACGCCGACATAGGTTCAAATCCTTTGGTTACTCGGGCCAAAGACTCCTTAAGAGTCATAAGACGTGCACGAGATGGTCGTGCATATAAATTATGGAGAGTAGTCCATATGTCAGAGGATGTTGCTGCAGACATCCTGATAGATCACCCTCACCAATATGATAATTCTCAATGAACAGAAATAGGAAAATGAATGTAATAGCGATATTCAAAGGAAACTGAACTAGTATTAATCACATGAGGAATGAAAAATACAAGTAGAAGAAAAGAAATGAACTTCTAGGAATTCAAGAACTTGGTTTCTCCCAATTCACTCTCAGAATTTCGGTACCCTCTCAATTCTACTAACCTGCTATTTATTTAGGCTAGAACATCCCTCTAACTAATTCTTCTAACAACCCAACTTACTAACAAACTCAACAACTTATCCCAACTAGCAAAGAACCTTCTCAACCCATCTCAACCAACTTAGCCAAATCACTTCTTTTACACACTTCTCTTCTTATTCCTCACATATGTATATTTGATAAGTGGCCTATCAATACCCCCCTTCGAACTTTCACCTTGTCCTCAAGGTGAAAAGTTGGAAATTGAGTGTTCAAAAACTAAAACTCTTCCCATAGATTCAGGTTCAACAAGCCACTCCATCTTGTCTGTAAGGACCTCAGGTAGAGGCTGCACCCTAGTAGAATTTCCCACTGCTTTCTTCAATATCGAAACATGAAACACTAGATAAATGGAAGTAGTGGGGGGCAGGTCCAACTTGTATGCTACTGCTCCAACCCGAGATATCATTGGATAAGGGCCGAAAAACTTAGGAGACAACTTCCCATTGGCTCTCTTTGCCAAGGACTTGTGACGATAAGGTTGGAGTTTCACATAAACCCAATCCCCTTCAGCAAACTCGACTTTGCGCCTCTTCTTATCCGCATAATTCTTCATGCGTTTCTAAGAACGGTTCAAATGGTATTTGAGTTCTTTCAAGATGTGGTCCCTCGCTTGAAGTTGAGAATCAACCTCGGACGTAGAAGTGGAACCAACTTCAAAACGTAACAATGGTGGTAGATCGCAGCTATAGAGAGCTCAGAATGGAGTGGTGTGAGTGGACGAATAAAATGAAGTATTGTACCAATACTCCGCCCATGGTAGCCACTTAACCCACTGCTTGGGTTTATCTCCAGCAAAACACCGCAAATAGGTTTCAATCTCACGGTTTACCACCTCAGTTTGCCAGATAATAGGCGATGCTACGCTTCAACGCTGTGCCTTGTAAACGGAACACCTCCGTCCAAAACTTGCTTAGAAACACCTTATCACGATCAGAAACAATGGAACGTGGTACCCCATGTTAGCGTATCACTCCTTCACGAACACTGCAGTAACATCTTAGACATTGAAGGGGTGTTTTAGAGGGATAAAATGAGCATATTTCGAAAGGTAATCCTTCCACAAAATCCATGGATAAATCCTCAAAAACCTAGTCCGGAATAGGCAGTGATTGCAGCAGCCCTGTTGGACTTAGGGCCACATGTTTATTCTGTTGACAAAGCATCAACCGCTTTGTTTTCACTTCCCGATTGGTACTCTATGTCAAGGTTGTAGCCCCACAACTTTGAAACCCATTTCTGGTGTTCATTAATCACCAACCTTTGATCAAGCATCTCAAACTCCGCTGGTAAGTACAAACAATGAATTTGCGTCCCAATAGGTAAGGTTGCCACTTTTGAACTGCTAAGATGATGGTCATCAACTTGTGCTCGTATACCGACTTAGCTCGCACCCTTTGGTTAAGAACTTGGCTGAAATACATGATTAGCTGCTGATTTTGCATCAATACCGCACCAATGCCAAACCCTGAAGCATCCGTTTCCACCACAAATGGTTGATAGAAATTTGGAAGGGCTAAGACGGAAACCGTTGTCATAGCCACCTTCAAAGCTTCAAATGCCCTTTGTGCCTCCTCATTCTATCAAAAACAATCTTTCTTCAGTTGGTTGGTGAGTGGTGCCGCCATATGACCATAATTCTTCACAAATTTTCGATAATACCCCGTTAAGCCCAAGAACCCTCGTAGGGCTTTCAAGTTGGTCGGAATTGGCCATTCCACCATAGCTTGTATCTTCTTAGGGTCAGCCGCCATCCCTTTAGCCAACACTATATGACCCAAATACTCCAGCTCTTCTTGTCCAAAAACGCACTTTTTGAGATTGACCGCCAATAAATGCAGCTTCAAAGTCTCCAAAACCACCCTCAAATGTTCCATATGCTCCTCCATAGATTTACTATACAACAAAATGACATCAAAAAACACCAACACAAACTTCCGAAGATACTTCTTAAATACCTCATTCATCAATCCTTGAAAGGTCGCCGATGCGTTCATCAACCCAAAAGGCATCACGAGGAACTCATAGTGGCCTTAATGTGTCCTAAAAGCCGTCTTAGCCACATCACGAGGGCTCACTCTAATTTGATAGTATCTCGACTTTAGATCCAATTTAGAGAAGAACCGTGCCCCATGTAATTCATCCAAGAGTTCGTCTATCACCGCAATAGGAAATTTGTCTGGAACGGTTATCCAGTTCAAAGCCCTATAGTCAACACAAAATCTCTAACTTCTGTCTTTCTTCTTCACTAAAATAACAGGGCTTGAAAATGGACTATGACTAGGCTGTATGATACCGGCTGCAAGCATTTCTCCTACCAAGCGCTCTATCTCGTCTTTTTGCACTTGTGGGTAACGGTATGGTCTCACACTCATTGGTTCAACCCCTTCTTTCAAAACAATGTAGTGGTCCAACTCCCTTTGAGGGGGTAATCCCCTCGGCTCCTTCACCACCTCTGGGTACCCTTGTAACAGCTCGTCGAAAGCTTGAGGAACCTCCATTGCTCCTTCTTCATCCCCATTCCGTACTGCTAGTGACCTAAGTTCCAGCAAATACCGATGCCCTTCATGCTGTACAGTACGCATCATCGCTTTGAGCAAAATCTGCGTTTTGCATAGTCCTGGTCCCAAGGTAAATTTCATGATCAAGGCCTTCCAATTCACTTGCATAACTCCCAATTTTGACAGTCATTGCAACCCCAAAATCACGTCTTCTTTCCCTAATTCCAATGGTAGAAAATCTTCCACCACCTCTACTTTGGGAAGAGACAGCAACACTCTCTTGCAGATCCCATCGGTGCTCACCGTTCCTCCTGTTCCCATAATCACCTTGTACACCGTGGTCACCGTTACTGGTAAATTTAGCCATTGTACTACATCTTTAGAGATGAAGTTATGCGATGTGCCACAATCTACCAACATCGTCACTATTTGTTGCTCAATTTTCCCTCATAGCTTCATGGTATGTGGATTGGTGTAACCCATTACTGAGTTCATCAACAGTTCAACAACACCTTCCACCAGCTCAGGGCCTTCCTCTACTATTTCTTCCTTTCCTACATCTTTGATCGAGCCAATATCATCTACAATCAAGACTTGGAGTTGTCAATTCTTACACACATGGCCAGGAGAGTATTTCTCCTCACATCGATAACACAATCCCCTCTCGCAACAACTTAGGCATTCAGCGTTGGTGTACCGCCGGTAGGCCGACGATTTTCGTGTCGCCTACGTCTCCTCCGGTCGCGCCTTCCTCTGCTCTAGTCCAGTGTGCACTGTGACCACTGTCAATGATGGTACGAAGGTGTTCGAAGCTCTGGTTGTCGTCGTCGCGAAGTTCGTTGAGAATCTAGGGCTTGAATAAGTTGAACCCGACCCAGAACCCGAAGGATTGCTCCACGACCCGTTGGACCCAGACCTGACCTGCGTGGCCTATAACACTCTATTCTTATCTTCAATCTATCGAGTAGCCTCCATCATCTCCATCAAATTGCTAGGTTTAAGCAATCGGACCTCAACCCTTATCGATGGCTTGAGTCCATTGAGGTAGATACTCTCCAACACTTCATCCGATAGCCCCTTCAATGGCGAACGCCAAGATCTCAAAGCGTTCCTGGTAATCTTCAACGGTGGTTTCTTGACGTGTGGCCAGAAATTTCTCACAAAGGGACCCTTCCATGCTCGATCAAAATCGATGCAGAAAAGCCAACTTGAATTCATTCCAGGTATGAAATTATCTCTCACCATCGTTCATCTGATTCATCACGAAATATCGTTCGACTCTAAAAACCCACCTATCGGGATCAATCCCAATGAAAATTGATAGCTCTAACCTCCTATACAATCTATTTCCAAACACTTCTATTGTAACCCCTCCTCCTATCGTCTGCGTCTCCATAATCTCAGGCTGTTTCTGCTTCTCCACAATCTTCGATGAAGAACTCGTGTCCTCCCTTCGCACCAATTGATCTATCTTTCCCATCATAAGAGCCATTGTTTTCTCCAAGCCACCAATATTATGAACTTTAGTTCGAACAGATTCGATCTCCTTCTGTCATTCTTCCTGGACAAGGTCCATCTTCTCCTTCAATGCTCCAACCTTCTTTTGGGCCATGTTATCCTAGAATCGTCATTGTTCTGATTACCAATTTGATAGATCTCTCTCACCAATATGATAATTCTCAATGAACAGAAACAGGAAAATGAATATAATAGCGATATTGAAAGGAAATTGAACTGGTATTAATCACATGAGGAATGAAAAATACAAGTAGAAGAAAGGAAATAGACTTTCAGGAATTTGAGAATCTGGCTTTTCCCAATTCACTCTCAGAATTTTGGTACCCACTCAATTCTACTGACCTGCTATTTATTTAGGCTAGAACATCCCTCTAACTAATTCTTCTAACAACCCAACTTACTAACAACCTCAACAACTTATCCCAACTGCCAAGAACCTTCTCAACCCATCTCAACCAACTTAGTCAAGCCACTTCTTTAACACACTTCTCTTCTTATTCCTCACATATGTATATTTGATAAATGGCCTATCACATCCCATATGGTGCAACTTCATTCATCAAGGAAGCGACAAGAGCACTTCGAAACAATTGATCTTAATGATTCCATAAAAGAGAACTAAGTTATAGATCTGTTGGTGGAAAGATGACATAAGATGCAAAATCATTAGTTGATAAGAATTGAGCGCCACTGAGAATATCATAGTTGGTAGTTTGATGAAGATAATTTTAGAGGGGCTTGTGCTACGGTATTAATAGAGAGGAGTTGGCTATCATAAGTCGGGGTAGATGGAGAAACCATTGGTATGGTTGGGGGGATCGAATGGGTGGTGGTTGAAATAGAAGGAAGAGGCGGAATTAGGCGGAATTTGTGAGATAATGGAAAGAATTGGATATTTAGGCAGTGATGGAAGCGTGGAAGATATGGAGTGTGGCGGAAGTGAAATGGAGAAGGGTGTTGGGATGGCTATATGTTGTTATACGGTGGCAGGGTGTTGAGTGGTTTGTGGCAGTGGAAAGGTGGACGACAATGGTGGTGTCGTTTGGTTGTTGATGGGTGATGATTCTTCCATTGTAGCAACAATTAATTAACAAAGAAAAAAAAATGGGGGGTGGCAATTGGCTCGGGGCTCTGATGCCATGAAGGAAATTGATGAAGGTGAAATCCTCAATATTATTGACAAGTATTCATCAGTATTTATATACAAGAATGTGAAGAAAAACCCTAGACAACTTAACAAGAGACTACCAAATATAGAAAAGGAAATACAATCAAATCATAATGAATACATAATACACAATGGAGAGAAATCTTAAGATTATGCAAATTTCCTAATAAGAACAATCATTACTCCACAATAGAATGGGTGACGAGGCACCATGTCCTCTCTCCTAAACCGACGAAGGATTATATAAATACCCAGGTAAGTTAAGGGCGCAGGTATGGTGAACTCCACTCTACTACCACTTAGCACTACTCATTATATCTCTCCACCGATTACTTATTCCCACACCAGAGGTCCTTCTTCGGGATCCACCCCGGTGTCAAGGATTTGTGCAAAAACTTCGCTGGGCGCAACAGGACGGAGACCAGCAAGGGAAGATCTATAAATTCATTGTGTTACCATTTCTAGGCAACATCACAAGTTTTATGGGCAAGCCATCGTATGCTGCCTGAAAAGTTCTTAAAAAGACTGGATCAAATATTGAGAACGTTTCTTTGGCCTGGAGTTTATAAAAGGACTACTGGGAGTGGGAGTAAGGTGAGTTAGAATCAAGTTTGTAAACCATACAAAGAAGGGGGGTTGAGCTTGAGAAGAATGGTGGAATGGACTAAGGTGTTTATGGTTCGGCACTTACGTCATTTATGTACAGTCACTGACTAATTAATTTGGGTTGGTTGGATCAGAAGTCAAATTTTAAAGGGGAGGAGCTTGTGGGATGTGAAAATTCCTCTGGAATTGGAGGAAAATGAGGAAGCTTAGAGATTTGATTAGGCCATGGATTCATCATTGTATTAGTACTGGAGAGGACACTAAGTTGTTCTTTGAAAACTGGTATTCTAGAGGTTCTTTAATTCAGCAATGGGGTGAAAGACTGATATATGATATGGTAGCCAACTCTCTTTATATCCAAACAGCCGCATTATTGGAAGATAAACAAAGAGACATCATCCATTACGCAGACACATGGGTACGAACCTCGGATAATAAACGCCGATACTCATTCGAATCCACCGACAAGCCGTGTAAGGAATATTTGTAATCCACAATATTAGTAGTTATCTGCGTCAAATAAACCAATAACTCGTCATACACAGCCAAATTTTTCGCAAATGGAAATGAATGTGAAGTTGAATGATAGAGTCGAACGGTGAAGAGAGCGCGAGATGATCGAATAACGCTGTGGAATCCAGCCCGAATGCCGTCGGGGAAGGAGGTGGAAGTCAGCGGAGAGCCGTCGGGCGAGATGAGAGGGTTAGGGTTTAGGTGTTGGCGAGTGAGGGTGGCGACGCCTGTGGCTGTGACCAGGCCGACCGAGGCCCTCGCTGCCTTGGCGAGGAACCTGGTTCTCATGGAGTTTTGGCTGCTATATTAATTTCTACGTCACCGAGGTTGTTGATAACAGAGAAGACGCAACGGAGTTGGAATGTATTCGCTTTCCCTTTTCTTTGTCCGGTCATGGTCATCTCCACTAATTAATTTTTCGATTGATTATGTTCGGATGGTATTTACAATTAAATTTAAAATTTAATTTTTTAAAATATTTTTCGATTGAGCCAAACTCTAATTAACAAAAAATAAAAATAAACACCTCATTTTGTCAACCGGACTAAAACTTCTTTGAGTATTCACTTTCCTCTCATTGTTGAGAATAGTCGAAAAATGTATGCGCCTATGTTCATGTATGAAAGAACAAATGTTCAATTTTACAACATTTCAAAATTTTGTCTAATTAGTCGAGGTGCACAATAATTGATCTAGACACACTTTACCAAAAAAAAAAATTATAGGGTTTTGTCTGATTTTGTAAAAAATCATAATTTTCTCTTTATTCACAAAATGTCATGATTAATTTTTTGTTATTTTGATCAAGAATCATTTAGTACCTTTCTAAATTAAAAATTATTAAATTTTTTATCGATAATAAATTAAAAATTAACATATATACAAATATCTCTTTATTTTATTTTTTTATATTTTCATCTTGCACATTTTTTTCTTCTTCTAGCAGGTAGCCAACCCCAACGTTAGAGATGACGCTTGATTTCTCTTTGCGTTGTTGTAGATCTGGCATGACCGGATCTCTACAGATCCGGCACCGCCTTATGCCAGAGAAAAAGAAAGAAGAAGGAATAAGAAGAAAATAATTGTGGTGGTAGAGGTTGAGGCTCTCGGTAGGGTGGAGTGGGGAGATTAAGTTTTTTCTTTTTTTTGAAATTGGTTTAAAAAATAAAGGGGTGAAAGTAATTTCTTTTAAATAGTGTGCTAGAGATTTTTTTGAAAAATAAATAAAAGTACATATTTTTTAAATGGGCATTTGTTTACATAAATTATTTGGTTAAAAAGGTTTATTTATATTTAGCAAATGATATAGGAGGTATGCGATTTAAGGTAAAATGATAAAGGAGGTCAGAGTAAAAACCCTTATGTTGAATTATGTATAACATTGTGTAATAGGTATGTCTCGTCTCTCTCGTTGAAATCTTTGTCTTCTCTCTTAACCCCCTTCCCCCCTCTCAAAATTGAAATTCCATTTATGGAATCAGTCCCCCCCTTCTCTCGTCGCTCAACCTTTCCCAAACCCTTGTCTTACCCGATCTCGATGAAATTGCTGATGGAGGATGTGACGATGGCAGTGGAGATGATCATCAAGAAAAATGCATTCTCAGGCGACGAGACTTAAATTTGCAAAATAGATCTTTGCACAGAAGAACTAGATCAGTGTCATCCTTGAGGACCAATTCGTTTAAGTGGCATGAAGACAATGATAAGGGGGGGTGAATTGGGTAATATTAAAAAATTATCAGAATAATAACACTTCAAAAATCAAACAATTAATTTTAACATAAAATTAATGATTATCTTTATAACAGCGGATAAGTGTAATAAGCTCTAGGTACACACCCAAACAATACAAGATAAAATAAAAGAAATAAACAATGCAGTACACACTGATATATCTTGGTTCATCAAGCTACTTTTAGCTAATCCAGTTCTCTGAGTCCCACGGAGATTTGCACCCACCAAACTCAAGATTCATTTATAGGTAGAAACGAAACCCTCACAATGATTCTTTGCACAGGCTCAGAATCAATCTTTATAATTCATTTTCCTAGGCTTAGGAATAACCTCTTCTTTTTCCCGGGCTCAAGAATAACCTATTTTTTTACATGTTAAAGATTAACCTAATTCTATTATAGGGAGAATCACAACCTAATTCTTTTTATACCTTAGGCTCAAGAATTAAACCTCACACAAATATGCTCCAAATATCTTTTTACCCGGTAAGGACTGAACCATTACAATTCACTCACAAATTCGATCAAAGAAGAATTAACACCTAATATTTTTATACTCTAGGCAAATATCAAAACCTCAATCTCTTTACCGGAAGAGATTGAAACCAGTTACCCTTAATTAGACACTCTCAGTACTATCTAATTTGACACTCAACTCACCAATTAAAAATAATTAATAAGTGATTTTTCCACTCGGAGCTTCTACCACTCTAGATAAATTCAAACTCAATTAATGTCCTGATACTAGTGATAGAAAAGTGAGAATTTCAAAATCTGATAAATAAAGATGGGTAGCAAGCAATTAAACACATAATCAGATTTTCATAAGAAATTGTTTCAAAAATAATTTTCAATAAAAAATTCGAAAAACAATTTCAAAAATCAAATTCCAAATAATAAATAATATAATCAAGCAACAATTAATAGTAAGTAATTTGGAAAGATCTCACCAGGATTCCATTGAATAAATAATAATTAGCAATGCAACTTTAAATCGGTCATCGAACAAATAATCTCAAAAGAATTATTCTCAAAAAAGATCTCACAAACTCTCAGTATGATAACTCTTAGAAAGCACGAGAACTGAATAGATCAGAATAAATTCAGATTATATTGATATCTGATCTCTTTTAGAAGTGAAAAACGTATGTCTATTTATAAATGAATAAAACAAGCCCTCCAATGGCTAGTTTCCATAAATTATAACATTTAATTACACCTGATGAGGGTATTTTTAGGCATCTCTGAGTCAACACTTGAGACCTAACCACGTGTCAACCCTCGCAATGACAGTGACGTATTCCGGAATCTACAACGCCACGTTGGAGCATACACCGACTACGGTTCCTCCCTGGAATCTCATTTATACCCAGGGAGGAGCGAGGAGCCCCGCAAAGACGTGTCGCTCTGAGCTCTACGCCGTGCCCTCAGCGATCAGTTTCAGGGACTCAGTCGCTCACCTCGACCGACTCCTATTTTCACCTTGTTTCTTCTCCAAGACTCCACGGATCTCTGCGCTCCTTCACTAGCTCATCGCCACAGGCTTGTCAAAAGCCCGCAGGCTTCGCCAAATGGGCCCAAAAGCCCAAGCCCAACGATTATCTCCTAAACGCCCCAGATTATCGGCTAAACACAGGGTTTCGACTAATTAATCGTGTTTAGGCCCGACTAATCATCTCCAACGCTTATATATATTGGGGGTTATGTAAGCCCAAGGTATGCTTTAATGACTTACATTACGTGTGAGTTCATTTGTTTCCTTACTATATTCTGTACCTTTTCTCTCTGAGTACTGATTACCACGCCGGAGGGGCTTCACCGGGATAAACCCCGGTCTGAGCCTTCTGCAGGTACACTCCCTGAGGAGCAGAACTCTGGACACAGTAGGTCAGTCCTCTCAGGACCCAGCACAGCTTGTTCGAGGATTTTTCAATCGACGACTCCACCTCAGCAAGAGGACCCACCTGTCATCCGACTGGACCATACTCGAGGTGTGTACCAGTTTTATGCACCAACAACACCAATAGACCTTATATATCATAATGACTCATTTCAGGTATAATTTACTTAAAAATATCTTTTAAAATATTCAATGAAATCCCTTAAACTTTTACTCAAACTCAAATTAATAAGATATGAAGAATTAAAAGGACCAATTTGAAAAATATTTTAATTTCATGTACCAAATTTATAGGGATATTCAAATATTAGTTGCATATCTTAAATAACGTTAAATCCCTAAGATATCTCTCAAATCTTAACCACAAAACGGCTAGTATTTGAATAAATCCCGAAATTTCACAAATCCAGAAACATACCATAAGTTGACTTATCTGTCAACTTACCAATCCATAAGTCAACATGTCTGTTAACTTACCAATTCAGAGAATTTCGTAAGTCGACTTGTCTGTCAATTTACCAATTCAGAGACTTTCACCTTTGGACATAGGTCGACCTACATGTTGACCGACCATGCTGGAATCCTTCCTCAATTCAATTTTAATCCATTGTTTTCAACGTTTTTGTCCCTTTAATCAATTTCTTTTCTCAGTTAGCTCCAATAAATTCTTAAATTCAATTTTAATTAATTATCAATATTTCTTTTTCAATTACACATAGGAGCAAATAATTTAACTAATTAGGATCCTATAAAAAACACACATATTTATAAAAAAATCATTTTGTATCGTGTGTAATCCTAATCGAGAATCATTAAGAGTAAAAATTTAACTTGAGTTATTTTCTCTACATTCTTCAATTTCTTAACTTCCATCATCTTTGTTATTTGTCTTTAGTATTTAGCATCCATTTCAACTTCTTCATGATAATATCTTCATTGGAACTAATAAACTGAAATACTTAATCAAACCGTTGGTTCCACAAAAAACATCAACATTTAATTATTCATCAAAATCTTAGGATCAACATCTCTGATATGGAAAAACTCTCGCTCATAACTGACATAGGCATTTAGCCTTAAATAGGTTGGATTGGGTATAAAATTTGATCTGGAACAGACAGACCTAATGGGTTATCTAGACCAAAGCATGATAGGCCCACTTGGGCGTTAGTTTCGGCGGTCTTCTGTGCAAGACTAACGCTCCCATAAGGAGGCCCATATTTGGGTATATTCAAACTCACAGTGTCAAAGGCCAAGGAACTAATAGATTAGCCTAACATGAATGATTCCCCTACACTTGAGGAGATGAACCAGATTGACTGTAATAGCCTATATTTAATGGAGACCGTTATGGAGATCTCTCTTGAGATCCTGGGGATATTGGTTATCTTCTAAGTCGTTAGGAGCGTTTCAATGAGTTGGTGACCTCTCCAAAGTAATGGCTACATATCTCTAAGCTTATAAAATGGGTAGATATTATTAGTAATTTTTACTATTTAATCTATCTACAACTTTCTTCATATACCAGATTAACTTATTCTCACGTTGAATGTTCTTTAACCAACACCACACTGGTGTCCCCCATTAGAACTTACGGTTTTGCAGGTAACAGGAGGAAAGCGAAAAAATTTCTGGCACGTGCGGAGCTATAACACGTGTGGGAGATTTTTTGGCAACATCAATCTCAACAGAGTTGAATATCGCCAAGCTAGACGTTGATGGCCGACAGAATGACGCCGTGTCAAATGAGACAACTTTGTCAGCTTTTGGTTCTTCAGCCTAGTCATGTTCTGGTGGCCAGAGTTCTAAGAGATGGTTTTTCCTTAAGGAGTTCTTCTATAGGAGCAAAATTGAAGGCAAAAAACAGATGTTGACGAGTTAAAAAATGCGAAGCAGGAGGCAAATAATGCGAATCATAATGTAAAAGAGGTAAATAAGAAGAAAGCGGTGAACAAGAAGACAAGGAATTCTACTAGGGAGAGGCGGGTCTCTTCTTTGACTTATGAGTCGTAATACATGGCTAATAGAGCTTAGGCGGAGGAGATGAGAAGGAAGACATAGTTCTCGTACAAACAGGGATTGTTGGGTTGTTTAGGCCCCGTTTGGTTAGTGTTCCCAACTAAACTCAACCCAACCCAACCCAAAAATTCAGGGATTGATTGTTGGGAACGCGTTTGGCAACGCACAAAACCCAACCCAACCCAACCCAAAAAATAGGAATTGATTCTCAAAATCCTAAAGAAACCAGAAACAAAAAAAAGTTGTTTCTTTTTGTGCCCAAAAAACTCAACCCAAAGTTCTAACTTCCGATTTCATTTGCCGGCCAACCACCACCACCCGCCGCCGCCGGCCATCGTCCGGCGACCATCGCCGGCTGCCGCCGCCGCCGTCCGGCGACCGACCGCCATCTCCGGTGACCGTCCGGCGACCGCCGCCGTCTCCGGCGACTGTCCAGCGACCGTCCACTGCCGGCGGTTACCTCCGACGACCATCGCCGGCAGCCGCCTCCGCCGTCTCCGGCCACCTCCGGCGACCTTCCACTGCCGCCGCTACCTCCGCCGACCACCTTCGGCGACCGTTGTCGGCACCTCCGCCGCCATCGGCGACCGTCGCCGGCCACCTCCGCCGCCATCGGCGACCGTCGCCGGCCACCTCCGCCGCCGGCGGCTGCCGTCTGGCCGCCACCAAACAAAAAAAATAAATTAAAAAAAAATAAATTTAGTTTTAGGATAAAATCGTTACCAAACACATTCTGTTCTCAGCACAAAACAAAAATTGTCATTACCAAACGTAATTCTATTCTCAAAATTCTCAATCCAACCCAATTCAACTCAACCCAACCCATTCCAGTTAGGTTCAAAAAAGTGGGAACACTAACCAAACGCCACCTTAGGGTTTAGTTCCAGAGTTATGGCACCATGAATTGGATCGCCATTGGGGGTGGGTGGTTTGCCGGTGGGTTGACCCTTTGGGTTGCAGAGAAGAAGAAGGGTAGGGAATAGGGGTAAAGAAATAAGACAATTACATTTAGACCCTAAAATTTTGGATATTGTTCTAAATAAACCCTAATAAATTAGTTAGAATAAAATGACGAAATTACCCTTATTTTTGGACATAAAATGACCAAAATACCCTTACTTTAAATGGTTAACCATTAAAGTTGACTAACACCGTTGCAATTTTGGCCAATCAGAAATGAAATTGAAATGTGAAGGACCCAATGTGTCTATTTCCGAATATGAGGGTCCAATTGAGTACTTGCTACATTTATGAGGAACCAAAAAGGTCATTAACCCAAATACTAAATTCGTATTCCATAAATTCTCTTTACCATAGTTATAAATGGTTGAAAGGATACATGAACATGGTCGCCCAATGAGGAAGCGTCACAATAATCTGAATTGTCAAAGTAAATATGTTAGCCAAAAAAAAAAAAAACTGCAATATAAAATTAGTTAAATACATCAAGATTCAAAACTATTATTGCTGGAGGGCATTCCCATTGAAGTAGTGTAGTTTTATTAATTAGAGCAAGCTCTTGAGCTTTTTCACCCCAATCCTACAAAAAAAAAAAAAACATTAGCAATAAAGTAATTTTTATTATTAATATATTAAAAATAACTTAAATCATTTTACATACCAATGCAATGCTTGAGTGAATTATAACATAACTTCTGGATAAACAACATTCATTGTGGATTGAGACCTATCTTTAGGTGGAAGTACACTTAATCGGTTGAAAAATATACATCTAGATAAGGCTACATAAAGCTGTCTGTGAAGTGTAGTTAAATCTATCCCAACAAATTTCATCGATTAACCTTGCTATTTGTTTATTGTCATGGCATAAACCAAACGAATAGGAAATTGTCGTCTTGTCATTTGAAAAGGAAAATTTGAATATGAATGAGTTAAAGATATTATCGGAATAAATACCAAATTTTTGGATTTATCCTTGTTAAAATCCAAGCCTCAATTATTCGGGAAGTACATCTAACAACCATCAATCGAGTCACGTTACGAAGTCTAGCATTAGGTGCAATATTTTTCAGTAACATTAGAGGACAACTTATTTTCAAATTTAATTTGAATGGAGGAAGTCTAGGAGTATCTAAAGAATTTAGATATTCATTGAGAAAACGATTAGTGATTATTCGATTAATCTCACTACAACTAAGTATGTGATCATTTATGTTGGAAAATTATCAATGTTGTTGAATTAATCGCACTAACATTGTCATTTCGGGTTGAAAGAATAGATCGCTTAGTCAATTATGTTGGGGTGACAGTTCTAACAACATTCAACTATGGGTAAACTATTGAGATGAGTTGAGACAGTATTTGACACTTGTGTATGTTTGACGACAATTCTATTATCTCAGGTGAATTGCTTCCAATCTTTAACAAAAAAAAAAATATAAAAAATTAATGTTTAACCTTGTTCAATTTGTTTTTTTTTTTTAAATCCTCTCTCTCTCTCTCTCTCTCTCTATATATATATATATATATATATATATATATATATATATATATATATATATATATTAAATAAACAGTACCTCCAATAAAAACTTGACAAACTCATTAATTTTAGTATTTGTGCTACTCAAGTGCATGTTGAGATCTAGAGTTGACACTTTCATGACTTTCCAAAGGTCAGACTGCCGAAGCGAAGCACCACAAATTGTTGACGAATGCCTTTGGGTATAACGTGTAATATTTTTTCTAACATCTCGACCAAGAACAATAGTGATACCCCCAAATGGATTCGGGTTATTTATTATATCTTGAAGTGTGTGATCTACCGATTTAACGTAATACCTATGCTGCATTGGAACCTCATCCCAAATTATTAATTTAGTTTCTCTGAACAATTCCATATGCAATGATTGCTTACTAAAATCGCAAACTGAGTTTTCAAGAATATTAGAAAGAATGCAAAATGTAGAATGTCCAGTTCTGCTTCCTTGTAGAAGTAGCGATCTAATATCGGACGAAGCAACAATACTGACAACATGACCAATATTATGACATTTTGTTGCGATCATGTTGTACAAAAAGTCTTTCCAATACTGGCACCACCATTTGAAAGAAATGTATCTCCTTTATTACCAAGTAACAAAGACATAATTGAATCATAAGCAACGCGTTGACCAGCATTTAGGTGATCAATATTAACTTGGACATTCAACTCATGTGTTATGCTTTCTAATTGTCGGTTGTTGATCTTGAGGTTTTGATGGACAATTAAGGGTTGATGTTTTTTATGAAACTAATGTGTTTATTGAGTGTTTCAGTATAAGAGTTCACAAATTATAAAGAAATTATCAAGGATGCGAAGATGAACGTTGAAGAAATAAAGAGTGTTGAAGATTCCGAAGAAATTAGGTAAAAACAAATCAAACACTCTTGAACTCTTAATGTATCCCGAATTAGGATCACACAGGACACAAATTGATGAATCATATACTTGTGTGTTTAATTTGATAAAATATAGATCCTAATTAATATTCAAATATTTGCTCCAATGTGAAATTGAAAAATAAAAATTGACCTAAGTGAGATTAATGTTTGAAATTGAATAATAGTGTTAATTAAGTTAACCGAGAAAAGAAATCGATTAATGGGATTAAAATGATAAAGTTTGGAGTTGAAATAAGTTGAAAATGAGATAATCTAGTAATGATCGGTCAACCGAAGAGAATAGAATCGGTCAACCGACTGGCGTTGGGCTAGAAAATGAGAACTCTCTGAATTGATTGGTTAACCAACCAGGAGAGATCAGTCAACCGAATTGACCAAGTAAAATGTTCTGAATCGATCGGTCAACCAATTGAAGTGGATCGGTCAACTGACCAAGGCTTTATTTTGGCCTAGAAACGCATCATGCATTGTTCGGTTAACTGACCCTTGGGGGTTTGGTCAACCGACTGCCCTTAAGGGTTGGCTTGGATTATAAGCTGTATTGATCGGTCAACCGATGGTCTGGAGGTCGTTCAACCGATTGTTTAGTTGAGATTTTGAGGATTTTAAAGACCTGATCAAATATTAGCCGTTCTTAGCCATTTTTGGCATATCTGATTGAAATATTTTGGAGATTTGAATATATTTAAGATATAACACATCTAATTTGATATCTCTATAGATATGGTACACATAATTGGAGTGTTTCTCAATTTAGTTCATTAAATACTTCTTATCTCTACGATTAGGAATTGAGAAATCATTTGTGGACTTAATTGAGAGATTTTAAAGTTATATTTAAGTGAATTATACCAGGATTTAATGATTATGATATATGGGGTCTATAGGTGCACTTGAAAGTCATATATTGTGAAAACTAACTATTAGAGGACTTGTTTCAAACCTGTTTAAATAGACCTACGAATTTCATATCATAGTACACCACATCATCAAGAATTATCAAGTTCCTGAGCTTTTTTAAGAGAAATTATTCTGAGATTTATTCAAGAGATCATTTGTGAGATTATTGTGTGAAAAAGTTCTTGAGTTAAAAGCGTTATTGAGTTGGCGTCACCAATCTGTGCACTCTTACTTTTGATTTTATATTATTATTTATTACTTGGTTATAAGATCGTAGTAAAATCATTTTCAAACTCAAAAAGCATAAAAATCTTTTTTTAAAATGATTTGTGTAATTATCTGATTACATGCTTAATTTTTGTGCTACCCACACTTATTATAATCAGATATTGAATTCTTCACTTAAATTCTATCACTAGTAATTTTTGAGACATTAATTGAGTATAATTTTGTTTGAGGTGGTAGAAGTTCCCGAGTGGGAAGAAACTCATTTTTTTTTTTTTTGTATTTGGTAAGTTTGTGCGGATTAGATACAGTTTGGGCTGTATCTAGTCAAGGTAACTTGGGTTTCAACCTTTTTTGGGAAAAAGGTTGAGATTTGATCTTTACCTAACATATAAAAAAGTTAGGTTATTCTTTTCTCTTGAAAAGAAGTAGATTTTGATTCTTCCTAAATTGAATTATTTATGAGTAAAGTATAACGGTTCTATCTTTACCGGTGAAACGAATACTTGGAGTGTGGTGAGGTTTGATTCTTAGTCTGGAAAAAAGATTAGGTTGTGATTCTTTTGGTAATAGAATTAGGTTAGTCTTAAGCTTGCAAAAAGATAGGATTTTTTCTTAGCCTGTGAAAAGGGAATTGTAAAAGTTAATTCTGAGCTTGTGAAAAGAATCATTGTGAGGGTTTGATTCTTACCTTTAAAGGAATATGGGTTTTAGTAGGTGAGAATCTCCGTGGAGCTCGGGGGACTAGATTAGACAAGGTTAGTTTGTTGAACCAAGATATATCGTGGTGTTTTGTTTTGTTTATTTTCTTTAAGATTTGTTTAAGTGTGTACTTAGATTAAATACACTTATTCGCTGCATAACAAAATAATGATTAGTTTAGGATAAATTGATTATTTGATATATTAAGTATTTAAAAATTTAATTTGTTTAAATTTTTTGTAACTACCCAATTCACCCCGCATCTTGGGTAGTTCACGGGGCCAACAAGTATTCTTTTCGGATTCTTGTAAAAGTTTATTCAGAAGATACAAATCATAATCTTTAATTTTAACTTCCATCGAATTAGAGATTCTAATTTTTGTATGAATTTTATGAGATAGATTATCACAAGCATATGGTGAAAATTGATCCCACAATCTACATGGATCTACCGGGCAACATTGTGTGTGTATGACAAAAAATAATCTCCTTAATTTAAATCCCATGCTGATAATCGATGCCTCATGCAAACCTTGTACCTATTCTCCATCATCTTCTAAAAGTCATTTTGCGATACATGCGGCTTTGAACGTCGTATGTCATTATCAAATGTAAGCACTCAAGTGATCGTGGTCCTTTGACAATAGTCAGTAGTAATCGCAAATAAAACCTTTCTCCAGAATTTGGAGATGCGCAGTATATTCTCCTAATTGCAAACCTACGTTGCGTTACTTTCCAGACCTTATGAGATTTATCCTAGATAAAATACTAGGGAAATTCTTTATATGTATAAGCACGTGTATCTTCATTTAATGTATAATTAAAAAAAAAGTAATTGTTGTTACTTGTCTTCGAGCTCACGAAATAATCGAATCAATTTCTTCATTTGGATCAAATACAACATTATGCATTCTAAGTAAATAAAGTGCCAATCGAACAATAGTTGGAACATCTTTATGTAAAATAAAACTAAATAATCTCTCTACTGCTTCAATTGGTCCAATATATCTCGCATCAAGATACTACTTGATTTCGTATGGTCCTCCCACAATTATCATTATCAATCTTCTCCTTTATAAATGCATTTATGAATATATTTCACACACATTATTCCTAAAAAAACTTAAGCATGAATATTGCGGACACCGCATTTTGTCCCGTTCAGTTAGTGGCGAATCAAATATAAGTTCAGATAAACTTTAAACCCAGGTTTAAAGGAAATGAATTTTTACCTAAGATCACACTATGCAATACACAAAAACAACAAAAACACATGACAAAAATGAAAAAAAATGTTGAATTTGACAAAATACAGCTAAGTAAAAGTTTTGGATCAAAATCGAAATTCTCATGATTTAAGAAGGTCTAAAATGACTTTACTAAGGTTTTATTTTCATCAAATCATCTTTAGTATAGATAAATCTTAGTCACTACCCTTAAATCATAGGTCATTTCAAACAATTTGCTCGGTTACCCTACCTTGACTTTGAAACATTTACTTTTCATTGAATTTTGTCCAATTTAACACCAAAAACATTTGCTTCTCTTATGCATATAATA
Organism: Eucommia ulmoides; assembly: GCA_016647705.1. Lineage (NCBI taxonomy): Eukaryota > Viridiplantae > Streptophyta > Magnoliopsida > Garryales > Eucommiaceae > Eucommia > Eucommia ulmoides. The sequence continues at coordinate 34,502,574 of CM028339.1, forward strand.
TGACACACTACCAAGAAACAATCCAAGACACCTTAATCAAGTCTTGGAAAGGTCATGACAAATCCCTAAATCACAAGGTGATATAAGGTTTTGGGCTTGACTTGAATTTTTACCAAATCCAAGTAGTCTTGACAAACCACCCTAGGCCCAAGCAATCAAGGAGCCTAGCCATTATTTAAGGCCCACAAACCAAGCCTTATAATGAACAATGAGCCTTCTTAGAAGTTTCCTACCAAATGGAAAACGAAGTGGACAAAACAATTAGGGTTTAACTAATAGTTATTGAAACCAAATTGATTTTGGTTCGCCACCAAAGTAAGGCATTCAATGAGAATTGAATGGCCATCCCATCAAGCATTAAATTATTGGGATGATATGTCAAGACCACATTCAAGATATCTAGATATTTTAAGCAAAATATCTTAGAAACCAACCGAAAGCCTTGCTTCGTGACAACCTGTTACCGAAACCAAACTTGATGAGTAGCCTCCATGCAAAGTATTTAATGCATATCCCATCAAGCATTAAATGCTTGAGATGACTTGGCATGGCTAGGTTCAAAAGATCTAGATATTTTCACAAAAATATCCAAGGGTAACTAAGCAACTTGGAAACCAACCAACGGTTACAAGGAAAGTTCACTTGATTCCATCCGAAATGAATCGAATGTGTGGCCTCCAAGTCATGACTCATCCCTTTGCATTAGATGCAAAGTGACACCTAAGGACTAGGTTTAATTCACTTTGGGAGTATTTATGACAACCAAACTGAAATAGTGGATCTAATCGGTGTTTAGCCCCTAAACCTAACCGGATCCATCCCATAAAGTCATAAATGCACCCATGTGCAAGGAATGCCATTAGTGGAGAGTTAATGATTGGAAATGATTACCAAATCTTTGAGAATCTTGCCTTCACCCCCTAATTCGTTCAAAGACAAATCAAACCAATACAAAGTAGTAAGTCTCGTAGGCCAAATACCCCCCCAAGAAAGAGGCTGGTGTTGCATGTGCATTACCCAATGCACAGACCTCCAGCCTATAAATAGGGGTACTGGGGTTCTTATTTTCTCAAGACTTGAAGGCCTAGCTTCTCTCTCTAAACTTGAGTAAATCTCTTGGGTCTTACCTTTGAAGAGAATTTTTCAAAAAACATGTCGTTATTCTATTGAAATCCAATTGTGAAAGGAATTATTGAAGTTCTTAGAACAAGAACATTAAGGATCGACGATCATCGATCAACACCAAGTCAAGGAGGAAATGAGGTAGGCTATTTAGGGACGACTACATCCCCTAAATAGGTTGTTGTTCTTGGGTTTTGGCTAGGAACTCAAAGAATTGCGACCACTGATCAACCACTAGCTAACCACTGATCAAGGAGAATAAAGTAAACACTTGAGGAAGACTACATCCCCTAAGTAGGTACGTTCCTATTAAAACCCCTATGATTCTTGGTTGATTTTGTGTATATTGATTTGTATATAGTATGATCATGTAAATAATACACTTACTTTCATGTTCTTAACATATAAAACCCATAAAAATCAAACAAACCCTAAAAACAACCTAACAAGCTTTTGATTTTGTCAAGAACATCAAGCAAACACCTAATCTTAACTATAACAACCAAATTAGGATAAATCATACAAGAATCATTCCAAGCATCTCAAGAACATTCAAAACATGCCAAGACATTCAAAAATGTTAAATCATCCAACCACGTGGTAAAAATGCATGCGGATTTGAGCAAAACGACTATTCACACCATGAGTTGTACATAGTCTGTACGATTCTCCCCATGAACATCGTATTTTTTTTTAGTTAAATAAAACACACACACACACATACATATATACTACACCGACAGACCCTTGTGTCTAAAAACTCGGGATAAAGGGAGGGTTTCTATTCTTTTGGGGATATGTGTGATTCTTCTTCAGAAACCTTCCTATTTTTCTTAGTTACGAGTAGTACTGGGATAAATATATGGTATTTATTTTCATTTTTAACTCACAAATCACACACAAATACTAAACTAATCAAAGCAAAAGAGTTCGTTTCAGGTTTTTTACCAAATTAAAGGGTTGTTATAAGGTTGTGATTCAGGTTTGTTCATAAACAAAACCAACTAATAATCAACCAAAACAAACTAAAACTAACTCAATTTTTAACTAAAATCAACCCAACTTTTTAGACGTAACAAGACTGAACTACGTTCGACCTGATCTTTGGTAACTAACCAAAGTACGTAGGCGACCCATTAAGGTTCGGTTACATCTCTGATAATGAATCTAGTTTTCAATGAGATAAGAATGAACTACGTCTGACATAATCTTTGGTAACCACCCAAAGTACATAGACAACCCATAAGGGTTCAGTCACACCTTTAATAATAAACCATACCCTTTACCCTAACCAGAACGAACTACGTGATGACCTGATTCTCATTCGAGATACATAGGTAACCCATGCGCTGGTTCAGTCACATATACAAACAACTTAGTCTTACTTTGCATATCATTTAGTATAGCTTGCGTATTTACATATTTTTCTGTATATAAACTGTTATTGGGTGTCACTGACTAGTAGTAACTATAGTATTTACCTGCTTTCCTTTAAATCATGTAAAAAATACATAAAAAATAACAAAAACATAAAAAAGATAATTATTTTGTTTAAGAAATCAAAGAAAACTTCTTGGATAGTGTTTAACAATGAATATTTATTTAGACTGAGATACCGTCTTCGGACGGGTGTCTTGGGGTGTCCAACACTTTCCCTACGCATAATCGACTCCCGAACTTAAAGAATATCTCTGGTACAGAGACCTATGGAAGTAAAAACACGGGTCATTTGAAAAGGAAAAATGAATTTCCAAAATCTTGGTGACCTAGCATACCATTTAACCCCATGCTAGGTGGCGACTTCATTTTTAACAAAAATCTCGACCCAAGAAGTTTTTCAAAATTGACGCCTAGAAAAGACCTTGAAAAACCATTTTCAAAATGAAAGGATTTGGACGACTTAGAGAGGAAGGGATGAAACTTGTTTTCACCCTCTTCTTGATTTTGTACTTCTTCAGCTAATCGAAATCCGGGGTGCGTCAAATATTGTAGTTGAACATTCTAGAAATATATGGATTGTAAGGTACAATATCTCTATTATCAACTTCTTATCCCCTCACAGTGTAAACTCTATCATTATTTTGTCGATGATAAATTGGATATCCATCTTGGTCCATAGTAGTTTCTTGAGTAAAGTCATGTGGATATCTCTTTCTGTATCTACTATTTTTCAGGCAACATGCTTTAGGATTTCGAGCACCGCAAAGTCCATGTACCATACACTTATTGATAGTTTAAAAAAAAAGCTAGATCTTCAATTGGGTCTAGATATTCAGCGCTAATGATTCTATCAACTTGTGCACATGTTCGAATTTTACCTGGACCATCAAGAAATATCAGTATGTGCATGTATGACAATCCTCGCTTCTGATATTTTATTGTAAAAAAGTGACTATCCTTTTTTTCAAACACTTTTTTGTTTTCAATTTCTTTAATCAAAGCTCTTCTTTTCAACTCAAAAATACGGGCAACTAAATGTGGACGATCAATTGGTTTTTAATGAGGTAACAAAGCTAAAATAATTTTTGGCCAATTAGGATTAGCAGTCATTGTAAGAAAGACATATTGGTTACGGTTGAATCGAGTTATAACCATTGAATCTTGGAATATTTCAAACATATGTCTGGGACTCCCAATAAATGATAATAGCCAAATCAATCTTTGACCAATTTGTATTGGATCGAACCCATCGTTAGCTAAATTATAGAAATCCTAGAGTTCAGTACATAACTTGTCTTGATTTAGCCTAAAGTAATTTAATCGATTTTTTTCAGTTGTTACCCAAACATCTACTACAAATTCTTTAAATAGTTTTCCTACTCTAAGAATTGCAAAATACTCTATTGGTTGCTCAAACAAATGATAACTATAAAATTGTAGTTGACTTAGTCTATCGTTGGTGTACTGACCTAGTGTTACCTTCTACTATTTGAATTATGGTTTCCAACCAAGCTCACAGAAAGGGCCCGGGAATTTTTTCGATGATGATCCAGAATTGGCAATGGCTAAAAAACAAAGTTTAGCCACACAATATGAAGTTGAAGAAAAAGAAAAATTGAGGAGACATTACGGGTCTCAAGGATCACAATATGAGAGTGGCAGTGGTTCTGGATCTGGATTAATACCGCCAAAGCGTGGATTAGCTAGTAAGATAAAATCTTTATTTAGCCGATCAACGTCTACTCGGAGTAGATCTGAATGGATTGATCTTGAAGGCCCTAAAAGTAGATTGAGGGCAATGGATCTTGCACTAGAAAAGAATAGAAGTCCAAAACAACAAAAAATCAATCCACAGAAAATGAAGGACAAAAGAAGTACATTAGGAGACGCGGTGTCAAAGTTCTTATTTTACAATCGTTTGCCATTTCATGTTGCAGAATCTCCGTGGACACAATCGATGCTCAATATTGCAGCAGAATTAGGGCCTGGTGTGAAGGGCCCTACATCTTATGAAGTGTCAGAAGTATTTTTGCCTAATGAGTATAATGAGATGAAAAATTGGATTAAATCATTTCAGGGAATCTGGAAGGAGAGAGGGGTGACAATAATGTGCGATGGATGGAGCAATATAAAGAAGGATCATATCATCAATTTTTTGGTCTACTGCAATCGGGGCACCGTTTTTCATAAGTCCATTGATGCATCGCATGTGCCAAGTCGGACTGGCGATTACTATTTTGGATTACTTGACACCATGGTAGAAGAAATTGGGGAAGAATATGTTGTTCAAGTAGTCACCGACCATGAGGCAGCAATAAAAGCTGGGGGGGCTTAAGTTAATGGAAAAAAGAAAAAAATTGTATTGGACGGCATGTGCTGCACATTGTATTGACTTAATTCTTGAAGACATAGGCAAGAAAAAAAGTGTGTCAAAGTTGATAGATGAGGCTAAATCAATAACGGCATTCATCTATAATGCCCTGACGGTGTATCATATGATGAAAAGGTATAACGATGACCGAGAATTGCTTCGCCCTACGATAACTAGATTTGCCACAAATTTTTTGGCTATTGAAAGTTTGGTAAGATATAGAGATAACTTGAGGACCATGTTCTCATCTGGTGAATGGAAAAACTGTAAGTGGTCTCGTAGTGATGCATCGGCTAAGATTCAAGACTTGATCCTCAAAAATAATTTTTGGAAGAAGGCACGTGATATACTGAAAGTGCAAGAACCACTGGTCAGGGCCTTGCGATTAGTTGATGGGGATTAAAAACCAACTATGGGATTTATATATGAAGCAATTGATAAAGCAAAGTTGAAAATTGAAAAAAGCACTCGTCATTGCAAAGATTATTGGAAAATCATTGACAAACGATGGTCAAACCAATTGCATCATGAGTTACACGCTGCCGGTAAAGTCATTTTTTTAGTCATATACTTATATTTTGTTTAAGTAAAATTATTATTTAAATTTATTAATGTATATTAACTTTTATATAAATGTAGGTTATTTTTTGAATCCACAATATCAATATGGCGGTTCTCATACTGAATCTATTGCGAGAGAAGTAATGTAGGAAACACAAAATGTTATTCAAAGATTGAATCCAGATTTAGATTTTCAACTTAGAGCAATTAATCAAGTAAGTAATGACAAAATTATTAAAAAATTGATTTGTAATAATATTTTAATTTAAAAAATTTAATTTTTTAGATGCTATTATTTCGAGAAAAATAAGAAACATTTGGTTCGCCTTTGGCACAAAGAGCAGTCAATCAAACTAATCCCGGTAATATATATTTATTCATTTTAGAATATGTCATTTACTTTTTGTTTTATTTAGAATATATAAACTTATTAATTTAACATACTGGTTATTCGTTTTATAGCTGAATGGTGGATTTTGTATGGTTCATATGCACCTGAACTTCAATACATTGCTGTGAGGGTATTAAGTCAGACTACGTCTTCATCAAATTGCGAACGAAATTGGTTTACTTAGAGCTTAGTTCATACAAAAACTAGAAATAGGTTGAAATATATTAAGCTTCAAAAGTTAATTTTCATCCACTATAACATGAAGTTGAAAAATCGAAATACCATGAGGAAAACTCAAGAAGAAATTGATTCGAGCTTTAATCCAATTAATTTGGATTATATTTTTGAGGAAGATGATCCATTGAGCCCCTGGTTGGAAGAAAGAGAAGACCCTTTGTTAGATGGAGACCCGAGAGTTCAAACTTGGATTGATGATTCTGATGTAGATGAAGACGAAGGATTACAACCCCCTCCAGAACGTGCAAATATTTCTATCTCGGGGCCTTCAGGTGACGGTCGAGGTAGTGATGATGATGATCAGGGGGCAACATCGAGTGGAGGAGGTGCAGCTTATGTTGATCCTAGTTATGCTGGTTCTTATTCTGGTGATTACGGATTTCATGGTGCTCCAAATGATTATGATGTTGGACAACATCCCACGAATGTTCAAAGGCACTGGGGTAGCAGTAGACCTCGATCAACCAAAAAAAAAAAAAATCAGACTGATCATACATCTGATTTGCAACAATCTCTGGGAAACTTTAATCTTAATGAATCATCTCAAAGTAGTATTTCTGATAGTCAGGGAAGTAACTACGGAAGTCAGGTACCATCTCATGAGTCACTCTACCCATACATGGCTTTCCAAGATTATCCGGTTAATCCATCGATACAGTACGAGCCAAATGTTGCCCCATATTATTTTCCTCAACAAGATCAACAATACTCGTACTATCCCCCTCAACAATATTATCCCCAACAACAAAATGAAGATCAAGATCAAGTGTAAGATCCTGCCCGACACTCTTTTTGGTGGTGATATCAATGCTTCACATATATGTAATTTGAATATTTATTATTGATGATTTATGTATATTTAACTTGATTATAATCTATTTTAAAGTAAAAGACTTTAATATATTAGATTTATAGAGGTTGTGAATTGAAAATAAAAATTCACGACCGCGATGTCCGTTACCGTTACGTTACACCCGCTTCACCCCCGCTTCCGCGTCACCGCGTCCGTTACCATTACGGTTGCCGTTACCGCGATTTAAAACTATGGTATAACCTCGGTGAGTCTGGCCCGATTTTTTGCCGATGAACCGTCAGAAATGGATCGAAGCTTTCCCACCCAAATTGCTACTTTTCTAACACCATTGAACCACCATTGGAGATCCGATGACTGTCGGACCTTCAAAGCAGCCACCGTGAGAAATCTGAGTGAAGTCTCAAGCGATGGATGAGCTTAAGCTGACTAATTTGAGATAATAATGGTTGGTTAATTACACTTTACACCCCAATAATTATGAATAATTACGGAAGGGCAAAATCGACATTCCACGTTTCCCGTCAACGGAGTTAGCGTTGCACTTAGGTCCACAAACCACAAGGGGGTAAGTGGCGACATTTAAACCACAAGGGGGTAAAGTGCAAATGGGCCAAAACACAGGAGAGTAAAGTGCTATTAACCCATATATATATATATATATATATATATATATATATATATATATATATATATATTGAAATCTAAAAGAGCATTATGAAAATTTTATTATATTTCACTATTCCATTCTTTTACTCATTCTATACCAACCAAACAAGATAATGGAATAATGATTTCAAAATGGCATAATGAGAATTTTACTATATTTCACTATTCCATTACTTCCCTCATTCTATACCAATCAAACAAGATAATAGAATAGTGATTTCATTGACAAATCTATTCCATTCATTCTCTCATTCTATTTTTCTTTCATTCTATTCCACCTTCATTCTATTTCGTCTAACCAAACGAGCCGTAAGGGGTCATTATGATATTTAAAAAATTTGTATTAAGAATTTTGGGAATTAATATATTAATTTTAATTTGACTTTATAAATTTTGGGGGCTAATTGTATATTATTTTTTATTTTTGGGAATTAATAGTATTTTAAAATTATGGAAGAGAGGGTTAATGTAATACACACACACATAACTGGATAAGAATAAAAAAAACACAGTAAAAAAAAGAGTAAAAGAAAACGTGGCATCAAAATATCAAGCCACCACTATTTTGTATATGATGGACATATGTACAACCATTAATTAAAAATTAATTAACTAAGAGTGGAGGTGGTGATAAGCCTTACAAAAAAAAGGGAAAAGACAAATAATAAGAAACTAATGCTCCATTTTGATTAACCGATTTCTTCCTCTGTCTATCTAAGGTAATTTTCTTTATTTCTCACTTCTCTCATGTGCATTTATATATGTAATTGTGTGTATATGCATGTGTATATTTATAATTATGTATATATGGGGTATATATATATATATATATATGTATATATATATATATATGTATGTATGTATGTATGTATGTATGTATGCGAAATATATATGTGAAGTCTAGGAAATATAGTGGAGTTACATTTATAAATATAAACACTTAATTTGTAAAGAATTGAATTTAAAGAAAAAAAAATATAAATTTTACTGAAATGATAATTTTTAGTATTTCGTTGACTAATAAATTCTATCAATAGTTGGTTAATAATTTTTCATAGATTAAATTATTTATTAAAAAAATTAATAATATTTTTTTGTACAGTTAATATTAGGTTAAGAAAATAGGACGTTTAATTATAATAAATTTTATATAATTAAAAAAATTTGAGAATAAAAAAATTTACATTTAGTGTCATGCATTTGATGCATTGTATACTATATTAGATTTATTTAAATAAATTCTTAATTTAGGTCATGTCATTGTTAGGTTCACAGGTGACGTTGACCCCTTCAGTATTACAATGGTAGCGTAGTAAGCAGTGTAAATATCGAGATGAGTGTCTTGTCTTTTATGTAAATTGTCAAATTATATTTCTGTACTAAATTGTGAAAAGAAAAGGTTTATTAAAGCAGATTGTTTTATAACGTTAAATGGATCAAGTAAATTGTTAAATGTGAAAATTGATTTTTATTATTATCCTACTATGCTATAGTGTAATCCCAATAGGAGGCATGTCTTGCGAGATGTTGTTGGTCCTTACAGGAGGGCATGTCCAGTAGGACGTTGTATTATGAGCTGACAGGGAGACAAGTTCTGCAAGTGATTGATATACATTGTTGCTGTTGTTGTTGTTGTTGTTGTTGATGATGATGATTACCACTATTTTTTTTGGTATACCTACAAGTGTCTCTACACCCCCACAAAATGTGACACTAATCTTGTTCAGAGTTCCGTAGTTGCCCCTTAGAATAAATGTTTTTCTGCAGGCTCAACCCCTGACCTTACAAAGACTCCTCAACTACTTTAACTTAGGCGTTCATTGCCACTTGAACCATACTATGTTGTTATGATGATTATCATTATGATATGGTAGTTTATACCACGTGTTAGCTCCCACCATTCGAGCTATTGAATGGCCCTAACACTGATGACAACCTTAGATTGCACAATTGTATACGTCACGGTACCGTTATAACTCTCGATCCTGAGGTGAAATGATTCTATGGCAAGTAGGAAAGTATGTGTGTGGTATTTTATTATATATCAAGTAAATTTATTGGTTGACTTAAATTTAGTTGTTTCATCATGATGATATTTATGGATTTTGTTACTGCTCAGTGTGTGATTATATTCAATTTTGGAAAGTAGTTTTGATAAATGTATATGATCCATGAATTATTTTTATATTATGAAGACAGTATATTGATAAAATATTTTGTCTCAATACTCCCGTTAGAGAGGTCCACTACTGGCGTTAGATAGAGTCAGATGGTAGTGTCGTATTTTTTCTTGGGCTGCCAGGACAAGTATTGACAGGAAGTGTTCGATTTTTGTAGTTTTTCTATGGAATATTTTAGAAATGTGTAATCTCAAAATTTTAAATTTATAATATTAAAATCTCAGTCAACTATATACATATTGTTCTAGTGGAGTAATATGAAGTCGAGGTTACGCTTATTATTATTTTTATTTTTATTATAGTGGTGCAGCGGAAGCGTGATGGTGGTGGAGTGGTTTGTCTCTTACATCTACTTCTCCGTAAAAATAAAAGAGACAAATCAAGTGGAGGCCCTCGGTGACTGGGTCGCTACATATTTGGATAAATCTACGAACCTAACGCTGGAGACAACGTTGACAAATGAACTAGTCACTGATAGAGTTACAACGAAGAGACCCAAAGAGTTGATCGTTGAGAAATGAGTGGAAGACGTGAACGTGAAAAGATAAGAGGAGAACATCATGAAAGAAGCTCAGAACGATTTGGAAGACTCATACTATGAGCCCTAGCTTCTAGTCGAAAAGACCAGAAGGTGTCTCACTCACAAGCACGAACCAATTGGTTCGGGCTTTAGTTTTAAAACAAACAGATTTTCCCAACTAAACCAAGACAAAGACAAAAATAGGCCAAGATGTAGAATGACCTCTAGGAACGATCCAGTAGAATAGTCTTGCATAATACTGAGACAAGATACAGGATAAGGTATAACTGCAATCGCAGTAAGGGATCAATCCCCTAAAAAACTATTAGAATATATGACCAAGTGTCAACAATTTACATATATGTATATCATGCATGTGACAAAAAAGTGTTTTGGTGAATGTTGGGTGACTGTGAATTATGATTATCTATATAATAAATCAGGACGGGTATATTCACAACCGTCGGATGAGAGACAAACCTCTAGATATTTTCTGACCGTCGGATTAATTTTAACCGTGTAAGGAAACTAATTTGCAAAAAAAGAAAAATATTTATGTAAATGGAAATTAAATTAATATAATATTGTTAATATAAAGGATATTGTTAATGTAAATGGATAATCCCCTTTTCCTCTCTCTTATCTCCTTTGCTCGGTTTTCTCTCCCACGATCATCGCTCCGCCGCGATCAATGCTCCGCTTCTTTCCGAACCCTAATACTCTCAATCTCACTTACTCTGTAGCCCTCCCTCTTCTTCTCCCCCGATCATCGCCGTTTTCTTCTCTCTCTATCACCCACCGAAAATCAAGCTGTTTCCTTGCCTAACATTCACCGCTCTGTCATCTCCCCCGATCATTGTCTTCTCCTTCATTTTTCCGACTGTTGGATGGGTTTCATTTACACCGCTCCTCATTGTCACCCATCGAAAATCAAGCTGCTTCCTTCCCTACTGCATTCGTGCCCTAATTGTTCGTCTAATTGCAGATCGTCAAATCATGCCTTGATCTTTGCCCTAATTTCTTAATGGAATCCCTCTCATCTCTCATATCTTTATCAATTGCTTATAAAAACCTTATGTTAGCCTTTCATCTCACAATTGGTCCACGCAATAAAAGATCAGAGGTCACTGCAATACACGATCAGCTGCTGCAACGGTCAGTTCCAATTTTGCTACCGTGTCTGCTTTCTGTTTGCTATTGTTTGCTATTCTTCTTCTTTTTGAAATTGGTTCCTGTAATCAAATAGCATAAAACTTCTGATTAGTGTTTGATTGCTCTATAATTATATAATCATATCCATGTTGTACGTGTGTTAGGTTTTCTGATTTCTTATTGAATTTGTTCTATTGTTTGATTCTCTATTTTTCTATTATGAGACCCTTAAAATTGAAACCGCTCATCAACTGAGGTGGAACTAGAAAGAGTTATGTAACTCTGAATTTGTTCGATCTCCTTTTTCTGCTATTAATTTGCTGATATATCGAGTGTCTTTATCTCAATTAAGTTTTTTGTGCTCAAGATTGTTTGTTATTCTGTTTCTGTTTTTAGTTCCGGATAAAACAATTTTAGAATTTTTCTATGGGTGCTGTTTTTCCTTCTGAATATTCTATTCCCAGATTTGTGTCTGTTCCCTGATTTTTGTGTCTATTCCCATATTTCTGTATTTTTTTCCCAGGTTTTTAATGAATCCGCGTTGTAATGTGGATTGGGAGCGATAAGTATTAAATACAAGAGTCGGGAACTACCGTGTCCAAAGACCCGAAACAGTAAGTTCATGAAAATATCACTTTATATTTTCTATGGGTGCTATTTTTTTTAGTGTTTCTGTTTTTTTGCGTTCCTGTTTCTGTTTTGTTCCTGTTCCTGTTTCTGTTATGTTCCTGTTCCTATTTTTGTTCTGTTTCTGTTTTGTTTTTATTTCCTAATTCTTTCAATACGAAACAAGATAAGAAAATTTGCATGGTATTTCCCGTTTTGTTGTTGTTGTTATTGTTGTTAGCTAATAACAGCGCATTTAGAAAAAATCACTTAATCACTGGGAGTATTAAAAGTTAAAGACTTTTTCCACTGTTTCATTTCACATTTCTCTCTTTAATTTCCAGTTCACTAAGCATCGGTGTAATATCATTATTTCATCCTTGATTAATTGCTTTAACCAGTGATCATGATATTAGTGATCCAATTGTCTGTTAAATACTACATATGGCAAACGATAGAAGGATCTAAACACAAGATAGAGTCAAGCCTCTTGTTAAACCCAAAGGGCACTTCACAAATTCTGAGTAATTGACATCTTTCAAGTTCAAATAGTCTTTACTTGGTTTTTTGTTATATTTTTTCTTGTAGGGTTCAATTATTGTAATTATACTTTCATTACATGTATGTTTGAAATCAATGTTCAATTGTGGTAATTTTGTTATGAATATTGTATGAAAAAATGATCTATCATTTTTTTTTCAAAAAAATTGTTATGTTTATGTTATTGTTTTTTGCTTTGTTGCTATGAAAATGACAGTATTGAACTTGAAAATGTTGTCTAAATAATTTGAATTAGGCCAATTTTTTCTATATAATAAGTTCAAAAATACTACCGTTGGATTTAAAAATTAAGTTATATTCTGTACTGTCGGGTCAAACTAACTCACTTATAAAATGAGAATTAGGATCACTCTAAAAGAAAATTAGGGTTATATGCTAGCATAATATCAAATTAGGTATACTTTTTTAATAGTTTGATACCAATATTGTGATTGTTATTGTCGATATTTTTGTTTTAATTGGTTGGAGTTCATTGTTTCTGTTTTTGTTTCTGTTTTTGTTTGCATTCTTGTTTTTGTTCTGTTCCATAACATATAGGCCACTTCTATTTATATCTGTTTCTGTTTCGTTTCTTTTTTTTTTATTCTCAAAATTTCTATATTTTGGAACAGAAACACTAAAAGCTAGGGATATACTATTTCTGTTCTATTTCCTATTCCTGTTCCTACTTCTGTTTCTGTCCTGTTCCTGTTCCTGCTTCTGTTTCTGTCCTGTTCCAATGGTTTGCCAATTTGATGCTATCTAGAAAAAATGTGGGATGGTGTTCAAACAGCCTTTGCTTAGATTTTAATTTTACTTTTGTAGCGTTTGCTTAGATTTTAGTTTTACTTTTTCTTGCAGGATTCGGTTATTGTAATTATGTTTGCATTACATGTATGTTTGAATTTGAAGGACATGGGCATAAATATGATTTATAAGGAAATATCATTTTATCATTATAGAAAAAATATGACTAAGACAAAGGTAAGCTGACCAGGACGAACAAAGTGATAACTAGGACAAACATAAAAAAATTAATTCAATTTTCCTTAATTAAAAATTAATTACTTGGGTTTAGTCTTCAGACTTTCCTGATTTTGTTTCTATCCTATACATGTTTATGTTCTGCTTGAAATGGTGCATCTATTTTTGTTTTATGTTCCTATTCCAAATTCTGTTTCTCTCCTGTTCATTTATATATGTTCTATTTTCAATGAAAATACCAGTGGCACATTCATTTTGTGTTTTTGTTTCTATTTGTTCCAATAGTGGCATTTGTTTTGTGTTTCTGTTCCCGTCTGTTCTGAAATATTAAGACCAGAACATAAACATGATTTTTTGTTTCTGTTTGTATTCCTGTTTCTGTTTCTATTCTGTTCCTGCGTTCGTGTTTCTGTTTTTTAAAATTTGTGCACGTATTATTAATTTCTGTTTTGTTCTCTCCAACATAGAAAATAGATTAAGTTTTTTGTTCTCAAGATTTGTTAGTTAGCTTTGGTTTGTTTGTTTCTGTTCCGAATTTGTTTGTTGGGATTTGTTAGTTACATGAAATTTTATTGTTATTGTATAACATGGGAATAAATATAATCTTTTACCAAACTAAGTTTTAATTTCAATACTAGAAATATTAAATGAAATTGATTGTTTGCTATTATGTTTCTGTTCTGTTTCTGTTACTGTTTTTGTCATGTTATTGTTTCTGTTTTGTTCCTATTCCTGTAACGGTTTCGGCTTAATAATAGATTATTACTTAAAATAATTAGGCTTAAGTTTCGTTCCTGTTTTTGTTTCTATTCTATTTTCGATAATTTTTTAGATTGTGTATATGTTTTTTGTCATATTTATACTTTTTAAAGATTAGAAATGTTTATATTTGTGTTTCTTAGAAATTACAAACTTTTTTAGTTATATTTATATTTTTTGGGATTATTTTTTAGAGAAATATACATGTTCCTATTTTCTGTTCCTGTTTCTGTTTTCTGTTCTGTTTCTGTTATGTTTCTGTTCCTGTTCTCTGTTTCTGTTCTTGTTCCTGTTTCTGTTCTCTGTTTATGTTGTGTTCATTTCTAAATTCTGTTTTGATTTTAATTTATGTTTATATTTATATTTGGGCTAACAGAAATTAGAAATATTTTTAGTTTGTGTTTATGTTTTTTTATTATATTTATACTTTTTTAGAAATTGGAAATGTTTATATTTGTGTTTTTTAGAAATTAGAAATGTTTTTAGTTATATTTATACTTTTTGGGATTATTTTTTCGAGAAATATACATGTTCCTATTTCCGGTTCTATTTCTGTTCCTGTTCCTGTTTTGTTCCACACAATAGTCTGTTTCTGCCATGTTCCTATTTCTGTTTTTGTTCTGTTCCTGTTTTTGCTCGCTGTTCCTGTTGTGTTCATTTCTAAATTCTATTTCTATTTTAATTTTTGTTTATGTTTATATTTGGGTTAACAAAAATTAGAAATATTTTTAGTTTGTGTTTGTATTTTTAGACAAAAGCACAATGGCTGAAAAAAGATATCCTACATATCGTCATTGCAATAATGGAAAAATTTACAAAGTGAAGGGACAAGATGTTGACAATAGATATATTGTTTCTTATAATGCAGACATTTCAAAGAAGTTCGATTGCCATATTAATGTTGAAATTTGTGCTGGACTTCGATGTGTTAAATATATTAACATGTATATCTACAAAGGAGTTGATCGAGCAACATTGACATTGGAAAGAATAGATGAGATATTTTGACAACACATATTAACAATTAAAATTCATTACCTTTTTTTTTTTTTTTTTTTTTTTTATGTTTGTGGTTGTGGGTCCTTACAGTATATTCTGTAATGATATTTTGGTGATGAGTTTGTTAAAACACATGTTAACAATAAAATTTCATGATTGGTTTGATATTTGTGTTCATGGATACTTACGGTATATTCTGTAATGATATTTTTGGTGTTGAGTTTGCTGATTTTTTATTTTTTTTGCTTAGTCGCTTAAATATTAAGGTTATTTTTTTCTATTCGTGCCTTATTTTTTTTTTTTTCTAACCGAAGGAGTGAAACCAATCAAATAGAATGGATGGTGTAGATTTAGTAAATCCTAGTCCAAATTTTTTTTTTTTTTCCTTTTTTGTGCAAAGGGTTAGGTTAAGATTTTTTTAGTTTGCACTTTTAGCAATTAGATCTAATTAATTATTTTGGAGTATACATCTAACAATTTTGTACATTTGAAAAAAACGTGTGCAGACATAAAGGTCCAAAAATCTTGGAACTCTTTTATTTTGACCTTTTGCCTTTTACGCTTTTTTCCCCTCTCCTTTTAAATTTGAATTTTGACTTATTTATAATCATATGGTCAAGATAGACAATAAAATTATGACTTTTACCCTTTTGATGCTAAAGAGCCTTTTTCATTCCATCATTTCATTCCATCATTCCTTTTATACGATGGCGGTGGGCAGTAGAAGTGAAGATGGCAGTGGAGGTGGGCATGGGCGATGACGATTGGAGGAGGTGGTGGCAGTGAGCGGTGGGTGGTGGACGGCGACGGTGGGCGGTGACAGAGTATGATAGGGTGGGAGGTAAATATAATTATTTAAAAAATTCAAAGGTAAAAATTGTAATTTTAAAAAATAGGGGGTTTTAATGATTTAAAAAAAAAAATTTAAAAAAAATATAGAAGTGCATTTATGTCATAGAGGTAATAATTGGTTGTATTTGTTAAATTACAGGGGTGATTGGTATTTATCAAATAACGTTGGGAGGTTTCTGGTATAAGGTATTTTAGGGGAGGTCTTGGGTATAAACCCTTCGTTATTTTATTTTTGTTGTTTTACACTCGTGCTTTCAGGCACAGATTATACGCTAGTATATTTATATATGTGGTAACCCTTATTAAAATGTTTAGGGTTATCTTATATTTTAAAGGAAAACGGCTACAAGAAGGGACATAGTTATGTGTGGATTTTGGATAAGTGTCTAGAACATTGATTAGGACACAAAAATACTTTAAAAACCATTGAAAACAAATGTTCTGGGCAAGTCAGTCAATTTAAAAATCCTTGAAAACACAAGTTCTGAGTAAGTCGATTGACCAACCCACTCATACAATGTTGGTTCTTTCAGGTAAACGGGTAGAGAGATCGTATAATACGCTAATCATATCTGGGGAGGTTCTCTTGATTAAATTCCTGCCAACTGGACATGGCTATGATATATGGTTAGACGTGACTCACAGTCGAAAAAAGTGTCTTAAGAGGAAATTTGTTTTCTTCTGGAGGGGCAAATTTGGAATTGTTCTAATTTTTATTAATGAATTAATTAGTAAAATAATTAATTATTTTTACCACCCAATTTTTGCTATGAACTAATGGGTCTCACACGAAAATTGAAGATAGAAGAGTCCTTGAAAAAAGAACTGACACAACCCGGGAAAAGACGAACAACATGACACATGACATCTTTCTTTTATGTGTTATATTGATCTGTTTCCCTTTTTAAAAGGAAACTTATCTCTTTTTTGAAATGCTTTTTGATAAGCTTAATTTTTGAAAATCTTTTAAAAATGATTCAGGAGCTTTTCTAGGTGTCAGTTTTGAAATAGTTCTTTAGGTTGAGTTTTTTTAAAAATTGGAGTTGCCACTTAACATTGGGTTAAAACAATTTGATCTTAATCAGAGTATTCTTTAAGGTTTAGGGGTCAGTTATGATCGGAAAATATGTTAGGCATCACAAGACACATGTCC
The DNA here is from genome assembly GCA_016647705.1 of Eucommia ulmoides. NCBI lineage: Eukaryota > Viridiplantae > Streptophyta > Magnoliopsida > Garryales > Eucommiaceae > Eucommia > Eucommia ulmoides. The sequence continues at coordinate 34,519,921 of CM028339.1, forward strand.
GAAGACGGTACAATCTTTTAAATAAAACAAGTCCAAGTAATTTTTTTTTTTTTTCCGGTTTGGTTATCATAATAATTTCCCTTATTATTTTTCATGCAATTGAACTTAAACTAAATATGAAGACATTTAAAAAAAGTGTCTCCCTTTTAGCTAGACCGCCTATCAATTGTTGATGGAATCGACAAGTATGGTCCCGGGGTGAGTTTATTTTTTTTGTTCTTTTTTAGTTTAGGCTATATTGGTAAAACGTTTATATGAATGCAAAGAGGAGAAAAAAAAGAAAAAAATGTAAAAACTATTTTTTATGAAGAAGTTCATTTTTTAAGTTTAGAAAAAAAGTAAAGAAAAACTTTTTTTTTTTCATTTTTAGAAAAATCCTTTATTAAAACAAAAATAAATTAAAAAAATAAAACATATTATGTAAGGAATTTGGCTTTGAAACAAGCATTTAAAAAAAATATTTAATGAATGAGTTTTGAAATAAAAGAAAAAAAAATCAAGAATTCTTATTGGGAAGAAATCTTGGGGAGATAAGAACAATGTTTGGGAGAAAATTTAAAATAGACATTTTTGGGAGTTTCCTTTAGAAAGTAAAAGAATCAAGTTTTTGAAGAAAACAATTATGAAGACCCTTTCTATTAACATCTTTTCAAAAATACTTTTTAAAGAAAAAAAACTTGGAAAGGAATTTCTTTTAAAAGTCAAAGAACGACCATAACCCTTTTTTAGAAAAAGACCTTCTTGCCAACATTTTTTAGAAAATGAAATGCACATGTTTTTGCCAACATGACCTTAACTTAAAAAAGAACTGCTTTGGGGAAGGGTCTCTCTTAGCCCACCATTCAAAGTTTCGCACAAAATCTAAAAATCTAAAAATGGAGTATAGGAGACTCTCCCTTTTTTAGTCTTTAGTTAAGGTGACTTTTTGGTTTGTTTTTGTATTTTAGAAAGTAAAGTATTGAAAAATAAAGAGCAGGAAATTTAAAGCGCGGAAAAACGCAAAATGGTAAAGTAAATGACAAAAATTTAACTGCAAAAAAATAAAGTGCGAAAAGACAGAGCAGGAAAGGTAAATGATAAAAAAAATAATGACAGAAAAGTGAAGTATGGAAAGGCACAGAGCGAAAAAGTAAATGACAAGTATTTAAAGTGCAAAAAAATAAATAGTAGAAAGTAAATGTGAAAAATAAATCGATTTTTAAGTGTTCGCTCGAGAACATCCTTTTCCGTTTTGGTTGCTTTAAAAATTTTCCTTTAAAGCGATAAAAAAAAAAGAAAAAAAAAAGCGAGTTTAAAATGGTTTAGGGTTGGACTTACCTTACTTAGGGAGGAAGTCTTTTCCCTAAAAATCTTCTTCTTCTTTTCTTCTTTTTGTTTTCCCTTTCTTGCTTTGCTTTTTTTTTTTTTTTTATCTTAATTGTAGAGTGCTTTGAGAGAAATTTGAGAGAGTTTGTGTATAGACTAGCAAACCCATGAGAGTATTTGAGAATTCTACATAGAGAATTGAGTCTTATGACTTGGGAGGAGGAGGGGGGGGGGGGGGGAAGCATGCCCCCTATTTATACTGCAGGAGGTCTGTGCACTCATGAGTGCACAAAACCTCCTAACAGGATCTGAAACTTATTTAGAAAATATGCCTCTTTAGACCTCCCAATTTATGGTATTGCATGGTTGACCTTTAAAATCCACTAGGTTACATATTTTCTTCTATGGAAGTGGAGTAGGGAAAATTTGCCTATCATATCTCTCGTGGAAGCATCCAATGCTTCGTCAAAATTGATGTTTTGGGCACCTTTACTTGAACAAATATGTTTTTTTTTTTTTTTTTATAAATTAAAAATTAAATTAAAAAAATACTCAAGTGATTGGAATGTTCTATTTTGAAAAATAACATGAATTTGGTAGTCAATTTGACGAAATCGGCGAAAACTACAAGTTTTAGGGTCAAAATGAAAAGTATGTGTAAAAGTTAAGATTTTTTTAAAATTGTTGGGTTGAAACAAAAATTAGTTATTTTAAAAGTGATATTCATTTGAAAATCACTTTTAATTTGATCAATTTGGTCCTAGGATAATTTTACAAATTTCGATTTTGACCTGAAATTTTTATTTTCGCTGGAATTCCTTATGATTGCCAAAATGTTTTTTAAACATTACAAAAAATTTTAAATAAAGAATCTAAGGCACAAATTCGTCTCATTAAACATTGGTTTAGAGTTTTTTTTTTTTTTTTTTTTTTAATTTATTTATTTCGAATTTTCACTTTAGACCTGAAATTTTTTCATATATATATATATATATATATATATTTTCTTTTTTCTTTTCTTTGTTTTTATTTTATTTTTCAAAAATGAGTGGGATAAAATATGACATCTACAGGTTCAGGTAGTAATGTTGAATTAGAGAAGTTTGGGGGTAAAGTAAAAATATAGAAAAGAGTGGGTCCAGAGTTTTGAACCCCAGAAAGTCTTTATAAGGTGGAAGACAATACCAACATAATGTAGCTCAAGTGATAAGGTCCGCTTGAGTTAAAGTAATTGAGGAACCTCTGCAAGGTCAAGGTTCGAGCCTACAAAAAAATACTTATTAGGAGGGGCAACCATGCACCCCGAACGAGATTAGTCTCACACCCTGTGTAGGTGTGGAAACACTTGTGGGTATACAAAAATAAATAAAAAGTGAAAGACAATGATGAATGCCCACCCTAAGGTAGATTCAGGTATACACTTTTAAAAATTCGGTCACTGTGTTCCCTCTCAAATAATTATCCTATTTTGTCTGCAAGATAGAGTTTTCCAAATTTTTACCTACTAGTTGAATTTTACTATCTCTTAGATTCAAAACAGAGTTATCTTAGAGTTTTGGAATTAGATTCAATTTTAGAAATCTCAACAATACTTTTATGTAAAAAATCCTCTGTGTAGATATTGTTAGAGGTGAGATATTTGTGTTATTTCCGAGATGATTGATCTTCTGTGCTAATTTTGTTCGTGTTCAGAAGCTTTTGGAAGGGCTTACTCTAATCACGCCTAAAAAACTATCAGCTTTGAAGCTCTAGCACCTGAAGAGATAATCAATGTATTAAATATTTTTTAATATTGCCTGCTTTATTGTTTTAATATTAATATGGTTATATCCAGTTTTAAGAAATAATATATTAATTGTGATTTTTTTTTTTTTTGCATTCCGTTGCATAAATTTGTTATTTTTTAATAATAGATCCCTTTAAGGGCATCCATTAACCTTTGGATGGATTAGTGGTGTTGGAGGAACCTTTAGGAACACAGAATCACATGAAAGTTCTGATATGAAAATGATGGACATTGTGGATGATCGTGGTCCTTTTGCCAATCCTCTATCTTGTCTTCACGGAACAAATAAATTCAATTATTTAAATAGAACCCTCTAACTACCTTAGGAATAACGTTGCTATTTGGTATTTTGAAGTTTTAGGAAAATTATCCACTATATGCTTACAAAATTTCAGCGAACCTTGAACATATAAACAAAAATTTGGATTGGACCTAGATTTGGAAGCTTAAAGTTCCTCAAAATATAAAGTTCTTCTTGTGGATGATTTTCTAGCGAAAGTTGATGACAAATAACCTAATGCCGAAAGGTCCAATGATGTTTCTTCCTTATTCTAAATATGCTTAGAATCCATTGAAGTAATGGATCATGCTTTGAGCAAACTCCCAAAATCCATCAGAATTGAGTCCAACTCCCTGGGTTAGAATTATTTTCTACAGGATATCGATATGGACATCATAGATTGATCCAATCGAACATCAAGGGGAGTTCTCTCAATCCTATGAAATTTTATTCCTCTATTGTCATCATCTGGAAAGTATAGAAGGACAGGGACAAGGAAATGATCGAGGGCTTAACCCAAGAATAACTACTTATGGTGTCTTAAAATTTTTGTCTTTCTTGAGAACTTTTGGAAACATTCCTGCCCCAAATCCCCTTGAAGGTAACTTGAATACTTCCATGACTAATTGGTCTTTTCCCATGATGGGTTTCTACAAACTAAATCTGGGAAAATATGAACCGGAGGTCTAGTCAAAGACCATTTAGGAGGTAGGAAGATAGGCTAATGTAGATAAATTCCTTCTTGTACTAGCCTGAAGACAGAATAAAAGACATCCACACAAGCAGTCAAGTGACTTTGAGAAGAGAGTTTCCTAGAGGTAGTAATAGAAACAGACTCATCACAGGCATTGTGACTCATACTTGAAGACTGTTTGGAGAGCTATCATTTTAAACCCTGGGTAGAAAATTGTTAAAGGTTCCTAGAGATAAGAAATTATGTTCTTAATTCAACCCCAGAGAGAACAATAAATGCATAGATTTCTGGTCAAGAAAAAAATAAATTGTGGCGTGGACTTGAAGTATCTGGAATCGTCCCTAAGAAAATAACTGCAGAAATAAAGGCAGAGAGGCCTTTGAAAAATATCTCTAGCCCCTTTGATTTAGCGTCTTTGTACCAAAAAAGGGGGGGGGGGGAGGGGGTAGTTTGATTGGAAAGATACTAAAGGAAAAGACAAAATGAAAAAAAAAATATATATTTTTTCTGTTTGTGAAAGGAAAAATATTTTATAAAAGTATTTTTTGGTTAGAGAAATATATAACGATAAGAATATAAGATTTTATGTTTGGTTGTAAACAAAACAATGAGAAAACAAAAAGAAAAATTCTTCATTTATCTAAATTAATGTTTTATCTACCCAATTACAAAAATAAATTAAAAATTCTATTTTGAAAAGCATAACTGTATTTTTAATATATTTTTAAGGTTTTTATTTAATACCCCTTATTTAACAGTTCATCTAGAAAAAAAAATCTTTTAAATAGTTACGTTGTAATGTAATCCTTTTGTGAAATATTTTTAGTATTTAGTCTTTTGACCATTGACTAATTTAATAAATAGATGATTATACCCTTGATATATAAAATAGAGTAAATAGAAAAAAAAAACCTAATTCATTACCCTTCCTATCATTCTGCCATCTAATCCTATCTCTTTAGCCCTTTCTCTCCATTCTTTATCTTTCAGCCTTATGAACGTGTGAATAAAAAACCATAATTTAGATCGTTCTTCTTCATTCAACCATCATCAAGAATAATAGACGAAAACCAGATTGTCGTTCTTTCGCACGTCCAATGTTCACCATTCCTCCTCCCATATCTTTTTGATTTTCTGCCCTTATTCATGAAGATTGCATATTCTTGTTCGGCCCTGTTTTTTGCCTTTGTTCTCTATTTCCCTGGTTTTTTTGCCTTTGTTCTCTATTTCTCTTCTTCTCTATCTCTGTTCTTCGCCGTTGTTTGCCTCATCATCGCGTCCGCCTTGCTGCGTCTGCTCCGCCATCGTCTAGATCGCCACCATTTGCTTCTGCTCCGCTATCGTCTAGATCGCCACCATCTGCTTCTGCCTCTCTCTTGTCTTCGTCATTGTAGATCTGGACATTAACACCATCGTTCGTCCAGATCGTCGTCGTCTGTCTCTCTCACGTCTTCATCTACTGCAGATCTCATCTTCATCCAATGGCCATTCATCCTTGTCTTCACAATCACCGTTCGTCGTCGTTCGTCTTCGCTGTGGTAGATAGTTTTACAACCGTCGCTCGCTGCTGAAATTGGAGGCCCTTTGATGGAGTACTTCATTACGGAGCATTACACAGTTGAATTTCTAGGGTTTCGATATTCTAAGGTTGATAATTATATTTTCACCCCTTTTTTAGGTTTTATTTCAATTTTTTAATTTCTTTTACCAATTAACACATGCATCAGATAGTTGAGGGCCCGTTTGGTAACCACTCTCATCCCAAAAATTCTCATTCTATTCCCACTTTTTTTGGAATTTATTTTTGGGCATAGCGTTTGGTAATCCGTCCCACTTTTTTGTTTCCATTCCCATTTCATTCTTATCCCAAAATCCATCCCACTTTTTGTGAAGAAATGAGAAACAATTTTTTATTTTATTTTTACGTATTCCCATCTCATTCCCAACCGAAAAAAAGCCATTCCCAACGGAAAAAAAAAAAAACAACAACAAATTTCAACCATGTTCTTTGCCTCCATGATCACCTCCATCACCTTCACCTTCACCTTCGTCATCCTCTATGGTCATCATCCACCACGTTCGTCGTCGTCGTCGTCGTCTTCTTCAACCGCTCCCCTTTGGTTTTTCGTCTTCTTCAACCATCAAGTTCGTCGTTATCTCCATCACGTTCGTCATCGTTATTTTCGTCTGTCCATCCGCCATCGTCTGTCGTCATCTTCGTCCGGTGCTTATAGGGTTTCAATTTCGAAATCAAAATATAAACCCGATTTTGATTTCGATTTCGAAACAAGGTTTCGAAATTGAAATCGAAACCCTGTTAATCGAACAGTTTCGATTTCCGTTGTCATCGTCGTTCGACCTCCTCATCAATCGAACCCTTTCAATTTTGATTTCATTTTCGAAATCGAAATCGAACAACACGTTCGATTTCTATTTTGAAATCGAATTTCGATTCCCATTTCGAAATCGAAATCGATTTCGGATTTCGATTTCCATTTCGAAACCCAAATTAGATTTCGATTGTCGAAAGGGTTTTGATTTCAATTGGATTTTAGGATTTTGAATTCGATTGGGGTTTAGGATTTCAATTTCAATTTCGATTGGATTTTAGGATTTCAATTTCGATTGGGGTTTAGGGTTTGATTGCATGATGATTTCTTGATTATGGTTTAGGGCTCATTCTTGATTTCTTGGATAAAATTATTACCAAATGCGATTCTGTTCCCGGATCTAAAAAAAAATTGTCGTTACCAAACGCAATTCTGTTCCCAAGAAGGAAACAAAATTCTCATCTCATTCCATCCCATTCCTATCCCACTGCATAGGATGGGCATAAAACGGTTACCAAACGCCACCTGAATTTCTAGGTTTCAATAGTCTAAGGTTAATAATTATATTTCCACCCCTTATTTAGTTTTAATTTTAATTTTTTACTTTCTTTTACCAATAAACACCCTCGCTCTCTCTCTCTCACTCAGATATGGAATTCCCAAATTTGAAAATTTAAATTTGAATTTTTGAGTGAATTTTTGTTCTAAAAATTTGAGTGGACATTTGCTTTGAATGAACATTTGTTTTAAAATATTTTTAGTGAACCTTTGTTTTTTATTTTTATTCTGAAATATTGAGTAAACATTCACACATAAATATACATTGTTATGAAATATTTGAGTGAATATGGAATTAAGCGAACTGAAATATTATTCTGAAATATTGAGTGAACATTCGTACATACGTGTGAACTATTGTTAAGTGAAATATTGAGTAAACTATTGTTCGAAAATATTTGAGTGAAAAGATTGAGTGAACATGGAATTAAGTGAAATATTATTCAAAAATATTAAATGAATATTCACACAAAGAAGTTCTAAAAATATTAGAATGACATGGTTCGTAAATAAAAATAAACAGTGAAGACATTTCTTGAGGATTTTTTTCTATAATTTTTTTGAGGACTATAAACTTAATTATTTGAGTCAAGGTCTATTTTATAATTGTATCATATTTAAAAAACTAAATAATAAATTTCTCTATATTTTTTAGGAATACTCACTCATTTTTCTTTTATTTTTTCTCAAAATTTTTGTGAACAAAAAATTACTTAAAAAATATGTATATATATTTTTTTATTCTATTTCCTTTGTTGATTATCCATCTATTTTTCCCAACCACACATGTGCACCCTAACCATCATTTTCCTTTGAAGTATTCCAGTCAAGCACCATATAATGCACAGCTTAGCAAAAAAATATTCATTAGATAAACAATAAAATAAATAAAAACCAGCTACTTGCCCACATAATTGAGAGAAATATTTGCCCCCTCAAAATTCCAATCTCTAGAGGAAGCGTAACCAGTTGTCCCACAATTAAATATTGATGTCCATGATGATAAGCCTACAGTATCAATTGTCATTTTGGGACCACTTTATGCTAAATTCGTTTTGTTATATTATACATAATTAGTCTCTCTCCTCTCTCTCTTTCTGTCGAATAATTCTCATCATCAAAAAGGTCTAGTTTCTTCAAGAACCCTCTTCTCTTTTTCAAAAGAATCCAAAGCCCTTCAGACAGATTAAATTCACGTACGAGGAGCCTGCTCAATCCCTTCTCATTTATATATAGTATTCAACATCTATAGGAAAAGAATAGAAAGAGAGATGTCAAAGGCACGTACGGTTGGTATAGCGATGGATTATTCGCCGACGAGCAAGTCAGCCCTCCGGTGGGCGGTCGGCAACCTGATCGAAGCCGGCGATCAGATCATTCTTATTCATGTCCAGTCGCCCAAAGCCGACACTACAAACAAGCAATTATTCGCAGACACAGGGTCACGTACGTATATATATATGTGTGTGTGTGTTTATATTATTACCTGATCAGATCATATATATATATATATAGTTGTGTTTGATTGATACATATGTTTCAGCTTTAATACCACTAGAGGAACTCAGGGAGATTCACGTGTCCAAGAAGTATGGGCTGAGCCCGGATCCTGAGGTTCTTGATCTGCTTGATACCGCATCCAAGGCCAAAGGGGTGAGTAATTATTATTATTAATTAAAAACTCCTCCTCCTGTTTCTCTCTCTCTCTCTCTCTCTCACACACACACACACACACACACACACACAAGTGAGATAGAGATTGACTAGTGTGTGTTCTTGGGTGGTGGTGCAGGCGACGGTGGTGGCGAAGGTGTACTGGGGGGATCCGAGGGAGAAGCTGTGTGATTCAGTGGAACAACTGAAGCTGGACTCGCTTGTCATCGGAAGCAGGGGCTTAGGTGTCATCAAAAGGTCGCACTTTTCTCTTCTTCACATAATAATTTGGTGTTCTTTGGTTTATAATTATGACTAGTTTAGACCCCGCAATATGCGGTTTGAAAAAAATTATAATAAATTTTTAATATTGAGATATGAAACATATAGATATTATTTGATAGTAAATCTGGGAGCGAATGCATAAATTTTAGTAGATAATGACATTCTATAAATACTAAATATAAATATACTATTAAAAATTATATAAATAATTATAAAAGTGAAATAATAGTTTCTACAAATTGATTTTTACTAATATATTACAGCATAATAAATAAATAGCCATAAATTAGGATTAACTTTATCAATTTTGGCAAGTCAACAAATTTTAATTTAATTAATTTATATCATATCTATTTTCTTTTTAGGTGAAAATATTTTTAAAATCACAATTATTTTTTAAAATAATTTAAAATGTGAACCATGAATTAATCATATATTTGTGCATTAATTAAGAAAAAAAATAAATTAATTAAAAAAAAGACAAAATTGAATGAAACCATTCATTATTTGATTTGATATATAAAAAAAATAAAAATAAAAATAAAAAAATTATAAGAATTCATCAAAAAGCTTAAAAGGGCTATTGTATAATCTCATTAAAACATTCTCTCTTATTTCATTTTTATATATTAGTATTAGATATACTTGGACAATAAAAACGCTATAGTAATATTTTAATTACGAGGTTTTGGCACTTTGTAGACTTGAAGTTTGATAAAAATTCACTTTGATTCCCCATAGTTTTTATTTTAACATATAACATCTTAAAGTTTCTTAATCATCCCAGTACGGTCCAATTTATTATCTCTATTATAATTTTGGACAGAAAATAGTCACCTACCATGACCATGACTATTTTAAAGACAGCTTGTAGGCAATTTCAACCTCTTCCTTCCCTCTCATTAAAATTGTAAAAAATTTGTAAGAGGAACTTGACATTGCCAGTAAAATTTCTTTAGAAATAGTTGGGTGAATGACAATTGATTATTTATCATGCAAAATTGTAATGGATTTATTAATTTGTAAGGAACTTCAACGTATTATTGTGTTTTAAACACTAGATTTTCTACTAAGTAGGCACATTAAATAACCGTTAGGTTACAAGTTTTGGGTTTGAAAATTATTTATAAATCTTTAATAAAGATTTTTTATTTTTTATTTTTTGTAAAAATGTTGTAGAGGAATTTTTGGACACTGGACCTCCCACTAGGAATCAAGGTTCTTGACTATTTTTTTATTTAGATTTGGAATTTCTTTATTTATTCTAATTATTTGTTTATTGGCCCATAACAAATAATAAATAAAAAAGATCATTCTTTTGTGGAAAGAATCCATTAAAGAATTTCACTATATCTCTTTTTATTTTGTTATCAATACATTAAATAATTGTTAGGTTTAACAGTTACAAGTTTTGGATTAATAAAGATTTATTTTTAAAATGGAACCAAATAATTTTTTATAGCATTCCAAAATTACTTCTTTAAAATTATATTTTAGCAAGTAGACATGAACGGACCGAAACATTTTCTTTTGTTGTGTTAACGTTAAATGTGTCAAAAAATGCAGGGTGTTGCTGGGTAGTGTGAGCAACTACGTGGTGCAAAACGCCACATGCCCAGTCACAGTTGTGAAGGAAGCAGCCGCGTCCAAACCTTAAATTTGTCGTTTTCTTCTTGTCCGTGAAGCTCTGTTCTATTTTCTTCTCTTGATTGTTTTATCAATAAGGATGTTATTGTTGGGCGTCACAACTCTTTGAGATATTATTTGTATGTTTCTTGTATCGTCTATTGCTTTTTGAACAATTTTATGTAATTATTAATATGTATGTCTGAAACTATTATGTAAAATGATATGACATGTTGGACAATAGGCTTTCTCATGTTTTTTTTCTCCCAAAATGTTGGAATTAATAGATAGAATCATAAAATTTTAAAAGTAAATTGAGAGTATTTCTTGAATTTTTTAAAAATTTAATAAATAAAAAATATCAATTTTTTTACTCTCACAAAATTATTCCAATTATCATCCCATTGGTCCCGCTGACCACCACTATTCTGTCGGCCATTACCACTATGTCGTTCGCCATACATTTAAAAGAAAGAAAAAAAAAATATTGTTTCCATTCCCATAAATTAAAAAAATAAAAAAAATAAGTAATTATTTAACATATTTTTATTCTTGGTTTATTGCAGAACGGAAACATAATTCATATTCTAATTTATTAAAAGTAGAATCAGAAAGTAAAAACACCAACCAAACGCCACCTAGATTTATAGTCCTATCCGGGTCTATATATATATACGCATCATATGTACTAATTTCAAAAATATTATCACAATTGACCATATGCATTTAATTAGGAGATTTTAAACAATTAGTCAACTCCTTAAATATCTACTTTTAGATTCAATTATGTTCAACTATGTAGAGTTATTCTAAATCAAAAATCATTACTTATTCCTTTTTTAGGGAGAAATTCAAAAAGTCAAATCGTGTAACAATAATATTCTGTAACAGTGCAATTCCATAATTTTCGTATATAATATTTTATATTTTATATTTTTTTTTAATTTAATTTCTATAAATTTAATATTTTAACATTATTACTAATTTTAATGTCCATATATTACTTTTTTGATTTTCATAAATTTAATGTGCAAAATTTCGGTGTATTATATTTATTCTTCTATATTATTTCTTTAATTTAATTTTTCTACATTTAATATTTTGGTATTAATACTAAATTTAACGTGCATATATTATTTATAATTTCTCGTAAATTTAATATTCATAATTTTTCTATATTATATTTTTCTTTTATATTATTTTTTTAATTTAATATTTGTAAATTTAATGTTTTTGTATTTACCAAAATTATAGAAATAGTATATGGGCACTAAATTTAGCAATAATATATACCGAAACATTAAATTTACGAAAGTTAATTGCTAATCCCTCTTTCTCACATTTTATAAGAGTCGGACTTAATCATAAATTAGAATAACATTTTCTCTCTCATTTTTTATAACACACGGGTAATAACTATTCTTTATCACTCTATATAACACACAATTCCCTCATTAGAAGTAATCCTATATGAGGCGCTACCTCATTCACGATTAGCAGAGACTCTCTCTCTATGCCGCACACGCAGATCAATGATTTTGCATTATTGTATGTCTCGCAGGTATAGATAATAATTTTTCTTTTTATTTTGTATTCTTTAGAAATTTGAGTACATAAGAATTATCGCGTATAGTTTTTTTCTTAAACACAAACATATTTGACTAATTAAAATTGCCACCGTCCAATTCAATGAAATTCAGGAATCCAGAAACAATTAATTATCTAAGGGAAAAAAATAGTGAAATACAAAACTGTGATCGATCAAAACACGAGACTATCTAAATTTTATCCCTGATATTTGTGTATAAGAAAGAAAGTATGTGAAATACCATTATAAATTAAAGAAAATAATGTATTATTCTCAAATGATATTTTTATTTTTGAGTCTGTTCATCTGGCTAAATATTAAATTAATATTTTTAAATTAAAATTATATTTTTTTCGTTCGCACCTCTAGGTGTAGGTTATATGCTATTCTATTAATAATAATAAATTGGAATTGTTTTCCAATCGAAAGAAATTTTAACAGTCTGGATTAAATAATTAAACTAAATGAGAGACTCAAATTATTTCTGTCAATATGGATTCACGCCTAACACCCTCCATCATGTGCCAAGACAATTCAGTATCTCTACTTTCCTTTTCACTCACCCACTCTTCAAGACATTCACTATCTCCACTTTCCTTTCACTCACCTACTCTTTTAAGTTTATGTCCATGGAAGAAGTAGTTTAAAATTTTGGAGCATTGGCCATTTTTTTTTTTTTTAAATGTTATTTAATTTATTTTAAAGTCTATATATAAAATAATTATGAATGGCTTTTAGCCGCATGGCATGAACTAGTATCCCAAAAATTAAGTGGCAATTACAAATGGCTTCAGTGGAAGAGGAGGACTATATATTTAGGGATGACAACAATCCACTTTTTAGCCAATTTTATTAGAAATTAAAACGGTTGATCCAAAGAGCTATTCAAGAGAGAGTAAATTGGATAATTACTAAGTTTAAACAATTAAGTTATTTAATCACAAATAATCAATTTTCCTAAATCAATTATTGTCCTGTTATGCAGGAGAAATGTGTTTACTTTTAAATGTACACCTAAACACAATATAGGAAATTAAGTAATGCAACACATAACAATATATCTTGATTCAGTAAGTTACTCTTATTAACATCTAGTCTCCCGAGTTCCACGAAGATTCACAATTTACTAAACCTCTAATTTCTTTCCTCGATAAGAACCAAACCTTTACAATCTCGATTCTCTTCATAGGCTCAGAATTAATTTTTACAACTATCATTTTCACAGGCTCAGGAAGAACCTTATCTTTTTACCACGCTCAAAACTAACCTAATTCTATTACAAGAAAAATCAAAACCTAATCATTTTAATATGTTAAAGATCAAACCTATTACTTCTTTACATTTATCCTTTTTCGCAAGCTTAGGAAGAACCTTTACAATCACTCAATTCTATTATCGGAAGAATCGAAACTTAATTCTTTTTAAGGGAAAAGAATAACCTAACATTTTCACGGGAAAAAGATCAAAACCCTAGCTACCTTGACTAGATACTATCTCAAATGTGTCTAATCCACTCAAATTCACAAATATAAAAAATTGAAATTTTCTTTCCACAGGGAGCTTCTACTACCTCAATACAAATATTCTCAATTAATTACCCGAATAATTACTACATGATAGATACAATGTGAGACAAATAAAAGCTGATTAAATAATAAAGTGGGTAGCACAAAGTAAAAACGTAATCAGATAATCAACCAAAAATCGTTTTGAAAGATTTTCTGGACTTTAAGTTCAAAAACGATTTTCTAATAATCCTTAACCTAGCAATCAATAATGATGAGGGTATTTTTGGGCGTCAACGAGTCAGCACTAGGGCCCTAGTCACGTGTCCACCATCGCCGTGACGTGGCCGCGCGCATTCAGGAATCTAAAGTGCCACGCAGGAGTATACGTTGACCAAAACTCTTTTCCTGGAATCTCCTTTTCACCCAGGAAGGAGTGATGTGTTTTACAGAGATGTTGCTGCCTAGAACTCTGTGTCGTGCCTCTGGATAGCCAACTTCAGGGATTTAGATATTTATCTTGATCGGTTCACCATTTTAGTCCGTTTCTTCTCCAAGACTCTATGGATATTAGGACTCCTTCACCAGCTCATATCCACAGGCCTGACAAAGGCTCTTGGGCTTCTACAAATAGGCCCAAAAGCCCAAGCCTATTGATTATCTCCTAAATGCCCCATATTATCAGCTAAACACATGATTTTGCCTAATTAACTGTGTTTGGGCCCGATTAGCTAAAACTGATCATCTCTAGCGCCTATATATACTAGGGGCTATGCAAGTCCGAGGTATACCTGAAAACGCTAACGCTCAATCTCTATTTACATACTTAACGTATTTCTGTACCTTTTTTCTCTGAGCTCATACTCTTACGCCAGAGAGGTTTCGCAGGAAAAAAATCCAACTCAGCCTTTTGCAGGTACAACTCCCTGAAGGGTAGGACTCTAGACTTCAGCAAGTCAATCCCCAAGGACAACAGTTATAGTTCACTAGAAAAATCTCCAACTCCAATTCCAACTCAGCACTTCATCTCAGTAGGAGGACCCACCTGTTACCTGACTAAACCATACTCGAGGTGTTGACCATTTTGAGACACCAACAATTTGGCGCTGTCTGTGTGAATCATGCAAAACGCCTTTCCCTGATCATTGTTCTCTACTTAGTTGAGCCTGTATGATCACGAGGTCTGGTTGGACAAACAGACACAAAATAGAATAATCAAAAGATATGTCGAAAACTCCAAGGTTACACCCCCCAACTCCTACCAACGAGGATAACTAATAGCGAAATATTACGTTACTACTTTTATCACAAGTGTAAGGGTCAAGTTTCAATATAATGGGAAGAGTAGGGTTGTCGTATCCACAGGTATTGGATTAGAATTATTGTTAAGTACCGCGATTGTCATAACCTAAATTTTATTTAGGCAACTTAATTTATAGGTTTTTTGTTAATAAAATATACTAAACTAAGTTAATTAAACTAATTATACTAATATGACGTTTAAGGGAGTATATTGTCTAGGGATTAACTTTGTTCACTTAAATGTGTTCGTTTTAGTTTAGTTTACATTAACGACATTCAAATCTATCTGACAATCTAGGTATCGAAAACTCACTCACTACCTCTCCTGAGTGTAAAGTGAATGAATATACGACTTCGCGTTAACGCCGAAGTCCCCCTTTAGCATTTATACAACACTTGGTCACATGAGTCTCTCCCCAATCTCACGGATTATACACTTTCTAATACCCTCCTGGGTCATTATATCATCGTATTGTGTTTAAACTCTAGCCCAAATTTGGGGTTACCTCTCCCGAGTGTTAGACCCCATATTCTCAATATATCATAACAAGCATATAATAGTAGAAGAACGGTAAACACAATCAAATATAAGAACAATAGATAACGAAACAAAGATCAAATAAATAACGTTTTTATAAACAAATCACTCCCTAGACAATATATGTTTAGCTACTCATCACCATAACCATATATACAACAATAAACAAGCTAAACATAATCAAAACTACCAACTAAACTAAGAAATAAAGATAGAAACAAAGGATATTAGCCGTTATCCAAAGAATCGAAGCTAAAACCGCTCCGAGATCGTTTCATCTTCTTGGATTTGCGATATTCTCTTGGTTGATATGGTTTCGAGCTCTCGAAACCTACCCAAAAACGTACTCAATGTGTTGGGGGGGGGGAATGGGTGATAAGAAGGGATCAAATATCAAGAAAATATCCCAAAATATCTAAAACATCTGGTGTCGGACTGTTGCAGCGGTGGGAAGTCAATAGGGTCATTGAAGGATGACTGTTGTAGTGGTTGAAATCACAGTAGAGGCCACCACTACAGTGGTGGTAAAGCAGAAGGGTCCTATTCTATTGACCACTGCAGCAGTGGGCTCACAATCCTGCAATTTTCTTCTTTACTCTTTTTCTACCGTTCTTCCACCGACGTTCTACTGATTTGCTCGTTTATGGACCGTTTTCATCATTTTTCATCCCAAACACCTAATTTATAACAAAACAAATAAAAACATATTAACACATATTAAAACACTATAATAACACTTAAAAAACTACCAAAAAACTACCAAAATCGACTTGGGAATATATAGACAAATTCCACATATCAATAACTACCCTTCAGGACCAGGTAGGGGTATTTACTCTGTCTCCTAGGACTGTAGGACAGACCTCGGGAGCTGTAGAAGCATCTCAGATTGATCTCCTTGAGCACTAAATGGGCGAGTTTAAGTCATGTGTGTAGCTCCTCCTCACACGCCTGCCACTGTCTCCCATCTAGGGAGGACTAGCTCTCTACACTACAAGGCCCGAGGAGCGATCCCTAGACTATGACGTTTATATGGAGTCTTTGAATGGGTGCGTGCCTAAGGACTACCTTTCATCTCGCGACCACAAGTCTGCAGGACTAGAGAGCGCCCTCTTACAGTGCCAAGACCTCTACCTCTTCCTGTGCTCGAACATGCAGCAAGGGACCTATCAACGTCCCTCGATAGTCGAGCTACCTATTGGTCAGCCAGTTTCGATCCTAGAAGATGGCACAGGTGTGAAATCGGCTCCTACTTGTCTCCCTCCTATCACACTGTAGCCTAAGCTGTGGGCAGTCATATACAGGAGGAGCCCCAAGCAGAAAAAGTCATGGAGCGCACCTGGCTGACATGGAAACCCACCTCTAGGAGGTGAACAGAGGATGGGCAGGACAAGAAGTTATTACAGAGGTGAGATCTCCATTTCTGGAAGACGTTCTGGTAGAGGTGGTACCGAGACGCTTTGCTCACCCCCAGATGAATCTACACAATGGGCCATTAGATCTGATTGACTACCTCTCCATGTTCAAGTCTCATATAGACATGCATGTGGCTTTTGTGGCCCTACGGTACAAAGTCTTTCCCATCACCCTTATAGAGGCAGCAAAGGGACCAACATCTATCTCCACATTTTGGGAGCTCAGGCAATTTTTTCTAGTTCGTTTCAGTCACTCCTAGCGGAGGCCAGAGACTATAGCCTATGTCCTTACTTTCCAACAGAAGCCGGGTAAATCCTTGGGAGATTACATTGAACGCTTCAACCAATAAGCCTTTATTGACGGGCTCAAGCACCAGGGGTTATCCTATTATCTTTGTTCGAATCCAACCCCTACTCTTGATCAAGCCCTAGATTGTGGGAGTAGGTTTCACAATGTAACGTATGTGTTGTAACCATAAGAGATAGGAAAGAGATGAACAAACAGAAATAACTGAGAAATAGGGTTCTAAATCGAGCCCAAGGCTCGAAAAGATTACAAGATGAAGGGAAATTGACACCCCTGCTCAGGGACAGGAGACCACTTTCTCTCCCAGGGCGTCGCCAGCAAGGGTTTACTCTATTTACGGCTTCGGTGGTTTTCATCTTTGCCAAAAACTTAGGGCATGATATCTTCCCTCCACTGCTTCCCCTGAGAGAAAAGTCGGCCTGGAAGGTTGATAACCAAGTATTTTGAGTTTCACCGAGATCGAGGCCACTCTATAAAAAACTACTTCCAGATTCGGGAGGATATTAAATCTCTCATCTGAAGAGGCTATCTCCAGAACTATGTTCGGAGAGAAAATCAAAAGCACCCTGACGAGAATAAACCCTAGGGAGAGCCTCAGGTCTAGAAAAGACAAGAGAACTGCAACCGTCTACAGCCCTAGAGGGCTAAGGCCGGGGACGATCACCAGCACGTGGATGGAGAAATCAATGTCATCCACGATAAATTCAGCATTAGTGGGAAAATATCGTTTTCCAGAAAAAGGCATGAGCAGAAGGCCGAGAGGAAAGCTAATGAGGACATATAATAGGTGAGCATGGTTGATACAACCTCGCACAACATCATCTCATTTAGTGAAGTCGACCTCTGAGGAGTACATATGCCCCATGATGAGGCCTTGGTAATCACGACGCTAGTCAATCATTACAGGATGGGGTGTGTCTTGGTTGACGGAGAATGCTCGGCCAAAAACATTTTCAAATGGGCCTCTAACAAGCTGAAGACCAAGGTTGGCCCCTTGCAGCCCACTAAGTCTCCCCTAGTTAGTTTTGGGGAAGAGGTGGTTAACTCCTTCGGATGGGTTTCTTTACCTGTCACGGTCAGGACAAATCCAAGGTCATCAACGATATGGACCAAGTTCTTAATAGTGGACAGGTCATCGTCGTACAATGCTATTATGGGGTGACCGATAGTTTTAGCCTTCAAGGCCGTCTTCTCTCCATACTACTAGGTTATGAAATTCCCCACCGATCAAGGGGTAGGTGATCGCACCGCATTTGTGCGATTTTATAGCCCTAAACTTAGGTTTGTTAATTGTTTGAATAGTGTAAAATATTATAAATAAAGTTATTGTAGTTATTTTTTGTATGTTTATGAAAATGGATCAAAACGACGTTAGGATGGGGCAAATCGGATTAAAAACGAGTAATCCACAGCAATCCGAACAAAAACCAAATAAACTGGAATGAGTTGTTCGATACCTTAACAATATAAAAATTTGAATTATTTTATATGGTTTTGTAGATTTTTGAAAAGCGAACAAAATGACATTGATTTGTAGTGAATCGGATAAAAAACAAGCAAACCCCGACAAACCGAACAAAAGTCGAACCGGCCGGAACAGCAGACAAGCTAGCGAGCCGCGGCTCGGACCAACTGCTACAGTGAGCGGAGCCAAGCCGGCGGCACGACTTCCGTCTTTTGGAATCTTGGCTTCTTCACTTGGCCACTTGAGGCCTTCCAACTTTAACCAACTGACATTTTTAACCCCCAACTTTTTCCAGCATGTTTTAAATGTCGCTTTCACCGCACTTGGTTTTGATTTTTGACCATTTTACCCTCCAAGGATTCTTTTTGTTGCCTATAAATATGAATTGAGGTTGGACACAATTGGATATACATTTTCTTAGTCCATTTTCAAGCTATTTTGGACATCAAGGAATCTTGGAGAGGATGTCAATTTCCAATAAGGTTTTGCTTTCTTTTTCTATGTATTTCTAATTTTTCTTATACTAATATTGAGGATGAAATCATGTATAATTAATTAAGTTGTTGTATTGTTTTGATTCCAAACAATTTGTAATGAAATGTTTAAGGTTTTTATTTCAATTAAATAAATAATTTCATCTTTAATATCATGTATTATTGATTGTTATGAATTATTTAATACTTGGATTTATATTGTGAAACAAGTAATATCTTTTGATTATTTGTTTTCCATTAAACTGTATATATAAAATACTTAAGAATTACAATTTTTAAAGTAAAGAAAAACCAATTTGAGATTTACGTCAGGCTTAATTTCTAAAACTATCACTAAAAATTTAGAGTCAAAACAATAATAAGAACTAATTAATTATATATTTGTAGATTCTGAAATCTTAGTAGCTCTCCGTCTTCAATCAAGTTAAACTAGTTATTTCACTGTTTATTTAGTTTTCCATTTCGTAAATCACAAAACAAAATCATCTTGAATTAAATTATAATTAAATTAAATTGGATTGACTGAGTTTTTTTATTAAAAAAAAAAGAAAAAAAAAACTTGTGGGATCAACCTCGCTTCCGTTAACCTTTGCCACAATTGATTCGTGCGCTTGCGAGTATTTTTAAAACAATACAGAACAAGTTTTTGGCCCCGTTTCCGGTGATTGTGACGGAAAAGCTTTGGAATCCAAGTTAATTTAATTCTTCTACTAGTTTTATTATTATTGTTATTACAATTATTATTATTATTATTACTACTATTATTTTTATTTCTATTGGACAAGAGGCTAAGCCACTTTCTCTTTATTTTATTTTCTTTATTTTTGTTGGACAGGAGGCTAAGCCACCTACTCTTTATTTTATTATCTTTATTTTCTATTGAGAATTAGCAGGCTGAGCCACCTACCTCTTTTATTATTATTATTATTATTATTATTATTATTATTATTATTATTATTATTATTATTATTATTATTATTATTATTATTATTATTATTATTATTATTATTATTATTATTATTTCTGTTGGACAGGAGGCTAAGTCACCTACTCTTTATGTTATTGTCTTTATTTTCTGTTGAGAATTGGTAGGCTGAGCCACCCACTCTTTATTTTCTGTTAAGAATCGGCAGGCTGAGCCACCTACCTCTTTTATTTTATTTATTTTTTACCGTTGAGATCGGACAGGTAGACCACCACCCTTATTCTTCATATTTATTTTTAATTAAAAAAAAACATAAAAAAATTATTTAATTAAAAAAAGTATTTTAAAATTTGTTACAGGTTGTTTATGCATGCTTGGGAGCGAGATTCTAAGAATTGTTTGGTTAGGAGAAGACTATCTTTAAGTGGAATTGCACGTGAAACTTTAATAAAAATGGAAGAATATGGTGAGAACCCAGAAAGACCTGCAAATCCATTAGTACCAGAGAAAACTCTTCTTGAATACTTTTCTCGCCTTTCAGCCAACTCTCTCTCCTGTATAGTTTTACCACAAACAACTACTTCCCACTTTGAGCTCAAACCGTCCATTATCCAACTTTTGCCATCTTTTTATGGGTTAAAAAGAGAAGATCCATACATGCCTGTTAAGGAATTTCTCGAGATATGCTCCATATTCCGATTCCAAAAAAATTCTGATGAATCTATTCGACTTAGACTTTTTCCATTCTCTTTAAAAGATAAAGCAAAAGTCTGGTTGAACATTCTTCCCCCGAGAACAATTACCAGTTGGGACCAACTTATTAACAAATTCCTATCTAAATTCTTTCCCATATCCAAAACTAATCACCTTAGGAGAGAAATATCTGAATTTTACCAAAAAGAGAGTGAAGAATTTTATGAATATTGGGAAAGATTTAATAATATAACTTTAAAGTGTCCCCACCACGGTTTTGAAATCTGGAGGTTTGTGAAATATTTTTATGACGGTTTGACCCCATTAAATCATCAAATGATACAATCTATGCATGGTGGAAAATTTTTGCAGTTACGTGGGTAAGAAGCTTGAGAATCTCTTGAAATACTGTCTGTCAACTCTCAACAATAGAACTGTCTAGATTCTAGAGTCAAACCCAATGCACCGAAGAGAAAAAGAATTTATGAGGTGAGAGATAATAATGATGTAGAAACCAGTCTAGCCAATTTGACTAGGAAAGTTGACACATTAGTCTTGAGCCAAAGCATGAATTATAAAACTGAGGTATGTGCCTTACGTCAAAATCTGTCCCATACCGCTCAGTCATGTCCATCATTGCAACTTTCCAAGAAGCCTATTCTGAACACGCTAATGCACTTCATTCTTATGGAAAATCATTTGATAGCCCATTTTCTTGTACATATAATCCAAATTGGAGAAACCATCCAAATTTTTCATGGAAAAAGAATCAATCTATAATGAACCAATCAGGGCCTCATATTAACACCCACAACCAAAACTTTCACTATTCCAATCCGTCATACCCTACAAGAAAACCATCTTTAGAGGAAACCTTACAACAATTCATACAGTCAACCCAACAATCTATCTCTAAAATTGAAATGCAATTGGGTCAACTAGCAACTGATGTAGGAGAGAGAGAAAAAAGAAAGTTTCCAAGTCAACCCATCCCAAATCCAAAAGGTCAATATGAGGTAGGATCATCGAACCCTAATAAGGAAGTTAAATCCATTAATACTCTTAGGTCAGGAAAACTTATTATCAAACCTGATCACCTATCTAAACTTGAGAAAGAGAACCCTAAGAGCCAACCTGAAAATTCTGAATCTAACAACTTAATTGAAAATCAATCATTGCCTTACCTTCCAAAAGCTGCATTTCCACAAAGACTTGTTCCAAAAGAGAAAGGCACAAAATATAGTGACATTTTAGAGGTGTTTAATCAAGTTCGCATTAACATTTCCTTCCTTGGTACTATAAAACAAGTGCCTGCCTATTCAAAATTCTTGAAAGATCTTTGTACTATGAAAAAGAAAACCAATGTTCCAAAAAAGGCATTCTTGACTGAACAAGTAAGCTCCATAATCCAACACAAAACTCTTGCCAAATACAAAGATCCTGGTTGTCCAACAATATCCTGTGTAATTGGCGATCAAAAGATTAGACGAGCTTTACTTGATTTGGGTGCGAGTGTGAATTTGTTGCTATATTCAGTTTATGAGCAACTCGGTCTAGGAGAGTTGAAACCCACATCTATGACACTTCAATTAGCTGATAGGTCTGTGAAAGTTCCGAGAGGTGTCATAGAAGATATTTTAATCAAGGTTGATAAATTCTATTTTCATATGGATTTCGTTGTTCATGATACCCAACTTATTGAAAACTTGAATACTCAAATTCCTATCATCCTGGGTAGATGATAGGTGTAAATTACCTATTTATTTTTAAACCGAATATTATTAGTTTTCGAGTACGTTTGTTATGTTTTTAATATGTTTTTATTCTTTTTGTATTAAAACAGGTGTGTGGGGTGAAAAGGTATGAAATCGGAGCATAAACGATCAAATCGTATCGAGAACAGTCGAAGAATGGTGAAAAAACAAGTAAGGAGGCAATATTGTGAAAGAAGCCCACCGCAAAGGCGTCCAGACCTCCGCCGTGGCGGTGAAGATGCAGAGTGCACCAATTCTTGCTAACGTCTACCACCTAGGTGAACCTTAAACCGACATACTCTACCGCTGCGATAGTGAATCCCACCGCCGTGGCGGTCAGCTCTATACAAACTTAAGATATTTATTTAGATATTTTGCCTATTTAAACCCTTCATCGCCTCATCTCCTCCGGTGGAACCACCCCCAACCCATTAGGCTATATTTTAGGGTAAGTTTGAGAGATTTTTGAGGGAGCGCTCTCAACCCGAGGTGGAAGATGAAGAGGGAAGCGATCGTTCGACGATTCTAGCGCAAATTCGGCTAAGTCACTCTTTTCTTCTCTTTGTTTTCCTTATTTTGGTAGTTGTTGAGCATGTTTATGCCATTTTACTTTGTATACGTGGTTATAGCCATTGGCTAAACATAGATTGTTTAGGGATTATTAATATAATTTATGAATACGTTGTTTAATTGAGTTTGTGTTTTGTTTGCGAATGTTCTTCGTTATTTTGATTGTGTGTGTCGTATTGTTTCTTTATCATGTTATTAGAACTATGTTATGAGAATACAGAGTTTGACAAATCCTGGATTCGAACTAGAATAAACAAACGCCACGATCCAATAATCCGATAGGGGTTTGGATTGTGGACAATCTATGACATTGGGGCAAGACTCATGTGACCTAGGGTCATTACGACGTTGAGGGAGGTTCTTCGTTGATTTGAAGTCGTGTTATATCCCTCATCTTATACTCGGGAGAGGTGACGGGAGAGTTTTAGAACTGAGATTGTTGTTAGGGTAAACACAACGCGACGATCCAATAACCCAGGAGGGAGTTGGATTGTGTGTAATCAATGACATTGGGGAGAGACTCACGTGACCTAGGTTCGTTAAGATGTTGAGGGGGACTTCTTCATTGACATGAAGTCACGTATTCTCCCGTCTTACACTCGGGAGAGGTGACGGAGGAGTTTACAAACCGAAATTGTCATATAAGTCGAACGCCTTTAATATAAACTAAAACGAGATTAAACACGTATTCTTAAATGAAACGAATCCCTAGACAACCTATTCTCTCAAAACTATCTCAATATAGTATTAGTATAGTTAAATTAGTATTTTAGTATTGGTATTAAATTTTATATTCCATTTTTGTCGCCTAGATAAAGTCGGGTTATGATAATCGCGGTACTCGATAGTAATCTTAAC
This sequence comes from Eucommia ulmoides, assembly GCA_016647705.1. Taxonomy (NCBI): domain Eukaryota; kingdom Viridiplantae; phylum Streptophyta; class Magnoliopsida; order Garryales; family Eucommiaceae; genus Eucommia; species Eucommia ulmoides. Next base: position 34,543,852 of record CM028339.1, read on the forward strand.
CAATCCATGTGGATATGATACCCAATCGAAATGTCCATTATACTAAAACTTGAACTGTACGCTTACGGTGAACGTGACAGCCCATAAATTGCGGCCACCAAGTTTTTGGCGCCGTTGCCGAGGATTGTGTTTTAGATTATTGTTGATATTGTGAGTAAATAACTTGATTTTAATTTAGGCATTTTTTAGTGTATATAATTTTTCTTGGTAGTTTTGTTTTTTGTTTTCCTATAGGGTGCTTGAATATGTTAGATCGACAGGTACTCTTGTGTTTCTTTCATTGCAACATCTCGCCAGTCTTGAGGGAATGTGTCGGGCCGAGGACATTAAACTACGTGCTTCTTAGGAGGTAACCCATGGTCACAAATAAGTTATATCCATCTCCATCAATTTGAGTCAGAGGCGAGATTCTCTCACCTGCCAGGTACGTGTTTTAAACCCCGTCTTAAATATCATGTTATATACTATCATTGGGACTGCTGACGGGTTGGTTTGGACATCACCTGTTTTAAGTTGGTGGTGATGTGTTAGTATGTTTAGTATGTGTTTATGTTATTAGTATGTTTTACTGTTTTTAACGTGTGCATGCTTGTTTAGGATTAGTTTGTTTAGTTTAGTTGTTATTTTGTGCGGAGTTTTGACGTCATTTAGGCCTTTACCCGATGATGAGTTTGTCCCCTGGTTGTTTTGAGGTCGAGCGTAAAGCTCATCATGTGTGTTCTGTGTGCTTAACGTATCGTCTTAGTAAAAGTTATTGTGGATCCTAAATGCTCGAGCACGTAAACTCAATATAGCACTATCTAATTGATTTGAAATCGATTATCCTTACTCAATTTCATGACAATAGGGATTCTAGAACTTGATTTGGGGGGAAATTCGAGCCAAAATCCTAGGCGAGGTGGTTTAGGAGATATGATTTAGGCATTCATTTGATCGCTTGAGCCTTTTGAAGCCTACCATTTAATATCATTATCCTTCGTTACCCTGTCGAAGCCTAAAATCCGTTTTAATTCTGAACACTTAACAAATTCCCTAGCTAGTTGATTTTTGTCCAAACCTATATCGCCGAATTAAAGGCACGTTTGAGTTAATCAAGTTAGCATTCATATATGCTACTTGATGTGAGCGGTTGGGTTTAGGGTAAATTTCAGATTGGTTTAGTATTAGTGTATTCACTTGTCATTTTCTTAAATCTTTTTGCACACTCCTAAAACTGTAGAAATTCGAATACGTTTGGGGGGGTGTTAATTATTTTTGCACACTCCTTAAATTGTAGAAATTCGAATAAGTTTGGGGGTGTGTTTGAAAAAAACAATTACGTTTCTTTTGACAAGTGAGCACAAAGTTCTTAAATTTATGTTCGGGGTTGTTTCAATTATGTTTATGGGGTTTTGTGAGTGAAAAAGAGCCAAGCATGTGCCTCGGGTATCGTCACGTTAACGACGATTAACCTGTTTTGTATTTTTGATATACCCTTGGCTATTATTCCAAAATCGAACCAAGCCCTACTGATATTTTTGAACCTCCGAGCCTACATTAGTAGAGAATAGATCTCGGGTCAAGCATATGGATTCCCTATACCTTAAAGGTTTTAGTCATGAACTATATTGAAGGATAATCTCATCTAATCAATGGATAGTTGTATATTTGAGTTTAATCACACACATACACTTAAACAGGATCTAGAATGGCGCTTACTATTTTTGAACATTGAAATTTTAGAACACCACATGATGTGATTTATGCTTGAACTTGATAGGATTAGGGGCCGATAAGGTAAAAAAATCTTTCGGCCGGTAGATGATAATAAAAACCTACACATTTTTGTTTTTAGTGTTTTTTCATTTTTAGTTTTCAATTTCGTAATTAGTTTTTTATATTTTCTTGTATTGTGTGGGTGTTTTTCTTGAGGACTAGAAAAATTTCGAGTTCGGGGATATTTGATAGGTGTAAATTACCTATCCATTTTCAAACCGAATATTGTTAGTTTTCAAGTACGTTTATTATGTTTTTAATATGTTTTAATATATTTTTATTCTTTTTGTATTAAAACAACTGTGTGTGGTGAAAAGATATGAAATCGGAGCATAAACGATCAAATCGTATCGAGAACGGTGGAAAAACAAGCAATGAGGCAATATTGTGAAAGAAGCCCACCGCCGCGGCGGTGAGGATACAAAGTGAACCAATTCTTGCTGAACGTCCACCGCCGCAATGCTGAGATCCACCACCACGGCGGTGACAATGCAGGATGTCACCAAGTCCACCACCTTGGCAAACCTTAAACCGACATACTCCACCGCTGCGACGGTCAGCTCTGTACAGTCTTAAGATATTTATTTAGATATTTTTCCTATTTAAACCCTTCCTCTCCTCTGGTGGAACCACCCCCCAACCCCTTAGGCTATATTTTAGGGTGAGTTTGAGAGATTTTTGAGGGAGCGCTCTCAACCCGAGGTGGAAAATAAAGAGGGAAGCGATCGTTCGACGGTTCTAGCGCAAATTCTTCGGATATCAGATAAGTTTCTCGTTTATTCTCTTTATTTTCTTCATTTTGGTAGTTTTTGATAATGTTTACGTCATTTTACTTTGTATACGTGGTTATAGTCATTGGCTAAACATAGGTTGTTTAGGGATTATTAATATAATTTATGAATACATTGTTTAATTGAGTTTGTGTTTTGTTTGCGGATGTTCTTCGTTATTTTGATTGTCTGTGCCGTATTGTTTGTTTATCATGTTATTAGAATTATGTTATGAGAATACGAGATTTGACAAATCCCGAATTTGGACTAGAATAAACAAACGCCACGATCCAATAATCCGTTCGGGGTTTGGATTGCGGACAATCTATGACTTTGGGGCAAGACTCACGTGACCTAGAGTCGTTAAGACGTTGAGGGGGACTTCTTTGTTGACTTGAAGTCGCGTTATATCTCTCGTCTTACACTCGGGAGAGGTGACGGAAGAGTTTTAGAACTAAGATTGTCGATAGGGTAAACACAACGCGACGATCCAATAACCCGGGAGGGAGTGGGATTGTGTGCAATCAATGACGTTGGGGTGAGACTCACGCGGCCTAGGGTTGTTAAGATGTTGAGGGGGACTTATTCGTTGACACGAAGTCGCGTATTCTCCTATCTCACTCTCGGGAGAAGTGGCGGAAGAGTTTACGAATTGAGATTGTCATATAAGTCGAACGTCGTTAATATAAACTAAAACGAGATCGAACACGTATTCGTAAATGAAACTGATCCCCAGACAACCTATTCTCTCAAAACTATCTCAATATAGTATTAGTAGAGTTAAATTAGTATTTTAGTATTAGTATTAAATTTTATATTCCATTTTTGTTGCCTAGATAAAGTAGGGTTATGACAATCGCGATACTTGATAGTAATCTCAACCAATCCCTATGGATACTAAAAGGTCCATTATACTAAAACTTGATCCGTACGATTGCGGTGAAAGTGGCAGTGCAGTAGACCATTGTTAGCTAATTCTTATGCAATCATCAATTATCGTAATGGTGTCTTGAAGTTGTCATTTAGAAATATGATTGTTGAATTAAATGTATTTAATGTTGCTAATAAATGTGTGGATCTGGATGATTTGTATGAAGTGAATATGATTGAGACTACTACGCATGATTTATTCCTGCAAATAAATAGAAATGACTCTTTTGAAAAATGTTTGAAACAGTTTGACATGAACATAGATGTTGAAAGTTCAATTAATGGTGTAAATTCTTTGTTAGAATCTACACCATTAATAGAAACTAATGAATGGAAAGACAAAATTAAACATGTTACACCCTCTAAGTCAATCAATTCAAATTCTAAGTCTCCACAGTTAAACCTTAAGCCCTTACCCGATACCCTAAAATATGTGCTCTTAGGACCATCAAAAACCTTGTCTGTTATCATAGCATCTGACTTAGATAACGAACAGGAAGATTGGTAGCGGAATTTCATGTCGCTACTTTCACCGCAAGTGTACAGGTCAAGTTTTAGTGCAAGGTTGGAAGAGTTAGGGTTGTCGTATCCACATGAATTGGATTAGATTATCATTGAGTACCCTGTTTGTCATAACCAGACTTTATTTAGGCGACATAAATTTATAGTTTTTGTAATAATTACTATACTAATAAAGTAAACTAATTAAACTAATACTACTAATATTGACGTTTATAGGAGTAAATTGCCTAGGGATTAACTTCGTCCACTTAAACGTGTTCGTTTCAATCTAGTTTACATTAACGGTATTCAAATCTATCCGACAATCTCAGTATCGTAAACTCATTCACTCCCTCTCCCGAGTATAAAGTGAATAAATATATAACTTCGCGTTAATGCCGAAGTCCCTCTCTAGCGTTTTTTAGAAAACATAGTCACATGAGTCTCGCCCCAATGTCATGGATTTCACACTTTCTAATACCCTCCCGGGTCATTTGATCGTCACGTTGTGTTTAAACCCTAGTCTGAATCCGGGGTTACCTCTCCCGAGTGTCAAACCCCATATTCTCAATATATCATAACAAGCATATAAATATGGAAAAACGGTAAACACACAATCGGATAAACAAAGAACAACCGTTAACAAAAGATCAATTTTATTCAAACAACATTTTCATGGATTACATCAAGCCCTAGACAATATATGTTTAGTTTTTCATGGCCATAACCACATATACATTGAAATATAAACTAAACATACACAAAACATCCAACCAATCTAAGAATAAAAGAGAGAAACAAGGAGACTATCCATTACCCGAAGAATCGTCGCTAAAGTCGCTCTGAAATCGCTTCCTCCTTCTTGGCCTTGTGATCTGCTCTTGGTTGAATGTGTTTTAAGCTCTCACAACCACTCCCAAAATGCTCTTGGGTGTTTGTGGGTGAAGGGAATACATTGGGATCCCAAAATATCAAGAAAATATCTCAAAATATCTATTCTCTCGGCAGTCTAACCGTTGCGGTAGTGGAAATGCAGAGAGTCTAGCAACTCTCTGCTGTTTTACTGTCACGGCAGTGACACCTTTTGGTATTTTGGTTGTAACTTTCTTGTCCAAACTCTGATTGAGGTAATTTAAATACCTATAGAAATCTAATACAATGATATACAACTTCCATGTTTTGAGGTTTTCCAAAAGCGGTTCGCATCATTGTCTAAAACGGCCTTAAAGTTACTACACCTATACCAACTTTGCCTTTTTTCACCCATTTATTCAAAAACCTAAAAAACAACACAAAAACATATTAAACTAACAAAAGTGCTTGAAAACACACAAATATTTGAATCTAAAAGTACTTAATGTGTTGGTAAATAAACCATTCATCAAATACCCCCAAACTCAAACATTTGCTTGTCATCAAGTAAAAACACTCACACTAAAATAAAAAAAACAAACGAAATAACTAACACAAAAACTAAATAGACATAAACAACGACATGCGAGTTTTGAATTCAACTAATCAGACCAAAATATATTCCCTCAACAACCCCCAATCATATCGAGTTTAGGAGTAAAACGCACCATGTGAGGTTTTAGAATTTCAACATTCAATAATGGTAAATGCCATTCTAGATTCACACGCCTGACTGGGTTCTACTCTCTACTAATGTAGGCTAAGCAGTTCATAAAGATCAATAGGACTTGGTTCGATTTGGAACATGGCCAAGGGTATATTAGAAATATAAACGAGTTAATGTCATTAACTCAACGATACCCAAGGCATAACGCTTGGCACAATCACACTCGAACCCCCCATAGATAAATTTGAAACAACCCTGAACTAGCATTTTAGAACTTCATACTCACTTGTCAAAAGAAAAGAAAATAGAACGATATTTACATATGTTTCTTTTTTTTTTTTTTTTTTTTTTTTTTTTTTTTTTTTTTTTTTTTAACATGAATCACACCCCCAAACTTATTCGATTTTTACAATTTCACGGGTGTGGTTAAAATGAAATAAAAATGCCAAGCGAATACTCGAATACCGAACCAATCAAAAGTTTGCCATAAACCTAACCACTCACTTTAAGTAGCATACACGAATGCTAACTTGATTCACTCAACTCGTGCCTTCGGTTTAGCGATAAAGGTTTGAAAAAAAATATAATTGGCAAAGGTATTTGTTACGTGTTCAGAATTGAAACGGCAAATAGGCTTCGACAGGGTAACGAGGGATAAATATATAACATGGTAAGCTTCAAAGGCTCAAGCAATCAAAATGAATGCCTAAATCACGTCTCCTGAACAACCTCGCCTAGGATTTCACCTCAAGTTTCCCCCAATCAGGTTCTAGAATCCCTAAAATTATCATGAGCTTGGATAACAGATAATTGGCCTCAAATCAATTGAATAGCTATATATTGAGTCTACATACTCGTGTAATTTAGGATCCACAATAACTTTTACCAAAATGACATGTCAAGCACACAAAATACACATGAATGGGCATTACCCTTGACCTCAACAAACAACCAAGGGATAATTTCATCATCGGGTAATGGCCCAAACGAACTCAAAACTCAGCATGCAATGAAAACAATGCATAAACACAAACTAATCTAAACAAACATGCATACACGAAAACAATAAAACATTTAAACTATATAACTAACAACAATAAAACATACTAAACATACTATACATCACCCTAAACTTAAAACGGTCAGTGTCCACAATAATCCATCAGCGACCCCAATGAAAGCATAAAGCATGATAATGAAGACGGGGGTTTAGAACACATACCTGGGAGGCGAGACAAGCTCGCCTCCAAATCAAGTCGGCGGTGACAGATCTAATTTATTTTTTACTTGGGTTGCCTCCCAAGAAGCGCATGGTTTATTGTCCTCGGCCCGACACGGAGAATAGCTCGTCAAAGAGTGGTTTCCACCTATTGTAAGTGTCGTATAACACTACATATGGGTCTTGGCGGTTTACGCCCTCAAGCTTGGCGAGATTTGGCATTATATGGCTCAGGCTTTCAACTTGATTTTGATCTGCCTCATGTGCTTGGGGAGCATAAATGTACTGAGTTGGAAATGGGGTAGGATAGATGAACCATATCGGATCCTCGTAAATGCGATCGTCTTGGATAGAGCGCGGTGTCACCAACTGGAATTCAAACGGTGAAAACTCACAATTATCAATATGTAAATCTTCATCGCCATTCCACACTTGGGTTCTCTCCCAATTAGCTTGATCGTCTTCGATCTCAACCAAGTACCTTCCATTTGCATTCGGTTCCTCACGGTGGGTATCACATGATATGGAATGCTCGTCTCTTAGTGCCACCATGTTTGGCTCAGACTCAACATAGCATAGAAGATGACCAATTTGCGTTTGCAAAGATGTTACGGTCACATCGATGTCGGCGCAGACCGTCTCAATATAATCAAGACGATCCTCGTGCTCTTTGATCCAGTCATTCATCTCCCTCAAGAATCTCTGAGTTTCTCCCATAACTATAGCAAATACATCTTCTAAAGCAGGGGAAGATTCCACATCTTGAACTAGAGTGTCAATCTATGGCGCCGTAGTGTTTGAACAATCCCCCAAGCTTTGGTGACTTGGTGAATGATTCCAACTTTGATAATCATAGGCCACCAGTTCCTCTAACGACCAAATGGCTTCGTCCACGGTTAGGTCATAGAAAGAGAAGGTACCGTTTCCTCCTTCCACCCATGTTTTGGTTGCGGCTGATAACCCGTCGAGGAAATTCAGGAGTTGACATTCTCTCGGGAACCCAAGATTTGGAAACCAAAATAGCAGCTCGTTATAACGATCCCAAGCACAATAAAATGACTCAAAATCTTGTTAAAAGAAATGCATCAATACTCGTCGATCTAACATCTTCAAGTACCTTGCATAAAAAATAAAAACAAAACTACAAACAAAAAATTCTACACAAAAGAAATGCATAAATTAAAATTAGGTCATTTACTCACAATATCAACAATAATCTAAAAACCAATCCCCGACAACGGCGCCAAAAACTTGGTAGTAGAATTTAACGTCGCTACTTTCACCGCAAGTGTACGGGTCAAGTTTTAGTACAGGGTTGGAAGAGTTAGGGTTGTCGTATCCATATGGATTAGATTAGATTATCGTTGAGTACCGCATTTTTCATAATCGGACTTTATTTAGGCGACATAAATTTATAGTTTTTGTAATAATTACTATACCAATAAACTAAACTAATTATACTAATACTACTAATATAGACATTTATGGGAGTAAAATGCCTAGGGATTAACTTCGTCCACTTAAACGTGTTCGTTTTAATCTAGTTTACAATAACGGCATTCAAATCTATCCGACAATCTCAGTATCGTAAACTCATTCCCTCTCCTGAGTATAAAGTGAATGAAAATGTGAATTCGCGTTAACGCTGAAGTTCTCATCTAGCATTTTTTAGAACACATAGTCACATGAGTCTCGCCCCAACGTCATGGATTACATACTTTCTAACACCCTCCCGGGTCATTAGAACGTCGCGTTGTGTTTAAACCCTCGTCTGAATCCAGGGTTACCTCTCCTGAGTGTTAAACTATGTATTCTCAATATATCATAACAAGCATATAAACATGACAAAATGGTAAACACAATTGGATAAACAAAGAACAACCGTTAACAAAATATCGATTTTATTCAAACAACATTTTCATGGATTACATCAAGCCCTAGACAATATATGTTTAGTTTTTCATGGCCATAACCACATATACAATGAAATACAAACTAAACATACACAAAACATCCAACCAATCTAAGAATAAAAGAGATAAATGAGGAGACTAGCCGTTATCCAAAAACTCATCGCTAAAACCGCTCCGAGATCGCTTCCTCTTTCTTGGCCTTGTGATCTTCTCTTGGTTGAATATGTTTTGAGCTCTCAAAACCACTCCCAAAATGTTCTTAGGTGTTTAGGGGTAAAGAGAATACATATGGGATCCCAAAATATCAAGAAAATATTCCAAAATATCTACTCTGTCGGCAGTCTAATCAGCGCGGTGGTGGAAATGCAGAGAGTTTAGCAACTCTCTACTATTTTTACCGCCGCCGCGGCGGTGTCACCACTGTGGCGGTGACACACAGCGGTGACACCTTTTGGTATTTTAGCTTCAACTTTATCTTCTGATCTCCGATTGAGGTGATTCGAAAACCTATGGAAAGATAAAACAATTATCTACAACTTCCATGTTTTGAGTGTTTCCAAAATCGAGTCGAATAATTATCCAAAATGGCTTTGAAGTTACTGCACCTGTACCAACTTTGCCTTTTTTCACCCATTTATTCAAAAACCTAAGAAATAATACAAAAATACATTAAACTAATAAAAGTGCTTGAAAACGCACAAATATTTGAATCTAAAAGTACTTGATTTATTTGTAAATAAATCATTCATCAAAGATAAATTGATCAATGTGCTCAAAGATCATAAAGAAGCCACAGGGTGGACAATTGGAGAAATTAAGGGTATTAGTCCATCAGTGTGCATGCATAGAATTTATTTGGAAGATAATGCTAGGCATAATTGTGAGTTCCAAAGACAATTAAATCCAAACATGAAAGAGGTTGTTAGAGTTGAAGTGTTAGATGCGTGTATCATTTACCCTATTTCTGATAGTTTGTGGGTTAGCCCTGTTTAGGTAGTTCTTAAGAAATCTAGAATAACAGTAGTCAAAAATTATGAAAATGAATTAGTCCTTACCCGATTGCAAACTGGGTGGCGTGTTTGTATTGACTACAAGAAACTAAATGTTGTCACCAGAAAAGATCACTTTCCACTTCCCTTCATTGATTAAATACTTGAGAGATTGACAGGTCATTCCTACTACTGTTTACTTAATGGTTATTCCGGTTATAACCAAATTTCTATTTCCCCTTAAGACCAAGAAAAAACCACTTTCACTTGTCCTTTCGAAATCTTCGCCTACCGACGTATGCCCTTTAGCTTATGTAATGCTCCAGGTACTTTTTAACGATGCATCATAAGTATTTTCTTGATATGGTAGAGCGTTTTCTCAAAATTTTCATGGATGATTTTTTCGTATTTGAGTCTAGTTTTGATGAGTGTTTGCACCATTTGAAATTAGTATTAGTTAGATGCAAAGAGAAAAATCTTGTGTTAAATTAGGAAAAATGTCATTTCATGGTTAAGAAATGGATTGTTCTAGGTCCTGTTTTTTCAAAAGATGGAATTGAGGTTGATAAAGCCAAAGTTGATTTAATTTCTAATCTTCCACATTCACGAATAGTAAAAGAAATTCTATCATTTTTAGGTCATGCTGGATTTTATCATAGGTTCATCAAATATTTTAGTAAGGTTTCTTGACCTTTGTGTAGTATGCTTGCAAAAGACACCTCTTTCATCTTTGATGATTCCTGTTTTCATGCATTTGAGAAACTGAAACACTTGTTGACTTCTGCTCCGATCAATCGACCTCCCGATTTGAACCTTCATTTTGAAATCACGTGTGATGCATCTGATTATGCTTTAGGTGTTGTTTTGAGCCAACATGTAAATAGGTTAATGCATGTGATCTATTATGCCAATAAAACTCTCATTGATGTACAACTGAATTACTCCACCACTGAAAAAGAATTACTCGTTGTTGTGTTTGCCCTAGACAAGTTTCAATCCTACTTGATTGGTTCTAAAATCATTATTTATTCTAATCATGCTACATTAAAATACCTTCTTTCCAAGAAGGATTCTAAAGCTCGTTTAATTAGGTGGATTTTATTTTTACAAGAATTTGATTTAGAAATTCGTGATAAAAAATTATCTAAAAATGTTGTTGCTAATCACTTGTCTAGGTCGGTAGTAGAATCTGATATTAAAAATTTGCCAATTAAAGGAACTTTTCTTGATGAATAGCTTATGTCTATATCCCAATTACCTTGGTTTGCTGATATAGTTAATTATCTTATCACTGGTCATATGCCTAATCATTGGAGTCACCAAAGTAAAACTAAAGTTTTTATAGTGGTAAAGAAATTCTTTTGGGATGATCCTTATCTGTTTAAATATTGTTCTGATCAAATCATTAAGAGATGTATTTCTGAGAATGAATAGCAAAGTATTATTTCATTTTTCCATGATCAATCATGTGGAGGTCATTTTTCCTCAAAGAAAATCGCTGCAAAAATTCTGCAGAGCGAATTTTATTGGCCCACTCTTTTCAAAGACACTCATGTGTATTGTCGCTCCTATGACTGATGTCAAAGATTAGGAAGTATTTCTCATAGGAATATGATGCCCTTGAATCCAATTCTTATTGTTGAGTTATTTGATGTTTGGGGTATCGATTTCATGGATCCGTTTCCTAACTCTTTTGGTAACCTGTACATTCTTGTTGTTGTTGACTATATGTCAAAGTGGGTAAAAGTCATTTCTTGTAAAACAAATTATCATAAGGTTGTGGTGAAATTTTTAAAAGAAAATATTTTTTCCCGATTTAGTACACCACGTGCTATCATCAGTGATGGGGGGAAACATTTTTGTAACAGGCATTTTGAAAATTTGGTAAAGAAATATGGCACTACTCATAAAGTTTCTACTCCTTATCATCCTCAAACAAGTGGTCAAGTAAAAATTTCAAATAGGGAAATTAAGCACATTCTTGAAAAAACGGTTAACCTTACAAGAAAAGATTGGTCTTTAAAACTACTTGATACATTGTGGGCTTACCAAATTTTTTTAAAATCCCTATTGGAATGTCACCTTATCGACTTGTTTATGTTAAAACATGTCACTTACCTGTTGAGTTAGAGCATAGTGCATATTGGGCTATCAAACAGTTAATTTTTTCTCTAAACTAAGTAGGTATTCAGAGGAAACTCCAATTAAATATGTTAGAGGAGATTAGGAGTGATGCATACAATTTGGGAAAACGATATAAGGATCAAATGAAATTTTTTCATGACAAAAATATTTTGAGAAAATCTTTCTTTCGAGGTCAAAAGGTCTTTCTGTACAATTCTCGTCTACATTTATTCCCTGGTAAGTTGCGTTCTCGATGGTCTAGTCCACATGTCGTTCGTAATGTTTTCCCACATGGAGCTATTGAAATTAAAAATTCAAAAAATGGTGATATTTTCAAAGTTAATGACCAAAGGCTAAAACTATTTTTGGAGTTAAAAACTCCCGAAGTAGAGGAAACAGTCCTCAAAGATCCCATTTATCAAGATTAGTTCTTCTCTTGATAAAATGTTTGGCTGAAGACGTTAAACTCAGCACTGAGTGGCAGGAAACCCACTGTTGTTTAAAAAAATTATTATAGTTTTAACTTTTATTTTGCTAAGTTTCTGTGAGTTTTGTAGTAGACAGGTACAAGCATTCAGACCATACAGTTCAATTACACCAGGTAGTATCTTTCCTTGCCAATTAAATTTTGTACCTTTCTCATTGAGGACAATGCAAGATTTAGGTTTGGGGGGGATAAATACTGGTATTTTTTCTATAATTTTATTTCGTACTTAGTTTTATCAAATGATCCTATGATAACATATATGTCGAATAAAAACTTGAGTTTGCTAAATGATTATTGGAGCATAACACTGATTTTTAAAATATTTCATTTTTCTTTCGACTCTTGAATAAATACTTTCTCTTATTTTAAATTTAGTACATGAACTGATTTGCTAAATTTTGACATAATAATAACATATCCCTAGAGTTTAAATTAAAAAAAAAATGAAAATAATAAAATAAATAAATAAATAATGTTTTTGCGTTAAAAAATAAAAAAATTCGGTTTTAATAATTAACTTTCGCTAAGTAACCGGGCCTCTTACCTTAGTAAGCTTTGAGTGTTCGCGTCGAAAGGGGGAAACAAATTTTTAAGTCAATAAGTGGCTCGTTAACTTCGAAGCGTAAGTTGTTCGAGTTATTAAGTCTGAATGGTGCCTTAACACCTAATGCCCCGAGCTAACTGGATTGAGATCATTGGCCCAACGCTCGCTACATGGACATCTTAAAAATTCCAGTGGGGTTAACATTGCACAAGTCATTTATTTAAAGAAAATTATATATATATATATATATATATATATATGTATGTATATGTATATATATTAAAAAAAAGATATACTCAAAAATATTTTTATTTCAAGGAAAATATTATTTGATTGTTTAAAATCAGTTGACTAGTTAGTTGTACTAAATTCATTATAAAAGAGAGTTAGATGTATGTTGTGGGTACAAAAGTAGATATTGTTAAAAATCACTTGATATGAAATCAATAATTATTTTAGTAACTCTTGTATGATCTCAACTTAATATGTTAACATTTGACAAGATTGATAAATTTTTGAAAGTAATAGAAATTAACAAATTTGAATGTCTGTGGGTAATATCTCTGTAAACCCTCACGATACTATACTCGTCCACTAGGGGTAACCTAGGGGTTTAAAGGTTTATTGTATATACTAAATGTAATTGTGTTTCCTATGAAAGTGGTTTTTTGTTTTTTATTTAATTATTATATTAGTTTTGCTCGAGGACTAGCAAAAGTTAGGTTTGGGGGTGTGCTCGCACCGCATTTGTGCGATTTTATAGTCTTAAACTTAGGTTTGTTAATCATTCGAATAGTGTAAAATATTATAAATAAATTTATTTTAATTATTTTTTGTATGTTTATGAAAATGGAGCAAAACGACATTAAGATGGGGCAAATCGGATTAAAAACGAGTAATCCACAGAAATCCAAACGAAAGCCGAACAAAAACCAAATAAACTAGAATGAATTATTCGATCCCTTAACATTATAAAAAAATGAATTATTTTATATGGTTTTGTAGGTTTTTGAAAAGCAAACAAAATGGCGTTGATTTGGAGTGAATTGGATAAAAAACAAGTAAACTATAGCAAGCCGAACCAACCAGAATAGCAGACAAGCTAGCGAGCTGCGTCTTAGACGGCTCGGACCAACCGCTACAGTGAGAGGACCCAAGCCGGCGGCGCGGATTCTGCCTTTTGGAAGCTTGGTTTCGCCACTTGGCCACTTGAGGCCCTCCAACTTTGAACAGCTGACATTTTTTACCCCCAACTTTTTCCAGCATGTTTTGAATGTCGCTTTCACTGGACTTGGTTTCGATTTTTCACCATTTTACCCTCCAAGGCTTCTTTTTGGTGCCTACAAATATGACTTGAGGTTGGACACAATTGGATACACATTTTCTTAGTCAATTTTCAAGTTATTTTGGACATTAACGAGTCTTGGAGAGGATGTTAATTTCCAATAAGGTTTTGCTTTCGTTTTCTATGTATTTCTAATTTTTCTTATACTAAGATTGAGGATGAAATCATGTATAATTAATTAAGTTGTTGCATTGTTTTGATTCCAAACAATTTGTAATGAAATGTTTAAGGTTTTTATTTCAATTAAATAAATGATTTCATCCTTAATATCATGTGTTATTGATTGTTATAAATTATTTAATACTTGGATTTGTATTGTGAAACAAGTAATATTTTTTGATTATATGTTTTCTATTAAATTGTATACATATAATACTTAAGAATTACAATTTTTAAAGCAAAGAAAAACCAACTTGAGATTTATGTCGGGCTTAATTTCTAAAACTATCACTAAAAATTTGGAGTCAAAACAATAATAAGAACTAATTAATTATATATTAGTGGATTCTGAAATCTTAGTATCTCTCCATCTTCAATCAAGTTAAACTAGTTATTTCACTGTTTATTTAGTTTTCCATTTCTTAAATCACAAAACAAAATCATCTTGAACTAAATTATAATTAAATTAAATTGGATTGATTGAGTTTCTACAAAAAAATCCTCGTGGGATCAACCTCGCTTCCGTTAACCTTTGCTACAATTGATTCTTGCGCTTGTGAGTATTTTTAAAATAAGACAGAACAAGTTTTTGTCACAACAGTAGGAGAAATTAAAGGTGACCAAGAGGTGTCACGAGCTTGTTCCCAGAGGGCACTAGAGCAGAAGAAATAGCAACCAACAACGGGGTTAGACTCTAAGGGTTTAAGCTAGTAAATCCTGAGTTCATCACCCTGGACACCGAAGAAGGCTTGGTAGAGGCTATCTCTAGAACTATGTTCGGAGAGAAAATCAAAAGCATCCTGACGAGGATGAACCCCAGAGAGAGCCTCAGGCGTAGAAAAGACAGGAGAACTATTATTGTCCACAACCTTGGAGGGCTAAGGTCGGGGACGATCACCAGCGCGTGGATGGAGAGATCAACGTTATCCACGATAGATTCAGCTGCGGTGGGAAAATTCCATCCTCCATAAAAAGGCATGAGCGAAAGGCTGAGATGAAAGCTAATGAGGATATATATGAGGTGAGCACAATTGACGTTGCCTCGTACAACATCATCTCCTTTAGTGAGGTCAACCTCCGAGGAGTATGTGTGCCCCATGATGAGGCCTTGGTAATCACGACACTGGTTAATCATTACAGGATGGGGCACATCTTGGTCGACAGAGAATGCTAGGCCAACAACATCTTCAAATAGGCTTTCCACAAGCTGAAGACCAAGGCTAGCCCCCTGCAACCCACCAAGTCTCATCTAGTCGATTTTGGGGGAGAGGTGGTCAACTCCCTCGGATGGGTATCTCTCTACCCGTCACTGTCAGGAAAAATCTAAGGTCATCGATGATGTGAACCAAGTTCTTAATATTGGACAGGTCATTGCCCTACAATGCTATTATGGGGGTGACCGACAGTTTCAGCCTTCAAGGCCGTCTGCTATCTACACTACTAGGTTATGAAATTCCCCTCTGATCAAGGGGTAGGAGAAGTTAAAGATGACCAAGAGGTGTCACAAGCTTGTTCCTGGAGGGCACTGGAGCAGAAGAAATAGAAACCAACAGTGGGGCTTGGACTCCAAGGGTCTGAGCGAGTAAATCCTGAGTTCATGACCCTTGACTTCGAAGAAGTCCTGGTACCGATTAATGACCCCATGGATGACGAATCGGGCCCAATCCCACATGAATATTTGGTTAAAATATCAATTCACCCAACTCTCAAAGAAAAGACGATCAGAGTAGGAGCCAAGCTCACCACAGAATAACGGGTTGAGCTCATAAAGTTGCTACGTGAAATAATGATGTGCTCATCTGATCTCATGATGAGCTCCCAGGAATCAATCCAAGAGTGGCCATACACAAGCTCCATGTAGGCCCACACCATATTATAGTCTGGCAGAAAAGAAAGAAGTTTCATCCTGAGCGTAAGAAAATCATTGAGGAGAAAATACAAAAATTGATTAAGTTTGGCATTATGGAAGATGTGACATTCCCAGACTGGTTGTCTAATATCGTACTTGCTCCTAAGGCTGGGGATAAGTGGAGGCTCTGCATCGACTTTAAGGATCTCAACAAGGCCTGCCCCGAAGACTTCTTTTTTCTACCAAGGATTAATCTAATCATCGATCCCACGTAGGCCACAAGCTCCTCAGCTTCCTAGACGCTTATGCTGGCTACAACCACATTCTCCTATTCCCTCCTAACAAGACCAAAACATCCTTCATTATGGATAGGATAATGTAATGTTACAAGGTATTGCTCTTCGGCCTGTGCAACTCCAGATCCACCTACCAGAGGTTGGTCAACAAAAGCAGAAGATCATTAAAATTATGGAAGTTTACATCAACGATATTCTAGTGAAGAGATTGCAAGCTCCCAATCACCTAGCCCACCTCCAGAAATGTTTTAACATGCTAAGGGCCCACCATATGAAGCTCAACCCCACCAAGTGCATCTTTGGCGTGTCTGCCAGGAAGGTCCTTAGATATATGGTCTATTGGTATAGATTAACTCTAACCCTGACTAGATCACCGTTATACTTGGCATATCCCCACCTTGCTCGAAGAAGGAAGCCCAAATGCTGACCGGCATGCTTGTAGCCCTGAACCATTTCATCTTTGAATCTTTAGAGCGGTGTCTACCCTTTTTCAAGGTGCTCCGCGGGAATAAAGACTTTATCTGGACAAGTAAATGTGAAGCTACATTTTATCATTTAAAGCACTACCTCTCCTCGGCTCCCATACTTAACACCCTGAAATGGGGGAGAAGTTGTACTTATACATTTCCACTTCCTCAACTGTGGTAAGTGTAGTCATGGTGAGAGAATAAAATGGTGTTCAAAGCTTGATGTACTACTCTAGCAGAGTTCTCCTAGATGCTGAGACAATGTGCTCAAGGTTTGTGAAATTGGATTATGCCTTGCTGATTGCTTCTAGGAAACTCCGATAGTATTTCCAAGTACACACAATTGTGGTTCTGACCGATCAACCCCTAAAACAGATCCTAGACTCTCTTGACGTCTCAAGAAGGCTAACGAAGTACAACTTTGAACTGGGACAGTCACATATAGAATATCGGCAAAGAACGAACATTGAAGGCCAAGTCCTCGTTGATTTTATCGCAGAATTCACCTTCCCAGATGAACAGGATCAAAAGCAAATCGCCAGGAAACTTCGTCCCTAAGGGACCTAGGGAGCTCCTCTAACCCCTGCGATTTTGGCCCGACAGCATGAAAACTCTACACAGATGGATCGTCCAATGTGAGAGGCTATGGGGCAAGGATATTATGGTGGCCCTAAATGAAAACGTTGTTGAATATGCTCTCAATATCGGATTTAGGGCTACAAACAATGAAAGTGAATACGAAGCCTTGCTCGTTGGTCTCCGTCTAGCGAGAGAATTCAACTTACAAGCTCTCTTGGTATTTTGTGACTCACAACTCATGGTTAACTAGGTAAACGACGATTACATGGCCAAGTCAAATCCCCTGGGAAGTAAACAGACACTCTAATACAGTGGCATCCCAACGCTCAATGTCGTGGGTGATTCTCCACAAGAAAGCGACATCCCAGCGCTCAGCGTCGAGGGTGACAACCAAACCCTCTCTACAGGTCAATAGTTCATACTCGGGGAAAAACCAAGGTAATTCACCAAAGGCGGGGCAATGATCAGGTTAGAGGGCCTGTAGCTAAGTACTTTTCCCTACCAGTCAACTATAAGTCCGACGTTCTAAAGTGGAAGATACTCCTGCATGTACTAAATTGAGATAAATTGAAAGGGTTCAGAAATGAACCTGACCACGAAGAACTCATCGATGATTGGCCATGGGTGACCAACTTTCGAGTTGCACCCCCAGCAGACTAAGAGGACCAAGCACCCTGGGAAACCCTATTTCTAAGTCTGCAACATAATTTCCTTACAATCAACTCGTGTCCTGGACTAGGGACTAGTGGTCCATAGTCCTAGGCAGAGGTGAGAAGTTCTTTAAAAAAAATTTCAAAATTTTACAACTCTAAAAGCAGTACCAAGCAGAAAGTGATTAGGCAAAAATGTTGGAAAGAACAGACTCTAAAACACCAACGCAGTGTCACTCAAAATATCACGTGCTCAATGGCAAAAAAATAGGGATACACAAAAAATGACTTGTATTAATATGTTCAAGAGATGTATAAGAGGAGCTCATCAACCCATTACAAGTCAACAAAAAGAGGAGTCATTTGCCCATTACAAAAAGAAGAAGTCATCCACCTATTATAAGTCAACAAAAAGAATAAGTGAAGAAGATGCTACAAAATTTGAAGTTGCTGAAAAACTGATGGCCCAAAACTCAGTCTTCTCCACCCTTGTCCTGAGAGGTGTCTGTGCGAGGAGAATAACCATCAAGCTCTCCCTCCTCTGGAGCCTCCTCGTAAGCACTATCCTCCCCGACATATCCCTGCCCAGAATCTTCATGCTTAACACTGTCCTCCTGGTTTGAGAAGTCCATCTCCATAGGGCCGATGGGGAATTCTGGATGCAGGCGACAAATAGCCTTCATTGTGGCCCAATTCTCTACCTCTAGGAAGTTATTGGCCATCTTCTACTGGAGCTCTAAATATCTGAGGCCCTTCTTCTACTATTCCACTGCCTCTGATCTATCTTTTTTCCTGGTCGGGTTAACAATATCCCACCACTTCTGCTCTAGGCTCTTTATGTGCCGCTTGTAAGTAGCGAACTCAGCCTCAAGTATGTTAATGTCAGAATGGAGGTTTTGGCAATCAACGTGGAGTTTGAGATTCCATCCTGAACAGTGGATAGATCAGCATGGAGGCTAGCCTCCGCCTTATCACTCTTCTTGAGGCGGCTCGGTGGGAATCTAGCTTGACAAGGACCCCGCCCTCTGAGAAAAATTAGTTTTCCAGCCCATTGAACCAAATGATGACCTGTTAGTTAAAAAAAGTTGGGGAGAAAATGTGGGGATGCATGAAATTAAAAGAGACTTTCAAATAATCTAAGTATTGAAAAAGAGCAAAACACACACTCACGTCATGCCCTTGTAAATGTCCCCCGTAAGCCGCTTTGGGGTAGTATCACCAACCTTCTTTCTGTCAGCCACTAGCATCACTCGGCTCAAGAACTCTGACATCAGTGTCGGGTTATCTAGTAGGCGGGTATCGATCTCCACACAGGTATTCCCGACTCCAAAAAAATGGGGATTGGGATCCAAAGAAATAGGAGCAGCATTCGTTAACTTAGAGGGACTCTTTCTCTTCTGTTTACCTTACTGGTCAACTTCCCAGTATTTTATTTTTCCCTTTCTTGAGGAGCTTCCTGCATAGTATCCGAATCTTATGCACTGGGACCGAACTCTCTGGTTGTCACCCCTATGTGGGTCGGAGACTGAGAGGTGGAACATCGCCTTGAGAGGTCTGTCTCGGTCTAATAGTTAAGTTCTCCAAGGCCCTAGCCTTCCTCTTGGAAGCAACTATCTTCAATAGAGAAGCGTTGTCCATTCCTACCTGGAGATCACAATTCAGAATGTCGATCCAAGCCATGAAAAATTTACGATCAGAAAAAACTAACTTACTATTCGTTGGTCTCGACGAAAACTCAACAGGGGGTAGAGACAGAGCTCGGTAGAAGTGAATATCATACAGAGTCGAACTCAATAGATTATTCACTTGGTGAAATGGTGTCCTCAGGACCCTCTCCTTTAGCACAGCAATTTCTAGACGAAGCTCTGGCTTTTCACCCCGTTTCTCACTCTCTGCAAAAACAAAACAAGAACCCAATAAGTGCAAATGGATGGTGTACCGTTCTCAACTACCCCCAAGATATCCTTACCAATTTGTCCCCAAAATTGTTGTACAAGAATCGAGTGATCCACTTCGTCAGGGCCGAACTCCCAACCATCACCACCAAAGTAAAAGTACTTTGGCTTCCACTTGTGTAACTTGATATCCGTGTCAGTCAAAAATATTGACCTGGATGACACATTGCACCACTCGGCACCTGATGGTAGGGATTTGGTGAAGAAAAGAGCATAAACAATCTCTATGCTCGACTCAATCCCCTCTACCTTGAAGATAATGTAAGACGCTATCACTATCTTCATGCTGCTCGAAGCCAACTGTGAAAGACACAGATCGAACTCCTTACAGATAGCCCAGACCCAAGGGTGAATGGGAAAATAGAGTCTGGCATCTAATTAATGAAGAAACACCATAATGAAACCTGGGGGTGATTGATGTGCCCTCCACTCGGCAGTAGAGACCTTCGTCACGATAGAACCCGGGAAGGTAAATTAGCTATGAGTCTTCATCAAATCCTTCTCGATAATGTTGGATTGAAAGTCCCATAAAGTATAGAATCTCAGGCCCCGGACCACTGATGGACCACGCTACCAGAGGAATCGCCTTAAGAAACCGAGTCTCTGTAACCCGTTCCTCCTCCTCCGGAATAACTACGGAAACAAGCTTTTGCGAAGAGCCTTCCCTTCTGTGTCTACCAAGGTAGTCGACCATAGACACTAACTCAACCAGGGAGTGTCCTCCCCTAGGTGATCGCATCCGAACTACAGAAGGATGAGAGAATAGTCTCTAGGCGCCAATGCGCTGTCTGACATCCCTGGGAGCAGGGGAGGCTTGCTCCGATACAATAAAGCCTAAGCTCTTCCCTAAGTTTCTCCCAAAGAATAAGAAGATTCAGAGGTAGAGATACCAAAAAACATTTCTCAAGTAAAGAAAAAATATTGTGCAGAGAAGTCTCCCAGAGAGAATGCCCAAGAAACTTGAACGTGTTTGAAATGAGGCTCCTCAAATCTCTATTTATAATAAAAATGGACAAAAAAAAGTAAGATAGGACCTCGATACATGAAGGAGGACTCGTGGATCGAGAGAGGGCCCAAAAAGGTGCCACAGCCGCTAGCTCACAGTGTTGTTGGCTGGTATTGGGCCACCATATGCTCCCAGAACCTCTAGAGAGTATGCCTACCTTACTCCCCTACCCGTTCATCTCATGTACCCTCCTGGAATTCGCTTTTGTCTTCTTCTCCGCAGTGAAGGCCAATTTGTGCCCTACGTTTGTTAACGATTCGGATAATGCTATTTAGAATTATGTCCGTCAAGGGTTCACCCAAAATCCTCTCACTCAAGATTATTTTCTAATAGTTTAAGAAGCATCATTCACAATTCATCCGGTCAAGGGGGTTCACCCAGAG
This sequence comes from Eucommia ulmoides, assembly GCA_016647705.1. Lineage (NCBI taxonomy): Eukaryota > Viridiplantae > Streptophyta > Magnoliopsida > Garryales > Eucommiaceae > Eucommia > Eucommia ulmoides. The sequence goes on from CM028339.1 coordinate 34,565,352, forward strand.
TTTCTTTGCCTAGAAGACGTGACGATCTAAAATTCAGAAAATTGAGAAAACCTGCCGACACCTTATCGTGCTATCTCTGCTTGATAGCTGGGCATATGATAGCCCTTTCCAACAAGGTCTCCTAGAAGTTGTGATGGCCTGAAGTTTAAAAAATTGAGAAAATTTGCTAACGCCTTGACGTGCTATCTCCACTCGGCACATGGGGGCCTTTTTGAAATTGGTCCCCCAGAATTTCTTTGCCTAGAAGACATAACAGTCTGAACTCCAAAAAATTAAGAAAAATTGTTGATGCCTTGACATTCTATCTCTGTCAGGCACCCGGGCATATGGGGACCTTTCCAAAATTGGTCCCCCAAAATATGTTAAAAGTTCAAATAGTGCTGCCCAGAATTTCCTCGTCTAGAAAACGTGATGGCCTAAACTCTAGAAAATTGATAAAAATTTATGACATCCTGTCATGCCATCGTTGCCCGACAGTTGGACACACGTTATCCTTTTCAAGCAATATTTCCTGGAAAACATGACGGCCTGATGGCCTGAACTCCAAAAAATTGAGAAAATCTGTTGACACCTTGTTATGCTATCTTAGCCTAGCAGTTGGGCTCATGGTAACCCTTTTTCAAGTAAGGTCGCCCAAAAAACATGTCTGCCTCCCAGTAGCTGTGATGACCTGGAAGCCAGCGCTATACGACTCAAAATATGTCAGCCAAGAAAACAAATCTATGGTCGGCAGAAAGTTCCAGAGAATCGAATGAGGATATTTCTTGTGTTTCGACGCCTCCGAGATGCGCGTTCCTGCCAGAAGTTGATATCCTTGACTGTCTCGCTTCTCTCGCTACCTAGGTCTAAGGGACAATAGATGAGGGTATTTTTGGGCATCACTAATTCAACACCAAGGCCCCAGCCACGTGTCCATCATCGTCGTGACATGGTCACATTCAAAAATTCAAAGTGCCACGCAAGAGTATATGCCGACTAGGGCTTCTTCCCTGGAATTTCTTTTGCAACCGAGAAGAAGAAGCTCTTTGCATTTTTAGAGCTTAAAAGATGCAAAAATACCCTTATAGGTTCCTTCCAACTTTAATACTAGATTGGGGCTAACAGGCCCTTCAAGGGCCGAATTCAAAAAAATTATTTTTTTCCTTTAAAACTGGCCCTTGGTTGGTCGGTTTTAAAATTGGGGTTGCCACCGTGGCAACCCCAATCTCCACCCGTCTATCCCCATTCCCATCTGGTTAACATTTAAAAATAAAATAAAAAATAGTAGTACAAAACATTCATTATATATACATTATTGTTTATATCTGATTTTATTTTTCTTTTTTTTTTTCGACACTATTTTGATGAAAATAGGATACTTTCTTTACCTTCCCCTCAATCAAATTTATTTTACACTCAATTCATTTTTTTACACTTAATTCACTCTTTAAAGTTATACTCAATTCTAAGCACCCTAATACAATTCACTAATTTAAAAAAAACAAAAAAACAATCAGACCTGGGGTTGTGAACACCGGGTTTTATTTAGAACCCGGAGCTTACAATCCTGAGTTCAACACGCATCAAAAACAATGACGGTTCACAAACCCTGGACTTATTCTAAAAAATATATACATATTGAAGAATCAATTTTTTTACCACAAATACAAACTCTTTTCGGGTTTTTTTCATGCATGTTGATGGGAAAATCCAACATACTTTCGATACCTTCCCCTCAATTCATTTTTTACACTCAATTTGCTCTTTAAGATTATACTCAATTCTATCAATCCTAAGACGTTGTGAATGACGTTGTGAATGAGAAATCAAATTGAGAGTGAGATTTTCTTGTAAGAAAAAACAAAAAATATAAATGCAAAAAGTTTAAATCAACTAACAAAAAGTAAAAATCAATCAACTAACAAAAATTAAAATCAAATCGACTAACAAAAATTAAGTTTAAATAAGTTCTCATATTTTATAAATTGCATAATTTTTTTATGAATCAATTTATTTTTTCCCATTATCTATGGTTTAATCAAATTTATTTTATTTTTGTAAAAAAAAAAAAATATTAAGATGATTTTTTGTAATTAACTTTATTTGTGTGCCTTATAATTATTTGTAACATGTAATAGATGTGTCTTATTTTTTTTCTTTTGTAATTCGTATAATTATTTTATTTTTTATTTTTTTATGTCTTATAATTTATGTTTTTATTTTTTTATATACCTTATATTTTTATGCCTTATAATTTATGTGTGTTATATTTGGTAGAAACTTTTAACCATGAATTTACCTATTTGTTTTTTAAAAATATTAATCTCTAAAAATATTAATTAAATTTTATTTTAGAAGTTATATGAAAGAGTATAATCTTAAAGGTGAAACAACTTAAAATAATCATAAATATCATACTGAAATTAAACGCGTTAATAAGTACAATTAATCATAAAAAGAAAAAAACATTAGATAAATTAGAAAATAGTACCTATAATTGAACTTTTGTAGTATCGATAACTACTTAGTTTTATTAAACCATTCGTAGCGAATCTTTCCATCTTCGTAATAGGACAATTTTGAGTCATCCGGTGTATTTGGGATTGATAAAGTACTTTAACGACTGCTCGTTTGTATTTTGTGCATTGGTCTTTCAAATCTGGTAGAGTCTCTGTTTGACATAAATTCATTTCTCCATTTTTTTTATTTCTTGTTTTAATGCGTGGCAAATTTTACCGTTGTTATCCAGTTCATTTTTCAATATTTTGAAAGACCATAATTTCGGAATCTTGAGGTGGTACATATGAGATCTTGCCTCATAAAGGTTCTTTTTTTTTTTTTTTTTTTTTTTCCATTAGCGTTAGCCATTGTAAATTATTTGTCTCTTCACTATCCTTGCCCTATTCGGTGTAGTTATCACTCTTATGGTAACAACGATTGACCTATCAAACAGTTTGTTCAAAAGGATTACTGTATGCTAAGAAAGTTCGTTTCCTCGTAATGGGATTCAGCTATGCGTCGAAGAGATCTAGTTGTCGTTGAACGTCAGTGCAATCTGTAATAACATCCCACGGACTGCGCACGTCCTAGGGGTAACACAATCTCTCTCGGGCGTCATACCATAGTAGTGGGCGTCGCGGTTTGTCTTCACTCCAATGTATGACCTTTAACCGGTGTATCTGGATTCCATACCATGTACCTATCTCATCTTGGTACTTAACATGGTCCCTTGTCCTTGAACTCTCACCAGTGCAATGGATCTTCATCTTTTCCTTACCTTTGCCCTTACCCTTATCGTTTTTTGACCCACTTACTATTTGAACTAATTTTCTGAGTAAAGAAAATGGAGAAAATAAATAAATATGGTGTTAATGATAATTCTGAAACTATAGATATATATATAAGCAATTTTTGGCGCCTTTATTTTTCGCCAGCCACTTCCCCGCTAGCAGAATTCTCACCAAAAATATTTCCCTCCGAAAAACTTTCCTTATTTTTTTCTTTGTATTTTTTTCCCGTCAAAGTTTTTCCCACCATGTTGTTCTCCCATTTCCCACCAATTTGTTGTTGATTTCCCGCCTTAGTTGTTTCTCTAAATAGGAAAAACCTCAGTTCTTATAATTAGCAACGTGTATTGTTGAAATCAATCTTTATTTAGTAGTATCCACCTTATTTCGTTTTATTCCCAAAGACAATGAATAAAATTTACGAATAAGATTACAGTAAATGTTTTTTAATATATATATATATATATATATATATATACTTGGTCAATGTTAGAAGCTACATAATTGGTCAGCATGTCGCCGTATTACAGGGGCTAATTATAAGGAGAGAAGGCAACTGATATAGCAGTTTTGCAGGGACATAGTTGGTATGTGACAAAACTTTACCGGAGCTTCAAAAAGATACTAGCATACGAAGTATTCGCCAAGGCCTTTTAATGTTGAATCAAACAATGTTCACAAATTGTATATTTTACTGTGACTATAAGGCTTTTGTTGAGGATATGATAAACACTAGTAGGTTTGAACGACTCCTAAATGAGACAAGTGGCACGGTGAAGTACTTACCGAAATCGATGAACAACTTGGCAGTTAGGATGACTTCAAAGGGTTGTGACTATTTATTTGAATTTAACGTTTTTGTAGAGTTGCCTGATGGTATTTTCATAAATTACCTTACTACCCTTGAAGATATTTGAGCACAAAGGTTTGTTAATCCGCCCGTCTATCAAACTTTATTCCAAACTTGTATTTTCTAGTAGTTGTATTTGTGATAGACTATATGTTTCTTTCTACGTATTGTCCTAGTATTGTAAACCTTTCTTATTGTCTGTGTGTTTTGGAATTTAAATGAAGAGAAAAAGTCAGGTGTTTGGTAAGTGTAGTGTTATTGTAATTTAACGTAGAAACGCTCATGTGCTGTCATTTGAAGCTTGTGTCGATAAATTCGAATTTACATTCGGTTATGTTCTTCGCGGTAGCGATACAACGCCATCTGAAGATCATGTGACATGCCTATTAGCATTGTTCTGGTTAATTGATGCACTATTGAAAAATTGTATTGTCTGCATCCGTCCACCATAACATTTGCTTGGTTCACACGATAAATGTATTCCTTCTGCATCCTTGCAACCTACCATAAAACGTAACGAACTCTTGGATCTAAAGAGTATGAGAATTCGTCTGCCAAAATCTAGTGACGTACCATTGAATGATTCAGATCTTTCACCATATATATTTTATTTTGGTGAAAAAAGATATAACAAATTCTATCTTTGATTTAAGGTGTGTTTAGAGTGATTGCAATTGACATAAACTCTCATGTATATATACACACATATGTGGATATAAACACTTAACTGAATGGTCTAATCAATCGTACTAAAGTTGTTTAAAATACTGTTGACAAAGACTGAAACAAGATTGAAGAAGCATACCCCGAAACGTCGATCAACAGTGAAAAAAGGCTTTAAAGGCATCTCTGAAATTGTTGTTGAAAACACTACTGACAAAGGCTCAAGAAACCTGAAGAATCATGACCCGAAACATCAATAAAAAAGTTATTCAAAACAATGCTGACAAAGGCTGAAGAACTGTGCCACAAAACGTCAATCAACAGCGAAAAAATGTTGTAAAGTTATCTCCGAAAAAGTTGTTCAAAACACTGCTGACAAAGGTTGAAAAAGGCTGCCCCGAAACGTCAACCAACAGTGGAAAAAGGCTGTAAAGGCATCTCTAAAAAATTTATTCAAAACACTGAAAACTCTTACCAAGAAATGTCATTCAACACTGGAAAAGCTTGTTTTGAAATGTTAATCAACCATCACAAAAGGTTGAGACCTATCAATCAACATGCTACTATAAAAATTAAGTTTTGTATAGAAACTCTTCATTCTATAATTTTCGTGATGTCTTCAAATATTAATTCAAGTGATGAAAGCTCATATGGCATTTCAAGTGAGGACAACTCATATGGTGTTTGGGTTGGCCTGGACTCTGGGATCACTATAGACATTGAGTTCTACAACCATATTATGATGGGATCACAATATATATAATTGCTCAGATCCGGCCCTGATAAGACCGGATTTTATGAGAATCAAATCAGGCCCTGTGAGGGCCTGATTTAATCAATGTTTTTTTTTTTTTTAATAATTTTTTCTTCCAAAATTAAAGGTTTTAATAAATAATAACTAATGAACCAAAAAATTTAAACAATTTTTTCGGACCTCTTAGCATTTTTTTCAATTTTTCATTATTTACTTAATAAACAACTTTTAAACAATTTTTCCTAATTAATTTAATTTAAACAATTTTTCTTAATTAATTTAAACATTTTTTTTCTAATTAATCTAATATAATTATTTTTTTCTGTCTCAATTATTTGATTTAAACAAATTTTTCTATTTTTTTATTTTATAGAAATTATATATATAATAAATAATAGGATTGACCGAATTTTGTGTGAATCAAATCTAGCCCTATGAGGGTCAGTTTTAAGTATTTTTATTTTGTTTTGTGTTTGCTTTTCTCGGTTTTTTATTTAAAGAATTTTTCTGTTTTATTTTTTAAACAATTTTTTCGGATTAGGAAACAACTTTTAAATGACGTATTATATTTTAATTTTTCTATTTCTTTTCTCAATTTTTTTAAACACTTTTCTGTTTTAATTTTAAAAAACTTTTGCTAATAAAATTTATTAATAATATATTTTACTAAGATTAGTAATGTAATTATAAATTTTAGTTGTTATAAAAATGATAGAACTTGTTAGCTTAAATGACATATTATACTAAAGTTAATAATTTTACTTTTTGTCTAAATCTAAACATATCTATTAACATAAAAACATAACAATATTAATGATAAAAACATAATTACATAAAATCTAACCTAAAAACATATATTAAAATCTATAAAAATTAACCAACAAGTAACCTTATAAATATAAAAATAATGTATTATTATTAACCTCAGCTGGTAGATTAAGTTCAAACTCAAAAATCTTCAATCAACACAAAACTAAACAACTCTTAAGAATGGGATGCGAGTTATAAAAAAAATGAAAGTTAATAGGAAGGTATTTAAAGGAAAAATATTACGATATTGAATTTTCAAAATGGGTACTACCCATCAAATATACAATTTATTTCAGGATTAATATCCAAATTCAAAATATTTTATCGAAGTAGTACAATTGGCTGTACCCTTGTACCTTTTTTTTTTTTTTTTTTTTTTTTTTTTTAATTTTTAATTTTAATTTTAATTTTATTTTTTTTAATTTCATTTATTCATAAATTATTTTCAATAATTCAGATAATAATATCTTTTTTTGAAATAAATTTTTTTCAATATTTTTTTAAATAATTACATGTTATAAAATAATTACAATTTGTATTTTTAATTTTTAATTTTAAGATATTAAACAAATTTTAAAATTATAAATATATATATACACACACGTAAACATCCAAATTCGGCCCCTGAAGGGCCGGATTATATAAATAGTTAGATATATTATAATTACATGTTAATTACATCTATTAGATGTTAATTTTAGAATTATTTTTTTAATAGGAAGGTATTTATAGGGAAAATATTACAATTTTGAATTTTAAAAATAAGTATTACCTATCAAAATATATAATTTATTTAACGGTTAATATCCAAATTCGAAATATTTGTTCAGCCTAGTATAGTTGACTGAATTAGTACTATATCTTTTCTTTTCTTTTTTTTTTAATTTTTTAACTTTTTTAATTTTTTCTCATTTAAATTTGTTTTGCTTTTTTTTTTTTTTTTTTTTTTAATTTTGATTTTTAATTTTTTTTATTTTATTTATTCATAAATTATTTTTTATTAATTTAAAAAATAATTTTTTTTAAATAATGTTTTTCCAATATTTTTTTAAAATTATTATAGATTACAAAATAATTATAATTTGCATATAGAATCCGACCCTTATATTCTTTTTTTATTATATATATATATATATTATAATAACATGTTAATTTTTTAATTATTATTTTTAAATAATTACATGTTACAAAATAATTATAAGTCACACAAATAATTTAAAAAAAAAATTAATTACAAAAAAAGTCAAAAAATAATAATAAATTTGATTAAATCATAGATCAATGGAGAAAATACAAATCGATTCAAAAATCTTACTTCCCGTTTAATTTTTCATTCACACTGTCTTAGGGCAGTTATAATTGAGTATCATCTTGAAGAGTAAATTAAGTGTAAAAAATGAATTGAGTGTAAAATAAATTTGGCTAAATCACATTTGGGTGTACAAAATTAAATTGAGGGGAATGTATAGAAACAAATGTTTTAAAGGAATAACAAACCACTTTTTCTTTTTTTTTTTTCTTTTTTTTTTTTTTTAATATTTTAACAAGATGGGATAGGATAAGGATGGAGATGGGGGTAGGGATTGGGTCTGCAACGGTGGCAGCCCTAATTTTTAAAACTAGCCCTCCAAGGGCTGATTTTTAAAAAATAAATTGAATTAGGACCTCAAAGGGCTGGTTAGCCCCAATTTAGTATTAAAGTTGGAATTAACCCTATAAGGGTATTTTTACATCTTTTAAACTCCAAAAATTCAAAGAGCTCAGGAAGGAGTAATATGCCCCGCAAGGACGCTGTCGCCCAAAACTATATGTCGTGTCTCTAGACAGCCAACTTTAGGGACTTGGCCATTTGTCTTGACTGACTGACTATGTCAGTTTGTCTTTCCTCCAAGGCTCCACAGATCTTCGAACTCCTCCACTAGCTCACCTCCATAAGCCTGACAGAGGCCCTTGGGCTTCTCAAAATGGGACCAAAAGCCGAAGTGCAGTGATTATCTCCTAAATGCCCCATATTTTGGCTAAACATCAGGGGCTATGCAAGTTCGAGGTACGCCTAAAAATGTTAACACTTAATCGCTATTTACATACTTGGCGTGTTTTTGTACCTTTTCTTTTTGAGCTCTTACTCTCACGTTGGAGGGGCTTCGCCATGACAAATTCCAACTCAGCCTTGTATAGGTAAAGCACCCTGAAAGACAAGACTCTGGACTTCAGCAACTTAGTCCCCCGGGACAACAGTTACAGCTCACTAGAAGAATCTCCAACTCCAATTCCAACTCAGCACTCCACCTCAGCAGGAGGACCCACTTATCACCTCACTGGATCATACTCGAGGTTGTTAACCAATTTGGGACACTAACAAATAATATATAAATCCTAGAAAGCAAATAAAAAGATTTGGAAGGATTTCACCAGAAACACCGAAGACAATAAAGATATCGCAATTAGAACTCAAATCGGTAATGCCAAATAGCAAGCTCTTTAGATCAATAACTTGAATAGAATTTCTCGTAGAAATCTCAACAAAAATCTCACTTATAAAAGCTCAAAACTGATATTCTTGATTTATTTTCTCTCATTCTCGCAAGTTTTATTTAATAGACCTAAAACTAGCTCTCCAACGGCAAGTTTTTCAAAGATATGTCATAAAATGACACTCTAAGATCCCATATATATCATATCTTATCAATTTAGGTACTTTTCAGTAAAAAAATATTCTTTAAAACACTCATTTAGGTACATAAAACGTTTCCCAACTTAAAACCATAAGAATATGAAGTATTAAAGCATTTTAATTAAGAGAATATCAAATATATGGACTAAATGAATAGGGATCACATAATAAGTCAAACAATTTGAATGTTACTCAAATCCTCCAAATACCTCTCTTGGAATTATAAAAAATGGATAGTTTTTTACCAAGAGATTAAATTAATCAAAACATTGACTAAGACAGTCGATTGATCGACCACTACATTTGGTTGACCACCATGTGCCAAGGCTAAAAATAGGCGTTGGGGGTCTATTGACCGACCCAGTTAGTGATTTATCCAATTTCTTCAATTCAACCACCGTTTCAAACGGTTGATCGATTATTTTTCTCTGTTGACTGATTGGATCAGTAGGACTCCATTTATACTCCATTTCTACTCCCAAAACTCACTATTTTGATAAGTCGACCGACCCCTTTTGTCGGTTCACCGAATTAACCCAAAAATATATTTTTCACTTAGGTCATTTATCAAAACCATTTCATATAAAGAGCACATAAAACATCTCATTTTAGGATTTTAAACTCATCACTTCTTATCAAGACACACATAAAATTAATTCATTTTAAGTGTGGTGTGTGATCCTAATTCGGGTTGCATTAAGAGTATATAAGTAAAGAGTTGTTTTCACCTAGTTTTCTTCAGCGTTTTTTAAAACTCTTCATGTCCATCTTGCACCCTTTATATTTTCTTCAACAAATCTTCTTTTTAATCGAATACATAGAACTATAAATTTGAAACATTCAATAAAACCATTAGTTCTACCAAAAATATCAATACTTAATCGTTCATCAAAACCTTGGATTCAACAAAAATCAAAACTATTAGGCATACCAAACCCAAAACCGAATTATAAACTATCGATGTTTTAGAAAACTATATTAAAATTGAATCATTCAATTTTATGCGAAACCAAAATCAAGAAACCATTAAAAGTTTTTAAATTTTATTTGAAATCAAAACCAGAACCACAAAATTGTGAACTATTGTTTTTTATATATATATAAATAAAAACATAATTAAAATATAAACATGAATTCCAAACAACAAAAACAAACCACAAAATTATTAATTGTTATAATTAATGTCCCAACCATAATTAAAATACAATGCATAAAATTGACATGTACTAAAAAAAAATAGCCTATAATATATATATAGACACATACACATACTAGGACTGTGGAGTGTTAAAGAAAGAATGAACAAATCTTAAAATTAACCCTATAACGCATGCACACACACATGTATATACATATTCTAGGGATCTGAATATAAATATATAAAAAATGAAGGTAAAATCTATCTATAAATCAGGATTATATACATTCCCACAATCCGTATTGAGTTTTATGCAGTAGAGGGTTGAGATTAAAGCGGGGTTGGCTGAGGGTGAGTTGATATTTTAAGTGTAAAATTCCCAAAAGATATCGGGATAGATCTTTGCAACTATTTTTTCTTCTCTTTTTTGCTCCCAAAGAAATTGATAGCCACCATCTCCCACGATCGTCATGGTCTGAACTGTTGGATCTCCCAGGAACTTATTCCTCTTAATTCTCTCACTATCTCTTCCCCCCTAAACCTAACCTTCTCTCACTTATTCCTCTAGTCGCGCGAGCGTCGCATCGTGCGCCTTCCAAGTTCCAATCCTATGTTACCGATGTATCTCTTTCTGCCTCTATCTCCATGAATCTAGTCGTGCCATCTCCAAATCGTCCGCCTCCCGACCTTACGTCGCCATCGTGTACGACCGGAGCACTAGCCTACCCCCTCTCTCTTATCACTATACTAGTCGCTATTCTTAAAGCTTAATGGTGCAATTTTGCTGTTGTTCTTAAATATTTATGTGAAGATGCATCTCCGGAGAAGAAAGGTCGTCGCCGAGTAGTGTAATGTTCTTCCTCAATCTCGACTTCTCTCTGTTGCGTCATCGCGAATCATCCACTCACCCACCCCGAATCGTCCACTATCTTTAGTGGTCCATTTATGTTATTCTCTCATAAACCTCGATCTCACCTCCCTCCGCCTCCCCCCCCCCCCCCCCCCCGCCCCCCAATCGGTCCACAGGTTCATTTATCTTCTCTTCTCTAAAATCCGAGCCTTATTCTCTATGAATTTGATTTTTGTTTCTAATTGGGGAAACATTGATTCTCAATGTGAGCTCATTTGGCTAAATCTAAGTTTGATTTCTGTAGATCTGTGTTCGGTTTCACTAGATCTGACAACGATTTTTTTTATAGTTTTTTTAGAAGATTTGTTTAAATAATTTTAGAAATATAGATATAATGTATCTGATTGCTGATTATTCAAATCCGCTGACAGTTTCGATAGGCAACACAACGATTTTGTGTTCATTCATATCTATTTCCTTTGAATTTTTGGAAGTCTGATGAAAAACTATAAATAATTGAATGTTGTGGTCGCTTGAAAATAAATATATCTTCAGTTTGTTCATTTTGGTTTGTGATGCATGCATATTCGAGATAGATCTTGTAGATACTACATTTTATCCCTCCCCCAGTAAGTGTCGAATTGCAAGTATAAATTCAGATAAAGTTTAAACTGAGGTTTAAACGGAATGAATTTCTACTTTGAATTACACTGGATAATACGAAGAAAAATATATATATATATATATATAAGAAAACATAAAATTGTCAAATTAAACTCAATTCAACTATATAAAAGTTTTGGGTCAACCTCAAAATTCCTATAACTAAAGGGGGTCTAAAATGACACTATTAAAAGTTGATTTTTCTTAAATTACCTTTAATATAAATAAATGTTAGATACTACCCTTCAATTGTAGGATATTTGACCAAATACATTTTGTAACGACCCGGTTTCTCAGGCCCGCCATTAGATTTTTCCTATAGAGAATTCTACCTCAAATATTTCATCATTTATAATTAAATTAGTATTACTAATAATTTGTCTCTGATACCACTCTGTAACGGTTTGATTTCTCAGGGCTGTCACGCGGTTTCTCCCCTTGGATAATTAACACTAAAATCAAATTACCCATATTTTATTACTCGTAAATTCAAGATTTTTTTTTTTACAATGCGACGGCGATAATTATAACTATCGCATTATCGCACAATGGTAATTATTATTACAAAATTAATAATTAATACTAAAAATTAGCAATTTTAGATGAGTATAATAATAGTATATCTTAGTAAACCAAGAGATACTATTAGAGTAAAAATGTTCCATTATAGTTTCCTTATAATAATATTATTATAAGGTAAGTAAAAATAATATCTTATGTTATAAAAATTAAACTTGTGGTCTTAAATTTGTTTCAATTTCCGACTTCTAATTCCAAATCAAATTCCAAGCTTTAACTTTGAATCCAATTTCTCTAGATATATATATATATAGTAAATACAGTTTAACTCTCACCAGCCCTGCAATCAAAATTATGGGGTTGTGAGTCGACGCTCCATAAAATTTCAACCCCTCTAATACGCGCATTTAATCAATACAACAAATAAAACACATAGGCATGATTTTCACATAATTTTCGCATGATCATAATTATTTCATGAAAATTAACAACTATAATTCAACAATACTAATAATATAAATCCCACAATAAAAAAATTAAATACGTATATTAAAAGAGTTAGAAATTCTACCTGAAATCCGAATCGGAATATTAAACTTGCTAAAAAAACATTCAGCTATCATATATATATACTATAATGTCCCATTTGCTTAGTATATTTATGGGTGCATATATCACACTGACTATCCCTTCCTCCATTAGTTTGCTTGTTATTATTATTATTATAATTATTAAGCAACGTGTAATACATATATCTATCTAAACAATACTTTGTCGGTTTTTGTTTCCTTCTATACGAAGCAAACAATTCTGATCGTTAATTTATTTATTCATTTACATAATGTCTCGCTTAAAATAAAGAAAATTTTAATTATACCCCCAAAATTCTTAAAAATGTATTTTAAATAACACAATAGTCCCAAAACTTTTAAAAGTCAATTTAAAATTAACATTCAATTGCCATAAATTATTAAATATTATTTATATCATAAATTTACAAAACAGTCCCAAAAATATTAAACTTATATACAATGATATTTTCATAAATATAAATTTAACAATTAACTCCAAAAATTATCAAGTATATACTTATACCACAAATTCACAAAGTCGTCCTAAAAAATATTAAACTTACATAAAATAATATTTTTCAAAAATATAAATTTTCAGAGTATTACACATTTGTTACCTACTTTGACCTAGATATATTTACTATCACCGGTTTCATCTATTTAACACAAAAAATATTATTTGATTTATGCATTTTACATCAAATACTACAAATAAAAAATTTTAAATACCTAAATTAAGGCATGGAAATGTCATGGCAAGTCCAAGTTATACAAGGTAACTAAGGATTAGGACTCGGTTTGAAATCGACCAAACCAAAGTCGTCTTGACTAAACCATCAAGGCCCATTGAATCAAGGGACCAACCCATCATTTAATGACTCATAATTAAGCATTAAAATAACCAAGATAGCCATAGGATATTCTCTACCCAAAATAACTAAGGAAGGAACTAAGTTACTTATAAAGTAGCTTACAGTTATTGAAACCAAATCAATCTGGTTCGCCACCTAAGCATACACTTAATCAAGACTTTAAGTTCCATCCCATCAATCATTTAATGCTTGGGATGACATGGATTGGATAGATTCAAAGCATGTAGATATCTTGTTCAAAATATCTTAGGGTTAACTAAAACCCTTGAAATATAACTACTGGTTACAAGGCAAATTGAGCCAATTCGATTCCAATCCAACTGAATCATAGCCCATCACATCAAGGGTCACCATCAAGAATTAAATACAAAGTGTCACATCAAGCCATTAACGCACCCATGTGCAACAAATCACAATGGAGATTGTGTAATCATTGCCAATGATTGCGAGAATCTTTCAAAGATATGGTAATCATTACTGAATCTTTATAGAATCTTCCACAATCTTCAAAATTCGTTCAAACCAATTCAAGATCAAAACAATAGGGCATGTTGCCTAAGCCAAATAGACACTAAGGAAGGTCGATGGCTTACGCATTGGCCACTGTGCAGACCCCCATGCCTATAAATACAGGGGCATCTTTTCATTTTTCAAGACTTGGAAACCACTTTTTCTCTCTCTAAGTTTGAGCAAAGCTCTTGGATTCTAGGGTTTCCAAGAATTTTTCTTTAATAACACCTCAAAAATTTGCTAAAATTCTGCCTCGGAGGAAGTTCTTGAGGTTCTTGAAGGAAGAACTCAAGGATTTGACGGCAACCGATCGAGGACAACCAAAGACGATCAAGGAGGAAAAGAAAGTAATCACTTAGGGAAGACTTCTTCCCCTAAGTAGGTATGTCTTCTTTAAATACCCTTTGATCTTGGCTTAAATATAGTGTTTATGTTTGTACATAGTATGTTCATATAGTATTCATACATAAATTGCATATACATAACCTATATAACCAATAGTCAAGTAAAAAATGTTAAATTTATGTTATATTCATCAAACCATGTCAAAATCATACGAAATCATGTCAAGAACATGAAGAACGTCCGACCAAGAACATGTTAAGAACATATAAGGACCAAAATCATCCGAGAACATGTTAAGAACATGTGAGGATCCCGACAAAACATCTATCACACCATCAGTTGTGTATAGTCTATATGATTCTTTCATAAATACTTCAAACCGAACTCTACTAAGTGTTAATTCAACCATATGTTGTTAATAACTAATTTAGTGTATGCTAAATGTCAAGATCACAGTCTGGCATTAAGTCTTCAAGTTAGTGGACTGGCACCTTATATATATATATATACACACACTACACAGACAGACCCTTGTGGCTAAAAAATTATCAAGGATACGAAGATGAACGTTGAAGAAATAAAAAGTGTTGAAGATTTCGATGAAATTAGGTAAAAATAACTCAAACACTCTTATACTCTTAATGTATCCCAAATTAGGATTACACACGACACAAATTGATAAATTATATACTTGTGTGTTTAATTTGAAAATGTATAGGATCCTAATTAGTATTTAAATATTTGCTCTAATGTAAAATTAAAAAATAAAAATTGACCTAAGTGAGATTAGTGTTTAAAATTTAATAATATTGTCAATTTAGCTAACCAAGAAGAGAAATCGGTTAATGGGATTAAAACGATGAAGTTTAGAGCTGAATTAAGTTGAAAATGAGAGAATCTAGTAATGATCGGTCAACCGAAAGGAATAAGATCAGTCAACCGACTAGCGTTGGGCTGGAAAAAGAGAACTCTTAGAATCAATCGGTTATCCGACCAAGAGAGATTAGTCAACCAAATTGTCCAAGTGAAATTCTCTGAATCAATCGGTCAACTGACCAAAGTGGATTGGTCAACCGATCAAGGATTTATTTTGGCCTAGAAATACATCCTACATTATTCGGTCAACCAACCCTTGGAAGTTTAGTTAACCGACTGCCTTTAAGGGCTGACCTAGCTTACAAGTTGTATTGATCAGTCAACTGATGGTCCGGAAGTCGGTCAACCGACTATTTAGTTGAGATTTCAAGGATTTTAAGGACCTAATCAAATACTAGCAATTACTAGCCGTTTTTGGCATATCTGATCGAGATATTTTGAGAATTTGAATATATTTATGATATAACACATCTAATTTGATATCCCTATAGATATAACACACATAATTAGAGCGTTTCTCAATTTGGTTCATTTAATACTTTTTATCTATGCGATTAGTAATTGAGAAATAATTTGTGGACTTAATTGAAAGATTTGAAAGTCATATTTAAGTGAATTATACTAGAATTGAAAGGTTATGATATATCGAGTCTATAGGTGCACTTTAAAGTCATATATTGTGAAAACTAGCTATTGGAAGACTTGTTTCAAACCTATTTAAATAGACCTGCGAATTTCATATCATAGTACACCACATCATCAAGAACTATCAACTTCTTGAGCTTTTCTAAGATAAATTATTATGATATTTATTCAAGATATTATTCGTAAGATTATTGTGTGAAAAAGTTCTTGAGTTAAAAGCGCTATTGAATTGGTGTCACCTATCTGTGTTGTCTTACAATTCTGATTATATTCTTTCTGTGGTTTCCTAGTGAGATCTTTTCAAGTTGTTGGGCTTACTTTTGATTTTATATTATTACTGATTACTTGGTTATAAGATCGTAGTAAAATCATTTTCAAACTCAAAGAGCATAAAAAAAAATAAAAAATTAAATGATTTGTGTGATTATTTGATTACGTGCTTAATTTTTATGCTACCCATACTTATTAAAATTATATATTGAATTCCTCACTTAAATTCTATCACTAGTAATTTTTGGGACATTAATTGAGTATAATTTTGTTCGAGGTGGTAGAAGCTCCGAGTGGGAAGAAACTCATTTTTTTATATTTGGTGAGTTTGTGCAGATTGGATATGGTTTGGGCTATAGCTAGTCAGGGTAGCTTGGGTTTCAACCTTTTTCGGGAAAAAGGTTGAGGTTTGATCTTTACCTAGAGTATAAAATGGTTAGGTTACTTGGGTTTCAACCTTTTCTGGGAAAAATGTTTAGGTTTGATCTTTACCTAGAGTATAAAAAGATTAAGTTATTTTTTTCCCTAGAAAATAAATAGGTTTTGATTCTTCCTAAATTGAATTATTTGTGAGTGAATTATAAAGGTTCCGTCCTTACCGGTGAAAATGATACTTGGAGTGTGGTGAGATTTGATTCTTAGCCTGGTAAAATGATTAGATTATAATTCTTCTTGTAATAGAATTAGGTTAGCCTTAAACTTGCAAAAAGATAGGCTTCTTCCTTAACCTATGAAAAGGGAATTATAAAGGTTGATTCTGAGTTTGTAAAAAGAATCATTGTGAGAGTTTGGTTCCTACCTTTAAAGGAATCTGAATTTTAGTGGGTATGAATCTCCGTGGAGTTTGGGGGACTAGATTAGTGGTAGCGAATTATTTTGCCACTACGATACCGTAAGTGTACGAGTCAAGTTTTAATAGAATAGAGAAGAGTAAGGGTTTTCGTATCCACAGGGATTGGTTTAAATTGTCGTTAAGTACCGCAATTATTGGAACTTAACTTTATTTAGGCGATCAAATTTTTGGGTTTTTGTAAAAATAAAACTAAAATAAAATAAATACAAAAACCAAATGCAATAAAATATGGATTATCTATGCACTAATGTTCTAGAGTCTTGATTTCATCTCGTTATTACGGTGTTATCTTGTTAAGCAATTATTATTTAATTCTGTTCATTCAACAATCAAGATTTCTAAAATTCACTCACTACTTCTCCCGAGTGTAAAGTGAGTGAATATGTAATCACGTCAAAACCGATATCCATATCAAGAGTTTAGATGATTACATGCATCTTGCCCCAACCTTATGGATTACACAAGTTCTAATAATCTCCCAAAACATTAGAACTTGTATTGTGTTTAAACCTAGTCCAGATCCGGGATTATCTCTCCCGAGTGTCAAATCCCAAGTTCTCAATTCAACCAAAATATCATGTGAAAGCATACATTGGAAGCATTATAAATATAAACACAATTGAATGATGATTCTCATTGACAAATCTAGAACTCGATTACCTCTCGGTTTCACAAGATCCTAAATTCTCAACGCGAATACTTAGGTGTTGATTTCCTCCCAGATTCACAACAACCTAAATTATGCACTCCCAAATCTAGTTACGAATTCAACCTCTCCCGAGTATAAAATTTGTAACCTAAAATCGTCTTACTCATTAGCCACATGAATCAAACACATTAGACTTAGGAGATGCACAAAATAGAATTAAATCTAACAATTGACAAAATATTCATAACACGGTTAAAACGAGACTACAACAAACCCTAGATCTAGATTATGAACACAACATAGACAAATTCATGGCTAATCTATTCAATAAATTCATAAATGTAGTATGTTCAACACAATATTACAAATATAAACTTAGAACAAAAGATTATAGAGAGAAAAAGGTAGAGAAAAACTTATTGTGGATTTTGGGCTCCAGATCTTCAACTACACGTGCCACCAATGATCTTTTATTCATTGATCTCGCATCAAAACGCCACCAATCGGTGTTTTCTATCTCAAAATCGCCTCTCGTCGCTCCAAAAATCGCCTATCTTATGTTCCTCGTTCGTCTCTTCTCTCTCCTCCTTCAAAATGAGACCTAAAATGTTTATTTAATGCTTTATATCCGACCATCGGTGCTGCAATGAGCATGAGCTCACTGCAGCAAGTAGAAGGCAGAAACACTAACATTTGCTCGCTGCAGAGTGCCAGAGCGCTCAAGGCAACACCAACACCCGCTTCGTATTTTGGCCATTTCTTTCTCTTTCGAACTCCGATTGAGGTGTTTCAAAAACCTATGAAAAAATAAGATATAGAGCTACAACTTACATGTTTTAGGAGTTTCCAAAATCTAATTATATAATTATTAAAAAGGGCCTTGAAGTTATTGTACCTGAACCGATTTTTCATATTTTTTTCGATTTTTTTAAAAACCCACAAAACAACACAAAAACATATTAAACTAATAAAAATGCTTGAAAACACACAAATATTTGAATCTAAAAATACTTGATTTGTCGATAAATAAACCACTCATCAAATACCCCCAAACTCAAACGTTTGTTTGTCCTCAAGCAAAAAGAAAATAAAATAAAATAAAACAAATCAAGAACAAAAAGGTTAACGATAAAAATATGAGTTTTGTATCGAATCAATAATCGTGCAAGAATCTCTGCAACCACAAGAAAGTCCAAACTCAATGAAATGTACACATTGAGATTATCTAGAACAAAAAGGTTAACGATAAAAATGTGAGTTTTGTATCGAATCAATAATCGTGCAAGAATCTCTGCAACCACAAGAAGGTCCAAACTCAAATGAAATGTACACATTGAGATTATCTAGAATTTTAACTTTAAATATCAATTTCAATCCACTCAAGACTCTAGATGTGTTAGTGCATGTACAATTACTCTCACCCAACCAAACGAGCCTCGAATATATTTTTGTGCTAAGGCGACATTGATCAATCTCTAGATAAAGACTGCAAGAACAACTATAAGCCCATTTTTTGTGTCACTCTCCACTAATTGTATAGGTACATATGTCATTGGAGATTAAAAGGACTTTGCGCGTTGTAATGTATGGCTAGGGTAAAAGGTAGATGAAAATGTCATGTTTAGGCTCAAATCACCCTTGGCATGTATCACAACTCTTGGATCTTGTATGATTTTCGAGAAAAAGATTCACCAACTCCCCCTTTCATCAAATATCTTCTTTCAATCAATCCCGCAATGTATTATTCACAAAACACACCAAAACAAATTTATTTATTTTTAGGTGAGAACCACACCTCCAAACTCAAACTCAACATTGTCCCTAATGTGGCAGGGAAGAACGAAGGGGATACATGATACAAACCACTATACTACAACAATTTTTTTTTTAATTCAAGATAACTCAAATACAAAATGAAACACACAACCCAACACGCCAACGACTTTCCAAACATCGTCTATGCTAAACCTTACACTCAATGATCCATGAAAACATGCCAATTAGTGATGGGTTTAGGAAGTGGAAAGCTATGTAGTGGGTTAGTTGCACAAATGTGAGTAATGAAAGAATTAGGCAATGAGGCTCAACAGGGGGTAACGAGGGGTAAACAATTTTCTCAGGATTTGCTTCAAAGGCACAAATGATCCAAAACGAATGCTTAAATCATATCTCCAATGACACATAACCTAGTATGTCACCTCGAGTTTCACTCAAATGGGTTCTAGTGTTCATATAATATCCTGTAAATTTATAATTTTGAAAAAATATTATTTTATATAAGTTTAATATTTTTTAGGACAATGTCGTAGATTTCTAGTATAACCATATACTTGATAATTTTTAGAGTTAAATGTTAAATTTATAATTTTAAAAAATATTATTCTAATATTTTTAGGTTTGTTTTGTAAATTCATAGTATAAGTAAATATTTGATAATTTTGGAGAGATAAGTGTAATTATTGGGTTTAATATAAATTACTTTATAATTATGGGGTGTTAAATGTAATTTTTGAAATCTTAAGTATTAAGTAATCATTTATGAACAAAAAAAAATGGATACACGTGTAAGATTGTGAGCATTGGATGATAATAATGATAATAATAATAAAGGGATTGATCATTTGCCTTATACACTTGCATGTTACATGTGTACATAACATTAGCTATAATAATAATAATAATAATAATAATAATAAATATTTATATATTTAAACTTATGAACGTTTATATATAAACATAAGTTTATATATATATATATATATATATATATATGAACGTTTATTTCTGGAGTATTCTGGTTCGGATTTCAGGTAGAATTTTTAACTCTTTTAATATATGTATTTAATTTCTCCCTATATTGTGTAGTTCATTCTAGTACCGTTATAATTGTTGTTTTATTTTATGAAATATTTATGAATACGTCCTATGTGAAAATTATGTGAGATACACGTTTATGTGTTTATTTGGGACTCGATTAAATGTATGTATTAGAGGGGTTGAGATTCTATTGAGTGTTCGCTCACAACCCTACAGTTTTGATTGCACGGCTGGTGAGAGTGAAACAACAACAGGAATTTTATTAAAATCTCTGTTTGTAATAATTGTAGTTAATATTTACTGTTGTAAAAATTGACTAGATAAATTGAGTATAATTATAATTTTCTACTGAAAATTTAAATCGATAATTATAACTGTTGTCATAACTGTATATTAAATTACAAATTTAAACTTTAGTATTAAATTATATTTATATTTAATTGATTATTTATCGTAGTAAAATTCATTCGAAAATTCCGTAATTAGAATTATCGCCTGTAGTTGGTAAAATCTCTCAAAGTTTTTGTGGGACAAAATATTGGTCGCACGGTGTTAGCATTTATTCTCCAAGGGGAGAAACCGCATGGCGGTCCTAGAGAATCGGGTCATTACAGAGTGGTATCAGAGCGGGTTTGCAACTACCCTAGGTTTTGGTTATAGTACCCATTACTTATAATAAATGAAGTAATACTTAGAAATAATAATTTTCATATAATTCATTAATTTAAATAATAATAATAAAAAAAAATATATATTAAATTTGTGAACTTGTGCCCCCCGCAAAAAAAAAAATTGAATAGGTATTAAAATTCTTGTGTGTTATCATAGTTTGGAAGACGATTGCCTAGTTCACTTATACATTGTGTACGATACTTCTTTCTCCTCGAGGTTTGTGCATTTGAATATCTCTTTTCTATAGGGGTGATGGGGATGGTGTCAGCAACTTATTAAATTCAATGAGATCTCAAGCTTTAATATTACACCAGCCCATCCATTCCGTACTTCCACATAATATGTATAGAATAAATTGTTGCATATGACTGCATTTGGGGGACACTTTTTTTTTCATACATGTTAAAAACTTCTTGATATGAAGTAGAACGAACGGACTGGATAGGAACGAACGGATTGCATGTGAATCTCTGTATATGTTACTATAATCTAGCAAAAAAAAAAGAACTCTCGGAACAGAAACACCAAACAAATGTCTCCTTAAGTAGCTGTGAATTAACCAGTTCAGGCGTAATAATTGTTTATACACCCAAAATATATAAATTTATTTGGGAGAAGGAAAAAAAAGAAAAGAGGAAAAAAAAACTAGTTAACTATGGAGGGTCAAAATTATTTGCTAAAATTAACTAATTTCATTTATAGTTGTTCTTGTGATTAGATTAAATTGTGAGTTGGAAATTAGTGATGGGATTGAGAAAAAAAACTACATTAAAATTAAAATTTGTTTTGTTTCCGTTATCTCCATTGATGGAATAATTGTGGTGTGAAATATTAAGAGAGAATATGAGACGGTGTATTGATGTGTTAAACCTACATGAATACAAAGATATACAATGGTACCTATACATTTGTGCATGGATTGGGATTAGATCTATATTTGCATGCATTGACGTCTCCGTTATGTTTTTCGGTGGTTTGACACTTTGCACCCATGTGTTGTTACCATTATTTCACTTTGGTATCTACAGTTTCAATTTGAACATATTAAAATTTTAGGTGGCGTTTGATTAATACAACTTACCAATAATATGGTAAGTGTCGTGTTAGTCGTGGACCATAGGATTTGTCGTTGGATTGAAAGGATCAGGTTAAAGGTGTTATCTAGCTACTAATATATATTAGTTTATGTACCTGATATATATTGGGTTACCGATTTAGAAAGGTGTTTACTGTCTTCTATATAAATTATATTTCCGTATTAAATTATGGAAAAAGGTGTTGATGAAAATAAATAGTTTTACGATGATTAATGGATCAAGAATTTATTTTTAAGGTAGAAAATTATTTTATTATCTTGCTATGTTATAGTTATCTTCTCGTCAGGAGGATATGTCCTGCGAGATGTGAATATATGTTGTTACCTATTAGGCAAGTCCTGCATGATAGATATATTATTACCTGTCAGGAAAATCTTGCAAGGTAGATATATTATATATATTATTATCTGTTAAGCAAGTCCTACATGGTAGATATATTATATATGTTATATTTATGTTATTACCTATCAGACAAGTCCTACAGGATGGATATATTATATATGTTGTTACCTATCAAGCAAAATCCTGCAAGATAGATATATTATTACCTATTAGGCAAGTCCTACATGATGGATATATTATATATGTTATATTTATGTTGTTACCTGTCAGACAAGTCCTATAGGGTGGATATATTATTACCTGTTAGGCAAGTCTTACAGGGTGGATATATTATATATATTTTTTATATTGTTACCTGTTAGGCAAGTCCTACAGGGTGGATATATTATATATATTATTACATGTTAAGCAAGTCCTGTAGGGTGGATATATTATATATATTGTTACCTGTCAGGCAAGTCTTGCAGAGTGAATATATTATTACCTGTTAGGCAAGTCCTGCAGGGTGGATATATTATATATGTTGTTACCTGTTAGGCAAGTCCTGCAGAGTAGATATGATAACTCCTGATCTTGAGGTAAAACGATCTTATGGCTGGCAATGAAGTATAGTATTTTATTATATAAACGTGCGTTTACCAGTCGAGTTAAATTCAGTTGTTTTATTATGATAATATTTCGCTGAAATTTTGATATTAACAAGTGAGTGATTATATTTTGTTGAAAAATAGACTTTGATAAAATTATTTGAACCATAAAATAATTTTTGTATTATAAAGACAGTGCACTGGTAACATAATTCAGATAGATATTGGTCCACTACTAACAATAGAAAGAGTTAGAGTATAGGATAATTGTTGGGATTTTCCTTCGGAAAACTTTATATAGACATTATTGTTGTTTTTATTAGAATAGCGCAGCGGGAGCGTGTTGGTGACTTTCGATTATTATTATTTAACCAAGAGTAACTAACATAACAGTGCAGTATGATTTTGAATTTTACTATTTTGAACGAAATTTCGAGGACAAAATTTATTTAAAAAGCGTAGATTGTAATACCCTGTAAATTTACATTTAAAAAAAAATACTGTTTTATATAAGTTTAATATTTTTTAGGACGATTTCATAGATTTCTGGTATAAACATATACTTGATAATTTTTAGAGTTAAATGTTAAATTTATAGTTTTGAAAAATATTATTCTAATATTTTTAGGTTTGTTTTGTAACTTCATAGTATAAGTAAATATTTAATAATTTTGGAGAGATAAGTGTAATTATTGGGTTTAATATAAATTACTTTATAATTATGGGATATTAAATATAATTTTTGAAATCTTAAGTATTAAATAATTATTTATGACCCAAAAAAAAAATGGATACACGTGTAAGATTGTGAGCATTGGATGATGATGATGATAATAATAATAATAATAATAATAATAATAATAATAATAATAATAATAATAATAATAATAATAATAATAATAATAATAAGAAGAAGAAGAAGAAGAAGAAGAAGAAGAAGAAGGTTTTTTCCTCCAAAGCTCCTATGTGGTGAACCAACAACTTTTTCACTCCTATACAAATAAAAACAACTTTTTAACTCCTATTTAAAAAAAAATTAATAAAAAAAAAAATGGTTGAGAGTCCTACTCACATTTTGTAATAACAAAATTACCCTCTTTATAATACACACCTGCTGCCTCTCTCTCTCTCCCTCTCTCTGCAGGCAGTGGGCAAGCGGGCCCCGCCCTCTCTTTCTCTCTCTCTCTCTCTATCTGCAGCCAGTGGGCAGGCTCCCTCTCTCTGCAGGTAGTGGGAAAGCGGGCCCTTCCCTCTTTCTCTATCTCTCTCTCTCTGCAGGCAGTGGGTAGGCGGGCCCCATACCTGTTATCTCTCTCTCTCTTTCCTCTCTTCTCTCACCACTCTCTCTTTCTCTTCTCTCTCTCTCTCACTCATGGTTTGGACCCAAAAAGAGGCCCACTCCCTTTTCTCCCATTTTCATTTTACTCCATTTATTTAGCATTTTTTCAATTTCAAACCCCCATTTCTTTATTTTTCAATTTCACACCTTTTTCTTTATTCAATTTTTTTTTAGAACAAATAAAATGAAACAAAACAAAATCAGCTGTAAAATGAAGCATAATTATTTATTTTTATTTTTTTGTGGGACAGTCAAAATGTCGTGTCTACAGCCTTTTCAAAATTTTCTGGATTTTTATAAATATTGGCGATCCGAATTGCTGGACGGTCAAAATGTCGTGTCATGTTTATTGATGGTTTGGTTTTCTGATTGCTTCCATTATGTGGATATCTAATTAATTATATTTAGTAGATATCTACTTAATGAATATTTAAGTAGATATCCATTTGATGAATATTTAAGTAGATATTCACTTAATTGATTTTTAAAATTATTTTAAATGAATTTTTAATTTAATTTTTTTTTTTATATATTTTAAAATGTTCATAGAAATTTAAGGATATTTATTGTTGAATTGAGTGCTACTTTGTGAAGACAATGTCTATATGGTTGAATCGATTAATACCACTAAGGAAATGTAAATCAAACGGATTATTTTAAAAATTAAGTAGATATCTACTGATAAATAGACATCCTTAGTGGATATCTTCTGAATAGAACCAAAGTTGACAAAATGAAACAATGTAAGTATACTTTAGTAGATATCTTCTAAACATAACCAAAGTTGGCAAATGAAAACAATACTTGTTAAGTTGGTTTTTTTTTTTTTTTTTTTTGTGGATCGTTTTGTATTGAGTTATCCAAATTTCATGAAAAATGTGTTGATGGTTCGGTTTTTGATTTGGATATCCACTTGATTATATTTTAGTAAGTGAATATCCACTTGATATGTTTATAGGTAGTTCGATTTTCTGATTGCTTCCATTTTGTAGATATCCACTTAATTGTATTCAGTAGATATCCACTAAATATAATTAAGTCGATATCCACATAATGGAAGCAATTAGAAAACCAAACCATCAATAAACAAGACACGACATTTTGACCGTCCCGCAATTCGGATCGCCAATATTTATAAAAATCCAGAAAATTTTGAAGAGGCTGTAGACACGACATTTTGACTGTCCCGCAAAAAAATAAAAATAAATAATTATGCTTCATTTTACAACTGAATTTGTTTTGTTTCATTTCATTTGTTTCAAAAATACAAAAAAAAAATGGAATATAGAAAAAGGAGTGAAATTGAAAAATAAAGAAAAGGGGGTTTGAAATTGAAAGAATGCTAAATAAATAGAGTAAAATGAAAATGGGAGAAAAGAGAGTGAGCCCCTTTTTGGGTCCAAATCGTGAGTGAGAGAGAGAGAGAAAGCGGTAAGAGAAGAGAGGAAACAGAGAGAGAGAGAGAGAGTAGGCGTGGGGCCCGCCTGCCCACTGCCTGCAGAGAGAGAGAGGCGGCGGGGCCCACCGAGGGGCATGGATTTGTAAATAACAAATCTACCGAGGGACAAAATTGGCAAGAAAATTTTCGTGGGGCTTTTGGGATGATCCAAAAAATCAGTCCTTCAAAAGTTATTTTTTTCAACTTTGGGACTGTAGAAAAAATTTCCATAATAATAATAATAATAAAGGGATTGATTATTTGCTTATACACTTGCATGTTACACGTGTACATAACATTAGCTATAATAATAAGGGGCGCATACGGGGAGGTCCTATTTCGTGATTTCATGTATTGATCCAACCCAATGATTTTTGTTTGCACCAATAACTCCTTTTGCTATTTTCCTTACCAAAATACCCCTCATTCAATTTTCCCAAGCCTAATTCCATATTCCATTTTCGCAGCAAATCTCCACCGTGTTCGCCATCCACATTCCGCCGCCACTGCCCACTGTCCGTCATCGTCGTCCACTGTCGTCTTCACCGTCGCCGTCAACCGTCTTCGTCCAACGTCGACGCTGACGTCGCCGTTCTGTCCGCCATGCATTGTATGCCCATCGCCGTTCGTCCCTAAACCTAAACGATGTCTACAATAGACATCAAATCGAAAACCCTAAATCGATTTGCAGAGAATGACTCTTACCGTTCATCTTGTCTTTCACCTTCGCCGTTCACCGTCACCGGTCGTCATTTGCCGTTCGTCGTTGGCGGCCACTCTGAATATTCGCGATACATAGGGCTAGGTTTTCAGATTTTGATAGCATTATTACATTTTTCATCCCCTATTTTTAGGTTAGTTTCAACATTTGCAGTTTTTTACCCTTTTAGATTCAACATTTTATTATTTTTCACACTTTCCTCCCTAAAACCTTCATTACTTGTTTTTAACCCCCAGTTGTTTTCACTTATCTTGACCAAATTCAAAAAACTCATGTTGTTGAATGTAACACTCTCTGATCTTGTCAAAACTATTCAAAAATAATATTCTTGATGAATGTAACACTTCTTAATATTGTCAAAAGTCAAAATGCATCATTTCAAAATGGGTGTTGAATGTAACATTGTCTCAGTGTTGAATGTAATACTACCTAATATTCTCAAAAATCATTTTCTTAGAAATTTCAAAAAATTGAAACCATTGTTTGTCAAAAATAATTGTTTAGAGAATTTAATAACATTAATTACATTTCTCACCCCTTATTTTGTTTTAAATTAAACCACATACCACATGTTTTAGGGTTTCCGAACCCCCCCCCCCCCCCAAATTTGTTTTCAATGTGTGTATTGAATGTAACACTCTCTGATAATGTCAAACTACGTATTAAATATAACACTGTCTATATATTCTCAAAAATCATTTTTTTAGGAAATTCAAACATTGAAAACCAATATTTCTCACAAATCAATTTTTTAGAGAATTCAATGACATTAATTACATTTCTCATCCCTTATTTTGTTTTAGATCAAACCACATACCACATGTTTTAGGGTTCTCGAACCCCCTAATTTGTTTTCAATGTGTGTTAAATGTAACACTCTTTGATATTTTCAAACTATTCATAAACAATATTCTTGTTGAATGTAACAATTCCTAATATTGCCAAAAATCAAGCTTTAAAGTTTTCAAAGTGTGTGTTGAATGTAACACTATCTAATATTCTAATCAATCTAAAACACCATGTCTGACCTAAAATAATCCAAATACACTGTCTGAACTAACACACGCAGTACATGTTGAATGTAACACTGTCTATATATTCTCAAAAATCATTGTTTTTAGGAAATTCAAACAATTGAAACCCAATATTTCTCATAAATCAATTTTTTTAGAGAATTCAATGACATTAATTACATTTCTCACCCCTTATTTTGTTTTAGATCAAACCACATACCACATGTTTTTGGGATTTCGAACCCCCAATTTTTTTTCAATGTGTGTGTTGAATGTAACACTCTTTGATCGTGTCAAACTATTCAAAAAAATATTCTTGTTGAATGTAACACTTCAACAAGGTATCTGCTATCTGATCTTATCAAAAAATATAATATAAGTGTTGAATGTAATAACTGTGCGTGTTGAATGTAACATTCTCTGAATTAAACATAGGAAAAAAAAAAGACCTATCAATCCCAAACATAGGAGATATCTTCACCATGCAAAACACTTTAATCGACTTAACTCAACCAAAATTAAATTCTCATCATGCTCAAAACTTGATAACCCAAAAACATAATAAGTTGAACTAACTTCTAGCCAATCCAAAAATAAAATCAACCGAAGACATACCAATAAAGTGTCGGTGCTCACAAACAATATACGTGTTGAATGCAACGCTACCTAATGTTGTCAAAAATTCAAATACAATATGAGTGTTGAATGTTACATTGTCTGATCTTGTCGCATTCAATAACAAATATGCATGTTGAATGTAACAGTGTATGTGTGTTGAATGTAACACTGTCTAATAATTCTAAAAATTCAAAATGTAAAATTCAAATGCGTGTTGAATGTAACAATATTTGATCTTGTCTCATATTCAAAAAAACAAATATGTGTGTCGAATGTAACATTGTCAGTGTGTTGAATGTAACACTGTCTAAATGATCTCAAACATCAAACTTTTAGAAAATTTAACAATTGAATCCAATTGTTTCAATGTGTGTGTTGAATGTTACACTTCTAAAATTACCCAAAAAATCAAATTGCAAATTGTCTGATTGAACAATGAAGGAGTCAGCGGTTATCATGATTTGGGTGTTTACTGCCTTCAAGATGGAAGCATTGAAACATTGCCTTGTTATCCTCGCAATTCAGAATCCGGGATTCATCTGCCTCCTCCAGTCTGGGTTTCTCCAAATCCATGTAAACAACATGTATGTTCTTCCATGTTTTTGTGCTCTGTTTTAATAATTCAAATTCATTTGCTTGTACCCTAAAAATGGAGTTTTACAGTGGCAAGGTTTTGAAATACTTGGATCAATCAAAAAAGTTTTATCAGTATGATTTTGAGTTGCCAATTTTAGTTCAGCATGGAACTTGAATCGTGCCCTTTTCATTATGTGTAGAGATACAACTATTATCATAAAGCAAATGAAAATAAATTTAAGGAAATTGGATCAAGAAATTGAAGCGATTATCAAGAAATCGGATCAAGAAATCTCACAGGAAAATGAAGCGATTACCATGAAAATAAGATGAAAATAGAGTGTTGGTGAAATCAAAACCTAAATCGATTTCTGCAAATGAAATCAAAATCGAAATGAACAAATCAAAAATTGAAATCGAGATAGAGAAAGAGGGGATCTTACACATATAGTTGAAAGGGGACAACGATCGACGACGGACGGCGATACTGATCGGCAATGGAGGGCAGTGATTGAAGACCAAAAATCATCATTGATGGAGGCATCTACATGAAATAATTTCATCATTTATTTCATCCCTCAACCCTAAAAATCGATTCTGGAAAAATGAATAAATCGAAATCAATAAATTGAAAAATCGAAAAATGAAATCGACCGAGATAGAGAGAGATGGAGTTTACATGGATAGCAGTGGAGGCGAAGACAACGACGATGGCGGTGTAGACAACGTCGATGATTGGTAATAGCGACAACAAAGAAGATGGCAATGGGGAAGAGCGAGACGTGCGACGGAGGTCTTCATCTGAGAGGTGAAAACAGGAATGAAAGAGAGAGAGCGTATGTTTAATGAGCAAGGGCAAATTAGTAATCTAACATTTGAAATTTTAAAAAAATGGGACTAATCAGTTCAAATAATTATAGGGATGAGAGTTTTTGGTTCAGTTATAACTAATTGGTATTAAGTGGTACATGGAAAGTAAAAACAGTACTTGGTGGTAATTATGTCTAATAATAATAATAAATATAAAAGCTCCTAAAATGTTAAGTAATGATCATTTAGCAAGGAGGGGAGCCGCAGTAGGGGATTTGGAAAAAAAGAGAATAGTTTAGATATAAACATAAGTTTTATATATATATATATATATATAAACATTTATTTCTGGAGTATTCCGGTTCGAATTTCATTTTCAGATTTCAGGTAGAATTTATAACTCTTTTAATATACGTATTTAATTTCTCCCTATATTATGTAGTTCGTGCTAGTACCATTATAATTATTGTTTTATTTTATGAAATATTTATGAATACATCCTATGTGAAAATTATGTGAGATACATGTTTATGTGTTTATTTGGGACTCGATTAAATACACGTATTAGAGAGGTAAAGATTCTACTGAGTGTTGGCTCATAACCCCACAGTTTTGATTGCAGGGTCGGTGAGAGTGAAACGGAAACATGAATTTTATTAAAATTTCTATTTGTAATAATTGTAGTTAATATTTACTATTGTAAAAATTGACTCGATAAATTGAGTATAATTATGGTTTTGTACTAAAAATTTTAAATCGATAATTATAATTATCGCCGTAATTGTATATTAAATTACAAATTTAAACTTTAGTATTAAATTATATTTATATTTAATTGATTATTTATCGTAGTAAAATTCATTCGAAAATTCCATAATTAGAATTATCGCTTGTAGTTGGTAAAATCTCTCAAAGTTTTTGTGGGACAAAATATTGGTCGCACGGTGTTAGCGTTAATTCTCCAAGAGGAGAAACCGCGTGGTGGCCCTGGGGAATCGAGTCAATACAGTTCATGAGATGTCAAAGCTTACCTATAGCACATAAATGTTTTTCGATAACCCAAAAGGCTAAGTGATCGTGATTCATGGTGCTCAAGTGTAACAAGTCGAGAGTGAATTTCAATTAACACAAGTCAAGCACACAGACATCTCAATGCAATGCGTTTCAAAAGACCTAAGATAACATCACGTGTCTAAACTCATTATCGATTTCAAGTCATATCATCTCAACAAAACTCACAATTTATCTAAACAAACCTAAAAAGAAAAAAAACTAAAAACATGGCCATAAGAACATAGGTTATACGAAGAAAAGTCACACACATAAGCATTCTCTAACCCAAACCAACACAAGACAACATGTATCTCACCACCAAACTCAAAGTCAAACATATATTCAAATTAAACACAAGGGAATAAAAACACGTACCTGGGAGGCGAGACAATCTTTCTTTCGAGTGTGGTTGACGGTGATGCTCCAGGCAAGGTGACCGGTGTAGGGCTTTCTCCCATAGCATGCATCCTTAGGCCCCATTATTTGAAAACTTGGGTTACCTCCCAAGAGGCGCTTGGATTAATGTCCTCGGCTTGACACGGAGAAGGGCTCATCAAAGAGAGGCTTTTGCCCATAATATATTCCATACAACATAATAAATGGGTCTTTGTTTAAAACACCCTCAAGCTTGGTGAGATATGGCAATAATCAGCATATGCTCTCAACTTTATTCCGCTCCGACTCATGTGCTTAGTGGGCTTAAAAGAACGGAGTTAGAAGTGGTGGGGGACAAGTAAGCCATATCGGATCCTCGTAGATGTGATTATCTTTGATCGGTGGTGGCATCACAACATATATCTGAAAGGGTGAAGAATCACAAGTGTCATCTTGTGATAATCCATCGTCGATCAATCCTTAGGTCTCATTCTCATTAGAGTCATCATCATTAAACGCACTCAAGTTCCTCCCGCTCAAATTCGATTCCTCCTAGTGACTTTCATATATGGATATGACTTTTGCGTCGCTCAATGCCACCGTTTCTGACTCGGTCTCAATGTAGCTAACAAGTTGACCAATTTGCATCTCGAGAGACTTTAAGATAGCGTCGATATCAGCGTAGGTCGTCTCAATATTATCAAGACGATCCTCATGCTCATTGAGAGGGTTATGTGTTTCCCTCAAGAAAATTTGAGTTTCCCCCATAACTGCAGTGAACATCTCTTCCAGGGTAGGAGAATACTCCACAGGTTGGTCTGGGTGTCAATCCATGGTGCCAAAATGTTGGAACTATCCCCTAACCTTTGGTAGCTTGTTGAATAATTCCAACTCTAATAGTCAAACTATGTCATGTCTTCTAACAACCAATAGGCTTCGTCTTCGGTTAGTTGGTAGAATAAGGTGGTACCATTTCTTCCTTCCACCCAAGTTCTTGTTGTAGCTTGAAACCCATCAAGGAAGTTCAGTAATTGACACTCCTTTGGGAAACGATGATTGGGGAACCGAATGAGAAACTTTTTGTATCTATCCCAAGTACAATAGAACGGCTCGGAATCTTGTTAAGAAAAACTCAAGAGGACTTGTTGATCACCCATCTCCAGGTACCTCGTAAAACAAACAAAATTACAAATAAAATAAATGCCTAAATTAAAATCAAGTTACTTATTCACAATATTAACAACAATCTAAAATGCAAATCCCCGGCAATGGTGCCAAAAACTTGGTAGTGAATTATTTTGTCGCAACGATACCGCAAGTGTACGGGTCAAGTTTTAATATAATAGGGAAGAGTAAGGGTTGTCGTATCCACAGGGATTGGTTTGTCGTTAAGTACCACAATTATTGGAACTTAACTTTATTTAGGCAATCAAATTTAGGGTTTTTGTAAAAATAAAACAAAAATAAAATAAATACAAAAACAAAATACAATAAAATATGGATTATCTATGCATTAATATTTTAGGGGTTTGATTTCATCTCGTTATTCCGGTGTTATCCTATTAAGCAATTATTAGTTAATTATGTTCATTCAACAATCAAGATTTTTAAAACTCACTCACTACCTCTCCCGAGTGTAAAGTGAGTGAATATGTAATCACGTCAAAACCGATATCCCTATTAAGAGCTTAGATGATTACATGTGTCTAGCCCCAACCTTGTGGATTGCATAAGTCCTAATAATCTCCCGAAACATTAAAACTTGTGTTGTGTTTAAACCTAGTCTGAATCCGGGATTACTTCCCCCGAGTGTCAAATCTCTAGTTCTCAATTCAACCAAAATATCATGTGAAAGCATACATTGGAAGCATTATAAATATAAACACAATTGAATGACAATTCTCATTGATAAATCTAGAACTCGATTACCTCCCAGTTTCATAAGATCCTAAATTCCCAACTCAAATACTTAGGTGTTGATTTCCTCCTCGATTCACAACAACCTAAATTATGCACTCTCAAATCCAATAATGAATTCAACCTATCTCGAGTATAAAGTTCGTAACCTAAAATCCTCTAATTCATTGGCCACATGAATCAAACACATTAGGCCTAGGAGATGC
The DNA here is from genome assembly GCA_016647705.1 of Eucommia ulmoides. NCBI lineage: Eukaryota > Viridiplantae > Streptophyta > Magnoliopsida > Garryales > Eucommiaceae > Eucommia > Eucommia ulmoides. The sequence goes on from CM028339.1 coordinate 34,598,712, forward strand.
ACAAAATAGAATTAAATCTAACAATTGACAAAATATTCACAACACGGTTAAAACGAGACTATGTCAAGCCCTAGATCTAGATTACGAATACAACAAAGACAAATTCATGGCTAATCTATTCAATAAATTCATAAATGTAGTATGTTCAACACAATATTACAAATATAAACTTAAAACAAAAGATTAGGGAGAGAAAAAGGTAGAGAAAAGCTTATTGTGGTTTTTGGGCTCCGGATCGTCAACTTCACGTGCCACCAATGATGTTTTCTTCATCGATCTCGCATCAAAACGTCATTAATCGGTGTTTTCTAGGTCAAAATCGCCTCTTGTCACTTCAAAATCGCCTCTCTTATGTTCCTCGTTCCTCTCCTCTTTCTCCTCCTTCAAAATGAGTCCTAAATTGTCTATTTAATGCTTCAAATTTGACCGTTGGCGCTGCAGCAAGTAGAAGGCAGAAATACTGACGTTTGCTCGCTGCAACGCGCTCAAGGCAGCACTGATACTCGCTTCGTATTTTGGCCTTATCTTTCTCTTCCAAACTCAGATTAAGGTGATTCAAAAACTTATAGAAAGCTACGACGTAGATATACAACTTCCATGTTTTAATATATCCCAAAATTGGATTGCGTCGTTATAAAAAAAAAAAGATCTTGAAGTTACTGCACCTTAACCGATTTTTAATCTTTTTTTCCATTTATTTAAAAACCTACAAAATAACACAAAAACATATTAATCTAACAAAAAATTTTAAAAACACACAAATATTTAAATCTAAAAGCACTTGATTTGTCGATAAATAAATCTCTCATCAAATACCCTCAAACTCAAACGTTTGCTTGTCCTCAAGCAAAAAAAGAAAAAAAAAATCAAGAACAAAAAAGTTAACGATAAAAATGTGAGTTTCATATCGAATCAATAACCGTGCAAGAATTTCTGCAACCACAAGATGGTCCAAACTCAAATGAAATGTACACATTAAGATTATCTAGAATTTCAACTTTAAATATCAATTTCAATCCACTCAAGACTCTAGATGTGTCAATGCGTGCACAATCACTATCACCCAACCAAACAAGCCTCGGATAAATTTTTGTGCTAAGGCGACATTGATCAATCCTTAGATATAGAATGTAAGAACAACCATAAGCCCATTTTTCATGTCACTCTACACTAATTGTCTAGGTACATATATCATTGGAGCTCAAAAGGACTTTGCGGGTTGTAATGTATGACTAGGGTGAAAGATAGTTGAAAATGTCGTGTTTAGGCTCAAATTACCATTGGCATGTATCACAACTCATGGATCTTGCACGATTTCTGAAAAAAAGTTTCACCGACTCTCTCTTTCATCAAATATCTTCTTTTAATCAATCCCACAATGTATTATTTACAAAACACCCCCAAAAAAAAATTTAAGCTGAGAACCACACCCCCAAACTCAAACTCAACATTGTCCTCAATGTTGCAGGGAAAAATGAAGGGGACAGATAATACTCACCACTATGCTACAACTATTTATTTATTTTATTAACGATAACTCATATACAAAATGAAACACACAACCCAACTTGCCAACGACTTTCCAAACACCGCCCATGCTAGACCTTACGCTCAATGATCCATGCAAACATGTCAATTAGTGATGGGTTTAGAAAATGGAAAGCTATGTAGTGGGTTAGTTGCATATCATGTTCTATTTATATGCCTACGTGGAATTCTATTATTAGCTAATAATAATTTATTGATGGAATATATATTGTTAAGAAATGTTTGATAAAATTAGTATTAATCATGATCTTACCTGTTAGAATATCATATAAATTTAAGCCTACATAGTTGGTATCACTTTATGAAATAATGTTAATCTATTTTTAATACCATATATACTATCATTTGAATGCACATGACATATCAATCTGTGCTTAGTATTTTAAGATGATATTTTTGTACGTATATATCTTTATAGGCCTTAAGTTCCTAGCTATATGCAAGTTATCATTGAAATATACTTCATGTCCTTGTGCGTTATGTTGATCTTAAGATTTTGATGAACAATTAAGTATTGATGTTTTGGTGAAACTAATGTTTTAATTGAGTGTTTCAGTGATTTAAAGTTTCAGTGATGAAGATGTCAAATTAAATGTGCTAAATGATGAAGTTTAAGATATTGAAGATCAAATTAAATGGATGCTAAATGATGAAGTTGAAGATATTGAAGATCAAATTAAATGGATGCTAAATGATAAAGTTGAAGATTTAAGAGTTTGAAGAAATTAGGAAAAACAACCCAGGTAAATTTCAACTCTTAATATCTTATTTAGGAACACACACGGCACAAAATGTATTTTATCTTTTATGTGTGTTTTGGTTAAGTTAAATTATTTGCTCCTATGTGATTTGAAAAGAAATCGTTTTGAATGATTAAAATGAAATATAAGAATATTAGTAGAGCTTATTAAGAGAGAAAACGAATAAAGGGGTGGAATTGTAAAAGAAAGTAAGTTAAAAACGAGATCAGAGAAGTGATTCAGAAGGAGGAAGTCGACTGAGGAGTCAACTGGAAAAGGAAGATGAAACATCCTGAATTGAAAAGTCGACCGACCGGTTGACCTATGAAAACATATGAACTCTCTGAATCTACGAGTCGATCTAGCGGTCGACCGGTGAAAACTTGACAAACTCTCTGAATTTGCGCGTCGACCGAGCGATCGACCAATGAACTGCATTGGCTACATACTGAATCTCCTAGTCGACTGGTGACTCTGTTTCAAGATAATGTTTGATCCGAAATCATATCTAAAAGTAGTCATTTTTTGTTAGGATTTGAGAGAGAGATTTAAGGGATTTGGTGATATTTAAGATATGGTTCATATATTAATTAAATCCTATTGATTTGGTACATTAAATATTAATGTTTCTCAATTTGGTACTTGAAATAGTTTCTATGCTTATTAATTGAGATTGAGAAATACTTTGGGGGATTTAATTGAAAGATTTGAAAGTTGTTTTTAAGTGAAATTAAACCTAAATGAAGTCCTTATGTTAATAAAGGGTCTATAAGAGTATTTTATTGTCATGACACTTGTAAATTAGCCGTTAGAAGGCTGATTACATGTGCCTTTGAATAGACCTGCGAATTTCATTAGTAATTAAGTAGTAAACAAAAAAGAAATTATATCATATCATATTGTGAGCTTTTATAAAAGTTATCCATCTGAAATATTATGAGCTTTTCTGAGAGACAATCTTGATGATCAACTGCTATTAATTTATGTTGCTACCGGATCTGAAGTTGCGTTATTTTATTTATTCTTTCTGTAGATTCTAGGTGAGATCTTTCCAATTATATTCTTTTATTGCATTATTTGTTTATTGTTTGGAAATTAATCTTAGAAATTGTTTATGATTTTTGAAGAAAATATTTTTACAAATAATTTCTTAAATCTGATTACGTGCTCTAATTTTATACCCATATCTTGCTAAAATCAGATTTTCCATCTCACGTTTTTCTATCACTAGTTGGGATATTAATTGAGTTATTATTTATCGGGGGTGGTATAAGTTTCGAGTGAGATTTCCTACTTATTATTTTGTATTGGTGAGTAGTATGACGGGTTAAATACTGTTGGGGGGTATTTAATCAAGGGTAGCCGGGTTTTTGTCTCTTCCTGTAAAGAGATTGAGGCAGCGATTCTTCTTGGATAAGAATTGCGTTGTGAGAAAATTGTAAAGATTCCATTATTACTTGTGAAAATGATACTTTGAGTGTTGCGTGAGCTTTTGATTCTTGAGCCGTAGTGATAAAAAGAATTAGGTTAATCTTTAGCCTGTAAAAAGATAGGTTATTCTTGAACCTGTAAAAAGTAGAGGCTATTCCTTAATTTGAGAAAATGATATTGTAAAGGTTAATTCTGAGCCTGTAAACGAATTGGTGTGCAGGTTTGGTTCCTACCTTTAAAGGGATCTTGAGAATTACTAGGTGCAAATCTCCGTAGAGCTTAGAGGACTGGACTAGCCAAGAGTAGCTTGGTGAACCAGGATATATCTTGGTATGTTGCATTATTAATTTGTTTATTTTTACTATTTGTATGTGCACTTAGTTGATTATATTATTCCGCTGTGATATAAAGATAATAATTAATTTAGCCTTAAAATTAATTATTTGATTTATTCAATTTTATTCTGATTATTTTTAATTACCCAATTCACTCTCCCTCTTGGGTATTCTACTGGGTCAACACATTAAATATTATATATTTCTTGATTCTATCTACAGAGAAGACATTAATTGGTATCACAAGTAAAGCATACATGATTTCATACTACATTGTTAAAATGTATTTGATTGCCTTAGGTTTATTCTCCTGAGCATAAATTAGCTTGTTTACAATTATAAAGGGGGAGATTGCATGCCTAGAATGAGATTTAGGTATGGCTAGGTATAATGATATTTGCCTAGAGTGATATTTTTGGTTCTCCCTCCCCACGTTTTGAGATGACAAAGAGGGAGAATTTTGTTTGATGTTTATCATTGAATTAATTGACAAAAGGAAAAATACAAATGGGAAAATCATAGCTAAATATGAGCTTTAAACGAGTTAATTGATGTTTAGAAATTTGCTCGCCTAAGTATTGCACTGATTAAAAATAGATCTATGGTGAATTTATCACATTGTGCTTTATTGAATATCTTTAATAGTTAAATTGATTTGTGTGCTTTGTTGAATATTTATTGAAGTGTTTAAATTATCTTCATGATTGTGCCTAAATTAGTTAAATACCCTTCCTCAGATTTAGGGAGAGCGTGGTTACATTTTTGTTTAGAAAAAAAAATCAAAGTTAATTGTCATTATAAAAAAATGGGGAGATTGTTGATCCCGAGATTTTGATAGACAATTAAGGGTTGATATTTTTGGTGGAACTAATATGTTTATTGAGTGTTTCAATATTAGAGTTCCCAAATCATGAAGAAATTATCAAGGATGCAAATATGAATGTTGAAGAAATAAAGAGTGTTAAAGATTCCGAAGAAATTAAGTGAAAACAACTCAAATACTCTCATACTCTTAATGTATCCCGAATTAAGATCACACATGACACAAATTGATGAATTATATACTTGTGTGTTTAATTTGATGAAGTATAGGATCCTAATTAGTATTCAAATATTTGCTCCAATGTGAAATTGAAAAATAAAAATTGAACTAAGTTAGATTGGTGTTTAAAATTGAATAATAGCGTTAATTGAGCTAACCAAGAAGAGAAATTGGTTAATGGGATTAAAACTGTTGGCCTAGTGCTCTACCTAAGAGGGGGTGAATTGGGTAGTTATAAAAATTAAAACAACTTGTTATCTTTCAACACTTAAATTTTCAAATAATTAATTTAATCCAAAATTAATTATTATCTTTATATAGTAGCAGATAAGTGTAATTAATTCTAGGTGCACACCCAAATAACAATAAATAAATAAATAAAACAATAAAACAAAATACCATGATATATCCTGGTTCACCAAGTTACTCTTGACTAATCCAGTCTTCCGAGCCCCACGGAGATTCGCACCCACTAAACTCAAGATTCCTTTCCCAGGTAGGAACCAAACCTTTACACAACGATTTTTTTTCACATGTACAGAATCAACCTTTACAATCCTTTTTCACAGGCTAAGGAAAAACCCTATATTTTTTTAGGCTAAAGACTAACATAATCCTTTTACAGGCTAATGATCAAACCTAATTCTTTTATACCTTAAGCTAAGAATCAAACCTCACAAAAAATACTCCAAGTATCATTTTCACTGGTAAGGATAAAACCGTTACAAATCACTCCAAACTAATTCTATTCAGGAAGAATTAACACCTATCTCTTTTCACGGAAAATAGTAATCTAACATTTTTATGACTTAGGTAAAGATTAAACCTCAATATCTTTACCGGAAGAGATTGAAACCCAGCTACCCTTGATTAGATATTCCCAACAATATCTAATCCTTGTACAACTCACCAATTATAATAAATTGATAAGTTTCTTCTCACTCAGAGCTTCTACCACCTCAAGTTTATTTAAACTCAACTAATGTCCCGATAAATATTAGTGATATAATTAAGTAAGAAATTTAAAATCTGATTATAAAATAAGTGGGTAGCACACAATTGAGCAAGTAATCAGATTATCACCAAAATCGTTTTTTAGAATAATTTTTATACAATTTAAAGTTCAAAAACGATTTCACAATGATCTAGAATCCAAACAAGTAATAATAATATCAAATAACAATTAAGAACAAAAGCTTGGAACGATCTCACCAAAATACAACCGAAAGAATGAAAACTGAATCACAGTAAAGCTTAGATCGGTGACCGCAAAATTCTCAGCACTTATTCTCAAGAACTTTTCTCAAAAATGATCTCACAATAAACTCTCAGTACAATATCAGAATAATGACTCTCAGAAAGCTCAGAAACTGATTTATTCTTGATAAAATAATCTCTTCATAAGTGAAATATGCAGGTCTATATATATTGATTTGAAACAAGCCCTCTAAAGGTTAGTTCCTACAAAATATGACATTTAAATGCTCATATAGACCCCATATATTAATATGACTCAATCATGTTTCAATTAACTTAATTATAACTTTTAAATCATTCAATTTGATCCTCAAAATATTTCACATTCTCAAATCAAAAAGATAGGAAGTATTAAATAGACTAAATTGACAAACACTCAAAATACGTGTACCATATCTATAGGGACATCTAAATAAAAATGATATATCTATAAAATATTCAAATCCCTAAAATATCATCCAAAAAACAACTAGTAACGACTACTTTTAGATAAAATCCTCGAAAATCCTCAAATCCTAAAACTGCATAATCGGTTGACCGACCAAACCACCATCAGTCGATCGATCATTTTAGGTTGTAGCCCAAGCCATTTTCATACTCCAGTTGATCAATCGATTCTCCATGGGTCGGTTGACCAATCGATTCAAGATCCTCTCCAAGCCATTTTTCGGCCCTAGTTGGTTGACCAATCATCAACGGTCGGTTGACCGACTGATTCAGAGAGTTCACTTCTTATCCATCGATTGATCGATCTATCTTGGTCGATTGGCTGATCGATTCAGAGACTTCTCCAATTCCCAGCCAGTTCCCGTCAGTTGACCAATCTCCTTGCCATCGGTTGACCGATCAGTGCTGAATCTTATTTCCTTCATTCTTTTCAACTCCAATCCTCGATGTTTTTGACCCTTTAACCGATTTTTTTTCTTGGTTAACTTAATTGACACTATTAATGAAGTTAAAACTTTTATCTTTCTTAGATCAATTTTTATTTTTCAATTTCACATTAGAGCAAATATGTGAACTAATTACGATCCTAATAAAAACACACATAAATATAAATTATTTTTGTGTTGTGTGGGATCCTAATCGGGATACATTAAGAGTAAAAAATGACTTGAGTTGTTTTCACCTAAATTCTTCAAAATATTCAATCTCTTAATGTCCGTCTCTTTATATCCTTAGCATCCTTAGCAATTACTTAATGATAACATCAACAATTGAACTTTTACACTGAAGCACTCAAAAAATTTAATAGTTCCACCAAAAACATCAACACTTAATTGTCTATCAAAATTTCAAGATCAACAAAAATGATGAAGTTTGGCGTTGAAATAAGTTGAAAACAAAATAATCTAGCAATGATCGGTTAACTGAAGAGAATAGGATCGAACAACCTACTAGTGTTGGACTGGAAAATGAGAACTCTCTAAATCAATTAATCAACCGACCAAGAGAGATTGGTTAACTGAATTGCCCGAGTGAAACTCTCTGAATCGATCGGTCAACCAACCAGGGCTTTATTTTGGCCTAGAAATACATCTTGCATTGTTTGGACAACCGACTGCCCTTAAGGGATGTCCTGGCTTACAAGTTGTATTGATCAGTCAACCGATGGTCTAGAGGTTGGTCAACCGACTGTTTAGTTGAGATTTCAAGAATTTTAAGGACTTGATCAAATACTAGCCATTTTTGGCAAATCTGAAAGATATATTTTGGGGATTTGAATATATTTAAGATATGACATGTCTAATTTGATATCCCTATAGATATAGTACACATAATTGGAGTGTTTCTCAATTTGGTTCATTAAATACTTTCTATCTATGCGATTAGTAATTGAGAAATAATTTGTGGACTTAATTAAAACATTTGAAAGTCATATTTAAGTGAATTATATGAATATTGAATGGTTATGATATATGGGATCTATAGGTGCACTTTAAAGTCACATATTATGAAAACTAGCCGTTGGAGGGCTTGTTTCAAACTTGTTTAAATAGACCTACGAATTTCATATCATGGTACACCACATTATCAAGAACTATCAAGTTCCTGAGTTTTTCTAACAGAAATTATTTTGATATTTATTCAAGAGATCATTCGTGAGATTATTGTGTGAAAAAATTCTTGAGTTAAAAGTTCTATTGAGTTGGCGTCACCGATCTGTGTAGTCTTGCAATTTTGATTACATTCTTTTGGTGGTTTTCTGGTGAGATCTTTCTAAGTTGTTGCGCTTACTTTTGATTTTATATTATTATTGTTTACTTGGTTATAAGATCGTAGTAAAATCATTTTTAAACTCAAAGAGCATAAAAAAAAATTAAAACAATTTGTGTGATTATCTAATTACGTGCTTAATTTTTGTGCTACCCACACTTATTATAATTAGATATTGAATTCCTCACTTAAATTCTATCACTAGTAATTTTTTAGACATTGATTGAGTATAATTTTGTTTGAGGTGGTAGAAGTTCTGAGTGGGAAGAAACTCATTTTTTTTTGTATTTGGTGAGTTTGTGCAGATTAAATATGGTTTGGACTGTATCTAGTTAGAGTAGCATGGGTTTTAATCTTTTTCGGGAAAAAAGTTGAGGTTTGATCTTTACATAGGGTATAAAAATGTTAGGTTATTTTTTTCCTTGAAAAGAAATAGGTTTTGATTCTTCCTGAATTGAATTATATGTGAGTGTCGTAACGATTCCATCGTTACCGGTGAAAATGATACTTGGAGTGTGGTCAGGTTTGATTCTTAGCCTCGTAAAAGGATTAGATTGTGATTCTTCATTTAATAGAATTAAGTTAGTATTAAACTTGTAAAAAGATAGGGTTCTTTCTTAGCTTGTGAAAAGAGAATTGTAAAGATTGATTCTGAGCTTATGAAAATGATCATTGTGAGGGTTTGATTCCTACCTTTAAAGGAATCTGGGTTTTAGTGGGTGCGAATCTCTGTGGAGCTCAGGGAACTAGATTAGGCAAGACTAGCTTGCTGAACCAAGGTATATCATGGTGTACTGTTTTGTTTATTTTCTTTATGATTTGTATGGGTGTGCACTTAGATTAAATACACTTAGCCGCTGGATAATAAGATAATAATTAATTTAGAATCAATTGATTATTTGATATATTAAGTATTTAAAGATTTGATTTGTTTAAATTTTTTATAACTACCTAATTTACCCCCCTTCTTGGTTAGCTCACTAGGCAAACAGTTCGTTTGAGGTCTTGATAAAATCAAAGAGATCATTCACATATCATGTTGTGATTCATGTCTGGTTTAATAATACAATCAACTAAAACCAACCAGTTTTCACTTTAAATAAATGAACTACGTGATGACCTAATTCTCAACTATCTGAGATACGTAGGTAACCCGCGTACGAGTTCGGTCACCTATCTAAATAATTTAGTCTTAGTTTGCATGTTGGAACTACATATCGACCTGATTCCCAATGTTTACCAAGATATGTAGGCAACTTTTATAAGGTTCAGTCTTTAAAAAATACAAAAACATTTTCATTTCATATAGCTTGTATGTTGGAACTACATGTCGACGTGATTCCCTATGAAAACAGGGATATATAGGAAGCCTTTATAAGGTTCGGTCATTTATATTTCTTTATCTTATATAATGCTATTGGGTTGTCTCTACTTAGATTAGTGTAGTATTTATTGCTTTCATCATAAAAAAAATGCATAAAAAAGATAAAAACTTCGAAAAGTGAGAGAGAGAGAGAATTATTTTGTCAAAACAAATCAAAGAAAACTTCTTGGATGTTTTTTAAAAGTCAATATTTATTTAGAGTAAGGTACCATTTACGGACAGGTGTCTTGAGGTGCGTAAAACCTTCCTAGGCATAACCGACCCCTGAACTTTAAAAAACCTCTGGTACAAGACCTTTACGAATCAAAACATGCAAAACAAAAAATGAATTTCTAAAATTCTCGGTAACCTAGCACACCATTTAACCCATGCTAGGTGGCAACTCCTTTTCAAACATAAAATCCCAGCCCAAGAAGTTTTTCAAAATCGACGTCTAGAAAAGCCCTCGAAAAATCATTTTTAAAAATGAACGGATTTCGAGGACTTCGAGATGGAGGAATGAAACTTGTTTCCTCTTCTTCCTGATCTCTACTTCCTCTGCTTTCAGAATCCGGGGTGTGTCAGATCTAAGATCTGATGTTTCTTGAGCAAATTGTGGTTTTTTTGCTTGTTTTAACTGTGTTCCACGCCTTTTTTTTTTTTTTTTTTGCTTGTCTAAGCCATTTTCATTTCTTGTATGTTTAATAGTTGCATATTTGACTCAGATTTTTGGAAAATCATGACCCATGGCTCGGACTTAAATGTTTGTGCCTAGAATTTGTCATGTTGCTAGTGGAGAGGTAAAGTTGATTGCATATGTTGCTTTTGTTCATAATTAATGACTGTTTAATCGCAATAATTGATTTTACTTTAGGGTTTTTTATTTCATTTCGTTTAGGGATCTTATTTGCTTTGTGTGATTTGATTAGGCATTATGTATTTTGATTTAATTTCTTGATTGTAGGGATTTTGATTTGTTTTCTTGAATTTATTCCTTTAGGTAGTGTTTGCTTTCATGGAATTGGAGCCTTGGAACTTGAACAACCAAAGAGCAGATTTAAATTTCTAATAAATTCAATTTAAATTCCAATCGAGGCTCACTACCAAACGTTGCCTTAGAATCATTCAGTTAGTTATAAAAGTATTTTTAATTACAGTAACAACAATTTTTTTTTTATTTTTTATTTTTTAATTTTCTCATATCATGTCATGTGATTGCTCATTGGGGAGACATAGAAAATCAAGCACATTAGATGCAAAAGAGATTTTTCTATATCTCGGTTAGTTTTTTATTCAGTTTCCTTTTTTTTTTTGGATTGGGTTTTTTGAATTTTGAGGATTTCAACTAAATTTTGCGGATTTTGACTAAATTTTGATCACATTTGATTGACCTAAATGGATTTTTAATTCATGCAATGACATTTGGTCTCTGATTGGCTCATCATCTGCGACTCTTTTTCCAAATTTAAAGATTTCAAGGTACTGGTGTCTTTAACATTTCGTAAATTGCTTTAATTTATTGTCAATTAATTAATTCCTGCATAATTTTCTATTATTTTTCTCTTTTTTTTTATTTCACATAGTGTTTCTCAATGAATAGTACAGATATTAAGTATCTATAATTGAAATTTTTTTATCTCTTCATGGTGTAGAGTGTTTTTTGTCCGAATTCTACGTCTCCTGTTAAAACCAGCAAGTTATGAAAAGGTAAATAATTTATCGGTACAAGTTTCAGTCTTGATTATTAGTTATTAGTGATGTTTAATTGTTAGTTTTTATATATGTTCCAATGAAATGGGTATAAAACTTTGTATAAATAGAGTAGGTTATGTAAAAAAAATTAATGATGTTATTTTTGTTTTGTTTTTTTCAGTTTATATCGGTGCCTTCAATGAGTTATTTCTCTTCTCTTTATTTAAATTTGTTTGTTTTTTATTGTTAACTTTGTTAGAGTGTAGATGAAGCAGAAAATAGAATTTATCGGAAACACTTTGTAGGTATATAAATAGTGTGTATTTGTAAAGAATATATATATTTTTTTTTTATTGGGAATCAGTAAAATGTGAAATGGTGTTTGGTCTTGATTGTTAATTAATATTGATGTTAAATTGTTGTTATTATTAATGTTCAAATGAAATAGATAAGAAATGTTGCATAAACAAAGGAGATTATGTCAAAAAAATAAAAAGTTAAAGATATTATTTTGTGTGTTTTCTTTTTCTTTTTTACGTCTGTGCCTTTGGGCACGGTTATACTCTATTTTATTAATAAATCCAGACTGGGAGATATTTTGACGGTCCAAATCGAATCCACGAAATGGCTGACTACGATTTAGACGGATATGTAAAATAACTGCTACTTTAATGTCAAATGGGTGGTTATAGCTGAATTGATATTTTATGTGTGAAAATTTACAAACATTTAGGGATCAATCCTTGCAACAATCATTTTTTTTTCTTTTTTTGGTCCCAAACTCTCTGTTGTCTCTCCCATAATCCAGCCCTCTCATTTCCATCCCTAACCAATGATCCACCTTCCTTTCCCTAATTTCCAGCCCTAAGCTTCACGTTTCTCCCATGATTCAATTTACAGACACACCTCCCACTCCCAAGTTCGTCTTGAACCTCGGATTCATTATATTTTTCACAATGATGAAACTGATTCATTTGATTTCTATGCAATCGGACTCCTCCCTGACCATTTCTCTTTTTATTATCTATAGTTCGTGTTGGCCCAGTGAACTACCCAAGAGGGAGGTGAATTAGGTAGATAAAAATTAATTCAAATAAAATAATTCAAAAAATCAAATAATTAATTTTTACCCTAAATTAATTATTATCTATATAGCAGCAAAAATTAAGTATCAACTAGGTGCACACCAAATAACACAAAAATAAATAAATAAAAGAATCCAGCACACCAGAAATTTATACTGATTCATCAAGTTATTATTGGCCAATTTAGTCCCCTGAGGTCCGCGGAGAGTCGCACCCACTAATCACTAAGATTCCTTTGAACAGGTAGGAACCAAACCTTTACACAATGATTCTTTTTACAGGCTCAGAATCAAGCTTTACAACTTCCTTTTCCCAGGTTTAGGAATAATCTTTTCTTTTTCTCAGGCTCAAGAATAACCTTATTTTTTTCCAGGCTCAAGACTAACCTAATCATTTCACAATCAAACCTAATTCTTTTATACTTTAGGCTAAGAATTAAACCTCACAATCACTCCAAGTATCCTTTTACCCGGTAAGGATTGAACCGTTACAAAAATACTCAAAATTAATTCTATTTAGGAAGAATTAACACCTAATATTTTTATACTCTAAGTAAATATTAAAACCTCAATCTCTTTACCGGAAGAGATTAAAACCAACTACCCCTGATTAGACAATTCCAATAGTATTTAATCCGACACTCAACTCACCAATTACAAAATTGATAAGTGATTTTTCCGCTCGGAGCTTCTACCACCCCAGATGAATTTGAACTTGATTAATGTCCCGATACTAGTGATAGAAATACAGTAAGAATTTCAAAATCTGATTTTAAACAAAAATGGGTAGCAAGCAATTTAGCACATAATCAGATTTTCTTAAGAAATTGTTTCAAAAATAATTTTCAATTTAAAAATAGGAACACAATTTCAAAGATCAAATTCCAAGTAGAATATGATAATAGTAAACAATCAATTAATAGTAATCAACTTGGAACAATCTCACTAGGAATCCACCGATAAATATGATAAGCAATGAAACCTCAAGTCGACAATCGACAATAATCCACTTCAAAATATCTCAAGAATGATTCTCAAGAAAATTCTCACAATACTCTTAGTTTGATAACTCTTAGAAAGCACAAGAACTGAATAACTCTTAAGAATTGAATGATTGGGATTTTTTAAACCTAAAAAACACAAGTTTATTTATAAGGGATTAGAACAGGCCCTCTAACTGTTAGTTCCCACATTTTATGACAAATAATTACTCTAATAGCCCCTTTATATCATTAAGACTCATTCCTGGTATAATTTACTTAATTATATCTTTTAAAACATTCAATTTAGTCCCTCAAATTTATATTCAATCTCAATTAGATAAGATAGAAAGAATTTCATGAACCAAATTGAGAGATATCTAAAATACTTGAACCATATCTATAGGGATTTTAAAACATTAACTAAATAGCTCAAAAACTAGATCCTTAAGATATCTCACATATTTTAACCATAAAATGGCTAGTAACGGTTACTTTTTGGATCAAAACCATAAAAAACTCAAATCCTGAAACTAGTCATCGGTTGACCGACCAACACCCATCGGTTGACCACCCAATTCAAGACGTAGCCAAAGCCAAAATTCCTTCGCCATAAGTCGACTGCTCATTTTGTATCTGTCGACCGAACAATTCAGAGAGTTTAATAAATTGACTTATCTGTTGACCTAACGATTCAGAGAGTTCACCTTTTAACCATAAGTCGATTTACCTGTCGACCAAAAGATTCAGAGAGTTTGTCTCATTTCCATAAGTCGACCTAGCTATCGACTGACCAATTCAGAGACTAAATCTTCTTCCCTGCTTTATTCCATCAGTTGACCAATCAATTTGGGTAGGTCGATCGATTGAGCTGAAACACATCTCCTTAATTAATTTTCTACTAAATTTCTTCGACGTTTTTGCCCCTTTAACCGATTTCTTTTCTCGGTTAACTCCACGAAATCCTTAAATTCAATTTTAATTAATTATCTTTCTTAATTCAATTGTTTCTTCTTCAATTACACATAGGAGCAAATATGTTAACTAATTAGGATTCTATCAAAAATACATATAATTGTAAAAACATTTTGTGTCAGGTGTGATCCTAATCGAGTTACATTAAGAGTAAAATTTTAATCTGAGTTGTTTTCCCTAGGTTCTTCAAATTCTTCGATCTCTTAACAAGCATCATCTTTGTCAATGTCTTTAGCATCCATTTAGCATTTTTCTCAATATTTTCATGATAATCTCTTCACTAGAACTAATAAACTAAAACACTCAATAAAATTGTTAGTTCTACCAAAGACATCAATATTTAATTGTCCATCAAAATCTTAGAATCAACAGTTCGCGACCTTTCTCCATCTATCTCCCAAGCGTGACTAACAAGATTTGGCCATTTCTTTCTCTATTCAGGTTGAGCTTCAACCATCGCCATGCAGCTACCATTGCCAATGTCTCTTAGCGTTACCACCACCACTAACATCTCTTAGTAATGTTTATTTACCTCTTTTACATAACGGATTTTCATATTTCTAGTTTTATTTTCAATTCGCAACTAAATGGAGATTTTGAGAAAACGGTCAGACATACAATTTTTTTAGCATGTTTTGATTAATCCAGTGTAATATAATTGCCTAGAGTTCTTGACCAAATAAATATTTTTTAAAAAAATAATTTCTGAAAACTGATATCTTCAAACTTATTTACCAAATCAAAGTAAAACGTATTCTTAAAATGCATTTTTAATAAAAACGTATATTGAATATGCATTTTTAAAAATGAAAAAAAAAATTTAAAAACTCCTTCTTAAAATGCGTTTCTATGTTTGAAAAACAAAAAAAAACCTCACCCAAAACGAGAAACACATAAAACTTCTGTGTTTCTTTAAAGACGCAGAAGCTTTCTGCATTTTTAGAAACGCAGAAGCTTTCTACGTTTCTTTAAAAATGCAGTAAATTTCTGCGTTTTTAAAGCTCGATTTTCTTCCCCCCACTTCTTCTCCTTCATTTGCATTTTGCATTTCAATTTGCAGTCTCTAGGGTTTATGCTATTGGGCACTCCTCCGTCGCCATCGGCCCGATTATCTGCCGCTGTCGCCGTGACTCCTCCGGTCATCGTCTCATTTTGATTGGGTAAGCGTTTTATTTTTTATTTTTTATTTTTTTTGTTTGTTTTTGGATTTTTTTCGTGTATATGTGTGTATATATACATGTGTATATATATACAAAATGTATGTGTGTGTATATGGATTTTTTGCATTTTTGGTTTATTTTGCCTTTTTTCAATTTTTTTTTTTTGGAAATGTAGATCTCAGCCCTCTGTCGTCGTCACCCACTCTTTCGTCGCCGATCTCGCTCCTACGCCGCCGTCTGTCTCATTTTGGTTAGTAAATCAATTTTTTTTCTTTTTTTCTTTTTCGGTTTTTTCGTAATATAGATCTAGATCTATATAATTTGAAAATGTAAATGTAGAGCAATTTTTTTCTTTTTTTTAGGTTTTTTTTTTTTTTAATTTTTTTTTTTTTTTTTTTTTTTGTGTATATATATATATATATTGTGTTGAAAATGTAGATGTAGGTTTATTAGGTTTATGTTTATATATTTCGGTTTTAGTTAGAAATTTATGTTTTGATCTCAATTAGAAATTTTATTTTCAGTTTAAGAAGGAAATTTATTTATGTTTAGGTTTGTGTTTGTTAGTTATTAATTATTTACATTTGTTCGGTTTTAATGAATGATAATTAAGTTCTACAGTTTTTATGAAGTTTTAATTCGGCAATTTAATTTTTTTTAGTAACATGATTGATAATCATAATAATACCTTACATATTTTGTTTTGATTTGTGAAATTGTAGTTGTTTGAAATGGAGAATGTTGTATTGGGGTGAAAAGATATTGGAAAGAACTGAGTTTGGGGTGTCGTATAGCATGTCTGTGGTCAAATTGTTGGATGTTTGTTGGGGGATTACATTAAACGAATTAATTACGATGTTACGACCTTATATCGCCGAGGATGGAGTTGATGGAACTTTAAAGTTAAAGTGTAGGTTGCCGATAGTTATTATTGATCCTGGGAATTATAGACACGTGTTGTTTTCAATCGATGATGACGCGACATTAGACCATGTGCTTTAGTTACCTTTTAAGGTGCCCTCACTACTTGGTGTTGAGGTGTATGTCGAGGTAGAGCGAACTTTTAATCATGCTCCAATATTTTCTTCCCAACTTGGTTCTTTTACCCAATTTTTAAATCAAAGTTTCAATCCTCATTCTACCGCGTTATCTAGACAATTTTCTTCGTATAATATTCCCATGTTCGACCCCCAAGTTGTTCAATCCAGTTACATTCATTGATCGCCCTACATTCCTGAAAAATATCATCTTCATACAGTGGTTGATCATGATGCAGGCACCAGTTCTGCCACTCCACATCAGCATCATTCGCCAATTAGTCCACTGCACGACAACAATTACGGTAGGTATGATGGGAATGTGGAGGGTGGGACGAATATAATCGATAGTTTCCACGATATCGAACAAACAGAGTTAAATGGTTCTTTTGCGTTAGAGGAACAGGAGAATGGTGGGGATGAAGATGAAGATATGGATGTCGAGCCGATAAGGCAAGGGAGCTGATACTGTGGTAAATGTTATTGGTGGTGGTAAATTTTTGTCGTGATGATGAATGTTTATTGTTGTAGTGGTGATGGTAGGCAGTGGTCAAGGTGGTGATGATTTTTGTTATGGTGTTTGGTGATGGTAGTGAATGTTTGTTGTGTTAGTCGGCGGTGATTGTGATGGGGTAAATATTTACTATGATAGGAGTAAATTGAGGACAATTTTATCAAAGATAATCTTTTATTTATTAAATTAGTTTTTTGTAATAAGATAATAAATAAATAAAAATCATATTAGGATTTTTAAAATTGAAATATGAAAAAAAACAATATTCTTTCATATGAGGATTGAGAATTGTTGGGGGAGAAATTTTCCCTCAAAAATCCAATCTCAACTTTCTATTTTACCAAATTATTTTTTTTTTAAATGATTATGATCTACTATTTAGGTACCAACAATAATAAAATATAAAATCTTATTTTCTTGATTTCTTGACCAATAATAATCAAACTTAATTCACATAAGATATAAATATAAATTTTAATTAAATAAATTTGATCTCACTTCCATATTAAAGTTCTCAAAATCATGGATAGAAATACATCAAATTGATCCATCACAAACACACACGCACATGTACACACACACACACACCCAACCTGTTAACAGACCCTAGGAAGAGCTTTGCACACTAGAGCATTATTCATTTCAAACATAATTTCAGGCATTCATAGAGATCAGCATCGCTATTGCCGGCAACCCACTTGAAAATTTGCAACAGTTGCATTGCCCAGAGTTAAACTATGGCAAGACCCATAGAATTTTTGGGACAGACCCAACAACTGAATCTGAAAGGTATGATCTTTTCTAACAACAAACTCGATCTTGGACTTAGCTTTGCCCTAAACATCTAGGTGCATTACCATTTGCGCAAGAATCCACTACAGGAGCATTGCAACTATATCAGTCCCCGTAAATATGATTTCCTAAAGAAAAAAATATATATTTTCAAATCTACGTGTCATTACTAAAACGAAATCCTAAAAAATCATCAAAATATTTAAAAATAAATTAATACCAATAATAAAAAAGTGAAAAGATATTAATGCATATATAGAATAAAAAATACCCATAAGACTATAATCATGTTGGATTCTTCAAGTTTATTTTCTTTCTCTATTTTCTAAGCATGTCCAACCACTTTCTGAGCCGAATTGTTGTTAGCGACGTCGGCGATTAGTCCAACCCTGATGCAAAATTACGTTTATTTTTCAACATCTTCGACAATTAAGAGATGATCCAAATCGAATCATTGGACAATAGATTTGATAAATTGTTTATCTGTAAAGTGGCCATGGCAATATGCATTTGCTCTACTATATAAAATTTGCACCTCCAATGGAGATATATATAGTTAATTTATGATGTCTTCTCAAATTCTTTAACGATTGGGACAATTGAAAACAAAATTTTGAAGAATTCACCTATTATTAATTGCAATAAAGAATTCATTATGATTTATTTATAATGTCTTCTCAAATTTCTTAACATATGGTGGAATTGGAAACCATATTTTAAAGAATTTACATATCACTAATTGTAACAAAGATATTACAATTAATTAATGCATGATTTGTGACATTAAAATTCCACAAATGTAAAGTAAATTCACCAAAAACAAGTAATTGAGCATTGGAGAGACTTCATTATCTTCTATGTTTAAGCTTTCAATTTTAGGTTTCTAATATAGACGTCATGTTCATTAATGTACAATCATCATTCACTATCATATTGATTACAAGTAACATAACCAACAAAAGCGAATGAAAAAAAAGAATCAATGCAAGTGCAAAAGGAAAGAAAATGGCGAATGGAACTTCTCGTGTGGTATGTCGTTTTTTACAAATTTGTTTACATCAACATGGAATTGTATGTTATTTGAATTGAAATTAACTTTTTATAAATTTGTAGCTGATATTGTGAATCTATCTTTACAATTTATTAGATGTAAATTGAAATTTTTTAATAATAATAGAAAAAATTAATTATTTGCTTTATTATTGTTAAGATATAAGCATGTCTTTCAAAGTTTAGTATGTGCAATATTGAAATGACAATATCGATTTTTTTTTAACCATTCTTTTCGTTATAAAGAGTAATTTATTACGTGACGTTATGCTTTAGCAATCTAGATTGAGATTGTCATTATTTTTCTAAACGACGACGAGTTTATGAAATACCTTTGCTATTTTAAGAATTGAAGTTCTGGAGTTTATATATAGAATGCTTTAATTATTTAATTGGAATAAAATTCTAAATTGAATTTTTTTGGATTAAATTTACAATAAAAAAAATTGAACTTTAATTTTTTTGGGTTAATGTTAAACGACAATTTGAAATTTTTTAAATCAAATTTGAATAATTTTTTTTTTTTCCCACAATCTAATTCAAAATTAAATTTTTTTAATTCAAAATTTTAAATTAAGATCGACAAATCACCACATGAGATTTTAAGATAAGACAGGGATAAGGAACGACGAGGCCCTCGACTTCCCTCTCCATTTGAAGTTCTAGAGTTTATATATAGAATGTTTTAATTGTTCAATTGGAATAAAATTCTAAATTGATGTTTTTGGATTAAATTTACAATAAAAAAATTGAACTTCAATTTTATTTTATTTTTGTTAATGTTAAACGACTATTTGAAAATTTTTTAAAATCGAATTTGAATATTTTTTTAATTTTTTTTCCACAATCTAATTCAAAATTAAATCTTTTTAATTCAAAATTTTAAATTAAGATCAACAAATCACCAGATGAGACTTTTCCTTTCTGATTTTAGTTAAAATATTAGATATCCACCAAAAATGTTATTTCCAAAGTTGCACAAGCCTAACGAGCACAGAGGGAAAGAGAAAGCTATAAATGTCAAATTGTGCCACAGATTGTTGGAGAGTCATCTATGTCTGCACCAAAACATAGAATTATTGAGCAATCTGCTATCAGTGCAATAACCTCTTTATGTTCACATACACCAATAGATGTAGACATAAATATTAAACAAAATACTACATCTAGAATGAATAGAGAAATTCCCACCACCATTAATCCTTCGTCTCTCAACTGTGAAGAACAAATTATGGTGGCAACTCAAAATAATGACGTTGCAATACCTAAAGAGATGATTTTACCACAAGAGAATTTTGATAATTTAAAAATATATTGAAGCAATTTTATCTAAAAATGCATAATTCACTTGCATTATTTTTTAAATAAAAAAGGATTTTAGATCATTTATATATGTAAGTCAACTACTACAGACAAACATTTGCATGATGAACATGATGTTGTTGTGTTCGAAAATTCTTCTCCAATTAACCCTCCTACTAATATAAATTCAAATCGTCATTATCTCGGACCAATTGATGTTATTTGTTCATATTTTTCTGCATTATATTGGATGGATGAAAGATTGACGAAGTCACTATTTAGGCATCCATTGTTTGGTATATGTTGTTTACAAGGAAATGTTAAATTGCCTTTACTCCTCACACCCTCCGACGCTTAAATCGCTATATGATGATAATGATGAAAAGTCTAAATTGTTTCACCATTATACTCGAAAATATAACGCAACTAATACTTTTACAAGCCTTGGTTCTAAGTTGGATGAGGGAGTTCTCAATGTAGGGGTTTGAACACATTTATGATACATGGACAATTGTGACATAAGAGTGGAGCACTAATTCCAAACACAGGAAGAGATGTAGTTTACTCTCAATTGTACATTTACGATCCTGATTCTGCCTTCAATGTTAGATGTCGTAAAAATCCTCATTTGAGAAGCGATGTTTTGTCGATCATACAAAATTGTTTGTATGATAATAACACATTTATCGACAAATATCGACAAGCATAATCAATCTTAGATCAATTAAATGAAGAATATCAGCATTTGCATGTTCACCTTCATTATAGTGCAACTACAAATCGCAGACGCTATAATTTTCCCACAACAAATGAAATTGCGATTGTATTGCCGGGAGTCATAGTTGCCCTGAAGTTGGGCTTCCAATTCTTCTTTCCTTTTTTGTTTATCTAAACGCTTCTTTTTTATGTCTATAAGGTACTTCATCATTTCTTCTCTCACATGTTTTGGAACTT
Source organism: Eucommia ulmoides (assembly GCA_016647705.1). Classification (NCBI taxonomy): domain Eukaryota; kingdom Viridiplantae; phylum Streptophyta; class Magnoliopsida; order Garryales; family Eucommiaceae; genus Eucommia; species Eucommia ulmoides. Next base: position 34,620,185 of record CM028339.1, read on the forward strand.
TTTGACACTGTGCTACGTTTCCTGATTTATGTGCCAAATGTTCTTTAACTCGTGTAATCCCCCCCTTAATTACACGGTCACAAAATTTACATTGAGCATCATGGCGACTATTGTTGACAGGGGTGGCAAATTTCCATCCAATATCATCACTGATATTGACACTAGCACTACCTTCCGAAATATTACGCGGCATTTTGAAAATATTAAATTACATTACAATTAGTTTGATATTTAAACTTATTTTTTTACAAATTAGATTCTGACATTTCAAATTTACTTCTTACTCTCCTTCAGTTTCTTTGACTTTTTTTTTTTTGTCTAAAATAACTTTTAAATCAATGAAAAACAAAAACAAATATATTACAAATTTAAGTATATAAACCAAGGAAATTCTGAATTAGGATATTGAGATAAAGTGTAAAATTAATTGATGGTAAGTTGATAAATTTCAAATTTTAAGGGGGTATAAAACGTAAAACTAATAGAAGTAAAAGTATGAGGTTCACCGTTCATATCAAAGAGAAAAAAATTTAGGAAAAAGCTTCTTAGGTAATATACTTCTAATATAATTATTATTCTGCTAAATATATTTTGTAATTTTAATTAAAATAGAAAATAATTCCATTAAATATATTTTAAATTTTTTATTTTAATTCATTTCCATTTGTACCTTAATATTTTTATTTTGTTATTTTTCAAATTAATCATAACATTTTGTTATTAATCAAAAAATTATTTTTATTTAAAATGTATACATAACGAGAAGTCTCCATAATTTAAAATGTTTAATCAATTAACAAAACAAAATTATGCACAATACAATATAAACAACAACCATAAAAATAAAATACAAATAGAAACTAACCTGGAAAGTTTGAATGTTCAAGTACTCCGCCTAACGACAATAAATCGCTAAATATAGAAAAACAAAATATAAATCTAAGTATATAACTTAGATAAATTGAGGGAGAAATAAGAAAAATTTATAATTGTTGTGTGATATGTAGTGTAAAATTAATTGATGGTAAGTTGATAAATTCCAAAATTTAAGGGGGTATAAAACGTAAAACTAATAGAAGTAAAAATGTAAGGTTCACCTTTCATATCAAAGAGAAAAAATTTAGGGAAAAGTTTATTAAGTAATATATTTCTAATATAATTATTATTCCGCTAAATATATTTTGTAATTTTAATTAAAATAGAAAATAATTCCATTAAATATATTTTAAATTTTTTATTTTAATTCATTTCCATTTGTACCTTAATATTTTTATTTTGTTATTTTTCAAATTAATCATAACATTTTGTTACTAATCAAAAAATTATTTTTATTTAAAATGTATACATAACGAGAAGTCTTCACAATTTAAAATGTTTAATCAATTAACAAAACAAAATTATGCACAATACAATATAAACAACCATAAAAATAAAATACAAATAAAAACTAACCTAGAAGGTTTGAATGTTCAAGTACTCCGCCTAACGACAATAAATAACTAAATATAGAAAAACGAAATATAAATCTAAGTATATAACTTAGATAAATTGAGGGAGAAATAACAAAATTTTATAATTGTTGTGTGATATGTTTGGAGTATGAAGTTAAATTTATAGCGAGAGAAACCAACTATAAACTTAGTTTGCATTATTGATCTACAAAAAAAAAAAAAAAAAAAAAAAACAATACAAAAACCTTTAACAAAGGCTAGTTTAGGCCTCATGATGATATTCTCACATTTTCAAATAATTTAAACCTTATCAAAGGCTATTTTATCAAATAGTCTAAGCCTCATGTACACGTGATGATATTCCATTTTCCACATTCTCAAATAAGTTAAATTTTATCAAAGACTAGTAGACTAAGTAGAGATTAAGTAGAGTCTTTTTATTTAAATTGTATACATAATGAGAAGTCTCCATAATTTAAAATGTTTAATTAATTAACAAAACAATATTATGCACAATATAATATAAGCAACAATCATAAAAATAAAATACAAATAGAAACTAACCTGAAAGGTTTTAATGTTCAAGTACTCCACCTAACGACAATAAATCGCTAAATATAGAAAAACGAAATATAAATCTAAGTATATAATTTAGATAAATTGAGAGAGAAATAACAAAATTTTATAATTGTTGTGTGATATGTTTGGAGTATGAAGTTAAATTTATAGCGAGAGAAACCAACTATAAACTTAGTTTGCATTATTGATCTGAAAAAAAAAAAAAAAAAACAATACAAAAACCTTTAACAAATGCTAGTCTAGGCCTCATGATGATATTCCCACATTTTCAAATAATTTCAACTTTATCAAAGGCTATTTTATCAAATAGTCTAGGCCTCATGTGCATGTGATGATATTCGATTTCCCACATTCTCAAATAAGTTAAATTTTATCAAAGACTAGTAGACTAAGTAGAGATTAAGTAGAGTCTTTTTATTTAAATTGTATACATAACGAGAAGTCTCCATAATTTAAAATGTTTAATCAATTAACAAAATAATATTATGCACAATATAATATAAACAACAACCATAAAAATAAAATATAAATAGAAACTAACCTGAAAGGTTTGAATGTTCAAGTACTCCGCCTAACGACAATAAATCGCTAAATATAAAAAAACGAAATATAAATCTAAGTATATAATTTAGATAAATTGAGGGAGAAATAACAAAATTTTATAATTGTTGTGTGATATGTTTGGAGTATGAAGTTAAATTTATAGCGAGAGAAACCAACTACAAACTTAGTTTGCATTATTGATCTACAAAAAAAAAAAAACAATACAAAAACCTTTAACAAAGGCTAGTCTAGGCCTCATGATGATATTCCCACATTTTCAAATAATTTAAACTTTATCAAAGGCTATTTTATCAAATAGTCTAGGCCTCATGTGCACGTGATGATATTTCATTTCCCACATTCTCAAATAAGTTAAATTTTATCAAAGACTAGTAGATTAAGTAGAGATTAAGTAGAGGCTTTTTATTTAAATTGTATACATAACGAGAAGTCTTCATAAGTTAAAAATATTTAATCAATTAACAAAACAATATTATGTACAATATAATATAAACAATGACCATAAAAATAAAATACAAATAGAAACTAACCTGAAAGGTTTGAATGTTCAAGTACTCTGCCTAACGACAATAAATCGCTAAATATAGAAAAACGAAATATAAATCTAAGTATATAACTTAGATAAATTGAGGAAGAAATAAGAAAATTTTATAATTATTGTGTGATATGTTTGGAGTATGAAGGTAAATTTATAGCGAGAGAAACCAACTACAAACTTAGTTTGCATTATTGATCTACAAAAAAAAAAAAAAAAAAAAAAAAAACAATACAAAAATCTTTAACAAAGGCTAGTTTAGGCCTCATGATGATATTCCCACATTTTCAAATAATTTAAACTTTATCAAATACTATTTTATCATATAGTTTAGGTCTCATGTGCACGTGATGATATTCCATTTGCCACATTCTCAAATAAGTTCAATTTTATCAAAGACTAGTAGACTAAGTAGATATTAAGTAGAGTCTTTTTATTTAAATTGTATACATAACGAGAAGTCTCTATAATTTAAAATGTATAATCAATTAACAAAATAATATTATGCACAATATAATATAAATAACAACCATAAAAATAAAATACAAATAGACACTAACCTAAAAGGTTTGAATGTTCAAGTACTCCGCCTAACGACAATAAATCGCTAAATATAGAAAAACGAAATATAAATCTAAGTATATAACTTAGATAAATTGAGAGAGAAATAAGAAAATTTTATAATTGTTGTGTGATATGTTTGGAGTATGAAGGTAAATTTATAGCGAGAGAAACCAACTACAAACTTAATTTGCATTATTCATCTACAAAAAAAAAAACAATACAAAAACCTTTAACAAAGGCTAGTCTAGGCCTCATGATGATATTCCCACATTTTCAAATAATTTAAACTTTATCAAAGGCTATTTTATCAAATAGTCTAGGCCTCATGTGCACGTGATGATATTTCATTTCCCACATTCTCAAATAAGTTAAATTTTATCAAAGACTAGTAGACTAAGTAGAGATTAAGTAGAGTCTTTTTATTTAAATTGTATACATAACAAGAAATCTCCATAATTTAAAATGTTTAATCAATTAACAAAACAATATTATGCACAATATAATATAAACAACAACCATAAAAATAAAATACAAATAGAAACTAACCTGAAAGGTTTTAATGTTCAAGTACTCCGCCTAACGACAATAAATCACTAAATATAGAAAAACGAAATATAAATCTAAGTATATAACTTAGATAAATTGAGGGAGAAATAAGAAAATTTTATAATTGTTGTGTGATATGTTTGGAGTATGAAATTAAATTTATAGCGAGAGAAATCAACTACAAACTTAGTTTGCATTATTGATCTACAAAAAAAAAAAAAAAAAAAAAAACAATACAAAAACCTTTAACAAAGGCTAGTCTAGGCCTCATGATGATATTCCCACATTTTCAAATAATTTAAACTTTATCAAAGACTATTTTATCAAATAGTCTAGGCCTCATGTGCACATGATGATATTCCATTTCCCACATTCTCAAATAAGTTAAATTTTATCAAAGACTAGTAGACTAAGTGGAAATTAAGTGGAGTATTTTTATTTAAATTGCATACATAACTAGAAGTCTCCATAATTTAAAATGTATAATCAATTAACAAAACAATATTATGCACAATATAATATAAATAACAACCATAAAAATAAAATATAAATAGAAACTAACCTGAAAGGTTTGAATGTTCAAGTACTTCGCCTAACGACAATAAATCGCTAAATATAGAAAAACGAAATATAAATTTAAGTATATAACTTAGATAAATTGAGGGAGAAAAAAGAAAATTTTATAATTGTTGTGTGATATGTTTGGAGTATGAAGTTAAATTTATAGCGAGAGAAACCAACTAAAAACTTAGTTTGCATTATTGATCTATAAAAAATAAAAAAAATAAAAATAAAAAAAACAATACAAAAACCTTTAACAAAGGCTAGTCTAGGCCTCATGATGATATTCCCACATTTTTAAATAATTTAAATTTTATTAAAGGCTATTTTATCAAATAATCTAGGCCTCATGTGCACATGATGATATTCTATTTCCCACATTCTCAAATAAGTTAAATTTTATCAACGACTAGTAGACTAAGTAGAGACTAAGTAGAGTCTAGGCCTCATGTGCACTTGATGAAATTCCTACATTTACGAGAAATGGGTCAAATAAGTTTTATTAAAGATAGTCTAGGCCTGCTCTACAAAATAGCATGTGCATATTTAGTTGTAATATTCCCACAATGCAGAGTAACGGCCGTAATGGTCCGTTACGGCTGTTGCGTAACGGCCGTAACGGCCCGTTACGGTGTGATTTCATATCACAGCCTTGTAACGGGCTGTAACGGAATCAGAGGTTTCCGATTCCGTTACGTAACGGCCGTTGCGTTATGTAACGGTCGTTGCGTTACGTAACGGCCGTTTTTTAAAACTATGGGTTATACGTTTCTCCTTCTGCAAAAGACCCTAGTGAATAGCGATGGCCGCTACTAAAGCCTCTTCGCCGCCGCCACTGTCTCTTCAGCCAAGTTAGAACTCTAGGATAGTTCCCCCCCATCCATCCTTAGCACAGAAATCTTTCGCAAATTGATCTTGCAAAAACCCCAATATTCCCAAAAATCGACTCCAACATACTATGGAGATCCGACGCTTTTCAGATAACGAAGAGGCGGTGCTCTCTGTCTGTGGTATGGTTTTGTCTCTGTTTTTCGCTTCTTTTTTTTCCCACGTTCTTGAGGATTCAGTCGCATCTGAATTGTTTGATTTGGTCTCTGATTGTTCGATTTGTTCTGAGATTGTTCGATTCGTGTTCGATTTGTTCTCAGATTTTTTGATTTATTCTCAGATTTTTCGTATAATTTAGATTTTTTTACATCTTTGTTTTGGGAAACCTATGAGATTTTTGTTCTTGATTTTTAGATTTTGAATTATTTTACAAGATCAAAGAGCAAAATATAGTTAGTTTGACGCAATTAATTTTTATTTTTTTGGTTTTTTTGACAGGGAAAGAAGTACATGGAGTGTAGTGGCTTTCTTCATCTTCGGTTTCTTTGGCTTATTGGAAGATTTTGGGTGTGGAAAAAATAGCAATTTAATGTTGATTTCTTAATTGTAATTTATAAATACTAATGCTGTGAATATGGGAACGAATCTTCATGCTCTTGGCTTCATGAAGTTGTAAATATATTTTTTTAATCTAATGAGGGTGTAAATTAAGGGCAATATAGCCCATAGACTTTGTGTACTTCAAATTATTTTCCTCAATATTGAGCAATTTTACTAAATTGTGTTGTGTTTGTGTTAGATGCCACTATGAAATATAACATGTCAACCCACCTAAATTGTGTCGTGTTTGTTTTGTTTTTGTAAATTTGTTCTCAAAATTTTGGGAGCAAAAAAATGTGAGAGCAAATTGGAAATTATAGCCTTAGGCCACAAATTCATCAAGTAGGTTTGGTTTGGTGTAGAAAATGTGTGACCAAATTAAAGATTATATATATATATATATATATATATATATATATATATATATATATATATGCGAGTGAGAGAGAAGGTTCGCCGGAGAAGCCTCGCCGGTGAAAGAGTTCGTCTAAGCAGCTCTTTCGTTCCAAGGAAGAAGAAAAAAAAAAAATAAACAAAATACACAATAACCCCTCAAGTTATGTACTTATTGATATGAGAAAATTAGATATTATATAGAGGAACATGAAGGGTATAATAGGAACAAGAAATCAATATTTTGGAGGGAAAAAACACAAAAAACATGCCCATCCTCATAACACGCGTTGCAAATCTGTTAAGTTTGATAGAAAATGTTAGATTTCCACTTAGGTCCAAGACCACAGGGGGTAAGTGACAAAATTTAAACCACAAGGGGATAAAGTGCAAATCGGTCAAATCACAAGGGAATAAAGTACTATTAACCTTATATATATATATATATATATATATATATATATATATATATATATATATATATATATAAAATAATAATTATAAAATATTAGTAATATCATATATGAAAAATATTCAACATCTACTATTTTTTAACATGCACGCCTACTATTTTTTAAAAGAAAAATTATCAACTAAAAACTATCATTTAAGCCAAATAAATAAATAATACATAATTGCTATTTTTTAACCTGCATAAAAATTTATAAAATAAATAAAAGAGATGTACCAAAAATTAAAAAAAAAAAAAAAACACCCAACTATTTTAAGTTCAAATACTAAACAAATTCAATCCGTCGCAACAACTGAGCAAGTCAATCACCGTATTGTCTACAAAATATTTCAACCATATCAAAACATCCATATTTACTTAACTAAACAATCAACCAGGAAAAACATATCATAAATGTCCATTTAGAAGTAACTTTACCCATTTTTCCTTTTTAGTGTCACCAAGGGAGAGGAAAATATTGGTTGCGAAAGGACTACTGCATATTATATAACCGGTTTTGTACCTATCAACATTTGTGAGCCCAACAAGCTCCTGTAGCTTCCTGTTAATCTTCATTTGCTTTTTAATCAAATCAAATCCCATAGCTTGACTCAAGAGATTTATAGACTCTTTCATTTGTGTAGCAACAACTTGGAACGTCTCTTTCATTCCATCTACAAGTGCATCATTAGAAAATCAAGTCTTTCTCTTCTTCGATTTAGAAGTACCCTCAGCTGAACATTCGTCGAAACAAAAAGATGATGAACTTTCGTAATTACCAAATTCATGAGGTCCATCTCTTTCAAGCTCCTCCACCACATCTACCGAAGCCTCATCATCTCTTCCAAGAGCTCTATCTTTTCCAAAAATAACGCTCAAATCTTCATATAATAGAAATGTCGCATCCTTAACCTTTTCAGCATCTTCGTGAACCTACAATTTTAGAAATTCATTTAATTCACTTACACAAGTCTATGATAAATATACCACATAATAGGCATCATACTTTTTAAATAAAATAAGAAATGTGATATTAGAATTAGTTTACTACACAATAGACATCCCAAACTGCTTTTTATGCTATGACATACTTTTTAATAGGATCCCAGCCGAAACCACTTGTATTTTTCCCAGACAACAAATCGTATACAGCAGCAAACTTGGCTTTCAATGTCTTTATCCTTGATTCAATATGTGGCCTTGCCTTTAGACCATATCCAGGCAATTTAGACTGAAGTTTTGCTTCTATCTCAGTGAATGCACCAGATTTGAAACCAGTATCAACTTGAAAAGATACATAGTTATGCAACTCAAAAAAACACTCAACAAGCTTATCATCTTCTTCAGGAGTCCACTTTCTCTTATTTCTGCCAGGACCTCAGGCTTGTGGCAAAGATGACATCTTAATATACATTAAAAAGTTATAGCAAAATGAAAATATTTTATATTTAAAACATGAACCACAACAAGAATGTAATACCCAACATTTTTAGGTCCAAAATATAATGAAAATATTTGATATTTAAACATGAACCACAACAAGAATACAATGTCCAATATTTTTAGATCCAAGACATAATGAAAATAGTAACATTTAAAATATAGAACTACAACCTCAAAAACATGAAAACAATTCATAAACAACTCGTCTATTTTCTCTTCGCTCATTATACATTTCATTATCAAGGTTTGTTTCCCAAGTATTCTATTCATTAGAAGTCTCGATGACATAAGTTGATTCACCTTTTGTATGTCCTTGCTCTTGTCCTTGAGATTGATTTATTAAATGCTCAATCGGATCTACTTCCATAACTTGTCTAAAAAAATTGTGGAGCAAACAACATACTATGATTATTCGATTTTGGGTCTTTATTGGACAGAGAGAATGACTTCTAAGTATTCCCCAACACATTTTGAGAAATCCAAAACATCGCTCAATAGTATTCCTAGCACTTGCATGCTTCATATTAAAAAACCTCTTCTGGGGTTCGCAGTTGGTGTCCTTCCCTCCGCTCACTAAGATGATAATGTTGGCCACGATAGGGGGCAAGAAACCCTTCACAATTTGTGTACACAGCATACCCAGCATCGACAAGATAATAACAACCTATACGGTATAAAATAAAAATATTAAACTAAATTTAATAAGTTATATCAAATTAATTTATATACATATTGTCTATTAGCTTAACTTACTATTTGGGACTCTCAAACAATTCCTCATACTCAAGGCATCTCTAAGAACTCTACTATTAGCAGCAGATCCCTCCGATTGCGATATCCAGGTCTATCTACTAAAGATACTCTCACCTTGATGTATGTCCCATCTAAAGCACCAACACAATTATATGGATAAGTAAAGTGAATTTCATTAAAAAAAAAAAAAAAAAAAAAAGATAAATTGTCTTAGCTATATTTAAATGAAAAATTATACCTTTAACCATTACCATCTCCAATCCGTAGAGTCTTGAGGTACAAGCCCACGTGTCTTTAGTAATTCTTCTTGCAATCGTATTGCCGCATGTAGCACGTCATGAAAATACCTACTAATTGTCTTAGCAAATCTTTTAAAGTCCATTTGCATGGCTTGGTTCTTTACATGTCGAGCTAGAATTTCAAGAAACATTGCTACTTGTTCATCCACTAATAAATGTTTACTCGATCTCAAACCTACTTCTATAAGTCTATTACATAAAATGGTAAAAGCACGTCGATCTATTCTAAATAAAATAAACTCATACAATTACCATCGCTTTCATAGACACGTTCTATCAAATTTTTCTATTATTGTGGAAATTAAGAACATATCTTTGTCTTGTTAAAGCCATATTTCTTCATCATATTTGTATGACATTAATCATCACAATTTCTAGAAACCAATGAGCAATATGCATTGTGTGTAACCAATGCATGTATATAGCTATCAAAATTCTGTTGTCCATTACTGCATATCAAAATTAACAAAATGAAGCAAATTCGGACAACTTCAGACACTTTGTAGCAATTTGGTTGCAACAAATGAAGAAAAAAACATATACCCCAATTAAAGGAATATAGACAACCAAAGGGGCTCTAATAATTCAAAACAATTCAAACTAGAATAACCGAAGGCTTGTAACCTAAAGGCTATCTAGTATAACTACCTAATGAGAGGTTTAGTATTCAAAATCTCCTCCCCAACCATTTGTGAAAGGAAAAAAGATCAATGTAGGATGATCTTGGTCTCTAGTCTGACCACCAACCTTTTCCACATCAAATGTCGGATAGACCCAACAAAATGAAATTGCAAGCAAAACTAAAAACACTTTAAATGTGAATAAAACACAAACTTGATGAAATATCTCAAAATTTTAATTTTCAAAATTGCAGCATCCATGAAAAAAGCTTAAACGACTTCAAACACACACTAAAAATCCACAGAGAGAGGAGAATGCATTTGAAAACAAATTAGATTGAGCAAAACATGCCAAAAAGAACAATACCCATATACAGATTACAGAGAGAAGATTTGTAATTTCATAAACATAAATCAGCATTAAGTATAATCACTAAACCAATTTCCAATCGATCAAAAGCAAACACAGACATTAAACATATTAAGGTAAAAATGCACATCAGAAAGCATAATCATATTCAAAAAGCATCGTTCAAATTGGTAAACATAATCACTAAACCAATTTCTGATCGATCAAATGCACAATTAGAAAGCATCGTTCGTGTACCAGAAGGTACAAATGCAAGCACAGTTGATAAAGAAACCACAAATGCACAATCAGTAAACAATCCAAGAGTCGCATCACGAGTCGAACAGTAAACATATTAAGAACTCATCACTAATATGCATAAACACATATTTATATACATACCTATGGCCGATCCGAGAGTCGCAGAGTAGCAGCAAATGTACCGAAAAAAATTTCAGGCCAATCCGAGCGTTGCCATGGCTGAGAAATTAGGGCAACAGCTAAAATCTAAGGAGAGGCTGAAATCTGAAATCTGGATCTGCTAGGATTTATATGAGCATCGAATATCGGATATGACTATCGGGCTGGAATATTAGATCGATTGGATCGGATCTACCAGCGAATATCTACCATCATGGATTGGATTAATTTTTTGGAACCGCCATGGCTGAGAAATGAAGGTCGCTTCTTCTTCCTATCGAGCTAGAATATTGGTTTGACTGGATCAGGCTACCAGATTTATTCAAGGGCAATTATGTAATTTGGATGTTAATTCTATTCGGTTAGACTTGATTCCAACGCATCTGATATGGAATCTCATTCCCTAACTTTTCATTTAAATAGAATCACAAAAATGATTCAATTAGAAAACTAAATATCAGAATAGGAATCGAGGGCGGAATGGCGATTCCATTCCGTCCCGATTCCGTCCAACTAAACATGCCGTTAAAATTTTAAAATAACACGTTGGACCTAAATTTTTCCTACATATTACGAAATGCAACTAATAATGCGCACATATAAAATCAGGTCTTACAAGATATTTAACGTAAGAATTTCATCCTATAGTTAACTTTGCTACAAGAGTAACACAATTCTCGGAGGCTTTCATATTGGATTTTGTAGATTCTCCCTTTTGATTGATATTATGGAATTAATAGTTTGTTTAGGTCAAGTTCTACACAGATTCTTGTAAAGTTCCCTCTTATTGAAGAAATAGCGTTCTTATCCATCCTGATCTATTTTCCAAATGCCTTGCCAATATTGTACACTATCAATTGTTCATAGTACTCCAATGGTAGATTCGGGAACCTGACCCACACTGACATCTTGGACTCCTCTGCCTCCGTCAATCAACAGTTTGCCTCCCATTTTTTAATCATGAGGTAGTGGTGTAGAGTTACCCATAGTCCTTCTGCGAAGGTCTTGCGGGCATCCACCAAATTTATCAGATCTTACAAAATAGAAGCCATGGTTTAGTAGCATGATCATTCTTACTTTTTTGGTACTGCGGTTCTTAGTCGTATTCTTCTTCTTCTTTTTCTTTTTCTTTTTTTTTTCCTGAGGAGTTATGAGTTTCTCTCCCTAGACTGGCCAATTTCTTTTCTCTTTTTTTTTTTTCAATTATTGACTGCTACTTTAAAGAAAGGAAAATAGATTGATTGATGACATAAAAGGAGTGCTATAAGAAATCATAAAACCAAACATACCCTTAAGTATTGCTTCAAAAATGTTATATTCAGTATCTTTTTTGGACCTCTTGTTAACAATGCAGCCCCACTCAAGTGAATTCCCAATTGTACGACCCGACGTCCACCATACGCCCCTGGGAGTTTGGAAGCCCACATAAATAGCATATAGAAGGGCACTTTTGGTATCTTAAAAATATGTGTACTTTTTCTGCATTAATCAAAGTACCATTTTTTTTCAAATAAAAATAACGTTAATTTAACACAGAAAAAATTAAAAATGTATTGATGGTGTATAGATAACATCTCTATATTATTCTTATAAATAATTGCTTAATCTTCCAATAAAATATAGATAATTGAAAAAGGAAATGAATAGGAAAGTTCTAATTCATCTTGCAATATAAAAATTGAAGAATATTAAAAAAAAAAAAAATTGTTGAAGTTACTTTTTTGAAAAATAATATTTTATTTAAGTAAAAAATTAAAGCTATTTAAGTATTTTTTGACTTAAAAAATATTTTAAAAAAATATTACCAAACACTGAATTTATTTAGTTCTAACAAAAGGTGGGGAAAATTATATTTTTGGTCACTATAATATGGTGTGCATATGTATGTGGGCCCCAAAATTTGTCGAATTTCATATTTGTTTCAATCCCGCAAAATAAAAACGTTGTTAATAATTTAGGATAGAAAATGAATTGTACTCAATATCTACTTTTCTAATAGAAATATTTTTATCATTTAATTACTCTAGTAATGATTCTAAAATAAATCCTTTTAACATTCCTCTAGTAATGATTCGTTTGAAAAATAAGAGAGAGAAAATTAAATTGTTTGTAGGGGAAAATGTTTTAGCTTTAGTGGAGTGTCAAATGACAAAAATGTTCTCACTAGAAGACCAAGTGTTGAGCGCAATCTATTTTTGGCCAAAATCATTAACAATGTTTTCAATTTTGTGATATCGAAATAAATGTGAATCTTGAGGGATTAAATGTGCAATTTGATAAATCTCAAGGGTCATGTGAACACCCATCCTATAATGTGGGACTAAAAATATAATTTTTCCAAAAACTATACTAGAATAAAAAAATAGACCCATAAAAATTTGGAATAATTAGTCAATAGTTTCAATTACACATTCTAATTTATAGTTGATCCTATTTTAATTTTAAGTTTCACTAATTTTAGATACGCGCATTGTGCGTGTGTAGAAAAAATTATAATAAATTGTTAATATTGAAACATGAAACATATAGATATCATTTAGTTATTTTGTTAGTAATATCCGAGAGTAGATGCATAATTTTAGTGAGTCATGAAATTTTATAAATACCGAATATAAATATATTGTTAAATAATCATAAAAGTAAATGATATTTCTATAAGTTAACTTTTACAAATATATATGCTATAAAGTAACAAACAAATAATCATATAAAATTAAGATTAATTTTATCAATTTTTGCAAGTCAACAAATTTTAATTTCATTAATTTATATTGTATCCACTTTTTTGGGGGTGAAAATATTTTTTGATTATTTATTTAAGTAATTTAAAATGTAGACCAGAAAAATTAATCATATATTTTTGCATTAATTAAAAGAAATTTTTTTTTGACTAAAACAATAAAGAGACAAAGTTGAGTGGGACTACTCATTATTTGATATATAAAAAAAATAAAAAATAAAATGTAAGAAGTCACCAAAAGGCTTAAAAGATGCATTCTCCAATCTCATTAAAATTTTCTCTCTCCTTCAAAAAATTATAATAAATTATTAATATTGAAGCGTAAAACATATAGATATCATTTAGTTATTTTGTTAGTAATATCCGGGAGCAAATGCGTAATTTTAGTGAGTCATGACGTTTTATAAATACCGAATATAAATTTTATTAAAAATTATATAAATAATCATAAAAGTAAAAATGATATTTCTATAAATTAACTTTTACAAATATATATGTTATAAAATAATAAATAAATAACCATAAATTATAATTAATTTTATCAATTTTTGCAAGTCAACAAATTTTAATATAATTAATTTATATCGTATCTATTTTTTTTTTTTTAGAAATATTTTTAGACTCGCAGTTATTTTTTAAATATACGAAATGTGAATCAAAAAAATTAATTATTTTTTTAATTAGAAAAAAAAATTGACTAAAACAAAAAAGAGACAAAATTGAGTATGACTGCTCATTATTTGATATATAAAAAAAATGTAAGAATTCACCAAAAGACTTAAAATAGACATTCTTCAATCTCATTAAAACCTTATTTTTCCTTCTACTTTTAAGTATTAGTATCAGATATTAATCTCTTAATTATGTTTTACTTTGTGTTTTAATCCCATGATCAATAGTTTCTTACATCTCCAATGTTTCTAATTACGGTTTTCATTATCGCCCGTCAGCGTCACCCACCATTGCTACCTGCTGGTAGATTTCAGGCTTCCGGTCCTTAAAATCAGGCCACAAGCCATTGTTATTTTTTTTTTGTTATATATAACATTTAATATATTTTTTTTAGTTACATTCATTAAATTTTCGTCAAGTGGAACCAAAAAATTAGTTAACTATAACTAAAAGGTATACTAAAAAAATTTTACTAAAAAATTAAGGGAAAATTTTTTAGCGGTCCCATTTGTTTAAAAAACAACTTTTTAGGTCTCATGTTTTTTGGGCTCATTCTAAAAGTACAATCATATTTAGTCTTCCTAAATTACCCTCAATAGCTACAAAATTAACAAAAATGTCATTTTGGCCATTTTTTTTTCGAAACTCCTAAAATATATATATATATTTAGAATTTCACTTGTTTTCAAATTTTCCTCAATTTTTATGTTTTAATAAAAAAATTCAATTAATTTTATTTTTCTTAAAAATATTATTTTTTTGTAAAATATCATAAATACCCTAATTATATTCACTTAATTTTATTTCAAATTTAATTTATTTTTTTAAATATTCTATGAACATTTTAAAATATAAAAATTAAATATTAAGTTCTATTTAAATTAAAAATTCCTTTAAAATAATTTTAAAAATCAATTAAGTGGATATCTACTTAGATATCCACTTAATTATATTTAGTAAATATACACTAACATTAGTTTTCACTTAATTTAATTTCAAATTTAGTTCATTTTTTTAAATATTCTATGAACATTTTAAAATATAAAAAATTAAATATTAAATTCAATTTAAATTAAAAATTCCTTTAAAATAATTTTAAAAAATCAATTAAGTAGATATCTACTTAGATATCTACTAACATTATTTTTCACTTAATTTAATTTCAAATTTAGTTTATTTTTTCTACTGAATATTAATCCTAGGTTACATTCCACTAGAAAATTACATAAATTCACTTATAACCCCTAAGTGGAAATCCACAAAACAAAATTAAGTGGACATCCGCTGAAAATTAAGACTGTTGATCCTAAGATTTTGATGAACAATTAAGTATTAATATTTTGGTGGAACTAATGTTTAATTGAAGTATTTCACTGATTTAAAGTTCTAATAATGAAGATGTCAAATTAAATTAATGCTAAATGAAGATGTCAAGATGATGAAAAAGAATTAAGAATTTGAAGAAATTAGATAAAACAATCCAGGTGAATCTTAACTCTTAATATCCCATTTAGGAACACACACATGGTATAATATGTATTTTATCTTTTATGTATGTTTTGATTAAATTAAATTATTTGCTCCTATGTAAAATAAAAAGAAATAATTTTGAATGACTAAAATGGAATATAAGAATATTAGTGGACCTAGTTAAGAGAAGAAAATGGATTAAGGGGCGAAATCGTAAAAGAAAATGAGTTAAAAACGTATTCAGAGAAGATATCTAGTGACAGCAGTCGACTGGTGAGTCAACCGGACATAGAAGCTGTAACATCTTATATCTCTAAGTCGACCGACAGGTCTACTGGCCAAGAAGGGCTGAACACTCTGAATCAATAAGTCGACCGATAGGTCAACCGGTAAAGAAACACTAAACTCTCTGAATCTATGAGTCGACCGGGCAGTCGACCGATGAGCTTCATTGTCTATAACCTGAATCAGGAAGTCGACTGGGCAGTCGACTGAACACACTGTTTCAGGATACTGTTTGATCTGAGATTATATCTAAAAGTATGTTGTTTTTTGTTAGGATTTGACAGAGATTTCGGGGATATTCTCTATATTTAAGATATGGTTCATATGCTAATTAAATCCTATTAATATGGTTCATTAAATATTAATGTTTCTCAATTTGATACTTGAAATAGGTTCTTATACTTATTTATTAAGATTGAGAAATACTTTAGGGGTTTAATTGAGAGACTTGAAAGATGTTTTTAAGTGGATTTGAACCTATATGAAGTCCTTATTATATAAGGGGTCTATAAGAGCTTTTAATTGTCATGACACATGTAAACTAGCCGTTATAAAGCTGATTTCATATTCCCATATCTATACCTGCGAATTTTTATTTATGACTAATCATTCTAAGAGAGAGAACTCGTATATTATTAAAAGATATCAAATTATATCAATTGAGGGAGTTTTTCTAAGAGATATCTTATTGAGAATTGAGTAATCTTTTCTAAGAGAATAATTTGCTGATCATTGTTGCTACCGATTTGAAGTTACATTGCAATACTATTTTCCTTCAGTGGATTCCGGGTGAGATCTTTTCAAATTGCTTATTATTTGTTTATTGATTTTATATTTGAAAATTGATCTTAGAAATTGTTTCTGATTTTTAAAGAAAATATTTTTTACAAACAATTTCTTGTCCCTGATTACGTGCTCCAATTTGCTACCCATATCTTGTTAAAATCAGATTTTTGTATCTCACATATTTCTATCATTAGTTGGGATATTAATTGAGTTATTGTTGATCTGGGGTAGTAGAAACTTCGAGTGAGATTTACTTCTTATCAATTTTTGTATTGGTGAGTTGTGACAGGTTAATTACCATTGGGGGTATTTAATTAAGGGTAGTCGGGTTTCAGTCTCTTCCTGTAAAGAGATTGAGGTAGTGATTCTTCCTAAATAAAAATTGTGTTTTGAGTGATTTGTAAAGGTTTCATCCTTACCTGTGAAAAGAATCGTTAGAGTGTTTGTGAGAGGTTTTGATTCTTGAGCCTTAATGTTAAAAAGGATTAGGTTATTCTTTAACCTGTAAAAAGTAGAGGTTCTTCCTTAGTCTGAGAAAATGATATTGTAAAGGTTGATTATGAGCCTGTAAAAGAATTGGTGTGTGGATTTGGTTCCTACATTTAAAGGAATCTTGGTTCTAGTGGGTACGACCTCCGTAGAGCTCGGGGGACTGGATTAACTAAGAGTAGCTTGGTGAACCAGGATAAATCTTTTGTGTGCTACATTCTTAATTTGTTATTTTAGCTGTTTGGGTGTGCACATAAATTGATATTATTATTCCACTGTGTTATAAAGATAATAATTAATTTAGGCTTAAAATTAATTATTTGATTTATTCAAGTTTTATTCTGATAAGTTTTTTAATTACCCAATTCACCCCCCTCTTGGGTATTCTACTAGGCCAACAATTGACATTAGAGCTGGTTTAGCTCGAATTTATTAGCTAACAAAGATCATATGGATTGTCTTGATTCTGATATTATGAGTGCTACTGTTAACTCTGCCTCTCTTAAAGTCATTGTTCTGATCATAAGTTTGATATTATTTGCAATGATGAGAATGCAGATAAAGCTATTGAGACGCTTATTGCTCTTATATTTTTGGAAAAAAGAATTTTAAACTAGAGTAAAAGATTGCAACTCTTGAAAACAAGAAGTTTAGTACTATCAAATCTATGAAAAAAAAAAGAATTTGGACAAATATTTTAAAACTGTTGAGTTTAAAAACGTTTTATCTGAAATCAGGAAGTTGTATGATAAAGTTGAGTCTCTTAAGGATGAGACTGAGGTTTTGAAAAATGATTTTTATGATCTTCAACAGAATGAATTTAAAAGAAAAAATCTTAAAACTTTGAATGAGGCCTTGAGTATTAAATTGGACAATACAAGATGTGAACTTGATAGAGCTCGTTTGAAAATCCATTCTCTTGAAAATGAGTGCCAAATTCTTAAGAATGATCTTGAATTTATGCATAAAAAGAATTTTGGTCTACAGGTAAATGTTAGTACCAATGAACAGTTACTTGAGAAGACTCAAAAGGAGCTTAGAGAAGCAATGGATAATTTCAAGGATATTGAGAGTACCAAATGTTTTGAAAAACCAATAGTTACTAAAGCTGCTTCTCAAAATCGCAAAAAATATTATGCTTAGGTAAGAAACACTAACTATTCGAAAAGGTGTACTAACAGTATTAAGTGTTTCTATTGTGGTAAATTTAGTCATTATGAGAACTCTTGTTATTTATTGCATGATTACCCTGTCGGATCCAGAATTAACTGGATACCAAAAAGAGAAAATTTTGGTGCAGGTACAAATCAGAGATTCAGGAAAAAGTACAATGAATATCACATGCCGACAAAGAAATATGAACAGACAAGAAGATACAATGAATATATCATGCCAAAGAGGGAACCAAGGTTTAATGTATCTAATAAGAAGAATCAGTATGTGCCAAATACAAGAATACAGAAGCAGAAAGCTCAATATGTAAGAGCTGACAAAGCATATCCACAACAAACGAAAAAATACCAGCACAAGAAAATATTCATCTACAAAGTTGTGCCAAAGTAGCATGAAGTACCAAACAAAGGCAAATAAGTTCTTACTGAATCAGCTCAAAGAACTGTTATTCCTAAGAAGGAGGAAATTAAGGTGAAAAATCAAGCATTGGCGGAATCAAAGAATGTCAAATCAGAAATTAGAAATTCACCTAAGGTACACACACCACTTGCTCCCAAAATGATCCAGGTATGTCGAAATTCTTAAAGTTTAAGTTTATTAATTTTGTTAGGAAGACTGGGCATATTCATTTTGAAATTTAGATGTTTGCAATATGTGTGTGTGTGTGTTGAAATGTGTGAGTAATTTTTTTTAAAATAAAATAAAAATAAAAACTAAAATATATGCGGATCAAAATAAGAGGTAAAAATTGAGTTAAGATAATCAAATTAGGTCTAAATGCACAAAATCTAACAAAACATAAAAGAGTAGTCGACTCATCAGTCGACCGAAGTTTTCAGGTTGTAATCTCGAGAGTCACTTTGAGTCCATCGGTCGACTGGGTGGTCGACCAATCATGTCGGGATATAAATACTCAAACTTCTTTATTACATTTCATCTGAACCCTAAAACTCTTCATCTTTCAAAACCCTTCCTCTCCCAAGTTTGTCCAAGCCTATATTACACAAAATCAGTCCATTTCGGCTTAGATATAAATATTTTTTGGTTGAATTAACAAGTCTAAGGCTCAAATTTTTGTGTTGAATGTGTTATCTCTATCGAAACCAGTTGGTCTTCTTCCATTCTAGGGTTTTGGCTGTTCTTGCTGATTGGCCTTAGTCTGTTTGATTATTTTTGGATTAATTGGTTGTTTAGCTTTGGTTCATTGATACATTCTAGATTGGTTAGTTTAGATTGTGTAAAAAATGCCTAGAATCAAGAATCGTGCAAATAGGGCTAAGTATGACAGTGTTTTCTTTCGAAGTGAAGAGGCTGAGAGAAAATACAATGATGAATTTGTCAATCGTAGCGTGTTAGGCTATAAACCCACTGATTTTGTTGAGTTAAAAGAGAAAAATATTGATATTGAAGCGTATTTTATAAATTTGGGATGGATTGAGTTTGTTAATTAAAAAAGAAGAGTGGATCCTGGTATGGGTACGGATGTTTTACAGCAATATGACCTACAATAATCTTGAGATTAAATCTTTTGTTAAAGAAAAAGTAATTCGTTTTGATGCAGTATTGTTAAGCCACCTTTTGGGAATACCTAGAGGAGATGTATTTCCATATAATACCCCTCATTGGCTCTCAATAAATTTCAATAGAAAGGCAATTGCAAAAAAAATTGATTTAGAGGGAGACAAAGCAGGTTCGTTATCCATTGAGCATCGATTTCTTCACTTAGTGCTGACCTATTCGGTTGTGCCCAGAGGGGGAAGTCATGCTAATGTGAATGACTTTGATTTGTACTTGATGAACGAAATTGTGGAAAGGAGAAAGTTGGACTTAGCCCATATCATGATGGAGCATATGAGGCATTATGTTCACAAACCCTCGGGAATACTACCCTATGCGGATGCACTCCAGAGGATATTTGATAACTTTGGAATAATTGTTGATCCTGATAAGCAAAGGTTTTTGACAACTACACCAGGATGGATCAATGTTCAAAATGCTTCGTTGATGGGGTATGAGTTCAGAGGAAATATATAGGTGAAGAAGATAACTCAGAAAAGGTAGAGAGTGCAGGTTGCAGACGAGGAAGAAGAAAATAAAGGAGAGATAAGCATGGATAAGAAGATGGACTTTCTTCATGGTCAGATTGATGATATGAGAATTCATGCGGATTTGATGGATGAGAGGATGACTAGGCTAGAAAATAAAATGGTTCAGATGAATACAAACATAGAAGCTGGATTCGGAAAAATCACGGGAAATCTGGAACAGATGTTTCAGTATATGTAGTCATCTCATCATACCTACCAGCAGTAGTATCGTGCTTAGCCACATATTGCCGGACATCCTATGTATGGAGCACAACAGTTCTTTAGAGGACCTACTGTAGTAGGATCATCAGGAGCAGGACCATCTGGAGTTGGGCCATCTAGAGCAGTTCCTTCAACGCCATTTCATCAGCAGATAACTCCTGGACCAATTATTCAGCCAGGTTTTCCATATCTGCAGCAGCCAGCCACTAATCTGATGGGACTTTTCTACCATTTCTCTGGACAAATACCTCATTAGATTTTATTGGTGTGTTGTTATTCAGACAAGATCCACAACTATATTTTTTGGTATGTAATAGTTAATCTAGGTTATTTGGATTTCCTTGATTACTAGTGTTTAGATTTTGATGAATTACCTAGACTTGATCTAATTAGTTAGATTTATTATCTCTAATAATGATCCACATCGTATTCGTTGAAAATGGTTTTGATGTGTTAAATGAATTTCAATTTCTTTCAAAAATTGAGTTGATGTGATATTTATCTAAAGTAAAAGTTTTGTTATTAAAAAGAGATTAAATAAGGTTTAATTTAAAAGTTGATCCAATGAGCTTATTATGATGATTACCTAAAGTAAGTTGTGCTAGGTTCCCCCCTCCCTAAATTTGTTTTTGAAGATGACAAAGAGGGAGAAATTAGTGATGTTTGTTTTATTAAGGGGAAGTATTCTAAAACTGTGATTTAATTAAGTATTTTTTATTTATTTATGTAAAAAGGGAGAAATTAGTGATGAGGAGATTTTTTTTTAAAAAAAAAAAAAAATTGTGCTTTATTGAGTGTTTTTAAATTGTGCATTATTGAAATCTTCATTATGATACTTTATTGAGTTAAAGAACCCATCATCGGATTTAGGGAGAGTGTGGTTATATTTTATTTTGAGGAAAATATCAAAGTTAATTGTCATCATAAAAAAGGGGGAGATTGTTGATCCTAAGATTTTGATGAATAATTAAGTATTGATATTTTAGTAGAACTAATGTTTAATTGAAGTGTTTCAGTGATTTAAAGTTCCAATAATAAAGATGTCAAATTAAATAGATGTTAACTGAAGATGTCAAGATGATGATGAAGAATTAAGAGTTTGAAGAAATTAGGAAAAATAATCCAAGTGAATCTTAACTCTTAATATCCCATTTAGGAACACACACATGGCACAAAATATATTTTATCTTTTATGTGTGTTTTGATTAAGTTAAATTATTTGCTCCTATGTAAAATAAGAAGAAATAATTTTGAATGACTAAAATAGAATATAAGAATATTAGTGGAGCTAGTTAAGAGAAGAAAATGGATTAAGGGGCGAAATCGTAAAAGAAAATGAGTTAAAAACGTATTCAGAGAAGAGATCCAGTGATAGCAGTCGATTGGTGAGTCGACTGGACATAGAAGCTGTAACATCCTGTATCTCTAAGTCGACCGACAGGTCGACTGGCTAAGAAGGGATGAACTCTCTAAATCAACAAGTCGACCGATAGGTCGACCAATGAAGAAAAGTTGAACTCTCTGAATCTATTAGTCGACCGGGCAGTCGACTGAGCGTGCTGTTTTAGGATATTGTTTGATCCGAGATTATATAAAAAAGTAGTCATTTTTTGTTAGGATTTGAGAGAGATTTCGGGGATATTCTCTATATTTAAGATATGGTTCATATACTAATTAAATCATATTAATATGGTTCATTAAATATTAATATTTCTCAATTTGATACTTGAAATAGATTCTATACTTATTTATTAAGATTGAAAAATACTTTAGGGGTTTAATTAAGAGATTTGAAAGATATTTTTAAATGGAATTGAAACTAAATGAAATCCTTATGATATAAGGGGTTTATAAGAGTTTTTAATTGTCCTTACACATATAAACTAGTCGTTATAAGGCTGATTTCATATTCCTATATATAGACCTGCGAATTTTTATTTATGACTACTCATTCTAAGAGAGAGAACTCATATATTATAAAAAGAGATCAGATTATATCAATTGAGTGAGTTTTTCTAAGAGATATCTTATTGAAAATTGAGTGAGCTTTTCTAAGAGAATCATTTGCTGGTCATTACTGCTACCGATTTGAAGTTATATTGCAATACTATTTTCTTTCGGTGGATTCCATGTAAGATCTTTCCAAATTACTTATTATATGTTTATTTCTTTTATACTTGAAAATTGATCTTAGAAATTGTTTCTGATTTTTAAAGAAAATATTTTTTACAAACAATTTCTTGTCCCTGATTACGTGCTCCAATTTGCTACCCATATCTTGTTAAAATCATATTTTTATATCTCACATATTTCTATCACTAGTTGGGATATTAATTGAGTTATTGTTTATCTAAGGTGGTAGAAGCTCCGAGTGAGATTTACTTCTTATCAATTTTATATTGGTGAGTTGTGACGGGTTAAATAACATTGGGGGTATTTAATCAAGGGTAGTCGGGTTTCAGTCTCTTTCGGTAAAGAGATTGAGGTAATGATTCTTCCTGAATAAGAATTGTATTTTGAGTGATTTGTAAAAGTTTTATCATTACCTGTGAAAAGGATCGTTGGAGTGTTTGTGAGAAGTTTTGATTCTTGAGTCTTAGTGTTAAAAAGGATTAAGTTATTCTTTAGCCTGCAAAAAGTAGAGGTTCTTCCTTAGCCTGAGAAAATGATATTGTAAAGATTGATTCTGAGCCTGTAAAAGAATCGGTGTGTGGGTTTGATTCCTACCTTTAAAGGAATCTTAGTTTTAGTGGGTGCGACCTCCGTGGAGCTCGGGAGACTAGATTAGCCAAGAGTAACTTGGTGAACCAGTATAAATCTTTTGTGTGTTGCATTCTTAATTTGTTATTTTTATTGTTTGGGTGTGCACATTGATTGATATTATTATTCCGCTGTATTATAAATATAATAATTAATTTAGGTTTAAAATTAATTATTTGATTTATTCAAGTTTTATTCTGATAAGTTTTTTAATTACCCAATTCACCCCCCTTTTTGGGCATTCTACTGGGCCAACAAAGACGATTGACATCCATCTTCTTCGCTAATCGTCACACCGTCACGTTTTCTCCATCTTCATCGGTCTTCATGCATCAATTTTTCAGCCACATATCATGATCTTTTTCTGAGTTTCAATCTCCAAAGCTAATTAAAAAAATATATAAATAATATAATTAAAGAAAAAAAATTCAAATTGACTACAACAAGAAAATATTCTAGATGTACAGTTTTTTTTTTTTTTTAAATTCCACTTAATATTATGGATATCTATTCAAAATCAATAAGTAGATATCCACTAAAACAATTAGTAGATATCCACTGAAATAAAAAATAAACACAAACATTTAAACAAATCTATGGATATCCACTGAACTAAAAAATAACACAAAACATTTGCACACAAAGGATAAAAATGACAAATAAATCAAGAAATGTTAGAACTTATTTGAATCTAATTGGACTATCCTAAATAATATCAAAATTCTAATTCAATTTTATTTCTCTTCCTTCATGTATCAAGCAACCAAACAATTGAAATGCATAATTATTCCATCAAGTAGATATCTACTTGACCGACGGTGGAACATAGCAACTTAAAGAATAGGGGGCACGGTAAAAAAATAAAAGTGGATATCTACTAAAAAAATCAAGTAGATATCTACTTGAAACGAAACATTCAAAAAATGAATCATCATCAAACAATAAGGACAATAAATTCATAAATTTTATAAAGAAAAACATATCTACTAAACTGAGGTATAACCCGCACACCATTCTTCAAATGAAGCCAAGAAATCCTGAATTTTCAAAAGAATGAGATATCCTCCCCAACCCAACATTCTTTAGTGCATAATCATTTCTCAAAATTCAAAGCAAAGAAGAAAAAAAGAAAAAAAAGAACAAAAAAATACCTGTAATTGTTCGTCACCGCTACGCCGTTGTCACCGCCGTCATTCGTCATCGTTATGTCGTTCGTCATTTTGTTGTTTAGATCTACTCAAATCTGGAGACAACAAACCACGAACGACGAACAACAGTGGCGGCAACGGCGGCGATGAACAATATCGACGAACATCAATAGTGGCAATGGGCAGCAGTGACGTCGAGTAGCAACGGCGAAAACCGACGACGAGCATCGGCGGCACGACGGCGAGCTATGGCGAGGGGGTTGAGATTCACGAGCGGCCAAGAGAGAGCGGGGAAGGACGAGAGAAATTAGGGCAGTGAGTGAAATAAATTAGGGCAAGGGCGGTGGTAGCAAGATATGGTGAGAGCGGCGGCAGCGAGATATGGCGAGGGCGGTGCTCCAAGTCTGAGAGAAAAGGGGGAAGGAAGAGAGAGGGCTGAATGTGAAGTCCAAAAATTAGTTTCTTAGGGTTAGGTTTAAATGAACAAGGGCAAAAAAGGAAAAGGAAAAAAAATTTCCAATTCAGCATAGGATTTTTCAAGCCAAATTTTTTAAAATAAGAGTTTTCATCATCCTTAAAAAAACATAGGACTTGAAAAGTTGTCCCCCTTACAAAAAGGACTTTTAGAAGAAAAATCCAAAAATTAATTGAATGTAACTAAAAAAATTCGGCGATTCGTTGTGGTCGAAATTAAGAGTCTGGAGTATGGTGGTGGGGGGCGGTAGAACGATAGATGGCGATGAAACCCTACTTGAAACATTATTATTTTCATGAATTTTAACAGATGAGACTAAAAATAAAGTATTTATTTAGTTTGAGAGTTTTTATTAATTTGTTATTTTAAAAATAAAATACTTATTTAGTCTGAGAGTTTTTATTAATTTGTTATTATTTATAGAATTTTTGAACAACAAACAATTAAGAATTAATTAAATTAAATTAAAGGGAAATATTCTCTATAATATTAAACAATAATTTTTTGGGACAAAGTAAAAAGAAATTAATTTGGGGGAACGAAAATAAAATAATAAAGTGAAAAACAATTCATATGCTATCTTCAAAATAAAAATATAAATAAAAAATCCTGACAAAAAGAAAGAGAAAATTATAAAATCAATTACTTTTAAAAAAACAAAATTATCGATAACATGTGCTTTTTATTTTTATTATTATTATTTTTTGGTGAGAAAAGATTCATACAAAACTAAGGGCCTCTAGATGAAACCTCTTCCTCCCAGAAAAAATCTTTTAATACCTTGGGGATATTAAAAACAATATTAAATTTATTCTCTAATTCAGCTCTCATATTGGTCATAAATTCTGCAAGTTGAATGTTTTTGCTAGGGTTCACTTGAATTACAAGGTCTTTGTCTCCCATCATTCTTTTGCAGTCATCCATCCAAGTCTTGAATCGATAATTAGCCAAACACCTTCAGTGATAAGCTTGGCCACCTCTTCTGAGTCTGTCTCGATTATGCTTCGGGGGTATCCTCTGTATGCTACAATTTCCATTCCTTTGTGGACTCCCATTATTTCGTCCTTGAGACAGCAGCAACTCTCCATATGTCCATTGAAGCCAATGTGCTATTTTCCTTTGTTGTCTCGAATTATTCCACTGAAGCCTCTTTTTCCCGGATTACCTTTAGTGCATCCATCCGTGTTGATTTTGAACATACTTACACAAGGAGGGGTCCATGAGTTCGCCGGGAGACCATAAAGTCTCTCGGATTTTGTTTGAGGACAGAAAGCATCTAAAAGATCACTTTTTAGTCGAGTGACTTTCTGGACAACGGTGAATGGATCGATAGTTATTCCGTCAATCACTTCTCCATTCCTATCTGTTGATGTCAAATATCGGTCGACCCCAACGGTATGATCTGGTCACTGCGCTAGAGGTTTTTTTCCTTGTTGGAGTAGAGGTGGAGAGGTCCGAGATAGGTCTCGGATGATGAAGCAACCTGTGGATCTTCTGATTTGAGAAGAGTCTTGGTCCGAGAAGGGTGTTGGTTAGAGATGGGATGAGCTTCAACCCTGTCACTTGCACAAAGGACTTGAAGAGATAGACCAGGCGTGAGAATCAGTGCTCAGGGAAAAAGATTTAAATATACTATAGTGAGAAAAATGAGCAAATTTGATGTACCTTTGGATATTAGTATGCCCTCCTTTATATAAGTAATGGATTGATTAGAATTTGGAAGATTAGGGGCCTAAGCAGGGATTTGGATCCTGATCTCGGTGTGTGGCCAATGAAAGGACGAGTAGATGGTTTAAGCTTGTAGGCCTGGGTTTCTTGGCCTTTTTGTTGAGGCCCATGGGCAATGAGTTCTGCAAGGGGACAAATGGGTTGGCCCATAAGCCCATAAGGATCTTACATGCAGCCCACGGTGTGAGAAGTTTTCTTCTTTGCCCTTCCCAGATGGCCGGAGACGGGAAGTGGGGCATCTTGTTGAGGAGCTTGTAGAGTTGATTTCCTAGATGGGCAGTGCCAGTCTGGGGATAACACCGAGATGGGTAAAGGATTCCCCATCCCGATGGCGACTTACCTGCTCTTCCCGGAGAACGTCGCTAATGAGGTTTCGGGGTGGCTGGCATGGGCTGAGACGTGCCCCTGCCGGACATAATCTTTACACTTCGTCCTTGGTTAGGAACGAGCCCCTTTAGAGAGTTGTTGACATATGACAGTCTTCTATTAGTTGCATGGGAGTGACAATTTTTAGACACATCACTATCCTTTTAGATTTCCTAGAGAATAGCAATGAATAAATAATAGGAAGAAGGTTCGAAGGACTTCTCTTTAAGCCATTTCAATGTCCATCTGAATAGATCCAATTGAAGATCTTGTTGGAAATGGTATTGATTGAAGAATGAGCACCATATCTTTTTTGTCTTTAGGACAAGTTCTCAATACACGGTTGATGTTTTGATTTTCATTTTTACATCTTAGACATAAAGCTTGTACATCATTGGACCATCAGGATAAATATTCATTTCTGATTAGTTTACCATGGAAGGGCAACCAAAGGAAGTTTTTGATGTTTTGGGGAACTTTGAGCTTCCAAATCTAGTTTCATATAGGATTGGTAGCTTTTGATTCCTCCAAACAAACAGCATTATATGTCTATTTAATGGAGAAAATACCTGAGTGTTCCAGCTGCTAGACCGCTTTGTCTTCTTGAAAAAAGAGGGTGGGCTCATTCGAAAAATAATAGTTTTTTACTCATTCGAGATGATGTGGAAAATGAGGGAAGAGATACCAGTTTCCAAAATCATTGATAATGTCAGAAAACTTTTAAGTCCTAAATACTTTGAAATTTTTCATCTCCCAATGGGCCATCCCTATACCACCAGTCGGTCCACAAATGAATGGTGGTACCATCACCCACCTTCCATTTCATATGTTTAATCAAAATATTTCTGATTTTGAAAATTCTTTTCCAAACGTGGGGCCCATTTGATATAACTTTCCAAGAACTAGGACTTTCATCCATTTTATACTTCGATTTGAGAATATTAATTCAGACATTATCAGTTCTGGAAACAATTTTCTAGCTGAGTTTGGTATGTAAGCATCGTTTAGGCATCTAGCTTTTCTAATACCAAGACCTCCTTCATCTTTTTGCTTACATATGATATCCCAATTAATTAGATGGACCTTTCTTTTCTCATCAGATTCACCCCAAAGAAATTACCTATTCAGTTTATCAACATCATCACAGATTTTCCTGGAAAGAATATTAATCTGCATGGTATAACTTGGGATGACCTCAACGATATAGTCTGGTCACTTGTTGATGGAGATGATATGTTTCTTTGCTAGAATGGAGATGGAGTAGTCTGAGATTAGTTCGTCTGACCCGGGATGGGTAGAGGTGAAGTGACTTGGAATGGGTCCTGAGCAGGGAAGTTACCTGGGATCCTTCTAATCCGTGGAGAGTCTTCCAGCCGATAAGGGATAAGTCTGAGATGAAATAAAGCTCAAATACCTTTCGAGCCGAGAAGAGGTGGTCTCGAGTTGGGATAAGACAGCACTTCGACACTTGCACAAAAGACTTGCCGGGATGGTTTCAGCGTGTCCCCTCCGCGCGTAAGAATCAGTGCTCAAGGGGGAGATTTATAAATAAGCTACCGAGAAAAAGGAGCAAATTTCGTCGACCTTTGAGAATCAGTACGCAAGGGGAAGATTAACTTAATGGCTTAAGTATGAATTAGTGTCCCTTCAATATCACATCAATGTCCCATCTCGGCATGTGGCCAATGAGAGGGTGACAAGAAATAGTTTTATGTCGATCATGAGCTTTTTGGCACTGTTGCTGAGGCCCATGGCAGAAGATATTTGTAGTTAGAGAGGTGATCTAACCCATGATCCGAGAAGGACACCTTCTTACTGTAGCCGAGATGAAGAATTTGATCCCTGCCCTTCCCGGATAGCCGGAGACGGGAAGGGAGAGTTGTATGGAGCTTCCTGCCCTGCCCTTCTCGGATAGTTAGAAACGGAAATGGGGGATTTTGCTGAAGAGCTTGTGGGGTCAATTTTCGAGATGGGCAATACCGCTGCGGAAAGTGCTGAGATGGGGCAGGTTTCCCCATCCCGACTGTGGCTTGTCTGCACTTCCTGGAAAGTGCTGCTGACTGTCCTTGTAGTGGCTGGCATGGGCTAAGGTAAATCCCTGTCCAATATAATCTTCACACTTAATCCTCGGTATGAATTGATCTTGATGGAGAGTTGTAGGCACGTGACGATTTACAATTAATTGTATTGGAGTGACTATTTTTACACTCATCAGATTTTGTCAATAAAGTTCTTCCAAACATGGAGAAATTCTTAGTTTTCCAAACATTAAGAGGTTGGATGTCGTGTGCCTTTCATTACTAAATTGGACCCAAAAATAATTCCAAAAGAAAACTTAGAACCTTTGGAAAATACTGAAAATATTTGGGAGGTAATTTAAGCAGAATTAAATGCAAAAAATAGCAGTTAATCAGTTTTCCTTTTCGGTTCGGCAACCCTCTCTCCCACTCTCCAAAACATCGCGTGGGGAAAACTGCTGCTTAACCATCGGGACTCAACAGTTGATCTCTCCCTCTACATCTACTGCCGCCTGGTTCCCGAGCCTGGCCTGGCTTGTCCCCTCGGGAGATATCTAGATCTGTGATCTCTCTCCCTAAGAATCGCCGGAAACTTTCTGTGCCTTCGACCGAAACGGCGATGAAGATGAGGGGGTGGTTCGCCGTCGCTGTGCTGATGATATGCAGTGTAACGCCGGTGAGATCAGATGCGTCGGATCACAGGTACAAAGCTGGAGATCATGTCCCTCTTTACGCCAATAAGGTCGGTCCTTTTCACAATCCCAGGTAACAAGTCTCTCTTTCGCTTGTTAATTTCATTTCTATTCTCGCCGACATTTGCTTCACTTATCAGCCATTTACTTTCGTTCAGTTATTCTTCTTTAATTTTACTCCTAGAAATGTGAAGGTGCACGTGTTTCGCTTTAATTTTGGAAATGAATGCCTCAGGATTGGAATACATGGATGCATTTTTTTGAGTAATTTGGTTTTCGTTGAAAAAGTGAACATTGGAATCCAGTTCCATAATTTTTGCCTAAACTGAATATAGCATGGAGATAGACTTTGGCCTGTAAGCTAGTGAAGAAAACATTACGATGTTCAAATCCTAAATTACCTGAAATTTCATTAGAATGGGATCGATCACATTCGCAGCTGAATAGGAATAATCCTCCATTACTGAATAAGAAATCTGTTTGGTTTTGGGTCTTCTCCTCTACGGAAATATAATGTGGGATAAAGCCATAGGAAGAGCAAATCAATTTATACTTGTAAGGAACATGGACTCAGTATAAATTCCTGTTCATCGCTGCACTTTGCCATAGTTTTTATGCCCTTCTGGAGTCATATTTTCTTCTTCAGAACTCTTATGGATATCCACTTGAAAAGAATTCTGCCTTTTAATAGCTAATTGCTGCCTGAATCTGTCAACTGCAGTGAAACGTACCGGTATTTTGATCTCCCATTCTGCTCACCAGGTTTGCATTTGGCTAACCTTGTGTTTTTCTCCTTTGCTGTTATTTTTCTCTACAAGAAGTGTTTGGTTTAAATTTTTTTTTATTGATCTTATGCTTATGGCAGCTCATGTGAAAGACAAAAAGGAAGCTCTTGGTGAAATACTGAATGGAGACCGTTTAGTTAGTGCTCCCTACAGGCTTGATTTTTTAGTTGCCAAGGACTCTGATATCATTTGCAAAAAAAGGCTGACAAAGGAAGAAGTTGCTCAACTCCGCAGTGCTGTTTTGAAGGACTACTATTTTCAAATGTACTATGATGACCTTCCTCTTTGGGGCTTCTTAGGGAAAATTGACAAGGAAGGCAAGACTGATCCTAGCGAATACAAATATTACTTTTTTAAGCATCTTCAGTTTGAGATTTTTCACAATGGTGACCGTATCATTGGGATCAATGCACGAGCTGACCCTAACGCCGTTGTAGACCTTACCGAGGATAAGGAAGTTGATATTGACTTCATGTACACGGTCAAGTGGAAGGAAACAAACACTCCTTTCAAGAAGAGAATGGATAAGTATTCCTATTCTTCTTTACTGCCCCACCATTTGGAAATCCACTGGTTCTCCATAATCAATTCGTGTGTCACCGTTCTCCTGTTGACTGGTTTTCTTTCCACTATTCTCATGCGGGTGCTTAAGAATGATTTTATCAAGTAAGGGAAAATGCACTATGGCTACTTAGTTGGTTCCTTTGCTAGCATTCTCTCT
This sequence comes from Eucommia ulmoides, assembly GCA_016647705.1. Taxonomy (NCBI): domain Eukaryota; kingdom Viridiplantae; phylum Streptophyta; class Magnoliopsida; order Garryales; family Eucommiaceae; genus Eucommia; species Eucommia ulmoides. The sequence goes on from CM028339.1 coordinate 34,651,758, forward strand.
TTAAAACTCCTCTTTAATGCTTCAATCATAATTTATTTCTCAAAAGGTATGCTCATGATGAGGAAGCGGCTGAGGACCAAGAAGAAACAGGGTGGAAGTACATCCACGGTGATGTTTTCAGGTACCCGAAGCACAAATCTTTGTTCGCTGCTGCTCTTGGTTCTGGCACCCAACTATTTGCCCTGTAAGTGCGTTCATGCTGTTATTCTTGCTTCATTTTGGGCTACTATCCATTTTAAGTTTTTAGTCCTTCCGTTCCATTAATATCAAGTAGATTGAATCCATTGAGTTGATATTAACTGGATTTTGAATTTGTATTTGATATCATTGTTAAAGTTAACTAAAATCTTGTTAAAGACAAACAAAAAAAGTTGGTTTTGATGGAAAAACGGGTTGCTCCAAAAACAGTACATCTTTTATATATATATATGTAAAAGATTATATCCCTTTTCCAAATTGCATTTGGGTTATTGTCCATCTTCACAATCAATTATTTACTTTCAATTTTCTCAGTACTGTTTTCATTTTCATACTTGCACTGGTGGGCGTATTTTATCCCTATAACCGCGGAGCTTTGTTCACTGCACTCGTTGTGATATATGCTCTCACATCCGGAATAGCGGGCTATACAGCAGCCTCTTTCTATGGCCAACTAGAAGGAGCTAATTGGGTATGTTTTTAAACTGCTTGTGATCTGTATAATGATTTGCGTTACTCTTTTTTCTTGTTTTGTAATTTCTTAATTCGACAGGTGAGGAATTTGCTGTTAACTGGAAGCCTCTTCTGTGGACCTCTGTTTCTCACCTTCTGCTTCCTCAATACCGTTGCAATCGCTTATAATGCCACAGCCGCATTGCCATTTGGTACAATTGTGGTTATCGCTCTTATATGGGCCTTAGTGACATCACCATTGCTAGTTATGGGCGGTATCGCTGGGAAAAACGGAAAGGCTGAGTTTCAAGCACCTACTCGAACCACGAAATACCCGAGGGAGATCCCTCCATTGCCTTGGTACCGTGGGACCCTCCCTCAGATGGCAATGGCTGGATTTCTACCGTTCAGCGCCATCTATATCGAGCTCTACTATATTTTCGCCAGTGTCTGGGGTCACATGATATACACGATTTACAGCATCTTATTTATAGTTTTCATCATTCTGCTGGTCGTCACTGCTTTTATTACCGTGGCACTGACCTATTTTCAACTCGCGGCTGAAGACCACGAATGGTGGTGGAGGTATATGCCTTGTTTATCGAGTTTTTATGAGACACACGTAATCTATAGTATATACAATGGGAGAGCAAGGGGCAATGTAGTTATTTTTAGGGCAACAATATGTGAAATAACTATATACTCTTATTGCAAACTAATTAAATTATCTTTTTAATCTATCTATGACTGGGGATTCCTTGTGTCTAAAGACACTATATCAATTTCCAAATTCGTAATTGTAAAAAATAGGAAATAATAAAAAAATGATTTATAAAGTACGTATATGAAACTTAAATGGTATAAAATATAATTTAAATGTCTTGAAGGGGGGGGTGTGAAATTTTTAAACAAGAATTTCTCTTAAAAAAAGTTTCATAACCTAATCTCATCTATCCATTCCCCTCAAATCAATTCCAATTAAAAAAAAAAAAAAAAACTCTTCATAATTTATTATATAGATTTTTAGGGATTGCAGACACATAGAGTGCGTGCAAATTGCTAGTAAATAAAAGCTTCCAAACTCAAAATAAATTAAGTTTCAGTCTCGCTTTTTCCTTTTTCCTGTTAATAAATGCTCCTGAACAAAAATGAGGGATTAAAGCACACTCTTAAAGATGCACACAAGCTAAAAACACATTTTTAAACCAAAAAAAAAGGGGATTGTGTCTCAAGTTAAACCTAAAATAGGGTTAAGAATAGATTAGTGCGTCTAATTTGGCGTTTCGAACAATTATCCCTTCTATTAAGAATCTCACATAACCACTTTTTCTGTCAGGTCATTCTTGTGTGGTGGATCGACCGGGCTGTTCATCTATGCCTACTGTCTGTACTACTACTATGCACGTTCTGATATGTCGGGTTTCTTGCAAACATCGTTCTTCTTCGGGTATATGGCTTGCATCTGCTACGGTTTCTTCCTCATGCTTGGGATGGTGGGGTTCCGTGCAGCACTGTTTTTTGTACGTCACATTTACAGGTCAATCAAGTGTGAGTAGAGTGGGTTTGTTGGGGTGTTGTATGTTCAATTTTGCTATAGAATGGGAGTTGCAGACAGGGATCAAAAGTGACAGCAGTGGGTGGAAATGATTCTTCTTACTCTGCATTTTCAGTCCTACTGTTCAGATATGGGTGTCTCATTTAGTTTAGTTGTGTTTTGTAGACAAATTTTGTTCTTGTTTCAAGGTTTACAAATCAATCAGAAGCTTTAATTGCATGATGAATCCTACTTCTCAATATCAAACTCAGTTTTGGCCCTGTTTGGTTACTATTCCATACCCTGATTTCTGGTCTAGCCCCCAAAAATTTTGGAATTAATATAAAGCAACATGTTTGGTAAACACGTTTTTGTTTCCAAAAATTTAAGAATATTTTTGAAGTACTTTTTGAATTAAGAATATGAGAAACAAAAAAAAAAAAATGTTAATTCTTATTTATTTCTACAAAATTATTGGCACCACCATCTCTCTAGTTGTCATCTCTTTCTCTTTGGCTAACATATGTATATTTATTGTCATAAATTTAAAGAAAAAATAAAAACAAATATTACAATATGATGTGTTTCATTTTTGTTATAACAATTTCAGGACAATTGTTATGATGTTACTAAACATGTTTCTATTTCCAAAACAGAAACATAATTTACATTCCAAGTAGAAAACAGAAAAGCAGAAACAATAACCAAACGCCACCAAAACTTCCCACCACTTTTTGCTAAATGCCATCCCAAAATGGGCCTCATGTAGTGTTTGGTTGCAAGAAATTGTATCCTTAATATGAACCCACAAATCTCAAGTTTTGCATACATTCGTTTTCAAACCTCCAATTCCAATTCCGCAAAGCCAAACACTACCTTAAATCACAGAAGTGACTAAACAAATAGCAAGTAAAATCGGAAGCTTATCCAGAAGTGTTTTATCGCCATACATGTCTTCCAACAGACTCATCGTCTCTTAATAAATAAGCAAAGAAGTCACCAACAAATAACAGCAAAAAATAATAAGGGCAAAAAATTTTAGAACTTAGCTAGTAGTACAACTGGCATTTTCTACAAGTGATGGTATGAAGTAATTCAGTTTAGCCATCACAAATTGTGGCTATCAGTGAGAGCAATCTTGAATATCTGTCTACTACTACCTCCAAGTAGAACCACCAAGTCGGATAACCTCCTCAGCACCGCTGTCCCCCCGATTGGGACCCTTCTCTTTGCCCGCCTCCTCTTTTAAGTCCCCATACATGTCCTTAAGCTTGGCCAAATTGCTAGATGCACTCCCCTTCTCCTTGTTCACATCCCCCCTAAATGGACTCTCATGATGAGGATGATCCAGCCGTCCATTGTGATCTTGCCTGCTCCTGCTCTTACTCCGGCTTCTGCTCCTACTCCGGCTACGTCGATCTCGATCTCTATAACGATAACTATCATCATGGTGTCGACCCCTCTCATAATCTCTTCTGCTGCTTTCTCTCTCTCTAGACCATCTATCATAGTCGTACCTCCGATCCCTGTCCCTGTCCCTATATTCTCTCTCTCTCCCCCGATCCCTCTCCCTATCCCGGTCCCTGTCTCTCTCTCTTCCCCTTTCCCTTTCCCGTTCTCGATCCCTGCTGTCATGATTTTCTCGATCAGACAATTCACGGCTCTGGCTCCTGTGCCTGCTTGGAGACCTTCTAGAATCTTCATCGGCATTCCTATCATAGGAAGGAGGCGGCAGCGTCCGACGAACAGGAGATGAATCCCTTGTCGATGCACGATGAGGGGCGCGCTGACCAAAAGAGACCGAAAGAGAGGCCTTGACAGATGGCGGACGACGGGCGGTGTCATCGGATCCGCGGCTGTTGTCCCCGGTGATGCCAGCGTGTTTCGACGGGAGATTCATCTTTTCCAGGTTGGATGTAATGGTCCGCAGCACAGGAACTGGTATGCGGGGGAAGAGAGTATCAAAATAGTACTGCAAATATAAAATAAAATAACCAACATTACTTTTACCATATACCCCAAAATACTTAAATTTGTAAACATAAGCAAACCAGAGAGAGAGAGAAACAACAACGGTGAAGTGAGAAGCGCCACCTGACCTGTCCGAGAAGTAAATCACGCACATAGGCACCCATCGTGGTTGTCCGGCCATTGAATCCAGGAGAAAATTCCTGAAATAGGCAATTGAAATTAAAATTCCTCATGAAATTCAACCAAAATAAGAAAAACAAGGCTGAGCAGTAAAAACAGCCACAATTAAAACGTAAGTAATCATCTAACTAAAACAGAATTAGCTGCCTACAAGAAGTAAGAGCCAGGAACACAATATACAATAAATATTTAGAAATAGACTCCGTGAATGACCTACAAACAATAATTCTCACAGAACATTGATAACCCAATAGATGAAGCAGGACAAGCAACACCAGACTCTTGACCTCTACCCTTGATCCAATTGGGACAAGTACCTTGAGCCGCTAATTAGTACCTTCAGCTATTTGGTCAACCAGAACCTCCTATTTAGCCCCCAAGCAGGGCTCAGCCATATCTTCACCCCCAACTTATTACTCAAGCTTAGCCTTGCAATGAGTAACTAAGCCTAAAGCTTTCTCATATATGTATGCACATATTTATACTCCTCTCAGATATACTAAGAGGATTCAGGATTAAATGCCACTCAGACGCAAGCAAAAAAAGAAGATGGAGAGTCAACCATGGATAAAATCAAGGAAAAGAACAAGTTTGTGTTAAATTACTCTATTATAAACAAAGTTGATAGAAGAAAAACCCATGTTAAATCCCCAGAAAGAACTTACTTTCACCAAGTTGGAACTCGGAAAATGAAACAAAATCTACTTTTAATCTCTCATCCCTTGCCAAACATTGACTTGACAGGAGGAAGGTGCAAAAGCCCACCCCACACAATTTGTGACATAGGAAAGTTGATCCTAGACGGAAGGCGAGAGGAGAGATGAGTCAATATCCAACATACAGAGAAGTATAACACATAATCAAACTTAAAACCGTTCAGATTTTCAGTTTATTTAGCTGGTTGCTTTTCCTAGTAACACTGGTTCTTCATTATTTCTCCCATAATAGAAGAATGTTAAGAGCATCCATGCCTCAAGGTGATGCAAATTCAATCACTGACTATTAAACATTTCCTAAACTAGGGTATTACTTTCATTTTTCTTCGACAAAGAGTTTGGCGTTCAATGCCAAATAGCGAAACATACTCGAGAGGTTAGAGAGCAATCAATCTTTCCAAAGCAAATTGAAGGAACGAGAACCTTTACCCCTTGGATATGGCAAAACCAATCACTGTCTCTTAAAGCTCCCTTTCCATACACCAGAAAAAGGGAAAATGGAATAAAGGACCACACAAGCTCAAGCATATACCCTCACAAGGAAAAAGACCTGACGCTTTGGGGGAAAAACAATCACTTCTCACAATAACTGATCTCCAACTACAACAACACAAGGCAATCGCAAAACGGATATGTCCTTCACTATGTAGGGGACATAACACGTAAACTGTAGTTCACCTGCAGAAACATCATGACCATGCACCATTGAGCAAGTCTGAAACCCTTGCATCCTAAGACATCAAGTATGAAAAAAACAAGAGTGAAAAATTAGTGAGTCGCGCAAACTGGGTTCAAACAAATTTTTCTTTACATATATACCATTATAAATATCATAGACTCACCAGGAGGCAGCTAAAATAACTGCTATTGTAAAATGTTCCTACTTTAGACCGCCTTCCACGAAAACGGAAAAGATAGTAATAAAATTATCAACAGCCAACACCCAAAAATCAGAGGACCTAATCAATAATTGTCGACGAGAAAATAATTCACCAACTAGGTCATGAACACAGTGTCCCAGCCACTATGAGTACGCAACTTCGTCTTATGGCTAAAAGAGCTTAATATGTACAGACCCACAAAAGAATTGCAGCAAGTTTATAGCTAGCATAATGAGAGGAGTAATTAGCAATTAGTCTTAAAGCAACAGTGACAGGCTGAGGGTTATGTCCTTGACCTAATCAATTCAACTTAAGTACTATTGCTCATTCAAAATATTTTAGACATGGTTAATTTCTAAATTAGTAAACCAACTATAATCTTGTTCTACGCATACAAACTCTTATGTAACTAAAAGAAGTTGTCCTAAACCCGATGTGTATTAGTCACGTTATCTGGTATGTCCAGTATTCAAATATCAAATTGGACTAGAACCAACATTTTCAAGGTAATTTGACTAAAACTCAACTAGTGAACTACTTATACCCTTTCAAATGGTCTTGGATAGGTATCTACAAGTACAAGGACAAAAGGAGGAGATTAAAGAGAGAGGGGGTGCAGGTGGGGAAGACAACTTGATGACGTAAGATAACAAGTGAACAACAAAAACCAAGCCACAGTAGAGGAACAGAAATCAAGGGAAACATAAGCATACCCCTTACCTCATCATCTTTCACATATGGTTCGTACCAAGTCCACAATGTTTTTGGATCTCCGGCATACCTCAAGTACAGGAATCCAATCTGCAAAAAATAAACAAGTACTAAGAATCCTGCACACTAAGCTCAAGATGTGATAAAAAAGATGAAGCTTGTAGTTGCATATTGTCAGAGCTGACATAAAATATGAGCGTAAGGCTATACTTACAGCTCGGATGTACGGAGAATCCGGGTGCTTTAGAAGTCCATGCATTTGCTTGACAGTGAGCTTCATGGTAAAGAACTTGTACAAAATGCAGAAGGCTGTTGAGGGGCCCCGACAGTTGCCAGTCATCCATGGCTCAACATGATCAACTTGATTATAAATTTCATCAACTACTTCATGATAAGTCTTCAACTGGTAAAGCTGTCTGAAATAATCTGAAGACAAAATGTTCATACACAGGACCTTCTCCAGAAGTTGGTCGATTGGTTTCCCCGATGTCTTTACCTCAGACATTTTATATATTTAATGTAACTCGCACTACTAGCTCGATAAATCTGCAGCCAAAAGTAACATGTCCAAATAAGTTGAACTTGGCATAGCTAAGGTAGTGACTAATCTACTTCATATTTCTTGAAACATTGTTCAACTTAGCATGTCCAATGTGAGATGCTAATGTTAACAAGCTTACTTAAAATTCTTTTCAGTAAATATCACTAATCTACTTCATTTTATTCGTGCATTATTGTGGATCTTATGGCATATCAGTGGGAGATGAAATTTAGGGATAATTGGTCATTAGTCTCAAATAACAGATATAATTTTAAAAAAAATAGTCCCACTTGAAACATAAGTTTTGATTTAGTCCCTTAAGTTAGTTTTTACTTGAGTTTTAGTCCTGCATGTGCAGGCATTATAGGGATTGTAGAGAGAATTTTGGTGAACAAATTCATATTATAGTGACTATTAGTTACATGTAACTAATATTAGTTACAACTTAATAATTAACTATATTATATATATGTGTGTGTGTGTTATATTAGTTATATGTACTTATGTAATATTACTTACACGTTACAAAGTACATGTATTTGTGTAATATTTGTGATATTTAACATATATTACATACAGAAATTAATTTAATATTAGTTATATGTATTTGTGTGAAATTAGTTATATGTTACAAATTATATATATTTATGTAATATTTGTTACATCTAACAAATTTTTACACACAAATTAGTTACATGTTACAAAATACAATAATACTTATTACATCTAATAAAATTTTTATACATTATATGTAATACAAATTAGTTACATGTTACAAAATACAATAATACTTGTTATCTCTAATAAAAATTTTATACATTATATGTAATGCGAGAGTGCACTCAGTGTATTGGGCCTTTCCCTTTTTTCTTCTTAATATGCAGAACTAAAACACAATTTGATTCCGTCCATGGGACTTTTTAAAATTAAAGGGTAAACTAAGGGAGTTGACACCGAATGCCCCTAAAATTTAATCATCTGAAAAAAAAATATTACTTGAACGGTTTGCCAGAGAGAGGATAGATTTTGCATATTGTCAGATTGAGATGCAAATTAGAATCCCATATGAATCAAGAAGGAAGATGCAAATTTAGGAGGGAAGAAGTACACATGCCGTGAGATGAGATCGCCAAAAGCCAATACGGTACGAACAATAAAATCATCAGATTTTTGCACATAAATTACGACTAAACAACAAATTAAAGGATTAGGTCTAAACACACCTCAATTTCGATTAAAATTTCAGCGTAGAATAATGAAACTCCCGATATTTCTACAGAATAGAGCTTCGATTGAGCCCTAATCCTTCAAGCAGAAGCTTCTCCCTCACCTCCAGCGGTACAAGGTCCTACCATCGCTTTTTTCGCAATCTTCCTTCCCGTCTCTCTCGCCGGGTGATCTCCTTGACTCGATTCCTCGGTCTCCCTCAGAGGAGTTCTCAATCTCTTGCGCACCCTGAAAAATCTACCCCCAGTGTCAAAAGGAGTCGGGTCTTCTTCACCCTTTCCCTTTGTGAAGTAGTAGCCATGGGTTAGGGCTCTTAGTACATGGGCTTGGGCCTTAATTTACAGACCATGGGTCTTGGGTTTAGGTGTCCATACTCCATTTTACTTATAACAACTACATTCAACCCAAAATAATCCAATTCAATATATATTATATATGGTTGAGTTTATAATTGTAATTTTCGACATTACCATTTGATACTTACAATTTTCCGTTAAACCAAATAATTTTATGGCCATTTTTTTCAATGTCTTAAAAGTCTAAAAAAATGAACTATTAAAATTAGACTTATTCAAAAATATCAATACATTCATCATTCCAATATTATCTTCCCTTTATATACACAAATTTAATACCAAAAGTCATAAATACATTTACGTATGTTTTACTTAATTTTTTTTGTATATCCACTAAATTTTATTTTAATAGAAATTCCACTGATGGTTTTTTTTTTTTTTTTTTAATTCAGAATATATAAAATTTTGAAATACACTAAATACCCCTAAACTCACTTACATAAATTCACTTTATAAATAAAGTGAAAATCCACTAAAAAATATATAACCCAAAAATTAAAGTTATAAATTGAGATATTCAAAAACCGAACCACCATCACACAAACCATCATCTTACCACATTCTCGTCAATAAATCCATTAAAAATCAAATGGAGAACCTAGATTCCTTGAATTCAAATATCAAAAAAAAAAATCTATTGAATTATTAAGTGGATTTTCACTAAAAATAATCAAGTAAAAATCCACTAAAAATAATTAAAATGAAAAAGTAACAAATCAGTTCGTTTCGTGATGTTTTTTCAAAAAACAAAATATGAACATATCTCATAATATATCCAAACTCTTGACCGCAAAACCATGTCTTCAATATTTGAATGATATTTCGCTCAATAAACTTAAAATAAACCAATCCCAGCAGTTCAGCAAAATAATGTATAAAACACAATATACATTTAAGTTTTATCTACATAAATCAATAATTCAAGAATAAACCTTCAATTGCATGAAAAATTATAAAAAATGGAACGTTAAAATATAAAAACATGAAAAACCTAAGAGCACATCATGAGTTTTCTTCAAATTTCACCAAATTTAAGCCGAATTGACTAAGAAATCTAGCTATATAACAATAATAAGCATGTGTACTATCATTTCCATGGATCAAACGAAGCAAAAACGTGACTGAACAGAGGAAATTTGCAAGATTGGCTCATTCCATGTTTAAGGGAAAAATGACCAATCCAAGCAATGGAGCTCCAATGGATCTTCAATCAAAGTGAAAATCCACTTAAACATGAGCGAAAATATACCAAACGTACGCAAAATTTTAAATGTCACTTAAAACTAGTTTTAGCCCGGGTAATACATGGGTTTAGACAAAAATAAAAGATAATTCATATTAGGCAAGAATGATTGATCTTTTCAAAATGTCATTTTTAATTGAAAAATTTATGTTATAGATGTATTGAGTTTGTTTATCATAATACAAAATAGTTGTTTACTATTTGATTGATAAACTAATATAAATTTTATTTTTTCCTCATAATATTTGCATTTGATACTCTTAACAAAATTGGTAGAATATCCATGTGTTTTAAAGTTTTTTGTAGTAAGACCTATTTCAAAGAAATATAACAGAAGTTAGAAGTCATAAACATAAATAAACAAAATAAAAATTACAAAATTATGAAATGGCAAAATTAATTTTTGACCTTGGAGCTAAAAAATTACAAAATTATCAACATATTGCGTTTTTTTTTAAAGTTTTGTAAAATTACTATTAATAGACTGTATGAACATAAATTTTAATTTTTTTTTTTTAGTTAATAGTATACAGACTTAAAATTTTAGTCAATATATTCTACGTTGGTATAATAATTTTTTTTTATGAATCCAAAATTATTGTACTACTTTAAAATAATTGTGATTTTCATGTAAAAAATTACAATAATTTTTGTGGCGTACAACTTAATATCAGCAATCAATTGTACAACATCAATAATCATCCTAGGGTATAATCTGTGCTTGAAGACACAAGTGTAAAACCTGATTTTTTTTTTGACACAAACTCCATTGTATATACAATATTTTTCACTTATTTCACTTGAGAACATATACCAACAAAAATTGAACGTCAATAATAACAACTAATAAAAATAGCCACAACTAATATCTTGTATATAATTTTTTTTTTGACAAAATTTCCTTTATTTATACAACATTTTCAAATTCTAAACTCCTATTTTCAAATCAACCAACAACCTCTAAACATGATAATACTAAACAGCACACCCACAAGTCAAAAAATAATCAACACCAAAATTTCAAATGAACAAGAATACACCATCAAAAGACTTTCCCCTCGAAGGAGCTCAAACGTAATGTGAAAAGGTAAAACTATACACACATACCCATATAATATGAACAATGACTGTAAAACTATGCAGAACTGTAAGAGAAGAAATACAAATTGATGAATTATATTCTTATGTGTTTAATTTGATAAAGTTTAGGATTCTAATTAGTAATTAAATATTTGTTCTAATGTGAAATTGAAAAATAAAAATTGACCCAAGTAATGTTAGTATTTAAAATTGAATATTGGGATCAATTGTGTTAACTGAGAAAAGTAATCGCTTAACGGAATTAAAACGATGAAAATTGAAGTTGAAATAAGTTGAGAAAGAGAGTATCCAGCATCATTCGGTCAACCGACCAGCAGTGGTTTGGTCAACTGAGTGGCTATGGGTTAGGAAGTGAAACTCTCTGAATCGATTGGTCAATTGACCAGGAGAGATCGGTCAACCGATTGGCCAAAGTGAAACTCTCTAAATTGATCGGTTAACCGATCGTAGTGGATCGGTCAACCGACCTTTGTTGGATTTTGACCTGAAAATGCATCCTGAATCATTTGGTCAATAGACCTTGAAGGGTTCAATTAACCTACTGCGGTTTGAGGAATGGCCTATGTTACACACTGTATCGATGGGTAGGAGTTCAGTTAACCGACTGTGTGGTTGAGATTTCGAGGATTTTAAGGATCTGATCAAATACTAGCCATTATTAGCCTTTTTTAAAAAAAAAATCTGAAAGAGATATTTTGGGGATCTAAATATATTAAAGATATAACACAACTATTTTGATATCCCTATAGATATGGTACATATAATTGAAATTTTTTCCAATTTGGTTAATTAAATACTTTCTATCTATTCGATTAGTAATTAAGAAATAATTTGTGGACTTAAATGAAAGTTTTAAAAGCTACATCTGAGTGAATTATACCAGGATTGAATGGTTATGATATATGGGGTCTATAGGTGTACTTTAATGTCTTATCTCGTGAAAACTAGCTATTGGAAGGCTTGTTTCAAACCTGTTTAAATAAATCTGCGAATTTAATATCATGATACATTACATATCAAGAACTATCTGTTCCTGAGCTATTCTAAGGGATATTATTCTGAGATATATTCGAGAGATCATTCGTGAGATTATTTGTGTAAGAAGTTCTTAAGTTAAAGTGCTGTTAATTTGGTGTCACCGATCTATGTTGTATTGCAAGTCTAATTTCTTTCTTTAGGTGTTTCTCTAGTGAGATCTTTCCAAGTTGTTGTGCTTATATTTGATTTTATATTATTGATTACTTGGTTTTAAGAACATAGAAAAATCATTTTTTAAACTTAAGAGCATAAAAATCTTTTTGAAAACGATTCTGTGATATTATCTAATTACGTGCTTAATTTTGTGCTACATGTGCTTGTTTTAATCAGATATTATTTTCCTCACTTAAAATCTATCATATAGTAATTTTTGAGATATTAATTGAGTATAATTGTTTTAAGTTGGTAGAAGCTCTGAGTAAGAAGAAATTCATTTTTTTTGTATTTAGTGAGTTTGTGCAGATTAGATACAGTTGGGTTTGTATTTAGTCAAGATAACTTGGGTTTCAATCTTTTTTGGGAAAAAGATTGAGGTTTGATATTTACCTAGAGTATAAAAGGCTAGATTATTCTTTTCCCTTGAAAAGAATTAGGTATGAATTCTTCCTGAATAAAATTTTTTTTTGAGTGAATTGTAAAGGTTTAATATTTACCTGGGAAAATGATACTTGTGAGAGTTGGTGAGGTTCGATCTTAAGTCTGTTAAAAAGATTAGGTTATGATTCTTCTTATAATAGAATTAGGTTAGTCTTTAGCCTGCAAAAAGATAGGATTTTTTTTTAACTTGTGAAAAAGGAATTGTAAAGGTTGATTATGAGCCTGTGAAAAGAATCATTGTAAGGGTTTGATTCCTACCGTTAAACGAATTTGGAATTTTAGTGGGTACGAATCTTCGTGAAGCTTGGGGGACTGGATTAGGCAAGGCTAGCTTGCTAAATCAGGATATATTGTGGTGTTATGCTTTGTTTATTTTCTTTACGTTTTGTTTGGGTATGTACTTAGATTTAATACACTTAGCCACTGCATAACAAAGATAATAATTGATTTAGGATAAATTGATTATTTGATTTATTAAGTATTGAAAGAATTTGAATTGTTTAAATATATACCCAATTCACTCTCTCTCTTGGGTAGCTCATTGGGCCAACACCTTAGCTTCCACTTTTAATTATATCATATAGATTACACAATTAGTGGACATCCACTAAAAAACAATCAATGGATATCTACTTAACTTTATTAGCTAGGTTTGATAAACAATAACACAAACAATTGCACATAGAAATGATGACAACGACGAGCAATGGATAAAACAACAAATAAATAAGCTAGATAAAATAATTAAGAACTTATTTGAATTTAATTGGCTATCCTGAACAATATTAAAATTATAATTCAATTTCATTTCTAAGCAAGCAAACAATTGAAATGCACAATTATTCCATCTCTCAAAATTCAAAGCAAAAAAAAAAAAAAAAAAAAAAAAAAAAAAGAAAAACAAAACAAAAAAAAGACGTGTAATCATTCAAGTCTCCAGCAATAATGGTTGCAATGAAGCAGATGGCTACGATCAGATAGGACAGCCGATGGTAGAACACATCAACACAGATAGAACAAGGAATGGCGAGGTTAGTGGAGGTGAACCAGATCTAGGCTAGGTGAACCCGGTTTAGCCTAGATCAGCGAAGAAAATGATGAAAAGAGAAAGGGTCGAAAAAAACGTTGAAGAGAGAGATAGATAGATAAAGCATCATCCGTAATGAGGTTTAAACGGTGGAGCGAGTTGAGTAGGAGACGATGACAACTTTTGAATCGGTGAGGACTGGTTAGCGAATCAATGGTTGACGAGGTAGACAATAAAGATTAGCAACAAGAGAGCAACGACGATGACAACTTGCGGCGACAAATACCACAAACGATGATGATGACAACTTACAATGACAAACGGTTGTGCAGGGACAACGAGGAGCGGCTGTGTAGCGGCAGGCTGCTGTGTAGCGGCAGGCTTGTATAATGAGAGACAAATGAGAGAGAGTAGCTTCTGCATTTTGATTAGAATGAACAAGAGTTAGGTTCGAAATTTGATGGGGAGTAGTTTGGTTATTATAAATTATTAGTAGGGGTCTATGCATAATTTTTTTTAAAAAAAAGAAAGAAAGAAAGAGTTCTGAACAAGTTTTATTTGTGTTGTGGTGAGAAAAGTGTGTGTGTGTGTGTTTTAAATATGAGTTGTTGGCCCAGTGGAATACCCAAGAGAGAGGATAATTGGGTAATAAAAAATCTCAGAATAAAAACTACAATAAATCAAATAATTAATTTTATTCCTAAATTAATTATTATCTTTATATCACAACGGAATAAATTAATCAACTAGGTGCACACACAAACAACAAAAATAAACAAATTAATAATGTAGCACACTAAGATATATCCTAGTTCACCAAGTTACTCTTGGTTAGTCCAGTCCTCCGAGCTCCACGGAGATTCTCACCCACTAATACTTAAGATCCCTTTAAAGGTAAGAACCAAACCCTCACACATATTCTTTTACAGACTTAGAATTAACCTTTATAATATCATTTTCCAAGGCTCAGGAATAACCTCTACTTTTTACAAGCTTAAGAATAACTTATCTTTTTAGAGGTTAAAGATTAACCTAATTCTTTTTATCTCTAAGGCTCAAGAATCAAAATCTCACACAACACTCAAATATTCTTTTACCTGGTAAGGATTGAACCGTTATAAAAATTACTCAAAACACAATTCTATCCAAGAAGAATCACTACCTCAATCTCTTTACAGGAAGAGATTGAAAATCGGCTATCCCTGATTAAATACTCCCAACAGTATTTAACTCATCACACTACTTACCAATACAAATTGATAAGCAGGATATCTCACTCGGAGCTTCTACCACCCCAGTTAAATAATAACTCAATTAATATCTCAAATCTAATGATAGAAAAACGTGAGATTAAAAATCTGATTTTAAACAAGATATGGGTAGCAAATAATTTAGCACGTAATCAGATTCAAGAAATTGTTTGTAAAATATTTTTTTTCAATAAAAATCAGAAACAAATTCTAAGATCAATTTCCAATAATAAACAAGCAATACACAATATAAAGTAATTGGAAAGATCTCACTCGGATAACACCGAAGAATGATAGATTGAAACATTAGACAGCTCAAATCGGTGACGCTTATACAACCAACGCTTTAACTCAAGAACACCTCAATAATTGATTTCACAATTTGACCCCTTAAAATAAATATTAGAATGATGACTCTTATAAAAGCTTATGAACTGAATAGTTCTTGATATGGTGTTACATCTTATGTGAAATCCGTAGGTCTTTTTATAGGCATTTAAAATAAGTCCTATAACGGCTAATTTCCACAAGATATGTCTTTTAAAATCATCGATAGACCCCATATATTGATAACTTTCATTTAATGTATATTTCACTTAATAATAGCTTTCAAAATATTCAATTTAGTTCCTCAAACGAATTTTCAAATCTAATTCCATAAGATATGAAGAATTAAAATGACCAATTTGAAAACCACTTTAATTCCAAGTACCAAATCTATAGGAATTAAATAATGGATAAAGCATATCATAAATATCACCAAATCCCTTAAATTTCTCTTAAATCCTAACAAAAAACGGCTACTTTTAGATAGGATTTCGGATAAATTAGAATCTTTAAATAGCACGTCCGGTCGACCGAACAGTCAACTGGTAGATTCAGGATGTAGCCAAGACCATTCATCAGTCGACCTGCCTGTCGACTTGTAGATTTAGAGATTTCGTTTTACTTTCACTGGTCTGCCTATCGGTCGACATGTAGATTTAGAGAGTTCAGTTTTCTTGGTCGGTCGACCTATCGGTCGACTTAAAGATACAGGATCTTTCAGCTGCTTGGTCCAGTCAACTGATGCCTTCTAGATCTCTTATCTGAACACGTTTTTAACTTATTTTCTTTTACGTTTTCGCTCCTTTAACCATTTTCTATTTTAAATTAGCTCCACTAATATTCTTATATTTTATTTTAGTTAATCAAAAATATCTCTCTTCAAATCACATAGGACCAAATAATTTCACTTAATCAAAACACACATAAATAATAAAATACATTTTGTGCCATGTATTTGTTCCTAATTGGGATATTAAGAGTTAAGATTCACCTGGATTGTTTTCCCTAATTTCTTCAAACTCTTAATTCTTCAATATCTTCAACATCATCGTTTAGTATCCATTTAATTTGTATCTTCATCACTGAAATTTTAAATCACTGAAACACTTAATTAAAACATTAATTCCACTAAAATATCAATACTTAATTGTTCATCAAAATCTTAAGATCAACAGGAGTTTTGAGAGTAAATCCCTAATTGTTGATTAAACTTTTTGAACAAAATAATTTTATTTTTAAATTGAAATTGCATCACAAAAATGCTCACTACTGATTTTCGAGATTGACATTTAATCAAGATTTTTCTTATTAAATTGAATTCAAATAAAATAGTTACTACTGTAAATAAAGAGTATTTACTATAACTAATTATACCAAAAACTCTTACAAGTAATTATGCAATAAATCAGTTTTGTTTTGTTCTTTACATGATTAAATGATACAATCGTGATGGTCTATTTTAAAGCTTCAAAATATTTTTGGCATGAAAAAAATATAACCGTGTTGAATTCAATACGTTAAGTTATTTATGAAATTTAAAATTAGTCATTGACGGTTGTATTGAATGTAATAATCTGTGTGGAATTCAACATGATCAATTAATTATGAAAATTTAATTACTGAGATTCAAAGTTTGTACTGAATTTAACATACAAATTATCACTGTGTTGAGTTCAACATGATTACTTAATTAGAAAAAATTGTAATCATTTAATAACGTGACATATGCTCTAAATGTTGGTTAAATATGTACAAAAAATATATTCTCCAAAGAAATGATAGTTACTGATGATGGTGAGTTTGGTTATGGGCTTATCATATAGGCTTCTAGTAGGTTGGGCCCAAATAAGGTGATGAGACCATATCAGGAGGCCCAAGCTTCCTCGTTGGGCTTCAGAACTTCCATATCAGTTGGGTCCAAACCTAAGTATAGGTCTGTGAGTGGATTTGGCTCGTGAGCCCCCAAGATTGGTAGCTTGACCCTTCTATAATATTCGTTAAGAGAGGTCATGTTGATCACGCCTAAGATTTTGAACACATCATGGGTGTGTTCTTCAAAATAGATTCATGATTGTATACATTCTCACTTTTTTCGCCAAATGAAAAACTATAAGTACTCCAAGTTGGTGTGAGAAAGGTATGTACAGATTCTCATACATTGAGCTAAAAATTATTTTCACTTAAGGTACTTACTCTCATGCCATAGGTTTTTCTCCGGAATCCACACTTCTAATGTAAGTTTTTCTACATGCAAATTGGGAGCAAAGAGTGAAGGACAACGAGGACTTTTCACTATATAAATTACTATGATTCCAATTTCGGGTATCATCAATTACCAATTATAATTTCATTAAATATCTTTTAATATAATCATAAATAACTACATTTCAATTACTCTTTTGCTTGATTTGATTACGAATGCATTTTGTCTAAATAATAACTTCAAAATGACATTTTCGTTCATGTTGAATTCAACACAATTGTAAATGACGACTGTTCGATTTTGACAATAATTGTAACATGTTGAATTCAATATGGATTATGTTATCAAACAAACTTGATTAGTATTTTGACTGTTTACAAGAGGTTTCTAAATGAGATAACTGTTTCTTAATTTTCAGAATAGATAGTTGGAAAAATTTTGAACGGTCAATATAAAATGTAACGACAGTTAATAAGGGTAAATATGTCTATTCCAAAAGGTTTTGATTGTCCATCAAAAAAACATTAGAATTGTTTGATAGTTTTTGGTACCATTTTAGAACCACTCGGTGGGTGCACCTAAAAAATAATTCTAATTTTACAAATTATAAGTTAATATTTAATAGTAATTTAAAAATTAAACCAGAGTGTTCGGTTCAACCTGTGAAACTATCGACTAGTCCTAAAAACAAACTAGTTTAGTCTAAAAAATTAGACACAAAAAATCGTTCGATATTTTTGTTAAAGTTAGAAAAACTCAACGATTGAACCAGATAACCCATTAAACCAAAATGCTTAATTTACTAAACTGCTTGACCAAATTGAACTAAACAAAAATAATTTAAGTTGAGGATTAGAGTAAAATGTCTACATCTTTGCGCACCATGTGAGTCTACCAATTAATTTGCAATTACTTTATTTGAGAAAATTAATTTCTTCATTTCTTGAAATCTGTTATATAACTTTTGCAAGTTTTACTTCATCTTTTTATAGTTTGAAAAAATGTCTTAAAATTTATTTTTTTTGCAAAATATACATTTTCCTCTTTTATTACATAGACTTGTTATATTTAGTAAGCTTGATCCGTCATCACATTTACCCTTGTTAGACAAGATACTGAGGTCCCATTTGGTTATTGTTTTCATTTCCTGATTTTTGTTTCTGCTCCCAAAATTTTAGGATTACTCTACAAAAATGTGTTTGGTAAATACGTTCTTGTTCCCAAAAATTTGGGAGTAATTCTTGAATTCTTTATAAATATGAGGAAAAAAAATTACTTCCACAAAACTATTTCTACCACCACCCTGTTGGCCATCACCACCACCTGTCGACCACCATAAATTTAAAGAAAAAAAAAAGAATAAATATTGCAACCAAAGATGCTTCTTGTTTCTGTTCTATTACAAGGTGATTTAAGAGAGAGAGAGAGAGAGATCTATATTCACATTCTCTTGCTGAACGATACAAATTTTTAGCCATATATAACTGAGCTAAGAATAGATACAAAGAATAACAAACTAACATAATAACAAATTGAAAAATAGAAAAAATAACAAAAAAATAAAATAACAAACTCATTCACTCTAAAACTCTCCCTCAAAATGAAATGTAAATGTCTTTTACAACCATCTTGGATAAGAGTGACAACAATAAAGAAGAATGTAAAACCTTGGTCAATACATATGTAAGTTGATACTGAGAACGAATAGGCATAAGCTTGATGAATCCTTCAACAACCTTATCACGAATAAAGTGACAATCGACCTTAATATGCTTAGTCCTTTCATGAAAGATTGGATTATAGGCAATGTGTATAGCAGTCTGATTGTCACAGAGAAGAAGGGTTGGTGTAGAAATATCAGCACAAAAATCTTTCAATAATTGCTTAATCTTGACCAACTCACTTGCAGTAGCAGCCAAAGCTCAATATTCGGCTTCAACAAATGAACGTGAAATGGTAGTTTGTTTCTTAACTTTCCAAGATACCAAAGAATCTTCGATAAAAAACACAAAAACTTGTGACAAATTTCCTAGAATCGATACAAGAACCCTAATAAGCATCAAAGAATGCCTTTATCTATAGTGAAGAAGATGATAAAAAGAACAACCCTTGACCAAGATTGGACTTAAGATACCGAAGAAGATGGTGAGCAACTTTTAGATGAGGTAACCGAGGCTGAGCTAAAATTTGACTTAGTTTGTGCACATCAAATATGTTGTTTGGCCTTGAAAGTGTGAGATATAGGAGACGACCAATGAGACGTCTATACAGGGATATTTATGTAAGAAAATCACCATCAGTGGAATTGAGTTGAATCTTAGGATCCATAGGCAGTAGCAAGCTTACAAGCAAGGAAACTTGCATCCTCAAGCAATTGCAAGGTGTACTACCTTGGAGAAAGGATACTACCTTTGGTCGACTATGCTATTTCGAGACCAAGAAAGTATTTCAAAGCATCTAAGTCTTTGAGTTTTAACTAACTTTGAATAAAAGTTTTCCAAGAATCTATGACCTTGTTCGATAGACCAGTGATGATAATATCATCCACATACACCAATAATGCCACAAAGGATGAACATGGGCCTTTTGTAAACAAAGAATAATCTGATTTGGATTGGATGAAACCAAACTGAATGAAAGTAAGGGAAAATTTTGAATACCATTGCCTTAAAGTTTGCTTGAGTCCATAGATGGACTTATGCAACTTGCATACCAACTTTCATTCCAGTCCAAAACGCTTTCCCTTATTACCGTAACCGAAGGGAAGATCCATGTAGACTTCTTCAAATCAATCCCTATTTAGAAAGGCGTTATTCACATCCAACTGAACGGAATATCAATCTTAACTTGTGGTAAGAGCTAATAATACTTTCACAGTAACTAATTTGGCTACATGATAGAAGGTGTCAATGAAGTCCACTCCTTCTTTCTGAGTATAACCCTTAGCAACCAACCGAGTTTTGTGCCTTCCTATAGAATATCAAATTTGTATTTTATTTTAGGAAGACTTACCTTTTAAACTCTCAAACTATTGATACATTTCTATGTGGTCCAATAAATTTATGGCGTTTCAGTTTAAACCCTCTAAGTATGTTAGTGGTTTTAGTCCTATTAGATTTTTCAGCCAAACTAACAGAAATGATGTCATGTGCACTACACATGCCATTTTAAGGGTTTTTTCCCCTCATCTTATTCAATCTATCTTCTCTCTCTTCCAACCATTTGTACCCATCTTTTTCACTTTCGATCTTTCACTTTTTGGTTGAAATCTCTTCAACTGTTTCATGCTAATTGAAAACTAAAAACCCACTTGAAAAATGTAATCAATTTAAGGTTGAATTAGCATGAAAAAATTGAGAATATTGAAAGTGAACTACATAAATTTAGGTAATCTTCTTCTTTTCTTCCTCCAATTTGAATTACTGAACATTTAGGTAATCGATTCAAAACTAAAAACCCACTTGATCTCTTCAACTGTTTGAAATCTCTTCCTCCAATGAATAGAAAAAGACAAAAAGGACAAAATTCTATGATGATATGCTTCATAGTGATTCTCGTGATTTTATTACATTATACCAGAATTTGTTTAAAAAAAGAAAAAAGAAAAAAATCTATGATGATATGCTTCATAGTGATTCTTGTGATTTTATTACATTATACCAGAATTTGTTTTAAAAAAAAAATAAAATTGTCATTTTCACAGCATGGTAAGGATCTAAATCATATGAAATAAACACAACTTCATAAAAAAAAAAATAATTCTCAAAAAATAAATATATAAATAAATAAAAAGTAAAAATAAAAACCCAAAAAAATCCAACATTACCGCTCGTTTGGTTGGACGGAATGGAATGAGGGTGGAATGGAATGAAAGAAGTAATGGAATGAAAGAAGGAATGGAATGAAATTGTCAATAGAATCATTATTCTATTCTCTTGTTTGGTTGGTATGGAATGAGGGAATGAATGGAATAGTAAAATATAGTAAAATTCTCATTATGCCCTTATGAAATTATTATTCTATTAACTTGTTTGGTTAATATGAAATGAGTGAAGGAATGGAATGAAATATAATAAAATTTTTATTATGTCTTTATTACAAAATTTTATTAAATTTCATTATTCCATTCATTCCCTAATTTTATTATATTTTACTATTTCATTCAATTTTAAGTTTCTGTTATCTAATTTATGTTTCTGTTCTCAATTTTCAGTTTCTATTCTCTAATTTTTGTTTCTGTTCACAATTTTCAGTTTCCGTTCTCTAATTTTCAGTTTATATTCTCAATTTTTTGTTTCTGTTCTCAATTTTCTGTTTTTGTTCTTAATTTTTAGTTTTTATTCTCAATTTTCAGTTTTCCTTCTCAATTTTCTATTATCTAAATTTCTGTTTTTGTTCTCAATTTTTAGTTTATGTTCTAAATTTTTTGTTTTTGTTCTTAATTTTCAGTTTTTATTCTCAATTTTCAGTTTCCGTTCTCAATTTTATATTCTCTAATTTTATATTTTTGTTCTCAATTTTTTGTTTCTGTTTTCAATTTTTTGTTCTCAATTTTTTGTTTCTATTCTCTAATTTCTATTTATGTTCTCTAATTTTTGTTTCTGTTCTTAATTTTTTATTTTTGTTCTCAATTTTCAAGGGCTTAAATATAGAGTTATTATGTAATTTAGGATGTTAATTCCATTGGGTTGAAATCTCATTCTACCCTATCTCAAATGGAATCCCACTCCACCTTATTTCATTCCAAGGGAATCACAAAAGTAATTCCGTTGGAGAACTAAACAACGGAATAGGAATCGAGGGCGGAATGCGATTCCATTCCGCCCCCGATTCCATCCAACCAAACATGCCGTTATAATCCAAATTGAAGGTGAGATCTTCAATTTATTATGCAATTTATGTAGGAGGTAATAGGAAACATAACCGGGCAGGTTGCAAGATTTGGGCTACCATCTCCAATTGGTGTAGAATAAATCTGACCATCCATTCTCCGAACACCTAAACTCTTCATTCAAAAACCCACAATCCCTCTTTTCATACAGTGAGTAGATATCATCCTACACCCAATCACCGTAAAACATTTCACACTCACCGCCGTTTTCACTCAGAAAATCAAACCTTTAGCTCCGATCACCAGAACCTGACCTGTCAAATCTCAACCATAAAACCCTATTGATAGGTGTAAATTACATATCTATTTCCAAACTGATCTTGTTAGTTTTCAAGTATATTTAGTACGTTTTAATTCGTTTATATTCGTTTTGCCATAAAACAAGTATTTGGGTGAAAATGGACTAAAATAGTCCTTATGCGGTCAAATCAGATCAAGAACAATGAAAAAACAAGCAAGAAGGTAAGATTCTGAAAAGAAACTCACCGCTGCGGTATCCAGACCACTGCCGCGGCGGTGAAAATACAGAGAAGACAAATTCTTGCTGAAAGCTCACCGCCTAGGCGGTGAAACGGTAGAATATTTTCCAATTCCAGCTCTTTCTCCACCATTGCGGCGATCTCTGAACCGACATACTCACCACCGCAACGATGAATGCCACAGCTTCGACGGTCCCTCTACAAACAGTTTAAGATATTTAGGATATTTTGGAGCCTATATATATCATCCCTTCTCATCCATTTCAAGGGTGAGACATTTTGGGAAGTCTTGAGAGCTCCGAGGCCATTCGACCAAGGGAAGATCACGTTACGAAGAAGGAGAAAGCGTTCTCGGAAAGGTTTTAGCGTTGGATCTTCGAATAAATGACTAGTTTTCTCGTTTCTCTCTTAGGTTTGGTTAAATATTTGTATATGTTCAGCTCGTTTCTTGTATATAGGGCCATAGCCATGTTTAGCTAAATATATATTGTCTAGGGCTTGATTGAATTCATGAAAACGTTGTTTATATAAAATCGATATTTTATTAGTGGTTGTTCATGTTTATCTGATTGTGTTTTCCGTGTTTTGTTGTTTATTATGCTTGTTATGATATACCGATAATGCGAGGTTTGACACTCAGGAGAGGTAACCATGGATTCAAACTAGGGTAAACACAACGCGACGATCCAATAACCCGGGAGGGAGTTGGGGAGTGTGCAATCAATGACGTTGGTTCATGACTCATGTGACTATGTGTTTGAAAAGACGTTCAAGGAGGACATTGGCGTCAATGTGAAGTCATATATTCGTTCGCTTTACACTCGGAAGAGGGAGTGAGCGAGTTATAGATATAGAGATTGTCAGATATGATAAACGCCATTAATGAAAATAGATTGAAACGAACACGTTTAAGTGAACGATATTAATCCCTAGGCAATAATTCTCATAAACATCCTACCAATATATTAGTATAATTAGATAAATTAGTATTGTAGTATTAGTTTTTATTAATTAAATACTATTTTTATCGCCTAGATAAAGTCGAGTTATGATAATTGCGGTATTCGACGATATTCTCAACCAATTCCCGTGAACATGATACCACTACTCTCCTAACCTATACTAAAACTTGACCCGTACGCTTGCGGTGAAAGTGGCAACGCTAAATTGCGGTCACCAAATTTTTGGCGCCGTTTTCGGGGATTGTGTTTTAGATTATCGTTGATATAGTTAGTAAATAACTTGATTTTAATTTAGGCATTTATTTTGTTTATAATTTTTCTTTTTAGTTTTGTTTCTGTTTACGAGGTACTTGGAGATGGATTAACGACAAGTCATTTTTAGGTTCTTTTAACAAGATTTTGAACCATTTTATTGTGCCTGGGAACGATATAATGTGTTGCTACTTTGGTTCCCGAATCATCTTTCCCGAGAGAGTATCAACTACTGAAGTTCCTCGATGGGTTACAAGCCGCAACAAGAAATTTGGTTGAAAGAGAAAACGGTACCATCTTTTTCGACCAACTAACCGTGGACGAGGCCTATTGGTTATTGGAAGACATGGCGGTTTTTTATCTTCAGAGTTGTAATTCTTTTTCAAGCTGCCAAAGCTTGGGGAAGAGTTACAACACTTCGGAGCCATGGATTGACATTCCGAACCATGATGAGGAGTCTTCACCCAATCTGGAGGAAATATTTGCTACTGTCATGGGGGTCAACTCAGAGAGTCTTGAGGGAAACAAATGACCGGATCAACGAGCACGAGGATCGTCTTAATTTTATTGAGACGATCTGCACCGACATTATACGACCGTAACGTCTTTGTAAATGCAAATCGGTCAGCTAATCTGCTTTGTTGAGGCCGAGACAGAGATGGTGGCACTGAGAGACAATCAAGCCACATTCGATTGTGAAAGCCACCAGGAGGAACCAGAGACGAGCGAAAGGAGCTTGGGAGCATTCATTAGCGATGAATCGAATGAGATAGGAACCCAAGCATGGCTCGACGATGGTGATTCTCAACCATTAGAGATCGAAATATTGATGCCCCCGTCGATCTAATAAGATCACATTTATGAGGATCCGATGTGGCTCAATTATCCTTCGCTGCCATTTGCACCGTACATTCAAGCAACCGAGCATAGAAGAAGGAGAAAAATCTTGTTGAGAGCCCGAGCCGAATAATTCCATATCTCAGCAAGCTTGAGGGTGTTCACAACCAAGACCCATATGTTGTGTTATTTGACACGTACTACGGGCGGAAGCCACTCTTTGACGAGCCCTTCGCCGTGTCAAGCTGATGACCTTAAATCAGGTGCTTCTTGGGAGGTAACCCAAGACAAGAATAAGTTAAATCCATCACAACCAACTTGATTCAGAGGTAAGATTCTCTCGCCTTCCAAGTACGTGTTCTAAACCCCAATCTTCATTATAATGCTTTATGCTTTCATTAGGATCGCTGACTGGGTTAATCTGGACATTGTCCCATTTTAAGTTGGGAGTGATGTGTATTATGTAGTATGTTTTTGTTGTAGTATAAAGTTATTGTTTTTACGTGTGCATGTTTGTGTAGGTTAGTTTGTGTTTGTTTGTATTTGTTGTTGCATGCTGAGTTTTGCATTCATCTGGACCATCACCCGATGATGAAATTACCCTCTAATTGTTTGTCGTGGTTAAGAGTAATACCTATTCATGTGTGTTCTGTGTGCTTGGCATTTTATTTAGGTAAAAATCATTCTGATCCTAAAATGCACGATCGCATAGACTCAGTGTATAACTATTCGAACGATTTGAAGCCAATTATTTTGTAATAAGTTCATAACAAATTTGAGGAATCTAGAACTTGATTGGGGGAAACTTGAGGCAAAATTATAGGTGAGGTAATTCCGGAGGCATGATTTAGGCCTTTATTTTTATCGCTTGATTCCTTTGAAGCTACCTTGTAAAATTTTATCCCTCGTTACCTTATCGAAGTCGATAACCATTTCAATTCTGAACACGTATAAATACCATATCCAATTAAAAATTTTCCAAACCATTGTTGCTAAGACAAATATGCAAATTGAGTGAAATCAAGTAGCATTAGTTTATGCTACTTGAAGTGAGCAGTTGGGGTTTGGATGAATTTTCTATTGATTCGGTATTAGTGTACTCACTTGTCGTTCTTCGTTCATATCTCTCACACCCCTTAAATTGTAATAATGGAATAAGTTTGGAGGTGTGGTGTTTGTTAAAAAAAAAAAAAAAAAAAAAAAAAAAAAAAAAAAAAACTATGTGAATAAAGTTTTATTTTCATTTCCTTTGACAAGTGAGTGCAAAGTTGTTAAATTCTTGTTCAGGGTTGTGTTTTAAATGTTTGGGGGTACGAGAGTGAGATAGCGACAAGCGTTTGTGCCTCAAGTATCGTTGAATAATAACAATTACCTGTTTTCTAATCCTGAGATACACTTGGTCAATGTTCAAAAACCAAACCAAGCCCTATTGATCTTTGCGAATTTCTGAACCTACATTAGTGGATAGTTGAGCCTGGTCAAGCATATGATTTTCCTAATCCTTATCGGTTTAAGTCATAAGCTTAGTTATTGAATAATCCAATCTGGTGTTTGGATAGTTATATATTTGATGTCTCACACACACACTTGATATGGATCTAGAATGGTTTCTACTGATATTGAGTGTCAAAATTCTAAAACACCACATGGTGCGTGTTACACCTGAACTTGGAAATATTTGGGGGTTGTTGAGGGAAAAATGTGTTGGTCGATAGAAGAATGTAAAACTCACATAGAGTTATGTTTAGGTTGTTTGTATTAGTCATTTCATTATGTTTTTTATTTTTTTTTATCTTAGTGTGAGTGTTTTGCTCGAGACTAGCAATTCTAAGTTTGGGGGTATTTGATAGGTGTAAATTACCTATCTACTTCCAAACCGAACTTGTTAGTTTTCGAGTATGTTTAGTACATATTATTACGTTTTAATTCGTTTACATTCTTTTTTCCATAAAACAGGTATTTAGGGTGAAAAGGGACTAAAACGGTCCTTATGCGGTCAAATCAGATCAAGAACGGTGAAAGAATGGTGAAAAAACAAGCAAGAATACAAGATTCTTAAAAAAAGCCCACTGCCGAGGCGTCCAAACCATCGCCGCGGCAGTGAAAATGCAGAGAAGATAAATTCTTGTTGAAAGCTCATTGCCTAGGCGGTGGGATTCACCGCTTAGGTAGTGAAACGACAAAATGTTTTTCAATTCCAGCGCCTTTTCCACCGCTGTGGCGATCTCTGAACCAACATACTCACCGCCACGGCGGTGAATCCCACCGCCACGACGGTCCCTCTACGGACAATTTAAGATATTTAGGATATTTTGGAGCCTATATATATCCTCCATTCTCATCCATTTCAAGGGTAAGACATTTTGGGAAGTCTTGAGAGCTCCGAGGCCATTCGACCAAGGGAAGATCACGTTACGAAGAAGGAGGAAGCGTTCTCGGAAAGGTTTTAGCGTCGGATCTTCGGATAAATGGAAAATTTCCTCGTTTCTCTCTTTCTCTCTTAGGTTTGGTTGAATGTTTGTACATGTTTAGCTCATTTCTAGTTGTATATAAGGCCAAGGCCATGTTTAGCTAAATATATATTGTCTAGGGCTTGATTAAATTCATGAAAACGTTGTTTATATAAAATCTATGTTTTGTTAGTGGTTGTTCATGTTTATCTGATTGTGTTTTCCATGTTGTATTGTTTATTATGCTTGTTATGATATACCGATAATACGAGATTTGACACTCGGGAGAGGTAACCATGGATTCAGACTAGGGTAAACATAACGCGACGATCCAATAACCCGAGAAAGAGTTGACTATGTGTTCGAAAAGACGTTCGAGAGGGACCTCGGTGTCAACGTAAAGTCATATATTCGCTCTCTTTACACTCGGATGAAAGAGTGAGCAAGTTATAGATACAGAGATTGTCGAATAGGATGAAGGTCATTAATGAAAATAGATTGAAACGAACACGTTTAAGTGAACGATATTAATCCCTAGGCAATAATTCCCATAAATGTCTTGCCAATATATTAGTATAATTAGATAAATTAGTATTGTAGTATTAGTATTTATTAATTAAATACCATTTTTATCGCCCAAATAAAGTCAAGTTATGATAATTGCGATATTCGACGATATTCTCAACCAATCCCCGTAAACATGATACCACTACTCTCCTAACCTATACTAAAACTTGACCCGTACGCTTGCGGTGAAAGTGGCGATGCTAAATTGCGATCACCACCTATCAGACGATGACGAAAATCCAAACCCTCTGTAATTTAAGCAAAAGAAGGAGAGAATCACAAAGATTGACTAAAATGAATCCCAGAAAACCTAGTGAGGGCTCGAATAGTTTGAAACCCTTGATTTTCTTGAAGAAATCCATGGATGGAAATGAATAGAGTTGGTGAGATGGGCTCTCAGACATTTGGAGTGAGTGTTTAAACTAAAACGCCACAAATGTTTTGGACCACATAGAAATGTATCAATAATTAAAGGGTTTAAAAAGTAATTTTTCCTTTATTTTATATATCCACTGCATGTTTCCTTGGTGGCAAATAAACAACCAACCAAGTTTTGTTGAATTCCATAACATCCAACTCGGTTTGCATAACCTTTCTCTAATGTGGGAACTTAACTACTTGATGTTAAAACTGAGGTTCAAATTATGAAAAAACATTCATGACAAAGTTCTTGTGCGGCAAAAAAAGAGAATCATATGACAAATGGTTGGACAAGGCATACAAAGTATGGCATACAATTTTTTATGTGACAATAAATTGTAGTGAAACTCTCTTAGATAAGAAGGAGTTTTAGAAAATTTTGAAGACCTTCTAGGCGGTTCAACAGTCGACAAAGGTGAAGAAAGGAGATGGCTGGGGAATAGGCGATGATGAAGGTAGAGGATCAATGGAAACCTCAAGCGATAGAATTGGTAAGGCAAGGTCGGGAAGTGGATCAATCATGCTATCGGTAGCAACAATGGAATGGAAGGGAAAACTTTCTCATAAAAACAACACCTTTGAAGACAAATATCTTCTTAGTTGTAACATCAGACAACTTATAGCCTTTCACACTAGTAGGATAGCCAAAGTAAACACAAACCCAAGCTCTTGGATCAAACTTGGTTCGATGAGCAATTAGGGTTGAGGCAAAAGCAAGGTAACCAAAAACCCTGAAGAAAGAATGAATAATCTACAGTAGTCTTGTAGAGAACCTTATAAGGTATATGATGCTGAAGCAAAAGTGAGGGCGTTCTATTAATCAAGAAAGCAGTAGTAAGAACACATTCATTCTAAAATTGAATAGGAACCCGCGATTGAAAATATAGAGCACACGCAACATTCAATAAATGTTGATGCTTCCTTTCAACCACTGAATTCTATTGTGACCTATTTACACAAGAAAACTAATGTAGAACTCCTTTCTCATAGAAATAGATAGATGCCAATTCTTTAGCATTATTAGACTAGAATCCATTAATTTTAGTATTAAATTGAGTGTCAACCATATTGAAGAGATTGAGAATGACAATAGTCACATAAAAAAAATTTCCCGAGCAAGAATACCCAAGTAAAACAAGCACAATCGTCAATGAAAGTAAAAAAATACTTGTGTCCTGAATGTGCACTCACATGATACGGTCCCCAAATGTTACAATGAATCAAATCAAATGGAAGCGGAAACATGTGATAGTGAGAAACAAATGACAATTTTCTTTGCTTATAAAGGACATATATTGAAAGGTTTAACATTATTGAACTTTAAAATTCCACAATTCAACTAATTTTTCAAAGTATCCAATCTTTTGAAAGATAATGACCATATCTATTATGCCAAATATAAGAAGAAATATGATTAACATAGGTTGAAAAATCAGATTTTCTACTAATAGGTGAAATTTATCTATCTATTTCTAAACTGAATTTGGTAGTTTTTGGGTATTCTTGTAATGTTTTAATTCATTTTTATTTATTTTTGTTCAAAGCAGGGGTTAGGAGAAAAAACGATCGAAAAGCGAGGAAATCGGTGGAAAAACGATCAAGAAGATCAAAAGATTAAGAGGATCAAAAGTTTTACCGCTGGAGCGGTGAAACAACGGAGAGATCAGAAGATTAAGAGGATCTATTTCCAAACGATCAAGAGGATCAAAAGTTTTACCACTACAGCGGTGAGATCCACCGCTGGAACAATGAAACAACAGAGAGATCAGAAACTTTCTGATCTCTCACCGCTGCAGCGATGATGCTGAAGCAAAAGTGGGGGTGTTCTATTCATCAAGAAAGCAGTAGTAAGAACATATTCATTCCAAAATTGAATAGAAACCCGCGATTGAAAATATAGAGAACGTGCAACGTTCAACAAATGTTGATGCTTCCTTTCAACCACTGAATTCAGTTGTGACCTATCCACACAATTAAACTAATGTAGAACTCATTTCTCATAGAAATCGATAGATGCCAATTCTTTAGCATTATCAGACTAGAAGCCATTAATTTTATTATTAAATTGAGTGTCAACCATATTGAAGAGATAGAGAATGACAATAGTCACATAAAAAAAATTCCTGAGCAAGAATACCCAAGTAAAACAAGCACAATCGTCAACGAAAGTCAGAAAATACCTGTGTCCTGAATGTGCACTCACATGATACAGTTCCCAAATATCATAATGAATCAAATCAAATGGAAACAAACATATGTGGTTGTGAGAAACAAATGACAATTTTCTTTGCTTAGCTAAAGGACATATATTGAAAGGTTTAACATTATTAAACTTTGAAATTCCACAATTCAACCGATTTTTCAAATGACAATTTTCTTTGCTTAGCTAAAGGACATATATTGAAAGGTTTAACATTATTAAACTTTGAAATTCCACAATTCAACCGATTTTTCAAAGTATCCAATATTCGGAAAGATAATGAGCATGTCTATTATGCCAAATATGAGCAGAAATATGATTAACATATGCTGAAAAATCGAATTTTGTACTGATAGGTGAAATTTATCTTTCTATTTCCAAACCGAATTTGATAGTTTTCGAGTATTCTTGTAATATTTTAATTTGTTTTTATTTATTTTTGTTCAAAGCAAGGGTTAGGAGTTGAAAAGCGAGAAAATCGATGGAAAAACGATCAAGAGGATCAAAATATTAAGAGGATCAAAAGTTTTACCTCTGGAGCAGTGAAACAATAGAGAGATCAAAAACTTTCTGATCACTCACCGCTGTAGTGATGAGATCCACCGCTGCAGCGGTGAAAGAGCAGAATTCCACTGACTTCCTACTGCTGCTGCAGTCAATCCCACCGCTGCAGCGGTGAACCTGCCGACATCCTCACCGCTGCAGTGGTGCTTTTGACTGCTACAGCTGTGAAGCCCCTATCTATAAAGTGTTTTAGGATATTTTTCTAGATATTTTGTTTTTGTCCCCTTATGTTCCTGGTTCGATCCTACTTTTTTTAAAACACTTTGGGAGTGTTTTTGAGAGCTCTCATCTAACCAAATAGGAGGAACACAATTGGAGAAAGGGAAACAAGATCGAAGCGATTTTTACGGACGCCGCCTTCAGATAACGAATATTCTTTGATGCGAACTTCTCCAAGGATTAGTGAGACTCGAAATCAATTTAGAGTTTCTTCGCAAAGGATCGAATCTAAATTCTTATTTGAAAATGAAGAACACAAGAAAATACAGAAAGTTGATAGATTACCTTGACCCGACGTTTATGAATGAAACGCGAACCAAAGGTATAAGAGAATCTTTGACCCAATAATTACAAGAGAATCACGAATCAAAGAGGTTGAACGACACAAGAAAACTTGATAAGTTTAGAAAAGTTCTTTGAAGAACTCAAGAGAAAATCCTCCCAAAATATATTAATTAATATCAAAAGTGTCAAATTTGTAGGTCTACAAAGCCCCTTAAATAGGCGACCAAGAGAATAAGAAAGAAACCCTAGTACACTTGGAAATTCGTGGGTCTACATGGAGGAAAAAAGAAATCCTAAAATCTAATTGCTAAATAAAGAATAAGGAAGTAATAGGTATGATCTATCTATCTATTTTCAAACTGAACTAAGTTAGTTTTTTAGCGTTTTTATAGTATTTTATTACATTTTAATTAGTTTTTATTCTTTTTGTATAAATCAGGTATTTGGGTTGAAAATGTATTAAATCAAAGCGTAAACGAACAAATCAGACCAAGAACGGTCGAAGAATGGTAAAAAAACAAGCACTAAGACAATAATCAAAATAGCAGCCCACCGCTTAAGCGTCTAGACCACCGCCTAGGCGGTGAAAATGCAGAGAGGGCCTAAATATATTGGAATTTAGGCCCTTTCTACATTTTCACCACCTAGGTAATGGTCTGAACGCCTAGGCGGTGGGCTGCTGTTTTGATTATTGCCTCCGTGCTTGTTTTTTCACCGTTCTTTGATTGTTCTTGGTCCGATTTGTTCGTTTATGCTCCAATTTCATACATTTTTAACCTACACACCTGATTTATACAAAAAGAATAAAAACTAATTAAAATGTAATAAAATACTATAAAACAATACTTTAAAACTAAAAAAAAACGATTTGGAAATGTATAGGTAGATCACACCTATCAAATACCCCTAAACTTGAAATTTTGCTAGTCTTCGAACAAAACACTCACACTAAAAACACAATGAAATAAAATAGCAAACAACCTAAAAATAATCTAAACATAACGACATGCGTGTTTTACATTCTTCTAACGACCAAGTCATGTTTCCCTCAACAACTGCCAGTCATATCGAGTTTAGGCGATAAAACACATCATGTGGTTCTAGAATTTTGACATACAATAATGGTGAACGCCATTCTAGATCTTGTAAACATGTTTGTGCAAGACTCAATAATATAGCTATACAACGACTGGATTGGATTGTCCACCAACGAAATTCATGATTTAGACCATATAGGACTAGGATTTCCAACAAATACAAACAAACATAAACTAACCTAAACAAACATGCACACAAGAAAACAATAAAACATTTAACATACTATACTACATATCACATCCGAACTTAAAATGGATAGTGTCCTCAGTGACCCAATCATCATTCTCAACATTATGAAATTAAAGCATGCTGACGAAGGGGGTTTAGAACACGTACCTGGGAGGCGAGAGAATCTCTCCTCTGAATGAATTCGGCTGTAACGGGTTTAATTTATTTTTGACCTTAGGTTGCCTCCCAAGAAACGCGTGGTTTAATGTCCTCAGCCCGACATATTCAGAACACCCTCAAGCTTGGCGAGATATTGCTTTGTTCGGCTCGATCTTTCAATGACACGCCTCACCGGATTATGTGCGTGGCCACGCACTATAAAATGGCTCAGAATCCCGTTGAAATGAATGCATCAATACCCGTTGATCTAACATTGCCAAGTACCCTGCATAAGAAATAAAAACAAAAGTACAAAACAAAAATTATATACAAAAGAAATACCTAAAGTAAAATCTGGTCATTTATTCACAATATTGATAATAACAAAAAAACACAATTCTCGGCAACGGCGCCAAAAACTTGGTGGCAATTGTCGGAAACTGAATTCGACAAACACAATCCCCGGCAACGGCACCAAAAACTTGTACGACGAGCATTTTTGCACGCTCGCGTATTGACCACTCACAATGGTACGAGATCAAAGTTTTAGTATAACGGATCTTGAAGATCAGGTATCGTATCCACAAGTATTGGTTGTCATTATTATCGAGTACCGTAATTGTCATGACCTAACTTTATCTAGGCTAAAAAGAATGATTTTAAATTAATTAATACTTATACTAATATAACCTAATTTAATCTATACTAATTATACTAATACGAGATGGTTAGGGGATGGATTATCTAGGGATTAACTTTAAACGCGTTTGATTTCGTTTAGTTTACAATAATGGTGTTCGACCTATTTGACAATCTCAGTTCGTAAACTTCCCTGCCAGCTCTCCCGAGTGTAAGACGAAGGAATACGTGATTTCGTGTCAACGAAGAAGTCCCCTTCAATGTCTTAATGACCCTAGGTCATGTGAGTTTTTCCCCAATGTCATTGATTGCACACAATCCAACTCCCTCCTAGGTTATTGGATCGTCGCGTTGTGTTTACCCTATCGACAATCTCAATTCGTAAACTCCCCTACCACCTCTCCCGAGTGTAAGACGAGCGAATAGGTGACTTCGTGTCAGCGAAGAAGTCCCCCTCAAAGTCTTAACAATCCTAGGTCACATGAGCCCCAACGTAATCGATTGCCTACAATCTAACTCCTTCCCGGGTTATTGGATCGTCGCGTTGTGTGTTTACCCTATCGACAATCTTAGTTCGTAAACTCTCCCACCACCTCTCTCGAGTGTAAGATGAGGGAATACGCGACTCCATGTCAACTAAGAAGTCCCCCTCAAAGTCTTAACGATCCTAGGTCACATGAGTCTTGCCCCAACGTAATCGATTGCCTACAATCTAACTCTTTCCCGGATTATTGGATTGTCACGTTGTGTTTACCCTAGTCCGAATCCGGGGTTACCTCTTCCGAGTGTCAAACCCCAAATTCTCAATATATCTATCTAAGCATAATAAACAAACAATACGGCAAACACAATCAAACTAGCGAAGAACAATCATTAAAGAAACACAACTCAAACAAAACTAAGGTTTTATACATAATATTAATATCATATATAATCCATGTTTAACTTATTGTCATAACCATTTATACATTGAAATCTAGCTAAACATGCTCAAACAAATATAGAAGTTAAGAAATAAAAGGAAAAATGGATGAACTTAGCCGTAGTCTGAAGATTAGCCGCTAAACTTGGAATTTTGCTAGTCCTCGAGCAAAACACTCACACTAAAATGAAAAACGCAACGAAATCAAACGTGTTTAAGTAAATAAAGTTAATCCCTAGATAATCCATCCCCTAACTATCTCGTATTAGTATAATTAGTATAGATTAAATTAGGTTATATTAGTATTAGTATTAATTAAATTAAAATCATTCTTTTTAGCCTAGATAAAGTTAGGTCATGACAATTACGGTACTCAATAATAACGACAACCAATCCCTATGGATACGATATCCGATCTTCAAGATCCATTATACTAAAACTTTGACCTTGTACACTTGCGAGTAGTCAATATGCGAGCATGCAAAAATGCTTTTCGTACAAGTTTTTGGCGCCGTTGTTGGGGATTGTGTTTGTCGAATTCAGTTTTCGACAATTGCCACCAAGTTTTTGGCGTCGTTGCCGGTGATTATGTTTTTTTCGTTATTATCGATATTGTGAGTAAATGACCCAATTTTACTTTAGGCATTATTGTAAACCCCTAAATTAGGTATATGGAAATTGTGATTTCGTTTAGTTTATCATTTTAGTGTGAGTGTTTTGCTCGAGAACTAGCAAAATTCCAAGTTTTGGGGTATTGATAGGTGTGATCTACCTATCAATTTCCAAACCAATTTTGTTAGTTTTAGAGTATTTTTTTATAGTATTTTATTACATTTTAATTAGTTTTTAATCTTTTTGTATAAATCAAGTGTGTGGATTAAAAATATTTGAAATCGGAGCGTAAACGAACAAATCGGATCAAGAACGGTGGAAAAACAAGTACGGAGGCAATAATCAAAACAGTAGCCCACCGCCTAGGCGGTGAAAATGTAGAGAGGGCCTAAATCTGCTAGAAGCTGACCGCCTAGGCGGTGAAACTACAGGATGGTTACCAAATCCACCACTGTCTTCACCGCTGCGACGATCAATGAACTGACATACCTACCGCCTAGACGGTGACCTCTGCACAAATTTAGATATTTTTTGAGATATTTTCTCAATTTAATCCCCTCTCATCTCCTGTCCTTTGAGCAACCTCCGGCCATTAGAGCCCTTAGGGCTTAGTTTAGAATAGAGAGAGAGTATGGGGAGTGCTCAAACAAATCCGAATGAGACGATTACCACGCGGAGAAGGAGAAACGATCGGTGGACAGGTTTAGTGGCTAATCATCGGACTACGGCTCAGTTCATCCGTTTTTCCTTTTATTTCTTAACTTATATATTTGTTTGAGCATATTTAGCTCAATTTCAATGTATAAATGGTTATGACCATGAGTTAAACGTGGATTATATATGGGATTAATATTATTTATAAAAACGTAGTTTTGTTTGAGTTGTATTTCTTTAATGATTGTTCTTCGCTAGTTTGATTGTGTTTACCGTATTGTTTGTTTATTATGCTTAGATAGATATATTGAGAATTTGGATTTTGCCACTCGGAAGAGGTAACCCCAGATTCGGACTAGGGTAAACAAATGCGACGATCCAATAACCCAGGAGAGAGTTGAATTGTAGGCAATCGATGACGTTGGGGTAAGACTCACGTGACCTAGGGTGGTTAAGATGTTGAGGGGGACTTCTTCGTTGACACAAAGTCACACATTCCCTCGTCTTACACTCAGGAGAGGTGGCGGGAGAGTTTACGAAGTGAGATTGTCGATAGGGTAAACACAGCACGACGATCCAATAACCCGAGAGGGAGTTGGATTGTGTGCAATCAATGACGTTGGGGTGAGACTCACGTGACCTAGGGTTATTTAGACATTGAGGGAGAATTCTTCGTTGATACGAAGTCGCGTATTCCCTTGTCTTACACTCGGGAGAGGTGACGGGAGAGTTTACAAACTGAGATTATCGAATAGGTCGAACACCATTATTGTAAACTAAAAGAAATCAAATGCGTTTAAGTAAATAAAATTAATCCCTAGATAATCCATCCCCTAACTATCTCGTATTAGTATAATTAGTATAGATTAAATAAGGTTATATTAGTATTAGTTTAAGTAATTAATTAAATACATTTTTTTTCGCTTAGATAAAATTAGGTCATGACAATTACGATACTCGATAATAACGACAACCAATCTCTATGGATACGATACCCGATCTTAAAGATCACATTATACTAAAACTTTGACCTCGTGAAATTCATGACTTAGACCTTATAAGACTAGGATTTCCATATGCCTAATTGGTGGATAATCCAATCCGGTCTTGGATAGATATATTATTGAGTCTCGCACAAACACGTTAACAAGATCTAGAATGGCATTTACCATTATTGAATGTTGAAATTCTAGAACACTACATGGTGTGTTTTACTGCTTGAACGCGATACGACTAGCGATTGTTGAGGGAAAAATGATTTGGTCGGTAGAAGAATGTAAAACTCGCATATCGTTATGTTTAGATTGTTTTTAGGTTGTTTGTTATTTAATTTAGTTGTGTTTTTCATTTTAGTGTGAGTGTTTTGCTTGAGGACTAGCAAAATTCCAAGTTTTAGAGTATTTGATAGGTATGATCTACCTATCTATTTCTAAACCGAACTAAGTTAGTTTTCGAGTATTTTTATAGTATTTTATTACATTTTAATTAGTTTTTATTCTTTTTGTATAAATCAGGTGTGTGGGGTGAAAATGTATGAAAATTGAGCATAAACGATTAGATCGAATCAAGAACGGTCGAAGAACGGTGAAAAAACAAGCACGAGGGCAAAATTCTGAAAACCAGCCCACCGCCTAGACATCCAGACTACCGCTTAGGCAGTGAAAATGTAGAGAGGGCCTAAATCTGCTGCAAGCTCACCGCTTAGGCAGTGAAAATGAAGGATGGTCACCAAATTCACCGTTGTCTTCACCGCTACGGTGATCAATGAACCGATATACCCACTGCCTAGGCGGTGAATCCCACCATCTAGGTAGTCTTCTCTATACCAGATTAGATATTTTTTGAGATATTTTCTCTATTTAATCCCCTCTCCTTTCTTCTCTTTGGATCCTTCTTCGGCCATTAGAGCCCTTAAGGCTTAGTATAGAATAGAGAGAGAGTATGGAGAGTGCTCAAACAAATCTGAAGGAGAAGATTACCATGCAGAGAAGGAGAAGTGATCGGTGGACGATTTTAGCAGCTAATCTTCTCATTCGAATTTGTTTGATCACTCCCCATACTCTCTCTCTATTCTATACTAATCCCTAAGGACTCTAATGGCCAGAGAAGGATCCAAGGACAAGGGAGAAGAGTGGATTAAATAGAGAAAATATCTCAAAAAATATCTAAATCTATGCAAAAGTCACTGCCTAGCCAGTGGGTATATCGGTTCATTGATCGCCGCAGCGGTGAAGATAGCGGTGGATTTAGTGACCATCCTATAGTTTCATCGCCTAGGCGGTGAGCTTCTAGCAGATTTAGGCCCTCTCTACATTTTCACGGCCTAGGCGGTGGGCTGCTATTTTGATTATTGCCTCCGTGCTTGTTTTTCCACCATTCTTCGACCGTTCTTGGTCCGATTTGTTCATTTACGCTCCGATTTCATACATTTTTAACCCACACACCTAATTTACACAAAAAGAATAAAAAATAATTAAAATATAATAAAATACTATAAAACAATATTCTAAAACTAACAAAAGCGGTTTGAAAATAGATAGGTAGATCACACCTATTAGGAAGCTTCCTAATTTGCCTTACATTCCTAGTTAGAAAATGAAAAGATTTACTTGGCAGTCAAGCCTTGCAAATCAACCTAAAAAATAATTAAAAGACTTAAAATATTAAAATAAATAAAATAAAATTTGTAGGTCTCATTCTTGGCCCGTTCAGGATCACTCTTTAAGCCCATTCGCTTACCTTGATGAGGTGGACTAGGCCTTGATTGTCCGATAGACCTTATTTGGGCTTAACTATTGTATATATGGGCCAAGTCTCTTGAATTAGCCCATTAAGTGCTGCATTGATTTTTCTTTGATCTTGTCCTAATAATAGGCCCAACTTGAACATGTAACGGATCCTCTAATAGTGTTCATTGATTCTCATCATTCCCCCTCTCTTCAAAAAGGATTCGTTCTCGAATCTTTACCATAGTCTTGTTAATAGTTAGGCAATTATCAAACATTCACCAAGTCCCATCCTTCCTAGGCACAAGTAGTACTCGTACCGCACACGGACTCATGCTTTTTCATATGTGTCCTTTGGCCATCAACTCCTCAACTTGCTTTTGAAGTTACCTTGTCTCCTCCGAATTATGCCCATAGGCTAGTTGGTTATGAGTCATTGCACTGACCACAAAATAGATTTGATGCCCGATCCCTCTATTAGGAAGACATCCACTATGCACATTGATAGGTGCGAAAAACTTATTTATTTCCAAACCGAATTTGTTAGTTTTCAAGCGTTTTAGTTATATTTAATTGTGTTTTAGTTTGTTTTAGTGTAAAACAGGTGAAGGGACATCAAAGGACGATAAACAAGTGAAAACGGTGGAGAAACGGTGAACAAAATATACAAAACAGGGTTTCGGTGAATGAAGACCACCGCCTAGGCGGAAGTTCCACCGCCTAGGCGGAAGTTCCACCGCCTAGGCGCAAAAGAGGCAGAATGTTGGAGTGCTGAAGGGCTGAACCACCGCCTAGGAAAGAAAACCACCGCCTAGGCGAGAAAACGACAGATTGTTATGCCAACAACCATCGCCTAGGCGAAAAAACCACCGCTTAGGCGAAGTTACCGACAGAAGCTTAACCTACTTAAAGCCACCGCCTAAGCGGTGAACTACCGCTTAGGTGGTGACACTCTGCATAGAAATATCTATTTTTAGATATTTTGAAGATATTTCCAAACCTTACCTATAAAACCCCTTTCTCCACCAAACCTCGAAAAGCCCTTAGACGTGAGAGGAGGCTCCGCTTGACATCTTGAGAGCTCCCTTCCACCTTAGTTAGGTTTAGGTAATTTAGGAAGTATATTAGATTAGTTTAGGAGTTGTTCTTGGCCAATCCTTGAAGAGCTAGAAGAGGAAGTTCATCAACGGAGAAGAGGAAGTTCGAGATGACTGTTCTTTGGCGAAAGTGGACTACTCCACTTTGAGATTTGGCTTTTCTTCCCTTATTTCCATATTTGTATTAAATGTTTAGTGTTGATAATGATAATATCCTCTTGATTAAATGTTGTATTGGCTAAGAACATGTTAGTGTAAATTAGAGATTAGTTAGGGAAAGGAGTAGTTGTGTAAATACTCGTTTGGTTTAATATACGTTTCTTTAACGGTTGCTGCTTTTAAGTCTGATTGTGTTTATCATTTGATGACGATATTAGTATGCTTGTTATGGTATTGGGGTTGGATTTGAGAATCTAGGGTTTGACACTCGGAAGAGGTAACCCTAGATTCGGACTAGGATAAACATATCGTTACGACCTAACGACCCGAGAGGGCGTTAGTTAGTGTGCAATCGATGACGTTGGGTCAAGACTCACATGGCCTAGAGTCGTTAAGACATTGAGGGGGGACCTCTTCGTCGACACGAAGTCGCGTATTCCCACATCTTACACTAGGAAGAGGTGGCAGAGGAGTTTACGAACCGAGATTGTCGGATACCTAAACTCCGTTATTGTTAACTAAACGAAATCAAACGTATATTAAGTGAACGAAACCAATCCCTAATTAATCAACTTAGTTAGAATAACCCACTAATATTAGTTTAGCTTAGTTTAATTTCAATTCATGTCTTCCATCGTCAGGATAACATGAGACTACGTTAATTGCGGTATTCAGTTCAATTATTCACACTTTTCTCTGTGAGAACGATATCCGATCTTCAAGATCCACTATATTAAAACTTTAGACCTCGTATACTTGTGAACGTAAGTACGCGTGCACATTTTCGCACCCCTACCAAGTTTTTTCATCATGAAACATGCCTTTATATTCCTACAACAAATAAACAACAACACTAGGCAAAGATTTGTCAATTTTGTTAGTGGTAAAACAAGCCTCTTTGTACAAGAGTACAAATATAGGCTGATTTGTATAAAAACAAATCTCTTGACATCACTTGCCTTAGCATAAAAACTCACTTGTTTTTCTGTTTTTCTCTCATTTTTTTTCACTCTCTTTCTATTTTTCACTATTTTTTCTCTTTTCACACTCCTCTTTCTCATATTTTTTTGAACTCATCTCACAAGTTTTTTTCAACTCATTCTTTCTTTTCAATTTTATTTTATTCTCATTCTCTTTTTCTTGTTCTATGTCATCTTCCGCAACTTGAGCACTTAGAGCATGCCAAGCCACAAGTATCTCTCCCTCCACTAGGTACTCCACTTCATCATCACGAGTATCCTCAAGTTATGGCATTTGGTCATCATCATTCTTTTTTTCGGTTTCCACTTCTCCATCAACATGTACTATCATGGTCTTATTATTTAGGCATTGTGAAGCTATGTGACCTATTCCCAAACTGCAAAAACATTCAATATCACGATTACGAGTTTGGGTTTTAGTTTTACCTTTGTTGGTATTGGGCACATCATCTCTCATGTTCGGCGGTTCGGTTTGGAACGCAAAAACAGCCACTTCATCTCTCCTCCTATTAGGCCTCCATGAAGTGGAGGAGCTCGGGTTTTGAAATGACCGAGTTCCCTTCATTTTAAGTTGTTGTTCCACCTTTATTGTCATGTGCACCATGTCCTCCAACTCCACATAATGTTGCAACTCCACCATGTTGGCAATCTCCCAATTCAGCCCATTTAAGAACTTTGCGATGGTAGCTTCTCTATCTTCCTCAACATTAGCTCAGATCACAGTGATCTCCATCTCTTTGTAGTAATCATATACGCTCCAATATCCTTGAGGAAGACTTTGTAACTTCTGGTACAAATCCCTATATTAGTGACTAGGGACAAACTTCTTCCTCATTATGTCCTTCATTTCAGCCCACGTCTCAATAGACCTCTCATGGTTTCTCCTCCTATTTATCACAAGTTTATCCCACCATATTATAGGATAGTCAATAAACTTAATTACAACAAGTTTTACCTTTTTCTCCTCAGAGTAGTTGTGGCACTCAAAGATCAACTGTACCTTCTTCTCCCACTCCAAGTATACTTCAGGGTCATTTTTTTCTTGGAATGACGGTATCTTCACCTTGATACTTTCTAAGTTATTATCAAGTCACTCTCCATATCTATCTTCTCTATTACCATATTCACGCATAAATCTGCCCAAGCTCACATTAGAGGCGCGATCGTCTTCATCTAGGTCATTCCCATAATCATCTTCATATTCGAACCGAGGCTAATTTCTCTCTCTTCGTTGCTGGTGGCCGCTAATTAAGCGCTGTCACTTTCATCGCAAGCGTACGGATCAAGTTTTAGTATAGTGGACCTTTCGGTCGGGTATCGTATCCACAGGGATTGGTTGAGATTACTATCGAGTATCGCGATTGTCATAAACTAATTTTATCTAGGCGCTAAAAATGGAATTTAATTTAATACTAATACTAAACTAAAATACTAATTAAGTTAACTATACTATAAACACTAATTTAAGATTGTTCAGGGGAGTAGATTGCCTAGGGATTAACTTTATTTACTTAAATGCGTTTGATTTTGTTTTAGTTAACATTAACAGCGTTTGGCGTATCCGACAATCTCGGTTCGTAAACTCCCTCGCCACCTTTTCCGAGTGTAAGACTGGGGAATACGTGGCTTCGTGTCAACTCTGAAGTCCCCCTCAATGCCTTAACGACTCTAGGTCACGTGAGTCTCGCCCCAACATCATTGATTGCACACTTTCTAACGCCCTCCCTGGTCGTTAAATTGTCGTGTTGTGCTAACCCTAATCTGAATCCGAGGTTACCTCTCCCGAATGTCAAACCCCATATTCTCAATATATCTAAACTAGCATATAATCATAGAAAACATGGAAACACAATCAAAATTATAAAGAACAACCATAAACGAAATACAAATTCAACCAAAACTACATTTTCATAAATAATACGTTAATCCCTATTACAATCCACGTTTAACTCATGGCCCTAACCACTTATACAATGTAGAATAAGTTAAACATGCTCAAAAATTACCAAAATGAATAAAATAAAGAGAAAAAATGAGCGACTTAGCCGATATCCGATGATTTGCCACTAGAAACGTTGATCGATCACTTTCCTCGATGATCCTCCACCTCGGGTTGAGAGATCTCCCCCTAAAATCCCTAAATATACCCTTATATATAGCCTAAGGGGCTCAAAAATTCAAGAGAGCAAGAGAGAGACCGGAGAAGGGGGAGGAGAGGGGGTATTTATAGCCAAAATATCCAAAAAATATCTAAAAATATCTTAAGACTGTACAGGAGAAATCCGCCTAGGCGAAGAAAACTTTTCCTAGGCGAAATCAGGTCGGTTCGGCTGATCGCCTAGGTGGTGAAGTAGGCGGTGGACTGGGAGAACATTTTGTTGGATTTTTGCCTAGGCGGAGAAAACTTCGCCTAGGCGAGCGGCTGTCAGTAGCCCATCTTCGTCTTCTGCTGGATTTCTGCCTAGGCGATCGTTCGTTAGTAAAATTTTGCTCTTTTCTCAGCTTTTTTACCGCCTAGGCGGTGGGCCTGTTTCATATTTTAGCCTCCGAGCTTGTTTATCCACCGTAACTTCAAACCGCTTTGGTTCGATCTCATCGTTTTCGCTCCAGTTCCTATCTTTTTGCCCCACACACCTGATTTATACAAAAAGAATAAAAACATATTAAAGCATATAAAAATAACTATAAACTTACTCGAAAACTAACAAATTCGGATTGAAAATACGTAGGTAATTTACACCTATTAGTTGCACATTAAGAGCTCTAGGTCGCTACCTCCTTTTGTGCACTAGACTCAACTTTATCTAGTGGCTCATGCACTTCATCAAACTGCAAGTTCAACCATTGAAGCTTTTGCTCCAAGGCCTTGTAAAAAACTTTTACGTCCATGACATCCCTCATTTCCAGTGCTTTATCGGACGAGCCTTTGTTTGTTTCTTGGGATATGTTTAGTAACCTGCAAAATAAAGTTAGCAAACCTCACAAACACTCCCTCACATGTTTACACTCAAACTATATCACTCCACTCGTGTATCACTCAAATTTAATTTTTACCCACTCTTTACTTTACTCTTTTAGTTCTTTATTGAACTTCACCAATCTCAATTAGAAATTTCCTTGTAGCAATCCAAACTCAACAAATTGATTCACTAAGAATGAGCTTTTAGGAACAAAAACAAAGCGAACAAGAAGAGCACAAAGAAAAGTTTATGGCATAGAACACGAAGAAATAATTCTCATTTTTTTGGGGGGGGGGGAGGGGTTGCTGAATTTTCATTTTTTTTGTTTGTTCGTTTTTGTTTTTTTTTTTTTTTAAATACAGCAACTTTAAATTGAGATTTGAAGATTCACACTAAGAAAAAATGAAAATTGACCAAATTTGATTATATATTTTGGCCAAGAAAATTTTAACGTAGGAATGAACTAATTACAATGAAGGAAAGAAAAAAAATATAAAAAGGATAGATGAAACTTAATTTAGATCTTACTCTGATTACCAAATGATGCGAACCTCACCAAGGATTAGTGAGACTTGAAACCAATTTAGGGTTTTTTCGCAAAGGATCGAATCTAAATTCAGATTTGAAAACGAAGAACACAAGAAAATACCAAAAGTTGATAGATTACCTTGACTCAGCATTTATGAATGAAATGTGAACCAAAGGTATAAGAGAATCGTTGACCCAATGATTACAAGAGAATCACAAACCAAAAAGGTTGAATGCCACAAGAAAACTTGATAAGTTCAGAAAAGTTCTTTGAAGAACTCAAGAGAAAATCCTCCCAAAATATAGTAATCAACATCAAAAGTGTCAAATTCGTAGGTATGCAAATCCCCTTAAATAGGCGGCCAAGAGAATAAGAAATAAACTCTAGTATACTTGGAAATTCATGAGTCTACATGGAGGAAAAAGGAAACCCTAAAATCTAATTGCTAAATAAAGAATAAGGAAGCTTTCTAATTTGCCTTACATTCCTAGTTTGAAAAGGAAAAG
Organism: Eucommia ulmoides; assembly: GCA_016647705.1. Classification (NCBI taxonomy): domain Eukaryota; kingdom Viridiplantae; phylum Streptophyta; class Magnoliopsida; order Garryales; family Eucommiaceae; genus Eucommia; species Eucommia ulmoides. The sequence goes on from CM028339.1 coordinate 34,696,647, forward strand.
ATTTACTTGGCAATCAAGCCTTATAAATCAGCCTAAAAAATAATTAAAAGACTTAAAATAATAAAATAAATAAAATAAAATTCGTGGGTCGCATTCTTGGTCCATTCAGGATCACACTTTAAGCCCATTTGCTTGCCTTGATGAGGTGCACTAGGCCTTGATTGTCCGCTAAGCCTAATTTGGACTTAACTATTGTACATATGGGCCAAGTCTCTTGAATTAGCCCATTAAGTACTGCATTGATTTTTCTTTGTTCTTGCCCTAATAATAGGCCCAACTTGAACATGTAACGGATCCTCTAATGGTGCTCATTGATTCTCATCATTCTCCCCTATTTCTCTCTTTATTCTTAACTCATTTTTGGTTGTTTGAACATGTATATATAGATTATTATTGAATATATGGTTATGGCCAAGAGCTAAACGTTGATTATCTATGGGATTGATGTAGTTTACTAATATACGTTGTTTGTTTGAATCTATGTTTCGTTAACGGTTGTTCTTGCTTATTCAATTGTTTTTACCGTTCTTTCACTTCATTTATATACTTGTTAAGATATATTGAGAAATCTAGGTTTGACACTTGGGAAATGTAACCACGAATTTGGACTAGAGTTTAAACACAACGCTATAATCTAATGACCCAGGAGGGTATTAGAAAGTGTGCAATGCATGAGGTTGGGGCGAGATTCATGTGACCAAGTGTCGTATAGACACTCGAGGGGAAAATTTTAGGCAAAATTCTAAGCGAAATAATTCAGGAAATATGATTTAGGCATTCATTTTGATTGCTTGAGCCTTTGAAACTTACCATGTAATATCATTTATCACTTGTTACCCTGTCGAAGCCTATTAGCTGTTTCAATTCCAAACACATAACTGATAGGTGTGATTTATCTATTTATTTCCAAGCCAGTTTTGTTAGTTTTAGAGTATTTTTATAGCATTTTTATATGTTTTAATATGTTTTTATTCTTTTTGTATTAAAACAGGTGTATGGGGGTGAAAAAGTATGAAAACATATCATAAACGATGAAATCGGATCAAGAACGATGGAAGAACAGTGGGAAAACAAGCATATAGGCATAATTCTAAAAATTGGCCCACTGCCGTGGTGGTCAATATGCAGATAAGTCCATTTTGTTGCTGGAAGCCCACCGCCGAGGCAATGAAACAATATGATATTTTATGCGCCCACTGTTGCCTCCACCGCTGTGGCAAAGATCAAACCGACATACTTACCGCCGTGGCGGTCACTCTGCACACAGAATTAGATATTTCTTTTGATATTTTGCTCCCTATATATTGCTCATCTCCTCTCCTCCGGCCATTTAACACCCCCTCTAAACCCCTTAGAATATATTTAGGGTTAGGTTGAGAGATTTTTTAAGGAGATCTCACAACCCGAAGAAGAAGAAGAAAAAAAAGAAGAAGAAGAAGAAGGAAGTGATCGTTCAATGGTTTTAGCGCTATATCTTTGGATATCGGCTAAGTCTTTCATTTCTTTTCTTTATTTTCTCAATTTTGGTAGTTGTTGAGCATGTTTAGCTCATTTTAAATTGTATATATGGTTATGGCCATTGGCTAAACATGGATTGTTTAGGGATTAATATAAATTTATGAATATGTTGTTTGATTGAATTATGTTTCGTTAGAGGTTGTTCTTCGATGTTTGATTGTGTTTATCATTCTTCTATTGTTTGTATGCTTGTAATGATATATAGAGAATACGGGATTTGACACTCGGGAGAGGTAACTCCTGATTCGGACTAGGGTAAACACAATGCGACGATCCAATAACCCGGGAGAGAGTTGGAGAGTGTGCAATCAATGATGTTGGGGCAAAACTCATGTGACTTAGATTCGTTAAGACATTGAATGGGACTTTTTTATTGACGCGAAGTTGCATATTCACCCGTCTTACACTTGAGAGAGGTGGTGAGTGAGTTTCCGAACCGAGATTATCAGATAAGTCGAACGCCATTAATGTAAACTATAACAAAATCAAACTTATTTAAGTAAATTAAGTTAATCCCTAGGTAATCTTTTCCCTTAACAATCTCATATTAATATTGTTGATCCCGAGATTTTGATGAACAATTAAGTATTGATGTTTTGGTGAAACTAATGTTTAATTGAAGTGTTTCAGTGATTTAAAGTTTCAATAATGAAGACGTCAAATTAAATAGATGCTAAATGAATATGTTAAGATGATGAAGAAGAATTAAGAGTTTGAAGAAATTAGGAAAAACAACCCAGGTGAATCTTAACTCTTAATATCCCATTTAGGAACACACATATGGCACAAAATGTATTTGATCTTTTATGTGTGTTTTGATTAAGTTAAATTATTTGCTCCTATGTGAAATAAGAAGAAATAATTTTGAATGACTAAAATAGAATATAAGAATATTAATGGAGCTAATTAAGAGAGGAAAATGGTTAAAGGGACAAAATCGTAAAATAAAATGAGTTAAAAATGTATTTAGAGAAGAGATCTAGTGACAGCAGTCGACTGGTAAGTCAACTGGTGAAAGAAGGCTGAACTCTCTAAATCAAGGAGTCGATCGACAAGTCGACCGGTAAAAGAAGGCTGAATTCTCTGAATCAAAAGGTCGACTAATAGGTCGACCGGTACAAAAAGGAAGAACTCTTTGAATCTACAAGTTGACCAGGCGGTCGATCCATGCACGCAACAACGATAGTTTGGCTACAACCTGAATTGGGCGGTCGATAAGGTAGTCGACTGAATGCGCTGTTTCAAGATACTGTTTGATCCGAGATTATATCTAAAAGTAGCCATTTTCTGTTAGGATTTGAGAGAGATTTCGAGAATATTCTCTATATTTAAGATATGGTTCATATACTAATTAAATCCTATTAATATGGTTCATTAAATATTAATGTTTCTTAATTTGGTACTTGAAATAGATTTTATACTTATTTATTAAGATTGAGAAATACTTTGGGGGTTTAATTGAGAGATTTGAAAGATGTTTTTAAGTGGAATTGAACCTAAATGAAGTCCTTATGATATAAAGGGTCTATAAGAGTTTTTATTTGTCATGACACATGTAAACTAACCGTTAGACGGTTGATTACGTATTCCTTTAAATAAACCTGCGAATTTTTATTTAGGACTAATCATTCTAAGAGAGAAAATCCATCTATTACCAAGAGAGATTAGAATTTATCAATTGAGTGAGCTTTTCTAAGAGATATCTTATTGAGAATTGAGTGAGCTTTTCTAAGAGAATCATTTGCTGATCATTGTTGCTACCAATTTTGAAGTTACATTGCAATACTATTTTCTTTCGGTGGATTCCGGGTGAAATCTTTTCATATTGGTTATTGTTTGTTTATTATTCTATATTTAGAAATTGATCTTAGAAATTATTTCTGATTTTTGAAGAAAATATTTTTACAAATAATTTCTTGAATCTGATTATGTACTCTAATTTGCTAGCCATATCTTGTTGAAATCAGATGTTTGTATCTCACGTATTTCTATCACTAATTGGGATATTAATTGAGTTAGTGTTTATCTGGGGTGGTAGAAGCTCCGAGTGAGATTTACTTCTTATCAATTTTTGTATTGGTGAGTTGTGACGGGTTAAATATCATTAGGGATATTTAATCAAGGGTAGTTGGGTTTCAATCTCTTCCTATAAAGAGATTGAGGTAGTCATTCTTCCTGGATAAGAATTGCGTTATGAGTGATTTGTAAATGTTCTATCCTTATATGTGAAAATGATAGTTAGAGTGTTTTGAGAGGTTTTGATTCTTGTACTTAAGTGTTAAAAAGAATTAAGTTATTCTTTAGCCTGTAAAAAGTATAGGTTCTTCCTTAACTTGAGAAAATGATATTATAAAGGTTGATTCTGAGCATGTAAAAGAATCGATGTGCGGGTTTGGTTCCTACCTTTAAAGGGATCTTGGTTTTAGTGGGTGCGACCTCCGTGGAGCTCGGGGGACTAGATTAGCAAAGAGTAGCTTGGTGAACCAGTATAAATCTTTTGTGTGCTGTGTTACTACTTTATTATTTTTGTTGTTTGGGTGTGCACATTGATTGATCATATTATTCCGCTGTGTTATAAAGATAATAATTAATTTAGGATTAAAATTAATTATTTGATTTATTCTGATAAATTTTTAATTGCTCAATTCACCCTCCCTCTTGGGTATTCTACTGGGACAACAAATATTAGTATTAGTATAGTTTAATTTGTATTTTAGTATTAGCATTAATTAATTATAAATTATATTTTTAGCGCCTAGATAAAATTAGGTTATAATAATCACAGTACCCAATAATAATCTCAATTATTCCCTGTGGACACGATACCCTTACTTTTCCCATCTATACTAAAACTTGACCTATATACTTGCGGTGTAAGTGGCGTGCGTTAATTACGCGCCACCAGTAACAAATGCCTTGGCTAATTGAATTTTTTCCAAACCTTTATCACTAAACCTAAGGCACAATTTTAGTGAAATTAAGTTAGCATTTGTTTATGCTACTTGAAGTGAGCGGTTGAGTTTTGGGCGAACTATTGATAGATTCGGTATTCAAGTACTCACTTGTCATTTTTCTATCGTATTTGTACACCCGTCAAATTGTAACAAATCAAATAAGTTTGGGAGTGTATTTGTTGAAAATAAATAAATAAATATAGGTCTATTTGTGTTTTATCTTGACAAGTGAGTACTATATTTTCAAATATAAGTTCAAGGTTGTTTCGAATTGATCTGTGTGGGGTAAATAGTATAATTGAGCCAAGCGTTGTGCCTCACGTATCGTTAAGTTAATAACGTTAACCTGTTTTTATATTCCTGATATACCTTTGCCCATTTAACAAAAATCGAACCAAGACCTATTGATTTTTTTGAATTTCCAAGCCTACATTAGTGGAGAGTGGAACCCAGTCTTGTATATGGATTTCCTATACCTTTTTGGTTTTAGTTATGAACTCTATTGGTAGATAATCCAATCCTGTCTGTGGATGGTTATATGATTGAATTTTCGCACACATACTTGAACAGGATCTAGAATAACACTTACTGCTATTGAATGTTGAAATTCTAGAACACCACATGATGCGTTTTACTCTTGAAATCGATAAGATTAGGGGCTGATAAGAGAAAAACTTTTGGTCGTTAGATGAATTTCAAAACTTACACGTTATTTTTTTTAGTTTGTTTGTGTTTTTCGTTTTTAGTAATTAAATATGTTAATGGTAGTGGTAGTTTATTTTATAGCGTGGGTATTTTTCTCGAGTACTAGCAAAATTTCAAATTTGGGGGTATTTGATAAATGATATTTATTTATCTATTTCCAAACCAAATTTGGTAATTTTCGAGTATTCTTGTAATATTTTAATTCATTTTTATTTATTTTTGTTCAAAGCAGGGGTTAGGAGCGAAAACAGTCGAAAAACGAGAAAATCAATGGAAAAACGATCAAGGGGATCAAAAGATTAAGCAGCAGCTTCACCGCTGCAACGGTGAAACAACAGAAAGATTAGAAACTTTCTGATCGCTCACTGCTGCAACGATGAGATCCGTCGCTGTAGCAATGAAAGAGTAGAATGCCACTGACTTCCCACCACTACAACGGTAAGCCTGCTGACATCTCCACCGCTACAGCAATGTTTTTGACCGCTGCAGCGGTGAAGCCCCTAGCTATAAAATATTTCAGGATATTTTTCTAGTTATTTTGTTTTTGTTCCCTTTTGTTCCTGGTTTGATCCAATTTTTTAAAAACATTTTGGGAGTGTTTTTAGAGCTCTCAACCAACCAAAGAGGAGGAACACAATTGGAGAAGAGGAAACAAGATAGAAGCAATTTTTACGGACGGTACCTTCAGATAACGGCCATTCTCGCTTGTTTTTCTCTTTATTCTTAGCTCGTTTTTGGTTGTCTGATCATATATATATGGATTATTGTTGAATATATGGTTATGGCCAAGAGCTAAATGTTGATTATCTATGAGATTGATGTAGTTTACTAATATATGTTGTTTGTTTGAATTCGTGTTTCGTTAACGGTTGTTCTTTCCTATTCGATTGTCTTTACTGTTCTTTCACTTCATTTATATGCTTGTTAAGATATATTAAAAAATCGGGGTTTGACAGTCGGGAGAGGTAACCCTGAATTTGGACTAGGGTTTAAACACAACGCTACAATCTAATGACCTGGAAGGGTATTAGAAAGTGTGCAATCCATGAGGTTGAGGCGAGACTCATGTGACCAAGTGTCATATAGACGCTCGAGGGGGATTTCGGCATTAACGCGAAATCGCATATTTATTCACTTTACACTCAGGAGAGGTAGTGAGTGAGTTTTCGATACCTAGATTGTCAGATACTTTGAATACCGTTAATGTAAACTAGCTTACATCAAACACATATAAGTAAATGAAGTTAATCCCTAGATAACCTATTCCCATATAATATATTTAGTATTATAGTTTAATTAATTGTTAATTTAGTATATTATTTATAAAAATAAAAACCCAATTTTTATCGCCTAAATAAAGTTCGGTTATGATAATCGCGATACTTAGCGAGAATTTAATCCAATCCATGTGGATACAACAACCCTTCCCATTCACTATTCTATAAAACTTGACTCGTACACTTGCGGTTAAAGTAGCGACGTAATATTCCGCTACCATGTACTCAAAGTATCTGCATCAATAACATAGAGATCTTCACGGTTGTCACCCCTGCTAATCATCTTCCTATTGTTGACTTCCTAAATTGTGAAGTGATCAGAAAATAAACTATCTGTAAGCTGCGAATCACTTGTAAGAGAACTCACAGAAAGCAAGTTAAACTTGAATTGTGGAATAAATAAAACATCTCCGAGAATCAACTTTGAACTTAGCTTAACATCGCTACTAAAACAGATAGGAATACGGGTATGGTTTGGCAAAGTAACTGTAAAATTCTGTATTAGACTCATAGAAATAAATGCATTGGTATGTGAATAAATGTGCCTAGAAGTACCAGATTCAACTAACAAAAATTTTGGGGAAGAAATGATAGCATTCAATGAAACAAAAAAACATATACTAGTGGTATACGAAGCAGTGGGAACATCCTGCTCACTGGTTTTGACTAAAAAAGCCAATAGGTAGAAAGAATTGTCATCAATTATTGATACTAATTATGGGTGAGGTTTTGGAAGAAATTCCCAACGCCTCCATTGGCTTGGTCATTCTTAGTATCAAAAGTGGATTGATTAGAGACTTGATTGACAATCGCAGTTGGATTATTGTTGAGATAGTGAGAATATCTCTATTGTTGATCCCTAGGTTTTGATGAACACTTAAGTGTTGATATTTTTAGTGGAACTAATGTGTTTGTTGAGTATTTTAGAAAAAGAGTTTCATATATTTGATTATGTTGAAGACATCTTGAAGAACAAGTTTAGGGTGCAAAGATGGATGTAATAAAGAAATGAAGAGCTGTGAAGACCTTGAAGAAATTAAGTAAAAACAACTCTATACTTTTATACTCTTAATGCAACTCGAATTAAGATCACACACAACACTATTAAACAAGTTATCTTAATGTGTGTTTGAAATGATAGAATTTAGGATCCTATTTAAATATTTGATATGTGCTCCTTATGTGAAATTGAAAATGATAATTGACCTAATTGAAAATAAGGTTTAAAGTATAAAAAATTGAATTTTAGGGTCAATTCAGTTAACTGAGAAAAGTAATCAGTTAACTGAACAAATAATGTGTTTTGGAGCTGAAATAGTGAAGAAAATGACTACTTAGGTTTAATCGGTTAATCGATTAGAAAAAATCAGTTAACTATATGAATCAGTGAGATTTTTGGAGCTAAATGGAACGACCCTGCAATAATCGGTCAATCGAACGAAGGCAATCGGTCAACAAATTGGATTTGAGGTTTTGGCAGGGAAAGACTCTGAAACAATCGGTCAACCAATTGGGAGAAAATTTATCAATCGATTGGGTTGAAGTTTGGCAGGGATGAGGCTCTACATCAATCGGTCAACCGAACGGGGTATATCGGTCAATCGACTGGCATTTATGGTTTGTCTTGGTTTCGGTGTTGTATCAATCGGTCAACCGAACACCAGGGTTCGGTCAACCGACCATTTCGGTTGTAATTTCGAGAAATTTGGTCTCTCGGCAAAAAATTAGCTATTTTTTATGATTCCAATGGAGAGATTTGGAGGATATGATCTTATTAAAGATATGGTACATATATTTTGATATCCTTATTGATTTAGTCCAAATAATTCATGATTTTCTCAATTTAAGCAGTTAAATACTTCCTATCTTTATGATTGTTAATTGAGAAATATTTTATGGGCTTATTTGAGAGATTTAGAAAGTTATTTTAATGTGGAATACCCCTGAAATGAATGATTATATTATATGAGATTTAAGAGTGCCTGTTGGAGGCATATCTTTTGAAAAGTAGCCATTAGAAGGCCTGATATTGTTCTATATTAAGGTTAAACACATCAAGAACATCAGTTCTAAGCTTTTCTAAGAGAGATTTTTACACTGAGATTTTCAAGAGATATTCTTGCTATGTTCTTGATCTAAAGCGTTGTTGATTTGGCGTCACCAACTTGTGCTATATTGTGATTCCGTTTCAATCTTCGGTGTTTTCCCAGTGAAATCTTTCCAAGATATTATTCTCTATTTTGATTTCATACTAGGATTGCTTGCTTGGATTTAAGATCATTAGAAAATCGTTTTCAAACGTAAAAGCCTAAAAATCATTTTAAAATAATTTTGTGTGTCAATCTGATTACATGCTTTAATTTGTGCTACCCACATTGTTTGTTAATAAGATATTAATTTGTCTCACATTGTATCTATCACGTAGTAAATTTTGGGACATTAATCGAGTATACCTGTATTGAGGTGGTAGAAGCTCCTTGTGGGAAAAAAACTCATATTTTTCTGTATTTATGAGTTTGAGCAGATTAGATGCGATTAGGTTGGTGTCTAGTTAGGGTAGCTAGATTTCGATCTTTTTCTTGTGAAAAAGATTAAGTTTTGATCTTTGTCCTAAGTAAAAATGATAGGTTATTCTTTTTCCTTGAAAAAAACTAGGTCTTGATTTTCCCTACAATTGAATTGAGTGAATTGTAAAGGTTCCATCCTAACTTGTGAAAATGATACTTATAAGTGTGGAGAGGTTTGATCTTTAGCCTGTTAAACGAATTAGGTTTTAATTCTTCCTATAATAGAATTAGGTTACTCTTTAGTATGGTAAAAAGATAAGGTTCTTCCTTAGCCTGGACAAAAAATACTTGTAAATGTTGATTTTGAGCCTGGTAAAAGAATCGTTGTAAGGGTTTGGTTCCTACTTGGTAAAGGAATCAAGGGTTTAGAGGTTGTGAATTTCCGTGGAACTCGGGAGATTGGATTAGATAAGGTTAGCTTACTAAATCAAGATATATCTTGGTATATTGCATTCTTTACTTTCATTATATTTTGTTTGGGTGAGCACCTAGAACTAAATACCTATCCGCTGCATAACAAAGATAATATTTGATTTATAAAAAATTGATTATTTAACAATTAAGTGTTAAAAGATTTAATTGTTTAAATTTTTGTTACTACCCAATTCACCCCCTCTTGGGTAGCTTTTTGGGCCAACATCTGTCATTGTTCAAAACCAGTAGGATAACCATGAATCTTGTAACACTTCTCAATAGTATGACCATGGAAGTTGCAATTGTGGATCCTAAAATTTTGATGAACAATTAAATACTGATATTTTTGGTAAAATTAACGGTTTAATTGTGTTTTAGTTTATTAGTTCCAATGATAAAGATATGATGACAAGTAATGAATGGATGCTAAAAGATGATGACAAAGATGATGAAGGTTTAAGAGGTTGAAGAATTTGAAGAACCTAAAGAAACCAACTCAGGTTAAATTTCAACTCTTAATATCCCAATTAGGATCACACACGACACAAAATGATTTTTATAAATATGTGTGTTTTTTATAGGATCCTAATTAGTTAAATTATTTGCTCCTATGTGAAATTGAAAAAGAAATATTGATAATTAATTAAAATTGAATTTAAGAATTTAGTGGAGTTAACCGAGAAAAGAAATCGATTAAAGGGACGAAAACGTCGATAAGAATGAATTAAAAACGAATTAAGAAGAGGTTCCCAGCATTGATAAATCAACAGGTAAGTCGATTTGAGCACAAAAATAAAACTCTCTGAATCTCTCGATCGACAGGTAGGTTGACTTGAGTTTAAATGGTGAACTCTCTGAATTGATAAGTCGACAGGGAGGTTAACCTATGACCAGAAATGAAACTCTCTGAATCTCTAGGTCGACCGATGGGCGATGGATTCTTGGCTTGGCTACATCCTGAATCGAGCGGTCAACCGGTGACCCTTGGTCAGTCGACTGATGGCACTGTTTCAGGATTTTGTGGAATTTCGGATTTTATTCTAAAAGTAGCTGTTACTAGCCGTTTTATAGTTAAGATTCACGAGATATATTAGGGATTTGATGTTATTTGAGATATGCAATATATATATTATGATATTCCTATAGATATGGTTCACTAAATTTGAATATTTCTTAATTGATACATGTAATTCTTTCTATCTATTTAATTGTGATTGAGAAATATTTCGGGGACTTAATTGAGATATTTAAAAGTCATAATTAATTTATTTGAACCATGATAAAATCTTAATGATATAAGGGGTTTATAATAGCAATTAAATTTCATAACAAATAGGAACTAGCAGTTGAAGAACTTATTTTATTCTCTTTTATATAAACCTGCGTTTTTCATATTTAAGTGTGATACATCTAGAGAATTATGCAGAGTTTTATAAGAGTAATCATATTGATTGAGTTGTGAGATCTTTTCTGAAAGTTATTTTTGAAGAATATTTTTTGTGGATTATTACTGCTACTAATATGAAGTTTCATTGCTATCTCTAATCATTATTTTTTCAGTGGAATCCGGGTGAGATTTTTCGAAATTACTTTTTATTAATTGTTGCTTGATTATATTTGGAATTTGATCTTTGAAATTGTTTTCCAATTTTTTGTTGAAAACTATTTTTGAAACAATTTTTTGAATAAATCTGATTACGTGCTTAATTACATACTACTCAATTTCTGTTTAAAATCAGATTTTGAATATCTCATTTTTCTATCACTAGTTTTGGGATATTAATTGAGTTCTAATTTATCTGGGGTGGTAGAAGCTCCAAGTGAGAAAAATCACTTATTAATTTGTAATTAGTGAGTTGAGTAACGGATTGAATATTATTGGGAGTATTTAATCTAAGGGTAGCTAGTTTCAGTCTCTTCTTGTAAAGAGATTGAGGTAATAATTCTTTTTGAATTGAATTGATTTGTGAGCAATTTTGTAACAGTTTAATCCTTACCGGGTAAAAGGATATTTGGAGTGTTTGTAAGGTTTTGATTCTTTAGCCTAAGTTACAAAAAGAATTAGGTTATTCCTAAGCCTGAAAAAATGAATTTGTAAAGGTTGATTCTAAGTGTGTGAAAATAATCTTTGTGAGGGTTTGGTTCCTACCTTTAAAGAAATCTTGATTTAGTGGATGAGACTCTCCGTGAAGCTCAGGGGACTGGATTAGCCAAGAGTAGCTTGGTGAACCAGTATAAATTTTTTATGTGCTGCTATTTTTAATTATTTATTTTTGTTGTTTGGTGTGCACCTAGTTGATATTATAATTCCTCTATTATATAAAGATAATAATTAATTTAAGATTAAAATTAATTATTTAGATTTTTGAAGTATTTTCTCTGATAATTTTTTATCTACCCAATTCACCCCCTTCTTGGGTAACTCACTGGGCCAACAACAATGAGTACAAAATGGTATGTCTTTCTTTTGACCTCTATAACCCCCAAGATTTTGATTTTCGGTATTATGATGAGCATTAGCATTATTACTAAACCTCTTGGAAGCATAATTTTTTAGAGGAAAAGCAAAATTGTTGACCAAATCAATACTTGAAGTTGTATGAGGACCAATTTTCCGCTGACGTTCCTCTTGAGAAAATAAGGAAAATACTTTGTTAATAGGTAAGAGAAGATCCATTAGTAGTAATTGACCGCGAACTTGAGCAAAATAATAATGTAAACCCATGAGGAATGACATAATGTATTTCATTTGATAATGAGAATGAAGCTCCTTCACTCCCCCACAAGTGCACTTTCCACAAGTGCAAATAGGTCTATAATTGCTTAGTTCCTCTCATATGGTCTTCAACTTGGTAAAATATACACTAAAAGAATTTTGGTTCCGGTTATGATTCATAAATTCATGACGCAATTGAAAAATTCGAGGGCCATTATTCTACTGAAATCAATCCTTAAGATCAAGCCAAATCTCAGAAGCAGACTCAGAGAATATTATACTAGCAGAAATCTCCTTAGAAACAGAGTTTAGAATTAATCCATGAAATAACAACATTACTATTTCGGATCCATGAATTAAGAAGATTAAGATCAATACTTTCAAGTTTCTTAATGAAACCATTGATAAAACCGAGTTTGTTCTTCATTAAAAGAGCGATCATCATTACGCGACTCCAAGAGGCATAGTTATATCCAGTTAGTTGTTGTGAAACAAAAGTAGTTGATAGGTGTAAAATACCTATCTACTTTTATTCGCTCACTTTTCAATCAGAAGAGGGAGCGAGTGAGTTATAGATACCGAGATTGTTGGATGTGATAATAATCGTTATTGATAACTAAACTAAGTCAAATAGGTACTAAGTGAATGAAATCGATCCCTAGTTAATTAGTGTAATTAGAATTAATCCTTAGGAGTAGTTTTAATTAGTTTAATTTAAATATTAAATCGAATCGTCAGGATAATATGAGACTACGTAAATTGCGGTACTCAATTATTCACATTTTCCCTGTGGGCACGATACCCGATCTTAACCGATCAACTATTCTAAAACTTTGACCTCATATACTTGCGAGTATATGTAGCGGCTTATTCACGCGCTACCAAGTTTTTAGCGTTGTTGCCGGGGATTGGTGGATTTGGTTATTATTGATATTGTGAGTAAATAACCGAATTTTACTTTAGGCATTTATTTTGTTTATAACGTTTTTGTTTAGTAGTTTTTCTTTTTCTTTTCCTGCAGGGTGCTTGAAGATTCTAGATCGATAAGTGCTTTTGTGATTCTTTCAACGGGATTCCGAGCCGTTTTATAGTGCTTGGAATCGATACAAGGATTTGCTACTCCGGTTTCCAAATCACGGATTCCCGAGGGAGCGTCAACTACTGAAGTTCTTCGATGGGTTACAAGCCGCAACCAGAATATGGGTTGAAAGAGGAAACAGTACCACCTCTTTCGACCAACTAACAGCGGACAAAGCCCATTGGATGTTGGAAGACATGGCGGCCTTTGATTATCAGAGTTTTAATTCTACAGCGCCATGGATTGACACCCCAGACCAATACGTTGAGTCTTCCACCGGCCTGGAGGAAATACTCACTAATTTTATTGGGGAAACTCAGACTTTTTGGAGAGAGACGAATGACTGGCTAAATGAGCATGAGGATTATCTAGACAACATTGAGACGATTTGCACTGAAATCGATGCGACCGTAACGTCTCTTCAAAAGCAAATCGATTAACTAATCTGCTTGATTGAGGCCGAGTTAGACGCAGTGGCACCCAAAGATTCACAAGCCATATTTAGTGAAAGCCACCGTGAGGAGCCGGAGACAAGCGGGAGGAGCTTGGGAGCGTTCAACTATGCCTATCCAAATAAGACGGAAACCCAAGCCTGGATCGACGATTGTGATTCGTCACCATTTGAGATCCAATTAGTGATGTCTCCATCGATCTCAGACGATCATATTTACGAGGAACCGATGTGGCTCACTTGTTCCTCATCACCATTAGCAATGTTCTTCCCCCACCAAGTACATGAGTCGATGAAGCATCCTGTTGAAAGATCGAGCCGAATTGAGTCTTATCTTGCCAAGCTTGAGGGCGTTGATAACGAAGACCCCTTTTTAGTGTTATTTAACACATACTACGAGCAAAAACTGCTCTTTGACGAGCACTTCGGTATGTCAGGCTGACGACCATAAACCAAGCGCTTCTTGGGAGGCAACCCAAGAAAAAGAATAAGTTAGATCCGTCATAACTGATTTGATTCGGAGGCGAGAGTCTCTCGCCTCCCAGGTACGTGTTCTAAACCCTAGTCTTCATTATAATGCTTTATCATGTCATTGGGATCGTTGACTAGGTTATTATGGACATTTCCTATTTGAGTCGGGTATGATGTGTAGTATGTTTTTAGTATATATTTTAGTTAGTATGTTTTATTGTTTCAACGTGTGCATGTCTGTTTAGGATATTTGTTGTGTTATGTGTTGAGTTTTGACGTCATTTGGGCCATTAACCGATGATGAGTTTGTCCCCTGGTTGTTTATTGAGGTCGAGCGTAAAACTCATGCATGTATGTTCTATGTGTTCAACGTTATGTTTTAGTAATAGTTATTATAGATCTTACTTGCACGAGCACGTTAACTCAATATAAAACTATCTAATTGATTTGAAAACGATTATTTGTCACCTAAATTCATGACATTAGGGTTTCTAGAACTTGATTTGGGAGAAATTCGAGGCGAAATCATAGGCGAGGTAGTTCAGAAGACATGACTTAGGCATTCATTTTCTCGCTTGAGCCTTTTTAAGCTTACCCTGATATATTATTATCCCTCGTTACCCTGTCGAAGCCTAAACACTGATTCAATTCTGAACACTTAACAAATACCATTTGATCGGTAAAACTTCTTTCCAAATCTACATCGCTAAACTGAAGGCACAATCTGAGATAATCAAGGTAGTAGATTGCAAATGCTACTTGATATGAGCGGTTGGATTTTTGGGTGAACTATTAATTGGTTTGGTATTCAAGTACTCATTTGTCATTTTTCGTTTGTATTTCACACACCCCTTCAATTGTAAAAATCAAATAAGTTTGGGGGTGTGTTAGTTGAAAAAAAAAGAAAAGAAAAAAAAAATCAAATGTAAATACGGTTTTTATTTTTGTTTCTTTTTGACAAGTGAGTACATCGTTCTTAATATATGTTCAGGGTTGTTTCAAATTTTTCTATGGGGTTTTGAGTGTGAGAGTGTCAAGTGATGTGCCTTGGGTAACGTCAAGTTAACGACGTTAACCCGTTTTCTATTTCAAAATTACTCTTGGCCATTTGTGTAAAACTGAACCAAGACCTATTGATCTTTTTGAACTTCCAAGCCTACATTAGTGGAGAAGAGATCCCAGGTCAAGCCTATGGATTCCCTATACCTTCGGGTTTTTTCTATCATGCACTTATATGGTGGATAAGCCAATCCGATTAACGAACAGTTATATATTTGAGTTTTAAACACACACACACACACACACTTTAGCAGGATCTATAACGGCATTTACTATTATAAATGTTGAAATTTTAGAACATTACATGGTGTATTTTATGCCTGAACTCGATAGGATTAGGGGTTGATGAGGAATATTTCGTAGATGATATTCAAAACTTGCACATATTTGTCTTTCATGTTTTTCATGTTTAGTTTTTAGTTGTTATATTTTATTTCATTGCATGGGTGTTTTGCTCGAAGACTAGCAAAATTCCGAGTTTGGGGGTATTTGATAGATGTAAATTACCTATCTATTTTCAATCCAAACGTTGTTAGTTTTCGAGTATGTTTAGTATGTTTTAATATGGTTTTATGTGTTTTTGTCTAAATTAGGTGTTTGATATGAAAAGGTATGTAAACGGATAAAAAAACGATCAAATCGGATCAAGAACGGTGAAAAAATGGTGAAAATGTGCAAAGCCGGTACAGGTGCTATAACTTCAAGGCTAGTTTTGACTATGATGAAATCCTATTTTGGGAAAACTCAAACCTTTGAAGTTGTATATATTTCTCTTAAGTTTCCATTAGTTTTTTCATCACCTCAATCGGAGTTCGGACGAAGAAGTTACAGCAAAAACAAGAAAGTGTGTCACCGCTTAGGTGGAAATTCCACCGCCTAGGCGGTTACCCTTCACCTGTAAAATGTTTTTTAGATATTTTAGGATATTTTTTGTCCCTTATCCCTCTTCCCCTCTCTATTTTCGGCTAAAACACTTAGGGAAGCCATTTTGGGCATATTTTTGAGTGTTTTAGAGGGAGAGCTCACAATCCAAAGGAGGAGACGTTGAAGAAGGAAGCTATCGTACTACAGTGTAATCTTCAGATATAGGCTAAGTATTTTATTTCTTTTTTTATTTCCTTAACTTTGGTAGTTGTAAGCATGTTTAGCTTGTTCTTTTTTGTAAATACGGTTATGGCCGTTAGCTAAACGTGGATTGTTTAGGATTAACAATATATTTATGAATATGTGATTATTTTGATTTCGGTGTTTCGTTAATGGTTGTTCTTCAACGTTTGATTGTGTTTGCCATGTTTCTATGCATATATGCGTGTTTAGATATATTGAGAATATGAGATTTGACACTCGGGAAAGGTAACCATAGATTCGGACTAGGGTTTAAACACAACGCGATAATCTAACGACCTGGGAGGGCATTAGAAAGTGTGCAATCTATGATGTTGGGGCGAGACGCATGTGATTATGTGTTAGAAAATACGTTCGGGGGGAACTTCAGCGTCAATGCGAAATCACATATTCGCTCGCTTTACACTTGGGAGAGGGAGCGAGCGAGTTTATGATACATAGATTGTCAAATAGGTTAAACACCGTAAACGTAAGTCAAACAAGATCGAACACGTAATTGTAAACAAAGTTAATCCCTAGACAATTCTTTTCCCGAAAACATCTCATTTTATTAGTATAGATTAAATTAGGTATTATTAGTTTAGTTTATATTAATTTTACAAACAAATATTCGCCTAGATAAAATTAGGTTATGATAATTGCGGTATTTGATAATGACAACAACTAATCCCTATGGACACGATACCCCTATTCTCCCAATCTATACTAAAACTTGACCTCGTACACTTGTGAGTGAAAGTAGCGACGTATTTTACGCGCTACCAAATTTTTTCAAAAACTTGGTAGCGCGTGAATACGCCTCTACTTATACTCGCAAGTATACGAGGTCAAAGTTTTAGAATAGTGGATCGGTTAAGATCGGGTATCGTGTCCACAAGGAAAATATGAATAATTGAGTACCGCAATTTACGTAATCTCATATTATCCTGACGATTCGATTTAATATTTAAATTAAACTAATTAAAACTACTCCTAAGGATTAATTCTAATTAGACTAATTAACTAAGGATCGATTTCATTCACTTTGTACCTATTTGGCTTAATTTAGTTATCAATAACGGTTATTATCACATCCAACAATCTCGATATCTATAACTCACTCGCTCCCTCTTCCGAGTGAAAAGTGAGCGAATACATGACTTCCCGTTGACGCCAAAGTCTTCCTCGAACACCTTTCCAAACACATAGCCATGTGAGTCTTGACCCAACCTCATGGATTGCACACTCTCCAACTCCCTCCCAAGTTATTGGATCATCGCGTTGTGTTTAACCCTAGTCCGAATTTGGGGTTACCTCTTCCGAGTGTCAAACCCCGTATTCTTGGTTTATCATAAAAAGCATAATAAACGTGAAATAACGATGAACACAATTGGAATTGGATAACAAACCATTAAAATTAACTTATATTCAACCAAAAAGGTATTTACATGAATTACATCTAACCCTAACTAATCTCTAACCAAACTAGCATGATCTTGGCCATTAGAACATTAAACCAAGAGGAAATCACACAAAAACATTAAGATACAAAGATAGAACAAGGAAAGAAAAATCAAATCTTAAAGTGGAGTGGTCCACTTTCGCCAGAGATCGATCCGCTATTGTTCTTTTTCTTCGACATGTGAATCTTCCTCTTCGATCTCTTCAAGATTGGACAAGGATCACTTCCTAAACTAATCTATTTTACTCCTAAATTATCTAAGGTACAAGGGGTCTCCAAAATATCCAAGCGGTCTTAAGGGAAGTGGGAGAAAAGGTATTAATAGGCACAAGGTTTCAAAATATCTCAAAATATCTATTTTGCTGTGCAGAGCCCACGGTTGCGGCGATGGGATCACGGCCGCAACGGTGGCTTCACGGCCGTAGCCGTAGGACTGGCTCCCAACTCTCTGATCTTTTACCGCTGCAGCGGTGGGACTTTGTGTATTTTTAGCACTTCTCTGCATTTTTCCTCGCCATGGTGGTGGCTTCTGAAATCTTGAAACCTTGTTTCTTTAACATTTCATCACCGTTTTCCTACCGTTTTCGCTTGTTTGTCGCTTGTTTGCATCCCTACACCTGAATTAACTAAAAACAAACTAAAACACAATTAAATATAAATAAAACACTTGAAAACTACCAAATTTGATTTAGAAGTAGATAGGTATTTTACACCTATCAAATACCCTCAAACTTGGAATTTTGCTAGTCCCCGAGCAAAACACTAACACTAAACTAAACAAACTAACTAAAAATGAAAAACTTGAAACACAAAAGAAGTAAATTCATGTAAGTATCAAGTTCAATCGAAATGACCAATTTGTTCCTCTCTCAACATCCCTAAATCTGATCAAGTTCGGGAAATAACCCACACCAAGTGGTGTTTTAGAATTTCAACATTCAATATCAATAAAAACCATTCTAGATAAATTGAATGTGTGTGTGTAAGAACTCAAATACATAATTACGCACATACCGGATTGGATTATTCAATTGTTAAGTTCATAACGTATACCGTTTAAGGATTCAGAAAAATCATATGATTGATTGGGGTCTACTATCCACTAATGTAGGCTCGGATATTCACAGAGATCAATAGGGCTTGGTTTGTCTTTGGAGAACGACCACATGTATCACTAGAATTGAAAATAAATAATCGGTTTAATTGATCAATACTCGAGGTAAAATCGTTTGTCGCTATCCTCTCTCATAACCCCACACTTTTAGAGTACAACTCTGAATAAGAAGTTAGAGAAACACATCCCCAAACTTATTCGAATTTATAAAATTTTAGGAATATGCAAAAAGAAATAGTAAAAACACACCCCCAAACTTATTTTAGGAGCGTGTGAAAAGAAATACGAAAGTGACAAGTGAATATACTAATACCGAGTCAATAAAAATTTAACCGAAACCCCACCGCTCACTTGATTTTACTCAATTTGAAAATTAGGCTTAGCGACATTGGTTTAGGAAAAATTTAAATGAAAAGAGTATTTGAACGTTTTCAGAATTGATTACGTTATCGGCTTCGACAGGGGAAATAAGGGATGAAATTTTTCAGGTTAGCTACAAAGGTTCAAGCGAAAAAAATAACGGCCTAAATCACATCTCCGGAATTACCTTACCTAGGATTTCGCCTCAAGTTTTCCCCAAATCAAGTTCTAGATTTCTCATTTTTGTCATGAACTTCATATTGAATAATCGGCGTCTAATTGCTCAGATTATTATACATTGAGTCCGAATGTCGTGCGATTTTAGGATCAAGATAATTTTTGCCCAATCAACATGTTAAGCACACAAAACACACATGGAAGGTATTACCCCCGACCTCAATATGCAATTAGGGGATAATTCTCATCATCGGGACTTGACCCAAATTAACTCAACAACTAAACATGCAAATACAATTTCATACATACACAATTCTAAACTAAATCTAATACTAACATACATACTAATCTAAAAACTACACATGCAAAAAACAAGGATTAAACTAAACTGGAAATTAAAATCTAAAACATTAATTAAAACAATAAAATACATACATAAACATAATTTTGTACATCAATTTTTTTTATTTTTTTTTTTTTTTTGCATTTTGTCATCCTTCTTCTATAAAAACATAAAAATTGATTAACACTCCCAAACTTAAACATGGCAATGTCCACACTGTCTAGCAGCGAACCCAATAACTGAATATAGCATGTAAAAATGAAAAACTGGGTTCAAACACATACTTGGGAGATAAGACATAAGAGTCTTACCTCCTACTATCCACCTGGGAGAACGTCATTGCCACTACTTTCACGTTGGAAAGGAAACTGTGGTGGTTGCAAAAGGTGCGATGGCACCGACGGCATAGTCAGAAAAGAATGCATATCGATGCCGAAGTGCTCGCACATAAGCCGGTTGACTTGATCTTGATAGCATCTATATTGGTCTTGGTAAGTCTATAGCTCGTATTGCCCTTGTCGAAGATCTCGGAGTTCTTGGTAAACTCGCTCCCCGTCGAATTCAGCCCATCCTGGTATCTCAGAAATTGGGGCCTCAGAAGGCCCTGCCTCGTCTCCCGCATGCTCAGCTTCTTCTTCCGCTCCTCCCTCAACCTGGCTTTGAGCGTTGCTCCTTCACATTCTCATAATAATGGCCGAATCGAGGGCATTGATTGGAAAAAATGGGCTATCCCCATGGAACACCACCCCGGCTTGCCAACACAACTCCATGAGTAAGTTTGGAAAGAGTAGGCCTCATTTGGTTGTCCCCACAGTATGTAGAATCGAAGAATATATGTGATATCCGACGTCAAGCAGTTTTTCCCGCTGTATGGAATGTAAAGCAATAGCCCGCTCCTTTGACACGTCCAAAAAGTGAGAAGTTGGGATCAAGCTGCCACATATGAAGTGGTGTCATATCTTTGGCACCGGCTTTAGGAATCTGGTGGGAAAATTTGCTTGATCCGGCCCTTTGATGGTTCATTATACATTGCCCGTAGTAAGGGCCCGGATTATATCCTCCATACTTGGCATGTACCCCTCATATGGCTCTTGAAAAGGCTATGTTGGTCCCAGTCCCAATACCTCGTTCAATTTTTTGGGATTGAAAAGGATAATCTTGCCACAGACCTTTGTCTAATTCTGTTGAGCTTCAGTGGCATTTGCTTAGAACTCCCGGATTGTGGAAACTTCACCGAGGAGAGACGATTTGCAAAAATACTCCCAACCTCAGCTTTGAATAATGCTTTGAAATTCCGTCGGGAGATCTTCCAGGGGCCCGAATCCTTGTTGCTTTATGCACGGCCTGGTGAACTCATGCTTAAAGAAATGCTCCTCGGCTTTCTTTGAAATGAATCGGGAGGAATCGAAGTCAGGAGCCGACCCCGATCCTTCACCCCTTGCCCTCTTCGAAGCAACTCTTTTAGGTATGGTTCCTAGCAATCACATTCACAAACAAGACAAACCCAATCATATACGCACAATGAAAAACAGCCTCTATATCAACACTATCAAAAACAAGGCTTTATCTCAATACACATTCACCATTTGCATCGATTTCAACAAAATACTAACAATGTAGCATGGATTTTTGTTTCATACAATTAAACAATCCATATCAACTAAGGGTTTCACCAAAAATCAAACCAAAATCCCATAGAAAATGAAAATCATAAAAAATGGGGATTTTAGGGGTAGGGCACATTCCTAATCCAATGGTTTTTCATATAATCTTGCAAATCAATCAAAGTTTTTCAAAAAATGTATGAAATTTAGAATCATCAACACTTGTTGAGAAATGGTGGTCCAATCGATTGAATTTTGAAGAAAATCGCATCGTCGACCATAAACCCTAACTTTTTTCGAAAATGGAGAGGGGAGAAATCGGATGTTTGGAGATGAACTCGTGGTATAAATCACAATTTTTGTAACTAGAATGATGATATAAAGGGTTTGAAATGGTTTGGAGGGGTTGGTATTAAAAGGATTTGCGTTTTAGAGAGAAGGGGGAGAGTTTTTTTCTTCGAAAGGGCGCTACTGTTTTAATTTGAACAGACGCGTCACTGCCGCGACAGTGGCAACGCTTTTTCTAAACTTAATCTACTGACGTTCCATCACCGCGGCGGTGAAGCATTTTGCTAGAAAAGAGACACATCTTGAAGTTTCACCGCCATGGCGGTGGGATTGTCGCCGCGACGGTGGGGTTTTGTTGATTTTTCTTCATTTTTCTCAACAAAACTCCTCACCACTCATTTCCATTTCGCTAGTTCAACGATTTTAAGTACAAAACACAACCCTAACTATCCAAACTCCTAGATTTACCTCCAAACACGCTCCGAGACCATTCTGACCTCTAAAAAGAATTAAATAAATAGCAAAAATTGGGCGGAATCATGCCCTCTTTTTTATATATAAAAAAATGCGTTTCATATAAAAAAAAAAAATGCACTTGATTTACCGTCCCTAGCTGGACTTTCGTGTTGCTAAGCATTTTTCACCAAAATTCCCCATAGGCAAGGAATTTGGGCTCAAATGCTCAGTCGGATCAAGTTCATAAATTGAAGTCGGTTTCTCTTCTCTGTCCTTATCATTTTCAATATAAGCTCGATCTCGGGATTGAGAATTAAGAATTCCAAACTTCTTTATCGTTTCTCGTACAGCTTGATCACACTAACGCAATAAAACAAAAATAAAAATTAAAAATAAAACAAAATAAATGTCAGGATTAATATTCGACCACTTAGTCGCAATATCAACTTAAAATTCACACAATCCCCGGCAACAGCGCCAAAAACTTGGTAGCACGTAAAATGCGTCACTACTTTCACTCGCAAGTGTACGAGGTCAGATTTTAGTATAGATTGGGAGAGTAGGGGTATCGTGTCCACAGGGATTGGTTGTTGTCATTATCGAATACCGCAATTATCATAACTTAATTTTATCTAGACGAAAAAAAAATGTGTAAAATTAATATAAACTAAACTAATAATACCTAATTTAATCTATACTAATAAAATGAGATGTTTTTTGGGAAAAGAATTGTCTAGGGATTAACTTTATTTACAAATACGTGTTCGATCTCATTTGACTTACGTTTACGGTGTTCAACCTATTTGACAATCTCTATATCATAAACTCGCTCGCTCCCTCTCCCGAGTGTAAAGCGAGCAAATATGTGATTTCACGTTGACACCGAAGTCGCCCTCGAACGCATTTTCTAACACATAATCACATGCATCTAGCCCCAACGTCATGGATTACACACTTTCTAACGCTCTCCTGGGTCGTTAGATCTTCGCGTTGTGTTTAAACTCTAGTCCGAATCTGGAGTTACCTCTTCCGAGTGTCAAACCCCGTATTCTCAATATATCTAAACAAGCATATATGCATAGAAATATGGAAAACACAATCAAACGTCGAAGCACAACCATTAACAAAACACCAAAATCAAAATAATCACATATTCATAAATATATTGTTAATCCCTAAACAATCCACGTTTAGCTAACGGCCATTACCGTATTTACAATAAAGAATAAGCTAAACATGCTCACAACTACCAAAGTTAAAGAAATAAAAGAAGAAATGAAATACTTAGCCTATATCCGAAGATTACCCCATAGAACGATTGTTTCCTTCTTCAACGTCTCCTCTTTTGGATTGTGAGCTCTCCCTCCAAAACACTCAAAAATATGCCCAAAATGGCTTTCCTAAGTGTTCTAGCAGAAAATGGAGAGGGGAGGAGGGATAAAGGCCAACAAATATCATAAAATATCTAAAAAAAAATTTACAAGTGAAGGGTGACCGCCTAGGCGGTGGAACAGCAGTGAGTTTATGCTTGATTCCGCACTTTTACCGCCTAGGCGGTGAAACACTTTCTTAATTTGGCTGTAACTTCTTTGTTCGAATTCTGATTGAGCTGATTCAAAAACTAATGGAAAGATAAGAAAAATATATACAACTTTCAAGTTTTGAGTTTTTCCAAAATTGAATTGCATCTTAGTAAAAAAAATAGCCTTGAAGTTACAGCACCTGTACCGGCTTTGCACATTTTCACCATTTTTCCACCGTTCTTGATCCGATTTGACCTTTTCACCTCAAACACCTAATTCAGACAAAAACACATAAAAATATATTAAAACGTATTAAACATACTCAAAAACTAATAACGTTCGGATTGAAAATAGATATGTAATTTACACCTATCAGTAGTACTGGGTTATATTGTCAAAGTAATGAGGAAAGTACGGACTCAGAGGATCATCAATGGTGAATGACTTGGAAATTGCAAATTCTAGAGATTCCATGAAAATCAAATATGATAGGAATGAAATTCTATAGGATATTCCTAAATAATGCAGTTACTGGATGAATCCCGAAGTTCAAATGACACTCAGGTATTGGAAACGTCAGGAAATACCGACGATGAGGAAGAAATATCAAGAAACGGCTCAAGTACTGGAAAGATAGAGGATGCCAGAAAGTGCATAGATCTCACGAAGAACACAGGTACTAGAGTATACGTTTCCCAAGAGAATGAGTGAAGGTAAAGCACAAAGGTCCACAACGAATCGGCAATGAGATTTGGACAATCATGGGGCATCAGCGAATCACAGAGAAGTGAGAATGATCAAAGCTCCACCGCAGGTCAACGACAAGATCTAGTCGACAATCATGAATGGCGTTGAGGCTGTGATTGGCCTGCTGAACTTAGGGCTAGCTCTGGCTTCACCGATTTCAGCTTGGACCATTGTATGATTGACTACTGAAGGAGCATCAAAATGGAACCCTAATTTTGGGAAGAGGAAGGATTAGACGACACTGGAGCAGCTTTATCGATGAAAGTGTCAACAACAACTGTGAAGAACTAAACAGAACCGCAAAGTAATATTTTCTCGTCTCATACCATATAACAAGGTGATTTGAGAGAGAGAGAAATCTATATTCACATTCTCTTGTTGAACGATACAAAAATCTTCAGCTATATATAGTTGAACTAAGAATGGATACAAAGAATAACAAATAACAACCTAATTGAATAATAAATCCACTCACTAAAAAATGTTCTCATAAATTAAAAGAAATAATTTTAAAAAATTGATCGTTATCAAATATATTTCTATTTTGAGAATATTCAAAAAAGGGAACTTAATTTTCATCTCAATTTATTAGAGGTAAGAATAGAAAAATAGAAACACTAACCAAGCGTGACACCTAAGATACTAAAGTTTGCCACGTGAAGTGTGAAGAAGACAAAAGTAGTTGTACAAATCAATTATTTTCATTTTTCACACAAGAGAAAGTGATTACATTGACAGGGGGCAAAAGCCCTATTACCAAACTGCTGACAAAGACTAAATTACCCTCCTTTTCTACATTGAAAACCATCTTTATTTGCCAAGAGAGGAGAAAAAAGGAAAAAAAAAAAAAGAAAAACCACTACATCAGCCTAGCTCAAAGAGTAGAGAAACTTGAACCCATGAAAAGAGTACTTCAATGGGCTTGATTGTGTTGAAAACTGTGGATGTGACTGCATGACACAAAATTACAGATGCGGCATTTGCTGTTCGTGTTGAGAAAACTTGGTTCTCTCGGAACTGTCAGAGCTCTACTAGATCTGTCAACAAAAATATATACATATATGGAGAGTTTATAAAACAGAAGGTAACGTGTATATATATATACACACACACACACATATATACTGCGCGCGCGCGCGCGTTTTGATTACCTTTGAGGAAGGAAGGGTCGATCAAACAAAGGCATGAGTTGAGCTCTGGGAATCAACTCCTTTCTCAGCATCCGAATCTCTTCCTCCTCTATCATCTGCAGCTCCGCAATATATAATCGTTTTCTTTTCCTTCAAAAAAAAAAAAAAGATATAGAAAATTAATTGAAATGGCCATAGTTTTCGTACCTTTTGCACCTTCTCCACTTGTTTCTTGTGTTGCTCCATGAGATATAGCCTGGTGGCAACCTGTAGATTTGGCTTCCCATTAAAAAACATCAAAACTATATATTGCTTTTCGATACATAGAAATGATCAACCACAACTACTACCACTAGAAGAAGTCTATATATATATATATAGTGTGTGTGTGTGTGTGTGTGTGTGTGCTCGTGCGCATATATATATATATATATATATATATATATATATGTTTAAGCTGACCGAGTAGTTGAAGAGAGCACGTCTGAAAGCTCTTTCCTGAGTGTGGAGCTTCATCTCCTGTGGCCTGGTATTCTCTTTCGGAATATGCTTAACCTATACACATAATAGAAGTTCAACCCACCATTGTTAATAGAGTAGTTTTTTTTATAATAATTTGAGGTTTTGAAGTCCTACCAAACAGTTGGTTTTAGTGGCATTCTGAGGAGAGTTACTTCTCACAACTCCTCTAGCAGTGGAAGTTGACTGCGAAACGTTCTTAGTGAACTTCAACCAAAACAAAAAAATGAAAAAACAAATGTTAAAAATCATCAGGAGAATAAGAAGAATTTAAGAAGAAGAAGAAAATCTAAGAAGAATAGTGATCACCTTTTGAGCAGATTTTGTGCATGGGATCTCCATGATGATGATGTTATGGGATGAACTGAAAAAGAAGAATTGGAGCCTATATATATAAGTAGCAAGTGGAGTTATGCTTTGTCTGTTGATACATCACCAACATGTTTAGCAATTAGTGTGTTCTCTTGTACCAAACCTTCTGATTAAATCTCCCTCTCACTCACTTTAATTTGTCTTATCGTAAAAAAAGGCAGCTTTTTTGGTTTTTGGTTGCTAAATCTCAATAAAGTTTAGTAATATGGTTTTAAATGTTTTTTTTTTGGGTTAGTGACGTTTGCTCCTTATGCTTTTGGCCAAATGGCACTTTACATGCTATTTGCACTTACTCCTGCCGTTCAAATTAAAATGCAATAGTTATATTTTTCGTTAAAATTAACAGTCAAATTTCAAAAAGTTAAAAATAATAAATCATTTGACGTTTAAATCCCCGGTTCTGATTTGGAAACCCAAAAATCTCTCCCTCACATATCGGATATTTGATTGGTTAACTCACGATTAATCTCTTCCTTTGGGGCAATTGGGTCAGAGTTGTTGTAACCTGAGGTTTCATACCGGTGTAGGGTAATCTTAGGCCCCTCTTAACCCCAAAAACTAACTCATGAGGTGAGGATTTCTCTCACATTTATAATCTGACCACCACTTTCTTCCACATTCGATGTGGGATAAACCCAACAATCTCCCCCTCACACATCAAGTTTTTGGTCGATTAACCCTCGATCATTCTCTCCCTTTGTAGTTATTGAATCAAAGTTATAACCTGAACTCTGATACCAGTGTAGGGTGGTCTTGCGTCTCTTTCAACCCCAAGAACTAACTCACGAGGTGAGATTTTTTCTCACACTTCTATATAACTTAAGTACTAATCTCTTTCACATTCGATATAGGATAAATCTAACCAAAACTTCTATTATATTTTTATTACAATTGACCTAGTGGCTTATTTAAAAATATTGGATTATTGACTTATTTTTTGAGGTTTAGATATAGGATTATAATAAAGTTGTTAATTAAGAAAATGCATGTTTTCAAATATGTTTGGAATTTTGTAGTAATGGAGATGGAAGGTAGTGTTTCGTTTCTAGGTAGTTTGGTGGCGTCTTATCAACATGAAATACAAGGGGTTGTCAATATAGTTAGGTGATCTCTCCTTCAAATATTAAACTTTTAATTAAATGCTTATAGTTGAAGTTAGTATGGATTACATCTTTGGGAACAAAGATAACCATGAATTTAGCTTACTTTCCTTTGTTTCATAAAATAATTATTTAGGGTTTTTCTATTGACCAAAATTTTGCATCATAACTCTTCATTGCCAACTCATTCATTACTGTATTTTTTCTAAAATAATAATTTTGTTAAAATTTTCAAGTCACTGTATGAAAATCAATACGATAACTTTGAAATTATGGCAAAATTATTGTAGCGTGTGAACCGTGAAGAGCATAAATTTTAAGTTTATGCACATTCATCAAAAATCTCTAATTAAAGTTACGGGAACTGAATTGTATTGAAGTCATCATTATAAAAATTTATATTATACTATACTAGTCTATACCTTGTATCTAAAGATATTCATTAAAAGACTATCTATTAAATTGATTAATTTTTTGGAAATAAAGATATTCATTAAAAGACTATCTATTAAATTGATTAATTTTTTGGAAATAATTTAAAAAAATTTAAGTTGGTTCATGATCCTAATTTTAAAAGTTATAACTCTGACTTCAATTAATTGGCATGTAAAAATTCAGTTTTTGATTAAATAGTTTTAATTTTAAGAATTACTAGTTTTAGATCCGTAGATTTACAAAAATAAAATAAAATTAAATTAAAATTAACATAGCTTAACATTTGAATTATGTATTGCGAAACACTACCTTATAGATTTATTTTTTTTTTTTTTTGATAAGCAACACGACCTTGTAGAATGATTGTTCCTTTTAGAATTTCAATTAGGGTATTCATTCCTTCTATCAAACTGACAACTTTTCATCAATTTTTTATTGTACTATTCCCGAATTTTATAGGACAACAAAAAGTTGTTCCCTAATTTTTAACATGCAACCTTCAATCGTAGACATAACTTTGGTCTTGTATTTTGATAACCATCCATGCTTCACACACTTGTCCAACATATCATAGTAGGCTTCCATATTTCTTTTTACAATATCCAGATGAAACATCAAAATTCAAACACTACAATTTTTTTTTGATAGTCAAATTTGAATTAATTTCAAAAGGTATTGTACAAGCAATATAACATAGAGTGGCTAACCAAAATGTCTGCCACATCCCAAAATCGATCAACCTAGGATTTCAAGGATCCTCTAGAGATACACTAGGTGATCACTAAATATTGGACAAGAGATTTTAGCCAATCAACAAAAACTAATTCCCAAAAATTACGAGTAGGAAGGGATACTAAAGCAATTTTAAATTTGCTAGGTCAAACACTACATAAAGAACCTACAATAGTGAAAAAAAGATTCTCCTATATGGTATGAATAGTGGATCAATACATTTCACAAATTCACTTGCAACAGGTTTAAAATCGGCCATTTCCAACAAAACAATTTTAAATGATTAGAATGAGAACAATAATTGACGACAAATGTGTAATTTCAAGCCATTTCATGTATAAAGTTTCTCATATTATTGATGAATGTTATTGCGGTGGCTGATGGTGGCGGCAAATGTTTGTTGGTGAATATTTGTTGTGGTGATAGAAAATGATTGTTGTGGTAATTTTTACAATTGTGCATAACTTTGTTGCGATTTTCAAAGTTAATTTATTGAATATTTAATATTTTTATTGTTTATATTTTTTTGGGTGATCAGAATGGACCCAAAACCCATACTATATATCAAGGTTTCTTAATCCCTATTTTTTTCAATCGAAAACTCCATGTAATAAATATATGATATTAATCCGATAAAATTGCACTTAATTTGTTTTTGGCGCAACAAACATTCACTACCGTCACCATAATTATTGCCGACTAACACATCAAACATTTACCACCACCACCACCATATAAAAAACCGCCACCATCTCGACCAACGCCTACCACTACCATTGTCGCAACAAACATTTACTACCACCACAATCACCATGATCATAGTCTACCAAACATTCACCACCACCACCATCGCCGCCGAAACCAAATGAACAGATAAGCGCAAATTTGGAATTTTCACAAGAAAATGTAGAATTTTCCAGATCTGGAACAT
Source organism: Eucommia ulmoides (assembly GCA_016647705.1). Lineage (NCBI taxonomy): Eukaryota > Viridiplantae > Streptophyta > Magnoliopsida > Garryales > Eucommiaceae > Eucommia > Eucommia ulmoides. The sequence continues at coordinate 34,726,254 of CM028339.1, forward strand.
AGAGGGAAAAGAGATGTCAAATGATATAAAAAATACATCAGATTTGTAATACAAATCTGTAGTAAATTTTTGTAAAAATTATACAAATCTTCAACAAAATTTGCAAAAATTATATAAATTCACAACAAATTTTTAGAAAATTTATTTTTGTTCATATTTCTTTTCAATTGAAATTTGCAAAAACTAGATCAAGAATTTTTCAGATGTGAAATAGAGAGAAAGAGAGAGTCCTTTTGATGGTGGCAGTGTAAGGAGGAGCCTGTGGTGGTGGTGATCATCGTGGTAGGGATGGAGGCGGTGACGTGTTGATGGCGATTTGGCGTTGTGGTTGTGGAGGCTTTGATGGTGTCGGAGCCGGGGGGGGGGGGGGGGGAGAGAGAGAGAGAGTGTTTTGGGGACGGCTAAGGTTTAGTGGGAGAAAGAGAGATTTTTCCTTTTTTAAATAAGAGTATTTTAGGAACACCCAAACTAAAAGATGAGATTTTCCTAAAAGATTTATTCTATTGTGTGGCATTCATTTTTTTTTTTGGGGCGATGTGCCCCATTTATATTAATTAATTAAAAGTAAGGTTAATTGAAATTAATTTTTTTTTTTTTTTGCAAAGTTTGCTGTAACAATATATGTTTATTGTGGCAACTGTGATTGTCGGTGAGAGTTTTGGTGATGATTTTTGTGGTGGTCATGCAAGTGATGTTTTTGGTGTGTTGGAAATGATAAACTTGATTTTGTAATTTGATATTTATTGGTGAGTTAGTAGATAATAAATGGATTAATAATGTTAGATATAAGTTATGTGATTTGGCAGTGAGAGTGGATAGTAAATATAATAAATGATTAAGATAATGGTGACTCTACATCTTATAGGAGTTACGTATGTTGTATGATCATATAAACATCATGTAGTGTAAATAGAGCAATAAAGTATAATAGAGAAGTGGAGTTGAGAAGAGTTTTATGAGTTGAAAAACTTATGTGAGTTGTCTCCTATATTGTTATATATATGAGTTTTGTTTGAGTAGAGATAATATTTCATAAAGTGTCTCGTCCCTTTTGTGCTTTCGCGAAAATACAGTATCAGAGTTTGTGAATATTCTAGTATAGAGATCTTGGAATTTATTCATGTTTTATTTACCTAATAGCATCTAACAGTGGCTAACAGTGGTATTAGAGCCACTGATATACTAGAGTAATATTAATCTTGCAAGTGTCATCTAAGATGTATTTCTTGTGAGAGAAGTTGATGTTATCTAATTACAAGAGAATGCAAAATCCTCACATCCTATTTCAAAGCATTCAATGTATGGGATGTGATTGGATAAGAACCAAGTATTGGTTTGGCGAGAAATTTCCAAGAAACGAAAGAAGAAAAGGCAGTTGGAATTTTGAGTAAGGCCATTCATTCAAATATTTGGATGGTACTTAGAGAATCGAAATATCCATATGAGTTTTGGAAGAAGTTGGATAATTTTTCTTCTAATTGTGCAAATAACATTTACCCTTGGTGTATTGGGTATAATGATTTGAAGATGATGAAGAAATTAAAGAATTTCAATATAAGGTGGAAGAAGAGAATGGTGACAAAGAGACAAAAAGTGATGAATTTCAAGAGGTAAAATATTCAGGTATAAATTTGTTTTGTGAAGAAAATTTGATTGCGTTGTTTTCTTTACACAAAAATGAATTCTCCTTCCACCCAAAATAATTGGAGAAAGAAAATAAAATTCATTCAAATAGTGTGGAGGTTGATGAATTCAGTATGGAAAACTATTTTCTAAAGGAAAATAAAAATAAAGAATTCACGAAAATTAATGACAAGATTGTGGAAATGAGTTTGATGAAAAGTTTCATGACATTTTATTCAAAAATTGGTGTGAAGAATATTTTAAGTGATACAAGTTGGATCAACATGCAACATTATTTTGATATGGAAAAACGTGTTCGAGATAAGAATGAAAAATTCAAGTACGATGAAAATCGAAGGACCGTTACACATGAAGAGAAGAATTTCATGGCTTAATATGAAGAAACTTTTCATGGTCAAGAGAAATGACAAAAGATCTTATTGCATTTGAAGATGATAGAAACTTGATTATGAAAATTGTTTCTAAACCCCCTTCGATCATGGAGATCGCAAATATATGACATGGATATGCAAAATCAAGTTTAAGGTGGTGTTGGAAATAGTAAACTTGATTTCGTAATTTGATATTTATTGGTGAGTTAATGGGCAATAAATAAATCGATAATGTTAGATATAAATGTTAAATGATTAAGAGAATGGTGTCTTTACATCTTATAAGAGTTAGTATGTTGTTTTGTTATATAAGCATCATATAGTATGCATAGAGTAGAGTTTTGTGAGTTGAGAAATTTATATAAATTGTCTCATATATTGTTATATGAGTTTTGAGTAAAGATAATTTCTTCATATATGTGCTTCTGCAAAAATATGATACTAGAGTTCGTGAATATTTTACTATACAAATAGTGAGATTTATTTGTATATTTATTTACTTGATACCACCTAATATGATAATGGTAGTAAATGTTGTGCCGTGGCAAAAAACCAATTAAAGATATTTTTAACATAAAATATTCTCTCCTAAATGAATGGGAATATCATAATATACACTATGGCCTTGGCCACGTGTAATGAATGGCCTTTCGGCCCAAACAAGATAATAGCTCATTTGACCCAATAGTTTAACCTAGACCCGGTCCAGTTCGAAATCAACCCAACATCAACGGGTTCTTCCGAACTTTCAAGATCCATCTCGAAACTTCTGGGTTCAACCCGACTCCATTCCTCCATGCTCACTCTCTCTCAATCTTCACTCAAAACCTCCGATCCTTCGTCGGCACCAGAGTCCCTAACACCCCTCTCTCCGCAGCTGTTAGATTGAATCGACGAATCGAGAAATCAACCAAAGGAAGAAGCGATGTTCGGAGTGTTGTTTCCCAACCGGAGCTTCCCAATGGACATCTCCACCTTCACCCAAATCGACACCTTCCATTGGGTCCTCGACATGAACACCTTTGTCGGTATGTAAAATTCTCTCTCTCGATATGTATTATATATGTATATGTATGCTCGTTATTCTCTGGCATTTCCGCTACTGACGACCTAGATCAGGGGAGGCGTACGATTCAATTGGAGAAATCTGCATTTTCCTGCTCAATAACTTTACCCTTCCGCCGGACAAAGCACTGGCCGTGTACATCCAGTCACCTGGCTCCCCCTTCCTCTTCTGCGGCGCCGTGACGCTTTCCCGTCCTTCGGCCGTACTATCGTTGCCTTGGCCGGAGCCGGGAGGCCAGATGCAGCTGACGGCGGCCGCCGATGCATCCGCGCCACTATCCGCGAAGATTGGCGTCTCCGTGGAGGACCTAGCCTCCCTTCCCTCCCTGGACGTCACGGCGGAGAAGAAGATCGAGCGGTTGGCGATGAAAGTGGGGGAGAATTTGTTCAATTTCATGCAGTCTTTTTGCGGGGTTGATGGAAGCAAACTGGTGGTGCCCATGGATATACTGGATAGATGGTTCAAGAAATTTCAGGAGAGGGCAAAGCGTGATCCAGAGTACTTGAAGAGCTTTGCATTGTAGTTTCTTGAGGTATATAGTTGCTTTTCTGTTGAAGATTTTGATGAGAGGATCATGCATTTACCTGATTAAGTACTTCAAAATTGCATTTTTCACTGCAATTACAATCTGTTCATTAGCAAATTGTGTTTCCACCACTGTGATTTGATTTTTGAGTTTGTCTATAAACATCAAGGGTTATTGAATCAATGCTTTATGTAGCATAGCGTCTATAATAATTTTTTTTTTTTTTTTTTTTTTTTTTTTTTTTTTTGTTAAATGTGTTTTCGATTGGGAAAAAAAGATGAACAGAAGTGGGCAAGAAAATTTCTGTCCGAAATTTCACATCCCTACTTGGTTGACTAGTAAAATTAAATTATATCTTATGTTTTTAAAATAATTTGTTTGTGATGTGGGTGAAAATCAATCGGCCACCACGGTCAATATCAGAGAATCTCTCTGTTTCTCTGAAAACCCTAGTTTCAGACTATCAATTTTTTCTGGAAGACAGAAGGTTCTACACTTTCTCTACTCTCATTTCTCGGGTATCGGAAGCGTCTCCTTGTCAACAGCAAGGAATATCAGGGTTTCTACGCTAAGAATGGGAAATCAACAAAGGAGAATGACGAAACATTGCTGCATAGGTCGTCTAAGGCTATCGCTCTCCGACAACGGCACTGAGTTCTTCAAAGCATATTTCCCCAATCATAGCTCTCATCGCCTGCCACCACGTGTCTGTCACATAGATCAAAAGCGTCATGTCGCCAAACGATCTGTTGAGCCCGGCTGACCACAATTCGGCATCTCCTTAGGTCGGTAATCATGAAGGACTTGACGATTGCCAAGCAGTGACCTCCAGCATAGACAGAAGATATCGCCAACGGGATTCAGCTCGGCGTGATCGCCCCGGCGTCCAGCCCGGTGCCCAAGTCAGCCCACTAATCTTAATGGCTTGATCCACGAGCTTCTCCACCAATTGCCAAAGGCCTAAGCCCATAGTTCTAATCTTCTGCACGCTGTCCACGCAACAAATTAGGGCGGATAACCGAGTTTAAGGCCCTAATTTTTGGGATGCTAATGACATTCTCACCTATAAAAGGAAGGCGTTGACAAGCCTTTCAAGAGGTTGCAAACAAGAGGTAATAGTTTTATTTTATCCAAGCGACCTCACACCCCGGCTGGTCTTGTGTGTAGGTACCGACCTGAAGGCCACGTCGGACATCGTCTCAGCTCAAACAAGTGCAGGATCAATGTTTAGAAGGTTTGAGGCATCCAACTCCGTCGAGACGTTCTCCAGATCATCACCAACTCTTCACATGTGGGTTGACCAAACCATATGGCTGGTGGAACCAATTTTTGACATCAACGGTTTGTATTTAATTAATTATATTTTTACATTTATAAATTTCGAAATCAATGTGAAAGTTATATTAAAAATAATAGAAAATAAAAAATTTGTTATTAAAGTATATATTTATGAAATTTGAAAGTTACAAAAGTATAATTAAATTTAGTCGTTTGGAACTATGAAATTTTTAAGTGAGATTTTTTTTTTTAAAAATTTTGATCTTTTATTTATTTAAATATAGAGAAATTTGAAATTAGTAAATTGAAAAGTTGTACAATTTAACCTTTTTAGCTATTTGAATTTTTAAAATTAGATTGGCACTATTAAAATGTCTCATATTTACTTAGAAAATTGTTTATTTTCTTTCTTATTTTTTGTTTATACATTATTTTCTCGTTTGTATTTTATTTTTGTTTTTTATTTTTTATTTTTTTATTCATCTTTTTTCCTCCTAAACAAATGAACATGCACTCGGTGCCTTTGGAAATGAATAGATGGAAAAATGAAACCAGAAATGAAATATAAGGTTGTGTTTGGATAGAGGATTTGTAGGAGGAATTTCATTTAGTTAGGGGATTTTGAAATCCTTTTTTGCCAAATCCTTTGTTTGGATAATAAGAGAAATGATTTCTCAAATTCTTTTTTGAGTAACTGGAAGGATTTTGAAATGATTTTGAGAGAGGTTGAATTTGAGAAATCCTTCCCATTCTCTTTTTTTTTTTTCCTTTTTTTTTTTTTTTTTTCTCTTCTCATTCAACGCTTCTTCATTGTGTGCTTCCGATCTGACCATCAACTGCTTCTTCAAACTAGGTTTTTGATTGATTTCGAAAGCCAAATCGAAATCAATCGAAAGGGTTTCAATTGATTTTGATTTCGTTTTCGAAATCGAAATCGAAATTGAAGAACAGGTTCGAGCTCTGTGTGTTTGGCGATGGCAGTAGGGTCCGATTTCGTAGTGATGGCGAACACCTTCTTCGTCGCCGTTTGCTTCTTTGCCCCTGAACACCCGTTCGTTTGTGATTCTCGAAGTCAAAAACGAAATCAATTTCGATTTCAAAATCGAACGACGACGAACGGCGAATGGTTGGCGGATTTCGTCGTCGTTTGCTTCTTCAAATTAGGGTTTCAATTGATTTCGAAAACGAAATCGAACAAAATTGGATTTCGATTGATCATCTTTTGTGTTTGGCGATGGCAACAGGGTTCGATTTCGTCGTCGTTTGCTTCTTCAAATTTAGGGTTTCTTTGTTTACTGTTCATCGTCTTCATCGTTTTTTTTTTTTTTTTTTTTTTTTTTTTTTTTTTTTTTTTTTTCAGAAGTGGTATAAAAAAATAGAATCAAACTTCAAATCTCTTATCTGAATACTTCAGTTTAAACAATTATCCAAATAAGGAATTTGTGAAATGAAGAGATTTCAAAATTTTGGATTTTGAAATTCTTTCATTCCACAAATCCCTTGGATTTATCAAATCCCTTACCCAAACGCAACCTAAAGGAATTCTTTACCAAATAATTGTTTTTTAAATAAATAATTTTTGAAAATTAATATATTTAAACTTATTTACGAAACACTCATAAAACGCAAATTGAAAATGTGTTTTTCTAAAAAAGCATTTTGAATCCACGTTCCTAAAATAAAACAAAAAAAAAAAAAAAAAAGGTTTAAAACGCATAAAGAAATAACGTTTACATGTTTGAATTTTTTTTTTTTTTTAAATGCAGAAGCAATCTGCGTTTCTATTGAAAACGCATATTGCTTCTACGTTTCCCTCCGATCCAGTTTGAAATTTGGGCTTTTAAAAATGCATTTTTGAATTGTTTTATATAAGAAACGCATTACCATATTGTATTTTTTATGGGACAAAACCCTACCCACTAACCCCATCTTATTTCCCTTTTATCGCGCCACCTTCACAGCACTTCGTTTGCTGTCGTCTCCTTCCTGTCGCCGAACCAAGCACTTTGTTTGCTGCCGTTTTCTCTCTTCTCTGCCGTCGCTAACTCTTATTCTGTCTTCTCCTCGTTTGTGTCGCCACCAACCACTGTCATCGAGGTGAGAATTTTTTTTTTGAATATTATTTTTTGGGGGGTTTTTTTGCTTTCAATTTCATCTATTTTTGTTATCATATTGTGCATTTTGTTTTCAAGTAAACGATGTGAAGAAAAGTAGAGTATTGTTTGCTCGTTAGCAATTATTCGGTCTCGGTTTTGTATTTATGTTATAATGTTGTGCATTTTGTGTGCTCATTTAGATTTGTGATTGTGTATGGAGTGTTTGTGCTTGTGTTTAGAGTATAGGATTTTATTCTTCGTTCGATGTGTATCCCTCAGACAAGTAATCGTTGTTCGTCATCACGTTATTGTATTCGTTTTGAAAGAGTGTTCTGTTACTTGCGACGACCATTTCATTAGCTAGTTGGAGTAGATAATATCGACTCTTTCGCAACAACGTTTGATTATTCTCCAGGCGAATTCATGTAATAGCATCTTCTATCTCACTTGTGTCATCAATTTGACATCTGCGATGCATCTGAAGACTTCGAAGATGCGGAACAGGTGCATTAAGAGCTTTCAAAGAACTTACAAGGTTGTTAGCCTCTCTTACCCTATATTTTCACTTTTGCCATAGGCTAACAGGATACTCGATCGGATTGGTGTCTTGATCGGTCCAGTAGTCATCATAATATGATTATAAAATTGTCCATAGTGATCCCAAGGTCTAGGTCAACCCCAAACACCATATGAATTTTCCTCACTTGAAATACCACATGAGTTTTCTTCACTTGAATTAATGTTTGAAGACATTTCACGAATGTTATAGAGTGAAATTAATATTTCGATATGTTTTTCAATGACATAAGGCAATCTTATATAGACCCTAGACTTCAAATTACATAAACTTCAATTGAATAAAAGATAAGCCCTTCCAGCTTTTAATCACTTTTCATTGACGTTTTTGGGCCACGCGTTTCTCATTTTTTTAACAGTCTTTTTGATGTGTTTTCCAGTCTTCGTCAGTCTTTTTCACTCTTTTTCAACTTTTGTCATTGACATTTCAACTTTCGTTAGTCTTTTTCAACCTGATTTAGTCTTTCTTAATTTTTTTAGTCTTTTCCAGCTTTTGTCATCGATACAACCATTTTCAGATTTGATTTGATAAATCAGTGGGGGTTTTTCAATGTTATTAGTACTAATCAACTATTCAACTTTAGTACAACGAATTTGATCATTCAAGCAATCGTTTATCATTAATGGAGATACACATACATACATACATATAGATACACACACACACACACACACACATAACACTATATCAATCTTCAAGCACATTTCAATTGATTGCAAATGTACACAATATTAGATCTATAACGTTCAGTGGGACGCCACTGGGTTTTGGAGGACGAATTCCCATACTCTTTAAATCCAAGAATTCGTTACTCTTCGCATTAGGTTACAAAGATGCGGGAGGAATATATTTTTCGTGTGAATCAAGCAGATACTATTATCGATGGATGCAAACAATACAATATACTAATAGTGCATCAATTGGTCAGAACAATGCCAATGAACACACCACATGATTTTCAGATGACGTTGCATCGCTACCGCGAATAAAATAATCAAATGCAAATTCGAATTCTTCGACACGAGCTTCAAATGACGACATGTGAGCGTCTACAAGAAGGTTTGGTTGACAAAGCTCGTATTTACATGTGTATAAACGATATTCTCTTCTGCGTTTTCATTTTTTTTTTTTTTTGTGAAAAACACAGAAATAATTTGCGTTTTTTTACAGAAAGGTAAATTCAATCTGCGTTTCATAAGCCTTTCGTAAATAAGTTGATGAACTTCAATTTTCATGCATTTTTATATTTAATTAGTAATTATTTGGTAAAGAACTCAAATAAAAAGTGTTTGGTAATTGGAGGAAAAACCAAACTGGAAGTCGAATGCATAATTCAGTGAATAATTTTTTATTCTAATGGAGGAATTACAGGGAATATAGAAGAACGATATGAACATGCACTCGGTGCCATTGGAAATGAATAGATGAAAAAATGAAACAAGAAATAAAATAAAGTGTTTGTTAATTGTAGGAAAAACAAAACTGGAAGTCGAATGCATAATTCACCGAATAATTTTTTATTCTAATGGAGGAATTATAGAAAAAATAGAAGAACCATTCTTAAAAAAGATTAAGAGATTACAATTATACTCTTTATAATAGATTTTTTATAGAATTTTTAATTTTTTTTTTTTAATATAGGGAGATATAGTAATTTTTTCTTTAAGTAAATATGAAATTTTATATTCTTCTTTTTTTAAATTTTTTATTTTTCTCCTTTTTTTTTTTTTATTCCCTAGATTTATCTCTTTATAACAGAATTTTAAATTTATTTTTTAATATAGAAAGGTAAAATAGTAAAACTTTTTTAAGTAAATATGTAATTTATATATATTTTTTTAATTTTAATTATTTATTTCCTCGATTTATCTATCATTCCCTTCAAACGTACTTTTGCTAATTAGGAGTTTTGCTAATTAGGAGTGGGAAAAGAAAGACTGAAAATGTAATAGGACACGTGATCTTGGTTTTAATCATCCTCGGCGTGTCACACGTTTTGGGTTTTAATCATTTCTCTAAGATTCTCTCACCCTTTAATCTTTCGAGTGTTTTTTCAGTTGGCTTTGCACATTGATTGATGCTCCCGTCTAAAGTATAATTGCTTAAAATTAAATTTTAAATGCTGAAAATTTTAAATTTTGAATTTTAAATACTGAAAATATTAGGAATTTGATAAAATTAAAATTTTAACTGTTGATTTTTTAGTATTGAATTCTTTTTATCTTTTGACAAATACAAAATTTGATAACTGAAAAATATTTTATTTAAATTACTATCTTTAAATTTAAATTTAATTTTTTACTAAAATTAAGATAATAAAAAATAAATCAAATGAAAATCAAAATGGAAATGTAAGATTTAAAAATAAAAAATATTACTCTCTTACCAAAATCAAGATATGTTGAGAGTGAGATATGAAACTATGAGATTAAAATGAAAATGAAAATAGACAATCTGTGAGAGTAATATGATCTCAATAAAAAAAATTAAAAGAAAAAAAAAATGAAAATGAAAATAAACAATCTGTGAGAGTAATATGATCTCAATAAAAAAAAATTAAAAGAAAAAAAAAAAGTTGAGTCCATAGAGAAAAAAATGGTCCGGAGGAGTAGGAATTATTCCATTAAATTTCACACATCGGAGATCGAGACATAGTCTTGGAGCTATTGGGAAAGATGTAGATCGATCGCAATGTCTAATTGACTTAAAAATTGTAGGCCTATAAAATTAAAATTTTAAGTAGCAACTGATTAATTAAGTAAATATCAATTAAAATTATTAAACAAACTTAATTAAATAAATACTTGATTTATTTAATTTTTAGAATTTATTTTGGTTATTAAATATGACCTAAGCCTCCTTTAATTAACCATTGGACTTTTGCCTAATTGGGCCCTAAGATAAGAATTTAAGGACCAAAGAAAGAACTTTGGTCCAATAATACCCCTCGAGATGGAACTTACGACCCAATTTGGAATGACAGCTGGTCTCATGTCCATGAAGGATTGCATCTGGACATTATCCCACAATCGGCCATTGATGTGGCAAAGTGGAAGATATGAAAAATGCAACTAGCCTACTACTCACATGACGCGTGAAATAGGAAGTTCAACATCAAAAAGCAAGTATAAATATATAGAACATTAGCACGATATCTACGATTATCGTATCTCTTAAAGTATATTAATTTATTTTCACGCTAAATTTTTTTTAATTGAAACTATACTAGCGTCATTTTTAATTTTTTAGTATTGTAGATTGACAGATTGTTAGAGAGGATTTGTTGTCAACATCACATCACACATCCTACTTTAGAATTTATAAATCTAGTTTGACACACTTTTTGAGGACCTTAAATCACAATTTATGAGTTTTTAAGTTATACTTGAGTTTTATGTCATCCGTTGAAATGGTGCATTATGACTATTACGAGATTGACACATTGGCTCACTTTATTAAGTCGGGCCTAAAAATCTCCACAATTTACAATTTAAACATTGGGATTATTCTTATTTTGAGGTATCAAACATTTATCTGTTTTACTGCAATTTGTTTTAAGATTTTATTCCATTAGTCCAAGTAAACGGTGTTGTCGAACATGGAGGTTTTTATTGTTTAGTCTTTGTTTAAAAGTTATTTTAATAAATGAATCTTTTAAACAATTATGTTAGTAATTTAAATTGCTTTTCAAAATATTCTTAATGTATAGTCATTGACAGTCCTTCTATCTCTATTAATCTCTTCATTTTTTCAGTCAGCCAATTGTTTCTGTCCACACCATCTCTGTCTTTTTTCTCTGCCACCACCTTCGCCAGATCCGACGAACTACCACCGTCGCATTGCCGCTACTTCGTTGTTCACCTGTTCACCATTCGTGTGTTGCTTTTTGCTTGTTGCCATTCAGATCTAGTTCCGGTAACACAAGATGGGTCCAAATCTCATTTTGGCGAAGACGATCGACTAGATCTAGAGCGTGACGCGATGGAGGGAACACAAGATGCATTCAGATCTCGTTTTGATTTATACCATGTTTGGCTCCATCGAATTTCGATCTGTCTTCACCGATTTGATTTTTTGTCGACAGTTGTTCTTGATTTGATTACGCCAATTTGTTGATCATGGTTGTGTGTTTGGAATTTTTGGAATTTTGTTTGTCTTTAGATTTGGAAAATAGGAGATGCGTTTAGATCTGGATTAGATCTCGTTCCGATTACATTGTGGCTCTATCGAATTTTGATCTGTCTTCGCCGACTTGATTTTTGCCGATGGATGTTCTTGATTTGATTTCACTGATTTGTTGTTATAGGTTGCTCGTCTGGAATTTTTTAGATCTAGAAAATTTCATATCTTGAATTTTGTTTGTGTTTAGATTTGGAAAACATGAGATGAGCTTAGACATGGAATTTGTTGTTATTTGTGAATATTCATATTGATTTTGTTTGTGTCTTGGTGAATGTTCATTGTGGTTTGGTGAATGTTCACACCAGTTTATTTTTCGATAATCTTGATTTTTTTTCCCAATGTTTTTGATTTGTTGTTGTTGGTTGCATTTCTGGAATTTTCAGATTTGAAAAATTCTAGATTGGTAAACTCAATTCGTTGTTTCAGATTTGTTTTGATTTGTTGGTTTTCTTGATTTGGGTGGAGTTTTCACTTATTTATTGTGAATGTTCTTCTTAGTCTTTTTTTGTTCTTTGTGAATGTTCATACCAATTTATTTTTTTGGGTGAATGTTCGTTGTGGTTTGGTGACCGTTCATACTGGTTTTGTTTTGGTAAATGTTCATTGTGGTTTGATGAATGTTTATACAAGTTTTGTTTTTTATTTATTTAACGTTTATTTTCATTGTTTTGATTTGTTGATCTTCGTTGATTTTAGTTTTAACTTTTTACATTTTCCCACATGAATATTCACAACTATTTAAATAGTAGTGCAAATGTTCATAACAAAATAACGTAGTTTTTTTTGTGAACATAACAAAAGAATGTAACAAAAAGAACGCGTGAACAAAACAAAAGAACGTAAATGTTCACATAAATATTGTGAATATTTACAACATTACAATTAACCCCGTTAACATGTATTAAATGTTTAAAAATAGTAAAATAAAAATGTGACTGTTTGCATGTTATGTTTTACAAAATGATATTTTATGTAAATTAGGAGAAAACGTTAGTCAAAGAACATAGAGTATTTTTTACAAAATAGTTGGAGACTGAAAATTTAATTAAAGTAGTTAGAAGTTTATTTTATAGTTTTTATATCTTTGGAGTAATAAATAATAAAAAAAATTATTTATTGATTTTTTTCTTATTTCGCTGACCTTTTATTATTTTAATAATATATGAGATTCAATTTTTTGTACACACATAAAAACAAGAAAAAACTAAGGGACACGGTCAAAAGTCCCGGGGTCCATCTCAATAAGCAACATGTTTGTCATATCCTTTGGCGATGGCTCTAGAATCTTCAAGTTGACTCCTCCTTTGTTTATTTCCAAGTGAGGTGATCTACTCATTGGTTGGCTTCTGTTGAGACATATTGTAAGATATAGTTGTTGTTGTTGAGAAACATTTCACAATCCGCAACCCATGGTTTTAGGAAGAAGTAGGAGGACGGCCATTAAGGATCAAAGACACTTCTTCAACATATTCCAATCTGTCATTATATTTTGTTGATTAAAATAATTTTGTTGCATAATATTTTTTTGAACAAAAAATAAGCTTGTAGTAAAAATATGATTGTTTTTGTTTTTACATGGATTGTTAGATGAACAAACTCAACTTTTTTTTGGGCAAACGATCAAATTGTTTGAACAAAGCAAGAGAGTTGGTAGATTGTCAAAATCTTATTTAAGTAGAATGTGTTGCAAATAAATAAATATAGGGTGCCAAATGTAACATTTAGTTGTGCAAGGTGAAAGGTTGTCAATTTCCAAAACTTGTAAAACATTATCAATCAATTCCGACGTTGTACGTATTTTGACCATTAGATCCAAAAAACTAACGGCTTAGATTAATTCCATGTGCTCCCAGTCGCACGTATAAATAAACAAATCTCCCACGCGTCCAATGTATCGTTCATTAATTTCATCCTAATCTCTGCTATCAAAGAACTGAGATTCACTCAAATCAAGCGCAGTCTCACACTCCAAATCTGCCAAGGCACTGCGTAGTTATGGCGTCCGAGACTCCCAAAGGGGCAACGGCGGGGGCCGATGAGAGCGGCTCTCACAGTCCCCGCCCGGCGGAAGTGACTCTGCGCGATATTCTGAACCGTCTAATCGGTTCGATTTTCTCGCCGGAATCAAACTCTGGCCATCAATCGTCTCCAGTGATGCAGCGAATTAAAGTCTCCCTCGCCGAGAATGTGACACTTCTTCGAGAAGCTTCGAGTAATACCGGCCGGAATGTTCTTCTCTGGACTGACCGGGGAAGTCCGCTTCGGGCCCTACTCATTGTTTCCGTCAGTATATACTACTACTTACCTTCATTTATCTGCTCTGTTTATATTTAATGTGTGCAGTTCCGATTGGGTTGTTGGGGGTTTAATTCATTATTACTTTGATTATTTGTTTGGGTGGAAAATTGAGGAAATTTAATCTTTTCTTTTCATGACATCTCTTTATTTGCCTTTCAATTCTCAAATTTACTATTTTTTAGTTGATTAATTTTATAATTGTTATAATTTATTGCTTAGCTATAAAAATAATAATTAAAAAAAAAAAAAAATACTTGAATTAGGTGGCTAATCATTTTTGTTATAATTTAGATGCAATTTTCTCTTATAATTGGAGTTAAATTTTTAAGTATATTTCTTAGGCTCCTTGTTTAGTGCTTCTGCTCCAAAATTTTTGTTCTCGTTTTCAAAATTTTGAAATTTAAGAACATTTGGTTAACACCTTTTTGTTCCCAAATATTCTCAAAATTTTGAGATCAATTTAGGTTAAGGGAAACACAATAAAGTACTATCCCATAATTATTTTATTTAGTTGTAGTTAATCTTATTGATGTGTTTCTATTTTACTATAATTACAACAAAAAAAAATAAAATAAAAAATGATTGCCTATAAGAAATATGGAAGTCTATCATCATTAGGAAAAATATGAGAACTAGTGTTCTAACCATATGTGCTTATTTGGGTTTGTTCTCATAAATTGTATAACAATTTAACAACAATTGTTGTTACCAAACGCATCCCTGTTCTCAGAATTATTGAGATTGGAAACATAATTCTCGTCCCATATTTTCGGGAGTAGAGACAAAAAAATAGAAACGTTAACCAAAAGCGACCTTAGTTCAAACAAACATCATCTAAATTTGTTAAATTAGATATAAATAGAGAATATACAAATTAATTCATCAATAATAATATAATTAAAAAAATAGGAGGATTTAGACAAGAAAATCTTTTGTACTTTGTAATTAATTTGCTCTATGCCGCCTTCTTTTTTTTTTGGGTATTTCATAATTAGTTGAGATACTTCAAATTGGAGAAAATGGATGTTGATTTGATGTTCTTATCAAAAGATACAAAGGGTAAGGCTATGCAGGGGTAAGGTTACGTACATCTAACCCTCCTCAGACTCCGTAATGGCGAGAGCTTTCGTGCACTGAGCTGCACTTTTTTATTAAAAGATAAAAGAGTTTGTAGTTAAAAAGCATTTCTTTTTGAAACTCTCCATCCCATTTATGAAGTTCATGACTTTTGAAAGTTTTCATTACTATGAAAAAGGATGCAAATTGTGTTTATTTAAAGGAGGAGACAGTAAAGTTTCATGATTTGAGTCTTTTAGCAAAGCAAAGAACATGAATGTCATAATTTACCTTAAAAAAATGTGTGCAGGTAGGGACAGTAATTCTTCTGGCAATGACAGGGCTGCTGCTCTTTATACTCTTCTTTCTTGCAGCCACCGCTAATGCTGTCATAATCGCCCTTCTCATGACTCTAGCAGCAGCTGGAGGTTTATTGGCTCTCTTCTTTGCCTGCGTCACGGCCATCTACATCTGTGCTTTATCAATAGCCGCCTTTTTCATTTCCATTACAACCATAACTGCAATCGTAGCTGTTATAATCACTACAGGTAATTTCCTCTTACCTGTTTTTCTCCGAGTAATTTGATTTCCTTCATAGATTGATAGCTCTCTGTTTGGGTGAGATGTTTAAAGAAGGAGATTTTATTTTGAAAAAGGGGTTTGTAGGAAGAAACCAAACATTCCCTTATTTGTTTTTGTTTTTTAATTATTTTTTGGGCCTTGTATAATAAAAGTTGTACATAATGAAACAACCCCAGGTTGGATTGGTTTCTTTTGGAGCATTTGGGTGGCAACAAAGAAGAGCTTGGGACTTGCTAAGCGGTCTTTGAACATGAGCAGAACGGCTTTGTCTGCCAGGCATCATCATCATCCACCAACCAAATCAGATTAAGCTTGAGCCCTGTCTTAATAATATTTATACTGCGTTGGTAGTCTGTCCATAGAGTAACAATACACTATGAATGATGGTGCTTTTGCCTACTGCTGCTCCTTTGTAAGTATCAAAGTGTTTTTCGTTTTTTGGTTTCTGTTTCTGTTTAGATAATAATTTTATAGATTTTTAAGTTCGATCAATTTTAATTTCAAATTCTAATCTCCAATCTTGTGAAACCGAACATTGTCTTTGTAATGCCCTTGGGGCCCACTGGTCCAGTACGTTTTGGACTGAGTCTACTTGGTCCAAAATATTTAAGTCAAGGTACTGGCTATAACCTTCATGTTACTTTATATATAACATTAGACAATATTTTCTAATATTTTCGATGTGGTATTTCACAATATCCATCACTTAAAGACGCGACGTCTTCGTTGTGTTGGTCCAGTTCATTCCCTTGGTTGGTGCTGTAGATGGCAACCCATAAGCGGACACAGGGTATTTACCTTGGGACATCTACCTCTCTCTAGAACCTCTACTCTTCTATCAATAATACCATCGTGTTGTTTCCGAATCAGGGTTGATTCTGATGCCATTTGTAACATCCCATCCCATGCGGTCCACTGCTTTAATTCCTTTTGGACGGGGTCCATGCGGTCCAAAATATTTAACGTAAGGTACTCGTAGTAATTTATATGATACTTTATATATCAGATCAAGATTGTTTAGTTGTCCCTCAATTCACAAATTGTTTTAAGTTTTCGATTAATCAATTTATAGTTTAGTTTGGTTTAAGAATTTGAAACACCTAAGTAACAAATCAACCAATTTAGTTCTAGACTTCTAGTTTATAATTAGAGTAAAATATATCTTTAACATTTTAATTGAACTAAAATAATTGTATATTTCATTATTCGAACAAATAGTATATAAATTTAATCAAATCAGGGATAATGGAGAAATATACATATTAATTCATCAAAAAGAGAATTTAGAAAATATAATAATTTAGGCAATCTATTATGTAAAACAAGATTGTATATATTTTTGCCTATATATTTTGTCTCCACATTTTAAGGACAAATATGGGAACACTGTAAATTTAATATTAATAGAAAATATTTTCCACTTTTTAGTTTTAGTTAAATTTGAGTGAATTTAATTGATATTTACTTTTAATATAGTGAGTTGAGTGAATTTTAATTTATTTCTTTTTGCATTACATTAATGTTTTGTTGGGTAAATTTTATTGAAATCTGACCAGTTGGAAAACTACAAAGATACCTTATGTCTAACTTTGTTTGAAATTTTTATAATTTTATAATTTATTCTCTATATAGAATGACAATTCTACTTCTTTTGAATAATAGTTAATTTTTTAAAAACAAATATATGATAAAAAAAACTATAAATGCTTAATTTATTAGACTTTTATTTTTTTAAAAGTGTTGATAGAAGTAATAAAATAATATTTTTTAATGCTAGCAATTTCATATACAAAAAGAGCTAAAGAGAACAAACTAAATAAATTATTAAAAATAAAAATTAGAAAATCTACAATTTTACTATCTTTGAAGTTTTCACCAAACAATTCAAAATCAAATAGTTTATATGTAAATTGTAACTATTTTTATAAATAAAAAATATTTCATTCTTAGAATAATTTTTAATTTCAAAAAATTAACAACAAATACAAATACTCTAATGCTAAAAAAAGTTAACAAATCCCAAATATAAAACAAATGAAAGTGGGAATGTATTACATAAATCATCAATATTTAATTTTCATAATAATTTTAAATTTTAAAAATTTAACATCCAGTACTCTTTAAAACTATCATCTGATTTCAAAAGTATTAAAAACATTAGAGTTGATAATGCATTACATAAACAAAATTTATTATTATAACAAAAATTAAAGTAGAGGTCTAATGTTCAAATTTTATTTTATTTTTTTAATTCGAAGTTCTGAATCTAACAAAATTTATTATTATAACAAAAATTAGAGTAGAGGTCTAATGTTCAAATTTTATTTTATTTTTTTAATTCAAAGTTTTGAATCTAATTTTACTAATGTTGGGGTTGGGTTTCATAGTTGACTTACTATATTGAACTATATAACTTATGAAGATATAAAATCAATATGAAAATACTTGTCGATTGTCTTTCACGAAGCAAATTTAATAACGACATTCACTATGGAGGGAGAATAACTTCAACAAATTTTAGATCTAAATGTTTTTAATTTTTATTTATGTAATCCGTTTCAATTCTATTTTTTTTTTTATTACTTTTGTAATCAAATTATCGTTGTTACATTTGAGTATTTAATGAGTATTTGGGGTTGAATTTTTAAAATTTAAAATTCTTATGAGAATTAAATATTGATGATTTATGTAATACATTTTCAATTTCATTTGTTTTATATTTAAGATCAGATAATAATTTGTTAAAAAAAAAAAAGATTTAAAAACTACTAAATTTTTGAAATTTAAAATTATTCTAAGAATTAAATATTTTTTTAGAGATTTTTGTTCTTTAAACCAAATTCCATACTTTTTTTCTTCAACAAGCCAATATAGAAAAAATGTTATTTTTTGGACCCTTCCAAAAACATTCTCAATAAACGATCCTTGGGGGTTGGAAATGAGCACTGCATGGACGTCGATACTCCTCGACAGGCACATTGTTAATTATGGTCAATTTTTTGTAGCTTAATAATGGCAATTTCCCTACTATTTTGAAATTATTTTGGGTATTGTTTCATTTTAATTCATGGTATGTGCTTGGAAACTGAGGAGATGCCAAACAATTTTGAATTTCAGAAGGGAGGGTGTAGGGGGAATCTCGGCCTACAGTCACGAGGTTAGCATTTTTTGTGTTCGAATCGCTGTTTTTGCATCAGTGCAAATGTTGTGCTTGTTGTGAGTATGTTTTGATATTAGATTTTCAAAGTTTTTCAATCATACACTGTTGCTATTGTTTTTAGTTGAATGGTCTCAATATTTTTTCAATGACAGTGTTTGAATGCGTTCGTTTTCTTCACATTTGTGGTTGAAAAATGCAAATTAGTTTATATTATGAAATTTGAGAGAATGTTCAAATTTGAGAACATTCATATTTGAACATTCAAAACTGGGCATGCGAAAAACACAGACAAAGTGTTACGTTTTTGCGATAGAATATTGGATGATACATATATTAGCGTAGATTTAAACGTTTACATCATATTATTTTGCTGAGCCATAGTTGTTAATTGGCCAGATAAGATACAGAATGGATACAACATACGAATTAGTGTTGATGTTCAAATTTGATGGTTATTCTTATGGAATAAAAGTTATGGACTATCTCACGTGACATGTTACTTCAAAAGATAATAACAAGGTGGGAGGTGCTGCGGTGTGATACCTTCAAGCTATATTACTTCATACCTGGACATGACAAATGTATATTGTCCTTCCAAGGTGATTTTGAAGGTATTTGTAGCATTGCTTGGGTATTGAAGTTCGAATATATCGGTGTCGATATCAAACTGTGTGGTAGTGGAAGTGGGTTGGGGGACAGCGCACCCTTAATGCTGATTGAGCCCTCAAAGTGTCAGGGTAGTGGGGGAGACGGAGCTGGGGAGGATGATTTATTGTCGATTTTTTTGTCCATTGTCACAGAAGGCATTGTTATCGGATCATTGGGTTGAAGGTATCAAAGAGGTGGGGCCGAATTTTAAGGACGAGATACTGGAATTTAGGAAAATTCTTAGAAAGTTTGCTGTGCAAGAAGGTTTCACCTTCAAGTACAAGGAAGAACAATAAAAAGAGGGTCACAACGGAATGTTCACTAAAAGAAGAACGAGGATGCAACTGGAAAGTATATGAAAGGGTGGATGAGAGGAATGGATTTTTTTACATTTGGGAGCTTGAGAATACACAGTCATGCGGTGCTGCATACCGGACGAACCGAAATGCAAACATGAATTCAAATGTGGTGAAGACTTGTTTGGTTGATTTGGTAAGAAACACGTTCGACGTTCGCCCCATCAATGTTATTCACACATTCAAGAATGATTATGAGATTGATATCCCATATCATATTGCATGGAATGGAGTAAAGAAAGCCCGAGATGAGTTAATGGTATGTCGATGCTTGCCTGCGAACAGACCCGAGGATTCATTTTGTTCTAGAGTACAACAAAGAGATGGGACTTTTTAAGAAGATTTTTATTGCCTTTAACGCAAGTATGAAAGGTTTCAGCTATTGTCGACCTATGATTTTTTTGGATGAAACTTTTCTATGTGGTCGATACGAGGGATGTTTGTTGGCGACAAATGCTAAAGATGGAGTGAATGGTAAAGCTAATGCAAAGCAATATTCTTATTAAGCACTATTTTTGTTTTTGCAAATGTTATGATAATTATTTACAACATTCTTACTTTATCTTTGTCTTGACAGAAATGTTCCCGATTCCATATGCTGTGGTGGATGCGGAGAATGACGACAATTGGCGTTGGTTCTTATCCAATTTGTCACTAATTGTATTGCATGAACATCTATTGACGTTCATATCAGCTGGCTTGGGTAGGGAAGTTAGGCGTGGGGTTGGATTCACCACTACGTCGTCGTCGGACATGATCCTTGTAATCGGTTCCGCATATATAATTTTACCTTTTCACAGGGGTGGGTGGGATGGTGGTGTAGCTATCCAGAAAGATGACGTGCGTTTGGATTTCGTTGCCGAGGGTGTAAAATGTCCACCAGCGGGGTCCTCCTGTTGCAGCGGGGGTAGAAGCAGGGAATGATTTGCGACCACATGTGCATCTGTTGAGTTGTTCCTTCAACACTGTATTTTTGTTCGCAAGCTCAGTGATTTTAGAAATGTAGCTTCTACGTCTAGCCTTCTGCGATTCCTTTACTTCTTTGACAATCTGCTCCAATACCTTTACTTCCAGTTCAAGATCCTTGCACCTCTTTTTTAGTTCATCAAGTTCGGCATTCACGGGTGGATCCCTGTGTTTTTGCGTGATTTTGTGAACGCCCATCTCAATAAGCAACGTATTTCTCTCATTTTCAAGAGTTGTTATCTTCGAATTGAGAACATCCACGTTTTTCTTGCAGTGGACTTTTTGACTTGTAAGTGCAGCGGTTGGATCATCAATATCAGATTTTTGGTTGATGTTCTTTACCGTTATGTTTACCAATTTTTTTAAGAGAGTTTCATTACATTCTTCTGCTTCCAACTTTCTCATTTGGTAATCTTCTTGCATTTCTTCTATTGCACGATAGACGTCATCGATTGCGATATTCTGTGTGGTTTGGGTGGGAACAATACTTTTGGTTTGGTTAAAATCAACACCCAAGTCGAAAGTTGGTTTATTGGGTGAGGATAAGGTTGATATAAGGTGGCCACGAGATTATCAATCATGGGACCAACATTTGTGTCATCTTCCATCCTTGGTGCTTTCCCTTTGTCTGTTTTCGACATTATGGAAACAAGTGTTTCTTGGACGATGTGATCGTCGTCACTGTCATTACGGGTTGCAATTCCTAACTGAATCTAGGTTAACATTTCTTCTAGCATGCTACCCTTGACCTGAACGTAATTAAACGCGATTAGATTCTTTGAATGAACATTCATACATGAACACAATGCATGGATATGCAGATTATGGTTGTTACCTAATGATTCGGTAAGTGTGTCATTGGTGTTAATCCAATAACGTTAAAATAGGTGGTCAAGCACCATCTTTGCATTCTTGGAACACAATCCTCTCTCTCATTCATCAGTTTGACCAATGTAGTGTATTCGCATAGCCAGTACTAACAAATTTCAACAAGAAACAAACAAAAAATTTAGAAACAAATATTCACAGTAATTAAGAATATTTAACATTCATATGTAACGATCACCAACACCCCTCAACGAATATTCACTTAAATGTTTGGAATTTTTTTTCATAACACAAGTACCTATAAGACAATGACATACCCCGTAACCGATCTCGATTCGGTGTATGATTTCTTTAGACTAGTTTCCAAGACCGTGTAGTTAGACATGTCATTAATGTTCTCGATATAGCATACCAACCACTTGGGCACCTGTTGATCGGTGGTTGCAAAGAAACATGTCGTCAGCAGGTAAAAGTAGAGTAGTTTCACCATGTCGTGTACACCTTTTTCACTTGTTTTTGCCATTTTTTTTTCAATCAACGTTCTCAAGAAGGCGACACTGAACTCTCGGGGTTGATGCGTCAGCTTGCTAAGGAATACAGAGTCGGTTCGTGTGTATCGAGTTTGCACAACAGGCTCGTCCCCCAAAGGCAACCCATTCATCAATTGGATATCAAGAGGTATTAGTCTCACATTTTTATCACCCAACCTGAATGTTTCTCGGGACGAATTGTAACTCAAAACCACTTTCTCAATTAAATTGTTGTTCTTTTGCACATTTTTCAAGGACAATTTATTGTCGTAGAATGTCTCAAATATTTTTGCAAATGGTGTCCTTGACAACAATTCTTTGTGCTTCGTGGTGAGCTTGCACTCCTTAAGTAGATTGACTGTCTGTTTGAGATTACATCGGTACGAAAACTGCCTGCTTTAAGATTGAGACTTATTCTCAATCTTCGATTTAATGTTCTGCAACGCTACAATTCATTTTTTCAGAAATAGTTAGTGGATATACAACTCTTTAATTGAGAATCTCTAATTTATCAACTGAATCGCACATACACCAACATTGAACGTTCAGGTGATCGGGCCAAAATAAAAGGGTTAAAGCATTTACTCTTACCCTGAACCATAAACACGAATACATCAACAAAATATGGGCGAGCATACGGGCATACATGAAGCACATGCATGGTACAATCACACACATAACTCTTGAGAGAACAAAACATTTTCGTATGCAGGATATTTGAGAAACAAAACATTTACAAACCAAATCATTATCATACATAGATAATTTTTTTTTTTCTTTTGTGTTTCAGAATGTTCAATAAACCAACATTCTCTTTAATTTAGAAGCTCTAATTTTCAACGAATAGCACATATACCAACAATGAACGTTTAAGTGCTCGGGGCCAAAATAAAAGGGTTAGAGCATTCACTCTTACCCCGAACCATATACAAGGATACATAAAACAATATATGGGTAAACATACGGCCATACATGAAGCACATGCATGGTACATTCACACAGACAACCTTTCAGAGAACAAAACATTCTCGTACGCAGCACATTTGAGAAACAAAATATTTACAAACTAGAACATTATCATACATAAACAATTTTTTTCTTTGTTTTCAGTGGCTGAACGTTCAATAAACTAACGTTCTGCTTTATAACAAGGAGTTTACCCATGTGACCCACATGAACATTCAAATGTAAAAAACCAAAACACACATAAAAAGTTAGAAAACATGTGCTCTTTGTATTTTATTCAACTAGTTAAAATATTGGAAGGATGCAGCAAGTTCTAATATTTTCAGTAGCGGAAACAAACCATACGAATAAAACCCAACAAGCATAGTGAATGCTCACAATTCGGTCACTATGCTCTATGCGGCAAACAGTAGTAACCTTGTGAATGTTCTAGATTCTTTCTTTTTTCGATGGTGAGTGTTGCATATCAGTTGTTTTTGCCATTTTGGACGATAGGTGAAGGCTTTTGCAATCGCACGTTAAAGTTTTTCGATTTTTCTGGAGAGGGGTGAGTGCTCTTTGGCAATGAGCAATTATCGACAATTGAGGAAGCCTTATATGGTAGAGTGATTGATTAGTGGGATAGTGTCTGCGGTATTTTAGGAATACAACCGTCGATCTCTCGCAGAGAGACAGTGAATAGTCAACCGAACATTCTCAAAAATCTCATCATTCATCCAAAAAAATTGAAAATTATATCATTACAACGAGAATTTTTTTTAAATTAATTTGATGTTTTTGTTATTGATTTTAGAACATGAAATTGAGGCGAATCGTCCGATTTCTTTGAGCTAGGTAGTATTTTGGGAAATTTCACTTCCCATATATTCATTCGATTATTGTAGAGCACTAGGGGGCATGAAATCGTAAATACAATCAAAATGGTCAAAATGGTGGGGCAAAAGTTAGGGACCATCCCTTAAGAAATACGTGAAGACCAAGTAATTTAATTAGGTAGTTGAATATTCATTTTATGAGTTATACATTTCTTAGAGTCTATATAATAAAAATCTCTATTTTTTATTTATGAAATTAGTTACAGTTTACAGTTTATATGTAAACTATTTTAATTAGTTACTCTTTTTCTTTGAACTGTTTGAGAAAATTTTCATATGAGACTTTATTTAATAATAGTTTCTTTTAGGTTCAAAGATAGTAAAATTGTAAATTTTCTAACTGTTATTTTTAATTATTTATTTGATTTGTTAGTTCTTTTTAGCTCTTTTTGTATATAAATTGCAAAAAAAATATTTTTTATATTACTTCTATCAACACTTTGAAAAAATAAATTTGTCGTATTTTGATTTTTAAAAATTATATTCTTAATTTATAGTGCATCCATAAGTTTTATGGTACCTGAAGAATCATGTTTCTCCTTAATTTCTCATTTTATGTAAATAAATTTTAAATATTATATTTATGATTAATATATTGACTTGAGTGAATTTAATTATTATTTATTATTAACATAGTGGTTCATTTGGTGACATTTAGGAATGATACAATAGAAAGTGATTTTTTATTTTTTATTTTTTATTTGCACTTCAAAATGCTAATTAAAAATAGTTTTGGCGACACCAAAAAATGACACATGAATTATTTAGAGACATTAAGGTGGTGTTTGGTTAGTGTTTCCACTTTTCTCAACCCAACTGGGATGGGTTGGATTGGGTTGAGAATTCTGTTTCCTTTTGAGAACAAAATTACGTTTGGTAACGACAATATATATATTTTTTTGTATTGGGAACAGAATCGAGTTTGGTAAAATCCAACCCATCCCAGTTGATTTCAGTCAAAATCCCCAAATAAACAAAACCCCCAAATTCAGCCAAAATCCCCAAATTAAGAACCAATTTTAGAATTGATTTCATGAAAATTAGCCAAAAATTTCAGAACGAGATCGAAATCACAATTCAGAACGAAATCGAAATCAAAATTCAATAACGAAATTAAAATAAGAAATCGAAGCCCTAAACCAAATTCAAGAACCAAACCCTAAATCAATTTGAGCAATGAAATCGAAAATTGAAATCGATTTCGTGATTTCAAAACCCTAAACCTGTTCGATCACGATCATCAAAACCGTAAACCTATTCAATCTCTTAGAAGACGATGGCGATTTTGATCTTTTCGAAGATGATGGCGAGGATGATGAAGACGATGGCAAGGATAGCGAAGACGAGTTTGGCAAAGACGGAGGAGAATGAAGACGAGTTCGACAAAGATGGCGGAGACGATGGCGACTGGCGAGGAGGAGTTCGGCTAAGGCGGAGGAGAATGGTAAGAAGGAGGAACGAACGACGGTGAGCTTCGACTGTAGGAATTTCGGCGACGACGATGGCCGGCTTGGAGCAGAGAGAAGACGAACGGAGCTGAAAGGGGAGGAGTAGAGAGAAGACGAATGAAGAAAAATAAAAATAAAAATTGAGCTCAATAGAAGTTGAATGGTGGATCTCATTAACATTTCAGAAAATTCCCAGCGAGTCCTCATTTTTGGATTTAGTTTTTTGGGCCAAAAAAAAAAAAAAAAAACAAGTATTTTTTTGTTTCTCATTTCTTTAACTTTTCAAGAATCAATTCTCATTTTTTTGGTTGGGTTGGATTTTGTGTTTGTCAAACGTGTTCCCAAAAATTAATCCCAGAATTTTTGGTTTGGGTTGAGTTGGAAACACTAAGGCCCCGTTTGGTTAGTGTTTCCATTCAAATCTAACCAAAATTCTGAGATTGATTTTTGGGAACGCGTTTGGTAACACAAAACTCAACTCAACCTAACCCAAAAAATGAGAATTGATTGTTAAAATTTTAAGGAAATGAGAAACAATTTTTTTTTTTTTTTTTTTTTTTGCCCCCAAAAAACTCAACCCAAAAACAAGGACACGTTGGGAATTATTTTAAATGTTAATGAGACCATCGTTCGACTTCTACTGAGCTTACTATTTTTTTTTTTTTTCTTTTCTTCCGTTCGTCTTCTCTTTGCTCTTTCTGCTCGTCTTCCGTTCGTCTTCTCTTTGCTCGTCTTCATCGCAGATCATCTTCATTGCTCGAAGCTCTCTATCGTCATCGCCGAAGTTCCTCCTTCTCGTCTTGCCTTACCGAGCTCACCGTCGTTAGGGTTTCGAAGCTCAAATCGAATAGGTTTAGGATTTTGATTTCGATTTCGTTACTGAAATCGAAAACAAAACCGATTTCAATTTTCGATTTCGATTTCATGGCTCAAATCGATTTAGGTTTGGTTTTTTATTTTGGTTTAGGGTTTTGATTGCGATTTCGTTATTGAAATAGATCAAGAAATCGAGAAATCAATCGATCAAGAAATCGAAATCGATTTGATCAAAATGTTTCGATTTCTGCTTCTGTTTCTGTTTCAATGTTTTTGTCGACAATGTGTTCGTTGCTTCTGCTTGTTGTTTCTGTTTGTTTTGTCAACGTTTTTGCAGGTTTTCAAGTTTGTTCTTGTTGGGTTTTCAATTTTGTTTTTGCAAGTTTTCGTCACAATTTTGAGTGATTGATGATTTCTTGTTTTTCCGTTCAGTTTGTTTTTGCTAGTGTCTCTTTTTTTTTTTTTCATGAAAAGAATTGCTGATAATTTTTGGATTTTTGGTAAAAAAAAAAAGTTCTTACTTTGATTTTTGCATTTTGGTGCGGAAACAATTCTAGGATAATATCGTTACCAAACACGATTCTGTTCCCGGAAAAAAAAAAATTGTCGTTACCAAACGCAATTCTATTGCCGATAGGAAATAAAATTCTCAACTTAACTTAACTCAACTCAATCCATCTCAGTTGGGTTGAGAAAAATAATAACATTAACTAAACGCCACCTAACCAAGGCCTAAATGTTTTAGTCACGTCAACATAATTAACATTTTTATAGAAATGATGGCAATAAAAATTCCCACCAATAAAAAAGTGCATAAAATGATTTATGCAAAGTATTAAAAAACAATTTTGATGGATAAATGCTTTGATTACCAACTAGATACCTTGAACTATTGTTAATCTTTTGATTCTTTGTTTTTGGATGAACCGGTACTTTGAATTTTGTGGAGAAGAAAATGGTATGTAATTTATTGTCCCGATTTTTTTTTAAAAGTAATACCTTGAATTTCCAAATAGTATAAAAAGCAAACTAACATCATCAACAACATATTAAAAATAATACTAAATAAATAAAAATTCAAAACCTAAATATTTGAAAAGGTAATGAATACCACATGTTCAGCCTCTTCCGACGCCATCGTTGGATTTTTCATCTTTTTCTCCCTTCTCTTTCTCCTCATCAGCCTACTTTTCCTATGTTTGGCACCTGGAAAAAAAGAAAAGTGGTGTTCCCCCACTTCCGCCTGGTCTCACCCCCTAGCCCTAAGTGGGGTATTTCTTTTCAATGTTGAAGAACAAGCCCATTTTCTGATGGATACACAAACTCATGGTTGAGATGGACACCAAAATCCAATGTGTCCGCTTGGGGGGAGTCCACGTCATTGCTGTGTCAAGTCCCGAACTGGCCTCCGAGTTCCTGAAATAGCACAATGCGGTCTTTTCGTCCCGTCTAGTGTACATGTCTGGCGAAGTTAGTAGCAATAGGTATCTGACTGCGGTGATGGTCTCGTTAGGGGACTAGTGGAAGAAAATGCGGAAGATCCTTAGCTCCAAGTTGCTCACGATAACTAGTCAGCCGACCAATTCCTCCGCCTTGTCTACAACCTCTGCAACGATGACAATTTGGTCAACGTGAGGTGCGTGACACAACATTACTGTGGGAATGTGATAAGGTAGTTAGTATTGGGGAAGAGGTGGTTTGGGGAAGGGGCGGCAGATGGTGGTGCTGAGGTTGAGAAAGTGGAGCACGTGGGTGGACTCTTCACAATTCTACAATATCTATATGGGTTTTGTGTGTTAAATTATATGCTATGGTTGAGAGGGTATGATTTAGATGGGCATGAGAAGATTATCGAGACGACGGTAGAGAGTGTCATAAAATATCAAGATCATTTGGTTGAGGAGAGGATTCAAGAGTGGAAAAATGGTGAAAGGAAATTTTTTGAGGATTGGCTTGATGTTCTCATTGAGATTAAAGATAAAAATGATAGTAGGGTTTTGTCAGTTGAGGAGATCAAAGGACAAGTTATTGTAAGTATTTCTTATTCTTTCTCTAGGGTTTATCTCTCTACTTACTTTTCCCTTTCGGAGATGCATTAAAAACCATAATGACTTGCCCCGATTTTCCGAAAGGAAAAGAATATGGAATAATAATAAAGCGTAAAGGAGAAGGGGTTTTTAAGCGCCGATTTTCTCAAAAAAGTATTTTGAACATTTTAAAAATAAGGAGTTGTCACCTAGTATTGGGTTTAATTAGTGTACTAGGTCACCGGATTTTAGAAAACAATGTAAAAGGTTTAAATAAAATTGACTCCAAAAATACGGTCAAACTAAAGATTCATTTAAAAAGTTCAGGAATCGGTTACATTTGGGGAAGGTGTTAGGCACCCTAAGATGTTTGTTTGAAAACGATACCTTATATCTAATTAAATCCAATTAGTTTAAGTCCGAATGTTTTATTTTATTTTGGAAATCGTTTCCTTCTTATGAAATCTTTTTGATATTTTTCAAATTAAGATGAGACAAATTTTTGATATTTTTGGAATGTTTCCCTGGTATGATCTTTTATCAAATATTAAGGGATTTGACAAGGATGGTCTTCGGCAGCGACCGGGGAGGGGGGGGTAGTTTTATATTCCAATGAACTTCTTTAATTTAAGCAGGTAAATCAATTTAAGTATTTTCTAATTGATGCAAAAAGGCAACATGCAAAACGACGTTAAATATTACATTATTTTCTATATAAATGCGATGTCATGAAATGCCTACTTTTCTAGTTTGTCTAATTAATTAATTTTTTTTTTGATTTGACAATCCCTTAAATTCTATGGAGATGAGAACCAAAGAAACGTCACGAAAACGAGTTTTGTCAAAATTAATTCCTTCAAGACTTAAGAGGAATTCGACTTACCGAAGGAATTGTTGAATCAACCCAAAGGTTTGTAAGAATTAATTCTTACAAAATAATTTATTATTATTTTGTTTTTTATGAATTTAAATGTAAAAATAACATAAACAACATGAATATAAAATAAATATATAAACAAATAAGTAACTTATTATTTTTTCTATTATATATATATTTATTTATTTATGAATTTAGGTGTAATACCCTATAAATTTATATTTTTAAAAATATTATTTTATATAAATTTAATATTTTTAGGAACGGTTTTGTAAATTTGTGGTATAAATATATATACTTGATAATTTTTAGAGTTAAATGTTAAATTTATTTTTGAAAATATTATTTTATATAAGTTTAATATTTTTGGATTGTTTTGTATATTATGAAAATTTATAATAAGTATTTGATAATTTTGGTGAGATAAGTGTAATTATTGGGTTTAATATGAATTATTTTATAATTATAGAGTGTTAAATGCAATTTTCTAAATCTTAATAACTAAGCACCCGGTTGTGGCCATAAAAACTTAAGAAAAAAAAGGAGAAAAAAATTGTGGCCATGAATTTGCCTCATTATACACACATATATGCATTATATACAAGTGTCTTATTTTTATATAATAATAATAATAATAATAATAATAATAATAATAAGCTTACAACAATTATATATATGTATATATATATATGATGTAGCCAAAAAAATTCTCAGTCACGTGTCAAGCTCCACACGTACCAGAAAATCTTTCGTCTTCCTTCTTAACCTGCAAAATCGTGAATTCTAATGGGGGACACTGGTGTGATGTCAGTCAAAGAACCTCCGGCGTGAGAATAAGTTAATATGAATATAGTGAGAATAAATTGCATACTTTAATTTGAGCCCCTATTATCAGTTATCTTCTACCCTTTTTATAGAGTGATTAGCTGGTTTTCGTATGAATGGAGAGATCATTCAGTTACTCGTATCTCCTTGCCGTTACGTATAATAGTCATTATCCCCGTAACTATGGGAGAATCTCTATAACAGTCCCTATTATTCACGGGCTATTACAGTCAATTCAGACTTATTCTAACGTATACAGGTTTGACCGAAACTCTGAGATGATTAACTTCCTCTTTGGCTTTTGACACCTTGGGCATATATATACCCAAATATGGGTCTTATCAAGTGGCTGCCCATGTATTCATAAAGATCATCAAATCAATGTTTGAATCATGGGCTTATGCTACCCCAGCCTACCTAATAGGTGGGTTTACCTAACTCCAATTCGGAGCCCATATAACGAATCTGACCCGTTTAGGATTTTATACCTAGGTTAGTTTAGGGTGGGAGTTTTACACACATCATTTGCCCTCCTTACTTTCGCGACGATTCGGACGAAAAGAAACGAAAGATAATTTTTTCTTTGAGTAAGTTCTTCCTTTCATTCCTTCGATTCTCGACATTTTTCTTCGCATTTTGGGTTGCTATTCATTATTTTACAGAATGTCATCAAATCAATCAATTAACTCTATCGAAGCGGGCTCATTGTCAAATCCTGCAATGGAACAGACGGCGACTGCCCAAGCTCCTTCGCTTTCTAACCCCGATATAGATCTAGAGGCAAGTAAGTTCCCAATAGAATGGCTTTCAGCATTTAGGGAACAATATAGTATTCCTTCATCAATGTTGATTAGGGTTCCATTTAAGGATGAACGTCCTCAAGATTTCAGAGAAAATGAGGTCTGCCTTTATCTCTGAATGTTCGAGTATGGACTCACTCTTCATTTTTCCTCATTCCTCCGCAATCTTTTTCGCCAAATGGAAATTACTCTAGCTCAACTAACTCTAAATAGTTTTCACCAAATTATGGAAGCCATAATTCTTGTCAGACTAAATGACGTTACCATTTCCGTTGATATAATTAGAAGCATAAGCCAACTTAAATACCTCGCCAAAATCGATAGATATTACCTTTCTATTCCTAAGGAATTTTCGTTTCTTATAGACCTTCTAGCTAAGGTCAGAGACTGACAACCATGGTTTCTTTTCTTTTCTGAAGATTGGGAATTCTCTTATGAGGAAATGGGATAGTCCTCGATGGTGCCAAAATGCTTCAGCTCCCCAAGTAATGATATACCCAACAGTCTATTCCTTATCTAAAATTCTGCTGAAGTAATTTTGATCATATTTATTAATTTAACAAATACAGGTGATAACGCTTGTCGGAAACTCGGTCTCACTCCAAGAATTAAAGAAGAGTTGAATAAGCTTCTAATTCCCAAAGACCACCTTTACAGAGAATTAGCATATTGGCAATTCGTCTGACCTATAATGGATCCATCTCGTCTTCAAGAATTAGCTGAACTTCAGATTAATACCCAGAAAGGGAAAAGACCGGCAAAGAGACTCACCAAAAAGACTGATCAATTATCCCCAGCCTCCTTGAAATGTTACTAGTAGCCCGACCATCTGTCAAGTCATTCCTCATGATGATCCTGAAGTAGCAGTATCGGATGATGACTGCCAATCTCTCATCTTTTGCCGAAGAGGTGTTATTCATGTTGCAGTTCCATCCTTGGTTTCCACCAATGAGCAAGCTCAAGGTGAACCAGCTTCCGCTTCCAGGTCAACTTCTCTTTCTATATCAGCTGATATCCCTACCGCAGAACCACCTGTTGCTGATCCTCTAATTGTAGATCAACCTGTAGCCAGTCATCAGTCCTCTCCAGTACCTACTTCCAGCTAAAGAACTATTCGAAGAATGACTAAGCAACAAATGTGCCAGCTTATTGATGAAGTTGGTCCTTCTATTCCAGGTCGTCATGCTATTTTCGATGACGCCATTAAATTCCTGTATGATCAATCCTGGGACAAAGGCAAGAAAATAATTGAAGACAAGAATAAAACCAAAAATCTTTCGAATGGTGATCTATGTCCTTCTCCAGATATTTGCACCATTTTAATCTATCTTTTACTTTTAAACAATCTGACT
Source organism: Eucommia ulmoides (assembly GCA_016647705.1). Classification (NCBI taxonomy): domain Eukaryota; kingdom Viridiplantae; phylum Streptophyta; class Magnoliopsida; order Garryales; family Eucommiaceae; genus Eucommia; species Eucommia ulmoides. The sequence goes on from CM028339.1 coordinate 34,758,404, forward strand.
GTTCGACCTCATCTCATAACAACCTTATCATATCAGTGTATGCATATGTCATCTGCTTTGGTTAATTGTGCTGAGGACAAAAATGAGCTGGATGCCTAACTGATGCATCAAATGATTGAGCTCAGCAAGGTTAAGGCTAAAGTACAAGATTTGGAAAATGAGAAGTTAAGGCTTGCCATCGATCTTGCCTTGTACAGATCTTCTTAAGAACAGTTCAAGGCTGAATTGCAGTCTACCAACAAACAAAAAGAGGCTCTCCAAAAGTGTAACACATTTTTCTGCTATGAGAATAACGAGCTTAGAACGTCAATCACTACGATCAGAGAAGAATGAACATCTCTCAGAGAAGAATCCCGCAACTTTTCAGAGGAGCTTGCCTCAGCCCGTCTGATAATTAACCAAAAGGATGCCGAGATCAAAGAAAAAGATGCTGCCCTCCAGAGAAGTCATGATCAGTTCCAAGAGGGAGATGTTGCTCTTTAAAGGCTTCAGTCTAAAAAAGAGCAAATGTCTACTGAGCTGTCAGCTGCACAAGGTAAGGCCAAAAAAGACATTGACAACCTCTAGTTTTCTTTCAAGAAAGAATCAAAGAGGCTTCAAAAGGTCGGCTTTGCTTTTTGTCAAAGCCTGGTGTTAGAGGAGTTTCTTGAGGCCGATCTCTCCTTCCTGGATCTTGATGACGAAACGAAGGAAGTTACAAAAGAATATCAAGATTTACCTAGTTTGGCAGCCAAGGTGCTAGCAGAGAGCTCAACATGGATTGCCACTCCTGATAACACCGACTGATAACTTAGCCAAACTTCGGTCAAATCAATTGATTGCCGCCAATCTGCATTTTTTTAATTATTAATTTTCATATCTTTTCACCTTTTTCTTTTGTTGGCCTGTAATTAACTTTATTAATGACAATATCTTTGATCATCATGACCTATAACTGAACAGTTATCGCCATTACAATTTTTAAGATTTTTTGTGATGATTACAATACATTTTTATCAGTGCATGTCACTTCCTCATTTAATGTGTGCTTTGTTTTTTCGATGCTTCAACTATCTTCCCACATTCTTCTTGCTCGACTAGTTAAAGGGACCATTAGTTCTTCATATCTTCAAGAAACCCTTCTTTGCACTAATATCAATACCTTCAAAAATTCCTTTGACAATCATGGGCTCCACCATATGGATTAACAGCCTTTCTGCCTATTCAAGAATCCAAGTTGAGAGACACAAAGATCGAACTAGGGGAGCATTTACGTTCTTTGATGCAGATAGCCATGAACGCTAGAGATGAGTATCCACGCCTTCTCTCCATGGAAGAAGCTTCTGTCATTTTCTTTGCCATGGAATCGGCCCATTTCCAAGTTGTCTCTCACTATCTTGAAGCAAAAGATGAACTGAGAGATGCTGAAAAAGGCAAGAAGGACTTGGTCGCTAACTTTAACTACCAAAATCTTTATGCTAATGCCATGAAAGCGAAGATCGATAGGCTCTTGGAGAAGAACGAGGAGAAAAAGGCTAAAATTCATGAACTGATCCGAAAACTCAACCAGTATGAGGACCATGAATTTTTCCATTCTAATCTTGACTCGGAAGATCTTGGCTCTCCCGCTTCTCCAGAGTCGGATTGAAGCGCCTCCCATTTAGCCTCAGATGAAGAAGAAGAAGAAGAAAAACCTTTTTTTTTTCCTTGAAAAAGATCCATGTATCATTTTTGCTTATAATATAAATGGGTTTTTATACATAATACCTTGTCTGCCCTCATTCGTAACAAAATTAGGATACATAACTTAGTTACGAATCTTTGAACAAGCATATGACAATAGAAGGATAAATTCTGGAATAATACCCTGAACAAGTGCTTGTTGATCCAAAACACCCTAATAGAATACTAAGTTGATTCCAAGTTGGAGAATTCAGTTCTGTGCCAGTTAAAATCAGAGTTTAAAAAACTCAATTGCATGCTGGGCTGAGGAGCCTAATTAAATGTTGAGCTGAAGTGTTCAATCGAATTTTGAGTTGGAGAACTCAGTTGTTTGCTGGGCTTAGGTGCCCAGTTAAATGCTGAGCTGATGTGCTCAGTTCAATTCTGAGTTGGAAAACTCAGTTGTTTGCTGGGCTTAGGTGCCCAGTTAAATGCTGAACTGATGTGCTCAGTTCAATTCTGAGTTGGAGAACTCAGTTGTTTGCTGGGCTAAGGTGCCCAGTTAAATGCTGAGTTGATGTGCTCAGTTCAATTCTGAGTTGGAGAACTCAGTTGTTTGCTAGGCTTAGGTACCCAGTTAAATGCTGAGCTGATGTGCTCAGTTAAATTCTGAGTTGGAAAACTCAGTTGTTTGCTGGGCTGAGATGCATAGTTAAATGTTGAGCTTATGTGCTCAGTTAAATTCTGAGTTGGAGAACTCAATTATTTGCTGGGCTTAGGTGCCTAGTTAAATGTTGAGCTTATGTGCTCAGTTAAATTCTGAGTTGGAGAACTCAATTGTTTGCTGGGCTTAGGTGCCTAGTTAAATGCTGAGCTGATGTGCTCAGTTAAATTCTAAGTTTGGAGAACTCAGTTGTTTGCTGGGCTGAGGTGCCTAGTTAAATGCTGAGCTGATGTGCTCAGTGAAATTATGAGTTTGGAAAGCTCAGTTGTTTGCTGGGCTAAGGTACCCAATTAAATGCTGAGCTGATGTGCTCAGTGAAATTCTGAGTTGGAGAACTCAGTCAAAGAGCGCAAATCTCATGGAATTAAATGTTTATTTCTTTTATTAAAAAAATGCATTGAGAAGACAAATAATTTCAAATTTTTGAAAAGAAACAAAGATGAAAGATAAAGAACTCATGCAAAATACTTTCGCAAATATGAGACGTTCCAAGGTCTGAGAACAACAACTCCATCAAGTTCTTCAAGCCAATAAGTTCCTAATCTATTAACTTTGATGACGCGATAAGGGCCCTCCCAGTTTGGAGCAAGTTTTCCCAGACGAGCTTCTAGTCGGTGAGATATTACCTGTCAAAGTACCAGGTCTCCAATGGTGAAACTCCTTGGGTGAACTGCATGATTAAATCTGCGTGCCATCTTAGTCTTGTAAGCTACCATACGCATTAATGCCTTATCACACTTTTCTTCAAGTTGATCCAATTGATATCGTATGCAACCTTCGTTCTTCTTTAAAACAACAGCGGCAACTCTTCTAGTTGGCAACCCAATCTCCACTGGAATGGCAGCTTCAGTTCCATATGTTAAAGAAAAAGGTGTTTCTCCAGTTGTAGATGTTGGGGTGGTACGATAAGCCTATAAAATACCGGGGAGTTCTTCCACCCATTTGCCTTTAGCATCATCCAAATGTTTTTTGAGTGCCTCTTTAATTGAATGGTTGGTCACCTTTGCTTGTTTGTTTCCTTTGGGATACGCTGAACTGGATGTTCGATGTTGTATCTTGAGCTCATTGTACATCCAGCCAACTTTTTCTCTAGTAAATGGTATTCCATTGTTAGATATAAGAACAACAGGTATGCCAAAACGACAAATAACTTGTTTCCATAGAAAATTCTTCACTTTATTTTCACCCACGGTTACAAAAGCATCTACTTGAACCCATTTGGTGAAATAGGCGGTCACCACCAACAAATATTTTTTGTTTTTAGGAGCTGGAGTAAAAGGACCCAAAACATCTATTCCCCATTGAGCAAACGGCCAAGGACTAGTGATTGGAGTTTGTTGCTGAGCTGGGACCTTGATATCATTAGAGAATCGTTGATACTTGTCACACTTTCGCACATATTCTGGCACATCAGCGCGTATGGTTGGCCAATAATATCCCACTCTCAACACTTTATGAACCAAGGATCTTCCCCCTTGGTGATTAACGCACACACCTTCATGTATTTCTTGTAGAACATAGCTCGCTTCTTTTGGTCCTAAACACAACAACAAAGGTTGGGAAAAAGATCGCCTATACAGTTTATCGTCGAATAACACATACCTTGACGATTTATAAACAATTTTCCTAACAGCACCTCTGTCGTCTGGTAAGACTCATTTCTTCAGATACTGAATTATAGAAGTCCTCCAATCAATTTCTTCATCCAACTGACCTATACATGCACACTGAGAGGTTAGAGGATCGACGGCTGGTCTAGAAACTCAACTAGTACAGACTTCTGATATGATCCCAAAGTCGAAGCAAATATAGACAAAGTACCAGCCTTGACATTTTCAGTTCTTGGGATGGCTTCAAATTTACAGTTTTGAAACTGGGAAGTGAGGTCATTTAATTTCTCTGCATAGAGACGTAATTTGTCTGCATTTATAAGAAACAAGCCATTGATATAATTGATCACTACTTGAGAATCTGACTTTACTTCCAGATGCTGAGCACCTAACTTCTTGGCAAGAGTTAGCTCGAGAACCACTGCTTCATACTCCGCTTCGTTGTGGAAGCTTGGAAACCTAACTGCAAGGCTTTTCAAGCTGATCTGCCTTAGGTATTTGTATGACTATTCCCACTCTGCATCCTTTCATATTTGAGGCTCCATTAACCTATAACTTCCACTGGGCGGCTAAGCAGGATGTTACTTCTTCATTCAATGAAGGAGTAAATTCAACAATGAAGTCAGCTAAAGCTTTCCCTTTGATTGCTGTCTTGGGTTTGTACTGGATTAAAAATTCACCCAGCTCAACAATCCACTTCATTAGACGTCCAGATGCTTCTGGTCTGTACATTATTGCCCTGAGTGGGTATGAAGTTAGCACGGTTACTACGTATGCTTGAAAATAGGGTTAGAGCTTCCTAACAGCAATTACTAGAGCTAACGCTAGTTTTTCCAACTCCGTATAACGGGTTTCATCTGAAACTAATGATTTACTGATGTAGTAGACCGACCTCTGCCCTCCTGCGAGTTCTTGAACCGGTACAACACTTATTGCTACCAGAGCTAACACTAGTTTTTCCAACTCCGTATAACGGGTTTCATCTGAAACCAATGATTTGCTGACATAATAGACCGACCTCTGCCCTCCTGCGAGTTCTTGAACCAGTGCAACACTTACTGTTACAGGGGTTACTGCCCGATATAACTTTAACTCTTCTCTTGGGTATACCTTAGCCAATGTTTCCACTGAACCCAAGTAATCTTTAATAAACTGAAAAGCACGCTCATAGTCATCATCCCACTGAAAGATCTTGTTTCTCTTCAAAATTTTGAAGAAGGGAGCACAACGATCAGTAAATTTTGAGATGAATCTGTTTAAAGCCGCTAATCTTCCAGTCAACACTTGAACTTCTTGTATAGAAGAAGGGGATTTTAGATTTTTGATGGCTTCTATTTGTCCTGAATCTACTGCAATGCTGAGCTGATTAACTATGAAACCAAGAAACTTGCCAGAAGTGACCCCCAAAGTGCATTTTTCAGGATTCAACTTCATATTGTACCTTCTTAGAACAGAAAAAGCTTCAGCTAAATGGGAGAAGTGATCTGCTTGCTTAAAACTTTTGGCCAGCATATCATCTATATAAACCTCCATAGTGGTCCCAATTTAATCTTGAAAAATACGATTCACCAATCGCTGATAAGTAGCACCTATATTTCTCAAACCGAAAGGTATTACTCTATAACAATAAGTACCTTTTGGTGTGATAAATGATGTATCTTCCTCATCTTGCTGATCCATGCGGATTTGATTATAGCCTGAGTAAGCATCCATCATAGACAGGTGTTGGTGCCTGGCAGCAGCATCAACCATCTGATCAATCCTTGGCATTAGATAACAATCTTTAGGGCATGCTTGATTCAGATCGGTAAAATCCACAAACATCCTTCATTTTCCATTCTTATTTTTGACAAGAACTAGATTAGCCAGCCATCTCGGGTATGTTACTTCCCTTATGTGGCCAATAAAAAGTAATTTCTTCACTTCAACTTCAATTATTTGTTCTTTCTCAGGACTGAACGTTCTCATTTTTTGTCGAACTGAAGGATACGATCTGCAGATGTCCAAACGATGAACAACAATATCCGTACTTATTCCTTTCATATCAGCCGGCGACCAAGCAAAAATGTCCAAGTTCATTTGAAGCAGTTCTCTGATCTCCGCTTCTTCAGTCTAGGTTAATGATTCGCCAATCATAAGCTTCTGAGTTCTGTCATTGAAAGTTATCTGTTTCATTTTCTCAGCAGGTTGAATCACACTTGCGTGTTCTCTAAAATCATTGATATCTCTTGCTGAGTCTACAGATTAACTTGCTTCATGAACTTTCTTTGATTGCTATAAATGAGAGCTTTTGCCCTTCATAGCTATGGCAAAATACTGTCTTGAAGAGGCTTGATCACCTCTTATAACTACCATTGAATTTCCTCTGGTATACTTCACACATTGGTGATACGTTGACGCGACAACTCTCATTGCGTGCAACCATGGACAACCCAGAATAGCATTGTATGGCGATATGGAGTTTATCACCATGAAATCCGTGGCCTTCGTGTACCCTTGCTCCTCCTTATTAGAGGTGACTTACAAAATAATTTTACCATAAGGGGATGTAAGCTCGCCATTAAATCCTATCATAACAGTCTGTGTTGAGCTCACATCTGAGCGCAACACTCCCATATGTTTTAGAGTACTAACAAAGATAATGTTTGCTGAGCTACCATTATCAATCAAGATACGTCGTACCTGGAAACTTGAGATCCACAAAGATACGACTATGGCATCTTCATGAGGGTGAACAATCCCTCTACAATCTTCCTCAGAAAAGGTAATAATTGGGCCTGACTTTGTTACCGCCAACGACTCCCCATAACAACATTCCAACGTCACTTCACTCACCTTTCTTTTTCGTGCACGATTGGATTCCCCAGTACTCGGTCCGACTGAATTTTTAATGAAAATTACCTCTCGATTTTCTTTAGGATGTTCTTCTTTCCGCTCTCTTTCTCGACGTTCTTCATTTCGGTTATCATTTCTTTGACTCTTCTTATCCCTAGGACGATCTTGCATATAATCCCGCAATCGTCCCAAGTCCGCAAGTCGCCTGATCTTCTTCTGAAGCTCCTAGCAATCATCTGTATTGTGACCATGGTCCTTATGAAAATCACAATACTTAGAGCGATTCTTCTGATTTGACTTAGTGGTCTATCTGGGAGGTCATTGAATTATATTAGACGTATGAATCTTCTGCAGGATCCGTGAGATTGGCATGCGCAATCCAGGAAGGCTTGGTTCCTGGCGAACTTCTGGCCTGGAATTTGAATTCTTTGTTCGGTCGTTACGCCTATCAGACGTGCCAGTTTTTTTCCTTTCCAATATCTTTCTCATTTTGCTTGTGATGATCCCGAAATAACCCCTTACCTTCTCTAGCCAGTTTCACATCTTCTAACTTCATGTAAGACTTGGATTTCTCCATCAACTCTGTCATACTTCGAGGGCACTTTTTGGTTAAGGAATCTTGAAATCGGCCAGGACGCAACCCTGATATAAAAACATTGATAACAAGGTTCGTATTACAACCTTCAATGCAGACCAGTTCTTCATTAAACCGGCTCATATATTGACGCAAAGTTTCTTCTTTTTCCTGGCGCAGAACAAGCAAAAAATACGGCCCTTTCATTAACCTTTGCCAGGTTATGAAACGGTTAATGAACGTCTTTTTGAACTCATTAAACGACGTTATAGAGTTCGCAGGAAGAGTATGCAGCCATTTAAGAGCTGATCCCTTCAGAGTGGTCGCAAAAGCTCTGCAAAGGGTGGAATAGTTGGAATTATACAAATTCATGAAATGTTTGAACTGGAAGATATGGTCAACTGGATCAGTTCTCCCATCGTAATTTTCAAACTTCATTGGATCGAACTTTTTAGAAAGTGGGATAGCCAGTATTTCTGGGGAGAAGGGCATTTCAGTACCTTTCAATAATGTATCCAGCTCATCCAGAGGTTGAACTCTCTCTACTTGACTCCTAATCTGTTGATGTGAATCAACAGTCTCAATTTGAATACTGGTCCCTCGTTCTGGTTGATGGCTGACCTCTCCATGGGCAGGCTGTTCTTCATAAGATTGAGGATCAGCATGTCGTGGAGTTTCTACATCCTCCCTGGCTCCATGAGTACTTGTATTGAACTGCGACCTATTGTCGATGATTATGCCAGTCATGTAATTGATAGTTTCTACCATCTCGGCCATTTTCGTGTTAAGAGCGTCTATCTTTGCATCAATATTTATTGCAACGGATGGCATATCAGACAGAATCTCTTCACGCTACTCTGAACGAATATAGTGAGAATAAATTGCACACTTCAATATGAGCCCCTATTATCAGTTACCTTCTACCCTTTTTATAGAGTGATTAGCTGGTTTCCGTATGAATGGAGAGATCATTCAGTTACTAGTATCTCTCTGCCATTACGTATAATAGCCATTATCCCTGTAATTATGAGAGAATCTCTGTAACGGTCCTCATTACTCACGGGCCGTTACAGCCAATTCAGACTTATTCTAACGTATACAGGTTTAACCGAAACTCTGAGATGATTGACTTCCTCTTTGGCTTTTGAAACCTTGGGCATATACATACCCAAATATGGGCCTTATCAAGTGGCCGCCCATGTATTCATAGAGATCATCAAATCAGTGTTTAAATCATGGGTTTATACTGCCCCAACCCCCCTAATAGACGGGTTTACTTGACTCCAATTTGGAGCCCATATAACGAATCCGACCCGTTTAGGATTTTATACCTAGGTTAGTTTGGGGCAGGAGTTTTACACACATCTCTCTCTCTCTCTCTCTCTCTCTCTCTCTATATATATATATATATATATATATATATATATATATATATATAAAGGTTACTGTATTCTCTATTTAGAAAGTTTTTTTTAGCAAGATTGATATTTCGGTTTGGAATTTTGACTTTGAATTTTAGGTAGAATTGCTAATTCTTTTAATATTTGTATTTAATCTCATTATGTGATTGATGTGGAAGTTGTTGCTATTTTTTAGTTATTAATTTTCGTAAAATATTTAGGATTATTATGTGGAATTTATGTGAAAAACATGTCTATATGTTTCATTTGGGAATTGATTAAATGCACGTATTAGAGGAGTTAAAATTCTACTGAGCGTTAACTTACAACCCCACAGTTTGATTGTAGGGTCAGCAAGAATGAAACAATGATGAAAATTTTATTTGAATTTCTATTTAATTTGTAATAGTCGAATTTATTATTTACTGTTGTAAAATTAATTCGATAAATCGATAATCATAATTATCGCCAAAAATATTTTTCAGATTTTATCCAGTGAAATATTTGATTTTAGAATTATTTTGTTGCATTCTTAACATTTATGACGGGGAGGAATTCTCATATACACTTATCAGATTCTTATATATACATTTATCAATTGGAAGTACTTACCAATTAAGTAATATCTTAAATATGGAATTAATTAGTGGGTTTAATAATATACTATTTGTAATAATTGGATTTATTATTTCTTGTTGTAATGACTCGATAAATTGAAAAATTATAATTATCACCGTCGCATTGTAAAAAAAAAAATTCTCTGATTTATGAAATGAAATAGTAGTGATTCGGTTTTAGTATTAATTCTCTGAGGGGAGAAACCGCGTGGCGGCCCTGAAAAATCGGGTCGTTACAAAGTGGTATCAGAGCGAGGTTTGCGACCACCCTAGGCTTAGGTTATGATACCTATTACTTACAATAAATTAGTAATATTTAAGAATAATAATTTTCATATAGTTAATTAATTCGGAAAAAAAAAAATAGTGATATTGAAAATGGAATATAGGTCAAATGGCATGTCAAAAGAGGGACAACCGGGTGACATTTTATGGAAATGAGATCATAAAGGGTCTGTTGAATGAAAAATAATGAAATATGCCATTTTTCGAATACATTGAGCTAAGCACTCTTCTCATGAATCTCATCCTTCTGCCTTGACAGTGGATGGGTTGCAAGATGTATTCCTGTAATGTCAATGTAATAGATGAAATTTCAAAAAAAATAAAAATAGAAAGTATAAATTAAAAGGGAAAATTTTAGAATCAAAAGGTTTAAGGAATCATGACAGAAATGGATTCTGATATTTTGTTTTGGGTTTTTCACATTTTGCACCATTAAGAAACAAGACCAAAAACCAAATTATGGTTTTATGAAAAAAGTCAAAGTTTCTTATTTGATTTGATGTAATTTCATATTATGTGATTTGAGTCTATTTTTTTTCTATCTTATTCTATGATAATTCTTCTATGAGAATTTTGAAACTTTCTATATATAGAAAAGAAATAAAAAGGGATAGACTAGAAATGACATCTGTTATGTTAATGAACATTTGGAACATTTCGTTTCTGAGCAGAAGAGCCATTTTCAAGTAGTGTTCAATTGATTAGGTATTAATCAATATTTGATTGATTGGTCTGAGGTTATCAACAAAAAAAAGTTGTCTAAGCCACTTCATTTCTTTTTGTCCAAGTTGCATATCTCACTCCTCTTCTTTTGATGATTTGTGCTTATTATTAATTGATGTTGTGATGCATTGTACTATTTGTTTTAGTATGACATTACACGTTGACTTAGTCATTGTTAAGGTTGGTCACAACACTTTGCACGTTTTGTATAGGAAGCACAATTGTGAATAGTATTTGATGGTTAATATTTTAATCATAGTGCAACTGAAACTGTGTTAAGAGATATAATGATTAATGCATTTTCTCAGATAAATAAAGTGAGACTGAGTTAGTGTTGTGTTAGTTATGGGTCATAAGATATGCTGTTGAATTGAAAAGATCGACTTAAAAGTAGCTACTATCTTCTATATAAATTATCAAACTTTACTTTCATATTAAATTGAAAAGAAAAAAAAATGTGTTACGAAAAATGGACAGTTTTATGATGATTAATGAATCAAGTAAAATTTTAAAAGTGAAAAATAATTTTTATTATCCTGCTATGGCATGGTTGAATTGATGAATTTGGGAAAGCTACTGATTGAGTTGGTTAACCGACTGGGTGTAAGGCCAAAGGCTATTTTAGCTTGGCACAGGGCTCTCGACCGAAATACAATACCTTGTCAATTGACTGTCATACCCCCACCCCGAGCCCCCAACGCTCGTGGCCGGGCGTGATATCGACTTGATATTACCCGACCATCCAACAATTATACAAACTGTTGGTCCAGTAGAATACCCAAGAGGGGGGAGGGGGGGTAAATTGGGTAATTAAAAAATTATCAGAATAAAATTCAATAAATCAAATAATTATTTTTAATCCTAAATTAATTTATCTTTATATCACAGAGAAATAATATAATCAATTAAGTACACACCCAAGCAGCAAAAATAACAAAGTAAATATAGCAGCACATAAAAGATTTATACTGGTTCACCACGCTACTCTTGGCTAATCCAGTCCCTTAAGTTCCACGGAGGTCGCACCCACTAAAACCAATATCCCTTTAAAGGTAGGAATCAAACCCTCACACCAATTCTTTTACAAGCTCAGAATCAACCTTTACAATATCCTTTTCTCAGGCTAAAGAAGAACCTCTCCTTTTTACAGGTTAAAGAATAACCTAATTTTTTTTAACACTAAGGCTCAAGAATCAAAGCCTCACAAAACACTCCAACTATCATTTTCCCAGGTAAGGATAGAATCTTCACAAATAACTCAAATCGCAATTCTATCTAGGAAGAATCACTACCTCAATCTCTTTATAGGAAGAGACTGAAAACCAGCTACCCTTGATTAAATACCCCCAACAGTATTTAACCCGTCACACTAGTCACCAAAAATGATAAGCAGAAAATCTCACTCAGAGTTTCTACCACCCCAGATAAATAATAACTCAATTAATATCCTAATCTAGTGATAAAAAAACGTGAGATAGAAAAATCTAATTTTGACAAAGATATGGGTAGAAAATTGGAGCACGTAATCAGATTCAAGAAATTGTTTGTAAAAATATTTTCTTAAAAAATCAGAAACAATTTTTAAGATCAATTTCCAAACAATAATCAGATAATGCAATGAAAGAATATAATTGAAAAGATCTCACCCGGAATCCACAGAAAGAATAATTAGAACAATGTAACTTCAAATCCGGTAGCAACAAAGATTAATAGTAATTGATCTTCAAGATCGTCTCTCAGAAGAGCTCACAATATCTTAATATGATAACTCTTATAAAAACTTACAACTGATCTCAACTTCTTTACTCTCTCAATATTCCTCTTTTTATATAAGAAATTCGCAGGTTAATATATAGGAGTATGAAATTAGTCTTCTAACGGCTAGTTTACATGTGTCATGACAATTAATAGAATTTATAGACCCCTTATATCATAATGACTTCATTTAGGTTCAATTCACTTAAAAACAACTTTCAAATCTTTCAATTAAACCCTCCAAATATTTCTCAATCTCAATTAATAAAAATATAATCAATTTTAAGTACCAAATTGAGAAACATTAATATTCAATGAACCATATTAATAGGATTTAATTAATATGTGAATCATATCTTAAATATAGAAAATATCCCCGAAATCACTCTTAAATCCCAACAAAAAACAGTTACTTTTGGATATAATCTCCGATAAAATAGTATCCTGAAACAGCGCATCTGGTCGATCGACCAGTTGACTGGTAGATTCAGGTTGTAGCCAAGGCATTCATCGGTCGACCTGTCGATTGACTTGTAGATTTAGAGAGTTCTTCTTTCCTTCACCGGTCGACCTATGGGTCGACTTGTAGATTCAGAGAGTTCAGCTCCTCTTGGCCGGTCGACTTGTCGGTTGACTTAGAGATACATGATCTTTTAGCAGCTTGGTTCGGTCGACTCATCAGTTGACTGATGTCTTCTGGATCTCCCTTCTGAACACGTTTTTAACTTATTTTGTTTTATGTTTTCGCCCATTTAACCATTTTCTTTTCTAAATAAGCTCCCCTAATATTCTTATATTCCAATTTAGTCAATCAAAAATAGTTCTTTTCAAATCACATAGGAGCAAATAATTTCATTTAATCAAAACACACATAAATAATAAAATATGTTTTGTGCCATATGTGTGTTCCTAATTGGGATTTTAAGAGTTAGAATTCACTTGAGTTGTTTTCCTTAATTTCTTCAAACTCTTAATTCTTCAATATCTTCAACATCATCATTTAGCATCCATTTAATTTGTCATCTTCATCACTGGAACTTTAAAACTGAAACACTCAATTAAAATATTAGTTCCACCAAAACATCAATACTTCATTATTCATCAAAATCTTAGGATCAACACAAATATGTACTGATAATTTTTTTTTTCCAAAAAAATATTTACCAACTTCAAAATTCAGGTATACACATGTCCCATATATTCACAACTCAAACTACAAAAAGAAATTGAATCTTTCACAGTTCACACTAGTCTCGCAAATCCTCCAAAAATGACACCACCATCTGACTCTACTTAGTGCCAATAGTAGACCTGTCTCTAGCTGCTGTACCTAAGACCAAATATTTTATCGGTGTACCGTTTTCATAATATTTTTTTTATATGAATCAAGTATAATTATCAAATACCACTTTTTAAAATATAACGGATAAATGCATACTAAGCCAAAAATAAAATTCCACAACTGTCATTGCAATAAAATAATGCATTTAAATCAACCAATCAACTAATTTTGATATATAATAAAATACCATACACATATTTTCCTACTAGAGACATGATCGTTTCACCTCATGATTAGGAGTTATGACGGTATCGTAACCTGTACAACTGTGCAATCTAAGGTTTCTATCAGTACTGAGGCCATTTAATATCTTCAATGGTAGCAGCCAACATGTAGTGTAAACCACCATATCATGATGATAATCATCATCGTCGACAACAACAACACGTATCAACCACCTGCAGGACTTGGCCTCCTATCAGGTCACACTACAACGTCCTACAGAACATGCATTCCTATTAGGATCAACAACATCTCACAAGACATACCCTCCTGTTAGGATTACACTATGGCATAGTCGGATAATAAAAATCACTTTCCACATTTAAAAATTTACTTGATCCGCATAACATCATAAAATAATCAATTTTAATAAACTTTTTTTTTTTTTTTTTTTCACATTTTAGTACGAAAATATAATTTGTCAATTTACATAGAAGACAGTGCACTCAACTCGATTTTTGCGCTACTAAAAATACTATGGTCAAAATGTTACGTGGTCAGCGTCGCCTGTAAACCTAACAACCAAAGGGTCTAAACCAAGAATTTATTTAAAATAAATCTAATATGCAATGCGTGATACTAAAATGCACAATTTTCTATTGCCAAATGTTTTGATTATACGAAATTATTTAATGCCTAATTTCTTAAAGTAATATTAATTGTACAAAAATTATTATAACAACGACTACAAATATTTTTTCCCGTTAATAATGAAAGCTACAAAAAAACATTAGTCGTCTGTTCAAATTTTTATTAGTCGACGAAATGCTAAAAATTGTCGTTACAGTAAAATTTATAATTTTTATCTTATATTGTATTATTTGCAAATTTGATATATCTATACCCACTATATTTCTTGAAACCACGTATATATTTTTGACATATAATAATACATATATACATGTCTGTATAAATAGTCTCATAATTTAAATGTGATATATATTTTATTCTAACAATATATATAATTTTATTATTTATTTATTTATTTACACTAATTATCCCACTTGAAATAAAAAAAATATTAATTATATCCCAAAATCAATCAACTCTATCCAACGTCTCTGTCTCTGTCTCAGACTTAGTTCTTTTTGAGTAAACAAATATTTCAAACTCTGGTGGTCGGAATATATCTTGCATGTCTCTCTATACAGATAATGTCTCCAGAGTTTCAAGGCAAACACAATCGTTGCCAGCTCCAAATTATGCGTCGAGTTGTTACACTCATAATTCTTTAATTACTGAGAGGCATATGCAATCACGTGGCTATGTTGCATTAGTACACAACCTAGCCCCTGGTGTGACGCGTCACTATAAATCATAAAGCCACTGCTTTCTTTCGGGAGAGAAAGTATTGGTGCATATATCAATCTACTTTTCAACTCCTGGAAACTCAGTTCACATTTGTCAATCCACTTAAATTTAGTTTCCTTGTGAGTTAATCGGGTCAATGGGGCAGCTATAACAGAAAGCCCTGAACAAATCGGCAATAATAACATGCCAATCCTAGGAAGTTTCGAACTTATGTCACACTCTTCGGCCTTTCCCACTGAACAACGGCTTCGATTTTCTTTGGGTCGACTTGAATACCATTGCCAAGTATAACATGCCCCAAGAAAAAAAATCTATCTAGCCAAAATTCACATTTACTGAATTTCGCATACAATTGTTTTTCTCTCAAAATCTGCAACACAATTTTGAGATACTTTGCATACTCTTCTTTATTTTGGGAATAGGTCAATATATCATCAATAAACATGATGATAAACTGATCTAAATAGGCTAAAAAATCCAATTCATCAAATTCATAAATGCAGTAGGGACGTTTGTTAACTCAAATGGCATCACTAGAAATTCATAGTGTCCATACCTCGTATGGAATGCCATCTTTGACACATCACTGTTTTTGACTTTGAAATGGTGATATCCTAATTGAAGATCTATTTTGGAAAATATCCTGACCTTTTGTAACTGATCGAACAAATCATCAATTTTACGCAACGGGTATTTATTACGAATTGTCACATTGTTCAACTGCCTGTAATCGATGCACATTCTTAGAGTGCCATCCTTCTTCCTTACGAATAACGTTGAGGCTCCCCACGGAGAAACACTAGGTCTGATAAACCTGTAGTCTAACAGATCTTGCAACTGAATGTTCAATTTTTTTTTTTTAACTCGGTAGGTGCCATACGATAGGGTGGAATTGATATAGGAGAATTTTTCAGAAGTAATTCAATAGTGAACTCAATTTCCCTATCCATTGGCAACCCTAACAATTTTTCTGAAAATACATCGGGAAAATCCTCGACCATTAGGATATCTGCCACCTGTACCTCATTCTGACTGGTGTCAATCACATGCGCGAGGTATCACTAGCATCCCTTCTTTAATAATTTTCTGGCCTCTAGAACTAAAATCAAACTGACAATGGTAATGATTCTATCCCCCGAAAATACAAACTTTGAATCGCCTGAGATTCGAAAAACAACTTCTTTTTTTAAAATAACTGACTGTGGCATGATAACCGGATAACAAATTCATATCTAGTATCACATCAAAATTGTAAATACTCAGGAATAATAGATCTACCGACAATTCTCTATCATCAATACGAATTGGACTGCATTTATACACAATATCTATCAATACTGACTCGCCCATAGGGGTAGAGATAATGATACTATATGACAGAGAAGTAGAAAATTTGCCTACATGCATCATAAAGGTCGCTAAAACAAATGAATGAGTAGAATCGGGATCGATAAGTATACGTACATCTCTATCTTATAAAGACATGATACCTGTAACCACATCTGGGGTAGCCTGGGTATCCTACTGTATAGTAGCAAATACACGACCTCGAGTTGGAGGTCTACCGGCTGATCCTCTACCTCGCCTTTGAACACTGCTAGAGCCAACACTACTCACACTGCTCGAAAAAGGTGTAGGTGTAGTAGCAGATTTTAGACAATTTGGAGATATATAGCCCAACTTATGACAATGGAAGCACATCGGACCCGCTATAGGACAATCTCTAAGGAAATGATATGGTGATCCACATTGGTAGCATACGACTATTTCAGCTCAGCTAAACATCTGACTCCTACTCTGCCTTTGCTGACCTGAACTCTGTCCAGGTACGATATGTCGTCGCCCAGAATATGATTTCCATGGGCCTAGGCTCCTAGCTGACTGGTCAATTGTTGGGGCTCGAGGAAAAGGCAGTCAAGGTACAGCTCCCCGAGAGGTGCCACCTGGATATCTATTAGGTAACTTGAACCTACTCTTTTTATACAATTCACGATTCTCGGTTGCTTCCCATACATATTTCTCTATTAATTTTGCCGTGTTTACCAATTCTGCATAATTTTTGATCTGCCTGCCAGTCAACCTGGAATGTATTTGCAGATCGAGTCTTTTCTAGAATTTTCTACATTTTGCTTCTTTAGTCTTCACCAAATCAGGAGAAAATCGGGATAAGAGATCAAATTTGATTTCATATTGTAGAACGGATATCTTCCCCTGTTTCAGTAATATGAACTCCTCTTCCATCTCGAACTGATAGGATTTAAGGAAATATTTTTTTTTGTTAAATACAACAACAAATTGATCCCCAGAAATCTCCTCGTTTGAAACTGAAATCAACCTCTTCATTTTCTCCTACCAATGTTTGACCTCTCTTTTCAACTAGAAGGTGGCCAGAGAAACTCGACTGTCATCAGTAATGCCCATTGCCTCAAATACGTGCCCTACGCTCCTCAACCAATTTTCGGCATCAGTAGGACCCGCAGTTTCTATAAAAGTTGGGGGGTCCAATTCTTTGAATTTTTTCGGGAGTAGTTGTTTCAGTCTGGGTCTTCTGGTCTTCCATCATCTTTGTCTGCTGCTCTGTTAGTTGCGCAGCAACCTGTAAAATTTACTCAACGGCATCCAAGCTTTTCTGCGTCCTATCCTTTTTTTTCTAGGATCCATAATTTCTACTACTTTCATTTTCATGATTCATAGTTAAGATCTAGAATGAAATTTAATAAGTAACAGGGCCAACAATACAAACAACAGTGCATGATGTAAATGTACTATTTAATCCAATAAAATAATTACCACTTATGTGCCGAACTAACCTATCAACACCCTATCTTACAGTCCACTACTGCCTAGATAATCGGGCACATCTACAGAACCTATAACATAAGCTCTGATATAAAAAACTACTATCATACCCCCATCCTGGGCCACCAACGCTTGAGGCCGGGCATGACGTCGACTTGATATTACCCGACCATCCAACAATTATACATACATGTACTGATAATTTTTTTTTTAAAAAAATATTTACCAATTTCAAAATTCAGGCATACATATGTCCCATATATCCACAACCCAAACTACAAAAAGAAACTGAACTTTTCACGGTTCACACTAGTCTTGAAAATCCTCCAAAAATGACATCACCCTTTACTCTACCCAATGCTAATAGTGGACCCGTTTCTAGTTGCGGTACTTGAGACTAAATATTTATCGGTGTACTGTCTTCATAATATAAAAATAATTTAAATGGATCAAGTATAATTATCAAATACCACTTTTTAAAATATAATGGATAATCGCATATTGAGCCAAAATAAAATTCTACACCTATCATTGTAATAAAATAATGTATTTAAATCAACCAATCAACTAATTATTATATATAATTAAATACTACACACATATTTTTCTACTAACCATAGGATCATTTTACCTCACGATTGAGAGTTACGACGATATTGTAACTCGTACAACTATGCAATCTAAGATTGCTATCAGTGCCAAGGCCATTTAATATCTCTAATGACAGGAGCTAACATGTGGTGTAAACCACCATATCATGATGATAATCATCATCATCAACAAAAACAACATGTATCAACCATCTGCAGGACTTGACCTCCTATCAAGTCACACTACAATGTCCTACAGGATATGCCCTTCTGTTAGGACCAACAACATCCCGCAGGACAAGCCCTCCTGTGAAGATCACATTATGGCATAGTCGGATAATAAAAATCACTTTCCACATTTAAAAATTTACTTGATCTGCATAACGTTATAAAATAATCTATTTTAATAAACCTTTTTTTTTTTCCCCAACATTTTAGTACGAAAATATAATTTAATAATTTATATAGAAGACAATACACTTATCTCAATTTTTGCGCTACTAAAAATACTATTGTCAAAATGCTACGTGGTCGGCGTCGCTTGTGAACCTAACAACCAAAGGGCCTAAACAAAAATTTTATTTAAATAAATTTAATATACAATGCGTGACTCTAAAATGCACAATTTTCTATTTTTGAATTTTTTGATTATAAGAAATTATTTAACGCCTAATTTCTTAAGGTAATATTAACTATACAAAAATTATTATAACAATGACTATAAATATTTTCCCATTAACAATGAAAGTTACATAAAAATATTAATCGACTGTTAATATTTTTATTAGTCGACGAAATTCTAAAAATTATCGTTTTAGTGAAATTTAAATTTTTTATCTTAAATTGTATTTTTCGCAAATTTGATATATCTATACTCACTATATTTCTTGAACCCACGTATATATTTTCGATATATAACTATACATTTATAATGTCTGTATAAATAGTTCCATAATTTAAACGTGATATATATTTTATTCTAACAATATATATGTACATATGTATATATATATATATATATAGAAAACATACCTGCAATGGTCGAAGAACTATTTCTTCTTCTTTTTTTCTTTTTTTTGGGTTGAGCCGTGGATATATATATATATATATATATATATATATATATATATATATATATATATATATATAAACACATACCCCACACACATACATACAAATGATGACCGCCTTTCTTTTTCATTATTAGTTTTTGTTTTTGGCCACTATCCTATTTACTTGGTAGTAGCTACAAAAATAGAAAAAGACGATACGAGCAAAAAAGTCACTGAGAAAATGTATCGAGGTATGATTGGTAGTTTATTATTTCTTACTGCTAGTATACCTGACATAATATTTAGTGTATGCTTGTGAGCTCGATTTCAGTCTTGTTTGAAAGAATCGCATTTAACATGTCACTTTTTAGGACATGCCTTAGTTTTTTGGTCGAGCAAGGAACATAATTCGATTGCCTTATCTATGATTGAGGCAGAGTATATGGAAACTAAAAATTGTTGCGCACAATATCTATATATTAAGCAACAAGTATATGATTTTGGGATATGTATGGAGGAGATCCCTATTTATTGTGATAGTAAAAGTGCTATATGCTTAAGTAAGAATCCGACACAGCACTCACGAACTAAGCACATAGAGATTCGATATCATTTTATTTCGTGATCACATTCAGATAAGAGATGTAACTATTGAATATGTTGATACATTCGATCAACTTGCAGATATTTATTCCAAACCTCTAGCTAAAGATCAATTTGTGAAATTGATATTTTTGGTTGTTCGCCCCCACTTTTTGAGATGACAAAGAGAGATAATTTGATGTTTAATGAGAAGTTGATATTTAGGGATTTGTTTGCTTAAGCATTACATTAATTAAAGGGAGAAATTATTGAGAGCATATGTTGAATATCTTAATTATGTTTTCATTATTATGCGTAAATGATTTTAAATACCCATCCTCGGATTTAGGAGGAGTGTGGTTACATTACATTTTGAAGAAAATATCAAAGTTAATTGTCATCATCAGGAAGGGGGAGATTGTTGAATCCAAGGTTGTGATGAAAAATTAAGTATTGATATTTTTGGTGGAACTAATAATTTTATTGAGTGTTTCAAATTTATGGTTTCATGTGTTTGATTAAGAAAAAGATTCGATGAAGAAAATATAAAGGGTGCAAGATGGATATGATGAAGATGTGAAAAGTTTTGAAGACGCTGAAGAAAGTTAGGTGAAAATATTTTTTTACTTATATACTCTTAATACAACCCAAATTAAGACCACGCATGACACTTAAAATGAGTTAATCCTATGTGTGTCTTGAGAAGAAGTGATAAGTTTAAAATCCTAAAATAAGATATCTTATGTGCTCCTTATGTGAAATGATTTTAATAAATGACCTAATTGAAAAAGGTGTTTTAAAGTATTAAATGTTGTGTTTTCGGGTCAATTCGGTCAACCAAAAAAATGGGTCGGTGGACTTATCAAAACAATGAGTTTTAGGAGTTAAAATGAAGTCCTACAGATCTAATCAGTTAACCAAGAAAAGCAATCGGTCAACCGTTTAAAATAGTGGCTGAAATAAGTAAGGGAGTGAGTACTCTAATCAATTCAGTCAACGAACGAGTTTGGGTCGGTCAACCGAATGAAACAGTGGCTGAATTGATGAATTTGGGAAAACTACTGATCGAGTCGATCAATTGACTGGGTGTAAGGCGAACGGGTATTTTTAGCCTGGCATATGGCAGTCGACCGAATGACAGTAGTTGGTCAACTGACTATGTTAGTCCATATTTTGACTGATTTGATCTCTTGGTAAAAAGCTATCAATTTTTTATGATTCCAAGAGAGAGATTTGGGGGAGTTGAATGATATTCAAATATGTATGACTTATTATGTGATCCCTATTGATTTGATCCATATATTATGATATTCTCTTAATTAAAGTGGTTTAATACTTCCTATTCTTATGAATTTCAAATTGGAAAAGTTTTATAGACCTAAATGAGTATTTCAAGGAGTAGTTTTAAATGAAATATACCTATATTGATAGGAGATGTTATATGAGATCTTAGAGTGTCATTTTATAACATATATTTGAAAAACTAGCCATTGGAGGATAGTTCTAGGTTTATTTAATAAGACCCGCATGAATGTGATTAAACACATCAAAAACATCAGTTTTGAGCTTTTATAAGAGCGAGATTTTTGCTGAAATTTCTACAAGAGATTCTATTCAAGTTCTTGATCTAAAACGCTTGCTGTTTAGCATCACCGATTTGAGTTCTAATTGAGATATTATTATTATTGTCTTCAGTGTTTCTTGGTGAGATCCATCTAAGTTTTATTATTTGCTTTCTAAAGTCAAATTTATATTGATTACTTGGATTATAATTGTTAGAAAATCGTTTCGAATTTAAAACCCTGAAAATATTTTAAATGGTTTTTTACTTGATTATCTAATTACGTGCTTAATTTATGCTACCCACTTATTTATATAATCAGATTTCACTACAAGAAAAAGGGCCTTATATATATATATATATCATGCTTAGTAAATATAATTCATCTCGTTTTTTGAATAAACCGTGATTGTAACAATATGAATAAGAAATAATCTCGCTTAAAATTTAGTATGTGATAAAAAATATTTTTTTATCTCACTATTTTAATAAACCATGATAATAAGTCGTCGGTTTTATCACAATTATTACTTACAACTGAGATTAATTGGTGTTTAAGGCTAAACTTAACCCCCACAAAAAAAAAGGTGCTAGGAAATTTTGTGTTCCCGCTCCTCGTCGAAATCTCCTTCCGCCTTTTTGTTGGCGCTTAAATATTTCTCTCATGATCTCTTCATTTTTTACCCTAGAGCCGTCGCTCAACCCTAACAGTCGAAGCCTATCTCTCTCTCGATCTTGAAATTGCTGAGATTTCTCCATCACTGTTGCCAAGCCTTTAGCCTTCATTGTCATCGTCATCTTCGTTCTCTTTTCTTCGGCTGTTGCTACCGTCGTCTTCTCCTGTCATCGCCATCGTCGTCTTCTTCATCATCTCTCGATCTCGAGGTTGCTCTGTTCTTCTTTCTCATAGTTTTGCATGCAAGGCTCCAAGTCGCCCACTGTTTCCCCAATCACACGATCCTGAAGCAAAAACACCAGATCCAAGTGACGATTTGAACAACACTCCCTCAATCTCTCCTTTATTTGCTAGGTTTAATGGGTTTTTTTTTTCCTAATTAGGGTTGTGTAGATTTTTCGTGGAATTAGGGTTTTTCGAATTAGAAGTTTGTTTTTCCTTCCGTTTCCCCTTTATTTGTTATGTATCTTTCTACAATTGTTCATATGTGCATATGATTGAAATGTTCTGCTCTTTGTCTCTTCTGTAGTTGTCATCTCTCTTGATTGATTCCAGGTTTTATTAGGATTGAAGCAATCTGGTAAGTCTTTTAATTATTATTGTTTAATATATATATATAAAATCTGATGGGTTGAAATTTGTGTTGTTTTGGCCAGATTTTTGAAAAAGCTCGAGAAAGGGTTTTTTGAAGAAATAAAGTTGTTTTTGAGGTGCAATTCTTTGAAACACAGTCTGCAAAAATTTGGTAATTAATACCAAAAAACGTGAGCTATATGTTTCCTAGATTTTCATTGAAGCATCTAGTCATAGTGACCTCTAAACAAATTACCAGTTTTGGTGATCCTTGCAGCAAGTTAAACAAATTAGGGCCCAATTTTACTTAAACAAATTCTCTAGTTTCTACTGTAATGTCAGCAAACACAACGACTCTACGTTATTTGGGATACATGAACAATGACTTGGTTGGCCTTCTTGCTTCTTTCATTCCTACGCCAAGGTGCCATTTCTTGATGACAGGATATACACCACTAACAGTGGAGCGCCAAGTAAAAGCTTTAACCCCTCTATGGTCAATAATATCTTCATGACTATTTTTTTTTTTTTTTTTTTTTTTTTTTTTGGGGGGGGGGGGGGGGGGGGTGTTGTCTTGATCTCTATGCTAATTAGTTGAAGTTGTTAAAATTTATTGTCAGAAACTTCTTTGACCTTACCTGTTTGGACAGGTTTGGGATCATATAACCAAAACAATGAAGTGAGGGAAGAAAGTGTCAACTGCATGGTAGATGCAAATGAAAGAATTTGGTCCGGTTCTCTCTTTCTAAGGATTCAGCTGATATGGTTTTGCTAAACCACATAAACTAGCCTCTATCTGCCTCTAATTTTTGTTTCCAAGGATAGTTGCATATATTTAGAGAATCTAGAGATAGTTATGTCCCACTGCATTGTAAAAATATGAAGCGTGGGATATGCTACTTTTGGAGGATTAAAGTTGCTGTCTAATGCACAAATGTCTTTTGGACAGGCTAATGTGATTCGTAAAACTACTGTGCTTGATGTGATGAGAAGACTTCTGCAGGCAAGTGAGACATTTTTTATTGAATTGTTTCGATGAAGCCTGCAGAGGAATCTCCTAACATCGGCAATTTTTTTGTTTTGCAAGTTGTGTTTTTTGTAGCTGTAAGTTTATTTTTTCCTACCTGTTCTTTTTTTAAGTTGCAAGTGTATTTTTTTGATTTAATATTTTTTAGTTGTAGGACTTCATTTTTGAATCACCTTATGGCAAAAGTTAGTTGAACTTCACCTTTGGATGCTCTACGACCGAGACATTGGTAGATTAGTTCACCATAAGTTAGTTATTTTTATTTGTTTTATACTTGATAAAAATTTTACATTTTAGACATTTATATTTATAGAAATTCAAGTTTATGATTTTTGTATTAAAGATAATGTTATTTGTGTTTTTATGTTGATGTAGAATTCTTATGTCATGCGAAATTCATTTTTAGTTATTTTTTTATTTTGTGGGTTATTTTTTTTTTTTTTTAATATAAATATGAGAAACTATCACAGTTTTATATGTGATAGAAAATAGGATAAACATCTCGGTTTGATATAAAATTGAGATCAATATTGTCCAAATAATCACGATTTTTTTAATTTCATCACATATATATAATCTTTCAATCACATTTGAAAACCGCGATATTAGATGGATTAACCATCTTGTTTTTTAACTGTGATAAAAAATATACCATTTCGATTTTTTATTGTGATAAAAAATCTACTTTTAATCTCACCGCATACTGTCACGGTCAGGTTTGAAGCAAAAAACTGTGATAAAAATCTTTTTATCACGGTTTTTAACCTTGATAATTTTTTTTTTCTTGTAGTGTTTTATTTACCTCACATTGTATCTATCACGTAGTAATTATTTAGGTCATTAATTAAATATATCTGTATTGAGGTGGTAGAAACTCTTTGTGGGAAGAAACTTTGTTAAAAATGTTAGGTTATTCTTTTTCTTTGAAAATAACTAGGTTTTGATTCAGTCTGTAATTGAATTAAAGAGTGAATTGTAAAAGTTCGTCCTAACCCTGTGAAAAAGATAAGTGGGAGAGTGTTAGGTTGATTCTTAGTCTGTGAAAAGAATCAGGGTATTGTAAAAGTTGATTATGAGACTGTGAGAAGAATTGAGAATCATACGGGTTTGGTTTTTATTTGGTAAAGGAATCAAGGAGTTTATTGGATTGCGAATCTTCGTGGAGCTTGGGGGATTGAACGTAGGTAAGAGTAACTTGCCAAACTAAGATAAATTTTTGTGTGCTGCATTACTTTATTTCATATTTTGTGTTTGGATGTGCACTTAGTATTGAACACATTTTCGCAAAAATCTTGAATTTGATCCCAAATTGACGGGTTAGCATGAGCTTATCCATGCGGTTATGCGCTCTCCGAATCCATTTTTTAAAAGATCATGACTTTCGTGCTTTGGTGGGTTTCCAACATCCTTTCACTGACCTATATTGTGTTAAACAGATATCTATATAATAGATTTCGATCGATTGCGTAAAGCCCGTGGTAGCAACGGAACCAGGGGTAAGATATACAAAAAAGACAATTTTTTTTATTAGATTAGTATTTTCGTTTCTATTAGATTAGTAGTTTCTATTCAATTCGATTAGATTCGACTCTATGTCCATAACAAGATAATAATTGATTTAGAGAAATTGATAATTTGTGTTTAAAAGATTTAATTGTTTAATTTTAGTAATTATCCAATTCACTCTCTTCTTGGGTAGCTGGTTGAGCCAACAATAGTTATTTAAAAAGATTAAAATAACACGTGATATTAATTTATTATTTAATTTGAGTTTATAAAATTAGGTGAAATCCTTCTAACAATTTCTTCCACCATCTCTCTCCTCAATTGAAATTTGAAATTCTACTGTTTGTCCTTTCCTCTATTACTGAAAATTTGTTGTTTGTTTCCCCCTTCACTGTTGCAATTCTGAGACTTAAAAGGAGGTCTGAAATGCAGTGCATAAGTCAACACTTGCATTATGAGTGTCATTGGCTTGTATTTGTTTTCTTTATATACACCTTTTGGGCTATTAACATCGATTTCAGACAGTGTGGCCTCCTCCTTATAAACTCCATCACGTGGTGCAAAAATTTTCTCTATCTCCATATCAAAGAAAAGAGCCTGTGATTAGGATTTTTCTACTGCGATTAGAGTTTGAATTTTTTATCAATTTTTCTACTGCGATTAGAGTTTGAATTTTTTAGTAAATTAAGTCTCATATATATATTAACAGTTAAAACAAGTCAACAACGATATATGCTTTCAATAATCTCTGCAATAAAAATCCACTAATTAATTACATAATGAATACTTTCCTTTTCTTTTCTTCTTTGTTTGTTTGTCCAGGCTATCTAATTTGGACCAACTCGTCCATCGCAAAAGCTTGGAATTCTTAAACTAAATACAAATGGGCAAAAAAAGTCCATTTAATTGAAATATTATATATATATAAGCCCATTCTAGCTAGCCCTCCTGCTCCTCCAGGGAGAGCACTAACAAAATCCCCTAAATGGGGAGGAAACAGAAAAAAAGAGAGAAAAAGAAGAAACTTAAAAGAAACAAAAGAAAAAAAACACAAAGAAAAAGAGAAAAATGAAAATGATGCGGAGCTTCAAGAACAAACAATACTGTTGCTTCCCCTTTTTTTTTTTTTTTTTTTTTTCTCTCTTCGGGTACAAATGATTGTGGGAGGGGGATTTTAAACCTAGACCTCCCACTAATTAGGCACACTAGATAACTGTTAGGTTACAAGCTTCTCACTCATTTTTTATGTTTTCTTCTCCTTCTTCTTCTTTTTCTTTTCTTCTTCTTTTTTTTTTTTTTTTTTAGATTCAGCAAAATCAATTGAAAAGAAATGATGAATCAATCATGGCGTTTGCCAATCCAATCGGGTCTGCCTAATGTGAATTCCAAACTTGGGTTTTTGTGATCCAAACAGGACTTTAAATGGTTCTTCTGCTGTGAAGAGTCACATTCCTGCAATATTTTTTCAATTCTCCAGTCATCTCCCTTGAACTTTACAGAAGATCATTCATATACATGACATCTATAATATAGTTCTAAAGTCTCCACTACTGTAACGTTGCCTCTGGTTTAAAGTAATTCAAATAGGGATTTCACTTTGAAAAGGATTTTCACAAATTCTTTTTCTAATTTTTTTTTTGTTTGGGTATAATACTAATAATTTGTAAAATAGAAGAGATTTTCAAATTCCTTGAAAGTATTGTTATTTTCAAGTCACTCTAAAGAGTGATTTCATTTCTCCAATAAGTATAGTTAAATGATATTACTAAAATTATAACAATTATATTATTAAATTACAAAAATAAAAATTATGTTATTAGGTTTATTTTCAGATTTTCTATTATTAAAATTTAATGGATTTCAAAATTTTACGTACAAATATTTGTCTATACAAATAAGAAAATTATGAAATTACACAATCAAATTCTTCATCTAAAATGATTATCCAAATAAGGAATTTATAAATTGTGAGATGTCAAAATCCATAATTTTAAAATCCCATCGTTTACAAACTCTAAGAACTTATCAAATCCTTTATCCAAATGCAACCTAATTCTTTTTTACCACTCCCACTAAATCGTTTTTTTATGTATTTTTTGCTTTTACGTTAAAAAAACACTTATTTTTAAAAATAATGTTTTTAATTTTTATTTTTTTTTCCTTTTTTTTTTTTTAAAAAAAAGAAGGTAAAATTATGATTTTTAAGTGCTTTACTTAAAAAAGAAAAAAATAATTACTTTTTTATTTCAAATTATAAGAGATCGATGAACTAAGGCCCTCTCTGCTGACACTGTTTCAACCATATTTGATTTTTTTTTTTTATGAAATTTTTTAGGAGGTGTCTTATAGGGATAATACTAACATATAATCTCTATACTATCAAGCACATTTTTTTTCCCCTTTTGCTTATAAGTAAAAGTTTTTCTTTTTTTTTTTTTTTTTTTTTTTTTGGTCTAAATTATATTTCCTCATCTTTTATGAGTTCACGTTTTTTAAATTCATGCAAGTGGGGGAAAAAAGCTGAGATTTGTGGGGAAAGAAATACCTCAATTTGGTGCCCTGATCTTTGCTGGAAAGAAGTTGGTCTGAGTCCATCCATGTCACTTTGGTTAGGTTGCATCCAACCTTCTCTACTGTTTATCATTAAATCCATCATAAATTTCTGTTAGTCTTCAGCTATACAGAAGTGAAAACACATACAAATGTTTAATTAATATTATGAAATCATAGTTAAATCACAGAGATTGTGTTTAGATGTGTATGGAATCAATGGGCCAAACTCTCAAATGACGCCTTTTAAGAGGAGGATTTTCCTATTCTTTATATATATCTTAGGATTAGGTAACACAAGCAATATGGGATTCAACACGCCCCTCATGCACGCATAGGATGGACTTTGCCAAATTACTGCTAACTAATATCGGAGGACACAACATCGATGATGGATTCAACAGGATTAATGGGTTCAAAATGATCATTAACAGTTGAAAATCATAATTTGAATTTAGAATATATACTAAGAAGTGAATATCAACAAGACGAAATCCTACATTTATGAGTCTAAGTAGAAGGATTTTTGACATGTTAAAGTGAAAAAAGTTATTTAAAATCCATTTTGTTGAATGTTATAGTAGATTTTTTCCTCCAAATTTTCTTTTTAGGGTTACATTTGGTACTATTAAAGTTTACTTTAAAATGATTGAGATTTTCTTTGCAAATATTTTAAAGGGATAGTTGGTGGGAATTCCTAATAATAATGCTAAATCAATAAAAACTTCCAAACCAAATAAGTAATTTAATTTTAGTCCCATCCATTAGAGTTCATGAAAATACCAATTTTTAATATTAATTAGGGTTGTATTGCCAATCTCCGTCCATCCACCGCGGGCCACCAAATTGTGGTCACCGGTTTTTGGCTACTGCCACCCGCCGGTCATCAAAACTCCAATCACCCGTCGCCAGAATATTTTTTAGTAACATTTAACTAAATTTTTAGTAACATCTTTTAATATACTTGTTATTTACATTTATTGATTACATTCAACTAATTTTTTAAACGTTTGTTGCTGAAAATTACATGAATGTAACTAGAAAATCCACTACAAATATACTAAAATATAAATAAAAATACACTTAAAAAATTAAACAAATTTATTAAAAAATAATTGAATGTAATTAAAAAAATATACTAAAAAAATAGTTATATGTAACTAAAAGATATATTAAAAAATAGTTATGCGTAACTAAAAAAGAGGCAGCTGGTGATCTGACTTCGGCAACCGGAGGCCTGAGGTACTATGGTAGGTGGCGGCGGGTGGCCATAGAAGTGGCATCAGCGGTTGACAATACATACCTTACTTGAAAGTATTTGATTAGAGAT
Source organism: Eucommia ulmoides (assembly GCA_016647705.1). NCBI lineage: Eukaryota > Viridiplantae > Streptophyta > Magnoliopsida > Garryales > Eucommiaceae > Eucommia > Eucommia ulmoides. The sequence continues at coordinate 34,787,689 of CM028339.1, forward strand.
ATAAGAGAGTATTGATCAAGAAACTAAAATACAAGTCAAAACATAATTAAGAGATTTATACTTAACTTCTGAATTAGACTCTCTATTAAGCAATTAGACATATTTTACACCATCCAAATTGGAGCCTTATATTTTTTTTATCACTAATCTGTTTTTTATATTTTTTTCCCTGCTTGCTTAAAGTTCCATTTATTGTTTCAGTTAACCCTAGCTTTTAAAAAATAATAGCTAAATAGTGAAATGAAATGATTTACTCCATATATGTGGTTTTTTCTTGATTAAAAATGAAAAGTAAACAAATCCTAATTTATGGTCAGTTACTCCATTGTTTAATAATATGGAATTAATTTTCAGTTGGAATGTTATCATGAAACAAAATATATAATGAATTCAGGCAAGGACAAAACTCATTCAATAGAAGCAGTGCATCAATGTGGATTCAAAAGAACCAGGGAGGTACCTATATATATATATATATATATATATAATTATATATATATATAATTTGATTTAAAAAAATAAATAAAGAGAAAGATCTAGTAAGCTAAAGTCAAAGTATTTGCTGCAATCTCCTCGTGAAGGGAATAATTAGTACCAGACTTTTTCTTTTCTAATTATTTTTTAATATGACTAATATAAAATTATTTAACAGTACTATAAAAAAAAGAGTTGTAATTAAAGAGAAAATGAAAAGAAAAAGCTGGACATGCAGTGGTTGCTTTATGAACATGATTAGCGTTTGATTGTGCTTATTTCTTTTCAATTAAAAACAAAAAAACCCACATAAGCTACGTATCAATTCCCAGGTGAAACATGAAAATTCTCCAAAAACTGGAAAGAGAAGAAAAGCAAAAGCTGCCTCAAGAACCCTTTCGTATTTTCAAAAATGGTGGACGTGGGGTTTTAGATTTATAACTTGAATGTACCATGCAAAAGTAAAAGGCAGAATAAGCTGTTTATATATATATATATATATATATATATATATAGAGAGAGAGAGAGAGAGAGAGAGAGAGAGAGAGAGAGAGAGAGAGAGAGAGAGAGACCTGGAGGAGTTAGTCCAGAGTGTAGTAGCGGAAGGGTAGTCGGAATGATCAGATGGTCCTCCCTGATCCATGAATGATCTGGGTAAGCTGCCTCCAAGGTCACTACTTCCCATTGTAGATATATCTTCTTCTCCAGACCCATCTGATTGGCCTTCATCAAATTAAAACCCCCAAAATTTCAAATTAATTAATCATATATTCCAAATATGAATGTAAAACATTTGTGAAGTAAATAGTGGATTAGGGGAAAAAATAAAGCTGTAAAAAGGAAAAGCTGAAGGAGGAGGGAGGTAATTAAGCAAATGTCAATTTACCTGAGGAAGCTGCAGGCTTGTCGGTGGTTTTAACAGTTCGATACATCTGGAAAAATGCATTGGGGGAATCAACCATTTGATAATTAATAAGACAATCGGATAGAATGAGTAAATAAGCAGAAAAATTTCATGTACTGTTGACTGATTTTTTACATCTTCTCTCTCTCTCTCTGGTGTGTGTTTATATACCGTATGAACATCTGCGTTGGTGATTTGTCTTGATTTTATCATTAATCACGAGGCTGATTTGTGATAAAAGTAACAGAGAAATGTATTATTGAGAAATGATGACTTACTTTTGTCTGTTCTTTCTCTCTCTCTCTCTCTCTCTCTCTCTACCTGTTTCTGACCTGAGAAGATCAGACTAGGCCTATTCTTTAATTCATTCATTCAGTCACACTGCAACCATCGGTTACTGTGCCTGAGGGTCGGACTTAGACCCGTTTACTCATCATCCACCCAGATAGATAGAGAGAGAGAGAGAGAAGAAAAAGAGATCTAGAGAGAGAGACGGGGGTGGGGGGGGTGGGGGGTGGGGGGTTTGATTTTGATTTTCCAATACCTGTAAATGGCTCTTCACATGAGACAATGTCAGATCTTTGACATCCATGAGCTCAAGGACTGACTTCGGAGTTGCCCCTAAAATCAAAACCACAAGTTTCGTCACACACAACGAAAAAACAAATGAAGAGAAAAAGTGGAAAATTAAAATAATTCCGGAAATGAAATTATACTTTCATGGCCGCCTAGAAGCTCGACGGCATGAACAAACCGGGCATGAAGCGTGCTGGTCCACCGCATCCTTGGCGCCCTCATGCTCCGTTTTGCCGGAAGCTTCGGCAAAAATCTTGATCTAAGAACCCCATCGGAAGGACCAACTCCATATTGATTGTGCCGGTGACCGTGAAATTGATAAGACGGCGAGAGCCCATTAAACCTCCGGTAACCCAAAGAAGATCCATTAGGGCCCGAGTTGAAGATTGAACTATGATCCAAACCGCCACCGTAATAAGGTGAAGCCGAAGAAGAAGACGTCAGAGAAGTAGAAGACGAAGAAGACGACCATGAAGGATTTGAAATCGGGTAGAAACACATCTTCGGATCCTTCTCTCCGGGAGGCAAGAACGGGAACGGACGGCTGTGATAGACCGGAATGCCCTTGATGGGCCTCGAGCCATCCGATACATCTAGTAAGGAAACCCCATGGTTCAGGTGACTCAAGTGGTTACTATTAGGCAATTGAGAATTGATCGCTTCATTGAGAGCCGGGCGTGCCAGGGAGAGCTCGGTGTAAGCGGCCGCCGGTGAGCCAAAGCCGTTGGATTTGTGAGGTTCCCGGTGACGTGTAAGATCGAAGGGCGTGCGTAGTTCGCCGGTGCCGTTGAAAATCAAAGTGGAAGATGCAGAATACGACGACGACGAAGAAGAAGAACAGTTTGGTGGACTGATGTGGAGAGAGAGATCTGGAGCTGGGTTTGAAGTGGGTTCCATGAAAATTCCTTCCAGGGGCATTCTTATTTCTATATGTATATCTGATTTCTTCAGCAAAAGTGGGTTTTTGCTTTGCTAGCTGTTTTGATTCCAAGAGAGAGAGAGGAAAAAAAAAGAGAAGGATAAACCTGGAGTTTGATTGGTAGTTGAATTTTTGGTTGTTTAAAGAGCTGAAAGCTGGGAAAGAAGAGAGAGCTTAATTGGGTATACTTTTCAGACCAAAAGTGGAGAACTTGAAGAAGGTTAAGTCAAGAGGGTTATCTCTTTTCTCTCTAGAGAGAGAGTGGTGGGAGGTGAACAGAAAACGGGGGAAGGGGAAGATTAGGCCTGGTACGTCCATACTCGTGAGTATATCTCGGAAAATGACACTAGAACAAGGTCTCTCTCTAGTCAACATACGTAACAAAATAAAAAATAAAAAATAAAAATAATGTATAGGAAATTTAATTTCTAAAAAAATAAAAATAAATAGAAAGATATACAGTCATTTGATTTCCTTCCCCGGAGACGACGGGATAAAGAAAAAAATGTCAGAAAGAGAAAGGGACTTCATTGTTTGATTCCTTTCCCCCCACCCTCTTCGCCCTTCTCTCTCTCTCTCGCTCATCACAATATTTGTTCATATTATATTTCATCTTCAGAATAAATAACCAATGGAATTGCATTTAAATGTGAGCCAAAATCCTAAAATTTTATTAGGTCAACCACGAAAAGGGAGGTGCATCATTTCCTTGTCAATCAGGGTTTGCTCCGAGAATTAAATTTTAAATTTATTTCTTAATGCATTAACCATTGATATGGAAGAGTGCGCTTTTAAGATCGTCCAGTGAAGTGATTAATTAAGGTAAGTTAGACCGGACACATTTTTCCGTATAATAAAAAGAAAATCAATTTTACTAGGTCAACAAAATAATCTGCATTTTTTTAATTATTATTTTAGAAATTTTATTTGATAAAATCGTTCAAATAATAAAAATTAAATAATTAAAATTATAGATTCATGTCTTTTTTTTTTTTTTTTTTTTTTTTTCAATAAGCAGTTGATTATATTAATAAAGGAAGGATCTCCCTTACTACATGACAACACCCACAAAATGTTTCACCAGAGGATCGATAGCCCTCAACAAGGAATCCTCTTCAAACCAAATAAAGAATTCCAGGGCTCAAACCCAAAAAACAAAACATCCCTAAAACACACCGGAATAACTATACTCCACATCTATGTTTACCTAATATTAGGGTTGTGCAAAGTAAAAAATTTCAAATTAAGTTTAAAAAAATAAATCAACTAATATAAAACTTTTAAATTTCACACTCATTTTTAATTTTAATACTTTTATTTATTTAAAAACCTATAAGATTTTGCATATCTATATAAATATTATAAATTAATTTTGTAGATAGATCTCTTGACCTCATTGTTCCATACTTAACTCTGCTAGTCATTAGATTTATTATTTATTTATTTTTAAATTTTATTCCTTGTAACCTGAGATTTCCAGTATATAATTATTATAATGCATACTTGTAGGGGGAAAAATAAAATAATAATAACATATAGATACATAAAGACAGATTGACTTGTAGGAGAGCCCCACAAAGGGGGTGTTTGTTTGCTAGCAATTGCATATGGTTTAACCCCAAAAATAAAAACCTAAAAACACCTTCTAATTCCCCTCTCATGCATACACCCAAATGTTCCCCCTCTTAATCTATCAACAATTTTGTCTGGCATCTTCAAGTTTTATTATGTCTTCCTCCACATGCCCCCCCCCCCCCCCCCCCCCCCCCCCCCCCCGCCCCCTCCCACCCAAAAAAAAAACAAAAAAGGAAAAAGAAAAAATGGTATTTCAAAACCCTAGGCGAATCAAAGGGAAATTTTTTCAATCATCATTAACAAATATGTAGCCAAGAGAAGGGAAGTGTCTAACCAGGATTCAACTCTTTTGGAAAGCATTCTAGAAATTAAATTTTAAATTTAATTCTGGATGTATTAGGCCAATGTGGGGAGTGTGCTCTTAAGATCTTATAAGAAGGTAATTAGTCGAGATGTGCGTAAACTAGTTCAGACACACTTTACCGTAATTTTTTTTTTTTTTTAAATTTAATAAATATATGGGGTAATTAATTAAGTAGTGCTCATATTTGGGGAATATCTCCTCTAGCTATTTTGATGCTCTTCTTTGGAAGTCAATTAATTATATTTATTTATTTTAAATTGTGGCACCCTCTCCCCAAGGCTTGCACTAAATGACACAAGTCCATAGGAGGTGTTTGGGTGGTGCATTAAATGTAAACAGTCTAGTGCTTAATCTTGTTTGGTTTTCCAGTTCTGGGAAACAGTTTTTGGCTTTTAAATCAAATAAAGAAATTGCAATCAATTTTAATAGCCAGTGTGTGCTTCAATGTCATTGTTTTTGTACAATTTTTTTTTTCTAGTAACCCACAAAGTATATGTATCTTTTGATATATATATATATATATATCTTGTTCATGCATCCTGCTAAAAAGGCTTTGCTCCTTTCAAGGAATTAAAAGAAAAATCTGGGGTCAATGTATAAAATTTACAAAATTTGAAAGAGATGGCCCCTAAAAAAATATGAGACCATAATATAAACATAATTAGTGGCGCAGCTGTGTGGGGACAGGGAACTCAAGTCTTTCCTTCAATTTATGATTTTTTTTATTTTATTTTTTATTTTTATAATTTAACTTTTATATTTTGAAAATACTCAATTAAATTTTTGAAAATATTATGCAAGTCTCTCCTGATTTATATAAATATTTAATAAACATCTAAAAAGCTTTGCTCTCTTTCAATTAATTTTTTTTTAATCCACCGACTCTAATAGGGCTCCAAAAAAGAGCATATAACTAAAAACTATTGTTTTCAACCAAGGCCGGTCTTAAAAAATCCGAGTTCTTAACTAAAATTTAAAAATGAAAATCCTCAATGTTTAAATATATTTTTAAAAATACTCATAATTCGTTTTTTCAAACTAAAATATCAAAAGAAAAGATGACTAATATAGTGATTGAACCATAAATGATTTTTTTTTTCTTTCTAAATTTGAGATGATATCAATAAAAAATATATATATAAAAAAAAAGTGTAAGGTCAATTTGCAAGACTTCTCAAAATTTGGGGGCCCTAGCCTTTTTTTTTTTTATTATTATTATTATTATTATAAGCAAATAGATATATATTAATAAGGAACATGGTCTCCTTAGTACATGATACGAAAAATACCATGTAGCATGCACGACCCTACAAACACCACAACAAAATGCTAGCCCCTAACAAGAGGTCCTTCAAACACAAATAAGACATCCCGTGGCTTGGTTTCAAAATACAAAAGATCCCAAGAAACACCAGGATAAAATATACCATATCTACACTAATAACAAAACCATAAAAACACATACTTTACACCTTAAAAGACAAAGTCGATAGATAACTTCGATTGGCTCGGATCAATCCTCCATACTTTTCTAGCAAAACAAATTCAATCACTAGAGCTCAAGGATTTTAAGAGTATGGAATAAGCCGACGGGGCTAACCTGAATTGTTGCAAGTGCCCCACACTTTACTATTTGCATACCAAAGGTTACACTATGAGCCAAGCTCTTGTGCAACAAAATTCTTGGAATCAAACTCTCTCCACCTCTTCCAACCAAGAGTGAGTCTCTATAATGGAGAACTTTTGCCCCTCTCCATCATTGATTCTAAAGACAACAAAAAAGGAGCACCTCAAACACCTACCAATCATGAAATGAAAATCCCCAATTTCAAAACAACCAAGCACTAGAACCCCCAATTATAGTCAACTTCACAAATCCAAGTGCAAAAAAGAGATTGTCAGTACACCCATACCGGCAAGGCCTTTTTTTCACTTTTCTTTTCAGAATTGAGACTATTTTCTTATAATGTTCTCCCCCATCAAGGTCTGCAAAAAATTCATCAATCTCATCTTTTGGTCTAGATAAGGAATTACTCCAAAAAAAATATGGTACCACATCTCTATCATTAACCATGACAGTTTGTTTATCTCTGAAGGTGGTACCCTTCTCTACATAATCCTTACTTGTTAGAAGAGATGACCCCAATAACTTTAGATTTCCTATTGAATCAATAGATGCAAAATTTTCCTTTGATGGATTTAAGCTCTTGAGTTGCAATTCGGATTCTATAATCTCATCTACATCTTCTACTACCTCCCATCTATCATAATCAGATTTATACACTTCTACTAACGACGAAATCCCCTCAACAACAGTTGAAGTTATCCTTGTGGACTCTGGTTACAATAGTTCATGTTGCCTATTCTCATTGAAATTCTCTTCCCTATTAGAAATCTCAATACCTAGAATCATAACATTCTCCTGATTGTTATAGCAAAAATTATGATCAATACACAAATTAGAATCCACTTTCTCAACAAATGAGTGGAATGTCTCCACTTCACTAATCTCCACGACCCCAGTTTGATTAAGAGTCCTTGTTTTCTCAGACAACTCCTTCTCCATACAATTAACTACCTCACTAGCCAAACTGAAATTAAGACCAACACTCTTATCAATTGCAAATTCAATACCCTCCAACTGACTATTTTGAGTATGGACTTCTAAGACTTCCTTCTCCAAGCAATCCGTAACCAAATTTACTAAATTGAAAAATGGTCCCCCGATTCTATCAATTGATGCAAGAATACTCCAATCAACTTCTACAAATTTTTTGATACAGTGAGTGGCATTTGGTCATGAATCTCCTCTCATCCCATCCTATTGAATTTATTTTTCTCTACCCCGTAAGTAAATTTGACTATCAAAGTTGAACCCATAATTCTCACACCATTTAGAATTCTTAAACCTTTTGAAGCTTCTTCGACTGTGGCATACCTAACAAAACCAAATTTTGATCTCCCCACGACTCTGGATGAAATGCATCTACAACAGTCCCATGCCACCGAAATATTTTCCTTAAGCCCCAATAATCCACATTTTCCGGTAAATTGTCAACAAAATTGGAAAAAAACTTCCCCCAATTTTTCTTGTGTTTCTCCATCGACCATAGCTAAAAAGGAAAGAGGATAACTAAGAGCAATAAAATCCCAATCAAACTCGTTCGAAATCTAGATTAAGATGAAATGAGAAAACAAGACAAACCACTAGAGATAATGGAAACTGAACAACATACCCCAGTTGCCACGATTAGAAATTGATAATCAAACCTACCCAGGAGAAATTTAATGGCCAGTTGGAGGGTGAGGAGTGGCGACCATGCCAGTGAAATTCATTACTGTTAATGATTGATCTTCAAAATTCAAAACCCATTCCCAGATCTGATCCGCCTTGTAGTTGAAATTAGGAATGAAGTATAATTTTCTGTATATATTTTTGCAAGTGTTCATCTTCAATTTCAATTCCATAAAACAAAACACTAGATTAGTTAATCGGTCAAATCTAGGTGGGTTTTATTAATTTCTAGGTGGGTTTTATTAATTTGCCTTAAAAGATGAATGTTAGTTTAAAAATATGGTTGTATGGAAAAAAATTGTAATTATTAGGACTTTAAAATCATATAGTTTTAAATAGTTTCAAGTGGAGTAACACTTTTAATTGGTATAGTGATTTGTGAACTCTCAAGTGATTGAGATCAATGTGGCACAAAAATCTAACAACTATTATGAAGTGCAACTTCCAGTTTGTACGAATGATTTTACTATGAGAAAATAAAAGATGAATTTCCATAAATTTAATTTTAATACAATGTTAGGAGGTTGTAATTTGAAACCATATAATTTCAAATAGAGTAACTCCTTTATATAGTAACTTGAAATCACTCTTAAATTTCCGAACAAACTTTTTTAAAGAAATATATATATATAGAGAGTAACAATTGAAGAACGATGTACTCGTTAATGTGGGGGTTTTCCACATGGTTCTTATTAATTGTTGGCCAGTTTGAAAGGAATGTATCATGGAAGATATGGAATAGAGAAGCAGCAGTACCACTATATATACTTCAACTCTCTCTCTATCTCTATATATATACAGATATATATATATATATATATATATATAGAGAGAGAGAGAGAGAGAGAGAGAGAGAGAGAGAGATGCATAATTATATATATGCTCATTCTTACAAATCGGAACCATTTGATTACTGGGTCCCATGGTATAAAACTTTTGAAGAAAAAATGTATCAAATCATTCTTAGCAGCTCATATGGTTCTGTTTATATGTATGAATCTTTTCTCTTCCGACAGCCAGAAAAAAGAGCATTGCTGTATGTCTTGTCTCATATAACACCATTTAGATAGTGTTTAATTCTATAAATTTTCCTCTAATTATTTTAATTCAATAGTATCTTGATTCTTTTTCCTTATTTTTCTCATAAATTTCACCTTTACCTCAATATTTCACTCTTTACCTCCCTCAAATTTTAAGTTTAAGTTTGGTGGTTAGCACTTTTTATTTATTTATTTATTTTTAAAGCTGTTTTTGGAAAATTGTTTTAAAAAAAATAAAGTTCCATATATAGCTGTCTTTTTATGCAGGACAAAGAGCTGGACAAATTACGACTTTTTATTTCATATTATTTTATTCAAAATTTATTTTTCTTCTATTTTATTTTCTTAGTTTGATGGGTTTTTAGAAATAATTCAGTCCAATTAGAGTTGTATTAAGATCTAGAGTATAGACAGTACAGTTATTTTTGGAATATTTTTTCTTGTGTTATATCCTTATAAGGTACTAGAATTGGTAGTTTCTTATTTTTATGCTTTGTTTTTTATTTACTTTTGCAGGGGGTTTAGAGTTTCTTTTCCTACTACTATAAAAACTAGCATATAATCCGTGTAAGAAGGCACAGATGAAAAAGATAATTATAATTTAAAAATATTAACTTTAATATTTAAAAATGAAGCAAAAAGATCAAGAAACTCAATAACAAAAATATCATTTGAGAATAATACATAATTTCTGTAATGCATAAAAATATTTTACATACTTTCTTTCTTTTACACAAATATCAATGATGAAATTTTTAAATTTAAATTTAAAGGGATATTCTCTTGTTTCGATCGATCCCAATTTTGTGTTTCACTATTTTCTTTCCCTTAAATAGTTAATTGTTTCTGAATTCGTGTATTTCATTGAATGATGATAGTTTTGATTACTCAAATATGTTTGTATTTACCAAAACAAAAAAATGATAATTCCTATGTAATCAAATCTGTAAAACATATGAAATAGAAAGAAAATCATTATCTAAACCTGTTAGGCAAGCAATATTGAGAGATTCCTTGATTTGCGCATGCGGTGTAGAGAGAGAACGTCCCCCTGACCATGAATGAGGTCACGACTGATGCAGGGTTACTTTCGTGAGAGAGTTGTGTGTTATATAGAGTGAAAAAGAATGATTATTGCCCGTGTGTCATAAAAAGTAAGAGACAAAAAGGAATACTAATTTATGATTAAACCCAATCTTTATAGAAAGAGTGTGTGCGTGTGTGTGTCTATAAGAGAGAGAGAGAGAGAGAGAGAGAGATAGATAGGGAGATTCTGTTTTAATTTTTGTAAATTTAATATTGTAGTATTATTGCTGAATTTAGAATTCATATATATATATATATATATATATATATATATATATTTTCAATAAGCCGCTGATTATATTAATAAGGGGTAAGATAGCATGCAAAATCCTAGCAAACAACACCCACAAAATATTTCAGTAGAGGATCAATAGCTCTTAACAAGGGATCCTCCTAAAACCAAATAAGGAATCCTAGGGCTTGGACCCAAAAATAAAATATCCCCACAACACACCGAAATAATTATACTCCACACCTACCTTACAAGAAACCCCCCCCCCCCCCCCCCCCCCCCCCCAAAAAAAAAAAAAAAAAAAAAACAAAAACAAAAACACAACAAATTTGTAAAAGCAATACCAATATAAAACCAATAACTCAAGCTCAAGGTCTTCAAAAGCAGGAGACTATCCACCAAGGCCAACTATATTACTATTCTTCCGATACCATCAAAAGGACCAAAACACTCCCGGGGATCAATACCACATATAACCAAACTCCTAGAGGCACTTAAACAACTCAACCCTTAGCCTAATTAATTTCAACAACTTGCATCAACAAATAGGACCACAATTCAAATTTATCTTAATACACCCAAACAACCATTGATTTCTTTTCTCCTCTTCTTTTAGTTACTAAGACAAGGTTCGTTTTGAAACGTAAATGACGTTTACTAATGATTTTGAAGAAAATTGCATCAATTTCATCCTTCGGTTTTGAGTCACAGCTACCCTCCGAATCACTTATGAATGGCCATTTTTGTCTTGAAAACTCAATGTCACTTTTAGCAATCGGTTGAAGCAAATTGAATTGACCAAATGACTCCTCAATAATCTCACCCTCTTCCAAGTCGTGGCAAAACAACTTTGTAGATTGAGATATTCTTTCCTTGATCAACATTAGGAGAAGATCCACCCTCCTCCAAAGTGAGATTTATTGCACCCTCTTGGTCCAACCCCTTAGTTACACTTTCAATACAATTCGACCCCACAGTGTCCCATTCCCTAAGAATAAGATCAACAATCAAATCTCTGATCTCTTTTGCATTCGAAGTCATAGACAAGCCTAAATTTTTTCCATATTCTATCACCTTTTCAACTCTATGCAACAACAATTTGATTCTATTTATCACATCCTTGTTAGAGATGGAATTCTCACTATTAATGAGTGAATTTGGCGATTGAACAACTAATACATTCCCAGGATTAGAGGATGCATCGATAGAAGAACTAGAACCTTGACCCACTGAGGCAAAATTTGGCTTGAATTGAGGAGATATAACAATATCGGGTTCACGACTTACACGCCCTAATCGTTTCCTTCTCTTCTTACCCATTTCCTTTTCACACTAAAAACTTGGAATTGTTTACTACACGTTTCCAAACAAACATGGATCACTTGATTCTTCACCCTAATCCCATTGAGAATTCTAATAGCATTCAAGGCTTCAACGAATGTCGAAAATTCAACAAATCCATACTTTGAATTTGTTCTAACTCGCCTCCGATTTAGAATATAGACATCACACACTGCCCCGTGCCATTGAAACATGAATTTTAATCCTCTTCTACCCATCTTCTCCGGAATAGAATCTACAAAGATAGACACTAATTGTTTTTTTTGTCTCACAATAATTCCTCATTCAATTTCCAATTTTACTACTCATCAGAGCGAGGAATTAGGATTAGGAATACAACAATTCACAAACTCTCAAGAACAATTAATTTGATATGCAAAAAACAGTGTAATCAACAATCGACCTTACCCAAGTAGAGAACAACTTCACCAAAATATACTTGAATACGCTTGAGTGGTGTGTTCACCTTTGTTCAGATGGGTTGCCAAAAGGGAAGAGAACGAATTACAGAGATGAATCTCACTGTCGGAAGCCACGATCAAATCTTACTTGGTCGGTGATGCTTGAACAACCGATTTGAGACATCGTATGGCTCAACATCGAAGATGAGAACTTCTATAGAAGCGATAGGGAGATGGTACTGACGAGCCTCGCGATTCCACTGCAGATGAGCTTGAAACTCTAATCTGATGATGGTCCGGCGATTTCTATTTTAGGACGGCGGAACATGATCACAAAACCAGACTTGCAACAGTAATAACACTAGGCAACGTAATTTATGTTTCGCAACGGTGAATCACGACCACAAAAACTAGAGGGGAATTGAGAAATAAAAGATGAGGGACTCTAGAGGTGTGACGATGGAGATGGTGATGCCAACAAGACTTGGAACAACGATAATATGTAGCTGGACCAACACAGATGGATCAGATAAGGTGATGAACAGTCGTCGTCAATGAGAATCTCCAATTGCAACTTTGATTAACTTAGATCCCTATTCTTCAATCTTCTTCATAAAATCGGTGGACACAACTAAATCCCTTATTGCAGCACCGGTGCTTGTCACCGACGATGAAAAAGAAGGTTGTTCAGGTTTGAATTTTGGAATTGATTAGGCAAGGAATTTAGTATTCATATATTATTCCTATAATTTCATTAAATTTTATGTTCATATTTTTCGTATATTATTTTTATAATTGATGCTTAAACACAAAATTTATAGAAGTGTGTGTGTGTGAGAAAGAGAAGGGGTGGGGGAGGGGGGGGGGGGGGGGGGTTCTTATTTAATACTAATTAGGAAAAATTTAAGTAGTTCATATAATTAAAATCTCTCTCTCTCTCTCTCTCTCTCTCTCTCTTTAAACTTATACCCTACTCTTATATATAGAAAGTGAGAGAGAGGGGGAGATTCTAATATAATATTACCTAGTTTAGACCCATGCATTACGTGGGTTTAAAAAAAATATAATAAATTTTTGTTATTGAAGTATAAAATACATACACATTATTTGGTTAATTCAATAGTAATAACTTAGAGCAGATGCATAAATTTTATTGAGTAATGACGTTTTATAAATAACGAAAATAAATAGACTATTAAAAATTACATAAATAATCATAAAAGTGATATAATAATTCCACAAATTATTTTGTACTAATATACTATACAAATAGCCATAAATTAGGATTACTTTTTTCAATTTTTGCAAGTCTAATAAATTTTAATTTAATTAATTTATATTATATCTAATTTCTTTTTGGATAAAAATATTTTTCAATCACAGTTTTTTTTTTTTTAATTTTTTTTAAATGTGCACCAAGGAAATTAATCATATATTTGTGCATTAATTAGAAAATTTATATATAACTAAAAAAAGAGAGTAAGAAATTGAGTTGGGCACTCATTATTTAATATAGACAATTTTTTAACCTAATTAATTTATATCGTATCTAATTTATTTTTGGTTGAAAATATTTTTTCAATCACAGTTATTTTTCTAAGTAATTTAAAATGTGTACCATAAAAATTAATTATATATTTTTGGATTAATTAGAAAAAATTAAATATAACTAAAAACGTAATTTAAAATGTGTAATATAGAAATTTATTATATATTTACGCATTAATTAGAAAAAAAATATAATTAAAACACAAAAAAGGAAGAAATGGAGTAGGGCACTCATTATTTTATATATTAAAGGCAAAAATAAAAAGAAATATAAGAACTCACCAAAATGCTTCCAAAATGCTTGAAAGAGCTATTCTCCAACCTGTATTATATTAGTGTTTATATCAATTTCCTCTTTTATATTATTTTTTTCAATTTTATTTTTAGTAAATTTAGCATTTTAGTATTATTAATAAATGTAATGTGATTATATTATTTATATAATTTTCGTAAATTTAATGTCCATAATTACCGTATATTATTTCTAATTTAATACTTTCGTAAATACTCCTCAATTATACAAAAAATATATTCATTTCTTAATTAAGTGTAAGATATATATATATATATATATATATATATATATATATATATATATATATATATATATATATATAAGGTTAAATAAATACACATTTTATATTTGTATCATATTTTGCTTTGATGTGAACTGTTGTTTGTCTCCTAAGACATCCAATGGCTAAGAAATATTTAGAGCTCTTACGTTTGACATGTTTTGTATAATAGATTAGTTGAGGGCTATAAATACAACTTAACAAAACTTGCAATTGTTCAATTATTCAAGTTTGATGTTATATTTTGCTTTGATTTGAATCGTTCTTTATCTTTTAAGACATCATATGACTGAGAAATGTTTAAAACTCTAATATATGTCCTGTTTTGTATATTAGATTAGTTGAGCTATAAATGCAACTTAACAACACTTGTAATTGTTCAACTATTCAAGTTTAATATATTTTGAGATTTTTCTAGAATAAAGAGATCCACTTTGTCCGCTAGAACTCTATCTAACCCTTTTTTGTACTAAAGTTTTGAAAATATTTTTCCACACAGTCAAATACACAAATAATGACAATAACAAATAAATAAATAAATCAATTAAAAAAAACACAATTTTCATTTTTGCACTTTAATTTAATTCCCCATTGAAGACCACCATGCTTGTAGAGCTTATTATGAGCAACCAAATGACATGACGGAAGGATACACCAACAATTCCCTCTTGAAGAAAATAATTAATTCAACACAGGACTTTCCTACCTATCTTAATGGCTAGAGTATTTATTGTCACCTCTTTCATTTTTCTTTTTCCTTCCTTCTCTACCTTTTTAATCTAGCTAACAAAAGCATTA
This sequence comes from Eucommia ulmoides, assembly GCA_016647705.1. NCBI lineage: Eukaryota > Viridiplantae > Streptophyta > Magnoliopsida > Garryales > Eucommiaceae > Eucommia > Eucommia ulmoides. The sequence goes on from CM028339.1 coordinate 34,802,817, forward strand.
GCTTTTGGAAAGTGATATGACACAAAGCTTTTATACTAGAATATGAAGATAATTTTAAAATTTTTCAAACTATGATTTATGCGCAGACAGTGAATACTCATATACTTTATTATCTCCTCCAAACACCGATATACTGTATTATTTTTTATTTATACTGTAAAATATGATGTGAATCTGTCATTCACTATAGATATGATCCAAACACGTGTTAGATATGTCTAAAAGAATTTGCATTGGGAAAGTGATATGACGCAAAAACTCTTATTACTAGAATATCAAAAGAATTTTAGAAATTTTCGAACTACGATTTATGTGCAGACAATGAAAAATTGCATACTTTATATATCTCCTCCAAACACTGTGTTATTCTCTATTTATCCTTTAGAATATGATCTGAATCTGTCAATTACTACAGATATGATCGAAACACGTGTTAGATATGCCTAAAAAAGTAGTTCTCGAAATCCAATTTGTTTGCTTAATTCTATTTTCTTATTCCATTTTTTAACCATATATTTTGATTTGAGACAGACAAGTCCTAGATTTTGATCACTCATAGCCTTTCTGGAGGCACTTTGAAAATGATTTAGGATGTTGTTTTGGTGGGCATGACCTCTAGTTTTCAGCTGGAGCCATGTTTGTCTTCCCCTTTTAACTAACTGCACTGTTTTATTCCTTTATGGATAGCAAAATTAAGGTGTAGTCCAATATTAATATTCCCCCTTCTTAAAATTGTGTCAAGGGTCCCAATGGGCACTGTCCAGTTAACTATAGGGTATGCCATGCATAGTCATATAGATGCTGATTGTTGTGGAATGATGATGCAATAAATTACACTTTCTATCCCGAAAGTTTTGGGTCTTTTTCTATTTGTACTACTATTTTTGCCATCACTTACTATCTATGAATCATTGCTTAAAACGATAATTTTTTTTTTGAGTTTTACGACAAAGTGTGTCCGAGTCAGCCTACGCACTTCGAGTAATCACTTCAACTAATTATCTTTCTGAGCGATCTTAGCGCACTCTTCCACAATAATCTGATTTATTCAAGATTTAATTTTTGAAGTGATACAGGAAAATTGAACCCTGATTGACAAGGAAAAAGACATTTTTACGGCGATTCGGTAAAAAATAGCTTTCTAATCTTACTTATAGCCATTAAACAATTTTAAAGCAGTGTGAAATAAAACAAAAACCTAATTCACCCACTACCATCACAAGTCAATTCAACCACAAATTAGTATTTAATTTGGTGGAAACTCTAAGCGTCTCTTTCTCATATTATATTAATTTAATTTAAATCAAGAATATTGTTCCAAATTAATGGTCATATATTCCTATTCTCAAGTGAGATAAGAGTAAAAACTCAAAACTCACAGTCTGAAATTATTATATGAATTTGACACTTTATTTATTTATTTAAAATTTTATTAAACCCAATAAAAAAATAGCAATTTAAATTTAGAAAATTCCAAAATGTTTTATTTATTTCCTACATATCATGTCACATCCCAGTCGTTTCTGTCGGTCCCAATAGTTTTTGCAATTGTCATATCAAATATTTGCAATCCAATTGTAAATATTTCTTACATAAAATTACCTCTAAGTTACGTTAACATTAAGTCATTACTAGATTTTTAGCCGTTAATTATAATTGATTAAAAAATCTATATATTTAGGTTCCTTAAGATCTGTCTTTTTGGTGGAAAAATGATGAAAAAATAAATAAAAAAGGATAATTAGTCAATAATCCCAAATAGAGAGTTAATCCATACTTTATCCTATTTTAATTTTAACTTCAATATAAATCTCATAGGCTATGTTTGGTTCAAAGAATGGAAAAGTAAAATAGAGATGAAAAGAAAAGAAAAAAAAAAATACTCTGATATCTCTAGTCAAATGCATCCAATTAAGGTTTGCATCATCTATTATCGGTGCCACCCTCTGTCGCCACCCATCGTCGGACCTTAGGACTCCGGTCGCCAAAGTCCGACCACCAACTGCCAGAATTCTCTTTTAGTTAGATGTAACTATTTTTTAGTGTATTTTCCATTTACATGTAACTATTATTTTTAATGTATTTTTTAGTTAAATTTTTAAGTGTATTTTTAGTTATATTCACATAATTTTTCTGCCATCAACAACCAAAAATTAGTTGAGTGTGACTAAAAAAATTGTAATTAAAATGTATATTAAAAAATATTACTAAAAAGTCATTAAATGTAATTAAAAATAATTTTGGCGACTGGTGATCGAAGTTTCGACGATTGGTTGCTGCCAAAATCCGGTGGCTGATAGTGGTGGGTTGGCCGTTTGTGATACAATCGCAATTGGAATTTTAGTGTTTCCATAAACTCTATTAGATGGGACTAAAACTAAAGTAGTTATTTGCTTTGAGACTTTTTATTAATGACAAATTCTATTTTAGACCTTCTAAGTATTAACACATGTCTATTTGGTCCATTAACTTCGTTATATTTTAGTTTAAACCCTTTAAGTATGAACATGGTTTTAAAAAATCCCTCTGTTAGTTATAATCATAGAGATTGGGAGAGGACTAGGACTTTCCGTGAAGCTCACAGATTTGGCGTTCAAAGAGAAAATTTCGGAATTGATCTATAGGGAATGGAAAGCCATGAAGTAATTCTATTCTAGTTTGATTTGTCATATGGATTTTGTGTTGCGGTTATTTTGATTGAGGTTTAATTGGGCGTTTCTGTTTCTTATTGAATTTGTTGTACTTAGTTTTTGCTTATTTGGAGTGTGATTACTTTCATGTGGATCGTGGTTTGATGTGGGTGATGGTTTGAAAATTATTCGGGCAAAGTTTACAATGCTTAAGATCTTAGGAGCTACTTCCAATGGAAAATGTGGTGGATTTGGAGGTGGAAGAGAGTTGTTCTTGGTTGGTGGTCGTGGAGGACGAGTAGGTGGTAGTCATCCTACTTTAAGAGGTGTTTTGGTACCCGTTTGAGACGGGTAGTTCGAAGCGGGTTCAGTCCCGAATATGGGCTATCAATCAATGGTCATCATTGGAATTTGCAGTAAGATAACTATGAGATTTTATAGTTGAAACGTGGGAGTAAGGTAGTGTAGATGATTCACAGTTTTGTCCCTGACCAAAAGAATATTTGCACAAGAAAACTATTTTGTTAAGACTGCAAAAGGAGGACATGGGCTTGAGTGCAACAAACTCTACTGTCAAATTCGATAGTGTTCTGAGTTGGACTTACGGTTGTTTTAGAATTATTTTGGGTGATCTTGTAATTATCCTCTTGTTTTATTTGGGGTTGATTGGAATGCTCCTTTTGAGTATCTAGTGTATGTTTGTAAAGTGAACTATTTCCTTGCAGGCTATATTTGTAGCAAGGGAGAACCTTCCCCTTTGATTAATATATAATCAAAATTGCTTATAAAAAAAAAAAAACAAGACCCCTCTGTTAAATTTTTCGTTCAAATTGGATGGAAAATAATCATGTGCACTGTATATGACATTAAGATGGGTATAATAGTCCTTTATTACTTTAAAATAAAAATAAAAAATCGGATAACCCTAGGCTTCTTTTTTCTTTCTTGTTCACACTAACACCACTACCACCATTGATTACCCCGCCACCAACACCAATAATACCAACACTATCGATTGTCGCACCACCACCACTATCGATTGCCCTACCACTATCTCTAGCCAACACCATAAACTTCTACTTCCAGTGATAAATCCTCTATTTCCGCCATGCTTTTGAGAAGCTTCATCTACATGTTTTGAGAAACGAATGTCGATTTTTAATTCTTGCTTTGTTTTTTAGATCTTCAATTAGGTATTTAAGAGGAAGAGAAAGCTATTTTTTGTACTCTCGAAGAGTTTACTCTCAAGTGGTATTATGGAATCAAAAGAACTTTCTTTTTCGATCACAAGGATTGAATTCATAGGGATCAAAATTATTTTTTTAGTCGAGCTTAAATTATTTCCAATCTCATCGAGGATTCGATGATCGAAAACTAGGACTTAGAACTCAATTGACTACATTCTTTCTTGTTATCATCGTCACAAGTAGAGTTCTCGATGATCTTTTGGAATTCAATTGATTTATTTTCGTGATCGAAACCCTAACCACTGCTGAGCATCTTTCTCACTCATTGCATTGAATTGTTGAATTCCCACAATTGAAATGATCGATGACGTATTAAAGGAGTGGTGTTTTTTTTTTTTTTTTGTACTTGCATTTCTGTATTGATGAAATAAAGGCACGTGGGCCGGTGCATGAGTACAAATTTCACTATGACACCTGATGTGGAAAAAATTTCCACATGTGAATAATAGAGTTGGACTCAAGAAAGTGGGTCGGGTAAGCGGATAGAACCCAACCCGATGGAGCAGAGTTGCGGCCTAACAATTGAGCACGGGCCGCTAGTTCTAGTGACGTAAGGAAAGAAGCGCCTGGCCTACTAAAATTGCCCAGTTGCGCAGATGGGCAGACCCGGTGCTAAATAAAGCCCTTAACAAAGGCCCAGAGATCAGATCCAGGTATGGTAGATCAACGATAACTGTTACCTTACCAACCCGTCTACCTAGGCACAGACATGATTAGCGCACCATCCCAAAATGAGTGCACAAGCAACAGTCACGGAGGCTAAGTATGGAACGTGGAGAGGATCATGACTATAACAGCTCTAGAGGCAATCGACGTGAATATATACAAGGAAAATAGGTACAACTTACTACTCATAATTCTCTTTGTACTACTCTTAATATACGGTTGAGCTTATACCCGTTCTCAGAGAAATTTAACTTGATTCTCATGTCAGAGGTTTTTTGACCGACACCATACCGGTGTTCCCCCCCCCCCTCCCCATAGAACTAACTGGTTTTGCAAGAAGGATAGTAGGTTGTGGAGGTTACCAGCATGTGAGGCACTGAATCGCGCACCGGGTAAATTTTGGCAACCTCATTTGGCGCCATCTATGGGAAACTGAATAAAAATAAGTTCGCCGATGAGATGAGACAGTCGAAGTTTGAAGTAGTAGATCTGAACCAGAGGAAGGAGATTCCATTCTCCATGGACAAAAAAACACGCATGAGGGCCTAAAGTGCATCCTATATTGTTTTTCTCGTTAACATACGGGACAACAACCCTAATGACGTTCCTGGAGTTGATGCCAGAACGAATACGGTTTACCCCTCCCCCCCGAATCAGAGAAACAAACCGAGAGAAGAAGAAAAAGGCCTACGAGGCCAGCCAAGAGCCTGACAGTCGAAATGTGCAAGTGTCAACAAGTGAAGCAGGACCAAAGATAATGTTTAACAATGAGGATAGTATAGGTATATCCTACACCTATGCTAATGAGTTAGTTATAACACTTTGGATGTCTAACTTTGAGGTACGAAAGATATTGGTTGATATGGGTAGTTGAGTCAACATCATCTTCACCAAAACGCTTAGCCAAATGGGCATACCCAATTCTGACATTGCATCATCCCAGATTTTGGTGGTGGAATTTAATGGAGACGTGAGTTCTCCAATAGGAAGGATCGTCTTACCCGTTACAACCAACCGACATGGATATGGATCAACCATGGCCATGGAGTTCACTATAATAGGCTCAATAGCCTCGTACAATGCTATCATGGGATGCCCCTGGCTCTATGTAATGGGAGCCGTAGAGTCAATATATCATCAATGTGTTAAGTACGTGAAAGATGGTGAGGTGGTCACCATTTGTGAGGACCAGGATGTATCCAAGCAGTGTTTAGCGATGAATAAGAAGAGGACTACACAACAACGATGGGAAAAAAGACCCATCAGGGCTTAGGTTGACAACTCAACTCGAGTAGAGGCCTGATAGATCTCAAATCAATGGTTCGGCTCAGCAGCGGGGGAGCATTGAAGATCAGATCAACAGCTCAGCTGAATAGCGGGGGAGCGTTGGAGGTCAGACCAATAGCCCAACTCAACAGCGGAGCGGTTCTCAGATCGACGATTCAGCTCAGAAGCGAAGGTCCACTAATGCTCAAATCACCAACACGGCTCAGAAGCAAAGGGCCAACAAGCCTCAAGTCAGCAGCTCAGCCCAGAAATAAGGGCGTAGCGAAGCTTGAGTTATCAGCGCAGTTTAGCCCAGCGCTCAGCATAGGAGATGGATGATTTTAGGGAGCATCCCAGGGTTCTATGGCCTGTGGAATGGGTTATGGAGGTGATTTTCAACCAAGGGACCAAGAAGCTGTTGATTGGCACGTTGTTGGGCCAGCTTGAGGAGGAGAAACTTATCCAACTATTGGAAAAGAATCTGGATGTGTTTGCTTGAACATCCGAAGACATAAAGGGGATTAACATTGAGGTGATGGTTCACCAACTCAATATCTTAGCGTTTTACCCTCCAATGAAACAAAAGAGAATAATATTAAGTTTGGAGAAGAAAGAGGCAATAAAGTCTGAGGTACAAAAACTACTCGAAATAGGGTACATAAGGGAGGTGGTCTACCCAAGGTGGCTGGCCAACCTAGTGCTGGTCAGGAAAAAAGAATGGAAAATAGAGGATGTGTGGGGATTTCACTGACCTGAATCAAGTGTGCTCGAATGACTGCTACCCAATGCCCAGAATCAATCAAATGGTAGACGCAGCTGCTGGGCACGAGCTATTACCAATGATGGATACATATGCAGTATACAACTAGATACGGATAAATTGTTTAGATGAAGAAGCAATGGGTTTCATCACCCTTAGAGGTATGTTCTGCTATAGAGTGATACCTTTCGGTCTAAGAAATGCCGGGGTAGCATACTAACGCCTTTTGAATCATATGTTCCAATAAAGAATTGGAAAAACTATGGAGGTGTATATAGATGATATGTTAGTTAAAATCTCTAATCGAGAAGATCATTTAGAGCATCTAGAGGAAGCTTTCGTGATACTACGGAAGTATAATATGAAGCTGAACCCTGAGAAATATGCCTTCGAGGTAACATCTGATAAATTCCTAGGCTTCGTGGTAAACAAGGCAAGCATTACGGTTGATGCTAGATAGATAGAAATTTTTAAAAAGACGAAGTCCCCCACAACAATACATGATGTTCAAGTGCTGTCTGGGAGATTGGTGGCACTAAACAGGTTCATCTCTAAGTTTACAAACGGTTGCGCTCCTTTCTTCAAAATCTTGTGAGGGAGCAAACATTTTAGTTGGGACGAAGATAGTGAGCATGCCTTGCAATCCATCAAAGATTACCTAGGATCCATGGAGACCTTAGCCAAGGTTGAACCCGGGATAATCTATACCTATACGTGGCAATTACCACTGTTGCGATCAGCGCAACTTTGGTAAAAAAATGTGCAGAGGGCAGATGCCAATTTTCTATGTGAGAAAATCACTAGCACCAATTGAGACCTGTTACACTGAGCTTGAGAAGCTCACCCTAGATATGATAACGTAGCTCGGAAGTTGCGACTTTACTTCCAAGCACATACAATCCACGTTCTGACCTCGTTTCCACTCAGGGCAATAATGCAAAGACCAAAAGCTTCGGGTCATCTCATGAAGTGGGCGGTAAAAATGGGAAAATTCTACATAACTTATAAACCAAGGAAAATAATCAAAGACCAAGTATTAGCTGATTTCAATGCTGAACTGACGTCCTCGGAAGGGGTGACCATAGAGGACAAAGAATGTTCGATAACTTTGATAAAACCCTGGAAATTATGGGTTGAGGAAGCATCAAACTCACAAGGATATGGAGTTGGCATAGTCTTGGAAACCCCGGAGAAAGATATCAACTCGAGAGGGCTGTATAACTCGGATTCAGAGTATCCAACAATGAGACAGAGTACGAGGCGATAATCTTGGGCCTGACCTTAGCAAAGGAGCTAGGGGCCCACGATGTGGAGGTTGGGTCAAATTCGCAACTCCTAGTCAACCAAATAAATAAAGCTTACGTAGTCAATGAAGGGAGACTATGCCTCTATGTCGATAAAGTAAAGGAGATGACGAAGACCTTTGGCAGTTGCAAAGTTGAAGTTATTCCAAGAATTGAGAATGAGAAGGCTTATGCGCTGTCAGTACTAGCATCATCCTTTGGTCCAGATCGGCGTCCAAGACGGTGGACTATTCGAAGAAACCATCCGTGTTAACTCAAACCAGATCTTATGCATGCATTGGAGAATTGAGACAGGATGAAGACTGGATAACTTTTTTGGTGCGTTACCTAAATGAGGGAATGTTACCAAACAACAATGAGGTAGCCCAGAAAGTCTTATATAAAGTGACGAGGTACGTTATGATGGATGGGAAATTATACCCAAGATCATTCACATAGCCTTTGCTACGCTGCTTAGGACCAAAGGAAGCCACTTACGTGATGCAAGAAATCCATAAAAGAATTTATGGAAACCATCCAGGGGGAAAAACCTTGTCACACAAGGCATTTATGATTGGATATTACTGGCCAACCATATGTAGCGATGTGAAGGAATACGTCAAGAAGTGCGACAAATGACAATAGTTCTCGAATAACACTTGAGTCCCTTCCCAAGCACAAACACCCATCCATAGCCCATGGCCCTTTTCCCAACAGGGGATGGATATTCTAGAACCGTTTACACTAGCACCTAGAAAAAAGAAGTATTTACTGGTGGTGATCGATTACTTCACCAAATGGGTGGAGGCTAAAGCATTCATGACCATGGGCGAGAATAAAGTCAAGAACTTCCTTTGGAAGAAGGTGATATGTCGTTTTGGTATCCCGGCAGTGCTAATACTAGATAATGAGACCTCTTTTACCGGGGGAAACGTTTCTTGGATATATAGCGAACTTAAAATACAACATTGAACGTCAAGTCCCGCTTATCCATAAGATAATGGACAAGCAGATGTGACAAATAGATTAATCAAAGAAGCTCTGAAAAAATGGTTGGATGATACCAAGGACAAATGGGTGGAAGAGCTACCTGCGATCTCGTGGGCTTACTGTACCACTCCCGGCACAACCACAAGAGAAACACCTTATTCCATGACGTATGGCACAAAGGAAGTGGTTCCAGTAGATTAGTTTGCCTTTGAGACGAGATAACATAGTCAACCTTGTAGAAAATTAGGGAGCGATACACCATGAGTTTGACCACCTAGAGGAAAAACGAGACCAAGCAGCGATGGGGATGGCAGCCTACAAATGGAAGATGACAAGGACATTCAACCATGCAGTTTGCCCAATGCACTTCATAATGGTAGAGTTAGTGCTTCGGAAGGTGATGCATCACCGCCTAGAAGCTCGATTAGGAAAACTAGCCCCTACCTGGGAAGGGCCATACAAGGTGATCAAGGTGAATAGACCTGAGATATATTGGTTGGAAGACCTAAATAGAGATCCAATCCCTTGGCCATGGAACATTGCACATTTTCGAAAATACTTTGTGTGTGTATCCCAATTATTTATCATGCTAGTTTTGAAGGAAAGTTGGTTGTTACTTCGGTTGTAAACTTTTTGATGAGTAGTATAGCCTTTTATGCCCAACAAAGGCTCCAATGAAAACAATCCCAACACTTAAAATCTGAAGCAGACTGAAATTGGATTGCCAAGATCAACTTACCTACTAACTGCGCTACCAAGTTTAGCCCAATCAAAACGTAATTGCCTAGCCCAGTTCACGTATAGACCAAACTGCCCAGTTCAGTTTGTCAAAATTGATTGAGCTACCTAGGCTAGCCCAATCAAAACGTAACAGCTGAGCCTAGTTCACGTACAGACAAAACTTCCCAGCCCAGTTCATCAAAAGCGAGACCAACCTAATGATCAAATGAAATACCAAGTTCAGCTTACCCTAAAGCTAATAAGGTCGGCCCACCAGCAAATACCTTTATATAGCCAGAATTGCTCAAGTCAGCACGAAGTACTAACTAAGCTACTCATCCTAAGCTGCCCAGACTAATTACAACAGTTCATTCGACAACTAACGTGTAACTAAGTACCAAAGTTTAGGTCAATAAACACATTGTTTATTTATCTGTCGCAACTCATGTAGTCCACATCACGTTCATTACTTAAACTTCGTATGGAGGAGGACAGATGGATAAAATAATAAAACAAAAATTTGCTAACACTAGGGGTGTGCATGGGTCGAAACCCACCGGTATAGCCGTCACCCGTCACCCGACCCGACCTTGTCGGGTGTGCAAAAATCAAACCTGCTGGTCGACCGTTGGACAACAAAATCCGATCATTTTCAGGTTCGACAAGTGTCGGGCAATTACGGGCGGGTTGAAGTAGAAATCAACCAACAATCAAAGTAGAAATCAATCAACAATCAATACAGAGTACCCTGGATCTTCCAACATCAATTTTCTAATCAATACAAAAATCAAACGAAAAATCCTAAACAAATTCAACTTACCGTCGGTCCATAATTGTCGTCGCCGTTTTCGTCTCTCATCATCACAAACGAAACAGAAACAAAAGCACCATCATCAATTGTTGCCGCCATTCCCATTTCTGTCTCTCACCGTCGGTCAATCAAATTTTTGGATTTCAAAGATGGGAATCGAAATTTAGGGTTCTCATGATAATAGATAAGATCTATTAGATCTACATGAGAAATCGAAGAAGAAGAGAAGAAGAAGAAGAGGCAAAGAATTGTAAAAGACTGGAGAGGACGAAAAACGAAAAGGCTTGGAAATTGCGAAGGCATTTGTGGATCTGGACTGGAGATTGGAACTTGGAAGAAGAAGAGTAAACGAGCGACGGCAACTTGGAAATTGCGAAGGCATTAAAGAAATGATTAAAGGAATGGAGTGAAGGAGAGAGAGGGATGGCCGTTCCACTGAAGTGAGAAGTCTCCAGGCTTGAAATGAATGAAACCCTAAAAAAAAACTTATTTCAGTGGGTTTATACGGCCAGGTCGGGTGAGTTGCGGGTAGGGGGATACGGATCCGACGACCGAACCGCATAAAAGTTTTTTAGATCGGGTAAAACCCGATCCAATCATTCACACAAGTTCTAACCGACGTTTTTCAGGCGGGTCGGTCGGATTTTTTGGGTGGGTCGAGTTTAGCGGGTATTTTGTACAGTCCTAGCTGACACTCATACAATCCACATCACATTTATCACTTCAACTTGATTTAAAGGGGAACAAAAAATGGAAAAATAGAACTTTGTTTACCCTTATGATCCCGACTTGGTTTATTCTTAAAACATGAGATTTAAGAACACATACTTTGTGCATGAATGATGTTTGAACACAAGATTTATTTCAAAAAATTATACAACACACAATACACAAGTTCAACAAGTTTCACACGAACAACGAACTTATCATTATAATCCAAAATATAAGAATACAAGAATTTCTTGAACTTATCACTTCTTACCATAGATTCGATACATAATAGATGTAATTACATTTCAACAATCCTATTAGAAATATTGTTCTTTTACAGTCTTAAACTTATCACTTTTTATCTTGGAGTTAGGACTGGAAAAGAGAACTACACCTATTGTTCAAAAAATGCTCTTGATGTTTTTTTGGAACATATAGGAGCTTATTTGGTGACTAATAAGCCAGTACTATTCAAAAATGATCTTGAGGCTCTTTTTTTTTTTTTTTTTTTTTTTTTTTTTTTTACAGAATAGTGAAAAATAAAAACTACTCCGACCCTGGAGAAGACAAAGTGCCTGAGTCTTCTGAGTCCGAGCTTGAGCGGTAGAAGTCGCCTGCCTCGTACTGGCTCAACACTAGAGACAAGAAGCGTATTTTCTCCCTTTTCTCCTTGTTCTTGTCTAGAAGCTTCTATCTCTTTGCCTTCATCACAATATTGAGGGTTTTGTGGAGTTTCACTGGGGCTCACAACTTCTCGTTTTGTTTCTCTGCTACCCGTAACTGACCACGGTGTTCTTGGAGTTGCGATATCATGCAGATATGAGCGGCGTCAATGGAAGCATAGAATACAAAGGCTTCCTCAATGACCCGAAGCCTAGGATGTTTCTCATCGAAAACCTTTTCCCTCATCATAAGTTGGTGAAAGAGGATCTCTTGCTTGACCTTATTCTTCCGTTCAGCTTAAACGGCATCAAAAATATCGGAAGCAGACAATGATAAAGCAATGTCTGTACTGAAATAGAATGATGAAAAAAAAAGCAAGAAAATAAGATCGAAATGGAAGATTGAGAAGAAGGCTTGAGGAGGTATGGCTTTAAATAGCCAAACCAATGATTATGAAGTGATGACAAAAAGGAAAATCAATCGTCAAGATGTTTATGACGAAACGACAACAACAAATATCGAGAAAAAAATGACGGTTTCCTAGATCGAGTACGGCAGGATCTTAAGGCGGATCATAATTACCAAAATGTCATCAGTATAATACCGATAAGACCGAAGGTGGAAAGGATGACCAATTAACCAAATAGTGCCCTGTTGATCTGTACTATCTGGTAGAAGTGTGACCCAAAGTATAGCAGTCACAAGTACTAATGCGATGGTTGGGGTGCGAGCTTGGTCAAATTTGAACTGATCTCGGCCAAATGCTAAACCTAACATGGTTAGGATTGGGCTGACCCGAATTAGAAGAATATTGGGCTCAACCGAAAGGCCCAAGAGCCTAATATGCAGCTACTAACGTCTTGATTATTGCCTCAACCTGGCCCAGAACACCTCAACCTCAATGCTCAACTCAACCTTCCCTCAAATTACGCTCCATCAAGAGGCTCATAATAGGGCTAGAATTACAACCCCGAAAAAATACTCCCAAGGAACTAAAGAAGAAGAAGAATGATCTTACATCTTGATTCAATCAAATACCATGGAAGTCGAGAGGGAAAATGATGTGGGAAAAATTCCCACGTGTGAATAATAGAGTTAGACATAAGAAAGTGGGTTGGGTTAGCGGATAGAACCCGACCCGATGGAGAAAAGTTGTGGCCTAACAGTTGATCATGGGCTGCCAGTTCTACTGACCCAAGGAAAGAAGTGTCTGTCTGGCCTACTAATATTACCTAGATGCGCAGATGGGTTAACCTAGTGATAAATAAAGCCCTTAACGGAGGCCTAGAGATCAGACCCAAGTATGGTAGGTCAACGATAACCGTTACCTCACCAACCCGTCCACCCATGCACAGACGTGATTAGCACACCATCCAAAAATGAGCGCATAAATAACAGTAATGGTGGCTAAGTATGGAACGTGAAGAAGATCATGGCTATAATGGCTCCAGAGGCAATCCGCATGAATATATACAGGGAAAATAGGTACAACTCACTCATAATTCTCTTTATACCACTCTAAATATACTGTTGAGTTTATACCCTTTCTCCGAGCAATTTAACCTGATTCTCACACCCGAGTTTCTTTGACCGACACCATACCGGTGTCCCCCCCCATAGAACAAAGTGGTTTTTTAGGAAGGGTAGCAGGTTGCAGAAGTTACCAGCACGCGAGGCACTGAATCATACACCTGGTAAATTTTGGCAACATCAACACCATTCGAAAAATCCAGTAGGGAGAGAGAGAAAAAGAGATTGGCAGTGGATTTGATCACTTGGGAATCGAGAGAGAAAAGAATATAACTTATTTTTTATTATTATTATTATTTTTGTTTTTGTTTTTATCTTTTGTGATTCTGGGAAGCTTTGGTTGGATGTGGTGAGGTATACTAGTCTAGGCTGAAGGTGGTGAGCGATGTTGTTGTTGGCTTGAGGTGGAGGTGGTGGTGATGAGACACTCAATCGTGGTGGCTTTGGTGTGAAAGAAGAAAGACGAAAAAAAAAAAAACAAAACAAAAGACCCCTCTTAAATGTCATGTGCAATTTGGACAAAAAAATTAACAAAAGGACCTCTTAAAGTTACGTTCATACTTAATTGGAGGAGAAAGAAAATAGGACGAAAAATACACAATTTCCTAAGCAATGTTTTTCCCACACCAATTTGAGAAGAAAATAAAGAAAAATAAGGGAGTGTTTTTCAAGTAGGGAGTAAAATTAGAATTATACTCTTAATAATAGAATTTTTAATTTATGTTTGTAATATGTAAGGGTAAAATACATTAAAGTGGATTATTTTTTTCCTTTTCTAACCAAACAACATTAGAGAAAATAAGTTTCTTTCACATGGATAAAAATATTACTCTTATTTTTCTTTTCCTTTCTTTCAATTAAACTATTGAAATTGTATATTTCTTTTATTTATATGTTCTTCATATCATATATAAGGTATATATAAAGCTTGATTAAAGACAAATTCCTAGATTCAAGCATATTCCTCAATCACAAAAATCACAGAAATCATATCCCTTAATTACAACCTTAATCAAATGTAATAATCTAAATTAGGAAGGAAGAAATTAATCTATGACAACCTCATTCAATACTCCTCCTCAAGTTGGTGCATGGATGACCCACATGGCCAACTTGTCTAAAAACTTTAAGAATACTCGATTTGAGACTACTTTGGTGAGGATGTCAGCCAATTGATCTTCTGATCGAATCTTGGGTAATTCCACAATCTTTCTATCCAGCTTTTTCTTAATAAAAATTTTGTTGATCTCGACATGCTTTGTATAGTCACGTTGAACTAGATTATGCACTATGTCATATGTTGCTTTATTGTCACAAAATGGTCAAATAGGTTGTTCAAATAAATAGCCCAAATTTTGCAAAAGGAGTTTTAGCCATAATATCTCACAAAGTACATTTTTCAAACCTCTGAATTCAACTTCTGCACTTGAGCGAGCTACAACAATTTATTTATTGCTATTCCATGTCACAAGAAATATTTTAAAAATCGGTCCGAACTGGGCGGTTCGACCTGTTGAACCATCGATTGGTCCAAAATCCGGTCCGGTTAACCATTAAAACCCTTTTAGGGGTAAAATTGCCAAACCCTCCAGAACCGGCTGGTTTAACAAGTGAACCGTCGAATCGAAATGGTTTAGTGGGAACCATCAAATTTTTTCTTCAAAAGACCCACAGATATAAAAGCCTCCCAACCCTAATTTTTGTCTTCTAATTCCATTCTCCTTATTGCGGCTGCCTTTCCCCACCTCCAATCTAACCCTGAATCATTTGTAACCCTAAATCAATCGTAACCCTTGCTCAAAATCTAATCCTCCTTTGCTCCGTTCTCCATTCTCCAATACCGATTTGCAACATTTTTGCTGTTTGTTGTCGCCGCAACCCCTTCGTCATTCACTCTCGCCAATCAATTCATCGTCGCCGCAACCCTTTCGTCGTTTATATAGAGAGAGAATGAGGAAAAATAGATCTAATCAATCAAGGTAAGGGTTTTTAGGGTGAGGCTTGAAGGCAATAGTATAAAAAAATGCATATTCTTCTAGTGCGAAGAATGTGATAAGACCAAGCTATGGCCCTTTCTTGTTGATTATATCGTCTATTTTCTCCTTCTTGTTCCTGTTCCAGTTCTAGTTAGGAGAGACGAAGAAGAAGAAGCAAATGCAATTATTATTAAGCAGATTAAGGCCAAAACTACTTGCTTTAAAGCCATGTATGTGCTCCTTTTTCATTCATGGAGTACCTATTGATAACAGTACACAAGTGACACCCTATTTTATGTTTATATTTGTCTAAATTTTTAATTTTTTCTATATTTTTAATTTTTTAATAACGTAATTATGATATCATGGTTCAATATCGATTCGCCCATTGGTTGAACCAGTTACCCATGACCCGATGACTTTTTCGGTTTGATCTCCGGTCCGGTTTTAAAAACATTCGTCACAAGATTACTTCCTACAAAGGTAAAGTATCTAGAAATAGACCATCTGTCACTCATATCACCAGCCCAATTGGCATCAGTATAGGCTTCGATGCTTTGATAGGTATGCGTTTTTAGTGAATAATACTCATTTTTCGGGAATAGACTTTAGATACCTCGAAATATGAATAACTGCATTCATATGTTATTCTTCAGGATTATGCATAAACTGACTGATAATACTCAAAGCATAAGCCAGATCTGGTTTAGTATAAGATAAGAACAATAATCTCCTACAAGTCTTTGGTATATTCCTTTGTCAACTGCTATTGGGTTGGACTCAACACATAGCTTTAGACCATCTTCTACTACTGTATCAACTGGTTGACTTGTTGACATACCAGTATCTCATAATAGATTTAGAGCATATTTTCTTTGAGACAAAACTATTCATTTGTTAAATGGGATACTTCAATCCCAAGAAAATATTTCAGAGGGTCTAAATCTTTCATTTCAAATTCTTTGGACAAGTAATTCTGCAAGGCCTTTCTTTCATTAGAATCATTTCCTATAACCACCATATCATCCACATATACAATGAGTAAGGCAAGATAACTATACTTAGTTGTTTTAATGATAGCCGAAGGCTATCATAGAATTTGTAAACCTTCTAAACCATACTTTAGGAGACTACTTCAGCCCATACAATGATTTCTTTAGTTTACAAACCTTCAGGTTGTGTCTTTTGGGTATCATGCATCCTGGTGGGAGATTTATGTAGATTTTTTCAGATAATTTAACATGGAAAAATACATTCTTTACATCAAATTGTTGTATAGCCAATTCAAGTTTGCAACTAAAGACAACAAGACATGAATTATGTTGATTTTGGCTACAAGTGTAAATGTTTATGTACAATCAATCCTGTAGGTTTGAGTGTATCCCTTTGCTACAAGTCTCACATTAAAGTGTTCAATTGTGCCATCAGCCTTGTACTTCACAATCTAAATCCACCGACATCCAATTGGTTTCTTTTCTAGTGGAGGATCAACTAGTTCCCATGTTTTATTTTTTCCCAAAGATTTCTTCTCTTCATTTATAGAGGCTTTTCACCTAGGATCAGATAAAGCTTCCTACACATTGTTAGAAATAGACATAACAGACATTTGATTCACAAATGACATATTTGATTCTGACAAACCATGGTTAGACACATAATGACTTATGGGATATTTTACTTTACTAGAGAGTTTAGGTTCATATGTGGCTTTAAGAATACCTCTTATATTACGTTGTGGAAACTGTCTTCTGTGTGACTCAGGAACATCTTCAGTAAACGATTGGTGTAATATGTCGATCGAGGATGGAGCCATATTTTCGAGAATCTCAGTTTCTGGCTAAGTTGGAGATAGATCCATCTCTTCAGTTATTTGGTGCTCATTACTTACTTCTTTGGTTATTCAGTGTTTATCACTATTTTGAACTAATATCATACCGCTTAAATCCAATTCTCTCATTTCATAATTTATTCTAGTCTATAAGTCATCATCACTGGAATCCAATGTAATTCCAGTTATATGTAAGTTTCCACATCTTGGTTATCATATTCTAGACTTTAAATTTCCTTTTGGTACTCCCTCTTGAAATTCAGGTTTGGAGAAGTACATTGTATCTTAATCAAAAACAACAACCATCTTGGTAAATAATCGACATATTAGGGGATGATAACATCGATATCTTTTTTTATGAGTGGCATACCCTACAAAAACACATCTCAATGCTTGAGGAGTCAACTTAATGCGTTGACGCTTGCGTAGGTGTACAAACACCACACATCATGAGGGGTTAAATTTGAGACAATTGGAGCAACAATTCTATCATTAAGAATTTGAAATGGTGTTTTAAAATTAAGGGTACTGGAAGGCACCTGATTGATTAAATAAGATACATAAGTTAATTATTCTACCCAATAAGACAAAGGCATATGGGCTTCAATTAGCAAAGCTCGAACAGCCGCCAACAAGTGTCAATTTTTTTGCTTGGCCACCCCGTTTGTTGAGGTGTTGTGGAGCAAGTTGTGTGATGGATCATTTCTTGTGTTCGTAAATAATGTTAAAATTCAGTACTCTGATATTCTCCACCATTGTTACTGCGAAAAACTTGAATCTTTCTACTGTACTGAGTTTCAATCCTTTTATGAAATTTTTAGAATATCAGGTTTTCTTTACTTTTGGATTTCATCAAGAAAAACCGTGTCATCCTAGTACAGTCGTCGATAAACATTACAAACCCGAATGAACCACCTAAAGTAGTGACTTTCAATGGACTCCAGACATCAAAATGAATAATCATAAACGGAAGTAGACTTTTATGCAATTGTAATAGAAACAAAGCATGATGGCTTTTTTCAAGTTCATAAGCATCACATTGAAAATTAGAAACAACAACTTTTGTAAATAAACTGGGAAATAATCTTTTGAGATATCCAAAGGAAGCATGCCTAAACCGTCGATGCCGTAACAATATTTAGTTCATTTTTTTTTTATCTCTAGTACTACCCACTGCCAGAGCTTTCCATAGGCTTTCAGTACTCTTTGATTCCAAATTCATGTAATACAGCTTCTCTTGTCTAATACCACAACCAATCGTTGTCCTGGCTTTTATGTCCTTAAACACACAAAAATCAAGCCAAGAAATTACAACACAACATAAAGTGGTGGTTATTTGAGAGCCTGACAAAAGGTTATAATTTCAAATGAAACAACTAAGACATACTCTAAATTTGTATTAGTAAGAGTCAAAGATCATTCCCTAACAACTGGGGGTTGAAGTTCCATTTGCAGTAAAGACAAATTTTTGGGTGGAGTGATTGAGTGGTGAGACTTGTCTAAAATATATGTCATGTAATTTGCTGCAGTTGAATCAATTATCCATGCATTATTTAAAATAGGTATTGAAATATTGAAATGTTTAATACTTTACCACCAATGTCTGCAACTATTACCAATGCTGAGGCGTTATCAATAATTTCATCTTTCATTTTTGTTTGAACAACTAGTGCAGTGGAAGGTTTTTAGTGATTTTTCTTTGCGCGACTAGGATCCTACAATTATGGACAACCCATCAGTTCAAAACACCGACTTTTCGTATGACTAGTCTTATAGAAAAACACAGAAACAGAACACATAACTCCATGTTAACACTAAATTACACAAGTCAAAACATAGAAACAAAACACATAACTCCACCAACATACCATTACTACCTTCCTAACTAGGCTTTAATAAAACATCAATAATAGAAGAAAAAAAAATCCCCGCCTTTTTTCACCCTAATATTGCAGGATGGTCAAATTCAACATGCAATGAATGAATTTTAGAGGTTCGATACCTTCGGGACGTCAATGAGAAAATGGTGAATCTTGTTAATCTACAGTTGCTGGATCTAGGTCGCTACTGGACAGCGGTGTGAGCAGTGCCAAACTAGGACCGTAACGGTGATGGTGATACTTGCGGCTCGATGTGGATGGCGGCGTGAGCAGACGAGACTTGCGGCTGGATCTGGACAGTGGTGTGGGGACTGCAACAATTAACTAGATCTAAAGTTTGGCACCGGTGAATTGAATCAGATGGCAAATCTACGACTGGATTCGATTCAAGCACATCTGAGAATTTCTAGTTCTGGATCTGGATTTGTGATGGTTTCGAGGCAGCAACAATGCAAGGTTGGGATTCTTGTTTTTTATTTATTTATAAATTTGATCGAATTCAACTTGGCTCTGATGCCATATTGAAATTGTATATTTCTTTCATTCATATGTTCTTCATATCATGTATAAGGTATAGATAAAGCTTGATTCTAGACATAAATCCCTAGAATCAGGCCTATTCCTCAATCATAGAAATCACATAAATCATATCCCTCAATTACAACCTTAATCAAATGTAATAATCTAGATTAGGAAGGAAAAAATTAATCTATGACCACCTTATGCAATATAAACATACCCTTATATATATAGTTGACATATATCATTTGCTTTTGGATTTCCGCTAATCAATTTTGAAATTGTTCCCCGCACGTTGGCCAATTAAAGGAAGTGTTCATTTTCTATGAAGAATGAATAAAATTTAGTAATTGCGATTAGGGTTTCATATATTTTTAAAGTATAAACATGGAATACACAGATAGTTATCATTTTTTAAATACAAACTAAAAGTAACAAACTCCTAATTCAATCATAAATATTTGATTGATAATATAATTTATTGTGATACCGATTGAAATCTCATCCCAATCATCACACTACTTTGACCAAAGGTTTGGGTGAATTATATTAAATCGAATCACATGGGTCACGTTTCTTTTTGCTAAGAATAATAGATCATTTCTTGCATTCTCGTATATCAATATGTTTGTCCGACTACACCCAATGAATAACTTTGAAGGCTCATGGCCATAGAACAACATTCAGTAATGGTTAAATCTACCTAAGAAGGGGGTGAATTGGGTAGGTTTTAAAATTTTAATCAAATAATTAATTCCTAGTCAATTTTATCTGATTAATTACGAAAATGTTATTCTAAGAACGCACAAACAAATGGGAATAGAGATATGTGTCACTCAAAATTTTATAGTAGTTCGGCAAATTGCTATTGCCTATGTCTACTCTCCTAAGCTCTGGTAGGAAATTAATCCACTAAACCTTTTTGATCCTCTTACTAAGTGAGAATCAAACCTATACAAATCTGATTGAGTAAGTTCCTTTCATACTCAATCACACTTTCACTCAGACCAAGTACATTTAGTCTAAGCTATAATCTCACAACCATTCAAAAAATAAAAATAAACTTTGTTTTTCTTACAAAGAGCTTCTATCAGCACTTATAAATATCAAATTCAAAATTCAACCCAATTCTATGTTTTATAGAAGTGCACACAATTACAACATATTCAATTTAAAATCATGTTAAGTTTATCTGGATTTCAAACAAGTGTAACATAGAATTAGATAGCCAGATAAATTATATCAAATTGTTTTATCTCGTTGTAATAGAAATACTTTTCTAGTTTAAGATCTATGAGTTTTCAAAAACGATTTTCACTATCAAATTTAAATTTACTTTCTCAAGATAAATCTAACCAAATGACATTTTCAAGTAATGCACTGGATATATCAACAAGCAATTTTAAAAAGAGAATGTAATATCAAAGAACAATCCTATCGAATTTCAAGTAAATAATAATCAGAGAAATGTAGTCCAGTAAATGAATCAACTTCAAAAGATCAAGAACTTTTTCCTATAAAAACTATCTCTAGTTTCTCTCAAAAGTTCTAAGAATTTTTAAGATTTTTTGTCTTCTCTTTTTTTTCTCTCTATCTATTGTAACACTTGAATTTTGAAAAAATTCCACACTTAAGATCTGAATATTAAATGAAAAAGTGCGGTAATTTAAGCTCAAAATCATATCACCTCCAACAATTAGTTTTTGGTTACATTTTCTTGATTCTCTCCCTTAAAGCCTAACCCCTTAACCCAAAGATTTTCAGTCATTTTGACTATGAATCTAGCCATTTTTAAGTCTATATTCAAGTCCCAAATTAATTCAAAAGTATGCCAAAAAAAAAAAAGGTCAAGAAATTTTACCAAACGAATTATGAAATCGAAAAATTTAAGGACCAAAATGAATTTCTAATAGAACCCTTAATTTCAAAAATATTTTGCATAAAAATCTCTTTTAAAATATTTATAATAAAATATAATTATTTTATAATATTAAAAAATAATTCAGAAAAAATATTTAACGTTACAATCAAGATAAAAATATTTTGAAAAACATTCACAAAATTTGAAAAAACAAAGGAAATTAGTCGACTATCTAACTATTTAGTTGATTGCTTTGAGTAATTTCTCGAAGGTTTTAGGAACCAGATTCAACTAGTTGACTGTTTATCAAATCAAACGAGTGAAACACTTAAAAAGCCTAAAAAATCACTTCTTTGTAACATGTAGTCATTTCGTTATAAATTCAGTCGACTGAATTTTACAACAAACCACCCTATAATTTAAATGTGCATAACTCTTTTGTTTGAACTTTGATTTAACTATATGACCAGTCATTGGAAATCTTAAAGAGTCAATATTCATATTCAAATTGTTTCAGTTTAAAATTCCAAGTATATAAAAAGATATTACTAAAAGAGTGCAGAGTTGTCTTCCATAGTGTGTCCAAAAATAACAACTTTTAATATTGATTAAGGTAGAACACATTTTTTAAAATTTTCTTAACACCAGTTTACTGTTATGGTCATAACATGAATTAATAAAGAATGTTTATAAAATTAAAGTATCAAATTCATGTATCATGCTAATATAACAGGTATTACACATATGATCAAGTGACTACACCATGTTAAAGCATTGCGTGTGATCCTAATCGTGTTAACATGAACTTATCAAGTATAACTTATGTTTCACTTTAGAAAAATAAAAAATAAAATATTTATCTAAAAGTCTTTTCCAATCTATGAAATTCTTGATCTTCCATTCCATTTGCTTAGCATGATCGATCCTGATTTATCATCATTGCGTCACGTACTCGGTTGATTATCATGTCACTGAATTTATCACATTTCTTAATAAACAGATTATTCCAAAAAACTATCAGATTATTATTATCATTGAAATCAATGTTATTGGGACTAAGCCCTTTAGGGCTAACACTGAGTATTATCAAAGTATAGCAGCCCATACATGTAATCTATAGTACCTCAAGTACAAAAGTTTACAGAGTACAATCACACCTCAGATATCATATTTCGAGTTAAGCAAAACTATCATGTAGGATATCAAGGATGATTGCGTTCGGTCTCTTACTACTCTTAGTAAATCCTTTTGCAAATGTTATAGTATCTCATACTAATGGATCAAAGAAAAAATATTGGATCAAAGTAGCCTAGATTATTGAAGACCATTTTCAACAATCTAATACCGACTAGAAACAATCCAAAATATCGAGTCACTAAATTTCTTTAGTCTCCTCTTCTTTAATCACATTAAATAGTCGAACATTTCTACTCAACATTCAATGTCTATATCGGCAATGATATAATTACAATAATAATATCAAGAATATATTTTATTAATACTTGAGAATAAATTATTTTTACAGATACAAGCCTTAAATTTGATAATTCAAGATTGACCATAGAGCTTACATCTCATAGCTCATGTCTTTTTATTTAATTTTAACACTAAAGGATCACAAACATCATGGTTGCAATTTTACGGAATCGAGAACAAATCAAAGAAAAACACTAATCACATAAATGATTGATGAAATGTAGAGACAGAGAGAAAGAAATAAGGTTAGCTTAAGCATTCGATGTGAAGGCAATAAAAAGAGAGGGAGAGCAGAATTTTAGGACTTGAGAGATTAATAATATCAAAAACAAATCATATACAAAACTTTAGATCTACAAAAGACATTGGTCGAGTTTAAAGAAGAAAAAAAGAATAATAGATACAGAGATAGAAAGATCTTAATTACTAGAAATCGATTAAGTCATTGCCCATGGTTTTGAACTTTCATAACTTTGTAATTGGAAATGACTTGGGCTACATCTAGCTAATTCGGACCAACTCAAACCCATATCTAGCCAAATTGGACCACGATCTGGCCAATTGGAACCCAAATATGATATATATATATATATATAGCCAAATGGTTGTTACAATAACGAAAGATAGCTTAGGCGATGGCATTAGGGTGGTGGTATGCGACGACGGTGTTGGATAATAGTTATTGGAAAAATATGGTCCATAAATTAATTAAGTAATTAATTATTTAATTAACTATTAATAAGAAATCTAAAAAATGAAAATGAAACAGATCAAAGTTATTTGTTACAGAAACATTCCAAACAACATAAAAAAAAACATAATAGAGTATTGGCCCAGTAATCTACCCAAGATAGGGGTGAATTGGGTAGTTATAAAAATTAAAGAAAATTCTTATATTTCAACACTTAAATATTCAAATAATTAATTTAATCCTAAATTAATTATTATCTTTATATAGCCGTGGATAAGTGTATAAATCTAGATGCACACCCAAATAACAAGAAATAAAGAAAATCAACAATGCAGTATACCATAGTCTGTCCTGGTTCACCAAGTTAGTCTTGACTAATTCAGTCATCCGAGCCTCACAGAGATTCACACCTACTAAACCAGTAGATTTCTTTAACAGGTAGGAACCAAACCTTTACAAAATGATTATTTTACAGGGTCAAAATCAAACTTTACAATTTTCTTTTAACAGGCTAAGGAAGAACCTCTATATTTTTAATAGGCTAAAGACTAATCTAATTCTTTTATACCTTAGGAAAAGAATCAAATCTCACCAAAACACTCCAAGTATTTTTTTTCCCAGTAAAGATGGAACCATTATAATTTACACAGTTTTAATTCTTATCAGGAAGAATCACGCCTAACTCTTTTCAAGAAAAAAGAGTAACGTAATATTTTTATACCTTAGATAAACATTAAACCTCAATCTCTTTACCGGAAGAGATTGAAACCCTTGCTACTCCTGACTAGATACTTTTAATAGTATTTAATCCGCACAAACTCACCAATTACAAAAATCGATAAGTTTCTTTCCACTTGGAGTTTCTACCATCTCAAATCAATTTAAACTCAATTAATGTCCCAATAATTACTAGTGATAAAATTTACGTACGTAAAACAATATTAGATTATATTAAGTGTGGGTAGAACAAAATTGAGCACGTAATCAGATTATATCAAAAATCATTTTAAAAGAATTTTTTATGCCTTTAAAGTTCAAAAATGATTTCACAAAAGATCTATCAATCAAGCAATCAATAATAATTTAATTTCACAATTAAGAATAAAAACTCGGAAAGATCTCACCAGGATACCACTGAAAAAATGAAAATTGAATCGCTAGACAGTTTTGATCGGTGACGCTAAAACACTTAGCGTTTTAACTCAAAAACTTCTCAAACAATTTAACTCACAATTGATCTCTCGATATAATCTCAGAATAATCACTCTTAGAAAGCTCATGAATTGAAAGTTCTTGATAGATATGATTATTTGATATGTGAAAAACGCAGGTCTATATAAACTGATTTGAAACAAGCCTTTTGACGGTTAGCTCCCAAAAGATATGACACTTAAATGCACATATAGACCCCATATATTAATACCATTTAATCCTGGTCAATTTCACTTAAATATAGCTTTTAAATCATTCAATTTAGTCCCCAAATTATTTCTCATTCTCAAATCGAAAGGATATGAAGTATTAAATAGACTAAATTAATAAACACTTAAAATAAGTATACCATATTTATAGGGATATTAAAATAAGTGTATCACATCATTAATATATCCAAATCCTTACAATAGCTTAATCAGATATTAAAAAAAAAAAAAACTAGTTTTTGAATAGTTCCTCGAAATTCTCAAAATCAGAAACAACATAGTCAGTTGACCGATCATAGGCTATTAGTCGACCGATCGTTTCAGGTTGTAGTCCAAGCCATTTCTCAACAATGATCGGTTGACTGATCCCCATGGGTTGGTTAACCGATCGATACAAGATACAAACTCAGGCCAAATTTTGGCCTTGGTCGATTGACTGATCATCGATGGTCAGTTGACCAATTGATACAGAGAGTTCAGATATCGGCCATTGGTTGACCGATCGATTCATAGACTTTCCAATTCTCCAGCCCTTGCCCACCAGTTGATCGATCCTTTATGGTCAATTAACCTATCATTGTTGGAACTTCTTTTCTCAAATTGTTTTAACTCCAAAACTTCAACATTTTCAACCCTTTAACCGATTTCTTTTCCTGGTTAACTAAATTGACACTATTATTCGATTTTAAACATTAATCTTGCTTAGGTCAATTTTTCTTTTTCAATTTCACATTGGAACAAATAATTGAACTTAATTAGGATCCTATTATAAACACACATAAATATCAAGTATTTAATTTGTGCCGTGTGTGATCATAATCGATATACATTAAGAGTAAAAAGAAATTTGAGTTATTTTCATCTAGATTCTTCAGAATCTTCAATCTCTTCATGTCTATCTCTGCATCCTTCATAATTTCTTCACGGTGATATTTTGATTGGAATTCTTTAAATTAAAACACTCAATAAACTCATTAGTTCCACAAAAAACATCAACACTTAATTGTCTATCAAAATCCTGAGATCAACATAGAGAATTATATTACAATACCAAATAAAAAAACAAGAACAATATTATTCTTGTATTACTAAATAGAAACAGAAACTAGAAGTACCAGAAAAGAGATCAAGGAGCACAACCAGTAACTAAAGAAAATAAAGAATCCTGAAACTCCTAAATTAAGAAGGTAGTAAAGAGGCATCAACAACTCTTTGCAATTACACACCTGAACGGTCTTCAGGTTTGTAACTCTCTGCAGTTACAAAATTGCTTGGATGATTAAGTCTTTTTAGGATATGTTTCGGTTGGATCTTCAGATTCTTATAAAATATACTAAGTCTAAGCCAAGCATTCCCTGAGGCGACAAGCCACAAGCCCAGGCATAGGCTTCGAGTCCAAGCCCGATCGGGCAGGTCGGCACACGTGTACATTTGGCTTTATTTATTTCATAGGCTTTATCCTACTTTCCATATCAATTCAACGTTCTAGATGACTTACCTTCAAGAGGTAACCCGAACCTTAACAAATGATTTCGTATTCTTTCATTACCAATGTGGGATAACTCACACATCACATCAATCAATAACTTCAAATGTGTAATTTAATGAACAATTTTAAGTTACCTCTTAAATTATTTTTACACAAATAAATATATCACATTCATTTTCTCACCAAGGAGAATACATTGGTATATTTAAATGTTCCACAAATAATTGGGTCATTAAATACCTAAAAAAAATTATTTTATATAACAATAGTTATGTGCGACAACGGTATTGGTTGGTAGTTATGTGCATTGAGAAATGGATGGAGATAAAGGGGAGTTATTTGTTGGTGTAGGACGTTGTTGTTGGTGCGTATATATAGAGAGATAAGAGAGAGGGTAGGAGTTCGGTAACGTGGTGGGTTGTGGCCTACAAGAGGGAGAAAAGCTAATAGAGAAATGCAGAGCTATGGGAAGAGAAGCTGAGAGAGAGAAACGAGACACAAGAGGGAGAGGCAGAGAGATGGAGCAACCAAGCGAGAGGGTATAGGCAGTTGAATTTGACATTACACCTAATTCTTCTATAATGTGTGGATTAGTTTGATGCAATAATTCAAAATATATTCTTATTTGTCTTTTGATCCGACAACTCTCTTTATCTTCATTCGATCTGATCACTCAATGTATAAGGTTTTTATATTTAATTTTTATTCTATAAAGAATTTCTTCTTTCATAAGACAGAATACTACATAAGTTGATATCAAATTATATAAAGTACATATCTTGTGCAAGAAAAAGGAAATATAAAGATTAGCTTAAATTGAAACTCAAAAGTAGTGTAAAATGGGTTTCTTTTCCAAAGGCAAAGCAAAGCAAAGCAAAAGGGTATGTTGAGTGGTGTGTGACGTGAGGTTACTCACAACTACTGCCTATTAAAATTCTACTACCACGTGCCACTTTTAGGGTCTTTTTGAACTTTACTGCAATTATTGATGTAATGATTAATGGAGAAAGTCAAAAAAGTAAGAAAACATTACAGATCTTTCATTTAAAATGAAATTAATATTAAATGGAGTATTAATCAACAAACAAATAACAAAAGGATGAGTTGATTTGAAGATTTTAGAAAGATATATATAGATTCCCTTAGATCATGTGAGAGAACTATCTCATCACGTGACACAACTACTATTAATTTAATTTAGGGACTTTTAGCATTGGTTCCATGTCTCACACACTAGGTAAAATTATCTCCACTCTATTTTTTTTTTTTAAAACGAAAAGTTGTATCTTGAAAATGTATAAATCTTGGCCATAAAAATGCCCTTCAATTATTTTATTTTTTATTTTTTTTTACTAATAAACACTAATCACTAAAATAAACATTTACTATAATTGTTACAACCACAACAACCATTTATTATCATCACCGTCGTCACCCGTTATTGCATCAAACTAATCACCACCACCACCATAGTAACAAACATTTATTACCATCCCCACTAACAAAACAACAAACATTCTTTATCACCATCGCCACTAAAAAAAATATTCTTATTACTGTACCATCACAATAAATATTCGTTATCACTACTATCACAACGACAACAAATATTCACTATCACCGTTGTCATCATAGCAAATATTTCTATCACCACCTTCAACACATTAAATATTCACTATCCCTACAACAAATTTGGCCTATCGAGACAGCAAAAAGTGTCACGATAGAGACTCTATTGCGACACTTGGTCTTATTGTGACACTTCTAAATGTGTCCTATAAAACGTCACCCCAATAGGTTATTAGGATACTAAATAGTGCTATTTTAATTTGAACTTGTAAAGACAATAATAAGTGTCCTATAAGAGAGTTATTAGGACAATATATTGTCTCTATATCATTTTATATTTTTCAAAGTAAATATATTAGGGCACTACAAAGTGTCCCAATAAATTTATTATTTATTTAATGAGACAATTTTTGGTGTCTCAAAATGTATCCAAATTGTTTTTGTTTTTTTTTAAATTTAAACTAAAAAAATATTCTAAATTCTAGCAATAAACACTACAAATTCATCACAATACAAAATACATAAATAACTCAAACTACCCAAATACACAAGCTAAACAATAACCAAAAAAACATAAATAACTCAAACTACCCAAATACACAAGCTAAACAATAACCAAAAAAAATATTAACAAAAAAATATTGTCAACTTATTTTTATTCTCTAATAAATACAATCAAAACAAGATTCATAAACTAAAAACTTTTTCTAACCAAATCAACTACAAAACTATATTTCTAAAGTTTAATGCTCCATCTAAAAAAATAACAACATATCATATTTTCTCTAATCTTCATCCAACTTAATTCAATCTAAACTTATATTAATAAAAAAACAAATAAGTCATAACTATTAATAATATTAAACAAACGCGTTTTTGTGTATTAATATTGAATAAAGAATTTGTATTTGAAACTTAAACCAAACACAGCCTTAAAAAAGATTTAACAAATAAAATAAATGAGTTTATGCATAAATGTCGCAACTTATGCTAACAAGTTGGCTCCCGCCACCAAGTTCAAGAAACATGTGTCCGGATTACTATCTTCTCAAAGCACTTTGTTGCTATCATATTTATATTTAGCCATGATTTTTTAGTGTCCTCTATCACAAATATAAAAGAGAACTTTAACCTTTACCATTTTGTTCGTTTCTGAGTAACGATATGTATAGCCTCCTTGGACCACTCGACGTCCCACCATCCATCCACGTGACCATCGTAATGGAACAAGATGATTGTAAAATTCTCTGGAAGAAACTGAATTTCATAGATGTTAAGCAAGGACTATAAAAATGGCATTTTGTATAATTTCAATGGTTAACAAACTGATATTCCATTTTAAAATTGGCATCAACATTATGCTTTTTTTATACCAACAGGGATTGCCAGCAAGTTACGAGGGCCAGAAGCACTAGCCTGAAAACGTAAAATAAAATAAGCATACGTCATCAAATGAGGATATCAATAATATTTTGCAGAGGTAATACAACTTGATAGATTAGCAGTCTGCATAGATAATGCATGAGTTTAACATCGTGAAATCTAACCTTTGATTTTGAACTATTTGTCAGCCATAAAGGCTTTAACTCCAAATCAGATCTTGCTTCTATGATACCAAGAGGTAAATTATTCACACTTCCAAAAGCTATATCAATATCCTATAGAAGAAGCACCAACCACCATCAAAACAAGGAAATATTTATATCTAATTAACTAAGGTGAAAATTTGTTTAGTGCGTTATCTTGCACTTGAGCCCATTTGTTTTCCCCAATTCTTGTACATGCTCTTCCATCTAACCCTTGCAATCTTTTACTTGGTTTAAAGTCCTTTTTTTATGAGAAATGAGAATAGGAATGAAAGAAAATGGAAAGGCAATCAAAAAACTCGTTTTTCTATTCTGATTTTCCTTTATATACATTTCCTTTATAATAGAAAATAATAGAAAACTAGAATAGAAAAATAGAGTTGTTGTCATTATTCATGAACTAATACAATGTCCATTTTTTTTCATAATAGAACCTGACCGGTTGAAATAGCTATTCGTATTACTATAAGAAGCATTTTATCCAAAAGCTAAAGTTATTAATCAACAACGAAAAACTACAATTTATAAAAGACGAGATCCATTCTGAAGCACTTTTTTAATCTATATATCTTACCCCGGTTCCGTTGCTACCGCAGGCTTTACTCAATCGATCGGATTTTATTATATAGATATCCCTTCAACACAACATAGGTTATCGAAAGGATCTCGGAAACCCACCAAATCACGAAAGCTAGGATATTTCAGAAAATGGATTCCTATTCGAAAAATCGCATAACCGCATGGATAAGCTCACACTAACCCGTCAATTTGGGATCCAATTTGAGATTTTCCTTGGGAGGTATTGGGAAGTGGAATGGAATAATATCGATTCATACAGAAGAAAAGGTTATGTATTGATTCAAACACTATACTTATAGGATAGGGAGAGGGGAAAAAGAAAAAAATCGAAGATTTCACCACATAGTGCTTTTCATCGAAAAATCAATCTAATTTATTTCATACCCTTCACTCAATGAGAAAATTGGCCAAATTCTATAGGATCAAACTTATAGGACTTAAGAAATGATATATATATAAAAAATGAATATTAACTAAAAATAAGTCAAAAGAGAGTGGAAGAGGGGAGAGGATTCTCAAATGTGGAAAAGGACCCAATGGCTTCGAAAGAATTAAACGAGGAGCCGTATGATGTGAAAATCTCATGTACAGTTCTGTAGAGTGGTGGCAGTAAGGGTGACTTATCTGTCAACTTTTCCACTATCACCCCCAAAAAACCAAACTTTGTCTTATGTAAAGTTTCCAGAGTCCGATTAACCTCTGGATTTGATCAATAATTTTGAGTTTTGGGAAGTCTTATGATCATCCAATAAGAATGGTTTTCATTTTTTCAAATAAACCATTTGAAGACCTTTAGATAAAAAGAAAAAGAACTTGGACAAAAAGAAATGAAGTGGCTTAGACAACTCTTTTTTGTTGATAACCTTGGACCAATCAATCGAATATTGATTAATACCTAATCGATCAAACACAACTTGAAAACAGTTCTTTTGCTCAGAAACGAAATGTTCCAAAAGTTTCTTGAAATTCTTGCTCTTATTGTGGACCATTTGTATCTATATGACAATTTTCCAAGTCGATTTGATCCATTCGTTCATGGAGCTATTTACTTGATCGCAGACATTTTTAGAATATCTCTAACATAAAGATAAATAGGCAATTTGGAAAGAACTTATTTTCAACCTCTTTCATATATGAATCTAACCAATCCAGAAGGGAAGAACTTGCATCAGTATCTTAATGTCAATTCAAACTTGGGTTTGATTCACACTTCATGTTCTAAGAAATGTTTACCATCCAAAAAGAGAAAAAAAAATGGAGTCTTTGTCTAAAGAAATGTGTTGAGAAAAGGAAATGAGGAGGATGAATTTGAACAGCCTGCTGAAGCGAATGAGGGGGATAAACTTGAACAACCTGCTAAAGAGAATGAATAGGATGAGAATGAAGAGGCGTTCTTACAGAGTGGAACCTTGCATTACCAACCACAAAATTTATATTCCACCAAACAATCATTTTTTTGAGAAATTCAATTCATTTCGGATCTTGCAGATCCACTCTTTTTCCTATTCAAATATCAGCCCCTTGGCACTGTGTTTTCACATCAAGAATTATTTGTACTTGCAGATGAGGAGCTGCCAAGGGAGCTTCTTACTTTCGGCCAAAAAGATGATGAGGATACTAGACCTACGACTAAATCCCGGTTTATTAAAACTGCGCACATAAAGCACTTCGAACGGTTAAGTAATCATCAAAGATGGCTTAGAATCTAGAGTCCATTATCTAATGGATATTTTCGTTCTACTACTTTATTCGAGAGTTATCAGTATTTATTAAATTTGTTCCTATTTAACGAAAGGCTATTGGATCAAATGACAAGGACATTGTTGAGAAAAAAAAATGGCTCTTCCCGGATGAAATGGAAATTGGATTCATGGAACAGGAGAAAGATATGTGGTCATGAAAGGGGGATTGCATGAAAGAACATGCTACAAGTGAAACATGGACAAATTGAAATCTTAGATTGTATGGATGGTACGAACCATATTCTGACTTTTATCTAGAGAATATCCAACAAGAGTTTCCACTAAATGAATAACATACCTGGATCCTAAAAACAATAATGCTTTCAAATAAGCGTGTATAATCAAATGAAATAAAATACTTCGATAAGACCCTATACCTAAAGCTAAAATCATATAACCCAGTTGAGACATTGTAGAATAGGCTAAACCATTCTTAATGTCTTTTTGAGCAAGAGCTAAAGTATCTCCTAATGATATTGTTACCATCCCTATCAAAGAGATGAAATTTATTATATAGGGGATGACTATGAAAAGAGAAAAAAGTCGGGCCACAAGAAAAATTCCCGTTGCTACCATAGTAGCAGTATGTATAAGAACTGAAATAGGAGTAGGTCCTTCATTGGCATCAGTTAACCATACATAAAGGGGGAATTGTGCATATTTAGAAATTGCACTAGCAAATAATAGACTGACACATAAAGTAATAAATAAAAAATTAACTTCATTATTGTCATTGTCAAGCAAGTTATTAAATATTTTAAATAAATTCCAAAATTCGAAAGTACCTGTTATCTAATAAAACTCTAAAATTCCAAATAATAAACTAAAATCCCCTACGCGATTAGTTACAAAGGATTTTTGATAAGCATTTGCCGCAACAGGTCGTGTGAACCAAAACCCTATTAACAGATACAAACACATTACAACTAATTCCCAAAAATTATAAATTTGTATTAAATTAGAACTAGTAACTAATGCCAACATGGAAATAATGAACAAACCCATATATGCAAAAAATCTCAAATATCCCTGATCGTGAAACATATAATTCTCACTATAAATAAGTAACATAATTCCAATAGTAGTGATTAATATTGGCATAATAAAAGAAAGTGGATCGATCAAGAAACCGAATTCTAAAGGTAAATTATTACGGATGGTTCAAGACCATACAAATTGATAGATTAAACCATTAGTTATTTGATTAATAGATAGATTGATCGAAAACAAATGACTATACTCAACAATAAAACACTAAAGACCACAGATGACGAAGATTTTTTGTTGCTGTAGGGGAAAAAAAAGTCGGACTCCTATTAAAAGAGGAACTGGAAGTGGAACGAAAGCTATGATCCATGCATATTGATTTTTTTGGTCCATAACAAATTTTATATTCTAAGTTGTGTTGTTTCTTATTTTATATATATATATATATATATATATACGTCGCTTTTTCTTTTTCAGTGCCTTCTATAATGGTTTTAAGTTGGAACCTCCTAACATGGTATCAAAGCCAAAATTATGGTTCTCTTATTCCCTCGTAGTCAAATCATCCGTGCAAGCCAGGGGTTGCACAATTTTCATCATTCACTTGTAGTCAAATCATCCGTGTAAACCGGGAGTTGCACTTAAGGCGGGTATTAGTTTATTATCCTACATCAACTATATGAGAGTACACAAACCACTATATAAATCAAATGAGCTATTCCACTTGGGACCATAAGGTTATAAGTTGGAACCTCCTAACATAATCGATGATAACGCAAGGAGCGAAAAATGAAATTGCCATACACTTGTAATTTGTTATATATAGTCTATCACCAGTCAATTGAAAATTGATTTTGTTTGTTTGTTTGTTTGTTTGTTTGTTTATTTTTTGGTGTACGGGATAGAGAGAGAATTCATCAAACATGGTAATCGGTAACGTCAAGTAAATAAAGGCTAATGACTACACAAATCTGATAGATCAAAACTCAACATTGTCAAGGATAGAGAGACGGGTAACTCCAAGGGATATGGTTTTGTGTCTACTGTTCGATGTTCTACAATAAAAAAAAACCTCATATAAACATCAAATTGACCATAACAAAAAAAATATTAATAATAATAATAACAATCAAGTGAAAAAGTACCTACTTGAAAAAGAATAAGCAATAGTTCACCAATAATACAAAAAACAATTATATTCTTACCCAAATACACCTTTATATTCCTCATATCTCTTTACCTGCAAATCTAAAACATTGAGGCCCTCAAAATTTTCAAAATTAGGATAATATCCATCTTTGCTTCTCAAGGACTGATTACCAAAACTACAAAAGTTTGCTTCCCTAATTAACGAAACAGTGCATATCTTAAATTTTCAAAATCAGCATATTCATCTTATCATATTATAACTATTCTAATTAGGCCTAAATTAATAAAAAAAATAAATATAAACCAATTATACTTAAAACCTGTTAATTATCTGCAACTCATGAATCTGCATCACCTAAAGCCTTCATCTGTATCCTCAGCCCTTCCTTGTAACACTCAATCAGATCCAACTGTCGAACACGTCGGGGACCCTAATTGTCCTCTCAAACACTTGAATTGCCTTCTATAATCTCCCCAAACTGTAAGAGATCAGAAATGCAAACCCAAGGTTGACCAAATCAAAATCAAATCTATTCAATTTGAACTAAAATATAACTAAATCATGGGAAATGGTGGAAGTGGTGCGCGACAGGAGGGTGGTTGGTTGTGTGCGTGAGAAGGGTGGGTGGTTGTTGTGTTAGGAGAGAGGATGTAACTTACCTGAGGGACAATGCCATCGGAGAAGATAATGGAGGCATCATGGAGGCTTTTGAGAGCATGTTCCCTTACCAATTTCAATGCAATGGTGTGTGATAGTGGTAGTGTCCACATGTAGAGAGAGGGAGAGAGAGTTCATTGTTGTTGGTGTTAGGGGGACAGAGATAAGGGCTCGCGGCAATGGAACGGTGATAACGGGGATGGCGGCAGTGGAACGACAATGGAACACCAGTGGTGGTGACGGTGCGGTAGTAGTAGCTTCGGCCTGCAAAAAGAGAAAGGTAGCGATCGAGAGTAAGAAAAGCGAGAGTGAAAGAGAAAACGACCAAGTCCAAAACAATGAATTCTTTTCAATAGTTGTATGAGGGGTAGGGTTTGGGGATTAGGGATGTTTTTGTTTTTCTGAGCAAATGTAAGAGCGGGAGATGGAATAAGGATTAGCGCCAAGTCCAAAATGACATAGGTTCAATATAATAGTTTCCATTTCGATTTTATTTTTATTTTTTTAATTTAATTTTAATATTTATTTATTTATTAGGACACTATTATTTGTCCTCTAAATATGTAGTTCAACTATATGAGGGCACAACATTGTGCCTTAATATAGTTTTTGTTTTTAAGACACAATTTTTAGTCCTTATATATTATATATAGATGTTATTTTTAATTATTAGTAATTTAATTCTATTGGGGCACTATTGTTTTGTCTTGAAAACATTTGATTATATATTATTTTTTATTAAAACAATGAGAATTGAATTATTAAAAATATAAAATTGAATTTTATGCGACACTTCCAATTTTGTGTCTCGAAAAGCCATTTTATAGGGAACATTAGATATAGTGTCCCAAAAATAGTGCCCTAATAGACAATTTTTGTTGTAGTGTATCATCACAATCATTAGAACAAATATTCAATATCACCACTGCCACCACACCACCACAACAAATAATAAAAAATCAATCAATAGCAAATATCAAAATTGTATAATTAAAAATAGCAAAAAATATAAAATTTTATTTCGATCTAGGAATAGATCTGAAAATTTAAATAGCTAAAAAACACAAAGAAAAAATAGTGAAAATAACAAAATAACCACATTTGTTTTTTTCTTTTTAAATGAAACAAACCTTGAACAAACAAGAAACAAATGATTGATATGGCCATAACCAGCTAGAACTGGGCTACCACCAGATCTAATGGTGGTTGTGTTTTGATGAGAGAGAGACTTCTGATATTGATGGTGGTGGCCGATGGTGATATCGCAGGGCCGATGGTGTGGAGGTCGTTGGAGGTGTGGAGCTCCAGCTGGTGGTGGTGGTGGTGGTGGTGGATGGTAGTTGGGGGAGGAGCC
Organism: Eucommia ulmoides; assembly: GCA_016647705.1. Lineage (NCBI taxonomy): Eukaryota > Viridiplantae > Streptophyta > Magnoliopsida > Garryales > Eucommiaceae > Eucommia > Eucommia ulmoides. The sequence goes on from CM028339.1 coordinate 34,838,859, forward strand.
GAAAATAGAAAAAGAGAAAGAGAGATGATATAGATATAAAGAAAATTAAATACATTTTTTTTAATAAATAGTATTTTTTAAAGTCTTTTTTACAGTCTCTATTCACCGGCGACTCTGATTGGCGATTTTCTTTCAAGATTTCATTGGCGAAGTTTGGCGAATTAATTTTTTCAAGACGATTTAGTTTTTTCACTGGTGATGTTTGGCTTTCAAGTACAAGCGACCTCTGTTTAACAAACATTGGCAACGATTTGCGATGATTTTGGAAATCGATTTGAGGCATCCTTCTCTCTGATTTACATCGGCGAAGTTTTATCTGTTTGGGACTCTCTGTTTGGTGTTAATTGGGAGTTTCTCATCTGATTCTCTGTTTGACAGTCCATTTCTTGCTGATTGATAGAATTGGTGGTGAAGTTCAGTTTCCATAGGCATGTTGGCATAGGTTTTGACGCTTTCGACTATGGTGACTCCTCCTTTAGATCCGGCTACGTCGGACCCTGATTCTTCCTCTAAGAATAAAGGTTTTATTCGACCGTATGCTGCTAAGCTTTCAGCCTCTGTCTCTCTTCCATCTATTGATATTGAAGCGCGATCCTATACTAAGAATAGGATCCCTGCAATTTCATTTTCCTCATCCACATTATCTCAAGCAGAAGCTCTATTTGATCAAGTGGTGATATTAAAATTCAACGCCGGTCAACCATCTCTGGAAGATATACAATTCTATATTCGTTCTCAATGGAATTTGGAGGGTCAATACACAATGGGACTCATAGATTCTCGGACGTTGCTAATCCGTTTTATAGAATAAAATGATTTACGAAGGGTTTTATCCCGACACATTAACGTTATAAAGGACTATTACTATAAAATTTGTCGCTAGAACAAAGCCTTCAATATGAAGGAAGATGCTTCCATCCTTCCTGTTTGGATTCAATTCCCTAAACTTCCAGTCATTATTTTGTTCCAGATATTTTAAGATCGATTGCCTCGACGGTTGGTCGAATTATTGCTATTGATTCAACAATGTTGACTCTAACTAGACTGAACGCAGCTAGGGTTTGTGTGGAAGTTAATCTCTCAAAACCATTACGTTCCAAGGTATGGATAGGAGGAAAACAATATGGCTTCATGCAAGAGGTGATATATGAACGAATTCCTTCATTTTGCGCATACTGCAATATTCAAGATCACTCAATAGAGAATTGTCGTAGGAAAAATTCTTCTCTTCATAATGAGAATATGCAGACGCAAAGAATATTATTGCTAGGGATAAGCAAGCTGAGGTATCACGATCTACAAGAAAACGTCGAAACAAAGCAGCTCGCAATGGTCAATCGACTAGATTAGACCCCTATTCATCTACAGATCCTTCTACATTTATAGATCCTACAGTTCGAACTATCCCGCCAGCTATTATTCAGGAAAGTAGTCCTTTGAACTCTCAAAGTGGTTTGCCTAACTCTCCAAATGTTTCGGTAGTTGTTCAGTTTGTTGCAGTATTAGAGGAATGGGAGATTGAAAAAGACACTTTGGTTGTTCATCACAATATTCAAAATGCCAATTTTAACCAGTCTGAGGCTTTAGAGGTGGCTGCGAATAATACTGATGTCCAATTGGAGAATTCGGCCATGAGGGAGAAGGATCTAAACTCCCATAATGTTCCAGCTATACAAGTTCCTTTTGCAGAAGACGGTTCGGAAAAGAATCAAAATGCTCTTGTGGCAGTGGATTCTCAATCTGCTCACGATTATTTAATGACTCGTGAAGATACAAATGCTGGCTATTCTAATGACACAGCTACCTCTACGCTCGATTTGGAAGGCTTCCAAACGGTAAGGAGGAAAAAGGGCAGGGATAAATATCTTGAGGTGAGTGGTGCAATTTCCAAGACCTCAGGAATGGTCACACGTAAATAAATCAGATTTAATAATGTCTGATAATTTTCTAATCTAGAACTGTTAGGGTATAGGTAATCCTAGTACCCTTTCTTGTCTAAAAAGAATAGTAAAATATTCAAAAATCTCTTTTGCGGGAGTCATTGATCCTTGGATTGACGATTTTAACATGGGGAGAGTTAATAAATCTATACCGCTAAACAATGCTATCTCTAACCAATCTGAAGGCGGAAAAATTTGGATTTTAAGGAATAATACTTTGGAGGTACGTATAATTCGTTTGCATCGTTAGCTTATTGCGTGTTCAGTTTCTTGGTTAAATATGGATTTCTTAATTATCGTTGTATATGCTAGTTGCTCTTAGATTGAGAGACGGATTCTTTGGTCCGATCTTCTTCTAGTTACTTATTCAGTCTCGATTCTTGTTATTTGGGGGGGTGATTTTAATGTTGTCAGAAACGATACGGAGAAGATTGGTAGGCTTTGTCCATCTTGGGCAGCCATGCAAGAATTTAACTCGTCTATTAATTATGCTGGTCTTGTTGACCCTCCCTTTTACGGGTTCGAGTTTTACCTTCTATAACAATTGACAAGGGCTTTCTCGACAATATTCTCGCTTGGATAGAATTTTGGTGTCTCCTTCGATTTGTAGTTCCTTTGATGGGCTGGTGGAATACTTGGAACGGGTAAACTCTGATCATTGTCCTTTGGTTCTCCATTCCTCGTCATTTGTTTATAATGGCCCTCGACTTTTTCGGTTCCAAAGAATGTGGACCTTTTATGAGGGGTTTCTCGATGTTATTAAATCTACGTGGAAATGTTCTCACCCTAGTGCTTTAGTTCGTTGTAGCTTGAACATTAAAGCCACGAGGTTAGCTTTGAAAAATTGGAATTCTCAAGTCTTCGGGAATATTTTTGTTGAATTAAATACTTGGAAGGATAAGGTTGAGGCCTTTGATAATATGCTCCAGTCCAATTGGGATTCTTCTATGGCTGATTCATTGGCTCAAACTACTGCCGCTTATAATAATTGTCTTTTGAAGGAAGAGATTTGTTGGAAGCAAAAATCTCGAGAACATTGGCTTGCGGAGGGTGATCGTAATTCCAGGTTCTTCCATGCTTCTATTAAAATGAAAAATACACACTTGTGTCTCTCTGAAATTCATCATGAGGACGAATCCTCCTTGGCTGACCCAGATACTTTCCATGCGGCAACAGTGGAGTATTTTTCCAATTTATATAGTGTTGAACATGTGTCATTTACTGAATCCACTTTTGTGGATATTCCCTTGGCAGTTACAACAACAGATAATTTGATGTTAATGCAGCCTTTTGAGTTAGAGAAGATCAAGACTACCCTTTGGTTAATTCCTGTTGATGGGGCACCGGGATTGGACTTTTTTTCTCCTGGTTTCTTCCAAGCTACTTGGGATATTGTCAAGTGGGATATTCTTGAAGCAGCAAATAATTTTTTGTTGGGTGAGAAGCTACCTCAATCCTTTTCTAGCACTCTCCTAGTGCTTATTCTGAAAAAAAACTCAACCAGTTTCTCTTAAAGACTTCAGACTTATCAGCCTATGCAATGTTTGCTACAAAATTTTCTCGAAGGCTTTGTCGATTCGTTTGGAAAATATTCTCCCCAACTTAATTTCTAAACAACAACCCGGCTTTGTAAAAGGTCGTTCTATCTCAGAATCTATTGGATTGGCTCAGGAACTAGTCAAGGATCTGAGCAAAGATGTGAGAGGTCGTAATGTGATGATCAAGCTCGACATGATAAAGGCATATGATTGGTTGGATTGGTCCTTCTTAGTAGAGGTGCTTAAGAAATATGGTTTATGTTCGGCCTTTATCAAAGCGGTTAGTAACTATTTCCAATCTCTTTCTTTTTCTGTTGTTTTTCAAGGGGCATATAAGGGTTGGTTTCAAGCGTCGAGGGGCCTCAGATAAGGGGATCCGATATCCCCTCTTCTTTTTATTCTTGCTCAGGAAGTTCTTAGTAGGGGTATCTACAAAGCTATGGAGGTCGGTAGAGTTCAACATTTTGCGACCAGAAGAGATTGTCCGTTAATCTCTCATTTAATGTTTGCTGATGATACTCTCATCTTCTGTAATGGTGGGTTGCGTAGTATGAGAAATCTTATGAGGTGTTAGAAGATTATCAAAGTGCTTCGGGTTAATTAATTAGTTCACCCAAGAGTAATCACTTTTTGCATACTAATTGCCCTATTGTGCTAAAGGTTGTCATTCTTAATGTCATAGGTTTTCATCAAGGTTCTTTACATTGCATCTATCTTGGCATACCATTAGCATACAGTCATATCAAAGCGAGAGATTTCGGCACTTTAATTACAAAGGTGTCGAATACAATTGAGGGGTGGAAATCAAAGCTTTTATTGAGCGGGAGTAAACTTATCCTCTTGAAACATGTGCTCTCTTCTTTTCCTCTACATTTGTTAGCTTCAACTTGCGTTCATAATAGTGTTCTTGATGATTTGGAGAGGCACTTTGCTAATTTCTTTTGGAGGCATAATGATCATGGCAACCGAAAGCAATGGATATCGTAGGATAAAATCTGTCGAGACATCAAGGGAGGAGGGCTTGGTTTGAGAAAGCTTAGAGAGATAAAACTTGCTTTCTCTTTAAAGCGTATTTTGGTCCTTACTAAAGAGGTTTTCATTGTGGTTTCAGTTTATGCATTCTAAATATACGAAAGGCCTTCCTATTTCTCTTTGAAACAACCATCCTGGTAGTTCGAAAATTTGGAAAGATATGTTAGCCGCTAAAGAATCTTTTCTAAGGTTGTCTAGATGGAAAATCGGTGACAGCTCGTCGACGAGTTTTTGGCACGATGATTGGGGTCTTGGGATTCTTGCAGCAGATCTTTTACAAACTGAATGTCTTTTTACTGTTCATGATTACTTGCAGGGTGAGGGAGAGCTGTTGTCTGATCTTGAGCCCGAGCTATAGGATTTTTTACACAATTCTCTCCCACTGTGTTCTTCGGAGTCTGATTGACTTGTCTGGCTGCCGAACAAGAACGATGATTTTTTCATTAAATCAGCGTGGCATGTGATTGTTGGGGACAGTCATGTTAGGGATTCTTTGGGATCACTTCTCTCAGTGTTATGGGGTCACATGCTTCCTTTAAAAATAAAAATATTTTTATGGAAACTTATGTAGAATCATGTGGCAATGGACTTGGTGTTGATGAAAATGGGCGTCAATCTTGCCTCGGGTTGTAGTTGTTGTATGACCCGAGGCCAAGAAACTTCGCAGTGCCTTTTTGTGGAGAGCGAGGTGGCGACCAAAATTTGGCAAACTTTCAGTGCCTTTTTTAACATTGCTTGCTTGGATCAATCGCTGTTAGATAGGCTCACTCTTTGGTGGACGAGGTTGAGAACTGGTTCTTAGTTCCATAATCTGGGAGTGTTGGTCTCATCCTTAATATGTTGGGAGATTTGGTTAAGTCAAAATAGAGCTATTCATGACAAGGTGAACATGTCGCATGGTTGGGTTGTGTTCAAAGTGTGTTCTTGGGTCTCTACTCTAAATCTTCGGGTTCCAGCTAAAATTGTTTCTTTTACTTTTGGGATCCATTCTCTTTCGTTGTTGGGTTGTCCTTTGAAAGCAATCCAAATTCGTCAAGCGATCCCTTACTTTTGGACCCGTCCTCCTGAGGGATACTTCAAGCTTAATGTAGATAGGGCTCTAAAAAGATTCACTTTACATGCTTCTTGTGGTGGAGTTATTCGAGATCACAGAGGTAAGATGCTTTTTGCGTTCTCTTCTCCTCTTTCAGTTCATTCAAGCTTTCTTGCAGAGTCACACAGTTTATTCATTGGGATTCAAATGGCCCTACTTTTGGGTTTCCATCCGCTACTTGTGGAAAGCGATTTGCTGGTGCTTGTGCAAGCTATCAAGAAGGATTGTCCAGTTTGGTGGGTGTCGGTTCTTTGGAATACCATTAGATTTTTTCTTTTATCTTTTGATATTTCCATTTCTCACATCTATCATGAATGTAATTTTGTAGCGGATTGTCTAGCCAATGTCACTACTAGTAGTGTTAGTTTCTTTTATTTGAAGAGTTCCTTACCTCCTTCCATTCGTTTGTTCTTACGGGAGGATCTTCAGGGGCTTCTTCATCTTAGGATGTAATTCCTTTTTATTTAATAATATGCCCTAGTGTCCCTTTTCTTAAAAAAAAAAAAAAAAAAAAAAAAAAAAAGTCTTTAGTAGGACTTACCGCATATGAATTTATTTTATGAAAATGGGGTTTAGCTCCAATGTTTCTCAATTTATAGCACAAAATCTTTCATTTCTAAATAATTTAAAAAAATATTTATTTTAATGTAAGTTTAGGTAATTATTATGGCGATTTAATTAATTTCTAAACAAAACTACATGTATTAAGTGATATTTTAAATTTTATTTTCAAATTATTATACATAGTTATTGTACCATATAATCAAACTAGAATATAACCCGTGCCTGAAGGCGCGGACTAAAAAAAGACAATTGAATTTGAAATGAATTAACAAAAATAATGAAACAATATCAACTATTCAGTTCTCGCATAATACTATCATCATCAATGTTGAACTTTTTCATCCAATCACAACAACAACTAATGAAGATAATCAAATAGTAATGATAATTTTTTTTTTTTTTATAATCAAACAACAAAAAAGAAATACTAATTGAATTACTACTCCGCCTTCACCTAGAATGTTCCCCAATAGTCTTAATATGAAATTGTAATTTACCAATGTAATGCTTTAGCTAATTATATTAGAACTTCTGGATAAACAATATTTGTTGTGGATTGATGTCCATCTTTAGGTAGAAGTACGCTTAATCGATTGAAAGATGTACATCTAGATAAGGTTATATAAAGTTGTCCGTGACTAAAAATTGGTGTAGTCAAATCTATTCCAACAAATTTCATTGATTGACCTTGTGATTTGTTTATTGTCATTGCATAAGCCAAGCGAATAGGAAACTGTTGTCTTGTCATTTGAAAAGGAAAATCCGAAGATGAAAGAATTAAAGATATTCTCGGAATAAATACCAAATTTTCGGATTTATCTCCCATTAAAATCCTAGCCTCAATTATTCGGGAAGCACATCTAACAACCATTAATCGAGTCTCATTACATAGTCCATCATTAGGTGCAATATTTCTCAGTAACATTATCAGACAACCTATTTTCAAATTTAATTTGAACGGGGAAAGTCCTGGAGGATCTAACAAATTTAGATATTCATTGGGATAACGATTAGTGATTTGACTATCAACTTCATCATCTTCTTATATTTTGTCTGCAGCCAAGTATGTGATCATTTCTCCAGGAAAACTATCCAATGTTGTTGAATTAATCACACTAACATCGTCATTTTGGGCCGAAAGTATAGATCGCTCAGTCAGAAATGTCAGGGTAACAGTTCCAACAACATTCAATTGTGGGTAAATTGTTGAGATGAGTTTAGACAGTGTTTGGCTCTTGTGGATGTTTGATGGGAATTCTATTATCTCACGTGGATTGCTTCCAATCTTTAACTCAAAAAAAAAAAAATTAAAACAAAATTAATGTTTAATCTTGTTAAAATCTTATCTACATATAATAAATAAGCAGTACCTCTAATAAAAACTTGACAAACTTATCATTTTTAGTATTTGTGCTACTCAAGCGCATGTTGAGATCTAGAGTTAACACCTTCATGAATTTCCAAAGGTTAGACCGCCTAAGCGAAGCACCCACAATTTGTTGACGAACGCCTTTAGGTATAATGGGTAATATTTGTCTAAAATCTCCACCAAGGACAACAATGATACCCCCAAATGGATTTGTGTTATCTCTTATATCTTGAAGTGTACGATCTATCGATTCAATGCAATACTTATCCCAAATTATTAATTTAGTTTTTCTAAACAATTCCACCTGCAATGATTGCTTACTAAATCTACAAACCGAGTTTTCAAGGATATTTAAAGAGATGCGAAACATAAAATGTACAGTTCTAGCTCCTTGCAGAAGTAGCAATGCAATACCGAACAAAGTAATAGTAATGACAACATGATCAAGGCTACGACATTTTGTTGCAATCGTGTTGTACAAAAAAGTCTTTCCAGTACCAGCGCCACATTTAAAAAAAATGTCTCTCCTTTATTACCAAGTAACGAATACATAATTGAATCATAAGTAGATCGTCTAATTGTCGATGTTCCCATATTAGTCTGTTACCAACAACCATACTCCAATTATGAACAGGTTTGGGCATGGATGGGAAATCAACTAAATTCTTTCTTGATTCTTGTAAAAGTTTATTTAGAAACTGTAATCTTTAATGTGAACTTCCGTCGAATTACAAAATCCAAAATTTGTGCGAATTTTATGAGGCAAGTCATCACAAATATATGGTGAAAATTGATCCCACTGCTTACATGGATCCACCGAGCTACATTGTGAGAGTATGACATAAAATAATCTCCATAATTTATATCTCGTGCTCATAATTGATGCCTCTTGCAGACATTGTACCCACTCTCCATCATCTTCTAAAAGTTCTCTTGCAATACATGCGTCTTTGATCGTCGGATGTTGAACATTATTAAATGTACATAAGCACTCAAATGATTGTGGACCTTTGACAACAGTTAATAGTAATCGCAAATAAAACCTTTCTCTAGAATTTGGAGATACAAAGTACATTCTTCCAATTGCAAACCCATGTTATCTTACTTTCCATACCTTATGAGATTTATTCCAAACAAAATGCTGTGGAAACTCTTGATATGTGTAAACACGAGCATCTTCATGTGATGTGTAATATTCGAAAAAAACGATAAGTGTTGTTACTTGCCTTTGAGCTCGCGAAATAATCGAATCAATTTATTCATTAGGATCAAATACCACATGGTGCATTTCAGGTGAATGAAGTGCTAATCAAACAACATTTGGAAGTTCTTCATGTAAAATGAAACAAAATAATCTCTATGCTGCTTCAGTTGGTCCAATATATCTCGCATCAAAATACTGCTTAATTTCGTCCACTTCTCCCACCATTATTGTTATCTGATCAACTCCTTTATAAATGTACTTGGAAATATATTTCACACATATTATTCCAGAACAAACTTCAACATTAATGTGATAGTCGAACATTCTAGAAAGGTAAGGATTATAAGGTACAACATCTCTATTATCAACTTTTTGTCCCCTCACAGTATAAACTCTACCATCATTTCGTTGATGGTAAATTGGATATCCATCTTGACCCATAGTAGTTTCTTCAGTAAAATCATATGGATATCGCTTTGTACATCTACCATTTTCATGCAAGGAGCCTTAGGATTTCGGGCACCGCAATGTCCATACACCATACACTTCTTTACAATTTCGAAAAGAGTCGGATCTTCAATTGGGTCTAGAAATTCAGCACTAATGATTTTGTCAACTTGTGCACATGTCCGAATTTTGTCCAGACCATCAAGGAATATCAATAAGTGGATGTGTGGCAAACTTCGCTTTTGATATTCTATTATAAAAACATAACCAAACTTCTTCCCAAAGACTTTATTGTTTTCAATTTCTTTCATCAAATCTTTTCTTTTCAACCCAAAAACACGGGTAACTAAATCTGAACAATCTGTTGGATTCTGATGAGGCAACAAAACTGAAATAATTTATGGCCAATTAGGATTAGCAGTCATTGTAAGGAAGATATCAGGGTGACGGTTGAACTGCGTTATAGCCATTGAATTTTGAAATATTTGAAACATATGTCGGGGACTCCCAATAAATGATGATGGAAAAATAAATCTTTGACCAACTTGTCTTGGCTCCAACCCTTCATTAGCTATATCATTAAGATCATTATGGAGTTCAGTAAGCAACTTGTCTTGATTTAACCTAAAGTAATTCAATCAATTTTGCTCAGTTGTTGCCCAAGCATCTACTATAAATTATTGAAATAGTTTTCCTCCTCTAAGAATTATAGAATACTTTCTTGGTTGCTTAAACAGACAATAACTATAAAATTGTTGTTGAGTTAATCTATCATTGGTGTGCTGACCTAGTGTGACATCCCATTGTTTAAATTCTGGTTCCCGACCAAGCTCACCAAAAGGGAATAGAAGAATTTAATATAATGGAAAATACGCTGGGTGACATTTATTAATTTGCATAAATTCATTACCACCTCTTAAATGTAAAACAATGTCTCTAATTCCACTCGTTTCAGATTCATCTCTCGGAATTACAACCGCAATTTCATTTGTTGTGGGAAAATTATAACGTCTGTGATCTGTAGTTGCACTATAATGAAGATGAGTAGGCAAATTTTGACTTTCTACGTTTAATTGATCTAAGATTGCATATGTCTATCGATATTTGTCAATAAATGTATTATTTTCATACAAACAATTTTGTATGATCTGCAAAACATCGCGTCTCAAATTAGGATTTTTACGACATCAAATATCGATGGTAGAATCAAGATCATAAATGTACAACAGAGAGTAAACTGCATCTCTTCCTATGTTTGGAATTAGTGCTCTAGTCCTATGTTGCAATTGTCCATGTATCACAAACGTGCTCGGACCCCTACCATTGAGAACCCTCTTATCCAACTTAGAACCAAGACTTGTAGAAGTATTTGTTACATTATATTCCCGAGTGTAGAGGCAAAAAGATTTAGACTTTTCATCATTACCATCATACAGAGATTTAAGCGTCGGAGGAGGCGTGAGGAGTGAATGTAATTTAACTTTTCCTTGAAAACAACATGTACCAAACAAAGGACCCCTAAGTGATGACTTTGTCGATCTTTCATCCATCCAATGTAACGCAGAACAATATGAACAAATAACATCCATTGGTTTGAGATAATGACGACTTGAATTTATATGGGCATGAGGGTTAATTGGAGAAGAATTTTTGAATGCAACAGTATCTTGTTCATCATACAAATATTCTTTTGTAATAGTTGGCCTACATATATAAAGGAACTAAAATTTTTATTTTTATTTTTAAAAAATAATGCGTGTGAATTACGCATTTTTAGATTTTTAAATAATATGACTTCAAATCTATTATTAAGTTACTGGAAATTCTCATGGCAAATCCATCTCTTCGGTTGCTGTAACGTCATCAACGCTTGTTGACAACAGAATTTGTTCTCTAGGATTGAGAGACGAGGATTAATGATGGTGGTAATTCTGTTATTCATTCCAGACATAGTATTTTGTTTAATACTTATATCCACATGTACTTGTGTATGTGAACATAAATAAGTCATTGCATTAATATCGGGATGCTCAATAATTCTATGTTTTGGTGCAGACGTAGATAACTCTCCAACAAATTGTCGGTGATATCTTTCTCTTTCCTTACGTGCTCGTTGGGCTTTTGCGGCTTTGGAAAAGTTGTTTTCGATGGTTACCTATTTTAATTAAAATCAAAAAAGAAAACTCTCATATGATATTTGACGATATTAATGAATTAAAAAGATTTAATAATAAATTTGAAGATTGTCGCAAAACTTTTAAAAAGTTATTGACTTGATTTTTAAAAATTCAGATATCTTTTAACATTAACCAAAAAATATTTGAAGTTCATTTTTTTTAAATTTAATCCAAAAAAATCAATTTAGATTTTTTAATACATATCGTCACGTAATAAGTTACACTTTTATAACGAATAGAATGGCTAAAGAAATTAAATTTAATCATTTCAATATATCACATACTAAACTTTGAAGGACATGCACATATGTAAAATAATAAAACAAATAATTATTTATTTCCATTATCATTGATCTTTAATTCACATCGCACAAATTTATAAGAATTCATTTTTTATTCAAACAATATACAATTCCATGTTGACATAAAAAAAAAATCTTACAAACGACATATCATAATAGAAGTTTCATTCACTTTTCCTTTCCTTTTGCACTTGCATTTTGATTCTCTTTTTCCATTTGTTTTTGTTGGTTTATAATAGATATGTCAATAATAATAATAATAATAATAATAATAATAATAATAATAATAATAATAATAATAATGCATTAATAAATATTGTATATCTATTGTTACTTAGTGCGTGATATTCACATAAAAATTACCTTTGAAACTTGTATTGCATTGTACTTCTGCTCATCACGAATAACAATCCCCACGTTTCTCTTCCCAAATAAATCGTACCTAATTTCAATGAGTTACAAAGATATAAGCAATCTATATTATATTGGGTTAATCTAAACACAGTAAAAAAAAATTGTACGTCTTACCGTTTCTTCCAAATCTCCATTTACCTACGAATTGAAAATCAAACAATATAAATATGAGTTTCCATTACGTAAAAGAGGCAAAAGAATTAATATAATTGAATGTATAAACTTACATTTTCATAAACGGTGATATTATCCATTTAAAAAAAAATCTAAAACACTTGATCAAAGAAATTATTGAATTAATATCATGACTTGCAATAGGAAATTTTACAACTTGCATTTGAGCAAAACTAAACAATTAACGAATTTGATTGTTAAATTTTGTAATAGTTCACAAAAAAAAATTATAGAAAGAGGATAAGTTCTATTTCTTTTTCTATTTAAAGAAACAGGAAAATTAACTTGAATAGCATTAAAAATTTATTAAGTTATTATAATTATCAAATTATAGTTAATTATAATTAGTGAACCAACCTCATAAAACTATTTTTTATACATGCTCAATTTAAAGTAATTTAAAGCAATCCCTAGCTCATCTTTACATCCACAACCAAACTGAATCAAGGTTGTTGTATCACTACGAACCAATGAAAATATAACACACACATACATTGAAAATATAATATACAAAATTTTTAGACAATAACTTCATGAAAATTTAACACACACAATTAATGTTAACACACATAATGTTAACACTCCTTGAATGACTCCCATAAATCACCAAACACAAAGTATATTTAAAATTTTGCATTGCAAGTCCTCCAATACCTCGTATATCATATCATCACATTCAAACCAACAACTCTAAGATAACAATAAAATGTAATTAATATTAATAAAGTAATCAAAAATATGATTTAACAACTTTGGATAGATACTAAACAAGAAGGATTATATGGTCAATTCCAAAAATCTCTCTATTGCAGGAGGATGATGAAAATGAGGGCTTCGAAAGAGAAGAAAACAAAGGACAAAGATATATGCACATTCTATGTCGCCCCCCCCCCCCCCCCCCCCAAATACACACACAACAAACAAACCCCCCCTATTGTACACTGAAACAAACATCCAAACCCCACCTTGCTACACAACCAAACAAAATCCCCACCCAAACAAAAACACCCCCAACTACTACATGTACATCCAAACAAAAACCCAACCCAAACCAACCCATCCTCACATCTGCAATACACCCAAAACAAAACTTCATTTATCTCTTGCTTACCCATTTCACTCTCTCTCAAACACGCAGAGGATTTGGAGTTGATCCTATAAGGTTCCAAAACAGAATGACCACTATGGCAAACGGTTTTTATCTTAAATATAACTTATTAACTTAAAAATCCTTTTTCTAGTTGGTATTCGCGCCTAAATTGGCTAGGTTAGGTTGAGTATCTTAACTTTCGTGTTGTGGTATTAACTTATTGTCAAAACCAGTCTTAATTAAATGATAACTTAAATCGCAAAATGATATTTGAATAAAACCCGTTTGATAATACATAAGTGGAGAAAATAATAACCCATACATTTTGCCCTCATCTAGCCATATAATCGATTGCATATTCTTGATAAATATGTTAATACATTATTAGGGTGTATTTTTATTATCTGTCCCCGAATAATACATGGTTAGAAACCCAAATAATCATTTAAAATCAAGTTAATTAATTAAATAGAGAAAAATAAAAACATATTTTTTACATTATATATAGCAAGAGCAAAATTAAATTGACATACCTAAAAACAAAATTGAAACAATCAAGTTTCAACTCCTCTGCCACGTTTAAACCTCGGCCATTGAAAAAACTCTACAACAAAATAACACTTCCGCATCATTTCATGAACCTAATTTTTTTTTAGAACAAAAACAGAAACATTTTTTTTTTGTGAAATGAAAACAAAAACATTTTTTTCAGCAAAAAATAGAAACAACTTTTCTTTGGGTATAGAAAACATAAACAAAACCAGAAATATTTTTTTTTAACAGAAACAAAAACAGCTTTTTTGGGATTAGAAAACAAAAAGAAAAAAAAAGGATGGAGCCGGAAGACAACTTTAAGTCATTGAGTCAAGAGTCAAGGAAGAAGATAGGTAATTTCTATTTTAATTTTTTTTAAATAATATTTTTGTTCTATTAACTGAAATTGGAACAAAATCAAACAATGGAGAACATTTATTTTCTACTTTCTGAATTTCTTTTTTAGAAAATAGAGAAGAAATTTGATTTCTTAGAAAAAAAAAAGATAAGAAACTTACATTTGAGGAAAATGGTCTGAAAGACTTAACCTTTGGACTTTAATTGAAGTAATAATCCCAATAAAATCATCAATTCAACAGAAACCCAGATCAAGAGAGAGTAATTTGTTCATCCTGTAAAAAATTTAAAAATAAATAAATAAATAACACATAGACATACATTAGACATATATATAATCAAACGCATTTGTGGATAGGAACCGTTCTTTAAACTTTTCTTCTTCTTCAAAAGAAGAAAAAGAATGCAATCGAAGAAGGTTGCATGCAAGTGTTTTTGCTTCACTAAAACACAAAAATGAAACAAACGCTAAGCGGAAACATTAAACAGAAACACAGACAGTAAACAAATGCCATCATTCTTGAATTGTCTTTAAAAAAATAAACACTAAAAAAACGCCATTACAGAATCAAAGAAGTGACAAATTTGTAGATATTCATGATACTTTACTAATACAATTTTACATGATTTTGGCTATGAATCTGATATGAAATTGATAAAATCAGTAGTTTTCAAACATATACTCCGAAGAAGGAAAATGTACCTGATCGAGGCAGTTGTTAACGGACTGTTTATGCTTCTATTTCTCTCGTGTAAGTGTTTTTGCTTCACTAAACACACAAAAATGAAATAAATGCTATGCAGAAACATTACACAGAAACACGAACACTAAACAAACGCCATCAATCTTGATTTGTCTTTAAAAAATAAACACTAAACAAATGCCATCAAAGAATCAAAGAAGAGATTATTTTTTTTCCAGATATTCTTGATACTTTACTAACACAATTTCCCATGATTTTGGCTCTGAATATGAGAAAATCAGCATTTTTTACAACATTGTGCTCTTCTTGATAAATCAGAACAAAAACTATTATTTAAATTCTTCTTCTTCTTCAAAAGAAGAAAAAGAATGCAAGTGTAGTGTTTCTACTTCACTGAACACACAAAAATAATACAAACGCTAAGTAAAAACATTAAATAGAAACACAGACTCTAAGGTAGCGTTTGTTAGTGATTCTGTTTCCAGACTTCGGTTTCTGTTCCCATAATTTTTTTTAACTGTAATAGAAATTTGGAACATTGTTCTATTCTAAACACAGAAATTTGGGAACAGAATAATTCAGATTATCTTGGGTTGCATATTGTGTTTGTTCCCAACTTTTTTAAAATAGAAACACTAAACAAATGGCACAATGGTGTTTATGTTCTCTTAGTTCTATGTTTCAACATGTTCTTGGTTATCTGTACACTCTGCTATAGTGTATCAAATACTATTATTAGACTTTGTTCCATTCCTAATATTAAGGGGCAGAGTTGGGAGAGGGAAGAGGCGAGAGGCGGATGAGGTGGGGGTATAAGGAAGCATGTGATTTTGTATGGAGAAATTGTCACCGCAGGTGCTGGGTGGTGAGGATGAGAAGACCAAAGATTGTCGCCACTCCCAAATCAGAACCAATTCAAATGGGGAAAAAAAAACTGAGAACAGAAACACTAGACAAACTGGGGCCAAATAAACACCATCAAAGAATTAACACTTAATAGACGTCATCAAAGAATCAAAGAAGTGATTTTGGTTATAAAAAAAATCAACATTTTTTTACAGCATTTGTGTTCAATAGAGATGTACCTAATTGAGGCACGACGGCGACGGCGACGGCGGACAACGGTACCTGATGAAGGGGTGAGAATCAGTGGATGATTTCTTGAAATGGAGGGTGAGAATCAGGGATTGAAAAGTAGGCTTTCTAGAACCATCAATTGAACCAAAAACTACCCTTTTGCTTATCACAATCGGAGCAACACAGCAACATCGACAATTTCGAAGGCAACCAGAACAGAGATTGACGATTTCGAAGACCTACCTAACGATTTCAAAGGTAAGATCGACGGCGACGTGTGATGCAAGGGAGAGAAGAAGAGAGAAGACGATGGCGGCGGCAAGGGGCAGCTTTAGGGTTGGATCTTGAGGATGAAAGGTGATGGAACAGTTTTATAGCAAGGGATCTTGACAACGGGAGCGAGGGAGAGAAGACGAAGGATCTTGAGAATGAAGGGGCTGGATGTTTTAGAACTGTGATGGATCTTGAGGATGAAGGGGCTAGATCTGTGAATTAATTTGGAGCAAAAAAGAGAGAAAAAATAGAAAGTGCGAGAAAGAAGAATCGAACACGTGACCATTTCCATTTTAGATACAAAAATCACCACTTGAGATATCATCAATAAGTACAGTTAATGTTAGCCGTAAATCCCTTTTAAATTAATCCCAACCCTTAAAATACCCTGATCAACAAACACATTTCTCATTTATTAATAGATAATAATTTAGAATAAAAATACCAATTAGTACACCCTTAATTAAATGTTACTTAGTTAAATTTATAAATAAATGAAGAATATATTGGAGAATGAAAGTCTCCGATGAATCTGCCATCTTTTGACCCTTAACTCTCTCTGTAACATTCTCAATGGGACCATATTCCCAGCATTCACGGTCTCATCCAACCCAAACCCACCTTTATATTTATTAGCCTTTTGTTTGAGCCCTACATGTCAGTTCATTAAGCTTTAATCTCACTTTGCACCCTAGAAGTCTGATATAATCTCACTTTGCACCCTTGAAGTGCGATATAATCTCACTTTGCTCTCCCATCTTTTAATTTTTGTATATTGCTCATATATATATATGTACTCCTATATATATATATAAATACATATATATATATATACATACATATATATTATTCAAACCGTCGCGGTCTAGATAAGACACCTGAAGCGCACTTAGGTAACGTTTGGTAATACATAATTAAAACTTTGGAATTGAAATTATAAATGTCAAATGTTACGGAATTGAAACTTTGGAATTGAAATTATAAATTAACACATGCATGTAAAGTTATAAATTTTTACTTTTGCATGAAACCAAACACTACCTTAAAGAAAAAATAATGAAGTCCTTTCACTTTTTTTGGTACACTCAAAATTCTACATTCAATTATTATTATTATTATTATTAT